>OX336400.1:61251087-62501087 GCA_946902985.2 Meconema thalassinum
ATAACAATATTCAGGGTGCACCAGATGTGGTGGAGCTACACACACATCCGGCTGAGGGCCTTGTGCAGAAGGCAGGAGATATCATGAAAAGAAAAAAGAAGGCTGACCCCTCGAAGAATGAGGGTATCAGGAAAGATGAGACGAGGGAAAGTCAAGGACTCCCTAGACCTCGGATACCCTAATACCGTCGGGGTCCAAAGAGAACAGGAGTTGACCAAGAGAGGTCGACAGAAAAGATGACTGAAAGGAGCGTGACACAAGCAAGTGGAAGCAATGTCACACTCAGCTGGGGTCCTATGGTCGCCAACAGAAAGTTGTGAGCCCCTGAGGGGAGTAAACAAAGAATACTCTACTCTAGTTCCCACCTCGGCCACCGGCAATCTCATCTTAAAAGGGCTAATAGCATAAAATGCGCCTTGCGCCCTGATGACATATGCTTTCAAAACTACAGAGTCATTATGTATGTGCGCGCGAGTAGACACGGCAAGTTAAGCCGGCTGTGACTGGCGCAGATCGCGGCCGCACTTTCACACTTTTACCAAACATGTTCAATAATGTGTTCTTGCAGTGCTCATAGGCGATGCTGAAAATGTTCTCCCTCTCTTGTAACACACCCCTGTCATTTTCTGATGAAGGAATGTCTGTCAACTCTTTTATTACTTACGGAGCCTGTTTCCTTGAATCGTTTAGCGAGCCTCCTAATTGTACTGCCATTAGGCACAGGTCTTCCTGGAAACTTGATTCGAAATGTTCGTCTCGTTTCAGAACAAGATTTTCTGCTTTTCATATACGAATTGGTGTCTAGGCATGACCAACAATCACAGTAATCACAATACTCACTAAACATACAACACTAACATCTAAGCTTTGCAGATACACGTCCATATGAATGACAAAACACGTGTGAACTAACGATATGAGTCAGCGGAGCGTGCCAACCCTCGGCTGAACCACGTACGCGCGCCCGCGATCTGCGCCAGTCAAAGCCGGCTTAGCTTGACGTGTTTATTGGGGCGCACATAGATAATGACCCTGTACACTGGCACGTGTCATCTTATCTTCTCATTTCCAGTTCGTTCAGTACATAACATTCTGGTTTGAATGATTGGATTCATCCGTCCGACTGGGGGATGTTTTTCTTCTTTGTAGTACGCCTTGCAGTACTTTCAGAAGTACTAATCTACTCGCAAGTCATTAAATCTCTGAAAGTACTTGCTGAACGGTGAGTTGAAACTGACGAGCTGGTGCGCTATCTGACGCGTGGTTTCATGAAATTACTAATTTTCGCCGTCACATAGTGTAATTCTTTTTGTACATTATCTGACGGGAAATCCAGCCCGTCACTTCATGAAATAGTGGTACCAGTGTCCTCGTGGTGCTACCCAAGAATTAATAGTGTCAATATACAGTATGGAAGTCACCGAGGACATTCCAAGGTTCTTGTTTCTTGAGGAATATTTTTGCCAATGACTTCTGCTATATTCCTGTCCAGTCTGCACATTTTAATTTAGTTCATTTGTTGTATTATTTGTAAATTAATTTTAAATCATAATAAAGAAGCATTCATTTGTTTCTTGGAATAGTTCGTGTATGACGGCGAAATGTTATTGTACGACTCCATTGGGTCAGTCGAATCAACAAACACAGAGCGGATCTTCATGAAGTGCCTCGGCTGATAGTGCAAAATTATTTCTTCCGCCCTCATGAAAAAACGCATCGGATGGTGCAACTATCGCTTTTTACATCATCTGCCGGCTTCGCATGAAGTGCCTAGGTTTATGATGAAATGGCGGATTTCACTATCTGTCTACGACGTATACAGTTATTTGAAATTTGTTAAACTATAATCCTAATTTACTTAGGCCAAACAGGGTTCTGGTTGCAATGGAAATTCGCTATCGCTTTACCCTCCAGGGTTGGCTTTTCCCACGGACTACGCGAGGGATCCCACCTCTACCGCCACTGAGGTCAGTGTCCTGGAGCTTGAGACTCTGAGTCAGGGATACAACTGGGGAGTGTGACCAGCACTACGCCCAGGCGACCTCACCTGCAAAGCGAACAGGGGACCTGAAGAAGGGATGGAAAGAGTGGGACGGTTAGGCAAGGAAGTGGGAAGGAGGCGGCCGTGGCCTTACAGTAGGAACCATCCCGGCATTTGCCCGAAGACGAAGTGGGAAACCACGGAAAACCACTTCGAGGATGGCTGAGGTGGGAATCGAACCCCCCTCTACTCATTTGGGCCACCCGAGGCTGAGTAGACCCCGTTCCAGTCCTCATACCACTTTTCAAATTTCGTGGCAGAGCCGGGAATCGAACCCAGGACCATGCTGACCGCTACGCTACGGAGGCGAAGCAATGGCAATTCATTAAATAATATATACACAGAAATCTGATAAAATGAGTAATAGCAGTTAATTCAGGCATATCTCAGACTTCTGTACGTCTAATTTTGATTCAGAATTTTTAAAATCCCGAGCCTAGTAGGTATGGCTCGATCTTAAAGTCACAACAATATGTTGAATTGCAGATTGGAGCCCTCGCGGGGCTGGTGTCCAACGTCATGAGAGCCACCGCCCAACCTATGTCTCGTGAGATGGCCAAGCAGTACGAGATTTCAGAAGACGTGCGGGAGAAGTACAACAATCTTATCAAAGGTACGTACGTAACCTACTTTGTGGGGAGGAGGGAGGTAGTGACATTACTAATTACATGTTACTGAAACTGTAACGCTGCTAATTTGAAACTTTGTCATAATTTTAACAAACATGATTTTTTTCCCCCACATCGTTATACCCTACTCAGGAGCACGGTTGAACCTGATTAGCTGATGTGTTGGCCTTCTTTTCCTCCCAAAATCTCTTCATCCTCTCGCTGGGCTTCTTCCTTCGTTCTTCTGTCCAAGTTATAGAGACTCTGATGTTGGGGTTGTCTCCAAATTGGTGATTGTCGATTTTGGTTCTGAAATTACATCTGTCTTGTACAATGTCTTCTGAGACGTTGATTTCCCGGAGATCTGTTCCAATTTCACGAAGCCAGCTGTTCTTGTTTTTTAATGAAAGGGCTAGGTTGAGAATTCTTTTAGTTAGTCTGTTATTGTCCATTCTAATAATGTGTCCGTAAAATTTTAATCGTTTTTCCGAAAAGTGTGAGAGATTTTTTCAGACTGACTATATATTTCCTGGGATGATTTTTTAATGTGTAACATCTTTCCACTCTTTTGCTGGATATTTTTGTGAGAGTGATTTTGAAAAATGGGATGGAAGTGGATCGGACGGAAGTGTGTAAGACGCACTGCCATCTGGATCGCATCCCTCCTGGCTGCTACAGCAGTGGTACATGTGAAATGTATATAACATACGGATTACTTCAAGGTTCGGAGGCGACATTACAGATATTTCCACAATAAATCATCTTCAAGTTGTCGTTCTTTGGTGCAAAATATTTGCTGAAAACAATTATGATTTATTAAGAGTCTGTTTTTCAATCTCTGGATAAAAGTGATGGGCAACCACTCGCCGAGTAACTTTGCTCAACACTTTCATACTGAACGGTAAACGCTCATGCGAACTCTGGTGTCAACAGATTGATGTTAAAAGTCTTCGTATCAGTATGTAAATGATGATATGCTTATTATGAAACATTATAACTAGTCGGCAGAGCCGGTATTATGTTTCTGCACAATGGCTATTCAAATATTAACCCACATTGCGGTAATACTGGGATCAATGTAATATATATCGATGATTTTATACGGGAACTGGGCTAGCTTTTCATAAACCACTATAAGAATTCCCTTCACTGTCAAGTAGGCGTATTCATAACTAATTTAAAACTCAATTCCACGCAGGAACAGTATCGAAAAAAAAGGCCAAATATTAATGGAGCATAAAAAATACTTCCATATTATTACCGGCACGTGAAAATGGTCTTGTACTCTAAATGTCTGTGGTTGTAATGGCTGCGTGGATAGCATCTTGGTCTGCGAATCTTGAGGTCTCAGGTTCGAACCCCGGTCCCGGCAGTTAGGTTTGCTACCGGATTATCGATTTAAACGATATCCATCATTACATTATGCGTCATGTTAACAGAATATACATGAAATTACGATTTATCTAATTTTAATTACAATAGTTTGCACCATGCAGGAGTTGGGAAATTTCATTGTATTGAGCACTATTTCTAGTAGTCTATAGATAGGCTAGAGACTAGGGTTTCATTCCTCCTCTTAATTTACAATATAATATGTGATGTTTGTTCAAACAAGTGTGACAGTAGCATATCTCCAATTCAATCTATACATTCATCATAGTACCAGTATGAAAACGGAGCGTAAATTAACATTATCAGAATGTCCAAGCTGTGTAGTATACGAGTAGGATAACATGTCAGATGACTTCACATCATATGCGACTACCGTAAGGCTCGTATCTTTTTTCCTTCATATTCCCTCTATAAAAACTGGGCCAACTATGTTTCGTAAAATTTTCCTTTCTTGTTTCGCTATGTCTCTGGTTAAAGATCCACCACCAATGATTTAAGTCCCCGATGCATACAACGCTTCAGGTTTGATTACAGTATTATAGTGTCTAAGTTTTGCTTTCCGAGATATTGATTTTTTTAGTATACCTGTTCCAAGTGATCCTGTAAGCTTTCTGTAATTTGGAAATTCTTTCTTTATTTGCTTCGCGGTTTAAACCAGAGGACTGAATAATTTCTAATAAATATTTGAATTAGTTCATTTATTTATTTAATTTATCAATTTGTTAACTTATTTATGTATATTTATTTATTCATGTAATTATTCATTTCTTAATTTCTTTGGTTAATTAAAATGCTCCGCCAATCAATAGAAATTATATTCAAATTAGTGCATATTTCGGTCCAACAATGGGGCCTTCTTCTGCTGATTAGAATCAAACCTTAAGAAACTAATGTAATAAAACTAATGAGAAATGAAATTAAGTAAAATATATACACAAGATGAAAAGAAGAAACTGGAAAAACAATGAATAAGAACGATGAAAATATAAAATCTAATGGATAAGTATTCTTGTAAAATGTAAAATAATAGAAGCAATTTGAAATAAAATAAAATGAAATGGATAGCTTTACAAATAATTTGGTCCCATTGTAAATACAGGGTGTTTGAAAAAGTACTCCCTGTTTCAATGTGTCCTAGAATCTGTACAAAGTGACATACACTATTCTAGTTTGTGGTGTGTGATTCATCAACTCTCCAAGTTTTGATTTTATCCGTAGGTTTTATTTCATGTAACAGTTGCAATTTGTAGGGGCGCAACTTATGTCTTTTACTTTCAGCATCATACACAGTACATTTCGGCACTCCTAATTGTAGACTACGTCTGACTAATGACTTCTTCGGGCTCCGAACACAAGAAACACGGATCTGTTCAACAACATTTTCAGAAGTTCTCGGTCTACCTGGCGATTTTGCTTTTAAAACACTACCGGTTTCCTTGAAAGACTTTAGCCAATGACGGATAGTTTTTGCTGTAGGTGGTTCACCACCATTCTGACGTCTAAAATTGGGTTGCACTGTTATAACTGAATCAGTTTTCACAAGCCGAATAACACACTGCGCTTTCTGTTGCGGAGTACACATTGCTACTGAGTTGCTCTGCACTGCCCGCGCGCCTGGACTGAACTGAGGGAACAGAGGAAACAAACAGCACTGGGGCCGTCTCAAGGTCAAGCAGGCCTGCCAACTGCAGGGGAGCAAAACTTGGAGAGTTGATGAATCACACACCACAAACTAGAATAGTGTACGTCACTTTGCACAGGTTCTAGGACACATTAAAACTAGGGAGTTCTTTTTCAAACACACTGTATAATACACTAAGGTGTATGTTTCACAAAACTCAAGCTCCTAAACCAGAGGGAGTTAGAAGGTGTGGTTTGTACCAAAATCTTCCAGATCGTCTCAATAGTACAAGAAAATCTTGCCTTTCTTGAAAAGTCAACGAAAATATAACTATTTGTTTATCAAGTGCTTTTAAACAAATAAACAAGACTATAGCCCCTGCCAGAACTGTGTCTCGTACACCCGCATAGAACTAGAGCCGGGCGGGGATTCTGTACACATGGGGCGCACACAAGCCATTTTGCAACCTGTAGCAATGATGAATTGTTCTCTGATTTCATAAATAAATATCAACAATTTGTTTAAAAAGTGCGTTTAAACAAAACAACATATTTATAGAAGCGGGTGGTTTACACACAAAGCCCACATAACAGTAAAGGCAGGCGGATGGTTTATACACAAAGCCCGCATAACAGTAAAGGCAGGCGGATGGTTTACACACAAAGCCCGCATAACAGTAAAGGCAGGCGGATGGTTTACACACAAAGCCCACATAACAGTAAAGGCAGGCGGATGGTTTATACACAAAGCCCGCATAACAGTAAAGGCAGGCGGATGGTTTATACACAAAGCCCGCATAACAGTAAAGGCAGGCGGATGGTTTACACACAAAGCCCACATAACAGTAAAGGCAGGCGGATGGTTTATACACATGCGAGAATTCTCCCACGGGTCCGCTAGTTTTAATTAATTATCTATTGATCAATACGCATTTTTCTAAAATGGTATTTTTTTAAAATTTCTTTATTCATTTATTTATTTATTTCCTTATTTAATTATTCATCCAATTATTCCTTTCTTTATTTCTGCATTTACTAGCTGTACCCGGCAGGCGTAGCAATGTCAAGAAAGTATTTGTTTTGTTTATTGAAGTGCTTTTGGATGCAACTTTCTTTTTCTTTTATATGTTAACTGGTGTTAAACTGTATTCAATACACTTATTGCTGAAATGACTCATGAACCACCTATTTTAAAATGATTTTAATAATTCAGAAACCTTCGTGGGTCTGCACAAAATAACCCACCAAAATTCATGTGTTGAAACGATTTGCGTGCCCAACATTTATTTGTTGAAACTACTCGTGCACCACCTATTGTAAACTGGATTTACTAATTCAGAAATCTCCGCGAGAGAGTGCACAACAACTCACCTAAGTTTCATCGCAGTCGGATGTATGGTATACGGGACAAACAGACAAACATCAATAACAATTCATTTTTCTATAATATAGAGATGTGAAGTGTATTGGTAACATTGCTAACATAGAGGTGTATTGATAATATGGTGGTGTATTGGTAACATTACAAACAGGGTGGCGAGAGAGGTGTATTGGTAACATTGCTAAGGGTGACATGGGGGCAAACAGACACCGTAAGATATTTTTGACAATTAAGAAGGATACAACTGAATTAAATATTATAATTTAATTAACTGAAAGCAACATTACAATCTAGGAAACAAAATAAAATATTCACTTTCTTTAGTAAGTCTCGTGATGTGTCAGGATTAATTAATATATCAATTCTTGCAACGATGTCCGTTTGCCCCATAGGACAGGGGCATACGGACACTTCGTGGGGGCAATTGGACACCACTTTCTTCCACCCACTGTTTTTTTTTCTTGAACACACTTCACAAACAATATATGGATCTTCACCATTTTTGACACATTTTACTTGAAACCACAAATAGCACTTCAAGCATTTTACCCAGTTTTCACCTCTTTTGTACAGTTTCTTGCAAACATTACAGGAATCATCTTTGTTGTTCTTTTCTCTCCGTGACTTCTTTTGTTGATAGTTCATTTCCCGTTCCTTCAGCTGGTTGATAGAGTCTGGTGATGTTAAACTTTGCGAATCCTGTGTTTTCCTTCTTTTTACTCCAGATGTTGACGTTGACGGTACCGGACTTAGCTCAGCAAAAGTAGTTTGTGTTGAAGGTAGCACGTTTTCTGGTAGATGGAACTTGTGGTGTTGCGTTTATTCGTCCTCCCTCTTCTTCCATCTCCACATGGACACTGCCTGGCAGGAAGACATGTTCAAACAGGCTAAATTAATTATCTTTACTTAGCAACGCCTTACTTTATTGAAAACTGTTTGTTTACAGAAGGAACCAGGGGGATGACAGTTCATAGGGAGCGCGTGGGTCGGGGTAAGGCCCTGTACTGGTTGTTCTGCCAACCAATGAAGAATTAATTTTAGCACTAAGGTTCCGTAGTTGGCACTCATGAACGTTCACATCAAACCGACTGGCGGAAGCGGGAATAGTCTGTTTTGATCGATATTCCTCGTGGTGTTGTTGGTTGGTTTGATTTGTTCAGTATTTTGATTGTTTATTTTAATTGAATTGAGAGTCAATCATGCCACTGCAAGGGAGAAAAAATTGCCAAGCACCGGGATGTAAGAATTATAATGATAGTAAGAACAATACGGCAATTTTCATCTTCCTGGTGTTGACCATGTGAAAAACTAGTGGGCAATATGGACTACTCTCGAATAAAAATATATAGAGAATAAATGTGTGCATTTCATCTCTTGTTTGTTTTCTTACCCATTCTCCTTTGCATTGCAATAAAATTTGTGGTTTAGGGCTGCGGGGAGGGGTGGGTGGTTGCGGGCATGCTAGGCAAAAAGTGAGGTTATGGCAATGTAGTGTGTGCATTTGGACGATTTTCTTTATATTCATCGACTATCCCAACTATTCTGTAGAGTATGAGAGCATTTTTTAATTAGCCTAGAGGTGAATTAAGCTCTAGAACGGCATAACTGTGTCTTTCGTGACAAATCCATTGCCAACATTGATATATATCAAAATGTATTCTTTTCCTATCTGGACGTATATTTCAGCACCTAGCGAAAGGCGCAGTTATGTTTGAGTTATATTCATCAGCAATCAATAACTCGTCGCAGAACATACTGTTCATTTACGTGTAATAAAGGCTACATTCATATGGCGTTTTACTTTTTATGTTGCCAGACTTGGCAGTACAATCCATAGCCTCAGGCGGTGTTCTCTCTCGGAAATTCTATAACCAAAAGTGACGAATCTCTTATACTTACATGATCCTTGGAAGGAACGGTAGTGTCCGTCTGCCCCCCAAATGCACTATCCGTCTGACCCCTACAGCAGTATTCTGAAGTTAATTCCATAAATGGTCAACAGATGACAGGAGCGTGCAGAGACTTTTGTCACCTGCACGCCACACTGTGTCTAAGTCCATGTCCGCTGCACGTGATTCTTATTCTTACGCAAAGCTCGCTATCCCTTATTTCCCAAACATATTTCAGCATCATGTCACTCATAGCCACTTTGTGAGTTTACCTGAAATAGTTTTCACCGCCGATGCTCCTTATTTCTCTTCGATATTTCTGGATTTCCTTTCCGTCTAATATCACACACACTAATCTCTTAGAACTTGCTTCTTCTCCAGCATTACCAACCTTAGCTGAAAAAATACACTAGTTTTTCTTATGGAATGTCCGTCTGCCCCATACTTACCCAACATGGTGGAGTATTGGTAACATTACAAACAGGGTGGCGAGAGAGGTGTATTGGTAAGATTGCTAACAAGGTGGTGTATTGGTAACATTGCTAACAGGGTGACGAGAAAGGTGAATTGATAACATTGCTGTAACTGTTTGTCTTGGAGAGTAGAAACTTAAAGCTCATTACCCTCATAAAACCACTCCCTTGTTCGGCAAGGAACACTTTTTAGGGGCTGAGGATCAATCGCATGCCGATTCTCTTGAAGCCAGCTGAAAATGTGTTAGTCATCGGAACAACCCAAAAAATAAAAGGATACAGTTAATACCGTATATTTGTTTCTGTTCTTATTACAGGTATGGCGTACATCAGCATTGTGGTAGCGATCATTCTGGCCATCCATCTCATCGTCTCCATCCTGCTGATCATTGGAGCCAGCAACGTAAGTCTTATCTACTGACGCAAGTCTAATAAGAGAATTAATTTTCAATACAAATTGTCCTCACATACGTAATCTAGACGAATCAAAATTGGCCTCACCTTATTAAGCTGGACCAATCAAAATTGGCCTCGCATGCGTAAGTCGGACTAATCAAACTTGGCCTCACCAATTACTTATTAATTACTAGGAACTAGGCTTCGCCTGGTATCTTTAACAGTTTACCCAGCGTAAGCTTAAAAGGCGCACGGACGGTAGTTTTTCTTCGACTCGATTCACTGAAATCGTTACTGCTCGGCTTCCTTTGGTTATACATGAATGTTCTTCTACATAAACCTTCCTCGAGAAATCCTTTACAGAATGGTGAGAACCGCATCAAAATCCATCCAGATAGGCTAGTTGCATACCGCTGTTTATGTTCGACAATAATTATTATAACTATTTTATGTTCGAACATAAATATTCATAAATATCTGTCGGGATTTCGACTGTTTTATGTACTGAACAGAGCGCATGGGACGCAGAGAATGCCATCTATTTGACCAAGGCCTCCTCGATCACCCCACTATGGCACTAGACAACAACGCAGTAAAATTTAAATTAGAAGGCCTTGGGACTTAGCGCGGGTGCGATGCTATCCTTATCTAATTGGTCAAACGACTGTTTCTTGAGTTGTGATTGGTGGGAGAAACTGTTTCATAATGAAAAATAGTGTTATAATGACCATCATTATGATACGGTTTTCTGACATATAATAGTCAGGGTCGAACATAAATATTATTAAGCAACAAAAATAACGGGAAAGTAACGATGACTTACTTTAATAACGGTTTCACACAAAGTAACGGTGATTGTAACACAGTTTAATTTAGACAAGCCTTATTCTAATATGATAACTAGGGCTCGTATATTTAGGTAAAAAAATATTTTTTATGTTAATACATATTTTAAACATATTTTTCTATTGTATGTCTACCCCTTATTATTCCCGTTTTCCAACGGGGTCGGGGATGAGATGCGATGGAAGACTTTGTGGCGATGATTTTTACGACCGGATGCCATTCCTGACGCCAACCTCATGAGAGGAGTTAATGAGAGATGAAATGAATGATGGTGAATGAAACTGGGCAAGGATGTGGAAGGAAGCGGCCGTGGCCTGTCAGAAGGTACCGTCCCAGCATTTGCCTGGTGTTGAAAATGGGAAACCACGGAAAACCATTTCAAGGACGGCCGACGGTGGGGCTCGAACCCACGCGTCTACCGAGTCAGCAGAGAGCTTGGCCCCATGACCTAATGCTGAGCTTTAGCCAGCGTAGCCACTACTTAAACATATTTTTCTATAATTATATAAATGCCTGCTTTTCACTTATAAGGACATAAAAAGACATAATACTGTATTTACATTCTTTTAAATCAGTATGCTAGATTTTTCAGTTTATTGCATTTTTGTTCCGCGTTACGTGAACGGGGAAGAACCAGTGAGCTATCTAATCTTCATGCAGAGCGTTAGTCAGCTTGCAGTTGTGTGTTTCTTAACTTGTCGCCCCGTCCCACACACTCTGGCAGCCGGATTTCCCTGTCCTTAGTCATAATGCTACCTGAATCCAGTGTCACTCAGTGCAGATGCCTAAAGTAAAAGCAACTACAAGTTATCGTCTGCAGCAGTATGTTGCAGAATTTAAGGATAATTTTACTTCTGATAGGGGCGTTCTGTTCTGCCAACCATGTGGGAAAGCAATCAAAGCTGAACAGCGATCTCAAGTTACACAACATCCTGAGGGCAAGAAACATATTGCCGCAGTTTCGCGCCTTCAGAAGAAGTGTTTCACCATAATCATCGGTCATTTGTGATGGACAACCTGAAGATATATCTCGTTGTGCATTGTAATGCTTCAGCAGTCAGTGATGAATACATAAATTGCATTCGTTTATATTCAAATTAATAAACTAAATTATAATGAATATTTTTGCTTTTTGTCACATATTTCAGGTATTTTCAATACATAAAAGATAAATATTTTACCGATTTTTATCACCTAAAAATCCGAGCCCTTATGATAATGTTGTTGTTTGCAGGAGAATCCTCGGCTGGTGAAACCATGGATTATCTACTCCATCGTGTCCATCATCTTGACAGGCATCATCTACTTCGTTCTGATGATCGTCTCATTCATATACCTGAACGCCGCCGGAGGGGTGGGCATCCTCATAGCGGCAGCGATATCTATAAGTAAGTGGGTCACAATCTTACTCCACTTTCGAACCACGAGACACATCCATACGTTATAATTAGAGTTTCGGTTTTTAACATTCGAAAAGACAATGTTTAATAATTTGAATTAGCAATTTACCGTTTTGTAGCATTATAATTTTCCAAAGTTGGTAGATTATTTTGAATTCTCGATTTAGCGTTTTTCAGCATTTTTGAGCCATATTCAAGAATTCAGTAGTAGCTAAATGATATGAGAGTACCTGAAATACCTAATTGCAGTTTTGTTCCATTTATTGTAGTTTAAATTGAATTTTTAGTCCACAAGTTTTAAAAATAAACCTGAGGACAGTGTTTATTCGTAGCTCTAGTTGATTGAGAGAAATCCTCCCTGCCAGAAAATAAGTTTTCAGCATTTTCCAGCTTATGTCTTATTATTTGGTTATTTGCCGTCAGGAAAGTGAGAATAAATTTCGTATTATTTCCAAGAATCCTGTTTTGTAAATAAAAAATAATAATTACACGGGCTCGAGTGTGAAAATCACCTTTGACACCCTTGGTTGTGTTGAATTTGAATAATTAACACATTTAAGGAGAGCAAATATTGCCTAAAAGTGTGAAGTTCTCGGTGATAATTTGATGATGTATTAGTATGTAAATTATTTACACACTTGTTGCAATCAATTTTCTACTAACAATTACGAATTAATGCGGAATTTATGTCAACTTTTGCTACACTTTAAACATAAGAACCTATTCTATCTATTTAAAGAACTAAAACCCTTAAAATGACAATTTAAAAAACGTAAAATCCGGTTCCTATTCATGACTAAAGCGCTTTACAGAGATTTCGCATCTAATGCAAATGCTATTTCGTCATAATTTTACTGAAACAATATGATGTGCAAGAAAGTTGAACATGAGTTTCAAAGTAATTAAAAATATATAATTTTTTTAATGTTACAGCATTAACAGTCTACTTCATCATTGTGGTGAACAGTTTCCATAAGGAGCTGTTGGGCCAGAGAGATCCCAGCAAAATATAGCAGAACAGCGAACTGGTGTGAAGAAAGAGGCAAGACCATCATGGAGACAATCAACTCACTACTTAATATACATTACATTATATATAAAAGTACGACTATGCCTCGTGTTTCGAGACTACAATCATTGTGCATACGCTTTTAGAACACTGCTGTTAATATTCTGTATTGTACAGAACTACACAGAGCATTTAAACAAATCCTAATGAGGATATATTTTGTTCGAACAATTCTTTTGCTAAATAATTATTACATTAATAAAGCAGTTTTTTATTTCCAATATTATGATTACTTTTGTATATATTCTGTTTTTCAATAAAAAGATGCAAAAACAACAAAATACGTTTAGTAAATTTATTGCAGCCAAAGGACATACAATTAATATGAAAATATGCTCAAAATATTACCTTATAAATGTCAATATTCACCAAGACTTTCGAAGTGAGAGAAGCCATTTATCACAAAATAGCACGAAGACTTTTCGTGATTTACACTTTAGTACAGGCCACGCCAACGCAAGCATTTAGTGCTTGCTTTTCCTCTCCCTCTCCTCTTTCCTCCTCGTGTAGTGGCGGTAGCACAGTCAGATTTGGATGATGAACAATGGATCGCTGACCTCGCTTTCATGAAAGACATCACGGGATATTTAAATGACTTAAATATCTCGTTACAAGGCAAAAATAAATTCATCAGTACTAGACTATGTGTGACCGTATTTAAAGTCTCAATTTGCAGCTCGTGCATTTTACAAGTCAGCTTCAAGAAGGAAATTGGTATAATTTTCCCTTTCTAAAATCCTTGAATGTAAGTACTTATGAACACATCAGTGAGTACACAAAACTGTTACAGTCATTGCATAAAGAATTTGAAGATAGGTTTGAAGAAATAAAGCAAGTAAAACCGACACTCAAAGATTTTATGACGCCTTTTTCGGTGCGCCCAGAGGATGCCCCATCAAGTCTCCCAAGTTGAGCTGAGAAAACTACAGTGTGATTCAATTTTGAAATACCGCTATTACCATTGCAAAGGTGATTTGATTTCATTTTTATAAAGGCGTTGAGGAACAAGAATTCCCGAGGATTCATGCCCTTGCCCTGGAATTTGTTGCTATGTTCGGAACAACGTTCGTTTGGGAACAAATGTTTTCAATTATGAATATTAACAAAACAAAAACGTTTGTCTGATCCTTCCTCGGAAGCTATACTTTGGATTGCAACACTGTCAAAACGATTGTACCAAATATCGGAAAATTAGTCGCTTCAAAGCGATGCCAAAGATAAACAAGAAATTTTGAAAATAAGTGCAAAATCAGGAACGCAATAAAGCTATTATTTCTGTATGTACACAAAATTGGTATTATTATTATTATTAATATTATTATTCGTTTTTATGTCGGTACTCCGCCTGGTGCGCGCTGATTTGCCCATCCCCATTCACCAAACAACAACACGACTCTTGCCTCTGTAAACGCGGCCACTACACGTTCCTCTCGGGATGGTCGAACTCCGCTAATTGGGTTAAACCCAAACAGTCCTGTCAGCTCACGCTAATGGGTTTGAAAACAGAGTGGAGGTAGGTAACCTCCCCTGAAATGTTGGTTAAGCCATGAGTTGACTGACAGCTACATACACCTGGCCCCCTGGAGTTTCCGTTGATACCATAATCAGTGCAGGTAATATGTTATCCATGTGTAGTCATAGAAGTTGGAATTCATTTCCGAATGCACCTTATTTAGTAGCAGAATGTATATAAGCATTTTGGTTCCCAAGATATCGCTTTAAAGCTCATAATGCAGGCTATAACTTGCATGTTGACGAAGCCACAACATAAAAATTAATATGTGCAGATCTGAATAGTAACTGTGAAACACTAAGAAAATAACCGAAATAACCGAATCAAGTGCAAGGCTAAAGAAAACCAGGAATCTTGTATAATACCAAACGTTGTTAAAGAGTGGTATCGAATACGTCTTTGAGATAACAAGAGCAGATAGTGGCGAACACCGTAAAGATGATCACGGCAGGTTGACACATTCCAAAATATATTTACCTTGACGTCCACTTTGGAGTGGGGGGCAGTGAAACACGCCTCAGGCAACTTCCCCTGTTAGGATTTTCCTAATTGACCCCTGTGGAGAGAACTCATTAGCGGAGCTCGGTATCACCCGTTCTTTTCCTACAGCAGAGCACCCGTGCTTTTCGAGGTGCCGGCTGGTGCTCGGGAAGCACCTGAGTTGGCGGGGGCTGCGTTAGTTAATAAAAATCATAACACTCACATTGTACGTGACAAAGTTCACACACTCAATTATTATTTGGGTCATAGAACTTCTTGTTTATGCACAGTCTGGTGTGAAAACCGTGCATCGCCATCATTGCTTCTGTTGTAGAGAATTCTTCTCATATTTGTTCATCTTTCTCCCGCCTGTTCCACAAAGTATTCATTAACGCAGGAGTCTTAGATAACAAATATTTCAAAAATAAGATCTTCCAAAAATAAAGTTTCTTTCGTCATGACGTAGATCAATCTGGACAGTGTGCATATAGACAGGTGCAAATTTCTTGTCAGGAATCTGGCTATAAGACTCTCAATAACTTCCAGCTGTTTTACGTTCAAATGTTCACAGATGATCTCTAATCCAAATGATAGTGTGGGTAGTATCTTCGCTTCAAACAGTCTTCAAGACAGTTACCAAAGAGAGGACTTGTAGATTTTTAGCCTATTTTCACTTATGAAAAAATAGGCTTATGAGATTACCTTTCGTCCGTGCGCATGTGTGTGTGTCTCCCGCTAATAAAATCTAAACGGATGGAGCAATTTCAATAAAACTCGGTAAGGTCATAGTACTAGTTCGTCCGACCCCGACGGTGCCCTTCAAGTTTGATTACGTCTCACCAATTCAACATGGTGACTGTGCGAAATATCATCGGCATGCTATATCTCCAAAACTATTACAGATATCACCCTGAAATTTTATACCGTGATGAAGGGCACTACTAGAAGTTCTCTATGTGACTTTCAAAAACCTATTAACTACAAAATATAAGAGGAAACAATGAGCGCACGAGGTGGCGGAGATTGGTACCATGACGTACTGTCGGCCATGTGGCTATGTGTGATCTATATCGCATAAGGTTTACTTCAAGGTTTGGACGCCCCATTTAAGATATTCCTACAATAAATCATCTTCAAATTGTCGTTCTTTGGTGTGAAAATATATATTAAGTTATATCATATTTGCTGTAAACCGGCACAGGAGTTTTACAAGTAGTTATTTAATGACCAACAGAGTTCACTGTTAACAAGGGATTACAAGTCACATGTTGTAATGGGTTGTGAGAGTACTTAATATTAATAATAAGAAAAGCGCTCCGCTAGTTGGGCGTTATTGTAATGGTTTATAGAGATATTTAAACTTGATTACTGTTAATAAGAATAAAGTTAATTAAAAAAAGTTAATATGCAAAGCTCATTATTTAAATAGTCGCCCACTTTAGGGTGATCAAAAAGAAACATTTGATTGTGTATTAATCTAATAGTGTATCTGTATTGTTGTCAGCTTCACTAAAAAAGTACATAATGTGTAGTATCATATGTATTGCCAGGGCGCCAGATCATTTATATATCATGATCAATATAATATATTAAACCTCGGTTAAACAGAGGCAGAGCATCGAAATTCCTATCTCCAGCCGTAGTGAAACTTACGTAATCTAACCTTACGATAATTAGTTCAGGAGTATGGTGTTGCCTTATAGTAATTTCTAGCTACTAAAGGAAACCAGTCAAGCATTTGAATTTAAAATGAATGTAATATATAATAAACAACAAGTGCAAAAAAAATATAAAATACTAAAGAAAATAATAATAATAAATTTAAATTAAAGAATCTACTGAATTTACTTGTATTATGGTTCTTGATTAGAAATTGGAGTATACTGAGTTAATTGAATAGAATATATTGAATTTAATAAGCATGATAGCCTTCTGATTTGACTGGAGTATAACTGTTTACATCGCTCACCGCATTGAAGATCTTTGTAGTTGGATTGTTGCGTAGAGACTTCCAGGTGGCCCTGATCATCCTCAAAGTAATTAATTTATATGTGGATGACGGAATAAATTCCAAAAATCATCCCTGTGACAATAGCCTCGTACACAACCATGTCACAGTTTGATGAGACAGAATGTCTTATCAAATTCACATACTTAATAGTCAACTGTCTAGTTTAGAACTGCGTTATAGACTCCATCTCGATACACGTTTCTCTGCTCCACTCAGCATCCTTCCTTCTCCTCCAGCAATTCAATAATAATAAATCCATTTGGGCGGCCGTCATATATATAACGTTTCCAGGTAAAGCACGTGTATGACCCCTCTTCAGAAGTCGCTAGGCGATATAAGCTCGCCTTTCACATATCAACAATGACAATACTTCTTTGTAGTATTTCTCGGGAGGTCTAGCCCACCCTTTGTATATAGTTGCAAAGGATTCATTCATCGGCCCAGCATTGTTAGTGGTAAGTCTTCTTAGAATCTTTTCTTAGTATGATTTGTATATTGGTAGAATACTTGATGTGACAGACATAAGTGTCTACTTATGTCATTTCCAAGAAGCCGCCTTCATGTGAACACCCTCTTTCTTCTCTTGTTCGAATTTTCTTCAGAAATAATATTCAGTCAAGCGTCAAACTAATTTCAAATATAATGTGTATCGCTCCAAATCCTTTCAATTGCCATAATATTCTACATTACCGCATAATGATAGATATAAATATATTAGTTAACATAATAACTAATAAAAGGTAAAATGTAAACTTAAAAAATATTGATAATAATAATAATAATAATATATAAAATTATTTCGTTCTGGTCTCAAATTGGGACCATCACATATTCGCCCCAGAGAATTATGGTATATGTCAACAATCATATCACCATACTTCTCTTCAACACTTGTACAAATATGAAATATTATACCCTACAAAGAAATTACCAACATCGACAATATTATACTCTTCAAAGCAATTACCAACATATAAAACATATACCCTTCAAGTTTAATATAATATTTTAAATTTCAGTCTTTCACTGTTCATAATGTCTTTTTCTTTCTTCTTTACATAATTAAAGCGACCTGTAAACAATGTACATCAAAATACCCTTCACTTTTATATTCTTGTTTTGGACATAAGTCATCGTTGCACTTATGTATATTTGGGTGGCATACACCTTTGCTTTATATCTTGAGGACGTAGAATTCAATTTTCAGCCTGGTGTCGAACTGAATACACTATGGCTAGTTGGTGGGACTGCCAACTGATTAATTCACTTTATCACTTCACAACACTTGGTATGTGATGCGAGTCACCAGATCTACTCCAGTTTCTCAGGAATTATATGTATCTAGTAACACAGGCATATTATAAAAAAAATGAAACTTTATTAGCTTGTATTACCTAAGGCAACATCGTTCAGTGCAAATGCAGTGCGCTAAATTACCCCACATATGTATATATATCACACTCAAATACACAAGCTTATAGCCGACAAAATACGCTTTATATTTCCTCTGTGCTCTTCAAGACACACAATATCATAGGTTGATGCAAACCCTCGCCATTACCTGCTCGTTCAGACCACAATCATTCACTTATTATTCAGCGACTTTCCTTACTTACCATCAACTTCACTTCTATTACTCATGACACATATTTCCTTAAGGATCTCACATTGTAAGTGCCATATAATCGTTTTCCTGCGTCTTCTAGTACATATGCGGATTTACCTATCCTCTTCTGCACAGTATAGGGGCCTTCAAAAATAAGGAAGAACTTCATTATAACTTTCTGAAGAATACTGGATTGCCTTGGAACACGCAACAAGACTTTGTCACCGACCTCGAATTGATCCAGCTTTTTACCTTTTTGTTGGCGAATTCTGCGTTCAGCTGCTTTACCTAAATTCTTTTTTGCCATCTGGATAATGACATCCAATCCTGGTTCTTTTCCCACTGTTAATCCCAATATTCTTGCTAACTCATTTTGTGGCTTACTGCCAAAATGCACTTCATGCGGCGTCATTTTCGTGCTTTCGTGTTGGACAGCATTCAACCAAGTTTCAACTCTGCTAAGTTGCGATACCCAAGAAGAGTGTTTGTCATACACGAGAGCTCGTAACAAGCGACCAAGTTCCTTCATATTTCTTTCACAAATATTCCCTTGTGGATAGCGAACTGATGAATGGACATGTGATATCCCGGCTTCACGCATCTTGGTTTTCCAGTGTTTAGATGTGAATTGCGGGCCGCTATCAGTTAATATTTTGAGTGGAAGACCGAACTCAGGTATATATTTCTCTATGATCAATTTGCTACAAGCTTTCCCGGTGGCCTTCCTTAAAGCATATAGTTTGACATATTTACTGAATGAGTCAACTATTACAAAAATGTATTCATAGCCAAATTGACCTTTCACTATAGGCCCAAATAGGTCCGCACATAGTAACTCTCCGGGTTTACTTGTGAGAACGGCCTGCATTTCGCCCGTTAAATATCTATTTGGAAATTTAGATTTCTGACAGAGGTCACACTTTGCAAGAATAGTCCTAATTTCTCTCCCCATTCTACACCAAATGAAGTTTTGTTGGAGTTCATAGAGCACTTTATTAGCTCCAAAATGCCCTAATTCCTTATGGATAAACCAAGTAAGTTCCTCCGTTAAAGATTTAGGCACACAAATAGCCCATTTTTCTTCCCCACATTTCCGTGCTAGAAATCCGTCCAACATTTTGTATATGAATCTCCCAGATTCCACACACTCTAAATCACTTCCTTCTAACAATGACAAAGGTTCTTTTAATACCTTATCTTCTCTCTGACTTACCAACAGATTTCTTAACTCCTTTAAAGATTCTTTATTGGTAGGATCCAAGCACGCGCATATCAACACCCCTTGGTTCGCCTTAACAACTGACTCACTGTGATTTAAATTGACGTCTCTAGATAACATGTCTGCCAAAATGTTATCCTTACCTTTAATATGATGTATGTCGAAATCATATTCCTGCAGTGCAAGAATCCATCTGCTAACGCGGTTACTACTCAATTTACATGTGTTAATAAATGCTAGGGCGTGGTGATCTGTGAAGATTTCAAATTTCCCGCCAAGGACATACATTCTGAATTTACTTAGGCTGTACACAATGCCTAGTAATTCCAACTCCGTTATAGTGTAGCGCTTTTCAGCGGCAGAAAGACCACGTGAGGCCAGGGACACAATCCTCAAATTGCCCTCCTCATCTTTCTGGCATAGTACACCGGAAATGCCAATGTGGGATGCATCAGTCATCAGCACATATGGTCTGTCCTTTAAAGGGTACTTTAACACTACGGCCTTCTCAAATCCAATTTTGAGAGCCTTAAATGCTCCCTCGTGCATTTCTGTCCAACACCATTTATTACCTGATTTTAATAACTCACGGAATGGTTCCACCATACAAGCATACCTCATAATACATCGACGAAAATAATTGCACCTGCCCAGATATGTTTTCAGTTCTTTCCCATTCCTAGGTGATTTAGCATCTAAAATCTTACCTACCCTGCTTTCCTCAGGCTTCACACCTTCCGCTGACACCGTATGACCAAAAAAAGTAATTTCCTTACGACAAAAAAATGACTTACTGAGTTTGAGAGTGAAACCAGCTCTCGCTAATTTCTTAAAAACCCGATCCAGGTGCATTAAGTGCTCACTGAATGTTTCTGAACTAATCACCAAATCGTCTATATATATAGTTACAAATTTGTCCATGTCGCTTCCTAAAGCGATCCCTAGAGCTCTAATCAGTGCTGCAGAACTACTCTTCAGGCCAAAAGCTACTCGACAGAATTGATACAGATGATTTTGAAAGGAAAAAGCGGTTAAAGGCCTATCTTCCTTTTTTAACGAAACTTGCCAAAAACTTGAACTTAAGTCAACACATGTAAACCATTGTTTACCTGGAAATCCCTGAACTAATTCCTCAATTGATTGAGATCTAAGCTGATCCATAGATATATGGTTGTTCAAATTTCGTGCATCTAAACAAAGTCTTACTTTTCCGTCAGACTTGGGAATAACAATTAATGAATTAATATATGGGCTAATCGAGGGTTCTATAATTTTATCCTGCAACATGCTTTCAATCTGCCTTCTCACAGCTTCCTGGAATTTGTAAGGCACGGGGTAGCGATGACCTACAAAAATACTGCGATCAAGTACATTTAATGAATGTTCGTAGCAATTAGCTAATCCAATACGGTCCTCAAATATATACTTATTCTCTATCAACACCTCCAATAGTTCATCCACTCGATTACTCTCTAACTCACTCTGTAATGCAGCTTTACGCAAGGTATCCTCTAGAGAATCCTTCGTCATCATACTGCCTAAAAAAAGTAAAAAATGAGGTTCCTTTTCAATAGATACCCCGACAATCTCACCACTAACCTTACTGCAAATATCGACTCCTTCAGTCGTTAAAATCTCCTCAAGCGTACATATATTCTTGGAACCACCATAAAACTTACTCGAATTATTAAATGATATGATCATATTTTCATTCATCCATCTGAATTTAATATTACCCTCTTTATAGCATAGCTGTGCAGAATGTTGCGACATCCAGTCCGAACCCATAATCAGTGAGTAAGCAAGATTTGGAATCACTAAACAAACATGAGTTCCAATCTTACCTCCTATTAAAATTTCTACAACCACTTGTTTAGAAATTATGTGAGATTTCTTGCCCACCGCAGTTAACACGAAAGTAGTTCTAATTGGAATTTCCTCAATTTTAATACCATTTTCCTTCCTATTATTATAAAATGCTGCACTGATGCAAGAAACCTGACAGCCACTGTCAAAAAGTGTATCGATACACGCCCCTAACACTTGTAATTTTAACACTGAGTTAAAATTAATAACGGTAGATTCTTTAGATACATCCATAAATTCACTTAATAAATCATTACGGATATTTAGGTCATACGGTTCGCTTAAAATGGTGTAAGCTGGAAAAGACTCAGACTGACAACTTGACCTTACGTCACAGTCTGGTTCACATTTAAAGTATCGGTATCATTATCTTGGTTTTGTGTCTCCCCGTTATTTTTGTTGTGGTTCTGACGAGGGTTGCTGCCATTACCTTGATTTTCTTCTCTCTGCCTCCCCGAATTTCCTGCATTATTTCTTTGATTGTAATAACGCTGCCCATTGTTAGGACCTGCATTATTATCCTGATTGCCATTATTATCATGGTTTCTCCTATTGCCATGATACTGGCCACGGTTATTCTGATAACCATCTCTACCTTGAAATTGCCCCCTGTTATTTTGAGCATATGAATTTTCAAAATTACGCCCCCTATTGTTGCCTTGAAAATTCTGGTGTTGCCTGCCATTATTATTTTGATTCCTATTCTCATTCATATATCGACTATTCTCCTGTCCTGCCGGTGTTTCACCAACACTATTCCCTAGAGCATCAAATCTCCCTAATAATCTTTCTAACTCTGTGATAGTCGAAGTGCGTTGCATGCATGCAGCCTCTCTTATTCGGAATGGGAAATGCTTTATCATTTGCCTGACTATATCGCTGTCTTGTGTCATGCCATCTAGATATTTGCAGATGATAACCTTATTCAGAAAATATTCAGTCATACTGCAAGTACTTTCAGACGGATATATCCCACAAATAATACTTTCCCTTTTCTGGGCCTGTATTTCATCATTCCAATATTTTTCACAAAATTTATTTTTAAAATCATTAAAGTCCACTAAAGTGTTTTTATAGACAGAAAACCAGCTTTTTGTTTCCCCCACAAAAGCCTGATCTAATATCTCCACTACCATATTCCACTCTATCTGTCCTTCTAGTAGCCTTTCCTTGAATTTATTTTCAACTATAGTTATGAATTCCATAGGACATCCCTGCTCGTTAGAGAACTTAACTAGTTCAGTTTCCTTCATTCCACCTCCTGATACAATAACTCTACCCTGTATTCCCTCCTGCCTTAATTGCTTTCTTAACTTAGTCTCAATTTCTGCTATCTTTTTATCCGCCACTTTTTCTACCATTTCCACTCTTTCTTTCAAATTATTCTCTTTTTCTATCAATTCATTTCTTAATATCTTCTGTTTTTCCTGAATCTCCTGATAATTTTCTTCATTTGTCAGGTGACTATCCTCTACTTTCTTATGAAATTCTGACTGCACTTTCTTTATCTCTCCTCCCAATTCTGTTCTTACTTGTCTAGTTTCCATCTGTACTATTTTCTGAAGATTCTCTCTTTGATTGACTAACTTTTCCTGAATTTTCCCTTCCACTTCTACTAATTTCAGATCTACTTCCTCTATAATATTTTTAGCCTTTTCTTCTAACACATCCTTAATTTCACATCTGATCTCCTGTTTTGCTCCCTGAATACTCTCCTGCAGCGTCCCATACTTTCTATTTAATTCCTCATTCTCCTTGACCATATTATCTAGTTTCTGATTAATTTCTTTATTATCTTTACATATCGCTTCTCTTATCTCCCTACTCATCTCCTGATTTTGCTTACTTATCTCCTGATTTTGCTTACTTATCTCCTGATTTTGCTTACTTATCTCCTCTCTCATCTGCCTACTCATCTCCTGATTATTTTTATTGCTATCTTCTAGCTTCTTGTCTATTGCCTTGCTTATCTCCTCTCTCATCTCCCTACTCATCTCCCGATTTTGCCTATTCATCTCCAGAAACATTCCCATGATCTCATCTAATTTGTTTTCCGAAATATCCAAAGGCTTTTGTTTCTCCTTCCCTCCACTAGTCTCAGGATTTATTTCAGGATGTACCTCTATATTCGTCTCAGGGTTAACCTCGGGATTATTCTCCGGAATACTCTCAAGATTTACCTCCGACATCTTGGTATAATCCTCTACGCTCTCAGCCTCAGTATCACTATCAACTTTCGTATAATTAGCTTTCTCGCCTTTACCCCTACTCCTCAATTTCCTTTGTTCCTCATCCGCCATCTCGAAGTACACCGTATAAAGTTTACCGTTCCAAAATTCACCTCACTTTCCCCCAAAATCAATCACTAATAATACACAAATTCACCTCACTTTCCCCCAAAATCAATCACTAATAATACACAAATTCACTTCACTTTCCCCCAAAATCACTGACAATTTGCACTGAATTAACACTCACTCCTTCCGTAAATATCGTTAGGTTTTCGTGCCGCACAGTTGGGTGCCATTTGTAATGGGTTGTGAGAGTACTTAATATTAATAATAAGAAAAGCGCTCCGCTAGTTGGGCGTTATTGTAATGGTTTATAGAGATATTTGAACTTGATTACTGTTAATAAGAATAAAGTTAATTAAAAAAAGTTAATATGCAAAGCTCATTATTTAAATAGTCGCCCACTTTAGGGTGATCAAAAAGAAACATTTGATTGTGTATTAATCTAATAGTGTATCTGTATTGTTGTCAGCTTCACTAAAAAAGTACATAATGTGTAGTATCATATGTATTGCCAGGGCGCCAGATCATTTATATATCATGATCAATATAATATATTAAACCTCGGTTAAACAGAGGCAGAGCATCGAAATTCCTATCTCCAGCCGTAGTGAAACTTACGTAATCTAACCTTACGATAATTAGTTCAGGAGTATGGTGTTGCCTTATAGTAATTTCTAGCTACTAAAGGAAACCAGTCAAGCATTTGAATTTAAAATGAATGTAATATATAATAAACAACAAGTGCAAAAAAAATATAAAATACTAAAGAAAATAATAATAATAAATTTAAATTAAAGAATCTACTGAATTTACTTGTATTATGGTTCTTGATTAGAAATTGGAGTATACTGAGTTAATTGAATAGAATATATTGAATTTAATAAGCATGATAGCCTTCTGATTTGACTGGAGTATAACTGTTTACATCGCTCACCGCATTGAAGATCTTTGTAGTTGGATTGTTGCGTAGAGACTTCCAGGTGGCCCTGATCATCCTCAAAGTAATTAATTTATATGTGGATGACGGAATAAATTCCAAAAATCATCCCTGTGACAATAGCCTCGTACACAACCATGTCACAGTTTGATGAGACAGAATGTCTTATCAAATTCACATACTTAATAGTCAACTGTCTAGTTTAGAACTGCGTTATAGACTCCATCTCGATACACGTTTCTCTGCTCCACTCAGCATCCTTCCTTCTCCTCCAGCAATTCAATAATAATAAATCCATTTGGGCGGCCGTCATATATATAACGTTTCCAGGTAAAGCACGTGTATGACCCCTCTTCAGAAGTCGCTAGGCGATATAAGCTCGCCTTTCACATATCAACAATGACAATACTTCTTTGTAGTATTTCTCGGGAGGTCTAGCCCACCCTTTGTATATAGTTGCAAAGGATTCATTCATCGGCCCAGCATTGTTAGTGGTAAGTCTTCTTAGAATCTTTTCTTAGTATGATTTGTATATTGGTAGAATACTTGATGTGACAGACATAAGTGTCTACTTATGTCATTTCCAAGAAGCCGCCTTCATGTGAACACCCTCTTTCTTCTCTTGTTCGAATTTTCTTCAGAAATAATATTCAGTCAAGCGTCAAACTAATTTCAAATATAATGTGTATCGCTCCAAATCCTTTCAATTGCCATAATATTCTACATTACCGCATAATGATAGATATAAATATATTAGTTAACATAATAACTAATAAAAGGTAAAATGTAAACTTAAAAAATATTGATAATAATAATAATAATAATATATAAAATTATTTCGTTCTGGTCTCAAATTGGGACCATCACAATGTTTATGCGACTACTGTAGGACTCGTACTTTTTTTGTGTTATTGTAATCATAGTAAGAAACACAAAAATAAACTTACTACGTTAATGTTTTCTATTTTCTCACAAAACTTGTAAGTTGCTTGGTTAGTTGGTTGGTTCCTAAGTTTAGGGGCTGCGACAACGTGGTCATGTAGCCCCGTGTACTTAGGGTGTGTGTAGAATCCGTCTGATAACCGGTGTTAATTGTGATGACTGTATTAGAGTGTGTTATCTGTTTATTAATTCAAGTAAGGACTGCAGACTTTTGAATTTTTCAAATAGTTTCTACTTTTGCCACCAAACCCCACCGTCAACGACTACTAGTTCAGAACTTAGCTACCAGCCGCCACCGCAGTCGGCTCTTGGCAACGAACGTAGGAACCTAAGAGCGTTGTTTACATTCTTAACCTATATAATTTAGCTTCACACAAGTGTAATTAGTGGAAAGTTCTTTAACATGCCATAAATCTATGAAATGGGACGCCGGCTTTACTTTCCCTCCGAAGGATGGCATACTGAGGGATTTTAACGCTCTTAAAAAAATCCGACGACTTCAGCCGGGTTTGAACCCACGATCTTGGGCATAGAAGCTCAGCATGCTACCGACTACGCCACCGAAGCCGCTAAAGTTACTTGCAAAAAAATATAAAAAAAACCTAAAATAAACGTTGTATTAATTTATCCCTCTGTGTTGTTGTTTGAGTCTTCAGTCTTTTGACTGGTTTGATGCAGCTCTCCATGCCTCCCTGTCCTGAGCTAATCGTTTCATCTCTACATAGCTACCACACCCTACATCCGAGGTAATCTGTTTAACATATTCTAACCTTGGTCTACCCCTACAGTTCTTTTCCTCGACCCTTCCTTCCATAACTAAGCTTGCTATTCCTGGGTGTCTTAGTATGTGTCCTACCAACCTATCTCTTCTCTTCATTAGCAGTCGCCAGAAACATCTCTCCTCTCCCACTCGTCTTAATACCTCTTCGTTTGTAACCCTATCTACCAATCTGATCTTCATCATTCTCCTGTAACACCACATTTCAAATGCTTCAATTCTCCTCTTTTCTGCTGCACCAATAGTCCAGGTTTCACTTCCATAGAGCGCCACGCTCCAGACAAAGGCTTTCAAAAATGACTTCCTAATACCTAAATCTATATTCGATGTCAGCAGATTCCTTTTTTGTAGAAATGCTTTTCTTGCCTGAGCCAACCTACTTTTTATATCCACTTTGCTTCGTCCATCACTGGTTATTCTGCTTCCTAAGTAACAGAAGTCTCCTACTTCCTTCAGCTTTTCACCTGCCAATTTGATCTCCATAGAGGTTTCTGATTTATTTCGGCTGCATTCCAGTAGTTTTGTTTTACATTTATTTTCATCATGAATTCTTTCCGTAAGACTGAGTCCATACCATTCAAAAACTCATTCAAATCCTCAGGCTTGTCGGCCAAGATGACGATGTCATCAGCAAATCTCAGAGTTGAAGTTATTTCTCCTTGAATCTTCACTCCCACTTTAAATTTTTCTCTAATTTCCTTCATTGCTTGTTCAATGTAAAGATTGAAAAGTATGGGTGATAAGTTGCAGCCTTGCCTTACACCTTTCTGAATACCAGCTTCTCTGTCATGTCCTTCAACTCGAATGACTGCTGTCTGGTTTCTGTATAGATTGTATATCACCCTCCTCTCCCTGTACTTTATTCCAATCGATTTCAAAATGTCAAACAATTTAGTCCAATCAACGTTATCAAAAGCCTTTTCTAAGTCTACAAAAGCCATGAACGTTCTCTTATCTTTCCTTATTCTACCTTCCAAAATCAGCCTAAGACTTAGTACAGCTTCCCTTGTTCCTACATTTCTCCTGAAACCAAACTGGTCTTCACCCAGCTCCGTTTCTATCTGGCTCTCAATCCTCTTGTAAATTATTCTAGACAGGATCTTTGAAGCATGAGTAATCAAGCTGATTGTACGGTAATCTTCACATCTGTCAGCTCCCACTTTCTTTGGTATAGGGATGATTACATTCTTCTTGAAATCAGGGGGTACCTCACCTGTCTCATAAATCCTACACACCAAGTGAAACAACCTGATCAGACCTTCATCTCCTATGCAGCGTAGCAACTCAATCGGTATATCATCTATGCCTGGTGCTTTGTTCCTGCTTAAGTCTTCCAAAGCTCTATCAAATTCTGATCTCAGTATTAAATCTCCTTTTGCATCCTCATCAATTTCCTCCTCCCTTTCCATTACATGATTCTCAATCTCCTTTCCCTTATACAAACTCTATGTAAACTTTCCATCTCTCAACCTTTTCTTCCCTATCTGTTAGAGGCTTTCCATTTGTGTCCTTAATATTACAGCACTTAGTCTTCTTTTCCACAAAAGTATTCTTAATCCTTCGATAAGCTGTGTCTACTTTTCCTAATTTCAGACAATTTTCTATACCAGCACATCTCTCTTTCAACCATTCTTCTTTCGCTTCCTTGCACTTCTTGTTAACCTCATTTCTCAGACGTCTGTATTCTGCTTTCCCCTTTTCATCTCTTACATTCTTGTGCTTCCGCCTTTCATCCATCAATTCGAGTATATCCTGAGTGATCCACGGTTTTCTACCTATTCTCTCTTCCCTACCAATGTTTTCTTCTGCGGATTTTGTTATTTCATTCTTCAAAAGTGCCCATTCGTCTGCAATTGAAGATTGTTTAGGGTTTTTCATTAGTCCTTCCTTTATACTCTTCTTGAATCTTTCGTTTACATCCTTTTCTTTCAGTCTGTCTATTGCCCACCTTTTTGGCTTTTGACTTTTCTTCAGTTTCTTCAACTTTAATCTGCATTTCATTACAACCGGATTGTGGTCAGAGTTTATGTCAGCACCAGGATATGTTTTACAATCCAAAATCTGGTTTCGAAACCTCTGCTTGACCATAATGAAGTCGATTTGGTAGCGCCCTGTATCTCCTGGTCTCATCCATGTGTATATTCTTCTATTGTGGTTATTGAATAAGGTGTTAGCTATGACCAACTCATGCTCAGTGCAGAATTCTACCAGCCTGCTTCCTCGATCATTCCTCTCACCCAATCCGAAATCTCCTACTATCTTCCCTTCTCTCCCTTTTCCTACCACAGCATTCCAATCTCCCATTACTATAACATTTTCATCACCCTTGATATACCTCAGAATTTCGTCTATTTCTTCGTAGACCTTTTCAACATCCTCATCATCAGCTTGACTGGTAGGCGTATAGACTTGTACCACTGTGGTGCAGGTAGGTTTAGTATTTATTTTTGCTACAATAATCCGTTCACTATATTGCTCATAATATTCCACCCGCTGTCCAAGTTTCCTACTCAATATGAGGCCAACCCCTGCTTGGCCATTGTTTGATTTAGTGCTAATGACCCTATAGTCTCCTGACCAAAAGTCCTGTTCTTCCTGCCAGCGCATTTCACTAATCCCAACCAAATCCCTCTATATTGGATTTTTGGTGCATCGATTTTGGTGTAATTTCTTAAAATTAAATTTTGTAAAAGGCCATAACTTAAAGAAACTCTAGAGGATCTTTCATATAAAGTAAGAACGGCAAGTGGCAGTTTTGTTATTCGCTACTGCGTGGCTTTGACCGAGGTTATGGCGCGCCATGGCCACCTGCTGTACTATTGAAAGCGCGCGCATAGTACATACGAGGGCTGTTTCAATAGTACAGCAGGGGGCCGTGGCGCGCCACAAGCTCGGCCAAGACCACCGTAGCAGCGAATAACAAAACTGCCGCTTGCAGTTCTTACTTTATATGAAAGACCCTGTATATGTTGGAGTCAAACTATAATCTGTCTAAAAATATGGTATATTGGCTTTCACGGCCGGTGAATTAAAACTCAGCAATTCTTCTAGGTTTGTGCCGTGTCTTGTGTGGGGTTTCGCCTAGGACACCAAACTTGGCTCATCGGCGGGCTCTTGGTGTCCCCACCCGGACCCCCACAGGAGTAACGAACTACGCGCTACCTCCCTTTATATTGAGTGCAACTGCACTACTTTGCTGCGAGAACTAAAAGTTCAAGCAGCCATAACCTCCCTATGAAGGCTTCCAAAAAGATGGTATATTGGCTTTCACGGCCGGTGAATTAAAACTCAGCAATTCTTCTAGGTTTGTGCCGTGTCTTGTGTGGGGTTTCGCCTAGGACACCAAGCTTGGCTCATCGGCGGGCTCTTGGTGTCCCCGCCCGGACCCCCACAGGAGTAACGAACTACGCGCTACCTCCCTTTATATTGAGTGCAACTGCACTACTTGGCTGCGAGAACTAAAAGTTCAAGCAGCCATAACCTCCCTATGAAGGCTTCCAAAAAGATGGTATATTGGCTTTCACGGCCGGTGAATTAAAACTCAGCAATTCTTCTAGGTTTGTGCCGTGTCTTGTGTGGGGTTTCGCCTAGGACACCAAGCTTGGCTCATCGGCGGGCTCTTGGTGTCCCCGGTCAGACCCCCACAGGAGTAACGAACTACGCGCTACCTCCCTTTATATTGAGTGCAACTGCACTACTTTGCTGCGAGAACTATAAGTTCAAGCAGCCATAACCTCCCTATGAAGGCTTCCAAAAGGATGGTATATTGGCTTTCACGGCCGGTGAATTAAAACTCAGCAATTCTTCTAGGTTTGTGCCGTGTCTTGTGTGGGGTTTCGCCTAGGGCACCAAGCTTGGCTCATCGGCGGGCTCATGGTGTCCCCGCCCGGACCCCCACAGGAGTAACGAACTACGCGCTACCTCACTTTATATTGAGTGCAACTGCACTACTTTGCTGCGAGAACTAAAAGTTCAAGCAGCCATAACCTCCCTATGAAGGCTTCCAAAAAGATGGTATATTGGCTTTCACGGCCGGTGAATTAAAACTCAGCAATTCTTCTAGGTTTGTGCCGTGTCTTGTTTGGGGTTTCGCCTAGGACACCAAGCTTGGCTCATCGGCGGGCTCTTTGTGTCCCCGCCCGGACCCCCACAGGAGTAACGAACTACGCGCTACCTCCCTTTATATTGAGTGCAACTGCACTACTTTGCTGCGAGAACTAAAAGTTCAAGCAGCCATAACCTCCCTATGAAGGCTTCCAAAAAGATGGTATATTGGCTTTCACGGCCGGTGAATTAAAACTCAGCAACTCTTCAAGGTTTGTGCCGTGTCTTGTGTGGGGTTTCGCCTAGGACACCAAGCTTGGCTCATCGGCGGGCTCTTGGTGTCCCCGCCCGGACCCCCACAGGAGTAACGAACTACGCGCTACCTCCCTTTATATTGAGTGCAACTGCACTACTTTGCTGCGAGAACTAAAAGTTCAAGCAGCCATAACCTCCCTATGAAGGCTTCCAAAAAGATGGTATATTGGCTTTCACGGCCGGTGAATTAAAACTCAGCAATTCTTCTAGGTTTGTGCCGTGTCTTGTGTGGGGTTTCGCCTAGGACACCAAGCTTGGCTCATCGGCGGGCTCTTGGTGTCCCCGGCCGGACCCCCACAGGAGTAACGAACTACGCGCTACCTCCCTTTATATTGAGTGCAACTGCACTACTTTGCTGCGAGAACTATAAGTTCAAGCAGCCATAACCTCCCTATGAAGGCTTCCAAAAGGATGGTATATTGGCTTTCACGGCCGGTGAATTAAAACTCAGCAATTCTTCTAGGTTTGTGCCGTGTCTTGTGTGGGGTTTCGCCTAGGACACCAAGCTTGGCTCATCGGCGGGCTCATGGTGTCCCCGCCCGGACCCCCACAGGAGTAACGAACTACGCGCTACCTCCCTTTATATTGAGTGCAACTGCACTACTTTGCTGCGAGAACTAAAAGTTCAAGCAGCCATAACCTCCCTATGAAGGCTTCCAAAAAGATGGTATATTGGCTTTCACGGCCGGTGAATTAAAACTCAGCAACTCTTCTAGGTTTGTGCCGTGTCTTGTGTGGGGTTTCGCCTAGGACACCAAGCTTGGCTCATCGGCGGGCTCTTGGTGTCCCCGCCCGGACCCCCACAGGAGTAACGAACTACGCGCTACCTCCCTTTATATTGAGTGCAACTGCACTACTTTGCTGCGAGAACTAAAAGTTCAAGCAGCCATAACCTCCCTATGAAGGCTTCCAAAAAGATGGTATATTGGCTTTCACGGCCGGTGAATTAAATCTGTCTAACCTCCAACATTCTTCCCCCTCCCCCCCATAAATCTATCCCAGTTTTGACTATCAAAAATATGTTCACCGTACATAATTATAAGCAATACAAAACAAGGAACATGCTTTACTGATTATATTAGTGATATCGTTGGCGTAGTTTGTTGAACAGCCTACAGTCGCAGGCTGAACTGCTATGCCCAAGATTGCGGGTTTAAACCCGTCCGAAGTCGTCGGAATTTTTAAAGCGTTAAAATCCTTCATTATGTCTTCCTTTGGAGGGGAAGTAAAGGCGGCCAGACCATGTAATAGATTTATGGCATGTAAAAGAACCTACCACTACAATTGGTAGTGCGAAACCAAATTTGTAGATTATTTGGTTAGAAACGCTCCATCAAGTTCCAACGTTCGACGCTAAGTGTCAGTGACAGTGGCATCTGGTAGCTAATGTTGAAACTACTTGAAATTTGAACTTGCTAGAAGCCTACAGGCGTTCCATTAAAATACATTGCTTACATGATAATTATTATTATGGTTAGTCCCCAGCAGCTCACTAAAGTAAAAAGACAATTCGCAGATGAAGCGAATGGTGTACAACTATTTCCTTGTGCCTTCTAGGAACAGCTCGAGATAATACGCGGAAAGGAAACCAACAATGGAGGCGGAGATTGAGAAAGAACCTGTTTCGCCTTGTGCTTGCACGAGTATTCGTGACGTCATAACCTGTTCGCAAGTATGACGGGGTTGGGGAGGAAGAGAGGGAATAAAATTCGCATGCCTAATCTAAGTAACAACACAGTCAGTTCTACACGACAAAACGTCTGCTCGAAGAAGAGTGTAATCGTAAACAGTGAAGGTAACTTCTGAAATGTGAAGTGCAGAGTATCAACAAGTGGTTTATTATTATTATTATTATTATTCGTATTTCTTATTGGTCTAACCACACACAGCAATTTTCTTAGAAGGCGATGATTATATTACTATAACGAACAAAGAGCCGTATTCCTTTTTTTTTTTTTTTTTCAATTACAACGTTCATTATGCTTTTGTTGTTGCTTCACTGGAGGGGGCTTAGGCATCGTGGTCATTTAGTCCCTTGTACTTGTGTGTGTGTGTGTGTAGAATTTGTATGTAAATCTGTGTTATTGTGGTGTCTGTAGAAGTGTGTATGTAATTCAGGTGAGAGTTGGGAAGAAGGCATAACGTGGCCCTAAGTTAGGAAGCCACCCTGTGATTTGCCTGGAATAGAAGTGGGCAACCACGGAAAACCATTTCCAGTATGGCTGAAGTGGGAATCTAACTTAGGTTTGCCTCACGAGACTAAGTGTATATTGGTTCGTTGCTTCTTAAGATTAGGGGCTGCGACAACGCGGTCATGTAGCCCCGTGTACTTTGTGTGTGTGTAGAATCTGTCTGATAACCGGTGTTAATTGTGATGACTGTTTTAGTGTGTGTATCTGTTTTAATTCAAGTAAGGACTGCAGACGATCAATTTTCAAGTAGTTCCTACTTTTGCCGCCAAACGCCACCGTCAACGACTACTAGTTCACAACTTAGCTACCAGACGTCACCACAGTCGACTCTTGGCAACGAACATAGGAATCTCAGAGCGTTGTTTACATTCTGAACCTATACAATTTAGCTTCACACAGGTGTAATTAGTGGAAGGTTCTTTAACATGCCATAAATCTATGACATGGGACCGCCGGCTTTACTTCCCCTCCGAAGGAAGGCATACTGAGGGATTTTAACGCTCTTAAAAATTCCAACGACCTCGGCCGGATTTGAACCCACGATCTAAGTGTATATTGTTCCAACTCTCAAACCATAAATGAATTTCTCGGCAGAGGTGACAACCACTGCACCACGGGGATTTTCTGACATACCGCAGAAATTAGACAAACACTTGCAGCGTTTTTTCGAAGAACGATATTTTCGTGCGAAATGTATTTCTACGATCATTGAACATAATAGCTGTTTTCTTTTGTTCTAAATATTTTCTTAAAGGACGAATGTTTAAGATCTTTGTTAAGTTATTAATTAATTTTACGGGTTTGGAATATATTGGTCATCAGCTCCGTGTATTGTCCGTCTCCGTGGCTAAATGGTTAGTGCGCTAGGCTTTGGCCCGAAGTGCCCCGGGTTCGATTCCCGGCCGAGCCATCAGGGATTTTAATCCCCTGGGGTTCATTCCCGTGGCTCGGGGACTGGGCGTATCATCACTTCATCCTCATTAGGACGCGCACGGGCGTCAACTAGAAAGACCTGCACTCGGCCTCTCCGGGAGCCAAATGATCATTAGCTCCGTGTACTTAGGTACCGGTATGTGTTGAACCTATATTTCCGTTATGGTGTTTGAAGTCATTTACAGTGTTGCCTTAGTAATCGAAAATTTGATGCTTTTCAATCGGTCAACACGATTGTACCCAAATGAGCTGGATTACCCCCTAATCCTGAAAAAAAAAAAAAAAAAAAAAAAAAAAATTGCAGTCAGCCTGAAAGACTAGACGTTATATCATTTCAAATGGCGCATGCTACAAATGCTACACATGTTAGAAAGGCTCAGGAGAGCTCTTTCAACAGACTCCATTACCCATTAACTTAGGCTTCCAGCGCAGGCACCACTTTAAGGGTCACCCTATATTTGAGTCTGACATATTTTACAACTCTTTAAGGGTCACCCATTATTTGAATCTGATATCTTGAAAACCTCTTTAAGGGTCACCCTGTATTTGAATTGAATCTAACATACTGTACACCTCGTTAAGTGTCACCCTGTATTTTGCTCTGACATCCTGCATTCCTCTGTATTCTTATCTGGCATCTTGTATATCTCTTTAGAAGTCACCCTGTATTATTGTGTGACATCTTGTACACCTCTTTAGGAGTCACCCTGTATTCTTGTCTGATATCTTGTGCACCTCTTTAGGAGTCACCCTGTATTCTTCTCTGCCATCTTGTACACCTCTTTAAGACTCACCTTGTATTCTTATCTGGCATCTTGTATATCTCTTTAGAGTCACCCTGTATTCTTATCGGGCATCTTGTACTCCTCTTAAGGAGTCACCCTGTATTCTTTTCGCTTTGCTCGAAGCCCCAGGACGCTCGACGCCCCAGGACTCTTTTAACAGACTCCATTACCCATTAACTTAGGCTTCCCGCGTGGCTGCATGACGTCACGCACTCGCCTTCCATTACCCATTAACTTAGGCTTCTCGCGCGGCTGCATGACGTCACCGTCTCCGTAACGCATAACGTTTGACTCAAGCATAACGATGAAGTCGACAAGATCATTTGAAATGATAAAAAAAACATGAGATTAATAGGCCTACATTACATAGAGTATTTCTGTGACGACTGTATTAGTGACATGGATCAGCTGAGTGCACCAGGACTTGTAAGTTAGGTACTATCCCGGCATTTACCTGAAGGGACTGAGGAAAATCCGGGGAAAATAGCCGCTGTCAGTGCCAAGTTCGAACCTACGATCTCCCGACTTTCTGCAGGTCCCTATCGCGTTCGTGGGGACGCAAGACCATGCTGCCTGCATATTCAGAACAGGGCCTTAGATATTGGAACATACGAATAATTTCGGTGGCGTAGTTGGTAGCATGCTGAGCTTCTATTTCCAAGGTTGCGGGTTCAAATCCGGCCGAAGTCGTCAGATTTTTTAAGAGCGTTGAAAATCCCCCAGTATGCCTTCCTTCGGAGGGGAAGTAGAGCCGGCGGTCCCATGTCATGGATTTATGTCATGTAAAAGAACCTTCCACTAACTACACTTGTGTGAAGCTAAATTATAGGTTAGATTTGACTAACGCTCTTAAGTTCCAACGTTCGTCGCCAGGAGCCGACTGCGGTGGCATCTAGTCACCAAGTTCACAACTAGTTGTCCCTGACGGTAGCATTTGGTAACAAAAGTAGGAACTACTTGAAAACTGAATTACTGCAGTCCTTACTTGAATTAAAAAAGACAACACACACTAATACAGCCATCACAATTAACACCGGTTTATCAGACAGATTCTACACACACCCAAAATACACGGGGCTACATGACCATGTTGTCGCAGCTTCTAAACTGAGGAACCAACCAACCATTTTTCAATTGTACAAAAAATATAAGAACACTTTTCTTACATTTACCTTCTTCTTCTTCTTCTTCTTCTACGCGATCAGGCCCAGTGGACCGCGCGCTGCTACAAGATTCCTTCTCCATCGTCTCCTATCCATAGCTGCCATCCGCCAACTGTCCACACGTATCGCTGCCTGTTGCAGATCTTCATGGAGTCCCATCACTCCACCGCTTCCTTGGTCTCCCTGGTGGTCTTCTTCCTGTGGGGATGAAATCCAGTAGCTTCCGTGGCCATCGGTGGTCTTCCATCCGGGCTACATGTCCAGCCCACTGCAGTCTTTCTTCTTCTTTCTTCTGGTTTGAAATATACTTTTCTCGCGATTTATTGATCCAAACGCAATGAAACTTGGTACAGCAAATGTTTATACCCATTGTAATGCACTGGTATCTAATGGGTATCTAATTTAGTTCAATTGTTTACATAACCTCAAGATGGCGGCTGTACGAAATTTAAAATTGAATTTTTATTTCTTGTGTAATGATCATGCGATCGAAGTGAAAGTTTGAATAATGAACCTAGGCAATATTTTTCCTTCAATGGTAGATGACTCTATGGCCTATACATATAACAATCCAACATGGCGACCATCCAAAGTATTTAGACGGTTCTCAATATCTACGAATCTATTACAACAAACAATCATCTATAGAACTTTCAATAAACTGGTGATCACACATCCAACATGGCGGCGACGCGAAGTATAAATATTCACATGGACGTTTCTCGCAATTTAACCATCCGAGTGCAGTGAAACTTAGTACAGTAAAACCTTATACAAATGTTAAACCACTGACATCTAATTTATTTCAATTGTTTCCATAACCACAAGATGGCAGCAGTGCGAAATTTTATAATCTCGTTTTTACTTTTTGTGTCCTAATCATGCGATTGAAGTTAAAATACTACACGTAGACTACACAATAATCTTCATGTAACAGTACATAACTCTAAGATCTACCTATATAAAAATCCAACATGGCGACCATCCAAAATATTTAATCGGTTGTCATTATCTACGAATCTATTACAGCAATTTTGTATGTTGATAGTGCCAATTAACATAAGTAGGATATATGAAAATAGGCTTTAGTTCTTCACGGAACTACTTGTTTTATTTGTGGTTGTATGAAAAATTGCCTGTGTTTTTGACGTCTTTTCTAGGAACCGCTCACTTATAACTATATACGTGGAAAACTAATTGACTGAGGGTAATGACATTTTTATGTTACAAGCTGTGCCCGGCATGCGTTGCAATGCCAATCAAAGAAAGTGTTAGCATTGTAATTTGGTTTCTTGAAGTGCTTTTGGATACACAATATTCAATTCGATTTCCGTTAACTGCCTCTAAACTATCGTAAAATGGATTAATTAATTTAGAAACATTCGTGGGAGTGTGAAAAACAACTCACCAAAGTTTCATCGCAATGAAGGGCATATGAACGCATTCGGAATTTTGTTTTAACGATTTGCGCACCGTCACTCATTTGTTGAATCTACTCGTACGCTTATTGTATAATGGATTTACTAAGCATGAAACCATCCCTGGAGTGTACTCAACGATTCACCAAAGTTTCATCGCAATTAGAATAATGGTATATGAACGCATACGGGACTTTGTTGAAACGATTCGCGTGCCGTCGTTCATTTGTTGAATCTACTCGTGCGCTACTTATTGTAAAATGCATGGACTAATACAGAAACCTTTCTTGGAGTGTATACAACATCTCACCAAGTTTCATCGCTATAGGACGAATGGTAGGCTATATGAACGCATAAGGGGCTTTCTTGGAACACTTCGTACGTCGTCGCTCATTTGTTGAAACTACTCGTACGCTACCTATTGTAAAGTGAATTTACTATGGCAGAAACCTTCCCTGGAGTGTACACAACATCTCACCCAAGTTTCATCGCTATCGGATGAATGGTATATGAACGCATACGGGAGTTTGTTGAAACGCATCGCGCGTCGTCACTCAATTGTTGAATCTACTCGTGCGCTCCCTATTGTAAAACAGATTTACTAAGCCAGAAACCTTCCCTGGAGTGTACACAACATCTCACCCAAATTTCATCGCTATCGGAAGAATGGTATATGAACACATACGGGACTTTGTTGAAACAATTCACGCGTCGTCGCTCATTTGTTTAATCTACTTGTGCGCTACCTATTGTAAAGTGGATTTACTAAGCCAGAAACCTTCCCTGAAGTGTACACAACATCCCACCCAAGTTTCATTGCAATAGGATGAATGGTACATGAACGTATGTGGAACTTGGTTGAAACGAATCACACGCCACTTTGTTGAAGCTACTCGCGCGCTATCTATTGTAAATTGGAATTACAATGCCTATAACTTTTCCTGGAGTATGCACAACAACTCACCAAAATTTGACCGCAATCGGGGATGAATTGTATATGAACGAATCGCCAACACTCATTTGTTTAAACTACACGCGCACTTTCTATTGTAAATTGGATTAACTACGCCTATAACCATCCCGGAAGTGTGCACAACAACTCACCAAAATTTGATCGCAATCGGATGATTGGTTTATGAACGCATAAAAGTCGAACAGACAGACTTTCTTTTTATATAAGAATAAGATGAGATATGCAGAAATATTGATAGTGTAAATCTCAAGTTTGAATTTCTTTCAACTTCTTATACTTTTTCTAAAGTAACGTAGATGGGAAAATCCCTCTAAGACAGTCATCCAGATCTTTTGGAAAAACCACTAAATACGAATACATAGGAGGCCATGTCGCCACCATAGATAACATGATATTAGATAGGACGCCATGTTGCCACCATAGATAACATGATATTAGATAGGAGGCCATGTCGCAACCATAGATAACATGGTATTGGATAGGAGACCTTGTCGCCACCATAGATAACATGATATTAGATAGGACGCCATGTCGCCACCATAGATAACATGATATTAGATAGGACGCCATGTCGCCACCATAGATAACATTATATTAGATAGGACGCCATGTTGCCACCATAGATAACATGATATTAGATAGGAGGCCTTGTCGCCTCCATAGATAACATGATATTAGATAGGAGGCCTTGTCGCCTCCATAGATAACATGATATCAGATATGAGGTCATGTCTCCACCATAGATAACATGATATTAGATAGGAGGCCATGTCGCCACCATAGATAACATGATATTAGATAGGAGGCCATGTCGCCTCCATAGATAACATGATATTAGACAGGCCATGTCGCCACCATGGATAACAGGAGGCCGTGTCGTCTCCATAAATAACATGCTATAGCAGATAGCTTATAAATTGACCCAAGGTAACATGCAACCACCGTATACGCAGGAGCATGTTTGCAACAATTACGCAACTGCGTTGTGTGCTGTATTCAGGTAGTGTTTATTCTGTGCAGAGCTGGTGATATCGATTCAACATGGCCGTCACTGTGAAGCAATGCTGTTGTGGCTGTTCGCTCAAAACAGGAACCATCATTATTGGCGTCTTGTATGTGGTAAGTACTGTGCTCACAATATAAGTTGATGTTAATGGCATTATCTGCAGTGTAACAATCTATACTACAGTAATGTATAGGGGAAAGTTAGGTAATACCGTGATTCATTTTAATAAATCATAATTTATTCTGGAAAGAAATGTAGCAATAACTCAAAATTATCGCAAAATAGTATCTGATTGTTTACACTTATATAACCACAATGAAAACAGAATGAAAATAACATCATTGGACAAGGAAATTAAAAATGCAATCATTTACACCTATGGACCAATATCGTGATATGTGCGTTAATTCCGTGATATGGTGTCTGTAATACCGTGATACATTTAAATTAGACTTACACTTAAATTAAAGTTAAATTTCAACTTCATATAAATGTACACCCCCCAACTCAATAATCAAAAGGAAACGTTTAATAACATTAACATACGGAAAATAGACAGAAGAACAAATAATTTAACTACGAAAGTGACGCCAGTCTCGTCACAATTGAAAGTTTGCTCTGGTTTGCCACCGAGATCTAATTTTGCCACAGTATTTTCTACCTCGAAGAATGAGGGTATAAAGAAAGATGAGACAAGGGCCAATTAAGAGGGAAAGTGAAAGACTCTCTGACCTCGGATACCCTAATACCGTCGGGATCGGAAGGGAACAGGTGTTGAGCAAGTGAGGCCGACAGGAAAGATAACTGAAAGGAGTCCAGCCCAAGCAAGTGGAAGCAATGTCAGACTCAGCTGGGGTCCCGTGGTCATCAACACACGTCCCACAAGTTGTGAGCCCCTGAGGGGAGTAAACAAAGAATACTGTACTCTAGTTCCTACCTCGGCTCCCAGCAATGGTATTTTAAAGGGCTAATAACAAAAAATGCGTCTTGCACCCTGATGACATGAGCTTTCACACCTATCTCGCTTATCTCCTCACATTCAGGTCGTTCAGTACATTCGGATTTGAATGATGCATTAATCACCCGACTGACTGGGGGTATGTTTTTCTTCTTCGTAGTACTATTTGCAGTACTTTCAGAAGTACTAATCTACTCGCAAGTCATTAAATCTGTGAAAGTACTTACTGAACAGTGAGATGAATAGCATATTGCTACAACCCCAACCCCACAAAGGGGTTGTAACTACCTAAACCCATAATTCATACAAGCATACAAGGAGCCCAGTCCACAGGGAACGGGACACATGAAGCAACTCAATAAACACGGAGCTATGTTGCCATACATCAACATGAAAGCAGGATCTCAAACAGCTACATCGACAGTAATATCGCTGTCACAACAACAAAGGCATGGAAAATCCCTTAAATACACAGGCCAACGGAGGCTCCAGGACAGTCGCTCCCGGAGATGCTGTCCGGCGACGGCCGGGAGCTTCGCCCGTACACCCCTCATGAAACATCTACGCCACTACACTACATCATACACAAACTGGTACAGGCCAGACGTTTGTTTTATACGATTTCCCTTCACCTTGAAGCCTGCGGGTGAGCCTAGACACACTCACTCTCTCACCCTATCGCTTCACACTTGTCACCACCGATCTGATGTAATGGAATTCCAGACTTGAGCAGACAGTACAGTCCGCGCCGATGTATTGTGTGACGTGAAACAGCTTTGTCAATCATCGGAGTGCTTGGGGCAGCTGATCACAACACAGGTACTGTAGTAACTCGCCTCCAGGCATCCATTAAGATTTTTCACTCGTCTAAAACAAACGTCCGGTCTGTAAGTTGTGCTTACATTAGTCCTAGTCCTATACCTGCCCACGCCAACCCTACAAAACTCGGTACCATCTCATCACACCTCAGTTACACGTTGAACATAGAACATCCGACAAACCCTCTATCTCTGTCTTCATTACTCGCGAACAGCTGTCTTCCAGCCTTACGCAACACTAACCTTCACTCTCCACGTTCCCTGCAAGATCATGAGCACCGCGCCGGCACCAGGTCGGTCAGCGCTTCCTCCGTACCTGCCCGACACCCCCCTATTCCTACCTCCCTGCTTACGCCCCTACAGTTGCATCCCCTACGTCCCTTAGAATAGCCACCCTAATCCAAGCCAAGCGAGTTAGCCTTTCAGAAGAGACGCACGTACGGGACACAACAATTGGCGGAGTAGCGCCGGGATTAGACCAGATGAAAATCGTTTAACACGATCTCAGATACCTCTTGCAACGCGAAACACCCCCTAGACCAGTGTTTCCCAAACTTTTTTGTTTGTGTACCACTTGAAGAGATGAGAATCTCTCGCGTACCACCTAATGGTTGGGAGATATAGTAACTAAAACCCCAATCACCACTACGTAAATTGTGTTTATTAGAGTTAGACTGTTAGGCCCATTCCTACAATCTCCGATTAAATCTTTACTGGCACTTTTACGGTAAGTTTACTGGAACTTGATTCTTACAATACCCGGTTAGCGGTAAACTGACAGTAAACAAAGCCTTAACCGGCAGTGAACTTTACCGGAGGATTCTCCTCCCGTAAACTGCTTTACTGCCAGATTTTCTATTATAATCTCAACGCCAGCTGACTACATACATCGTCAATATGCCTAGAATTATCCGTAATTTCATGGGTTTCGTAAATGCTGATGCTGTTCAACGTAGGAGACGAAAAGTATGTAAGAATCGAAGTGATTATTACGAGGAGTTAGATGATCAAGACATTTTTAGACGATTCCGTTTGACGAAGATTTTCCTCTTGAGGCCTTTATTTGTCCCATTTGGAGATAATTATTATCCTTCCATATCTAATATTTCTCTTTATAATCTTAACGTAACAAACGGATTGCGCCAAGAACACAGATCAAGGTCAAGGAATATAAAATATATACTTATTATTTACTCCCTGACGCAGATCCACTCGTGTCAACTATTGACAGGTATCAAGAAATCTGCAAATCGAACCAGAAATATGTATCAACTGTTGAAAATTATGAGCAGATCTGCTAACCTACCGTAAACATTAACCGGAACATGGTAAGAAGGATCGAATGTTTACCGGGACTTTACTCCGACCGTAAAGCCAACTGTCAGAGTTTACTGCCACTTTACTGGAGCGTGTAAGAACGGGCCTAAGAGTTAAAAGTTCAAATAATAAAAAGTATGTCGAGTTGTTTTATTATTTACTAGCTGTACCCGGCATACGTTGCAATCCCAATCAAAGAAAGTGTTGGCGTTGTAACTCAGTTTGTTGAAGTGCTTTTGGATTCCCATTTTTTTTCTTTTTCCGTTAACCACCTCTAAACTACTGTAAAATTGATTTACTATCTCAAAAAAATCATGGGAGCGTGCTCAACAATTCAACAAAGTTTCATCGCAATGAAATGAATGGTATAAAACGCGTACGGGATTTTGTTTAAACGATTCGCGCGCCGTCACTCATTTGTTGAATCTGCTTGTGCGCCACCCATTGAAAACGGATTTACTAATTCATACACCTTCGCAGGACTGTACTCAACTCACCAAAGTTTTATCACAATCGGATGAATGGGATATGAACGCATACGGGACTTGGTTGAAACGATTCACGCGCTGTCGCTCATTAGTTGAATCTACTAGTGCGCTACCAATTGTAAAATGGATTTACTAAATCAGAATTCTTCGCGGGAGTGGAAACAACATTTCACCAAATTTTATTGCAATCGCATGAATGTTATATGAACGCGTACGGATTTTTTTTAAAACTATACGCACGCCATTACACTTATGTTGAATCTACTCATGCGCTACCTATTGCAAAAAGGATTTACTAAATCAGAAACCTTTCCTGGAGTGTGTACAATAATTCACCAAAGTTTCATAGCAATCGGACGAATGGTATATGAACGCATACGGGACTTTGTTGAAACGCTTCGCATGTCTTCGCTCATTTCTTGAATCTACTTATGCGCTACCTATTGTAAAATGGATTTACTAAGCCTGAAACTTACCCAGGAGTGTACACAACATCTCACCCAAGTTTCAGCGCTATCAGACGAATAGTATATGAACGCATGCGAGACTTTCTTGAAACAAACGCACGCCATTTTGTTGAAGCTACTCACGCGCCATCTATTGTAAATTGGATTTACTACGCCTATAACTTTTCCGGGACTGTGCACAACAACTCACCAAAATTTGATCGCAATCGGATGAATTGTATATGAACTCATCGCCAACACGCATTTGTTTAAACTACTGGCGCGCTATCTATTGTAAATTGGATTAACTATGCCTATAACCATCCCGGATTTGAGCTAAACAACCCACCAAAATTTGGTCGCAATCGGATGAATTGTAGGTTATATGAACGCATCGCCAACACTAATTTGTTTAAAATACTCGCGCGTTGTCCATTGTAAATTGGATTGACTATGCCTATAATGATTTCGGAAGTGTTCACAACAACTCACCAAAATTTGATCGCAATCGGATGAATGGTTTATGGACGCATAAAAGACGAACAAACGAACATCCTTTTTTTATAAGAATATATAAGATTACAATAAGTATTCAATTAAAACATTCAGAAATGACAATGTACAAATATGAATTTAAAAAACTCTTAATAATTAACAAAACCCAAAGTTCAACTAACAACTTCAATGTGAAGAGTGAGCTTGAAGATTAGAAGCCAACTTAAGAATCTCTGGTGTAAGATTGCTGAGTCTCAAACGAAGATCGTTTTCCACTGTGAGGAGCCAATTCCGGTATTTATTCTTGAGTTAAACAAGTGAAGAAAATGCAGTCTCAAACATGTACGAAGCAGTGCAAGGCAGTAAAAATCTAACTGCTTCGTCAGCTATGTCTGCATAGTCTGCACGCCTCAACCCAAAAGTTCACAAGAACCATTTTTGAAAAAGGTTGCCTTAGTTCTGAATCACAATTCAATTCATAAAACTGCTCCCAATCTATAAAATTAAAGTCCTAGGGCAAAATATCAATGTCAGCAAACGGGATTTGGATCCATTGCTGAAGTCTTCAGGAAAATATGCTTTTTAAGTTTGAGTCAAACCAAAACAGTGGGTTTTAATGTCTTTCAAAAGTCCAGGATTCAGCTGAAGATTATTTTCTTCTACAAAATTCTCGAGTGTTGGAAACAAGGACACAGTTTTCTCATCTGCTTCTTTTCCTGCTTGATTAACTTTTTTCTTCATAGCACATATTTTATCTTGTACACGAAAATCAATGTTGTAATCTCCTTGTAAACTTTGGTTGAGGTCATTGAGCTTTGAAAATATATCTGACAAATATTTATATTTATATTTTCGGAACATCACCCCGTACCACTGCAGCAGTACGAGCGTACCACAAGTGGTACGCGTACCACAGTTTGGGAAACACCCCTTAGACAATCCACACAACAATTGGTTAATGTACGACTACATTGGTCAGCCATTTCATGAAGAGTCGAATCAACAAACACCGACCGGATCTTCATGAAGGGCCTCGGCTGATAGAGTAAAATTATTTCTTCCACCATCTGCCTTATGAAAAAAAAAAAAAAAAAAGATACGAGCCTTACAGTAGTCTCATATGATGTGTAACATCTGACATGTTATCCAACTCGTATACTACACAGCTTGGACATTCTTAAAATGTTAATTTACACTCCATTTTCATACTGGTACTATGATGAATGTATAGATTGAATCGGAGATATGCCACTGTCACATTTGTGGCGCAGCGGTCAAGCTGTTAGTCTCTCACCAAGGTAGACCGGGTTTGATTCCCGGTCAATACATGTGAGATTTTCGAATTGAAATGCCATGTCCTGTGGTTCGCATTCCACGAAAAAGGAAGGTACCGTGGATCATGATCGTGAGATTAACTGACACGCAAAACTACAAGCTTCCTTCCTTCCTTTTACGTTAATAATTCATAATAACAAAGTGACACACAACGTCGACAGTACTCACAAATACTATGAGCACATTCCTCAGTAACTATAACATTTATTATTCTCAAGGCTCTCATACAGTTCGTCGTAAACAATCAAAACATGGCTTCCTACAATCATGAATTGACCTAGTCTCACATATGATGAAAATACAGCTTTTATTCCACACAAATAACAACATTCTGTTATGCATTTAATATTTGACCACTCACCCACAGCTTACTTAAATGTCATTTGTCGTCTTTGTCCTACCCCTTGTGATATTCAACCTTCAACGTGAAGCTTCATAAACTGCTCAATGACAAATGAAAGTCGGTGAAACATTTGCCACTGTGCTCGTCAAACCAGTGCCTGCTAAATGCACTGCCTACTGTATTGCCATAACATTCTCGCTCTACAGAGCACACACTGCCTTGTTTCCAATACACACATTTTCAATTGTACATCCAGCTGGCAGTGCGTCTTCACTTCCGTCCGATCTACTTCCGTTCGATCCACTTCCGCCCGATTCACTTCCGTCCCATTTTTCTGGCAGTGCGTCTTCACTTCCGTCCGATCCACTTCCGCCCGATTCACTTCCGTCCCCAATTTTCAAAATCACTCCCACAAAAATATCCACCAACCGAGCGGAAAGATGTTACACATCAAAAAACGCGTCATATGGTGCAACTATCCCCTTTTACATCATCTGCCAGCTTTTCATGAAGTGCCTAGGATTATGATATAATGGCGGATCTCACTATCTGACTACGACGTATACAGTTATTTGAAATTTATTATTATTATTATTATTGCCTTTATTGGTGGCGCAGTTAGGGCTCTTGGCCCTCTCTTACTCTTAACCACATTAATACAATACAATAAACATATTATGGCGACAAAATTAAACAATAATAATTGACATAGATAATGACTTTGACACTCTCATTCACTCATCCAGTCACACTCGTTGACGGTCAGCAGCGTTCAGCAGGCTGCCCCAGCAGGTGGTCTTGAATTTAGATTGTGAGGTGGTGCCCCTGACACTCGCTGGAAGGGTATTTCACAGCCTAGACCCCACCACATTTTTTTTTGTCGTGTAGCCTCCTGAGAGGCCGAGTAGTCGACGCCCGTGGGCGACCTGCGCGTCGGGATGAGAGATGGAGTGGATGAAGATGAATGAAACTGGGCAAGGGTGTGGAAGGAAGCGGCCGTGGCCTGTCAGAAGGTACTGTCCCAGCATTTGCCTGGTGTTGAAAATGGGAAACCACGGAAAACCATTTCAAGGACAGCCGACGGTGGGGCTCGAACCCACGCATCTACCGAGTCAGCAGAGAGCTTGGCCCCTTGACCTAACGGAGCGCTTTTAGCCCGCGTAGCCACTACTGTCGGTACCCCACCACATGAAAAGAGTTGTTGTATATAGAGGAGCGATGAATAGGAATCGAGAGGGGAGAACCAGAGCGTGTATTATTACCATGGAAAGAAGACAAGTACTTGCATTTATTTGATAAGTATAGTGGTCCGTCGTCAGACAATAATCGGAAAATCTGGACAAGAATGTGATATGACCGACGTAGTTCAGGTTTCAGCCAGGAAAGAGCGCAATAATAGGGAGTGTTATGTTTATCACAGCTCAGATCGTAGATAAATCGTAAGCAAGAGTTGAGAGCTCGTTGAAGTTTCAAAGTTAATGTTTTGGTTGCGTCTACAAGAATAACGTCACAGTAGTCAAGAATAGGAAGTATTAGTGTCTGTATGAATAGGATTCTTACTTTAAATGGTAAAATATCTTTTTTTTTCTTTTGAGGGAGTGGAGCGTTGAGAAAATCTTCTTGCATACACTCTGTACATGTTCAGACCAGTTAAGAGTCTGATTTATTATCACACCTAGATTTTTCACTGTAGGACAGTATGGAATTTCATTGTTGTTCAGTACGATTGGGGGAATAATTTGATCTCTGAGTGACGTCAAAAGTTTTTGAGAGCCAATTATGATAACTTGTGTTTTGGAGGGATTCAAGAGAAGGGAATTTTCCTGAGAATATTTTCCAATTCGTTAAAGTTCAGCGTTGATAGTTTCAATTTTCAATGGAATGTCATTTGTCTTGCAGTGGGAGTATATTTGCAAATCATCTGCATATAGGTGATATTTGCAATTTTTCAAATTAGATGAGATGTCGTTGATATATAGTACAAAAAGCAAGGGTCCTAGTAAACTACCTTGTGGGGCGCCTGATTTTCTGCTTAGCCACTGAGAAGTTTTATCCTGGGTTACATCACGTTGCTGGCGATTATTCAGGTATGATGCAAAAAAGTTAATTGTCTGCTGGTCGAAGTAATAAAATTCCATATTTTTCAATAGTGTCTGAGTATTTATGGTGTCAAAAGCACTGCTGAAGTCGAGGAGGGTGAGGATTGTCACCAGTTTTTGGTCCATTGCATGTCTAATGTCGTCAGTCACTTTGAGTAATGCTGTTGCGGTGCTGTGTCCCTTCTTGAAACCTGATTGCAGAGGGTCTAAAAGAGAACGGCTATTCAAATATTCAAGTACTTGCTCATGAACCAGACGCTCGAGGGCTTTTGAAAGTGCAGGTAGAATGGATATTGGCCGATAGTCAGATGGAAATAAAGGTTCGGTTTTCTTAGGAATAGGGATGACATTGGCTTGTTTCCATAGGGAGGGAAAGGTGTTAGTTGTAAGACTATGGTTGGATATGTGAGTAATAATTGGTAGAACGGCACCGATGATGATATGTATGAAGGATATGGGAATATTATCAACTCCTCTCGCTTTTGATAATCCCAATTTACTTAGGCCAAACAGGGTTCTGCATGCAATGGAAATTCATTAAATAATATATACACAGAAATATGATAAAACGAGTAATAGCAGTTAATTCAGGCACATCTCAGACTTCTGTGCGTCTAATTTTGATTCAGAATTTTTAAAATCCCGAGCCTAGCAAATTGAGTAGGTATGGCTCGAACTCAAAGCCACAACAATATGTTGAATTGCAGATTGGAGCCCTCGCGGGGATGGTGTCCAACGTCATGAATGCCACTGCCAAACCTATGTCTCCGGAGATGGCCAAGAAGTACCAGATTTCAGAAGAGGCGCGGGAGAAGTACAACACTCTTATCAAAGGTACGTAACCTGTAACCTACTTGTGGGGAGGAGGGAGGTAGTGACATTAGACCACAAATTACATTTAGTTACTAAAACTGTAACGCTGCTACTTTGAAACTTTGTCATAATTTTAACCCATATGTTGTTGTTTTTTTTTCCATACATTATGCCCTACTCAGGAGCACGATTAGTTGATGTGTTGGCCTTGTTTTCCTCCCAAAATCTCTTCATCCTCTCGCTGGGCTTCTTCCTTCGTTCTTCTGTCCAAGTTATAGCGGCTCTGGTGTTGGGCTTGTCTCCAAATTGGTGATTGTCGATTTTGGTTCTGAAATTACATCTGTCCTGTACAATGTCTTCTGAGATGTTGATTTCCCCGAGATCTGTTTCAATTTCTTGTTTTTTAATGAAAGGGCTAGGTTGAGAAATATTTTAGTTAGTCTGCTATTGTCCATTATAATAATGTGACCGTAAAATTTCAATCGTCTTTTCCGATAAGTGTGAGAGATTTTTTCGGATTGATTAGATATTTCCTGGGATGATTTTTTCCTCCATATTCCCTCTATACAAACTGGGCCAAATACTTTTCGTAAAGTTTTGCTTTCTTGTTTCTCTATGTCTTTGGTTTAAGATCCGCCAACAAATGATTAAAGTTTCCGATGCATACAACTCTGCAGGTTTGATTACTGTATTATAGTTTTGCTTTCCGAGATATTGATTTTTTTATTATGCCTGTTCCAAGTGATCCCGTGTCGTAAGCCTTCTGTAATTTGGAAATCCTTTCCTTATTTGCTTCGCGGTTTAAACAAGAGGGATGAATAATTTCTCCTAAATATTTAAATTGGTTCATTTATATATTATTTATTTATTTAATTTATTAATTTGTTAACTTATTTTATGTATATTCATTTATTTATGTAATTATTTCATAATTTCTTTAATTAATTTAAATGCTTCGCCAATCAATACAAATTAGTGCATGTTTCGGTCCAATAATGGGACATTCTTCAGCAAATTAGTTTTAAACCTTAAGAAATTAATTTTATAACACTAATGAGAAATGAAATTACAGTAGAGTGTCAATAATCCGAACGTCAAAAATCCGAATGCCCGCTTTAAACATGTGTACTGTATTTTGCTCTGCGCTTTGAGAGAACAATGACCTTGGGAGTGTTTGTTTTGGACCATCCACTCCCCTTCCTCCCAGCGGGCCAGTCTGCCAGTTCAGTTGCGTCACTTGTTCAGTAGAGTAGTTGTGGTTCGTAGTGCCTACTGGGTGGGTGAAACTGTATAGGGAGTTTTGAGGCCAACGCTAGCTTGCCTTGTAGTAGTACCTGCTGACAACGATAAAAACAATAGCGGTCATCGCATACGACCAAGACCAACTACAATACTCAGACCTTAATGCAGGTATCGAAAGTGTAAAAATGGCGTATGCGGAAGCACGAGATATTGTTTGTTTACATTCGTTGCTGGGATACAGTATTAGCTTTGATTAGCTTCGTTTGATGAAAGTTGGGATAAATTATTGCTCATCTGTAATTTTTAGTGTCTTCAGTATGTCTGTTAAGTCCAGTTAGCGTTAATGTACTGCAATCGTGTGTAAATATGTGATAATACGCTTATTATGGACTGGTTCTATTGTGTGATGATTGTTCAGTCGACCGATGGCATTGTGTCATTTACTGCAGATGTTGAAGTGCCTAAGACTTAAGTATTAATAGAAGTGTCTCAAGAATATGCACCGCAATGATTTGCTAGTTAGTGACAATATAATAATAGCTTAGTACACTTCAGTACCGGTAGTGTCGAACTTAAGTACGCAAACGGAAAACGCAATGAGCATCTACGGCTAGACCAAACCGCTGACGTTGAACGTTGAACGCTTAGCAACATGACGTATCTCCATAAATCCTTACCAGTCTGGCAGATGATCTACACTGCCTTGTATACACGCCAAATAATACAGTGAACTCTTTTATTTGTTAAGGAAGATGTTTACCCTGTGCCAAACAGTGAACTCATTGTGTTCCGTCATTACGGTATTCATACTTTTGTGATTCTTACAGCTTGCAAGTTATTTTTTATTATGATGTGTGTAATAAAGTGTTGTGAGTAACTTGCCAATTATGTACTTATATTGCGACATGGTGTGCCGCGATAATTCCGTAAGAGGGAGATGGTGCTTCCCTACCTTAATTACTTTACTAAATCAACAATTTCCAGCGTACAACTATTCCAAACGGTAACAGCGAATGTTTAATAGGATAGATGGTAACATATTATCGTGTCCTTTGTGTGTGGTAATCTCCATAATTATATTCAGATATCCACACGACTATTTCTTTGCATATTTCAATCAACTAATTCGGTGTGATGTTTTACCCGAGATTTTAGACAATTCTACAAGAGGTCTTAATTGTATCTCTATAGCGTTGGTTCGATTATTTCAGGCAACTATTCTCATTCCGACTGTGTACACAAATACTCTGCATGTGCTGGGACAGCACTTCAGTAACCGGGTACTTTCTTCTCTCCTACTTCAGAATCTGTTTGATTTTATGCTAATAATATTAATCTATAATTACTGAACTTAAATACAAATCGTGATAACTCGCCAAAAAGCTTCTTATTCAACCACAGAAACAGTGAGACTATTGTAGCTGCCCCTTGGGTGAAGACTAAGAAACCTATAATTCGAGGCCAGCACTATATAGATAAATTAATCCAGGTAAGTCTAAATTATTGATGCATATTTCTTCGAAACCTAGTCTCGTCTTGTGGGTTGTGATATCTTTTATGCTCTTAGGTGAGTAAAAATAATAATTTACACGAACTGTGACAACCCCGATGACATGATCTTAGCTATTGGTAGGGCAACCATCGCCGCCATGTTTTTTCTACATTAAGGTCTGAGGATTGTAGTTGGTCTTGATACGACGATGTAGTTGATTTATACTTCAATAGATGGCAGCAAAATCGGAAAATTGGTGAGTATTCTTGTTAATGTTGTATATTTAATTAATATTAGAATATATTTCAATAGTAAATACATATTGCAGTGCTTAGAAAAGAATACAATCGGTTTCGCACAAATATTATACGAAGAAATAGAATTATATTGAATCAAACATAGATTTTAGTCGATAAACTGCGCTCGAAAACGATATCAGATACTATCGATATAATTCGAAAGAAGAGCTGGTTGTTCCAACGCTTCCCGTAATGCAAACGTGATATTTCATAATTCGATTGATAGAAAGTACCGCACTGACAATTAAATAATACTGGTGTGTAATAAGTGCAGCTGTAATTTTGTCTTAAAATTCATTTTTAATATTGTAGTATAGTAGCCTGCTCTTTCTATTTGTACATATCTGTGGGGTAGACCTATGCCATGCTATGTGCTTTGTGGAAACATGGGCTGATAACCTTGAAACATCCACAACTATTCTGACAGAGCCTATGTTTTCTTCTCTTCCTGAGAAGAGGGGAAGAAATCGCCTATTATTAGACCAATGACTAAAATATGACCATTATAAGACAGGGGAAAGTAAGAAAGAAAGGAATATAAAGTAGTGGTGGGGGGATAGAATAGTGGAAAGGGAGGGGTAGGCACGGGCCGGATGGGAGAGGGACCAATAGGCCAGGTCGGGGACGGATCGCGCTCGAAAGTGCATCGTCGCGCCATCTCATATTGTCAGTTGGAACTACTTGCGCCGAGCAATAGGTTGGCGTCAACATTTTGCATTAAGATGCAGCTCTACCCATACATCATCCTTGGTGCCTACATAACTTGTATTTTAATTACAGTACTGTGTGCGTGCCTTGTACAGTGCGTCACCAGGGACACTGAAGAGGAAACATACATTTCAAACTATAGAAACCAAACTCGAAATATTAAGTTAAATAGACTTGAAAGAGGTGAAAGTGGCTCGTCTTTGTCAAACCTCTATGGTGTGGGTAAAGCTACCATCTGGGACATTAATAAGAAAAAAGGTAGCATTCTGACTTTAGCTCCTAAGTTAGATTCTGATGATGGGTCTAAAGTCAGAAAAACAACAGGAACCGCAAATGACAGTTCACTAGAAGATGCAGTGTTTTTATGGTTTTCTCAGAGGCAAAGTTTAGGGGAATCCGTATCAGGACCTCTGATATGTGAAACGGCTCTTTATTTCTAGGTTATGATCGAAAATCCGAACAAATCGGAAATCAAAACCCCGGCCCCAATTAGTTCAGATTTTTGACGCTCTACTGTAAGTAAAATATATGCAGAACTAGCATTATCCGTCGCGGCTTCGCCAGCGAATATTCTAGTTGTAAAGAGTACTCTTAGCAAAATCTCAATCATGAATGCTATGACTGATTTATCCTTGGTATGAATAATCCGACTTTATCAATTCAACTACTGGTGCAGTGGTTAGGGGTTTGTCATTCCTTCAAAGGTATATCAGAGCGAAGTTAGTTTTCTAGGAATATCACAGACACTGTTAATTTAAGGGCCTTTAAATGTGGTTTTCGGAGACCATTTATAGTCGGACGAAAGAGACCTTTCGTACCACACTAACACGTGAAAATTGCGTGAAAAAAATCTAGAGTGCCCCGTGACCCCCTTAAGCGCATTATACTGTATGTATTGATGAATTTTACAGCTTAATTTGGTTCAGTGATAACCTTATAACCGTCTGGACACTTTCACAGTAATGTAATAATTGGAATTGCAATGCGTCTTACAGAAATAGATGGACCTGTGAGATTCTGTTACCATGGTTACCGTGTTGCATTCTTTCATCATTTCATTGTAAATATACATGTTTTAAGGTGTTTATTTAATTGTGAGGCATTTAAAGAGTAAGTGAATGCGTTTCGCTTACGCATTGGGTTATGGTGAACCTGTAGGTACCCCATATGTGTAGGTTGGTGTTAATGGGACCTTATTTTCGGTACAAAACTGGAATGGGACCTTAGCAGAATACTATAGAGAGGGATGAACTGAAGAAGCTGGAAAAACAATGAATAACAACGATGAAAATATAAAATCTATTGGATATCCTAACAAATAATTTGATCCCATTGTTGGACAGAATCATGAGCTAATTTGAATACAATTTGTATTGATTGGCGGAACATTAATTAACGATCTATTGATCAATACGGCGATTTTCTCACATTTTTCAAAAATGATATATATATATTAATTTCTTTATTCATTTATTTCTTTCCTTTTTTATTTATTCATCCAATTATCTATCTCTTCATTTACTAGCTGTACCTGGCATCCGTACCAATGTCAATCTTGGAAAGAAAGTGTTTGCTTTATTTATTGAAGTGCTTTTGGATGCAATAAATATATATATATTGTTACGAGTGCTAGACAGCTTCGTTGTCTCGCGCGTGACTCAGGCCGCCCCAGGCTGTCCCTGGCTGTGTGTTACAAGCGCCTTGCGCAACGGGGCTGAAAGAACAAAGGCACGGACCAGAATGTTCGTGGCCCAACTAGTGTTGGAAATCTCGAGAAGGTCTGAGAGTAGCTGTGAACCCTGGTCCACTCTAGAAACATCTGTGAGTCGTCAGCCCCGATATATAAAGAGCGACCCTGGCCAGTGTCAGTGAGTGTGTTTATACCTGTGCGAAAGAGGTAATGCGGTGACGTGTGAATTGCGAAACAGTGTGTAGTATTCAAGAACAGTGAGTGTCAGACTGTGGCTTGTGAACTAGAGGAAGAGTTGTTGTTATTTCTAGCGAGGACACCGGTCTCATTAGTAAAAGGGCGAGTGTTCTCCATAAGGGAGCAAACTTGAGTAAGACAGCTAATTGTTGTTATCTGCTTATTGTGTGGTGTAACTTTCTGACCTGCAATAAAGCTATTATTTCTTTAAAGGACCATATGTGTTGTGCTTTACCTACTTTGATCCAATTAACGAACTTGCTACTAGGGGTAGCACGTATCAATATATATATATTTGCTCTTAAGTGCAAACTGGTGCTAAACTGTATCAAATACACTAATTGCTGAAACGACTCATGAACCACCTATTGTAAAATGATTTTAATAATTCAGAAACCTTCGTGGGTGTGCACAACGTATGAGCAATGTTAATTTGTTGAAACGACTTACGCGCTTTCTATTTAAAATGTTTTCTTATCATTCAGAAATCTTCGCGGGCGTTCACAAAATAACTCACCAAAATTAATTTGTTGAAACGATTAGCGTGCCAACATTTATTTGTTGAAACTACTCGTGCACCTCCTATTGTGAAATGGATTTACTAATTCAGAATCCTCCGCGAGAGTGTGCACAACAACTCACTTAAGTTTCATCGCAGTCAGATGTATGGTATATGGGACAAACACACAAACATCAAGGAACATACATTTTTCTATAATATAGAGATGTGAGGTGTATTGGTAACAATGCTAGCATGGTGATGTATTGGTAACATTGGTAACAGGGTTTCGAGACAGGTGTATTGGTAACATTGCTGTACGGTAACTGTTTGTCTTGGAGAGTAGAAACTTAAAGCTCATTATTACCCTCATAAAACCACTCCCTTGTTCGGCAAGGAACACTTCTTGTTTGGGGCTGAGGATCAATCGCAAGCCGATTCCCTCGAAGCGAGCTGAAAATGTGTTAGTCATCGGAATAATACAAAAAGAAAAAAATGATACAGTTAATAATACCGTTTATTTGTTTTTGTTCTTATTACAGGCGTAGCGTACACCAGCATTGTGGTAGCGATCATTCTGGCCATCCATCTCATCGTCTCCATCCTGCTGATCATTGGAGCCAGCAACGTAAGTCCCAAGTCTAATAAGAGAATTAATTATCCTCGCATACGTAAGCTGTACGAATCAAAATTGGCCTCACCTTATTAAGCTGAACCAATCAAAATTGGCCTCGCATGCATAAGCAGGACCAATCAAAATTGACCTCGCACGCGTAAGTTGGACCAATCAAAATTGGCCTCGCATGCAAAAGTTGGACCAATCAAAACTGGCCTCGCATGCAAAAGTTGTCCCATTTAAAATTGGCCTTGCATGCGTGAACCGAAACTATCAAAATTCGCCACGCATGAGTAAGCTAGACCAATCAAAATTGACCTTGCATGTGTAAGCTGGACCAATTACAATTGTTCTCGCATGCGTAATTAGGACCAATGAAAATTGGCCATGCCTTATTAAGCTGGCCCAATCAAAATTAGCCTCGCATGCGTAAGCCAGACCAATCAAAATTGACGTCGCATGCGTTAGCTAGACCAATCAAAATTGACCTCGCATGCGTAAGGAGGACAAATCAAAATTGGCCTCGCCAATCACATATTATTTACTGGGCAACCCACCCCGGCTTCTTCTTCTTCTTCTTGGGAATTGTGTGGACTCAGCATTTGATATCTACCCAATAACGAATCCCTAAGCTTTGAAACATTGTTTATCCTGAAGTAGCACTAACAGATAGCGCACATTTACTATGTATGATCAGTGTGTTTTTTTGGTCAAATAACTCAAAATTGGGGGTTACAAACGCTTTAAAATCAAAATGTATCGTATTATCAACTAGTTATTCTTCAAATTCAATGCGTATAGAATGTCAACGGAAGCCAAATCAATTGAGTCCCAAATAGAACAGTTATGACATCTGGCGGAGAAGTTTCACATAACAAATCCATTTACTGAACAGAGAGCTGGATTATAATTTCCGTGGAACTAATGTCATACGCTTGCTTCCTCCATGACTTTCTGGTGTGTGTTATGTCAACAACAGCATTCAATAAAATTGTCGGCCAAATCTTACGAATGTGTAGAAATTGGATATTACGGTACAAAGCTATTTCTTTTGCAATGTTGCCCAGTTTGTTTATGCATTTTAACTACAATGGTTGATCCAACATAGGCTACATTGTCAACTTTCAAATCAAGTAATTCATATCTGACATGTTGGATTTTGAGTGCATGCCAGAAGCTATCCTTACCTCTTTGGTCAATGAATGAACATACTGAGCTCTGATTGGTTGGGAAAACTGTGTTATGATGAAACGTAGTACTTGAATGACCCCCATTATACAGTAATACAGTTTTCTGACATATAATATTTACATATCGACATTGTTGAACATAAATATTATTAAGCAACAAAAATAACCCAAAAGTAACGATGACTTACTTTGATAACGGTTTAACACAAAACAACGGTGATTGTAACGTTGTTACTCTCCATAAGGCGGCTTCGGTGGCGTAGTTGGTAGCATGCTGAGCTTCTATGCCCAAGATAGCGGGTTCAAACCCGGCCGAAGCCGTCGGATTTTTTAAGAGAGTTAAAAATCCCTCAGTATGCCTTCCTTCGGAGGGGAAGTAAAGCCGGCGGTCCCATGTCATAGATTTATGGCATGTTAAAGATCTTTCCACTAATTACACCTGTGTGAAACTAAATTGGATAGGTTAAGAATGTAAACAACGCTCTTAGGTTGCTACGTTCGTTGCCAAGAGCCGACTGCGGTGGCGTCTAGTAGCTAGTTCTGAACTAGGCCTAGTAGTCGTTGACGGTGGCGTTTGGCGGCAAAAGTAGGAACTATTTGAAAATTCAAAGTTGCAGTCCCTACTTGAATTAAAAAACAGATACACACACTAATACAGTCATCACAATTAACACCGGTTATCAGACAGATTCTACACACACCCAAAGTACACGGGGCTACATGACCGCGTTGTCGCAGCCCCTAAACTAAGGAACCAACCAACCAACCAACTCTCCATAAATAATTTAGACAAGGCTTATTCTAATATGATAATGTTATTTGCAGGAGAATCCTCGGCTGGTGAAACCATGGATTATCTACTCCACCGTGGCTGCCATCTTGACAGGCCTCATCTACTTCGTTCTGATGATCGTCTTCTTCATAGTATACGTGAACGCCGCTGCTGGGGCGGGCATCCTCATAGGGGGAGGGATATCTATAGGTGAGTGATGTCACAATCTAACTCCACATTCGAACCGCGGGACTCATCCATACCTTATAATTAGAGTTTCGCTTTTTAAAATTGGAAAAGGCAAAATTTAATATTATGAATTAGCAATTTAGGTTTTTGTAACATTATAATTTTCCAAATTTTGCACACGCACTACACACTTTAACTAATTTCGGAATGGACATTATAATAATAATAATTATTTCGAAGTCGAAATGTTTCTCAAAAATATTAAGTTTACATTTGCACTTAGACAACGTAATTTCTCTAAGTCCGCAGACCTGATTCAAAGTAACGCGGACTGTGTCCTCTGACACCCACAAGATTGTACATTTGTCTCAACACATCACACGATATTTATACAAAATTCACAAGTAGTTAGGGAGGGGACTGTCAAAATAGCTAACTAATCAAGCAAGGATCTCACAGGCAAGCAATTTACATCCAAGAACTCGTCATAAAGAGAAGCGCATGATTCGAGCATTCGTAAATCAAATTGATCGGCATATTAATCGCAATTTGAGTCCCTCCAAATCTGATCTCTGTTAGCTTGATGCCAAAAGCGCGCGTTTCATCGGCGTCACTTCTTCTCAATTGACGACTCGATTTTCAGTTTCGCGGCGTTTCTGCCAGCCACACCTAGCGGGCGTATACAAACAGTCTCTCTTTCTCTATGTTTCTGCATGCTTCTCTGTCACATCTCACTGTACAAAGACTTATTTCCTCGCTGATACATGAGTGTCACCAAGCTACTGCTGGTGCGTTGATCTTAAAGTAACTGTACTTTTCCTTGTTCTTCATACGGTCGTAACTAGGGCTCGGATTTTTAGATGCTAAAAATCGGTAAAATGTTTATTTTTTATGTATTAAAAATACCTAAAATATGTGACAATAAAGCAAAAATATGCAATTATAATTTAGATTATTAATGCGAATATAAGCAATATGCAATACTCACGAATGCTATGCCTCACTGACTGCTGAAGAATTACAATACACAACGAGATACATCTTCAGGTTGTCCATCACAAATGACCGACGATTATCGCGAAACACTTCTTCTGAAGGCGCGAAACTGCGGCAATATGTTTCTTCCCCTTGAGGTGTTGTGTAACTTGAGATCGCTGTTCAGCCTTGATTACTTTCCCACATGGTTGCAGAACAGAACGCCCCCATCAGAAGTAAAATGATCTTGAAATTCTGCAACGTACTGCTGCAGACGATAACTTGTAGTTGCTTTTACTTTAGGCATCTGCATGTAAGTGACACTGGTTTCAGATAGAAGGGGAGGGGGGGGGGTGTCTAGTAGGTGGTGCAATATGGCTATGGACAAGGAAATTTCCGGCTTCCACAGTGAGTGGGACGGGGCGACAAGATAAGAAAAACACAGCTGCAAGCTGGCATACGCTCTGCGTGAAGATTAGATAGCTCTCAGGTTCTTCCCCGTTAAAGTAACACAGAACAAAGATGCAATAAACTGAAAGATATAGCATACTGATTTAAAAGAATGTAAATATGCTGTCCTTTTATGTGCTAATAAGTGAAAAGCTGGAATTTATGTATTTATAGAAGAAATGCTTAAAATAGAAAAAAAAAATATATATATTTACATAAAAATAAATTTATTTACCTAATAATCCGAGCCCTAGTTATAACATTCCAAACTCAACCCTCTCCGTTGTTCAAGGGGAAGTCTGGGCTTACAATTCCCGATTTCTTGGTGCTCCCAGGTACCAAGCTTTGTGCGACATAAAGCAGGTGTTCCTAGCAATGTGCAAACTTTTCCTTCCACACAGAACTAAAATCATGAAGCATTAATATGTATAAGTATATCGTATCAAATTGGTTAAAAAATAAGAATTTTGTTCTATATTACAGGAAGGATTTCGAGTTAAAATTAATAATATAATTCAATAATATTGCTCGTCGTATTACAAGTATTCACAATGTAGTAAGACAGAAGAACATAAGATACAATACAAATATACATATCAAAAATATGCACATTAACTCCATACTTTTACATAAAAACATACGATTTAATAAATTATAATATCTGGACAGTGATTCTGAGGGCAGATGTCCTCGCTGTTCCGCCTTAAAACAACAATAACTAACTAACCGTGATTCTTCCGTAAAAAATGTCAAACACAGATATATTTCAGGGTTGGGAAGTAACACTTCGTTACAAGTAACTGTAACGCCGCTATCAATGTCTTATTTCCACAAAAAATACATATTTTGAAATTAAATTTTTATTATTTATAGAAATTTTATTACAATTTATTTCCAAAGGGAACAATAGCAAATATTCAAGTTTTTTTTTATTTTTATTTTTTATTTTCAATTATCAAAATCTTGCTTTTACCTCTGGCTCGCAGTGTCTAGGCACCTGGACTAAGGCGACCTCTCATTAAGATAAAGTTAGACAAGGATTTGAGAAAGAAGTGATCGTGGATCATCGCCAATGTCAGGGAATAGCAATGTTGAATGTTGTCCCTAATGAGTTTATTTACGAGTCGCAAATCTACAGAGATCAGACTGTCACAATACTCATTTTTATTGTTGAAAACATCTTTTAAAGGCCACTAAGAGCTCAGGGTTCGGTTCAGCAAAATCGTAAAGTGAAGCTATTTTCAAAATTGTGCCAACAGTTCAAAAGCTACATGACTTGTCTGTTTAGTGTGTGTCACCAGGCCGCCACATGCAAGGTGCGTTTGGTTAACACACAAAATATTCAATCGTAGAATAATAAAATTAACAAGTAGTTCCGTGAAGAACTATACAGCCTATTTTCATATATCCTACTCATGTTAATTGCCTCTATCAACATACAAAATTTCAGTTTGATTGTTGTGATAGATTCGTAGATATTGAGAACCTTATAAATATTTCAGATGGTCGCAAGGTTTGATTTTTATTTATGTACAATTACATGAAGATTATTGTGTACGTGTGGTATTCAGACTTCGATCGCACGATTAGGACACAAGAAGTAAAAAACGAGATTTTAAAATTTCGCAATTGAAATAAATTCGATGCCAGTGGATTAACATTTCTAAAAGCATTTAACGTGCAAAGTTTCACTGCACTCGGAAGGTTAAATCGCGAGAAACGTCCATTTAAATATTTATACTTCGCGTCGCCGCCATGTTGGATTTGTGCTCACCAGGTTACTGAAAGTCCTATTAAGTGAACTTATGTTCATAGCCTCTATGAATATTTAAAAAAAAGTCAGTTTGATTGCTGTAAAAGATTCGTAGATATTGAGAACCGTCAAAATATTTCGGATGTTCGCCATTTTGGATTGTTATATGTATAGGCCATAGAGTTATGAACCATTAAAGGAAAATTATAGCGTAGCTTCATTATTCAAACTTTCACTTCGATCGCATGATTACGAAACAAGAAATAAAAATATAATTTTCAAAATTCGCACAGCCGCCATCTTGAGGTTATGTAAACAATTGAACTAAATTAGATGCCAGTGCATTACAATATGTATAATCATTTACTCTATCACATTTCTCTGCGCTCAGATGGTTAAATCACGAGAAAGTCAATTGAAATGTTTCAAGTTCGCTTGGCCGCCATGTTCGTTTTGTACTTGATAGGTTTTTGAAAGTTGCATTAGTAAACTTGTAGCAGTGCTCTTTATCACCGTACTAAATTTCAGGGTGATATCATAAATAGTTTCGGAGAAATTGAATGCCAGTGAAATATTTCGCACATCCGCCATTTTGAGGTTATGTAAACAATTGAACTAAATTAGAAGCCAGTGCAATACAATGTGTATAACCATTTGCTGTACAATGTTTCATTACGTTTGGTTGGTTAAATCGCGAGAAAAGCCTATTTAAAAGTCTCAACTTAGCTTGGCCGCCATGTTAGTTTTGTAGTTACCAGGTTTCTGAAAGTCTCATGGGTGAACTTCTAGTAGTTGCCTTTATCACCGTACAAAATTTCAGGCTGATATCGGTAATAGTTTCGGAGATACTGAATGCTGGTGAAATATTTCTCACAGCCGCCATGTTGTATTGTTGAGACACAATGAAATTTGAAGGGCACGGTCGGGGTCGGCCAGAATGCTGCTATGACCTTACCGAGTTTCATTGAAATCGCTCCAGCCGTTTAGAATTTATTAGGGGACACACACACACGCACACACACAGAAACACACGCACACGCACACACACAGACACACGGACAAAAGGTGATCTCATAAGCCTATTTTTTTTTCATAAAATGAAAATAGGCTAAAAAGCAGAAAGTAGTAAGATTCAGTGACGAACCTGGAACGAGTCGGCAACAAGATGAACACGCAACCATTGAACGATCAACAACTATAAATGACATTACCACAAAGAAACGCAAATCTCGCTAACAGAAGCCGAAGATAGACGATACTCGTATGGTTTCTTCCAGTAATATATCACTACGAGTGCTAGTGTTGACCCACACATGATCAAATAAAAATATCTACTTCCACTTTGACTAACAAATCATGTACACCAAGCGTTAGACCACATCCTTTGGCGAATATTATTTGTTTCCATTTTGTTATCCTACAATCTTAATTTTTAGTCCATAATTTTTAAAAGTAAAGCACAAAATAGTGTTTCTTCTTAGCTCTAGTTGATTGAGAGAACTCCTACTTGCCGGAAAATTCAAATATTTTCAGCACTTTTCAGCTTATCTGATTGTTTAGTTATTTACCGTCAGGAAAGTGGGAATAAATCTCTTATTGTTTCCAAGAATCCTGTATTCTAAGTAAAAAATTACAATTAAACGGGCTAGAGTGTGAAAATCAACTTTGACAACATTGGTGGTATAGAATTTGAATAATTAACATATTTAAGGAGAGCATATATTGCCTAAAAGTGTGAAGTTCTCTGTGATAATTTATGACGTATCACTATCGTATGTTATTTATTTACTTATTTATTAATTTGTAACTACTTGAAATTGAACGGAACTTGTAGCTCACCCTAAGGGTGTCCGCTGGAAGCAGCTACAGACTCAGGCGAGCCGAACATGTCCTCGGACACTCCCGGCACTAAAAGCCAAACGATAAATAAATAAACTACCGTATGTAAAATATTTACACTCTCGTTGCAATCAGATTGTCTACTAACAATTAGGCATCACTTTTAAGCTTTGCGGAATTTATATCAACTTTTCCTACACTTTAAACATAAAAACCTATTTGACTATTTTAAAAAACTAAAACCCCTAAAATAACAATTTTAAAACCCTAAAAATACGGTCCCTATTCATGACTAAGGCGCTTTACAGAGATTTCGCATCTAATGCAAATGCTATTTCGTTTACTGAAATAATATGATGTGCAAAAAAGTTAAGCATCTATTTCAAAGTTTTTTTTTTTCTTTTTATGTTACAGCCCTAACGGCCTACTTCATCATCGTGGTGAAAAGTTTCCATAAGGAGCTGTTGGGCCAGAGAGATCCCAGCAAAATATAGCATAGGCTAACACCCAACTGGTGTGAAGAAGGAGGCAAGACCATCATAGAGATAATCAACTCACTACTTCTTCTTTCGAATAACCCATTTGGAGGGTACGACGAATCAACGTTGGCTATTGTCCATTGTATTTAATTTCCTTTGTTTCCAAATTTATGTCATCCTTCTACTGCAGAGTGGCGATCTTCCTCCTCTTGAGTCCATTTTCTGCGATTCGTTCGTTTCTTCCTTTCTTGAAATTTTGCCTTTTGCATAGCGTCTCTGAAGAGTGATCTGTTTGCTATTGTGTCTGTCTGAATTCTGGCGTTTGTCCAATCTTTGTCAATTCCAATGAACCATGTGGGTTTGGATTTGTAACTAGTCAGTAAGTTGAAGATCTGTTTAGTTAGTTTACTATTTTCCATTTTATAAATGTGCCAAAAAAAAACTGTAATCTTCTCTTTCTCATTACATCAGTCAATTTTTCACATTTCGATATAACTCTCAATTTGGTCGTAACCTATGTTCTGCGTTATGATTATATTATAATATAAAAGTACGACTATGTCTCGTGTTTTGAGACTACATCATTGTGCATACTCTTTTAGAACACTGCTGTTAATAGTTCCTATTGTACAGAACTACACAGAGCATTTAAACAAATCCTAAGGAGGATATCTTTTGTTCGAACAATTCCTTCGCTAAATAATTATTACATTAATAATGAAGTTTTTTATGTCCAATATTATGACTAGACTACTTTTGTATATATTCTGTGTGTTTTCATTTTTAATAAAAAGATGCAAAAACAACAAAATATTTTTTTGTAAATTTATTGCAGCCATACAATTAATATGAAAATATGCTCAAAATTTTACCTTATAAATTTGAATATTCACCAAGACTTTTGAAGTGATAAATGTCATTTTTCAATGTTGCCTAATTCTGTTAAAGAAGGCTTTTCAGTCGGTCTACACAATTTGTAGCCTATTACATTAGGCGGGAAACAAGTATTTATATACCCTAACATGAAAGAAATATCACATAAGATTATTATCGCAAAATAACACGAAGACTTTTCGTTAGCGATTGACACTTTAGTATATGAGTCGTCCAGTTGCAAAACTCGTTTAATCCACTTGTGAATAAGGATTATGTCATAAAATTATTTATTTAATTATTTTTATTTTACTTTATTTTATTTGATAATGTTTTATTTTGTTTTGCTAATTTTATTTTATTTTGTTTTCTTTCGATTTTGTTTTGTTTTAAATTGTTTTGTTTTGTTTTATTTTTATTTTGTTTTGTTTATTTTGTTTTATTTTATTTTGTTTTAATTTATTTCGTTTTTTATTTTGAATTTCCAGAAAACAAAACAAAAAAAAGCAAACAAAAAAAGCAAAATTCAAAATTCTTGTGTTTTAACCATCCGAGGGCAGTGAAACTTGATACGGTATATGCTTATACAAATTTTAATCGACAGCCATCTAATTCATTTAAATTATTTTCATAACCACAAGATGGCGGCTGAGCGAAATTTTAAAATCCCGCTTTTATTTCTTGTGTCCGAATCATGCGATTGAAGTCTGAATAAAACACCTACACAATAATCTTCATGTAATAGTAAATAAATCTAAGGCCTACAATGTAGAAATCCAACATGGTGACCATCCAAAATATCTACGAATCTATTACAGCAATCAAACTGACAATTTGTATGTTGATAGAGGCAATTAATATAAGTAGGATGTATTAGTTCTTCACGGAACTACTTGTTAAGTTTGAAAAAAAAAAACTCTGAAAAATATGCGTAATTAAATGAAAACTACGTTTTGTTTTGAAATATCCACGACCCTGTCCTAGTTTGTAAAGACTCAGTGAGATTTTTGTTTGTTATTGTAATCATAAGACATAAAGATATAAAGAAACTTAAAAACAAACTTACTAATGTGTTTTATTTTCTCACAAGACTTGAAGGTGCTTGCATAAATAAATATAAACACTTAAATTAACTTTGTATTCATTTATCCCTCTATATTGAGCTTCTATGCCCAAGATTGCGGATTCAAATCCGGCCGAAGCCGTCGGATTTTTTAAGAGCGTTAAAATCACTCAGTATGCCTTCCTTCGGAGGGGAAGTAAAGCTGGTGGCGGTCCCATGTCTTAGATTTATGGCATGTTAAAGAATCTTCCACTAATTACACCTGTGTGAAGCTAAATTGGATAGGTTAAGAATGTAAACAACGCTCTTAGGTTTCTACGTTCATTGCCAAGAGCCGACTGCGGTGACGTCTAGTAGCTATGTTCTGAACTAGGCCTAGTAGTCGTTCACGGTGGCGTTTGGCGGCAAAAGTAGGAACTATTTGAAAAATTCTAAGTTGCAGTCTGTACTTAAATTAAAAAACAGATACACACACAAATACAGCCATCACAATTTACACCGGTTATCAGACAGATTCTACACACACACCGAAAGTACACGGGGCTACATGACCGCGTTGTCACAATCCCTAAACTGAGAAACCAACCAACCTCTATATTGGATTACATTTTGTAAAAGGCCATAACTTAAAAAAGGAAAAAAAAAAAAAACGCTGTATGTTAGAGTCAAACTATAATTTCTCTATCCTCCAACAATCCCCCCAACAAGAATGCCCCGATTTTGACTGTCAAAAATATGGTCAACACTGTATTATAAAAATCTCTACTTAGTATAAAACCAAGTCCCCGATTCTTGGATGTTACGGGTAAACTCGAGAACCACTGGACGAATTTCGATGCGGTTTTCACCATTCTGTAAAGGATATCTCGAGGATGATTTCTATAGAAAATTATTTATTTATGATCTAAGGAAGCCAAGCAATAACGATTTCAGTGGAAAAGTCGAAAACAAACTTGGCGTCCGAGCGCTTTGTAAGCAAACGCTGGGCAAACCGTTAAAAATATCTAAATAATATGTGTGTAAGAATTGTTCAGCATGAAAAGTTCTACAAAAAAGTCCGCGACAACATATCTCTATCTCCAATACATCGCCACCTATAAGTGTTTTTACGTTTTGATATTTTACAACGGGGCAGACACTGTAACGTAATTACTAGCTTCGAGACACTTTGCGAGCTAGCTGGCTGGCAAGCGAGCCTATCACCCCAGACATGTAGAGTCGTGTCGAGTTAAGACTTCAGAGAAGAGTGAATGTGTTTGGAGTGGCTTTTCTTTACTTCGCCTGTGAACTTTTCGTTCCGCAGAATACACAGTCAAGTTAAGATTGGACGGAAGGGGGATTTGTAAGTCATGCACCTCGCCATTCTTAAATTAAGTCTGACAAGAATTCGTTGCACATGCTCGTCGTCGTCGGCCGATACTCGTATCCGAGTTTACGCTTCTCGCCTGCAGTTCCATAATCTTTAGTCTAGACGATGAAGATGGCGCTGATGGCTTATCAGGCCAATTCTCGCATAGAACATGCGACCACATATGTTGCATCCGATGGAGGATGGAGGACGAGGTAGTATTTGACGTATCTTCTTCCTCTGGCGAATTTGCTCTTACTGTCTACGACGTTCCTGCTCAAACTGTGCAACTGCAGCTGAGATGGTAGCACGCCAGCGAGGGCGATCCAGTGCAAGAGTATGCCAAGTATTTGGGTTTATCTCTACTCTCATCATGGTCTGCTTGAGTTGCTCTTTATATCGTTTTAAAGGAGCACCACATGGCCTCTTGCCAGTGTTAAGTTCACTATACAGGATTTGCCGAGGTAGTCTGCTGTCACTCATACGATGGATATGGCCTGCCCATCTAAGCCGATGACCAACAATGGAGGCTTCAATACTGTTTATCATTGCTTTCTCAAGAACTGCTATATTAGTCACATAGTCATCGCATTTGATGTTCATGATTGATCTAAGTTTTTGTTGATGAAAGCGTTCTAGTTTCTTGATGTCCCGGCGATATAGGGTCCAGGTTTCACATTCGTAGAGGAGCGTAGAAATAACAACAGCTTGGTACACCAATACTTTCGTGCTATCTCCATGATAATATAATTAATAGTCCAGTCACTGACTGGAAAACGGATATAGGTCGTAGTTCATTGAAATCTAAAAAAAATAAGCCTTTTAAGCTTACACTGGGTAAACCGTTAAAGATTCCGGGCGAAGCCGGGGCGGGTTGCTAGTATATAATACATACGGAAACTTATGAACTGACGGTGGTTTTGGTGTCTGGGGGATGTGACACGCGAACATATGTCGCAACACGGTGCTCATTGCTATTACTGAAGTAGCTTTCTCATGAAATGATGATGATGATGATGATAATTGTTGTTTTAAGGGGCCTAACATCTATTTAGATCGTAGGCTTTCGCGGCCGGTGTCAAGTTTATCATCTTGGCTTACAGGATTGAGCCGCGTCGCATATCGGTTATTATTTCCCGACGTTTCGGCTGACATTGCAGCAACCTTAATCATGGGTAGGTACGAGTTGGTGTCCGTTCTCAAACTACCGCTTATTGCCAGCCAGATGTGCTTGCTTGCCCTGCATTGTCACGCTGCTCGCTGATTGGTCCCCGCCCCTGGCTGTCGCGCGCTAGTAGAACTTTCCAGATGTTGCTGAGTTTGAACCCATCTTCGCGATTGAAATTATTGGGATGCTTCACGACCTCTATTGCCTCTCTAATTAACCTGTTTTGGTATCCGGGAATTTTAGCAACAGTTTCGGCCTTATCAAATTCGATGGCGTGTCTCGTGACGTCAGCCTGTTCAGCTATTGCAGATCTGTAGTTTATCTGTTTCGTGTCCCGAATGTGCTCTGAAATCCTAATTGAAACGCGTCCTTTTGTTTGCCCTATGTAAACCTGTCCACAGGAGCAAGGCACTTTGTAAACTCCTGCGTCCTGGTTTGGCAGCTTTATCTCGTTTGATTTACGCACCACTTGCGTCAGCTTGTTTATAGGATGCATCACAGTAGTCACATCGTGTTTCTTGAGTAGCCTGGCGATTCTATCTGTCGTACGTACAGGGGTTGACAGATAGAATCGCCAGACCCTAATGGTCTGGGTGATAGCGAAAATGTCAATGAAGTGGAAACCAGAACGAAAATTAAGTGAGAAGGAAAATACTTACAAAAAGGAACTCAGACTGAAACTACTCACAAAACGGAGAGCGGTAATACTTACAAAAGGGAATTTAGAACAAACAAACAAAAAAACACTCACAAAAGGAATAGATTGAAAAATACGCACAAAATGTAGGTTAAGTGCAAAATACATACAAAATGCAATGTACAGTCGAAATACTTACAAAATACCGGGTGAGTTAGCCGTGGTCGTTACGGCATGACTGCTGGCAGTCGCTCACATCCGGGAGGCGAGGAGGTTCGATTCCCCTGGCCGGCAACCTTGAAGTTGGTCTTCTGTGGTTTCCCATCTTCCTTCTAGGCAAATGCCGGGGTTGGTCCCTAACTATAGGCCACAGCCGCTACCTTCCAACTCCTTGTCCTTACATTCAAACTTTCCTCCCCAGACAACACTCCACACGCGACGGTACTTGTAGCTCACCCATTGGGTGTCCGCCTCGAAGCAGCTACAAAACTGGCGAGCCGAACATGTCCTCGGACACTCCCGGCACTAAAAGCCATACGATAAAAATAAAAAAAACTTACAAAATTCAAGTGAAATTCAAAATACTTTGTCATGAAATCTACCTAATACAGTTTCGTCATTGATAGCCGAGGACGCTACGAGAAGCGTCATGATTCCCCCATCCAACACACCCCGGATACACTCACTTGTGCAGCACACAGCTGTCTGTCAAAGAACAGTGGAACGGTGAAGGTAATATCTGAATGTGAAGTGCAGTGTATCGACAATTGGATATTATTATTATGATTATTATTAGTATTAGTGGATTTTCATTCTAATTTCTTATTGGAGTAACCACACACACCGAATTCTTTTAATAGTTTAGTGCAACGCGATGATATATTACTTTAAAGGAAAAAAAACGTGTTTCCTTTCAACTACAACGTTCATTAAGCTTTAGTAGTAGCTTCACTTAAGGAGCTTGGACACCGTGGTCACACGTGCGTGTGTAGAATTTGATCATGTGTGTTATTGTGGTATCTGTAGTAGTAGTAGTAGTAGTTTTTTTTTTACGAGGGTAGTGGAAAAATCTTGCATAAGACCTTGAGAAGGGTCCGCACTTCTCAAGAGTGTGGGATTCTTACCCACTAAAAAAACCACACCCTGTCCTCTTGACAAAACCCATCCCGGGACCACTTTCGTATTACTTCAGGATGGAGTCATTTTCTTTGCTTCACAAGTACCATCTTACTTCTCCATTCATAGCCCGCGGATCGCAGACTCAATCGACTAAATCGAGCAAGTCCCCATCCGACTTCTTCTGACGAAGGACCACCTCAACAAAGAAAGCGACCGTATCCCAGCTGAGCTCGTTTCTCAGCATAATGCCAACTATATTGTCCGGCGTTATTGGACCAACCTCAGCTTCAAGTTGTTGTTTTTCCGCTGCCCAACGATCGCAGACGAAAAACGTATGATAAACGTCATCTCGTTCGTTCTCGCAGTAAATACAAACTGGACTCCTTACTTTGGCCATACGATGAAGGTAACACCGAAAGTAGCCATGACCTGCCAACATCTGTGTCAGAAAGTAATTTATTTCTCCGTGTTTCCTACTCGTCCACTCGACCAGACTCGGTATCAGCCGAGCTGTCCATCTTCCTCTGAGATCGTCATTCCACCTCTGCTGCCAAAGTTCCATCTTGCGTGCTACGGCTTCCTTCCGGGCTTGAGCCTTGCCCAGTTCTACTCGTCGGAAGTGTACGTCTTTACGTTCTTGCGCGAGTAAGTCTATTGGCGCAACACCTGAGACAACCAGAACTGCAGGTTCCGAAACTGTACGGTAAGCACACGCCACCCTCAGAGCTCCTCTCCTCTGAATTGCAGCTAGGCGTTTCCTATACTTCTCTATCTTCAGCGAATCAGACCAAATCTCAGCTCCATACAGGAGAATAGACTGCGCTGTGGACAACAGTAGTCGACGTTTGCTTTCTCTAGGACCATGCACATTAGCCATGAGTCTACTAATGGCAGCTGTCACTACTTCCGCCTTGTCTGCTGCCTTCCGTATATGAGACCAGCACCCCGATTCTGTAACTTCACTCGTTAACAACCCACCAACATGGATACGACGGAATCGTAACCATAGGCATAACAACAAATGGCTAGCGAGGCTCAAAGTGGTATTCTGTAAGGCACCTTGTTATGACGCTTGTTACGAGTTCAGGATCAGGATTTCATAGCCATCTTCATAGTACGAAAGCTTTCCACTAGATGTCGGGTAAATCGATTGGCGCGGTATTTCAACGTATTTCATATCATTCGATATCGCAATTAGTTTGTATCATTTTTTAAAACTATTTCCTATGTTCCATATTGCCTTAATCCATACTTTCGCCTATTATGGTGTTTTATTTATCGTATGCATTGACCATTCATACGGATTACTTCAACCTGATAAGATACACCTAACCCCATTTGCGAAAACATTTACGCTGTCTGTTCACATGAATATCTATTTCAGTTAGGGTTTACTTTAGCTATTGCCTTAATTAATACCTTATTTTATTTCGGAGTACTGGTATCTTATTTATAGTACGGTATTCAACGGATACTGTATTCCAGCAGATCATGGCAACCTTATACACCCAACTCCCTTCTGAAGATAAATTACATTGCCTGTCCGCATAAATATTCATTTTAGTTTAGTAGGAATCAAATAGTGTGTTGTCTGGTTTATTACAACATGAACTGTATCAGACACCTAAGTTAATATAAATGTTTTATGTGGCCAGTAAGCTATTGGGCAACTTAGGCCTAATTGACTACTGAGAGCAGTTTAACACATGAACGACAATACCGTTAAGAATAGGTGTATAAATTTAGAATATTGTTCAAAAATCTCCAAGAATGAGGTATTAACTCTTTGGGCAGTAACACAATATAAGTTAATGGGGGGTGGGGGCGATGGTCCAATCTAGTATGCCAGTTTTTCTTCACGGCAGGCCTAGTGTAGTGTTAATATGAAATCATCGGTTCTAGTCAGAACACCACATTGCTCCTCTGGCTGCAGCCAAGAAAGTCAAAGAGTGATTTTATGATCCATCGTAATACCAGCCTTCAATAATAAACCAGAGCAAGTGCCCTGCAGGTAAAACTGAGGTGGCAAGAGGTCCATGGAAATTGTAGGAAGCTAAGATCAGGATCATTTAGACTGCAGTTTAGTATTGTTCACCTTAAAGTTACTTCTCACATTAAGAACTTTGATTAGAAAGGAGTGGGGTATGGGTGCATTATGTGGATCTGTTGCACCTGGAATGATGCAGAGCAGTTCATGCCACTGGAACTAACCATAGAATCCATTACACCCATCAATTACGCCCCCTTTACCTTCTGGTTACTTACTACTTTGTCCGCCGTTCCACCGTGGTCCATACAGTAATTTCTGGCAGCTGCTCTCTGGTGACGAACAGAGGAATTTATTCTATATTTTTTGTAATCTCATTGATATACTTTCTTTGGCCACATTGTTTATTTCCATTGAAAAAGGAGGCAAGGTTTCTCCGAAACGTATGTTTTAAATTAAAAATACACACGGCATTAGCCCAAAAGCATGAATTGTTTATATAAGTCTAGGACTGTTGCGTACGATAGGTCTACATGTTAAGTTAAAAGTTTGCAAATTAGTAGAAAGAAAGTATCAGTAGGTCATTGATGTGCTTCTAACTCCTTATCCTAGAATAAAACTACATTCTACATTTTAGCAATATTTACCACTTAATGGAATTTATTCCAGTTTTCTTCAGATGATGTTATTTATTAGCCTTCTTTTAAATTCTATATATTCTACCTAGCCTAATCCCTTCGGCTCTATATGGCCCTAGGGCATGACAATCGCAATGACTCAATGCTCCTCCGAGATTCTACACAGAAGGGAGGAGGCACTCAACTACGAGTATGACCTTTGTTCCTCACACTCAATGTATTATTACATGAAGGAAGGGCGAGAGAGAAAAGAGAGGTTTGTATCAGCACCATGCTGATTAAAAAATCTCTGGGGAGTAGGGGGCAGGGGTTGATCCATCCCTATAGCATGTCCCCACAGGCAACACCCTGTCCCTAAATACTACTACAAAGTTACTGGGAATGAGATTAAGACTAACTAAATTGAAATATTATGTGGATAACATAACTCTCACCTGATCACATACAGTAGTATGAAAAAGTTTACTTTCCAACTGCACAATCTTCTTAAGGACATAAAGGAGGTAAACACAAACCTCGTGAATTAGGAGGAATGCCTACTGGTTCTGGTGGGATCAGTTGGTGTTAGGATTGCAGCTGTTTATGAAGCAAGGCTCAAATCATACACAATGTTTTCTTTAACAAATTATTATTCAAATAGAACACTTAATTTATAACATAAAATTAAACATTTGAAAATACAGCAGTTTGAACAGCAATGCACCTGTGGAATGTGTCCCATTGTAGAGATAATCAAATTCAGTTTCTTTCTTCGTCTTCTCATTCAGACCAGGGCACTGGAAGGTGTATCACAGATTTTTTTGGCAGAGAATCCTGGAAAATTGAAAATCAATCCCTTATATTGTTATCAGTACTGTGACAAAAAAATATAAACAAATTTCTAGATTAATTTTGTATCATGACCTGGAGATGTGCTCGTGTAGCCTATATGCTACATTCTTAAACTCAAGTTAGCCATTATAATGTAACAAAACAATTTAAACCGGCTACATCCTTATGCGAAAACAAGAATAATTATTTTAAATAATAATGTTTTTCTTTTCTTTTCTTTGAGGAGCAGTCTTGTGTAGTATTTTGCTAAATTTCCATGCTGGGAAGTGTCTGGAAATACTCTCAAGAAATGAGAAAACTGCCCTTCCTATACTACTGAGCAAGACCAATAAAAGCAATCACTTATCAGACTCAATCGTCACAAATGAACAACACACTAAGGAAAGCCTAACCTCATGTCAACCATCTTCAGTTTACAGATTAATAATATCATTTATTACCCAGTCAGGCAGATGACCTTGATGTAGTCTGTCATTTCGATCACCACTAAAAATAAAATAAAGTTACCCAGCAAATAATACAAGTATACATTAATTTGGTAGACCAGCATATAAAAGCCTCCAAATGAACCTCGTATTTCGCATGATAGACCGGAGTTTGAGAGTCAGAGTAATAAAGTCGTTGACATAAGCGAACAGCTGACGTGTCATACCTCTCGTTAAGAATGCACTACCAAGTGCTTAGTCACAGAATGATGGTGCTGCATGTGATATGAAACGGCGATTCCCAAAGACTGTGTTCAGACGTTGTTGAACAGCCACTGCGAAGTGAGCCGTCACCCTATCGTGTTGAAACCAAATACTGTTTAAGATTCCCAAATTTTGCAGCTGCGGGATGAGCCAGTCATTAGAACGATCAAAAAAATATGGTTCAAACAGATGCGTTTGTATCATGCCGGCCCAGATCATGACGTTAGGTGGGTTCACTTGATTTCTTCAGCTGTGCAGAGATCATGGACGGACAAATATGATGTTTTAAATTCCTAAGATGTAAGTACAAATGTATATGTACTGACAATAGAAATAAATAATAATGAGTAGGGGTATACGGACTTTGTGCGCACACTGTAAGATTTTCATGCATTGTTTCGTCTTCTGGGGGACATAGCGAACTGATATTACTAACCATGGTCACTACAACACCAGAGATATGTGTTAATATTTATTGCTCATTCAACGATGGCAGCCATGTTCGACAGTGCACGAGGTCTCTTCACCTGTTAATAAGGCGCACACATTGACATCACCACAGGTTGGAGTTAACATTGTTCACGATTGGTCCATATTGACGAATGATAGTTTAAAATTTGAAATATACTTATGTTCCGCCTAGTCAATGTCCTAGGGCATAAATAAACACAAAAAAAAAGTATTGACTAGACGGTAGATAAGTGTATTTCAAATTTTAAACTATCGCCACAGTTGCCAACATGTGGGATACAAAATACACCACTCAGGTCTACTCTCGATAAAGATTATTGATGCTCGATTACCCCACTGTGCATGACAGAAACCAGGTGTGTATATATGGCTAAAGGATATCTAGCAATTATTGGTATAGGCAAAGCCCATTGGAGTGGATTTTAAGAAATTTCACTCTCACAAAAAACATTAATTACAGCAATGCACAACAAACATTACTGTGCGAGACAAAAACCAGGGGTGTATTCGTGTAAATGGCTAACGCAGCCCTCCACCTAATAATTATTGGCCCAGGCAAAAGCCATTGGTCTGCATTTAAAAAAAAAATACTATTACAAATTACTTTTATTGATCTAGAAAAGGCCTATGATAACATCCCTAGAACAAAAGTTTGGGAAAGCTTAACAAATAGAGGGATAGGCAAGGAACTGAGAGACATGATAAAAGGAATGTGCATGGAGTGATCCAGTAGTGTGAAGACTAGAGTCGGGACATCGGAATGGTTTAAAATTGACACTGAACTAAAGCAAGGAAGTGTGGTGATGGATGACATCATGAAGGCAGCAATGAAAGAATATAGTAGGGCAAAGATGAAGGTAATGTTTGCAGATGACGACGTGATCTGGGACGAGGATGAGAAGGAGGTACAAGAACAGTTAGATGTAATAAATGAAAAGATTGAGCAATGGGGATTGAAGATAAATGTGGAGAAAGAGTAAAACAGTGGTGATGAGTAGAGAAAAGAAAGAAGGAAAAGGAGTGATCAAAGTAGGAGATACCAGGAATTGGAAGTAGTGAAACACTTCAAATACTTGGGAAGTGAACTGACTGAAGATGGAAGACTAGATTTGGAAATTAGCAGAAGAATACAACTCGGGAGTGCTTTCTACCAACAGGTACGGGGACTAGTGTGGAACAAGGATATACCAATTAAGGCTAAATAAGTTATGTACAAAGCATATTATGTTCCTATAATGACATATGCAGCAGAAACTTGGACAATGACTAAGAGGGATTAGAGCAGAGTACAAGCAGATGAGATTCCTGAGACGTAGGGTCCAGAAAACAAGGAGGGACAGAGTGAGAAATGAAGATATACGGAAAGAACTGGGAGTACAGAAACTAATTGACAAACTGGAGCAAAACAGATTGAGATGGTTTGGACATGTCAAACGGATGAATGAAGTAAGGCTACCAAGACGAACACTGGAACGACGGCCGACAGGGAAGAGAGGACGAGGAAGACCAAGAATGCGTTGGATGGACTCGGTGGAGAATAGTATTAGAAAACTGAACGTGGATTGGAACACTGTGACGGAAGAGGAATGGTGGAACGACAGAACAAAGTGGAGAGGAACCACCCACCCAGTGTCAACTGGAAAAGGGGAAATGAAGATGATGATGACTATTACAAAACGCACCATACAGATTCCGGCGTTTAGCTGTACACTTGACTTTGAGAGCTCAGCGGTAGGAGAGAAAAGGTATTTTAGCTTAATTTCAGACGCTATTTGATGCCGAGCAATTTTGCCCTTTAAAATAAGGTGTAATATTGCGTATTTTGCACCACATAACACATGACCCAGGTATGCAATTTTCCTACATTTGGTGGTAATCATCAGCTCCCACTTAGAATTTGGTCTCCGCAGTACCAGCTCATTAGAGATGTGAATAGAGTAGATTAGGGGGGAGGGCTAATGACCTCGTAGTTTCACCCCTTAAAACAACAATAACTATCACTGCCACACAATAAAAAATACTGTGAAATATCACTAATATACTGTCAAATTTCACTAATATTGCTTAAATGAAGGTTTTTATTTGTAACTTGGTCAACGACGGCAGATGTTTGTGGCCGACAAATTGACATCATATTACGTTGCCAACATGTCCGATACAAAATGCACCACATGACACCTTTGTAATTATGCGAAAAAAGAACTCCAATACCATCATGTCATCAAGGTAACTAAGAATTCCCCTAAACGCCAGTGCATCGCAAGGTATAGATGAACCTTATTGGTCTAGGCGAAAACCATTGTTCTGCCGGATGCGATATAAGTTAGTATCGAATGCGTATGGTTGGCAATACTGTACATCGTGCTAAAAATGGCAGAGTCAGCTGGAATTTCATCTATATAAGTCGTGATCCTATTTGGGATGGCTGGGTGGGTTACAGAGAGCGGAGAAGTAAACATCTATTACTATATTGTCTCAAGATACCATTACTGCAGGTATTTTGACTAATTTCAGTAGTTTAAGAATTTTTTACTTCGGTTCAGGTAAACTCCACTCTTGGAAAGCTTTACGCCTCGCTGCATGTAGTTAGTTCTCAAATGATAACACAATGAAATGAAGAAAATGTTGTGATTTTTCTTTCTCATCTGATCCATTTAGATGACCGAGCTGTGTCATACCAAGTTATTAAAACTGTGAGCAACTACATGTATCCAGTGCTAAGGTTTTAGTTTCCAGCAGAAGCATGCAATGTAATCTTTTACATGAGAGTCCTCCCTTCGCAATGACAACTTGCCAAGCAGACTGACCACAAACTTTAGTTCATTTGGTGTCTGATATTATTTCTTATTTCTTCCCTACACTGTTAATCGACTGCATGCATTACATGTAACATTAACTTCCCTCATTAGTTCAATATGAAAGCATAGTACAATACTGGTACTCTTTATGTTCCAGCCTGCCTACTAAGGCTATTTGCCATGGTCTTAAATGATATCCTGTAGTTTATATACTTATGGGATCAGGACTGAATGCTTTGACACTACCAGTTCTGACGATGGGAATAACAATTCTTCTCATTCTCTTAGGTAAATGAGTTAATTTCAGTTTGTGAAAGTCCATTATGATGATCATGTTGTCATGTCCCTTCACCACAATTAAGTTAATTATAAATTATAATTTACCAATGGCATAGGCCAAGGCCGTGAAGTAATGTGAACATTTGCAGCCTTAATTTAAATAATTAAAAGCACAATTGCCGCACATTAGGTAGGTATTCGTCTTCAAACTTCTTCCAAAGTTTCTTCCCCATCAAATAATCGTTTTAGATCGCTTACGGCATCTGAAAACAAAAATAAAAGTGTAAGTTAATAACATTACTCGGGACGACATTATTCATATTAAGTATACTATTTACCATAATCCTCAAAGAAAGATATTTGCACAACTTGAAGAATCAAAAATATATTGTTTTGTACTTACCTTAGCTCATATTCAATGAATAAATTAATATTCAAGCCATTAAGTGATAACATACATATCAGCTGTTCGCTTCCATCTTTGATTTTTCATTACAAATAAGCTAACCATGGACTAAAACACGGCTAAACAAGTGCTCGGAACATGCCTTTACGGTGGATGGTTCAGCGGTAAGACCTACGTCACATCATGGATGCGATTTGGCGTTACAGAATACCAATTCGACTGCTAACCAGTCTTTAGGGGTCCTAAAGACTTGTTGTAGCTTAACCATTTCTTACAGAATCGGGCTGCAGTATGTCAGTTTCGTGTCAAAAGTAAACCCTAAGTACTTCGCAGTGGCTCCAGTTCGAACGACCACCTCTCCAACTTTCATGGGAATTATAGTGTCCATTCTCCTCCTAGTTAACATGACTATTTCAGTTTTCGCCATAGCTAAATTCAGACCATGAGTGTTCATCCAACCACTCACCCGTCGCATTACCTGATTGAGTTTCCACTGAGCCAGAACCGCATCTCGGGCTACAATCACCGCTGCAATATCATCAGCGTACCCAACAAGGAATGTATCTTCGGGCATCAGTAGTAGTAGTAGTAGTAGTATTAGTAGTAGTAGTAATAATATTGTGTTTGTATTATTAATGTGAGGATTGGGAAGGAGGCGTTCGTGGCCTTAACCCTTTATAGGGAAGAATTGCACAGCTGTAAATATATTTTATTTGTATTAATTACATTTAATTATTTTAGACTGATTTATTTATTTATTTATTTATTTATCGTATGGCTTTTAGTGCCGGGAGTGTCCGAGGACATGTTCGGCTCGCCTGAGTCTGTAGCTGCTTCCAGCGGACACCCTAAAGCACAGATTACCTAAAGGGCGAGCTACAAGTTCTGTTCAATTTCAAGTAGTTCCAACTTTCGCCACCAGATATCAATGATACCTAGTGGTGAACGTTGGAACTTTGATAGAGCGTTCTGACGAAATCTAACCTAACAAATTTTGCTTTACACAAGTTTAGTCTGTGAAAGGATCTTTTACATGCCATAAATCTATGACATGGGACCGCCGGCTTTACTTCCCCTCCGAAGGAAGGCATACTGAAGGATTTTTAACGTTCTTAAAAAATCCGACGACTTCGGCCGGGTTTGAACCCGCTATCTTGGGCACAGCAGTTCAACATGCTACCGACTACGCCACCGAAGCCGCTTTTAGACTGATTATAATTATTAATAATTTTAATATTTGTTTTCTTTAACATTTTAAAGCCCATTATTAGACTACTTTTATAATTTTAAAATGAAGATGGTAAAATTATTAGAAATTTTCTTTTGTAAGCTTATTTATTTTCAAAATTTAGAGGCATTTAAGTTAAAGCATTATTAAAATTAAAAAAATAATATAAACAAGAATAATAAAAATAAAAATTAACAAGTAAAGTAGTTCCGTGAAGAACTAAAGCCTATTTTCATATATCCTACTTATGTTAACTGCCACTATCAACATACAAAATTTCAGTTTAATTGCTGTAATAAGATTCGTAGATATTGAGATCCGTCTAAATATTTCGGATGGTCACCATGTTGGATTTTTATATAATAAGCCATAGAGTTATGTACTATTACGTGAAGATTATTGTGTAGGAGTATTATTCATACTTTAATCGCATGATTGGGACACAAGAAATAAAAACAAGATTTTAAAATTTCAAACAGGAGCCATCTTGAGGTTATGTAAACAATTGAAGTAAATTAGATATCAGTGGATTGCAATTTGTATAGCCATTTGTTGTACCAAGATTCATTGCGTTCGGATAGTTAAATCGCGAGAAAGGTCTATAGAAATGTTTCAGCTTCGCTTGGCCGCCATGTTCGTTTCGTAGCTAACAGATTCACTTAGTTGAACTTCTAGTAGTGCCCTTTATCACCGTACAAAAGTTCAGGGTGATATGACTAATAGTTTCGGAGATACAGAATGCAGGTGAAGGAAAGAAAGAAAGAAAGAAAGAAAGAAAGACAGAGATATCAAGCGATGCTAGTTTTGAATGACATTTATTTATAAGGATCTGCCAGGCTGAATGAAGAATGTATTGAGCCCCATCCGACCCCTTGCATTCGAACTACTTGTCCATTGGACACATTTGTTTATACAAATTGCTGTAACTCTCGGGTACTTATTATCTTCCAATAACGCAAATATTTGAACTGTTCGATTTAAATTAATAATCGATTAATGGAAATACTCGAGTAGGTACATCAAATGATTCGAACAACCGAAATATTCAGACACTCTCATTGTTCCAACAATCCAATAATTTATTCGAATATTGAATTGGCTAATATTCGAATGATTTGTGCTGTCCTAATTCATATCAGTTAACTTTGAATTTATTTTAAACTCCTTCAAACGTAGAAAAGGGGTAAACCTGTCTCTCTTTCACCATCCGTCAGAATAACAAGCCTTTCTCTTCCAGATTATGCGATAGAATAGGTGCTTTCCAAGTACAGTAATAGTAAAAATCTAACGAATGTGGGGCTTTGGAGGTGTCGGAGTGCAAAATTTCTGCCTTTGTAGGGATCGATAAAGTGACGAGATTGATTCTTGCTTCATCCAACGTAATTCTCACTGGCCACTCGATGGGAAAATCTCTGTAAGTCATCCAGATCTGGTGGGAAAACCACTAAATTAGTAATGATGCGACAATTATTTAATAAACCGTAACTAACACATAAGAATCGTACGCGCAGGAGCATTTTAGAGTGTTGTATTCAGGTGGTGTTTATTCTGTCCATAGCTGCTGATATCGATTCACGATGGTCACTGTGAAGCAATGCTGTTGTGGCTGTTCGCTCAAAACAAGAACCATCATTATTGGCGTTTTGTGTGCGGTAAGTACAGTGTTCACAATATAGTTATTATGCCATTGTTTGCTTTAAGTAGCGGTGTTTCAATTTATACTACAGTGAGAGCCCTTCCTATAGAACGGAACCTCGGATGCGCCGTATGACGGAAGCGTAGCGCCCAATTAGTTCAACACATTTACACTTGTTAACGTATTTAATAATCATGATTACTTACATGAATTTCAGAGTACTTGCTGGAAATGATTTTTACTTGTGGGGGAACCTCATACAAAAGGTATACAGAAACAATCCGCGTTCTCTGGAGGCTCTCGAGAACGAAATATCCGTGAGGATGAATTACAGCGAGTGTACCAAAACTTCCTTCTTCTTAATGTGCCATCTTCTCTCAGGATGTTGGCAACCATCATAGAGACTCTTGCATTAGACGATGCAGCACGAAACAGCTCAATAGTGGAACAATTGAACCAAGTTTTCAGATTAACGATCCAAGAAATGCATCTTCTTCCTGGCCTTGTTTTGTCTTGCAGCTTCCCTTGAACGACCAGCTGTAGCAGATGATATTTCTCTCCTCTCATCACATGACCCAGATACTGCAGTTTTCTAATTTTGACAGTATTTAATATTTCTTTTCTCTTTCCCATCCGCCTCATCACCTCATCGTTGGTGACCTTTTCTTTCCAACTCAGCCTCAGTATCCTTCTGTACGTCCATAGCTCAAATGCCCCAAATCTGTCATTTCTCTTTTCTTGATGGTCCAGGTCTCAACTCCTTAGAACAAGGTGGAGAAGACATAACATCTCAGAAGTCTAATTTTTAGATGTAAATTAAGGTCTCTGCTACAGAATACTCTCCTCATTTTTTGAATGCATTTCTGGCTTGACCGATCCTGGACTTTATCTCCTCAGTACAGTCAATGTAGCAGTTCACATTTGTTCCTAAATACTTGTAATTTGTCACTTGCTGTACTGTCTCCCCATTTCTACGTTGGTGCAATGTGTGTTTAGAAAATGAAGGACAGCATTTCCAGCAACTACTCTGAAATTCATGGAAGTAATGGTGATTATTAAATACGATACAAAGTGTACTGTAAGTGTGTTGAACTAGTTGGGCGTTACGCTGCTACTAGCACCATGCCTTGATCGGCAGTGCCACGACCGTCCCACGGCGCCTGCGTGGTTCGGTTCTTTGGAAGAGGCTCTCACTGTATAGGGTTAGGTTGGCTGCGTGGTTCAGAGGTAACGTTCTTGTCTGTTGTGCCTGCGGTTGCAGAATCGAATCCTGTCGCAGTCAGCTGGCATTTGACAGTGCAAATGCGAGGGAGCCGCGCCAGTAGATTTACTGGAACGTTAAAGATCCCATTCGGGGCAAAATTCTGGCACTCAGGCGTCTGTAGAAGCCGCAGTTATTAAAAGAGACGAAAAGCCGATAACATCCCTCCCTATATTATTCTGCTAAGGTCCCATTCCAGTTTTGTACCGAAAATAAGGTCCCATTAACACCAACGTACACATATGGGGTACCTACAGGTTCAGCATAACCCAATGCGTAAGCGAAACGCACTCACTTGCTCTTTAAAACATGTATATTTACAATGAAATATTGAAAGAATGCAAAACGGTAACCATGGTAACAGAATCTTACAGGTCCATCTATTTCTTTAAGACGCAATGCAATTCCAATTATTACATTACTGTGAAAGTTTCCAAACGGTTATAAGTTATCACTGAACCAAATTAAGCTGTAAATATCATCAATACATACAGTATAATGCGCTTAAGGGGGTCAAGGGGCACTCTAGATTTTTTTCACGCAATTTTCACGTGTGCGTGTGGTACGAAAGGTCTTTTTCACCCGACTATAAAGGATCTCCGAAAACCACATTTAAAGGCCGTTAAATCAACAGTGTCTGTGATATTCCCAGAAAACTAACTTCGCTCTGATATACCTATGAAGGAATGACAAACCCCTAACCACTGCACCAGTAGCTGAATTGATAAAGTCTGATTATTCATACCAAGGATAAATCAGTCATAGCATTCATGATGGAGATTTTGCTAAGTGTACTCTTTACAACTAGAATATTCGCGGGTAATGCTAGTTATTATTATTACTATGGTTACTTATCTGACGTTAGTTTCATAGGTGTTACGCTGTCGCTTGTCCACTCCCAATAGTTATTGTGGATTACAGTAAAATCTGCCTAAACCGGACCCTTCATATACCGGAAACCTGGAGAAACGGAAAACAAAATTTTGGAACGGAGGTATTTCCTAAATAAAATGACACTGTAAACCGGAAAACTGCCTAACACGGAAACTAAAATAAATTCTGGAACTGTGGGCGTAAATAGGCCTAACCTGACTAAGACGGATTATCTTATCCATAACACAAAGCTATGTAGTCTGTAAATTTTGAGCGCGACTGTACTTGCACTTAAGTCCAAGGAAATATTAATTCTAATTTTTTCCTCAAGGATGCAGCAGGTATGCTAATTTTTACAACATCTGCACCATTACTTCCTCCCACCGGGTGAGTTAGCCGTGGTAGTTACGGCGTGGCTGCAGGCAGTCGCTCACATCCGGGAGGTGAGGAGGTTCGAATCCCCCTACCGGCAACCTTGAAGATAGTTTTCTGTGGTTTCCGATCTTCCTTCCAGGCAAATGCCGGGGTTGGCCCCCAACTATAGGCCACAGCCGCTACCTTCCAATTACTCGACCTTACATTCACATTTTCCTCTTCAGACAACACTCCACACGTGACGGTACTAATAGCTCACCCCATGGGTGTCCGCATAGAAGCAGCTACAAATTCTGGCGAGCCGAACATGTCCTCGGACACTTCCGGCACTAAAAAGGCATACGCTAAAAGAAATTACTTCCTCCAAACCTCTTGTAACACACACAGTTTCCTTCTGAAAAATGAGAGTAGAAGTACGAGTGGTAGAAAAAAAAATGTTATTGGTTTTACGTCCCTTTTAACTACACTGGCTTTTAGAGACGCCGGGGTGCCGGAATTTTGCCCCGAAGGGGATCTTTAACGTGCCAGTAAATGTACTGACACGGCTCCCTCGCATTTGCGCACCCTCAAATGCCAGCTGACTGCGCCAGGTAGTAGTAGAAAACAGTGAACTGGAGAGTGATCTTTAAAGGTGTTCTTTTTACAGTGCACTGCATTTATTTACGAACTGTAATTCAGTGACAATGACTTATACTAAACATAAGACACTTGCACTGAAGGAGAAAATTAAAGTTATTGAAGAACACGAGAAAAACAAACGTCCGGCTAAAGAATTGTGTTGTTTTAAGGTGGAAAAACTCAAATTATTTCATAGCAATCCCATGTGATACTACAGTTTATGTTCGACCCTGACTATTGTATGTCAGAAAACTGTATTATAATGAGGCTCATTATAATACAGTTTTCCATTATGATACAGTTTCTCCCACCAATCAGAGCTCATTCATTGACCTATTAGGAAAGGATACTTTCGAGCATGCGCTGAAAATCCAACTTGTCGGACATGTCACAGCATCGTTCTATATAAATTACCGACATGGAAAGTGGTGAATCGTCCATATTTTCGCGTAAATAAACTGGCGAACATGAGACAAGAAATAGCACTGTACCTTAATATCCCCAACCCCAATTTCTACACAGCGCATTGCTTTCAAACGACTTCGGTGACAATATTAGTGAATGCTATAAAGCTGTACGGCAAGCTGTAAACAATAAGTGTTCTGTGTTGGCGAGCAAATTTTTGAAATATTGGTGAGTTTATAAGAACATTTTCTCCATTTTATAGTGCATTTTTCGAATTTTTATGTCATTTATTACAGTCATTTTTTTAAATTATAAGTGCATTTTTTAAACTTGTTTACGGCATGAACATCCGAGCCCTAGTAATCAATATACGATTCAATAAATATATACATTGTACGCCGCCCAGACATTGGGCAAGTTCATGTTGACCGACTGAAGAGTTACAACTAACTAACTAACTAACTAACTAACTAACTAACAGTTTTTAATAAATACACCGAAATCAGACACAACGAGGAATAGCACTTAAATTCAGGCATATTTAATAAAAAATGTTTATCCTGAGTTAAGTAAATTGGTCAGGTATGGTTCTTTAGGGGCAGATGACCTCGTAGTTCAGCCCCTTAACTAACTAACTAACAGGAATGGTTCGAACTTAAAATCACACGTTGAATTGCAGCTGGGAGCCGTCGTGGGGATTGTGGTCAATGCCAACAAACCTAAGTCCCTTGAGATGGCCAAGAGGTACCAGACTTTAGAGACCTTCGAGCAGAGGTACAACAATCTCATCAAAGGTACGTAACGTCATACAGCATCACCTTTGTGGGTAGGAAGAAAGGGTATTTAATGCTACAAGTACCCAGGTCTTTTCTGTCACGTTCAGGCCCAAGGTGTGGTATAAAATGACTACATAATATTTTCCAAAAAATTGAGGATATATGTTTCATTAATTTACAAGTATTACTTAACAAACCATAAATAATTAAATAAATAAATAAATGATTAAATAAATACATGAATAAGGAAAGAAAGAAAGAAAGAAAGAAAGAAAGAAGAGGAGAAATAATAAATAAATAAATAAATAAATAAATAAAAATCAGCCAACATGATTGTAAGGCAATAACTTCACAAATCTTAATGCAATAAATTACAAGATTTTCAAGTTGCGAACATGGTGGCGAGAGATACGTATTATTAACATTGCTGTAACAGTTTGTCTCGGACAGTAGAAACGAACACCGCTCCCCTGGAGAGCGAGAATCCCTTGTAAGGGGCGGAGGATCAATCGCAAGCCGATTCCTTTCATGCCAACAACTGAGGATGCGTTGGCCGCCACGACATTCGTTTGGATACAGTTAATACACTATATTTGTATCTGTTCTTATTACAGGCGTACACCAGCATTGTGGTAGCGATCATTCTGGCCATCCATCTCATCGTCTCCATCCTGCTGGTCGTTGGAGCCAACGGAGTAAGTCTAATCTACTGACAAGTCTTATAAGGGTCAATACATTAATGTGCCCAGTTACTCACATTAGCCGGAATATTATTTACATTAATACAGCCCTGCGCGGATAAACAAAATGTTATCCGCATCCGCACGTTTGTTATCCGAATCTACTGGTACCAATAATATTTTCAATTAGATAAAGCATAAAGCAACACCTTTAGCCATTTGAGGAAAAAGTCGTTCCCTTAGGGATAAGGTTATGTAAGGCCTATGTCAAGTGCTATGTTTTAAAGGAATGTCATACAGCGAAAATTGCAACTCTTAACAGTTCGGAGTGTGAAATATGCATAATGACATGATTTGAATGATATTAACTTAAATCATCACCTTAAATTTGACATAAAGAAAAAGATACGGAAAAATATGTCATAACATCCGGGTCCTAGTAATGCTATTCAATAAGTTCGGATTGTATTCTACACTGAAGAAAATAGAAATTGCAACACCCAGAAGGAGTGGTGCTACATTGCTGCAATTGAACATGCATGACGAGTGTTCGGTTGTTATTCGATGATTACACTTTCAGGTCCCTCTGACCGCAAGTTTGGACAACAATCAATACACGATGTGCCCACCACGAGCTGCAATACATTGATGGATTCGGCGAGGCATGGAGTCAATAAGGCCCTCGATCGCTTCCTGAGGAATTGTGGCCCATGCTTGCTGCACTGCACGGGCCAGTTGTTCCAGAGTTGTGGGTGGCTGAGGACGGTTGGCCAGTTGTCGACCCATCATGTCCCACACATGCTCAATAGGACTGAGGTCCGGGGATCTGGCGGGCCATTCTAAGGTTGTGATGTCGTGGAGAGCTTCTCTGGAGATGCGTGCAGTGTGAACCCGGGCGTTGTCCTGCTGAAACATCCCATTAGCAATGTTCGCCATCATAGGGACAACCACTGGATTGAGTACCCTATCAACGTACTGTCGAGCAGTCATAGTGCCCTAAACAAGCACTAATTGTGATTTCACATTAAAGCCAATAGCTCCCCAAACCATAATGCTTGGTGTTGGCCCTGTGTGCCTCTCGACAATAAGGTCTGGGCGGCCCCTCTCCCCCGGTACGTCGGCGCACACGATTCCGGCGATCACAGCGGGCAAAACAGAAGCGCGATTCATCACTAAAGGCGACCCTATACCATTCGTCGACCCACGTCGATCGTTCTCGACACCAGGCCAGCCTTACACGTCGCTGTTGTGGGGTCAATGGAACGCCTTCTGCAGGGACACGGGATCGTAAGCCAGCTGCACGCAGGCGATTACCAACTGTTTGTCGTGTAACGTGGGGTGCCACAGCTGCTCGAATTTGCGCTGCTGTTGCATGGGGTTCCATCCGGGCCATCCGAATGATGCGGCGATCCCCTCTCACAGTTGTCTCTCACGCTGGGCCTGTGCCAGGTCTACGAGTGTTGGTACCTTCATTTGACCACTGCTGCCATACACGTTGTACCGTAGATGCCTGTCGGCCAACACGTGCAGCGACAGTCCTTAGCGATAATCCAGCCTGACACAGCCCAATTTTCCGATCCCTCTCAAACGGCGACAGTTGTTGATAGCATGCTCTTCTCTGTCGTCGAGGCATGTTTGACGGGGAACACTTCACTGCACAGACTGCAAGTCAACTACGCTACACCAGAGTCCGTATACTGGAGTTGATTCCTCCGCGACCAATCACGTGGGGAGACCTGTAGCAACAATCCAATGGGTCTGAAACTTTGATCGTTTACATACCAACATGGCATCGTTCCATATCTTGAAAATCAACACAAACGACCAATGCCTTCATGGTGTTGCAATTTCCATTTTCTTCAGTGTAAAAACTATCCGCAAATTTACTCCAAACATTATCCGCAGCTTATCCGCTATCCGCACAGCCATGCAGACTCTATCCGCATCCATCCAGGGCTTTATACATTAACCACTTTTCGAGAATTCTAATGCTTATGGATTTTTTTTTTCAAAGGTAACATTAGTACATCATGCAACGAGCCTATAATGGCAATTATAGGCGAGTTGCATACGACTGTTTATGTTCGACGATAGTTATAATTTTATTATATGTTCTAACATAAAAATTCATAAATATCTGTCGAGATTCCGTCAGCTGGCTTAAGTGAATATCAAACATAAGGCAAATAATTTCATGATTGATTCTTTGTTTTAACCTCAACTAGCGATGGCACTATTTATCGCCTATTGCTGCCATGAGTGTTGGACTTTGCTACACCCATAAATTCTTTACAATAATATTGATTTAACCTCAAGTAAGTTTATCAATCATTATTAAGTTTGTACTCATTCAATGTCATTTTAAATTAATTTTTATAGTATTTCGTAATTATAAGGGGCGTTCAAAAAGTAACGAGCTGGAGGCTGTAATGCGCAAACCGGTGATGACATCGGCTAATCGTGGCGTGTGTAACGAGGTGTGGTTCCGAGCAGAGCGTGGAAGGTCACAGCCCGTCGCTAGAGGGCACACGTGCACGTCACGTGACGATACAAAGCGAGCAGCAGCATGCATCAATCGTCCAACCAAGACCAAAACAGTGGGCCATTCGACATGCTTCCTAGTGTGGTTGAAGACTGTGGGGCACCCATTGGGCACACACTTTCCGCAAGTGCAGTCGTTCCTTCATGATGGTGTACACACTTCCGACGCTAAATCCGACCACGGTGGCTATGGCGTTCACTGTCACTCGGCAGTCCTGGGTAATGTGTGCATCAACCAGCTGGACGTTGTCATCGGTAATGCAGGGGGGTGCCCCAGACCGGGCATCATCGGCTAACGACACCCGTCCTTCCCTGAAGCGCTTGTGCCACGCCTCGACCCTTGCAAGGGACATGCAGTGTTCGCCGTACACTTGTGACATTCGGCGATGAATGTCCGTTCCCCCTACTCCTTTCGCTGCCAGAAACCGAACAACACCTCTATGCTCTTCGTTTGACGCCTCCATGTCACTGTTTGCAATGCGACTGTCAGCGCTGGACGATTGATGCATGCTGCTGCTCGCTTTGTATAGTCACGTGACGTGCACGCGTGCCCTCTCGCGACGGGCTGTGACCTTCCACGCTCTGGTCGGAACCACACCACGTTACACTCGCCACGATTAGCCGATGTCGTCACCGGTTTGAGCATTCCAACCTCTGGCTCGTTACTTTTTGAACGCACCTTATATTTCAATCTATAAATTTCACCTCGGTCCATTTTCTTATGGTCTTTGTTTTTCCATTGCTTCTTTTTTGGTTATGCATCGAGCTAACCTCATTGCCATATGTAGTTCTTCCTTCCACGTTCGTTTCGTTTGCATGCAGGCATTTGATTTGGCTTATGGATCTGTTAAGCATAAGGCCTCTTCATTGGTTGTGCACATATGGTGACGTATTGTGATCCCACGTACGGTATGTCATTTCAAGCTTTGACTTGTGCTTGGAGCGGATATGTGAATGAACTGTCCACTGGTTCTCTTCGTATATCTTCGCTTGTGTTTGATGGCTGAATATAATCACAGTCTCATACTTTTTAGTTTTGCTCTAGGCTTTAAAATATTTTTCTGTGACCTACTTATATGGTGCACCATATTAAGGACACCAAGTACTCTTGCATAATGAAAAAAATAATTTTTTGATTTTGGCGCCATAAAATTCTTTATTCTTTTCTGAATCCAAATATATATAGTTTGTTGGGGTTTTGATGTCTACAAGTACCTTAAATTCGTTTTTTTTTAAATTAGCGTCCCATTCTCTGAATAATAAACTTTTAACTTTGCCAGCTGTTTTCCGTTAATACTCATTTTTCATGTTTAGGTACCAATAACTAACAAACCATTTAAGATAGAGGGCTAATTTTTTTACATTAACTTGCCTAATGGAGTACTTGAATGTCAACCTATTTTCACTTCCAAAACATAGTAGACATGGATTGGGAAGAGAAAAATTGATACATATTTTTGAATAAATTTAAAAAGAAAGAGTTCAGATTTTATTTCTTGCATTCTGTCCCAATAATAATGAAGCAAAGTAGTTACTCATCTGATATGAAAATACCACCGACATTATCTTCATGCGCACCGCCTCACTCTGCTATGATCCATTCCAAGCATGTGAACAAAATGTGAGAGTATTTGATTGAAAACCACCTGAGAAATGTGTACCTGAGGCAACTTACGCAACATTTTTTTGGAAATGTATCTGTCCAAATTTGTATTCATTTCACACATCCTATAAAAGCAAAGTAGCACTACATGGTCAAAAACTGCTCAGAATATATCGCTTTTTATATGTGACAGGAATCATAGCTGTACCTTTAGCATAAACCCAGAAAATACTTAGTAAAGTGATGCCACAAAAATAGACTTTTTCATCGTGTAAGAGTACGTGGTGACCTTAAGTCTAACAGCCATTTGTATTTGAGTGCTACGCTACTTTATAATTTTCTTCAGGTTTTAATATTGACTGATGAAGGGTTTGCGCATTACAACCTCCGGCTCGTTACTTTTTGAACGGTGGGTGAGTGGATAGCGTGTCGGTCTACTAACCCCAAGCATGCAGGTTCGCTCCTGGCAGTGCTAAGTGATTTTTGAAAGGCGGAAAGAATACGACACACATGTCATACGATGTTGGCATGTTAAAGAACCCATTTGAATTCAGTAGGCCGTGTTCATAATGGCAAAATTAATCTTGGGAGTTTCCGTCAACACAAAGTTCCTCATTTCTCTACTAGAAAGCGCTATAGTGTTGAAGGAGCTTAGATATCTAACAATCTCCTTGACTTTCATAGTGCTTCAAGGAACAAAGAAATTCGACATGCAAGCTACCCTCTGGGTGTCAAATTACGAAGCTTGCACCCGACGCCATACGATATTAATATTATTATTATTATTATTATTATTATTCGATTTCTGTGGGCGAAACATATAACCGTGACCAGAACTTCTCACTGAGGGCGTCATCTCCATGACAACGCGCTACCTCATACAGCCCAGAAGACCACCACGTTGTTGAAGCTGTTTCAGTGTGACATCATTGACAACCCTCCCTACAGCCGGGGACGCCCTCCAAGCTACTGTCGCAATAAAACTTGGTACAGTATATGTTTATACACATTGTAATGCACCGACATCTAACTTGGTTCAAAACCACAATGTGCGAAATATTTCACCGGCATTCTATATCTCTGAAACTATTAGCGGTATCACCCTGAAATTTTGTACTGAGATAAAAGGCACTACTGGAAGTTCATCTATAAGGCTTTCAAAACCCGGTTAACTACAAAACAAACATGGCGGCCAAGCGAATTTGAAAATTTTAGATAGACCTTTCTCGCGATTTAATGTTCCAACCGCAATGAAATCTGGTACAGGAAATGTTTACACACATTGTAATACACTGGTATTTAATTTAGTTCAATTGTTTGCATAACCTCAAGATGGCGGCTTTGCGAATTTTAAAATTAAGTTTTTATTTCTTGTGTCGTATTCATGCGATCGATGTGAAAGTTTGAATAATGAACCTACGCAAAAATTTTCCTTTAATGGTACATGACTCTATGGCCTATACATTTAACAATCCAACATGGCGACTGGTGTATTCTTGGAATACACGGTACGAGAGAATATAAATTTTAATGCTCTTTTCTTGTTCATTCCTTCCTTTTTCTCAAACACCAACAGTGATCTTCTAATTTCTCTTTGTTGGTCATGTCTCTTATGTTCTTTGTGAGTCTGTTCTAGATATATATCTTCCATGACCCACCTAGCGTCATCTAGCAGCGAATCTCAGAAGCTCCTCAATTCTTCCTGGTGCAAGAGGACTTCCTTATCCATCTGGCCACCAGTTCTCGTTGCCATCGCCAGCTATTATCTCCGTGATCAAGAGAACTTCGTCTACTCTTTCACCTACCAGGCTGTGCTAGTATCGCCTGCTATCAACTCTTTGAAGACCATTTCCTCAAGAGAATTTAAGTTTAAAATATTGGTCATGCTTATATGTATTCCTTTTGTCTCCTACCCCCACTCTTTTCCCTTCTTTGGACCCTCCGCGCTTCGCTGAGTGGGTCTCACTTGTAAGTCGGCAGTTGACTTGGTCAGTCAAGGCTCAACCAGAGCCAGTCTCCTCAAACCAAGAGGCACTCTCTACATTCTACGCCATGTTGGCACATTAGGTATCCGTCAAAGGGAACTTCATCTTCGCCATGCAACAAAGATAAGTACAGACTTAAGGTTTTAACCTCATCTTCATCGGTTTTAATTCTACATACTTCAATGATCATTTTATAGGCAGTGTGAGATTACTTATTTGGGGCAAAAATCATCCTTCGCGGGATTTGCTATGTTGGGCTTTTGTCTGTCTAAGCCAACCTTAATAAAAAGTAGCTTTTCTTAGGCTATTTAAATGAGAAATCTTCTCACCACGTGGGATATTATCTAATACCCGCTGTCTATAAAATACCAAGCTAGTTCCTCCGCTGGATTAACTTTGGCTCCATTCTTCTATTAGGATCGTTCTGGAACCTTCCAGATCCTGTACTTTATCTACAAGTCTTGTCGTCATGTATTTTTCACTCACTTGTGAGAATACTATTGAAAATTGAAGAATCTTCCTTCTGAATTAAAGCTCAATAGCTAATTTTCTTCCACCGTTGGATTGTTCTATGGCGCATTTAATTGTAATACACAATTTTCTCAAGCAATAGACTTTCGCCTATCTAGTGCTACCAGTCCTTTTTCATCATTGCAATAACTTTCTTTGCCATAAACTTTCGTGTTACTACAGTGAACTTTTCATCCATTTAACAGACTATAGTGATAACTAGTGCTTATTCAACTTTTCTACCGCGTCGCGATCGTCCGTTTACCTTAAATGAGGCCATGAACATTGATCCTAAATCCCAATTGATCTTTCCTAAACCTTCTACTAACAAACCATATTAATAAAATTGTTACTCTAGATCATTTTCAATGAGGTGTCACTCTAACGAAGTGCCCATCCATCTTGCTTGTTTATCATCAATTAATTTCTGCATAACCACGTGTTTTATACACGGTTCAAGTTTACATTGTTTCTCCCTTATAATCAGGGAAAACAATTCTTTCAACTCATGAGTGAGTTATTTCTAGGTCTAACGAAAGGGAAACTGCCCCATTTGTCTCGTGATTCCTACTTGAACATAGGAAGTCTAGAACCTTCCTTTTGACTTTCTCTTCAGGTTTCACAGTAAGTGACCTGCTCTATTTTGCATAGCTATCATAAAAGTAATTCTGCATAAATGTAAGAAGTTATAGGAACTTCTCTTTCATTCTACCTGTTCTCTTTCTTTGTTATTTTGACGTTGTAACTTTTTCTAAGATAGGTACGCAGAGATTTCTTATAGTACACACCTTGTACTCTATTTATTGTTAAACTTTAATTACCTTAATTGTCTTTAAATTTTAAATTTTTATCTTCGCTATTTTAAATCCTTGCTAGGATTTTATAAAGGTTTGAAACCTAACAAATTGTTAATTGCCTGGCGCAAACGTTTAATGTTTACCGAGGTCTGTGACCCCAAAATTGTTAACCAAATTGAAAATATATATTTGTTAAAGTTATCAACTTCCTTTGAATTGTTAAATAAACTTAAACTTTCTTTTTTTTTGATTCATCATTTCTCTGGTACAAAGGTTAGGCAAGATCCTGTCTTCCCTGACTCTTCCTAGGTTCATGCCCTCGTTAACACCAATAAAGCTATTGATAGGGCTTTCACCACTCGTTGCATTTGAGCAAAAACTCTTAGTAGTTATCTCGGTAAAGTCTCTCTTAGCTTTAATAGCTAATTCTAACTGGCCAGTAAGGCAAGCACAGCTCGCTACGCCAGCTTCCTGCTTGTGGAGATCCTCTCCAAAAAACTTATGGTTGGTTTTCAAAAAGATAAGTTTCTCTTTGCCTAAACTTTTAGTCAGCTACTGGCTGGGTAAAAGCTTAGCCATTTTTAAATGCAACTATTGGTTCATTTACCAAATTTATTCCCAAAGGCATAATTCCCTTATCATTATCCTGCTTGGAAGCACTTGGTCGCTTGGTAGTAACTCTGCAACTTCGAAAACTGGAAATATCAAAATCGATGCAAATTATTGGTACTCTTCGAATTACTTGGTCAAAAAAGAATTCCTTTGAACAGATCTACAATAAGTCTGTTACTCTTGCCAGACCATCACCCTTCCCCATAGTACGCATATGCATGCTTGAGAGGGAATACGCTAAAGCCATTCTCTTGCAAACCGCCCAAGTCCTAGCTGCGGTTCCCGTTAGCTTCGACCAGGTCCTTACCCACTTTAGGTATCAGAGAACGGATTTGCAGTGGCAACCGCCTCTAAGTGCATTTAAGGTTAAATTCATAACTTTTGAGGGACTCTCCTCCTCTTTTTCTATCCTTTTTCTCCAGTCCGAAAACCACCTCCTTTTCTTTATCATCTTCCCTTGGTGGTTAGGTTATTCCTCAGCCAATAATCTACCCAAAAATTGGTCCCGGAAACCCGGGAGAGTCCGTTTGTCACTTGTTTTAAAAGGTTATTTGACAACACCTTGCAAATTATTAATACCTGCTTTGAATCTTTCAGCTATAACTACATCGTGCAAAGCCTGTGAAGGGGAAAGAGGCCGCTCCTGTCTCCTTTGGTGTGTCCCGTTCTTTCTACTTATTCGCTGCTGCCAGCCTGACAGCATTTCCAAGGTTCCACAGTCTCGTGAGTTACACTTTAATCTATTCACTTTGTCATGGCTCCTACTGAAAAGGATAAGAATGAAAAACTTACTTCTAAACGAGCATCTTATAAAGGGCAAATCACCCGATTCAGAAAGTACATAAAAGAGTTAGATCCCTCCGAAGCTCAATTAGACTTGTTGAAACATCGTGCAAGGGATTTTGAACGTTCTTATGAACATTATTGCAACATCCAAACTGAAATAGAAACTTGCATGCTCAATCAAACCGAAGATAGAGTCGAGGTAGTAACCCAATAATACGAAGGCATAGGTTCCGCTTTTAAAATAATACGCCAACTCGAACAGGAGCAGAAAAAGGACGCTTCTGTTCTTGGTTCTCTTCACGAACCACAAACTTCGTTTCGCGATGGTACTCACAAGCCCAAACCAATTTTACCTAAAATTGATTGACCCCACTTCTCTGGAGATGAATCTACTTGGGATTCTTTCTATGAATTATTTTGCTCCCTTGTTCATGACAATGAAGACATTCAAGTCATATACAAGTTTCATTACTTGAGATCTATCCTCCGAGGTCAAGCTTTGCAGTTAGTCGAAGCACTTCCTCTACGTGCCGAAAATTACCCCATTGCCTTTAACTTATTGAAGGAAAGATATGGCAATTTACGGTTACGTATTCAACGCCATATGAAGGCTCTATTCAACCTACCTGCGTCACAGCACAATGACGTCACTAGTTTGCGTACTCTCATTGATACTACTCAGCTTCATGTTAAAGCTTTATCCCAACTAGATCAACCCACTGAACACTGGGACACTTTCCTAATACATTTAGTGGTTTCTAAAGTTGATACTGCTACCCTCAAAGCTTGGGAAATCGAACTTTCTAGAGAAGACGATTACTCTTACGAGCATTTAGTCACTTTCATAAACGCTAGAGGCCAACTCTTAACCGCTCTAGCTAATCAAAGTGAACCCTCTTCCCCGAGTTCCAAATTTGAATTAATGTCTATCAAACCTAAAAGCGAACGCTTAGCGTCTAATACCCAAAAACCCGGGTCCAGCTCATCTCAATTTAAATCTAACACTACTGGTTACCCAACTAGGTCTAGTGAACGTCGTGTTGCTAGCTCTATTGTTTTAAACACTCAAAGCGAACCCCGCAAGAGTTTAAACGAACCTTTAAAGTGCATACTTTGTAAAGATCCCCATGCCCTATACCTCTGTAAATCCTTTAAAGAAATGTCAGTCGACGACAGAAGAAAATTAGTTTCCCAGAACAAACATTGCTTCAATTGCCTAGCGTCTACTCATTCTGCTTCAAATTGCAAGTCCACAAGACTTTGCTTCCATTGTGAAAAGGCTCATCACACTTTGCTACATCGTCATGATCAGGCAAGGTCATCGACAGCATCTACTTCTCAAAAAAGTGATAATGCTAACAGTTCTAATGCTTCATCGTATATTCAAAATGTCAAGTCCATTCGCAGTGCTCAAGTATTGTTGTCTACTGTCCAAATCGAAGTTCAGGATAACTTTGGCAACTGGGTCCGTGCACGCGGTCTTCTTGATTCAGCGGCAACTCATGATTTTGTGTCAAATTCTTTGATTAGAAAACTAGGCCTACCTGTAAACCCCACTTCTATTAACGTATCAGGCATTAACAGCTTAAAATCACAAGCTTTACAGTTCTCAAAGCTAACCATAAGAGATTTTTGTCACAGAAACAACTTTCTCAAACTGAACTGTCTAATTCTCAATAGCATTGGAGAAGACACTCCAAGTCACTCTGTGGATATTTCAGGGTTAAACATTCCCTCGCATTTAAGGCTAGCTGATCCTTTGTTCAACATGCAAAACCCTATTGACATACTCTTTAGTGCCAATGTTTTCTGGAATTGCCTTCGTAAACAGTTTCGCAAGTTATCTTCAAACGTGGTCGCCATAGACACTAATTTTGGATGGATCGTAACAGGTCAACTTCCCCATTATTCTCCCCAACCCGCATCGCAATGCTACTTTGCCAATACTGACTTGGAACAGTTCTGGAGGCTTGAAAGCGTTGATCCTCCAAACGTAACCTCTTCAGAAAATGAATTCTGTGAGCAACTTTTTTTGAACACCACCACTCGTTCTTCTGATGGCCGGTTCGTTGTTCAAATGCCAAGATTACATAATCCTCCCAAACTTATTAACTCTCAGCCCAAAGCTCGAAAAGCTCTCTTTGCTATCGAGAGCAAATTCAAGAAAGAACCTCTTGTTAAACAGCAGTACACTGATTTCATGGATGAGTATGAAAGCTTAAATCATATGGAAGTTGTTAACAAATCTGATGATGAATTGCACCCCCCAATTGAAACGGTTTATTTAAATCATCATCCCGTGTGGAAAAACCCTCTCGTAAAAGATAAAATCCGAGTTGTTTTCAATGGTTCATCACCCGACGTTAATGGCAACAGCCTTAACGACACCCTTTACTCTGGTCCTACTATTCAGTCAGATCTATCTGCTATACTCTTAAACTTTCGATTATTTCCCATAGCTGTCATAGCTGATATAAGACAGATGTACCGCCAAGTTTTAATTCAACCGGAACAACGAGATCTCCAAAGAATCTTGTAGCGTGATGAAATCAGTAAGCCTATTAAGGTATTTCGTTTAAACACAGTTACGTATGGCTTAAAACCCTCTGCTTTCCTTGCTATCCGATCCCTACACTTGCTAGCCTCTCAAGATGGTCATTTATTTTATTCTAAAGCTTCTGAAGCATTAACTACGTCATTCTATGTTGACGATTATTTGCAGTCCTTCCCCACTTTGGAGGAAGCTTCTTTTGTGTCTTTAGAACTCCAGGCATTGCTAAGGAATGGAGGTTTCCCACTTCATAAGTGGAATTCCAACTCCCCTGAGTTTCTCGCCCAGTTTCCCATCGAAGACGTAGATCCTTCTTCTGTCGAAATTTGTGGAAACTCCGAATCCATAAAAACTCTAGGAGTTCATTGGCGCACTAGCACTGACACTCTCATCTATAAAGTTTCGCTCGCAGAAGAGCTTCCTAACGCAAAAAGACAAATTCTCTCTAAAATTGCAAAAAATTTTGATCAGCTTCAATTCCTTGCCCCAGTTATCGTTATAGCCAAACTCCTCATGCAAGAGCTGTGGTCGCTCAAATGTGAATGGGATGACACTGTTCCTCTTTCTTTTCTTAATCGTTGGCTCTCGTTTCGCAGCAATTTGCTGGATCTTTCCCTTATTGAAATTCCCAGGAATTTAATTAACGCTCTTTCTAATGCATCTTTTTTCCTTCATGTGTTCGCGGACAGTTCCGAAAAAGCTTACGGTTGCTGCGCATATTTAGTTTATCGCGGTCCATTAAATAGATCTTCAGTCTCCAACCTTGTTTGTGCCAAATCGAAGGTAGCTCCTCTTAAAACTATCACTTTGCCTAGGCTTTAATTGTGTGCTGCACTCATGGCTGCAGAACTTGTTAAGAAATTACGGGAAGTATTAAAAGTCGAATTCTCGCAAATCTATCTCTGGAGCGATTCCATGATCACCCTTTCTTGGATCGCCAAGAACCCCTCTCACTGGCAAACTTTTGTTGCAAACAGAGTTTCCAAAATTCAAACTCTTTCTTCTGGATGTCAATGGAGGCATGTGCCCAGCGCTGACAACCCAGCCGATATTATCTCTCGTGGATGTTTACCCTCTCAATTGGCAGCTTCCCAGTTGTACTGACATGGGCCCTCGTGGTTAATCGAAGACTCTTCTTCTTGGCCTTCTAAACCTCCAGCTACAAACTCCAACTTGCCTGACGCTAAAGTACCTCTATCTACTGCTTCGTGTCTTGTTTCCAACGTTTCTCATCCCTTGTTGTCCCGCTATTCTTCCTTTCACAAATTAATTCGAATTGTTGCCTATCTCCTTAGATGGAAATATTTTGTGGTTGACCAACCTCTTCTCCCCAAACCACACCCTACCAATCATGAATTGAATCTCGCTACCATTAAAGTTTTACAACTGACACAGCAAGAAGCCTTTTCTTCTGAATTGTCTTTGCTTTCTTCTAAAAGGGATCTTCCCAAATCCAGTCGTCTTCGTGCTTTAGCCCCGTTCCTTGATGACCATGGGTTACTCAGGGTAGGTGGAAGGCTCTTGCAATCTTTGCTCTCCGAGGACAAAAAGCATCCCGTTATTTTGCCTTCTAAACATCACGTAACTTCCTTAATTATACGTGACTTTCATTATCGTAATCTGCATGTTGGCACACGCACTCTGCTTTGCCTCTTAAGGGAAAAGTACTGGATTATAAATGGAATTCATGAAGTTTCTTCTGTAATTCACAAGTGCATTCCTTGCTTCAAAGCAAAACCTAAAACCAATACTCAATTAATGAGCGATCTGCCCTCCTTTCGCTCCTCTCCTATACGCCCATTTGCTCTAACTGGTGTGGACTATATGGGACCATTCCAATATCAACGAAATTCCCCTGAAGCTAAACGCAAATTGTTTGGTAAGCTTTATGTTTCTCTCTTTGTTTGCATGGTTACTGGCGCAATCCATTTGGAACTAGTAACGAATGCCTCTACTTCTTACTTTTTATCAGCTGTCTCTCGCTTCACTGCTAGGCGTGGTGTTCCCTCAGAGATGTTCTCTGATAACGCTTCCACTTTTCAGGGCGCAGCTTCCCTGTGGAAGAAAGCTCTCACATCTTCTTCTGCCATGGAACAAATTTCTATTTCTTCCTACTCAAAGGGTTTCAAATGGCGCTTTATACCTCCCTACGCTCCTCATCGCGGTGGTAGGTGGGAATCTTGCGTAAAACTCACTAAACGTCATTTAAGAAAGGTCTTAGGTAATCGAATTCTGACTTATGAAGAATTCAATTCACTGTCCGTTCTGATTGAAGGTGTTTTTAATTCTCGCCCTTTAACTCCGCTTTCCAATGACCCTGATGACCTGCTTCCACTTACACCTGGTCACTTCCTTATCGGCACTTCTCTTTCTGCCCCTCCTCCTCTTCCCAATTCTTACAGGGATTCTAATCTATCCATTGTTTGGCGTAAACTTGAAGCCCTCCGCAATTCCTTTTGGAAGAGGTGGAACTTGGAATATTTAACTTCCCTGCAACGGAGACAGAAGTGGTTTCCTTCCAGTCCCGACATTAAAGTGGGGGACTTGGTCTTGGTTAGGGATGTTTCTCCTCCCTTGGTCTGGATTTCTGGTAGAGTGACCGAGTGTTATCCTGGAAGAGATGGGAGAGTCAGGGTGGTCCGAGTCTTGACCACTAATGGTCCGATCACAAGACCACTGTCTTTGATCGCTCCATTACCTTTAAATGTTTCACTGCTTATTTGTTCTCTGTTGGTGTTTTCCCCTCCCAGTATGGTGTATTCTTGGAATACACGGTACGAGAGAATATAAATTTTAATGCTCTTTTCTTGTTCATTTCTTCCTTTTTATCAAACACCAACAGTGATCTTCTATTTTCTCTTTGTTGGTCATGTCTCTTATGTTCTTTGTGAGTCTGTTCTAGATATATATCTTCCATGACCCACCTAGCGTCATCTAGCAGCGAATCTCAGAAGCTCCTCAATTCTTCCTGGTGCAAGAGGACTTCCTTATCCATCTGGCCACCAGTTATCGTTGCCATCGCCAGCTATTATCTCCGTGATCAAGAGAACTTCGTCTACTCTTTCACCCACCAGGCTGTGCAAGTATCGGCTGCTATCAACTCTTTGAAGACCATTTCCTCAAGAGAATTTAAGTTTACAATATTGGTCATGCTTATATGTATTCCTTTTGTCTCCTATCCCCACTCTTTTCCCTTCCTTGGACCCTCCGCGCTTCGCTGAGTGGGTCTCACTTGTAAGTCGGCAGTTGACTTTGTCAGTCAAGGCTCAACCAGAGCCAGTCTCCTCAAACCAAGAGGCACTCTCTACATTCTATGCCATGTTGGCACATTAGGTATCCGTCAAAGGGAACTTCATCTTCGCCATGCAACAAAGATAAGTACAGACTTAAGGTTTTAACCTCATCTTCATCGGTTTTAATTCTACATACTTCAATGATCATTTTATAGGCAGTGTGAGATTACTTATTTGGGGCAAAAATCATCCTTCGCGGGATTTGCTATGTTGGGCTTTTGTCTGTCTAAGCCAACCTTAATAAAAAGTAGCTTTTCTTAAGCTATTTAAATGAGAAATCTTCTCACCACGTGGGATATTATCTAATACCCTCTGTCTATAAAATACCAAGCTAGTTCCTCCGCTGGATTAACTTTGGCTCCATTCTTCAATTAGGATCGTTCTGGAACCTTCCAGATCCTGTACTTTATCTACAAGTCTTGTCGTCATGTATTGTTCACTCACTTGTGAGAATACTATTGAAAATTGAAGAATCTTCCTTCTGAATTAAAGCTCAATAGCTAATTTTCTTCCACCGTTGGAATGTTCTATGGCGCATTTAACTGTAATACACAAGTTTCTCAAGCAATAGACTTTCGCCTATCTAGTGCTACCAGTCCTTTTTCATCATTGCAATAACTTTCTTTGCCATAAACTTTCGTGTTACTACAGTGAATTTTTCATCCATTTAACAGACTATAGTGATAACTAGTGCTTGTTCAATTTTTCTACCGCGTCGCGATCGTCCGTTTACCTTAAATGAGGCCATGACATTGATCCTAAATCCCAATTGATCTTTCCTAAACCTTCTACTAACAAACCATATTAATAAAATTGTTACTCTAGATCATTTTCAATGAGGTGTCACTCTAACGAAGTGCCCATCCATCTTGCTTGTTTATCATCAATTAATTTCTGCATAACCACGTGTTTTATACACGGTTCAAGTTTACATTGTTTCTCCCTTATAATCAGGGAAAACAATTCTTTCAACTCATGAGTGAGTTATTTCTAGGTCTAACGAAAGGGAAACTGCCCCATTTGTCTCGTGATTCCTACTTGAACATAGGAAGTCTAGAACCTTCCTTTTGACTTTCTCTTCAGGTTTCACAGTAAGTGACCTGCTCTATTTTGCATAGCTATCATAAAAGTAATTCTGCATAAATGTAAGAAGTTATAGGAACTTCTCTTTCATTCTACCTGTTCTCTTTCTTTGTTATTTTGACGTTGTAACTTTTTCTAAGATAGGTACGCAGAGATTTCTTATAGTACACACCTTGTACTCTATTTATTGTTAAACTTTAATTACCTTAATTGTCTTTAAATTTTAAATTTTTATCTTCGCTATTTTAAATCCTTGCTAGGATTTTATTAAGGTTTGAAACCTAACAAATTGTTAATTGCCTGGCGCAAACGTTTAATGTTTTCTGAGGTCTGTGACCCCAAAATTGTTAACCAAATTGATAATATATATTTGTTAAAGTTATCAACTTCCTTTGAATTGTTAAATAAACTTAAACTTTTTTTTTTGATTCGTAATTTCTCTGGTACAACGGTTAGGCAAGATCCTGTCTTCCCTGACTCTTCCTAGGTTCATGCCCTCGTTAACACCAATAAAGCTATTGATAGGGCTTTCACCACTCGTTGCATTTGAGCAAAAACTCTTAGTAGTTATCTCGGTAAAGTCTCTCTTAGCTTTAATAGCTATTTCTAACTGGCCAGTAAGGCAAGCACAGCTCGCTACGCCAGCTTCCTGCTTGTGGAGATCTTCTCCAAAAAACTTATGGTTGGTTTTCAAAAAGATAAGTGTTTCTCTTTGCCTAAACTTTTAGTCGGCTACTGGCTGGGTAAAAGCTTAGCCATTTTTAAATGCAACTATTGGTTCATTTACCAAATTTATTCCCAAAGGCATAATTCCTTTATCATTATCCTGCTTGGAAGCACTTGGTCGCTTGGTAATAACTCTGCAACTTCGAAAACTGGAAATATCAAAATCGATGCAAATTATTGGTACTCTTCGAATTACTTGGTCAAAAAAGAATTCCTTTGAACAGATCTACAATAAGTCTGTTACTCTTGCCAGACCATCACCCTTCCCCATAGTACGCATATGCATGCTTGAGAGGGAATACGCTAAAGCCATTCTCTTGCAAACCGCCCAAGTCCTAGCTGCGGTTCCCGTTAGCTTCGACCAGGTCCTTACCCACTTTAGGTATCAGAGAACGGATTTGCAGTGGCAACCGCCTCTAAGTGCATTTAAGGTTAAATTCATAACTTTTGAGGGACTCTCCTCCTATTTTTCTATTCTTTTTCTCCAGTCCGAAAACCACCTCCTTTTCTTTATCATCTTCCCTTGGTGGTTTGGTTATTCCTCAGCCAATAATCTACCCAGCGACCATCCGAAATATTTAATCAAACTGCAATTTTGTATGTAGATAGAGGCAATTAATATAAGTAGGATATATGAAAATAGGCTGTATAGTTCTTCACGGAACTACTTGTTTTTTATATAAAAGTACGACTATGTCTCGTGTTCTGAGACTACAATGATTGTGCATACGCTTTTAGAACACTGCTGTTAATTATTTGTATTCTACAGAACTACACGAGCATTTAAACAAGTCATAAGGGTGATAATATTATATTCGAACAGCTTTTTTTTAAACAAAATAATAATTATATTAATAATGAAGTTTTATTTCCAATATTATGACTACTTTTGTACAAATTCTGTGTTTTATAGATTTCCAATAAAAATATGTTAAAAACAACAAAATCTATTCTGTAGAAACATGAAACATGGCTTTCACGGCCAGTGAATTAAAACTCAGCAATTATTCTAGGTTTGTGCAGTGTCTTGTGTGGGATTTCGCCTTGGACACCAAGCTGGCTCATCAGCGGACTCTTGGTGTCCCCGTCCGGACATGGCACAAACCTAGAAAAATTGGTGAGTTTTAGATAAATATATATAAATATTTCAAATTAAATAAATAAATAAATAAATAATAAATCAACAGAATTACTCTTCAGTTTGTACAACAAAATTGTGCCCAACCTATTCTGTCGATTGATTAAAGAGGCAGCACTGAAAAATGGTTGCTATCGTTTCAGTATAAATAAATAAATGAATTAAAATTAAATTAAATAAAAATAAAATAAAAATAAACATTCATTTCATTCAAACTCGTGAACTAGTATTCGAATGTTCGTGTACCAAGCCGCAGTCATTGTTGTTTTTCAGAGTGATCATTTGGTGCTTCGGTGAGTAACAATTGAAGACATGGATTAATATAGTCTTTTCTTCTACTACAATTTATTGATCATCATCATCATCATCATCATCATTATCACTTTATCTGAGAATACGTCTTCTTTATTTTGGGATCTGGGGACTACGTGTGAGAATTTCTTTTCCTCGTCCTACCTTCCAGGGGCATAAGTCGAGATTGGCACGGGGAGGTAGCTCCCACCCCACGCGGCTTCGGTGGCGTAGTCGGTAGCATGCTGAGCTTCTATGCCCAAGATCGCGGGTTCAAACCCGGCCGAAGTGTTCGGAATTTTAAGAGCGTTAAAAATCCCTCAATATGCCTTCCTTCGGAGGGGAAGTAACGCCGGCGGTCCCATGTCTTAGATTTATGCATGTTAAAGAACTTTCCACTAATTACACCTGTGTGAAGCTAAATTAGGTTAAAATGTAAACAACTCTCAGGTTCCTACGTTCGTCGCCAGGAGTCGACTGCGGTGGCGTCTAGTAGCCAAGTTCTGAACTAGTAGTTGTTGACGGTGGCGTTTAGCGGCAAAAGTAGGAACTACTTGAAAAATTCAATGTCTGCAGTCCTTACTTGAATTAAGAAACAGAAACACACACTATGACAGTCATCACAATTAACACCGGTTATCAGACAGATTCTACACACACCCAAAGTACACGGGGCTACATGACCGCGTTGTCGCAGCCCCTAAACTAAGGAACCAACCAACAAACCAACCAACCGTAGCTCCCACCCCAATATTTAAAAAAAATAAAATAAAAAAAATAAGTAACCTGTGTGAGGACATTATGCAGACAACGACGCCTGCAAACGTATTGCAGAAATATCACGGTTCGTGGAAGGTTTTCGTAGCCCCGTGTACTTGAATGTGTGTAGAATTTGTCTGATGTGATAACCAGTGTCATTGTGATGTCTGTATTAATGTGTGTATTTGTAATTGAGGAAGGATTTACGTAGAGAAATCGGCCGTGGCCTTAAGTTATGTTATGTCTGGAGTAGAAGTGGGAAACCACGGAAAACCACTTCCACGATGGATGAGGTAGGAATCTTCTCACTTTTGCCTCACGAGGCTGAATGTATCTCGTTCCTGCCCTCTGACCAGAATTAAATTTCTTGACACAGCCGGGATTCAAACCCAGGCCTCCGCAGTGAAAGCCAAGAATGCTAGCCACTACGGAACGAGGCGGACTGACTCTTTTAACAATTCAGTGGCGTGTGGCGGCGGACATCAACATTAATGACGTCCTTTGCTCTATAAGAGAACTACTGGTGATGGTCACACTTGCCAACAGGTTATGATGCCACGACTACGCAAAAACAAGGCGAACCAGTCGCCTACATTCTACAAGTTCTTTAGAGGTCTCCGTCCGCGTTTTGTTTGCTTTCCTCGTACTGTTCCTAGAAGGCACAAGGAAGTTGTTGTACACCATTCGCTTCATCTGAGGATTCGTCTTCTTACTTTTGAGGCCTGCTGGGGACTACGTGTGTGTTTCATTTCCTCGTCCCTCCTTTCCTTCCTACCTCACCTCCCTCCCACCCGCCCTTCCTACCTCACCTCCCTCCCTCCCTCACCGCCCTCCCTTCCTCCCTACCTCACCTCCCTCCCTCCCGCCCATCCTTCCTACCTCACCTCCCTCCCTTCCTTCCTACCTCACCTCCCTCCCTTCCTCCCTACCTCACCTCCCTTCCTTCCTACCTCACCTTCCTCCCTCCCTCCCTCCCTCCCTACCTCACCACCCTCCCACCCTCCCTTCCTACCTCACCTTCCTCCCTTCCTTCCTACCTTACCTTCCTCCCTCCCTTCCTTACATTCCTACCTTACCTTCCTCCCTCCCTTCCTTACATTCCTCCCTACCATCCTTTGCACCTGAATCTCATATAAACACACTAATACAGCAATCACAATATCGCAGGTTATCAAACAAATTTCCAAACTCACCCATGTACACGAGGTGAAATGACCACGTTGTCCAAGCACCCCAAATGAAACAACAACAACAACAACAACAACAACAACAACAACAACAACAACAACAACAACAGACTTAAGGATTGCACCAAGAACTAACCTGAGTTATGTAAATGTACCATTTTGTCAAATTAATTCCTTCTTATATTCTTTACTTTTAAACAGGGGTTCTCAACCGGTTGGTCGCGACCCCCTCGGGGGGTCACAGGATTTGTTTTGGGGGATCGCGAGTTATGGAGAAAAAGTAAAAAAAAAATGAATTATTGCTGTAGTCCTTTATTAAAATAAACTCACATTGTATTAAACCTTTACGTTATTTTATTCTATTAATGAGAAAATTGAGCTTGTTTGGAAATAACCAATTTTTGAATTAATGTTTATTAAGTGGGTTTTAATGAATAAAACTTAACAATTATTGTAATTTTTTAATTATTGTTAAAACGTTAACACTCGGGGGTGTCGCCAAAATACTCAGCCTGAAAAGGGGATTGCAGTGTCAGAAAGGTTGAGAATCCTTGGTCTAAAAGATTTTGGTACAAACCGCACCTTCTAACTCCCTCTGGGTTTAAGAGCTTCAGCTCTGTGAAACATACACCTTATGACAGATCATAGGGAGCGCGTGGGGCGGGGTAAGGCCCTGTACTGGATGTTCTGTCAACCAAAGAAGAATTAATTTTAGCACTAAGGTTCCGTAGTTGGCACTCATGAACGTTCACATCAAACCGACTGGCGGAAGCGGGAATAGCATGGAACAGTGGTGTTGTTGGTTGTTTGGATTTGTTCAGTATTTTGATTGTTCATTTGAATTGAATTGGGAGTCAATCATGCCACTGCAAGGGAGGAAAAATTGCCAAGCACCGGGATGTAAGAATTAGGCTATAATGATAGTAAGAACAATACGGCAATTTTCATCTTCCTGGTGTTGACCATGTGTAAAACTAGTGGGCAATATGGACTACTCTCGAATAAAAATATATAGAGAATAAATGTGTGCATTTCATCTCTTGTTTGTTTTCTTACCATTCTCCTTTGCATTGCAATAAAATTTGTGGTTTAGGGCTACGGGGAGGGGTGGGTGACAGCGGGCATGCTAGGCAAAAAGTGAGGTTATGGCAATATAGTGTGTGCATTTGGACAGTTTTCTTTATATTCATCGAATATCCCAACAATTCTGTAGAGTATGAGAGCATTTTAATTAGCCTAGAGGTGAATTAAGCTCTAGAACGGCATAACTGTGTCCTTCGTGACAAATCTGTTGCCAACATTGATATATATCAAAATGTATTATTTTCCTATCTGGACGTATATTTCAGCGCCTAGCGAAAGGCGCAGTTATGTTTGTGTTATTTTCATCAATAATCAATAACTCATCGCAGAACATACTGTTCAATTACATGTAATAAAGGCTACATTCATATGGCTCTTAACTTTTTATGTGCCAGACTTGCCAGTACAATCCATAGCCTCAGGCGGTGTTCTCTCTCGGAAATTCTATAACCAAAAGTGACGAATCTCTTATACTTACATGATCCTTGCACCTTAGCGTTTTATAATCTGTGTTACATATCTATGCACATGTTTGTAGGATAATATTACATAAAATCCCGACAGTGGGCATCACTCACCAGCTGATCGAATCTCAGTCAAGTTACGGCAACTTACCTGAAACAGACAAAAAATATACATCATAAAATTGTGATTTCCTTCAATCGGTCAACACGATTGCACTCAAACTGTAATGGGCGTTGTTCCATAAGCCTAAAATAAATTACATGAGATTAATTATTACACTTGAATGACCAGTTTCAATCGCCAAGCGATAATCATCGGATCCTCTACACCAAAGGTGTCCATACAGTACGCCGGCGGTCTTACAGCATCGGTGGGGGAAGACTATATGCCTGTCTTCCTCACTCGCTTTCCTGTCTCACTCCCTCCCATACTGCCTTCGCAGTGTTGTGGTTGATTGGTCGAAGCGGGCGTATATCTGTTCGCATGCCAAGATGACGGATATAATGCTAATTAGGTTGGAACACGTCAGAAAGAACATAAAAATGCTATTCACAACAAACATTCCGTCATATGCGAACAGATGTACGACAACAACCACCATCGTTTCACCTATATAGAAACAGACTTGAAAATTCTACATTACGAAGCAAAGGAGAAAGATCTCGACATTAAGGAATTCATAGAAATATATCTAGCTAAGAAAGATAATTCAGCGCTTTTTGCACCGCTAAATAAAATAAATGCTCACTCGCAAAAAAGAGGTAATGAATGCATACGCGAAGGGATTAATGGGAAATATGTTAGTTCTTGTTGTTGTCATCTTAAGGGGCGTAACTACGAGGTCATCTGCCCCAGGCGCGGATCTCGAGTTTGGCTGAGGGGGGGGGGGGGGTCACAGAATCGAAATTGTTAAGAAAAATGGCATCACTAACAACGCAATCACAAAATAACCAATCGTACAAAACCAGACCAATTTTATTTGCAAGCTACATGGATAGAAATTTGATGCGTTTAGCGCACCAAAAATATTCGTACAAATTGCAACGGCGTGTTTTGCGACTTTTACATCGAGCTTCGAGAAAAGTATCAAGGTACGTTACAGTTTCGGCAAGTCGAGTTGGTAACCGACAAAGGGAGAAAGTCACAGCTTAAACTGCCAACGAAGCTTGCAGTTTGGACGTCGGCAAAATTTTTTGGTGCGATAAAAGCCCCAAATTCCTATCCGTGCATTGCTGCACATTCATCGTGGCATCACTATAGACATCGATTCGGTAATCACAAGGTTTGCTAAACAAAATTGACGAGTTGATTTTGTTATATAAATAATCGTTTTCATATAACAGGTATGAAGTTGTAAATATGTACAGTTGTAACAGAACATAATAATTGCAATAAATATATTTTCAGTATTGAATAAAATTTAAAAAAAACTGTTTTTCAGTTAAAATTCGTTAAGTTTTATTTGTCTGGTTATTGTGTTTCCGTTCTTTGAGTTTGCAAAAAAAAAATGGTCTCCGTTGGGGGGGGGGGGGGTCATGACCCCCGTCCCCCCCTACCCTTGAATCCGCGCCTGATCTGCCCCTGGGAAATACGTTACAGGAAGAGGATGCACCATGTGTCTATTTTCAACAAACCAAGACCTGAATCTAGGCAGTTTCGCAAGGGTCCTATAACCATCTGATAGACCGGCTGGGAGCCAAAATGGGAATTTTCCTTTGCTATGTCAGACGGCGTAAATGGCCTGCGATAGTAATGAAAACAGTTCTAGAATCCATAACATACACTTTTCTCACTTTTCTATAAGTCATTCCTACCTCAGTCAGTTCGGTTCAGTCACAACGATAATATTCATTCCAACCTCAGTTACAACTTCCGATAACAGATGTCGCGCGTGTGGTCATGTAGATCAAGCTGAGCCCGAAGCTCACCTCCCCAGTAGTGACAGGCCGAGCGACAACTAAATGAATAATGAAAGAAAGAAAGAAAGAAAGAAAGAAAGAAAGAGAGAAAGCGGAGGGATAAAGAAAGAAAGAAAGAAAGAAAGAAAGAAAGAAAGCGGAGGGATAAAGAAAGAAAGAAAGAAAGAAAGAAAGAAAGAAAGAAAGAAAGCCCCTGCAATTAGTAAGTTGCGTTTATTTATTTACTAGCAAGATCTGTATCTTTAACGGTTTACCCAGCGTAAGCTTAAAAGGCGCACGGACGGCAGGTCCTAGACTCAATTCTGAAAATCCGAGGTGAACAGCGAAACCCCAAACACATATACTCTTCTCTGAAATCTTAACTCGACACGACACGACTCGACGGTTTGATGCTGGCCGAAGCTGGGGTGATAAGCTCACTCGCTAGCTGGTAAACTCGCTCCGAAGCTAGTAATTTAAATTTCCACTTATTGGAAATTGTTGGAAGAAATGATAACGTAAAAACAATTATATAGTGGGCGATGTACTAAGGAAAGAGATATGCTGTCGCGGACCTGAACAATTTTTACACTCATAGATACTTTCAACGGTTTACCCAGCGTAAGCTTAAATGGCCCACGGACGGCAAGTTTTTTCTTCGACTCGATTCACTGAAATCGTTACTACTCAGTTCCTTTGGTCATAAATGAATGTATTTCTACAGAAACCTTCCTCCAGAAATCCTTTACAGAATGGTGAAAACCGCATCAAAATCCATTCATTGGTTCTCGAGATTAACCGTTACACCCAAGAATTGTAGACTTAGTCTTATACTGTGAAGAACCAAGGAGAGAAAGAAACACTCGGCAGTTAGTAAGTTGCGAACTTACTCTAGAAGAAGCTGTAGGCTACATGAATTGGAGTCTTTAAGGAACTAATATAACAGGAATTTCTACCAACAAACAACTTGTGCTCACGAGAGAGAGAACACACTGGATGTCCTTGAGTCTCTTCGTACAGGGAAAAAACTCACGAAGTGGAGGAAATACCGAGTTCGGGGAAAGGTGAGGTCAACACGTCTCCACACATACAACATATTACAGCTTGTACATTAAACCGATAGTCGTGGCTACGCTCGCTAAATCGCAGCGTTAGGTCATGGGGCCAAGCTCTCTACTGACTCGGTAGACGCGTGGGTTCGAGCCCCACCGTCGGCCGTCCTTGAAATGGTTTTCCGTGGTTTCCCATTTTCAACTCCAGGAAAATGCTGGGACGGTACCTTCTGACAGGCTACGGCCTCTTTCTTCAACATCCTTGCCCAGTTTCATTCACCATCATTCATTTCATATCCCATTAACTCCTCTCTTGAGGTTGGCGTCAGGAAGGGCATCTGGCCGTAAAAACCATCCGCCACAAAGTTTTCCATCGCATCTCATCCCCGACCCCGTTGGAAAAACGGGAATATATATATTTTTTGTCGTGTAGCCTCCTGAGAGGCCGAGTGCAGGTCTTTCTAGTCGACGCCCGTGGGCGACCTGCGCGTCGGGATGAGAGATGAAATGGATGAAGATGAATGAAACTGAGCAAGGATGTGGAAGGAAGCGGCCGTGGCCTGTCAGAAGGTACTGTCTCAGCATTTGCCTGGGTTGAAAATGGGAAACCACGTAAAACCATTTCAAGGACAGCCGACGGTGGGGCTCGAACCCACGCGTCTACCGAGTCAGCAGAGAGCTTGTTGGCCCCTTGACCTAGCTCTGCGCTTTAGCCCGCGTAGCCACTACTGTCGGTACGGGAATAATGAGAGGTAGACATACATACAGCTTGTACATTAAGTTGTTTCTCGTTGGTTCATTTTAAGGTCTTGAGACATCTTGGTCATCAGCTCCGTCTGATAACTGGTATTTATGTGTTGACTGCAGTAGTGTTCGCAGCTCTATATTAGAGACAGCGATAAGCCTATTATTTTCATAAACACTCTAGTGCAAATGTGTGCTGATACTTACCGATTCCTCCAAAATGCAGAGAAAATTGGGCTGGAGGTAAACGAGGACAAAACTAAATATCTTGGAGTATCACGTCGTCGAGTTCTCCCTCCTTACATTGTTGTAGACGGACATACCTTCACACGAGTTGAAGAGTTCAAGTACCTGGGCTCAATATTTACCAACAAAAGGGAAGTGACGAAAGAAGTACATCAACGCATAACAAGTGCGAATCGTGTGTTCTTTAGTCTGAACAATATCTTCAAATCTCGTCTGATATCTCAGAAGAACAAAGTCCATCTGTACACTGCACTGGTGAGGCCAGCACTTTTATACGGTTGTGAAACTTGGGCGACATCAGAAACGACAGAAGATTCTATATGTGCTTTTGATAGAAAGGTATTTCGAAAGATATATGGACCCGTCTACAATAACATGGAAGGTAAATGGGAGAGAAGAAAGAAAGAAGACCTGTACCAGAGGTTTGGAAAGCCACACATTGGACGAATATTGGGACAGAGGCGACTGCAATGGTTTGGACACATCTTGCGAGCGGACGGATCCCTTCCTAAGAGAGTCCTCCAATCTCAACCCACGGGAAAACGCCCGAGAGGACGCCCGAGAACACGATGGAAAGATCGAGTGACGACGATCCTTCAAGAAGTGGAACCGACAGCCGTGGAGGATGATGCTAGAGACCGGAAAAGATGGAGTGCCATCTGCAGCAAATACCTCCTCTCATGATTGACTGACTTTCCTTTTATTGGATCTTTTTTGTGTTTCGTTATATCTTTTTTCCTTTGTTATTATTATTATTATTATTTTTGGTTATTGTAATATTTGGGATATTTATCTTTTCCTATTTTCCTTGTGCTGTAGGCCTCAAAGGCCCGTTTAATGCAATACATGATGATGATGATGATGATGATGATGAAACAAAAATTGGCTAAAAACTCAGTTCCGCCAGTAATTGCAGAGGACACTATTATAGGAGAAGCATCATGGACTCTCCCCTCCGCAACCTGGCCACGGCCGGCGCCGGCGGCGTGATACACCCAGAACTACCAATCGTCGATCCAACACGGTATTATAGAAGACGTCCCGGATACACTCACGTGTGCAGCGAACACTAAACAATTAAGAGGAAGGGAGAACACGGGTAAAGGTAGTGGGAAGAGCAAGGCAGGGAAAGGAGAGGGAATAAAATAGTCGAATGCCTTATATAATAACAAGACAGCCTTCTGCTCAAAGAAGAGTGGAACCTTAAACGGTGAAGGTAATATCTAAATGTGTAGTGCAGTGTATCGACAAGTGGATATTGGTTGGTTGGTTCCTTAGTTAAGGGGCTGCGACAACGCGGTCATGTAGCCCCGTGTACTTTGGGTGTGTGTAGAATTTGTCTGATATTCGGTGTTAATTGTGATGACTGTATTAGCGTGTGTTATCTGCGATTCAGGTACAAGGACTGCAGACGATTCATTTCTTCAAGAGTAGTTCCTACTTTTGCTACCATCCACGACACCTAGCTGCGGACGTGGCTACTAAGTGCCATCGCAGTCAGCACCTGGTGGCGAACGTTGGAACTAATATAACGTTATCAAACTAACCTACAAGTTTTAGCTTCCACATGTGTAGTTATTGGAAGGTTCTTTTCATGCCATAAATCTATAACATGGGACCTCCGGCTTTACTTCCCCTCCGAAGGAAGGCTTACTGAGGGATTTTTAACGCTCTTAAATAATCCGACGACTTCGGCTGGGTTTGAACCCGCGATCTTTGGCATAGAAGCTCAGCATGCTATCAACTACGCCACCGAAGCCGCCCGAGTGGATATTATTATTATTAGTCCATTTTCATTCGTGTTTCTTATTATTGGTTTAACCAAACACAGCGGTTTCTTTAAACAGTTTAGTGTTACGCGATGATATATGAGTTTAAATAAAAAGCCAAAATTCGGTTTTCTTTCAATTATAACGTTTATGCTTTTGTTGTTGCTTCTCTTGAGGGGCTCCGTGTACACGCACGTGTGTAGAATTTGATAAGCTGTGTTATTGTGGAATCGGTAGTAGTGTGTGTTTGTAATTAACGCGAGGATCGTGAAGGAGGCGGTCGTGGCCTTACGTTAGGAGCTACCCTACCTAGCATTTACTTGGAATAGAAGTGAGAAACCACGGAAAACCACTTCCAGAATGCCTGAGGTGTAGGAATCGAAACCACCTCTTCTCAGTTTGGCCTCACGAGGCTAAAGCAACGAATTAAATTTCTTGCCAGAGACGGTTATCGAGCCTGGGCCTCAGGAGTGACAGCCAAGAATACCAGCCACTGCACCACGGAGGTTTTATATCTTACCGCAGTAATTAGACAAAACACTTGCTTCTTCTCAATACGATATTTTCTTGTGAAATTGCATTTCTCCGATCATGGAACATAAAAGGTTCTTAATACATATTTGGAGGATGAATGTTCCAGAACAGTGTTGATAATTATTTTTAGGGGTTTGGGATAACTTGGTCATCAGCCTCATGTACTTATGTATGTGTTGAACTTGTGTTTCTGTGAAGACTGTGTACTGCTCGGGTCTAACAAAGCTGCGTGAATGTGAGAGGAATGTGGATCGCGGACTATGAAAACTGATGGTGACGAGTGATGAGGTTTCCCGGTCGGTGCGTAGTAACAGAACCAAATACTTTGGTCGGTGAATCACTCACTTATTCGCAACACCACAGTGGTTTGAGCAACGGCCCAATGTTAGCAGTATTGGAATAGAAAGGAATACCAGATCATCACGGCAGGCTGTTGACAGGCCCTTCTCTTCTTGCCTGCCCATTCTCTGCCCTTTCCCCTCACCCCGCAAGTTCATAGAGCTTGGACACGATGTATTAGTTGTATAGGAACGGGGATAAGCTACTGTACGTGCACCGGGACCTGAAAGTAAGTTACAATCCCGGCATTTGCCTGGCAGTGGTGGATCGAGGCTTTGCGGGGCCCACAACAATAGGGAAAAAATCAAATCAAATGGAAAGTAGTTTGGTAATAATAATAAAATAAAGAATAGTTACAATATTTTGAATACACTACAGTACATTTTTTAATAATATGAAAGAAACCTCCAAGTCCCCTTGAAGAAAATTATTTAAACTATGAAATATTAAAATATTACTTTGCTACTTTTTTCCCGGCTGAAGTCTTCTATCATTTCACTGAAATCTAAACTTGCTAAACCGCCATGGGAGGTCATAGCTGCACTAATAGAAAATATATATATATATATATTGAACCCTTGCAAAGAAGCATATGAGACTCAGATTCGGGGCGTAACAGGTCATATTCGTAAGTTGCTGTCAAGGCGCTTCATTAACTTGCAGGGTAACATATAACAAAATAACATGCAGGAAAGAGTGAAGCCAGGGTTAAAACAACTGAATTTAATAACAAATCACCATATTTACATATAAACAATTTAACAACAAAAACTCCCAACTGACTCCCGCTTAATAAAAATGCCAAACAACTTAGGCGATATCTCTGGAGAGATTAATTACCTGGACCAAGTGTCCTTAAATAAAAGATGCAAAAGTGACCATATAAGTGCGTACGCCGTTCTACATGCACCACGATGTGTACTTTGAATGCGTGATTCGTTATCATCCAGAATGACCCTTCAAACAACGAATCCGCATTTCCTAGAGCTAGACCGACACAAGGGAACACAACTACAATACTTAAGTTAAATCGACACTTCCTAAATCTACTATAAACAAACACAAAATTTCCGTGTGAAATTGGACTTGAATTGCCGTAGCAACATTTACTGCCTAAAATCTTAGGACTTCTCACACAAATCAACACAAGTACATTAACACGTGACCAATAGAAAAATACTCAGATGACCGCTGTCAAAATTTACGAATACTCTACCACTACACCACACGGGTGTGACAAACAAAATACATGAAATCGAGTCATCAACAAAGCAATAGGCAAACAGCCAACATTTACGTTAATCACAATATTCTATCCATACAAGGTACAACAATCCGTTACACACATGGCGAACTCCCCAATTAATTATGGCTTAAAAATTAGCCATCACAATGAACAGGTTTGCTACATGAAAGCTTACAGGGTTCCGTCGGACAAAAGGACTGCCTATCAAAAATAAGTCACAGGCAAAACGGGCGGTTTGTGGAACTCTGCATGTCTGTCAACCCACGTGTCAATAACCTCGACCTCCCAGAACATGGGGTCGAACCTCGAAGAAATGTGCCCCAAAGCACAATAATACATGTGTGTCAGAAAAACATATGGACAAGAATCAGCAGTCTCCCAAGAGCACTCTGTCTTTCCATCTAAAAATACAACAGCAGCAAAAATATATATAAGGGCGGTAGGACAACTACCCCCTCCTCACGTAGAATCAACACACACTAGACACATCAACACACACTGAATCACACGTATGGGTTGTGACAGACCCTGAAATAAAAGACACAAATAATATCCACATGCTGGCGCCATCGTTCTATGCCGTGACTAGTCACCTGAAAAGGACTCAAGAAAAATCTATCAAAATTAGAACGAAGGTGTTCTACAATTACTTTTAAGTTGGTGCACTCGGCTACCCTAACATGAATAATAACCTGTTCAGCAAAATGTTTTACAGTCATTTCCTCCCATTCCTATTTCAAAATATTAACGTTAACAAAGCACCATTTATCGAATGTAACGGGTTCCGCAATTGCAAGGATAAAAATCACGCACGCACGCCGCGTACATTACACATGACTCAAGAAAAATCAAAATATCAACAAACACTTTGGCCACGCGCCAACGGGCATTTAAAATATAGTGTCGGTACAAGAAAAACAGCTAAAAACAACAAAGAAAAACATGACTATTTACAAAGTTCCCCGGCCAAATCTAACTACATAATTGAAATAATCCAATTTTAGTACATCACCGTTTCTGCATGTAGGACTAAGGACATCCTTCTCAACCCATTGCCCTATGGACAATTTAGCACTTCATAGTAGTCGTCTGCGTTGATTTCTTGAAGCTCATCCCAACTTCAAACCACGTGCTGATCATCTTGGTCTCGACTCCTTGGCAGAAAAGTTCAATGTTAAATATTTGCCTATCTATAATCGCTTGCAGGCTACTCAGTTCACCCACAATTGTCCTACTGCGATTAATAGCGAAGACTGGCCCTACTTATATCGCACATACGCACTATAAAAACACACATACAATACACACAATTTATACATAAAATATACATCTCGAGTCCGCGCCACTGGCTCGTTAACAAGTTCAAAATCCTGGCTGCACCAGCAGTCGCTATCTCGTCTGGTATTTCCGTCCCGTCTTGGACTTCGGTTCTGGTAAGCGCTAATGAGGGTGATACGATACTTCCCCCTTAAAGTTGAACTCGTCGTCTTTAAAAGAATGTTACAGTTTATCACGCGCTGGCGTGAAATGTTTAGATCACACAATTTAGTTGATTTTAGAACAGAATGTATTATAACTTTTAAAATTCGAAACTGCAAACGCTGCGACTTTAGCTTTCCAGAGCTCAGAAAATAAAATTAGCTTCACTGATTTTAGAGCGTAAAAATCACATTTCAAACTGGCGTGGAGTATGCCTCTGAAGGCTCCACAAGATAGACTTAGATAAATTCGAGCGTCAAAATCACACTACAAACTGGCGTGGAGTATGCCTCTGAAGGCTCCACAACTGAGTACTTAGATAAATTCGAGCGTCAAAATCACACTTCAAACTGGCGTGGAGTATGCCTCTGAAGGCTCCACAACTGAGTACTTAGATTGGCGTCAGGCCAAACTATTTATGAGAAACTGACAAGGGCGGTGGAGTGGGGCGGAGTCGGATAAAAACTTCCAGAGTTTTTGTCTCACAAAGATGGGGCTAGTGTCATTCTTCTCCAAATAAATCCAACGTCTCAAATTACTCGAGCGGAGCTTAATCCGTTCGGCGGTTCCTTAGATACACACTTCCGCGCGCTTTTTACTACTGACGCCGTCCACCTCGTGGTCACGGCTTGGTCTCTTGCGATTGGCTGATTCAATCGTATGTTCGTTGAGAGGACCTCGTGATTCTCCTTTATGTCTCCAATTTTGGTACAGTAGTTGCACAATTTGGCCTTGAACTCGACTAATTCTGGCCGTCCCCAGGAATAGCTACCAACTCAGCTTCTGTTGCAACCATTACGAAATACTGGCCTCCCTAATATCCAAGTCGACTTCCTTATGTGCTGCCTGGGCCGTAGTAATAATAATAATAATATGAATACTTATTTATCGAAGATCAATAAGGGTTCAATATATATATATATATAAATTAGTTAGAAAAGTTTGAAAAGTATAATTAATTAATTAATTAATTAATTTAAAAAAAAATGGCGCGGGGGGCCCCGGAACGCGGGGCTCTGGGCGGTCGCCCTCCTCGCCCTCCGCTAGATCCGCCCATGCCTGAAGGGTCAAGGAAAGAGCAGGGAAAATATCCACTGTCACTGTCAGGATTCTAACCTACGGTCTCGGACATGCTACGTTCGTGGTGGCGCAATACCACGCTGCGTGCACAAGGACCATTTTCAGATGTGGACGTACATATTACAACATTCGAGTTATTCAAATTTTCAACCTATTCGAAGGTTCGAAATATTCCCCATTACTGAAAAAGAAACCGATTATTCAGTCATTTTTTTTTTTTTAGCGTATGGCTTTTAGTGCCGGGAGTGTCCGAGGACATGTTCGGCTCGCCAGTTTTGTAGCTGCTTCGAGACGGACACCCAATGGGTGAGCTACAAGTACCGTTGGGGAGGGAAGGAGGGAAGGTGGAATGTAAGGACGAGGAGTTGGAAGGTAGCGGCTGTGGCCTATTGTTAGGGACCAACCCCGGCATTTGCCTGGAAGGAAGATGGGAAACCACAGAAGACCATCTTCAAGGTTGCCGGCGGGGGGATTCGAACCTCCTCGCCTCCCGGATGTGAGCGACTGCCATCAGTCATGCCGTAACCACCACGGCTAACTCACCCGGTTCATTCAGTCAATAATCAAATGAAATGACGAACAAGTCGAATCATTCAAATGTTTGAATTAATATAGCATGAAAGAAATAAGATAATAAGTAATGCTTGTTTTGAATGTTATTTATTTATAAGCCTGATTGGGGGAGGGGTGGCGGGTGGGGGAGGTTAACCCCATTTGATACGAAAACCTCATCCACTGGACATATTTCTTCACAAACTAGTAGTTCCGTCAAGGACTAAACAGCCTATTTTCATACATCCTACTTAAGTTTATAGCCACTATGCACACACAAAATTTCAGTTTGATTGCTGTCATAGATTAGTAAATATTGAGAATCGTCTAATTATTTCGGGAGGTCGCCATGTTGGATTTTAAAACATGTAGACCATAGAGTTATGTACTATTAAATGACGATAATTGCGTAGGTTCACTATTCAACCGTGAACTTCGATCGCATGATTAGGACACAAGAAACAAAAACTCAATTTTAAAATTTCGCACAGCCACCATCTTAAGGTTATGTAAACAATTGAACTAAATTAGATGTCAGTACATTACAATGTGTATAAACATTTGCTGTACCACGTTCCACTGTGCTCGGATGGTTAAATCGCGGAAAAGGTGTATCTATAAGTTTCAAAATAGCTTGGCTGCCATGTTCGTTTTGTACTTACCAGGTTTTTGAAAGGCACTTCTAGTAGTGCCCTTTATCACAGTACAAAATTTCAGGCTGATATATGTAGTAGTTTCGGAGATATAGAATGCCGGTGAAATATTTCGCACAGCCGCCATGTTGGATTAGTGAGACGTAATAAAATTTGAAGGGCACGGCCGGGGTTGGACAATAAAGTACTACGTCCTTACAGAGTTTCATTGAAATCGCTTCAATCGTTTAGATTTTATTAGGGAGAGACACACACATACGCATACACACACACACACATACACGGACAAAAGGAGATCTCATTTTTTCACTAATGAAAATAGGCGAAAAAGGCTGAAATTTTCAGGTACTTATCTTCCGAATAATTCAAATATATCAATTATAGATTTATTTTAATAATCGACCGTTCGAAATACACGAGTACACGTCACCTCCATAGATAACTTGATATTAAGTGGATAGGAGGCCATGTCGACCCCATTCTAGTTAAATCTGCCATACTTGTCACTAGCCATTAGATGGCAAAATCCGTGCAAGATCTTGTGGGAATACCACTAAATTTGCAATACTGCGTTTATTAATTGATCCAAAATAACACGTAACAATTGTACGCGGATGTACGGAGTGATGTATTCAGGTAGTGTTTATTCTGTCCATAGCTGCTGATATCGATTCATGATGGTAATCACTGTAAAACAATGCTGTTGTGGCTGTTCGCTCGAAACAGGAACCATCATTATTGGCGTCTTGTGTGCGGTAAGTACTGTGTTCTTAATATAGTTATTATGTCATTGTCTTCTTGTAGTAGCGGTGTGTCAATCTATACCAATATATAAATGGTAATGGTGACTGTCTTGAGCTCTTGACATAAAGGAAATAGACAACCCTAAATATTTCAACGAACACACACTCATCCCTCATTACACTATTCGAAAACACCCCCCTCCCCGTTGGAGACGAGAAACAACATAACGGTGCAGTCAAGCTAGATAAGGGAACAAGGGAAACATGTCGCTGGAACCGGATGTGCCATATGTTCAATAAACCAAGGCTGGCAGTATTAAAGGTTCCAGGATATACTCATGAGACCGGGCAGCGTTTATTGGGCTGATTACCTTACGCTTGGCGAGAATGAAAACTGGCCTTTAATACAGGGTTGGCGGGAAGTAACTAGGTATTATTAAATGGCTGTTAAGTGTTTAATATTGATGCAATAATATTGGAAATAGCGGAGAAATACAGGACATTAAGTAGGATAGTGATTTTTCATGCCGCAAAGTACCGACGGTGGCCGCGAGAGGCGTTACACTCAACAATAACAAAGATGGCCGAGCGCCTGACAGTAAGAGAAGGAGCACAGATTGCTTCTCGCTATGAGGTGTGGAATTCGATCTTTCTTTGTCAATCGGCACAATTGCCATTACTGGGTGGCACAGGATCCTGGAATTACGGTGGAGAAGATGCAGTCTCGTCCAAAAGTGACTGTGTGGTGTAGAATAACGGCTACAAATGGCACCGGCCCATATCTCCTGCGTGGCACAATTAACAATTAACGGGGAACGCTACCTTCAAATGCTTCAGGATAACGTTTGGCCCACGATACCTGGATGGGAAAATACCACCGACATTATCTTCATGCACACCGCCTCACTTTGCAAATGTCGTGCGGAACTGGTAGGATAAGAAGTTTCCAGGATGATGGCTGGGGAGACATGTATCTCATGAATGGCCTGCAAGAAGTCCAAACCTGACACCCTGTGACTTCTTTTTATGGGGCTGGGCAAAGGAGGAGGTGAATCGGACGAGAACTCACACTTTGGACAAATTGAAAGCACGGATTCGGGATGTTCTTACCAACGTCGCACACAACTTCCTCCAGAAAGCTGTCGATTACATTCCAGCTCGTTTGAGGAGATTGGTCGACGCCACAGGTGCCTACATCAAAATGTAATGGAATTGTATGCTATGCAATCATATTCCTATATAACAGTGTACATACTGTATTAATTTCAAATAAATAACTCTGCAAACATAGAAGTTATACGTCAATTTCAATACCTAGTTCCTTCCCGCCCAGTATACAGCAACACACTCCATATTTAGAGGCTCTAGACTTGGCAGCACACATATGTTACAATATTGAAATGCGACGGGGGGGGGGGGGGGGGGGGGGGGAAGCCTAGGAGGATATGAGATAACGTGCACACAGGATACAGGAAATTCCTCCCCGTTCACTGCAGGCGGAGACGAGGCTAGATGCTCGGAAATGGACCGCAAACCACTCAATTAGCTAAGTTCATTCCAACCTGACCATTTAACAACAATCACATAATCGCACTAAGCAATGAAAATTGATGGTCAAACACCACTTTCAGTGTTTTAACAAAATTTAGATATAATAAGAGGAAAGCACACAATGTGCATTAAATGTAAAACTAAATATAACTAACAAGTATTGACGAGTTGTGTTAGTTCAAACTGCAACTAAATAAGTGTATATATTGTAAATACAATCAACCATACTACTAGTAGACCTAGATTTAATAGCCAAAGTGTAATAGATCTGATGATGAACGCTTGGCGATCGAAACTGGTCATCCAAGTGTATTTATTAATCTCATGGAATTAGAGAACCAATCATTACAATTGGGCACCGTACAATGGTGAAAAACATTACATTTCGATTGCTAAGGGAAGCCAACATGATAATGTATCACGTATTCTAAAAACCTTGTTGTTACAATCAATTTTTAACATTCACTCTTCACATTTGTTGAAAATTATTATCTGTGTAAAAATGAATTTTATATAATTTGAAGTTTGTTAAACTATAATCCTAAGTTACTTAGACCAAATAGTGTTCTCATTGTAATTAAATACATGCAAAGTTTTGAAGCCATTCTTTCAGTGTTGCCTATACACACTCTTCAGTCGGTCAACACAAATGAGCGGGGTACAATGTATATAATATATGAATAATAAGTAACTAACACTCCTGAAAAAAAAATACATGTTTTAGTTATGATCACTGTTATAATGGGGCAATTTTAGGATTAGCCTACGTGTTTCCACCTCAAGTGGTCATCAACAGATTCTCATTAGAGAGTTGTGGTTTAATATACCAATACAATATTAATATAATAATAAACAATAATATAAGCTTGCCACGGTGGGTGAGTGGATAGCGTGTCGGTCTACTAACCCCAAGATTGCAGATTCACTCCTGGCCGTGGTAAGTGATTTTTTGAAAGGCGGCAAAAATACGACACGCATGTCATACGATGTTGGCATGTCAAAGAACCCATTTGAATTCAGTAGGCAGTGTTCATAATGGTAAAATTAATCTCGGGAGTTTCCGCCAACATAAAGTTCCTAATTTCTCTACTAGAAAGCGCTATAGTGTTCAAGGAGCTTAGATATCTTACCTCCTTGACTTTCATATCGATTCAAGGTACAACGAAATTCGACATGCAAGCTACCCTCTGGGTGTCAAATTACAAGGCTTGCACCCGGCACCCGAGGCCATACGATATTATTATAACAATAATATGCAATGTACAATACTAGCAACCCGCCCTGGCTTCGCCCGGTATCTGTAACGGTTTTTCTTCGACTCGATTCTCTGAAATCGTTACTGCTCGGCTTCCTTTGGTCATAAATGAATGTATTTCTACAGAAACCTTCCTCGAGAAAACTTTTACAGAATGGTGAAACCGCATCAAAATCTATCCAGTGGTTCTCGAGATTACCCGTTACATCCAAGAATCGGGGACTTAAGTTTTATACTATGTAGAGATATCACCTAATTACACGTGTGGTGGGTTTATTTGACGTTTATATTGCGATTCACAGTTTGCATCTCGTTATATGTTTTATGTTGGTGATCTATGAATGAGTATTATGCACGCGAAGAGTTACATCTGACAGTTTAAATATACGAGGGCGAGTCAAATGAAAAACAAGAAACTAATAAAAATTCAATTTCTCGCGCCATTGATCTGTAAGTTGGCAGTATTATTATCAATGCTTTAAAGAATGCCCAACAGGTGGCAGCATACTGCAGACAAGCGAAACGCTGTCACAATACCAGTTTAAAATGGCTGCTCCGCTTGCGACATGCACCAGCAATAAACAACGGTCTGTCATACGTTTTCTGAGCAGTGACGGTACGAAACCTATCGAAATCCATCGACGAATGAAGGTTCATTATGGCGAGGGCTGTTTATCGTTGTAGAAAATGTGTGAGTGAAGTAGGAAGTGACTTATGTGGGAGATGCCTTCCGCACAGGTCAAGCATACTGCGTTGTGACACCAGACCAGTGCTGGATTACCCATTAGGCCCGACTAGGCCCAGGCCTAAGGCCCCCAATTGTCTGGGGGCCCCAAAAAAGTAAAAAATAGTATGATTTGTTAAATTGTTCATCAAATCATCTGAAAAGTTTTCAAAAAACGATGATCGTTTCAATTGAAATGTATGTATATGTAGACCCTTTATATGATTTAATAAAAAGTGTATTATTCATCTTGAGAAAAAAAAACTCTTGCATATACTTTATTAAATGTACAGGTGCTAAAAATTAAAATTATTTGAAAAAAATAAAGGGGCCCCAAAATTCTGAGGGACTTGAGCCTCATTTTACCTTAATCCGGCACTGCACCAGACTCTATGGCAGCAGTTGAAGCCATTGTGATGGACAATCGTCTTGTGATGGTGGATGAAATAGCCGGAAATTTGAACACGAGTCATGGCTCAGCATATCACATTATTCATGACGTGATTAGTTTCACAAAGTGTGTGCAAGATGGGTGCTACGGCAGCTCACTCCAGAAATGAAAGAGCGACGCGTTGACGCCTGAGCAGAACTTTTGCGGCGCTTTGAAGCAGAAGTTGATGGCCTTTTTGCGAGATCCTTACAGGAGACGAAACCTGGGTACACTACCACCAACCGGAAACCTAGAGAGGAAGCAGGGAATTTCGCCATTCCTCATCAATCATCACCAAAATCCAAGAAGTTCCGGACGCAACCATCTGCAAGGAAGGTTATGCTGACTCTCTTCTGGGATGAACGAGGCGTTATCTTGGAACATTACACGCCCAGGGAGTCATATTCCGATATGTTAAAAAATCATCTTCGGCCTGCAATCAGATCAAAGCGGCGCGGCGTGGACTTCTGACTACAATGCTCAACCTCATACTGCCCATGCAACAGTTGCAACCAACACTGACCTTCACTTTGATACTCTTCCACATCCCCCATATTCACCTGACCTCACTCCGAGAGCTTACCACATGTTTGGACCACTCAAAGAAGTGATGGGAGGAAAGAAATTTCGTTCCGATGAAGAGGTGCACCGGGCGGTGCACGAGTGTCTGCGCACACGACCACAGAGGAATCCTAAACGTTGGAGGACATGTGTTGAACGTCAGGGAGAATGTCGAAAAAATGACACACTTGTGTTCCACTTTTGATCAATAAATTAAAGTACAACAAATATTCAAGGTTTTCATTTGACTCTCCCTAGTAAATACACAGAAATCTGACACAACAAGGAATAGCAGTTAAGTTCATGCATATCTTAGACTTCTGTGCATTGTTTATATTCTATCCTGTGTCTAGCAAATTGAGCAGGCTTGAACTTGGGTCACAACAACATGTTGAATTGCAGGTGGGAGCCCTCGGGGGTCTGATGTCGAACATCGTGAGTGCTACGAACAAACCTATGTCCCCTGAGATGGCCAAGCTAAACCACTTTTCAGAGGATATGCGGCAATCGTACAACAATTTCATCAAAGGTACGTAAGGTCATACAACATCACCTTTGGGGAAGGAGGGGGAGGTAATGACACGATCACTGAATGACGAAGAAGTCACACTCATTCATCAAATAAAGGTAATTTAATTTTATTAAATTATAAACCCATGGCCTGGCCTAGAGTGGAACCCGGGACCTCTCGCATCAGAGCGTTGCATTCTATCCGCTGTGTATTAATTTATGAAGTTACATTTTTAAAATTTGGAAATTTTGGCTTATCCAGGATGAGGTGCATAGTAACCAATTACAGTATATCATGAGTTTAAGTTTTGTCTGTTTGTTATGGGGTTGGTACTGGAATAAATGGGACCCTCAAAATAAAACTAGGAAAAACATTATTTAGCATAAGCGCCTCTTGAGGCGGAGGTGGATTATTCAGAATCTCAAATATCTCCTTTAACATTAGCCTTTTGGTAATATATGAAATAACAAAATAGTAATTAATATTATCATGACCTAAAATATATAAATAAATACTGATTGATTTTACGTCTCTTTTAACTACTGTGGCTTTTAGAGACGCCGGGGTGCCGGAATTTTGCCCCGAAGGGGATCTTTAACGTGCCAGTAAATCATCGCATTTGCGCACCCTGAAATGCCAACTGTCTGCACCAGGATTCGATCCTGCAACCTTGGGAACAGCAGGCGAGAACGTTACTGCTGAGCCACGCAGCCAGACAAAATAAATAAATAAATAAATAAATTAAGAAATAAAAAATAAATGAAGAAATTGATAAGTTATTGATTGAATGAATGAATAAATATAGAATTAAGGAAAGACAAAGAGAAATATGGTACTTAAAATAATTAATTAAATAAATAAATCTGCCAACTTGATTGTAAAGCAATACTTCACAAATCGTAATGCAGTAAATTACAAGATTTTCACACTGCGAACATGGTTGCGAGAGATGTGTATTGGTAACATTGCTGTAACAGTTTGTCTTGGAGAGTAGAAATAGGTTGAAAGTTCCGCCTAATCAATACTTTTTATTAAATAAAGATCACTGTGTGGTCATTGGTGGGACATGTTTCAAGGCCTAATTATATTTGGCCACTTCAACAGCCGATATGAATTAATAAATGTCCGAGATACAAGAAATGTATAGCGTATTAAACCTTATATGGTGCACCATAAGGAAGGATGGGAAATTGAAGGTCTAAATCAACACAACATGATGTGGAAAAACGTGGCTAGTATAAACTAGGAAATACTTTCATAATGGTAAAACTGTGTAGTTCAGGTCTTCAGAAGTGTTCATCGACGTGACAAATTTATGAAAACAAACAGACGCTTCCCCGTGGTCAACAGATGTTAGTGAAATCTTATTTCAATACTTCATCCATGATGCAGACGTATAAAATCAATGAAGTCAATTGCGTTGAAATAATAACTTGCAAATACAGAGAGTATGTTTTATATGCGACGGGGACCCTCGCTTGACCGCTCGCCCGCGTTGCGCATCTGTCTCCCGCCAGGCACTTTGCCGTTATGCGGCACTACGCGGCACTGAGGCATTGAGTAGAGGAATTTGTACTTACCTAGTTCACAGCTGGTGCTGAAAATGCTCGCCATTCACTGCTACACATCGCTGACACCTCTTTATGAAATTGTCATTTACTTTCTGAAGACCCTCAGCACCGATTGACTGTATTTCAGCTGTAATATAGCCTTTAAGCTCATTTATAGTGCGAGGATTTCTCGCATACACACTATTTTTAAGCGTCCCCCACAGATAAAAGTCACATGGTGTGATGGTCCCAATTTGTGACCAGAATGAAATAATTTTATATATTTTATTATTATTATTATTATTATTATTATTATGAATATATTTTAAGTTTACATTTTACCTTTTATTAGTTATTATGTTAACTAATATATTTATATCTATTATTATGCGGTAATGTAGAATATTATGGCAATTGAAAGAATTTGGAGCGATACACATTATATTTGAAATAAGTTTGACGCTTGACTGAATATTATTTCTGAAGAAAATTCGAACAAGAGAAAAAGAGGGTGTTCACAGAAGGCGGCATATTCACGGCTTCTTGGAAATAACATAAATAGACACTTATGTCTGTCACATCAAGTATTCTACCAATATACAAATCATACTAAGAAGGGATTCTAAGAAGACTTACCACTAACAATGCTGGGCCGATGAATGAGTCCTTTGCAACTTTATACTAAAGGTGGGCTGGACGTCCCGAGAATTGCTACAAAGAAGTATTGTCATTGTTGATATGAGAAAGGCAGGCTTATATCGCCTAGCGACTTCTGAAGAGGGGTCATACACGTGCTTTACCTGGGAACGTTATATATATGACGGCCGCCCAAATGGATTATTATTATTGAATTGCTGGAGGAGAGGGAAGATGCTGAGTGGAGCAGAGGAACTTGTAGCGAGATGGAGTCTATAACGCAGTTCTAAACTAGACAGTTGACTATTAAGTATGTGAATTTGATAAGACATTCTGTCTCATCAAACTGTGACATGGTTGTGTACGAGGCTATTGTCACAGGGATGATTTTTGGAATTTATTCCGTCATCCACATATAAATTAATTACTTTGAGGATGATCAGGGCCATCTGGAACTCTCTACGCAACAATCCAACTACAAAGATCTCCAATGCGGTGAGCGATGTAAACAGTTATACTCCAGTCAAATCAGAAGGCTATCATGCTTATTAAATTCAATATATTCTATTCAATTAACTCAGTATACTCCAATTTCCAATCAAGAACCATAATACAAGTAAATTCAGTAGATTCTTTAATTTAAATTTATTATTATTATTATTATCTTTAGTATTTTATATATTTTTTGCACTTGTTGTTTTTATATATTAAATTCATTTTAAAGTCAAATGTTTGGTTTCCTTTAGTAGCTAGAAATTACTATAAGGCAACACCATACTCCTGAACTAATTATCGTAAGGTTAGATTACGTAAGTTTCACTACGGTTGGAGATAGGAATTTCGATGCTCTGCCTCTGTTTAACCGAGGTTTTAATATATTATTTTGATCATGATATATAAATGATCTGGCGCCCTGGCAACACATATATTACACATTATGTACTTTTTAGTGAAGCTGACAACAATACAGATACACTATTAGATTAATACACAATTAAATGTTTCATTTTGATCACCCAAAAGTGGGCGACTATTTAAATAATCAGTTTCTTATTAACATTTTTCTTATTAAGTTCTTTAAACCATTACAAATAACGCCCAACTAGCGGAGCGCTTTTTTTTACTATTAACAGTAACACTCTCTAAATACAATAACCCATTACAAATAACGCCCAACTAGTGAAACAAGAATTAAGTATCACTAAATACGCGAAACCATTACAATGGTGATAAGTCAGGGCTTCGCGGGGGCCTTCCGACTTATAATCCTAGTACCGAAAATGCGACGCAATTCTGTCATGGATGATTCAGCAGCGTGAGCAGTGGCAGAACCTTGTTGACAATAAGTTGACAATCGCTCTCCGTAAGTCAGTTCGTCAAAAAATTGGTCAAGGGTCACATTGAAGTACAAATTTAAGTACTAATTCCTATACTCAATGACTCAGTGCCGCGCCAGTGCCGCATAACGGCAAAGTGCCTGGCGGGAGACAGACGCACAACGTGGGCGAGCGGGCAAGCAAGGGTCCCCGTCGCATATAAAACAAACTCTCTGTAGAATGCTCTGGTAGAAATGTTCATGAAATGTATCACTTCAACATATGTAATGGTAGGTGTCCTACGCGAAACCCCACACAAGACACGGCACAAACCTAGAAAAATTGCTGAGTTTTAATTTGCTGGCCGTGAAAGCCAATATACCATCATTTTGGAAGCCTTCATAGGGAGGTTATGGCTGCTTGAGCCTTTAGTTCTCGCAGTAAAGAGGCGCAGGTGCGCTTCATAGAAAGGGAGGTAGCGCGCAGTTCGGAACCAGAATGAAACTTTTAAGTTCTAAAATTGGAGAGTAGAAACTAAAAGGGCAACTGCCATTAGCCCATATAAAACCACTCCCCTGCTGAGCTAGAAACTCTTGTAAGTGGCTAAGGATCAATTGCATGCCGATTCCTTTGATGCCAACAACTGAGGGTGCGTTGGCCGTCACGACTATTTATTTGTATGAATACAGTTAATACAATGTATTTCTTTCTGTTTTTATTACAGTCGGAGTGTACACCAGCATTGTGGTAGCGATCACTCTGGCCATCCATCTAATCGTCTCCATTATGCTGATAATTGGAGCCAACAACGTAAGTCTAATCTATTGACACAAGTCTAAGAAGGGGATTAATTTTCCGTCAGTCAACGCGTCAATGTGGCCAATTAAATGTATCTACTCACACCTATTAACCTGAAAAAAAAAAAGAAAAAAAAAGTAGTTCCGTGAAGAACTATACAGCCTATTTTCATATATCCTGCTAATGTTAATTGCCTCTATCAACATACAAAATTTCAGTTTAATTGCTGTAACAGATTCGTAGAATTGAGAACCATCTAAATATTTCAGATGGTCGCCAGGTTGGATTTTTATTTTTGTACTATTACATTAAGATTATTGTGTACGTGTGATATTCAAACTTCAATCGCATGATTAGAACACAAGAAGTAAAAACGAGATTTTAAAATTATGCACAGCAGCCATCTTGTGATTATGCAAACAATTGAAATAAACTAGATGCCAGTGGATAAACATTTGTATAAGCATTTAACGTGCAACGTTTCACGGCACTCGGATAGTTAATTCGCGAGAAACGTCCATTTAAATATTTATACTTCGCGTCGCCGCCATGTTGGATTTGTGCTCACCAGGTTACTGAAAGTCCTATAGGTGAACATATGTTCATAGTCTCTATGAACATAAACATCTTCAGTTTGGTTGCTGTAAAAGATTCATAGATATTGAGAACCGTCTAAATATTTCGGAAGCTCGCCATTTAGGATTGTTATATGTATAGGGGGGCGTGGTTGCTCAGCGGTCTAGCTGTATGCCTCTCACCAAGGCGGTCCGGGTTCGATTCCCGGTCAGTGCATGTGAGATTTTCGAAGTGAAATGCCACGTCCCGTGGTTCGGATTCCACGTAAAAAGGAGGTCCCGTGGCTCATGATCTCAAGATTAACGGTCACGTTAAACTACAAGCTTCCTTCCTTCCTTTTATATGTATAGGCCATAGAGTTATGTACCATTCAAGGACAATTATTGCCTAGGTTCATTATTCAAACTTTCACTTCGATCGCATGATTACGACACAAGAAATAAAAACTTAATTTTAAATTTTCGCACACCCGCCATCTTGAGGTTATGTAAACAATTGAATTAAATTAGATGGCAGTGCATTACAATCTGCAAAATCATTTACTGTACCACATTTCACTGCGCTCAGAGAGTTAAATCACGAGAAAAGTCTATTAAATTATTTCAAATTCGCTTGGTCGCCATGTTCGTTTTCTACTTTACAGGTTATGAAATATACATAGGTAAACATGTATCAGTACCCTTTATCATCGTACAAAATTGCAGGGTAATATCTGTAATAGTTTCGGAGATATAGAATGTCAGTGAAATATTTCGCACAGCCGCAATTTTGAGGTTATGTAAAAAATTGAACTAAATTAGACTCCAGTGCATTCCAATGTGTATAAGCAATTGCTGTACTGTTTCATTATGTTTGGATAGTTAAATCGCGAGAAAAGTCTATTTAAAAGTCTCAAATTCGCTTGGCCGCCATGTTGGTTTTGCAGTCACCAGGTTTTTGAAAGTCTCATAGGTGAACTTCTAGTAGTGCCCTTTATCACCGTAAACAATTTCAGGGCGATATCGGCAATAGTTTCGGAGATATTGAATGCTAGTGAAATATTTCGCACAGCCGCCATGTTGGATTGGTGAGACGTAACAAAATTTGAAGGGCACGGTCGAGGTCGCCGGGAATAGCGCTATGAACTTACCGAGTTTCATTGAAATCGCTCCAGCCGTTTAGATTTTATTAGGGACACACACACACACACACACACACACACACCACACACACACACGCACACACACACACACGCACACGCACACGCACACGCACACACACACGGACAAAAGGTGATCTCATAAGCCTATTTTTTCAAAATTGAAAATAGGCTAAAAATGCATGGCCTGTTTGAATGAATGAATGAATGAATCAAGTATTTATTGCAGCCAATGGCCATAGAACAAATAATATAGAAGCCACACAAATTCATTTCCAAGTCTGGATCGAAGGTTTTCGTTCCATAGTAAAATAAACACCGAGTCTCGACAGTGTGTCTACTGTAAGGATGAAGTAAAAATTAGCTACTTTTTAGTTACCATTCAAATCAAGATGCTTCTGCGATCTGCAAGCATAGAAAAAAAATGAACTGTGTTTAAAAAGGAAATTAAATAAATAACAGATTTTTAATATCAAATGAATTGGTTGCAGGAGTTTGAAGTTGTATGCCTCGCTTTACTGATGTCTTTTGTTTTCATCAATTTTCTTCGAGCATACAACAATTGTATACAATTGTATGCTCGAGATCAATTTTACTGTGTTTTCATCCATCTAATTTTGCATGGTGTGGGATTTTGTTGGTTAGGAGTAAGTTATTTCAGTTGTTAGATGTATTTTCATTCTTGTCATTTTTAGATTATAACAGGGTGATTTTTAAAAAATGTAAAGCCTGGTTTATGTCATGTGAGGGGGTTCGGATATTTGGATATTTGGTTGGGATTGCTTATATGTGGACTGGTGTCATGGCGCTTGCAAGGAGTTAAGAAACTATAGAAGAATTATAGACTTGCAAGATTGTTTGCTGCGGCTTTGGAACTAGTGGAGATTCGATGCAGTAGAGAGGAACGAGGTCGTCTAAGAAAACGGAGATATATGAAGTTTTATTGTTTATTCCGAGAAGTGAACAATATAGAGAGTGATACAGTGATACTGAATGATGGTCCCGTAAAAAAGAAGGACGGTAAAGAAAAGGTTATTGAATTAAAGAAGTTGGAGATTATGAGAAGCCGTTATTTTACTACGTCGCTGTGGATTTGGATTCCTGTATCATGTAGGTTCACGATAGCAGTCAAAAAAGAATATTATACAATAACAGTCTTCTTGAAATGGGCAGATAACCTCGAAGTTCCGCCCCTTAAAACAACAATCTAACTAACTATAGTCGTCTTGAGGCAATCGTTATTCCAAAGGAGTAGGCATAAACTAGAGCTAAGTTTCCCAGATTATGTGTTTTTGTTGGTATCAATTAAAAGTGTTATATCATATATGCCAGAGCTACATCATTCATCTCTGATCCCTCTACCAGCACAAAAGTCATAGATAAATCATATATATATTTTTTTTTAGCGTATGGCTTTTAGTGCCGGGAGTGTCCGAGGACATGTTCGGCTCGCCAGTTTTGTAGCTGCTTCGAGACGGACACCCAATGGGTGAGCTACAAGTACCGTTGGGGAGGGAAGGAGGGAAGTTGGAATGTAAGGACGAGGAGTTGGAAGGTAGCGGCTGTGACCTATAGTTAGGGACCAACCCCGGCATTTGCCTGGAAGGAAGATGGGAAACCACAGAAGACCATCTTCAAGGTTGCCGGCGGGGGGATTCGAACCTCCTCGCCTCCCGGATGTGAGCGACTGCCATCAGTCATGCCGTAACCACCACGGCTAACTCACCCGGTATCCCCTGGGGTTAATTCCCGTGGGTCGGGGACTGTATACTAAAGGTTGCCTTTTAACCATTGATTCTGATTGGTAACAGTGTTATTCCACTACCGTACCCGAATAACTGAATCGTTACAAGCGGAAATTAAATAAATACATTTTAGGATCAAATAAGTTGTTTCGGCTAATATGCCGTCTTGTGTTCAAGAAGTTGTTACGATTACCAAGAGGTTGCTCTTGGCCATTTGGTGAGATTTCATTTATCTCCGAGTTAGAGAACGAAGCAATATATGCGACATTACGTGATCGTCACAGAATTCTGTCTTCGCAGTCAAGTATGGAGAAATATCGAAATGTTACACGATCGGCGCTGCACTCAGCCGTCGGACGAGATTCCCGTAGTTTTCACGGTAGAACACGCAGAAAAATCGCGATTTAGATAATCGGTGACAATTTTAGTCGTTTGACGACATTTCCAATGTCCTTGAGGGTGGGCCCGTGAAGATATAGCATTATTAGAGGCGAGTAGGTTTCGTGATGGGCGTCCAATCACCTTTGATAGGATTCCCGCAGTCCTCGTGGCCACAAGTTAGCAAACGGGCATGTGTTTTATGATTTTACGCAACCGGCGTCGATCTCGGTCGGTTTGACGAGATTCCCACAGCCACGTCGTGCGGTCAGTCGGCCGTTTTGAGTTTGGGGGATGAACTTTCAAAGTAGGTATCGAATATTACGAATTATTTTGAGAGGATTGCACGAATAATACCAGAAGAGGGCAGATTTTCCTTCGAATTTGAATCACGAATTATACAAGTTTTCGAGATAACCGGTTAGATTAAGTTCGAAGAAAAAATCCACATAGCCTACAACGGAATTTCGAATTAACCATACTGGATGTCGCAAACTTAGGAGACGGATATATTTTTAAAATATATGTATTTCGATGTTATTTCACGATTTTTTTTCGAAACTGTATCAGTTTGCAAGATTGTGACATTAAATTATGTCGCGTCATTTCTGGACTTCAATTTGAGATAGTCTCCAAATTTAGAGGTCATCAACAGAAATGAGAGTCGGAAGTTTACGCGAATGAACGTCTCGCGAAAAGTCAGGGTCCCTAATAACACAGAAAAACATTGCACACATAACTAAGAACTCTTCTTGATGCCGAAAATATACGTTGTACAGATGTATACCACTCGAGGTATCCTCAGTGTGCATTTCCTCGAGGTCGGGCACAGGGAAATATAGCTTTATTACGCAAATGGTGCCGCTTACGCGGATCTTGCTCCATCGTAATTTGCGAGCCTAGCGGTGCGAGTTTAAATGATTTAAATCAAACCTCAGCGAATTTTCGTTACCTCCAACTATACTGTCATAGATATTAGCTACTTATCGTTACCGGTACTTTCCTTACCGGTATACACACTGCTCGAGTTCCTTTTAGTTATCTGAAGTTCAAGACTGTGTCAGATGTACCGTACACCACATTACACGATATGTGTGGCACCAATCTCCACATAAATTGCATTTACATTCTGGGTCTGGTAGATATACATCGCTATGCTGCAAATCCCGTGATGAAAACCATGCTTTAGCTCGAAATTTGGTCCTTTCCAGTACTCTAGTATTATCGCATTAGTTGCAAAGAAATCATCCCATATTTCTCTTCTTTTATTGGTAATTTCTTTGATTATTGGATTGTCTTCAGTGGCTGGAAGTAGCAAATTTGACCTCAGCTCCTCAACATAAAATTGTTCTCCCGCCAGGATTTATACCAGGCGAGACGGTGTGAAGCTCTATAACAATAGTCTACTGCTAGTCTACTTGCACAACTGCCGACCAGTCAGACAGGAGTTCAAGATAACGCTATCTTTGGTTCGTCTGTAGAACGACACGGCTGTCAAAAAATCAATATTGCTTTGTTGACATCCGGAGTACAGTTAGCAATAATTTGTAACACCTATCTTAGGCTTAGCTCTTCCCTCATCAACTTGGCATCTTCATAGACTACATTTTGATCATCCCTTGGCTTAAGGGTGGTTCATATAAAAATAAAAAACTTCAGACAAAAGTTTTAGGTAATGTTTGGGGGACTATTGAACCATTACGAACGGTTTTGTAATTGTGCCTATTACAACAAGATAAATCAATCAACTTATCAATGACTTCCACATTTACAAGGCAGGTTACACAGTACTACCGGTTCAAATATCCGAAGCATTGATGTGAAATTTCAACAACAAACACAATTGAAGACCCCATGGAAAGAACGGGGTAAGTCCATTTTTTCCCCCCAGAAATTAGTTTATGGCGCATTCTGGTGGCCAACCAGCGTCACTACAGATCAGTTGAAATTAATTTCAAATAAAGCGGAATATCACCGAGATACGGAGGTTTTTATTTTTAGTGGGAACGGAAAGAACGTCCCGTATCCTCTTACTTTGTTCATAATTTAACTTTAGTTGTTATTTGTTTTACATGTACTTCCTTTATGAGGAATACACTTGGCAAAAGGAAAAAAAAACACATATTGCTCACCCTCAATTGGGGTATTTTAAGTATTTCTTTTTGGTGTTGAAAGTTTAAATTCGCTCTCCTGAAAAATCTACAGAATGTGACTTAGCCCGTTTTTCCCGTGGAGTCTTCAATTTCCTTACGTAGGGGTTTAACAAGACAAACACCACTGTCCGCATTTAACAGCTGACAAACTCTCCTCCTCAACAGGAAACGTCATACTTCGATTATCAATAATATGATAAAATTGGTCCGGTCAGATCAAACATAGAATGCCAGCGTTTCGCCCCGGTGTGCCGTTGGGCTCGTCAGTTGGTACAGACACACCTCACCAATACGCATGGCTAGCACATACTGAGAAGGCCATCGCAAGACACAAAATGCAAGTAGTATTGACGTCACGAGCGATGTGCTACGGAAGTCAAGCTCCCTTTCTTAAAACAAAAACCTTATCTTGGCAATCCAAATAGGTTATGAATATTCCCGAATGGGAATATGATGTTTGAACAGAATTAATTGATAATTTATCTGATCAAACGGAAATAACATCATATTCCCATTCGGGAAAATTCATAACCTATACTTCGATTACGTAACAACTTCCTTATCTTGTTTACCCCACCCCTAACCCTACTGGCTAAAGCAGACTTCGTTTGCACCTTCTGCCTGAAGAGTTACTATAAAACCTACAAACATTGACTTTTAAATGTTTATTTTTAATTTAAACATAGATGGTAATTCTTTCACCTAGCATGCCTAGAATAGCCTCCTCTATCACCAGTGTAACGGAGTACATGTATAGACTATCAATTACACGCTGTATATATAGGCAGAGAGATAAATTGTATAGGGTTATTACAAATGATTGAAGCGATTTTATAAATTCACTGAAGCTCCATTAATTGACATATTGTCACAAAACTCAACAGTCATGTAGAAAAACTCAAAGTTTTGTTTAGCTGAAGCCGCACTTCGGATTTCTGCCACAAGATCGCAGCAGTGAGCAGTGAGAGAAAACGGCGACTGGCGCCGAGAAAGCGTATGTTGTGCTTGAAATGCACTCACATCAGTCTGTCGTAACAGTGCAACGACATTTCAGGACGGAGTTCAACAGAGATCCACCAACTGCTAACTCCATTCGGCGATGGTATGTGCAGTTTTGAAGTTTCAGGATGCCTCGGTAAGGCGAAATCAACGGGTCGTCCTGCAGTGACTGAAGAAACGGTTGACCGCGTGACAAGTTTAGCGCGTAGCCCGCAGAAGTCGACGGAGAGAGCAAGCAGAGAGCTGAACATACCACGGAAACTACTAAAGCAGAAGCCTTACCACTTGCAATTGTAAGAAGCCCTGTCTCCCGATGACGAAGTCAGACGCTTTGAATGTTTAGCGCGGTTGCAACAGCTTATGGTAGAGGATGAGTTCTGTGCGAAGCTTGTCTTCAGTGATTGAGAAACATTTTTTGTTGTTATTGGTGCAGTGAACAGACACAATGTGCGAATCTGAGGGGTAGAGAATCCTCACGCTATCGTGCAGCACATTCGAAATTTACCGAAAGTTAATGTGTTCTGTGCAGTCTCGCGGTTTAAAGTTTACGGCCCCTTTTTCTTCTGAGAAGAAACCGTTACAGGACATTCAAAACATTAAAAAATGCTGGAAGATTGGCTCATGCCACAACTGGAGACCCTACTTCCATCTCGATGTTCGTCAATTTTTAAACAGGAGATTGGAAACCCGATGGATCAGTCGTGGTTAGTGTTGTGGGCCGGGCAAATGCCCAGTGGGCAGGACATCTATAAATGGGCATTTGCCCGGGCATTTGCCCAAAGCAGTTTTAAGCGCCCAAAATCTGGGCATTAAAGAAACGTTTTTTATTTACTTTTTACTACTTGTGATTGTTACTAGAGCTTCTAAAACATAATAAAAACCATTACTCAAAGTTACATTTCATGGATAAACTAGTAATGCCCGAATATTGCTAATAATAATTTAATTATCCTGTGTCAATGTTGTCAATAACATCTAAATGGGAATTAAGTATATCTGGTTTGAATAAAACATTGTATTACTGAGTTACACCTGCAGGCCTACTCATTTAAATGTAGGAAATGTAGGGGCACCTGTTATATCTGCTGCCACAGAGCGGACCTTTAGCACTTTTGGTTGGATTCATAGTAAAAAAGAAAACTATTTACATCTGAGAGGGTTGCCAAGTTGACTTATCTAGCCTACAATTGGAAGCTGATGAATGGGGAGAATGGAACATCTAAGCGTAAGCCCGACAAAATAACTGAAGAGACTCGTCAGAGTAAGAGCCTCCGGGCTTAGGCGGCAGCACGCCGGCCTCTCACCGCTGGGTACGTGGTTCAAATCCCGGTCACTCCATGTGAGATTTGTGCTGGACAAAGCGGAGGCAGACAGGTTTTACTCCGGGTACTCCTGTTTTCCCTGTCACAATTTCATTCCAGCAACACTCTCCACTATCATGTCATTCATTTAATCATTGCCCCAGGGGAGTGCGACAGCCTTCGGCAGCCAGCACAGTTTATATCCTCGCCGCTAGATGGGGGCTTCATTCATTCCATTCCCTGACCTGGTCGGTCGACTGGAAGCGGGCTATGGAATTTCATTTCACTCGTTTGAGTAATCCAGAACAAGGAGAAGAAACCCCAACACCCAGTCAAGAACGAATTATAGGCCTAGAGGAAGATTCAGAATCAGAACTGTCAGAAGAATCTGAGCCAGAACTAATTGCAAGTTCAATAGAAAAAAAGTGATGAAGAGGATACAGAAACAGAAGAAAGTGATTAAGATAACCAAGAACACAAAACATCCATTTATTATTCATTGCATATTTAAATAAATGTAGTGTACCTCATGTCCTCATTTGTTTAATTTTTAACTTATACAGTTAATGTAATAGCATACATTATTTAATTTAATAAACGATCGTACAATGATTATTCAATTTCCTTGCTCCACCGAGCAAATTACTCTGTGGTACAGTACTCGGTAAGGGATACTTGTCTTTTCCCGCACACCTTTATGTGGCATGTTGCATAGTTCACAAACACACTGTTATCCGGGGTCATGGTGCTTCTTGTTGCTGCAGCATTTGAAGTGAAATCCATGAACAGCGAACCTTGTCATCATGTGTCGTAGGTCGTAGTCGGCCTGTTTCCATTCTGTCGTGACCATTGCGTCGGTGGAATAGAGTTCGTCCCATAGCATACATTATGTATTCAGTATTAGTTATTTGATGTAATATATCGAACTTATTTAAGAATTATAAAGATGTGTTGATGTGCTAAGTGAATTATTTATCCCCAATTACACAATCAACATTCATAGGCATACGCGTAATTATTATGTATAAAAATCCACTTGAGTTGAGAGGCTATAGAAAAATATTAGGACTACTTAACTACTTTTCCATCAATATAAATTAAATGTATGTCTACCCCTTATTATTCCCGGGTTCCAACGGGGTCGGGGATGAGATGCGATGCGATGGAAGTCTTTGTGGCGATGGTTTTTACGGCCGGATGTCCTTCCTGACGCCAACCTCATGAGAGGAGTTAATGAGAGATGAAATGAATGATGGTGAATGAAACTGGGCAAGGATGTGGAAGGAAGCGTCCGTGGCCTGTCAGAAGGTACCGTCCCAGCATTTGCCTGGTGTTGAAAATGGGAAACCATGGAAAACCATTTCAAGGACGGCCGACGGTGGGGCTCGAACCCACGCTTCTACCGAGTCAGCAGTGAGCTTGGCCCCATGACCTAATGCTGCGCGTTAGCCAGCGTAGCCACTACTGTCGGTTCAATATAAATTAAATAATTTTGTATACTAAATATGTATACTGGATAAATATATAGAGTACATATTATATGTAGATACATATATGGCTAAAACAATATTTATATAAGCGTTGTATTATGAATATGTTTTTAAAAGAGGTAACTGCCCAAATGCCTGGGCATTTATGGGTTTTGGGCATTTGCCCGGGCATTTATCCTGGGCATTTGCCCCGACTTATAAATGCCCAGACATTTTACATCACTAGTCGTGGTGGAGTTGATGATAAGCAATTCATGTCATGGTGTCCACGCTCTCCCGACCTAACCCCATGCGATTTCTTTGTGTGGGGTTATGTGAAAGATTCAGTGTTTACACCTCCTCTGACGGCAAACCTGCCAGAACTGCGAGATCGCAACAACAGTGCTTTTGAACACATTGATAGGGGACGTGCTACGTCCAGTGTGGGAAGACCTTTATTATCGGCTTGATGTCTGCAGAATCACTAAGGGGACACATATCGAACGTTGGTAGATGTAAAATAAAACTTTTTGAGTTTTTCTACGTGTGTGCAAAGTCTTGTGACAATATGTAAAATAATGAAGTTATTGTAGAGCTGTGAAATCGCTTCAATCAATAACCCTGTACATAAATTTTTGAACTGACTGTGGTTTTGGGGTCTGGGGGATGTGAAACGTGAAGATATGTCGAAATTTCGCGAAAGTCGAGACATGGTACCCAATGCAATGGGTAGCTTTCTAATGAAATCTACCCAATAACGATGACTTACTTCGATAACGGTAACAGTAAAGCAGTTACTTTACACACCAAGTAATGGTAATTATAACGTAATTTATAGGGCTCGGCTGTTGATACCGTAAAAAAAAGTTTTAAAAATGCACTTAAAACATTCAAAATGACTGTAATAAATGACCTAAAAATCGAAAAATGCACTTTAAAATGGAGAAAATGATCTTATAATAATAAACTCACCCATATTTCAAAAATTCGAAAAATGCACTATAAAATGGAGAAAATGATCTTATAATAATAAACTCTCCAATATTTCATAAATGAAATCTTAAGTTCAAACCGAAAAGTCAATCAAAATAGATTTCTAGCACTTAACAAAAGGTTTATGTTCACTTTAGTCTGAGTTGCACTGCACTACGAATGTTATTCTGATGTTGTCAAATGTAAATGATCTGTGGTTATCAGCCAACAAGTTTTTATATCTCAAAAAGCTGCGTTCAACATCAACTGATGTAATCGGAGCGTACTTGAAGTGAGGACGGTCGTTTGCTGCTAAATCCTCCTCAATCCCATCCAAGCAGTAGATTTCACCAGAAAGAATGTCTGAGATTTAGCAGAATGTTTTATACCCGGTGTTTTTGCCCAGTACTTGTTTCAGTTTTGATGCAATACCCGCAACAATTTTGCCACGATTGTTGCTAGAACTAGTTTCCAGTCGGTTGGTCAAGGACATGGAATCAAGATTTCAACATTTTAAATTATCTTGTATCAGCAACTAGCTTCTTCTTAACTCTGAAACACGTAACTCACTCATATAAAGCTGTGACACCACTAAATTGAAGAAAAATATGACTTCAAAAGGCCGATTTCTCTAAAATAAGACCAAACAAATCTACCAAACTTAAAAAATGCTCTTAAAATGGAAAATTAGGAAAAAATGCAAAAAGATGCAAATTAAAAATGTCATATTTGAAGACGGGGTGGCCCGTCCGGAGTTTCTATGTACTTCAGCATTATTTTAGACAGCTCAGTAAAAAGATGACATGTCATCAACATCCGGGCCCTACTAATTACTCTCAAGAAGTCACTGGTCCTAATATGATAACGTTGTTCACAGGAAAATCCTAAGCTGGTAAAACCATGGATCATCTACTCCATCGTGTCCGCCGTGCTGATAGCCATCATCTACTTCGTTATCATGATCATCTGCTTCGCATACCAGTTCATCTACGGAGGGTTGGTCATCCTCATAGGGGTAGGATTATCCATAGGTGAGTGGTGTCCGTGCATTATCTCAATCTGGCTCCATATTGGAACATGTGCCGTCTGAACACGAGACTATTCCATAGCTCCGTTGTTAGCATTTGAAAATAACACATTTTACATTTTGAATTCTAGATTCAGCGTTTTGAAGCATCTATGATTTTCAAATTTTACATTTTGAATTCTAGATTCAGCGTTTTGAAGCATCTATGATTTTCAAATTTTACAATTTGAATTCTAGATTCAGCGTTTTGAAGCATCTATGATTTTCAAAGTTTACAATTTGAATTCTCAATTTATCGTTTTGTTGCATCTTTGATTTTAGAATTTAGCAATTAGAGTTTGTAGAGTTTTATAGCATCTATGATTTTCAAATTGCACAATTTGAATTCTCAATTTAGCGTTTTGCTGCATCTATGATTTTAGAATTTAGCAATTAGAGTTTGTAGAGTTTTATAGTATCTATGATTTTCAAATTGCACAATTTGAATTCTCAATTTAGCGCTTTTTAGCGTCTATGATAATTCAAATTTAGCATTTAAAATTGTAGCATTAAGTTGACAAAAATTTCACAACTCGTATGATTCGGGAGGCGATTAAAATAAGTAAACAACCACACAACTTTAATAGAAGTGATGGTTATCCCTTGAATAAATCATGGCTAGCCTCTGTAGTTCCATTACCAACACCTTCTTGGTTTCAGGAGGTCATGGAGTGACTATTTGTTTCGACATAGCTTCCTATCTTATAGCATTCATCTATGGAGGCTACATGCCATTGTTTACTCTTTCTTTCTTTCTTTCTTTCTTTCTTTCTTGATAAACCTTGATAAAGGGACAAGCTGTTGTCCCGAAACATCGTTTTTTTTAAGTTGTTGTTGTTGTTGTTTGAGTCTTCCGTCTTTTGATTGGCTTGATGCAGCCCTCCATTCCTCCCTGTCCTGAGCTAATCGTTTCATCTCTACATAGCTACCACACCCTATATCCGAGGCAATCTGTTTAACATATTCTAACCTTGGTCTACCCCTACAGTTCTTGTCCTCACCCCTTCCTTCCATAACTAGGCTTGCTATTCCTGGGTGTCTTAGTATGTGTCCTACCAACCTATCTCTTCTCTTCATTAGCAGTCGCCAGAAACATCTCTCCTCTCCCACTAATCTCAATACCTCTTCGTTTGTAACTCCATCTACCGATCTGATCTCCATCATTCTCCTGTAACACCACATTTCAAACGCTTCAAACGCTTCAATTCTCCTCTTTTCTGCTGCACCGATAGTCAAGTTTCACTTCCATAGAGCACCACGCTCCAGACAAAGGCTTTCAAAAATGGCTTCCTAATATGTAAATCTATATTCGATGTCAACAGATTCCTTTTCTCTAGAAATGCTTTCCTTCCCTGAGCTAGCCTACTTTTTATATCCGCTTTGCTTCGTCCATCACTGGTTATTTTGCCTCCTAAGTAACAGAATTCTCCTACTTCCTTTAGCTTTTCACCTGCCAATTTGATGTCCATAGAGGTTTCTGATTTATTTCGGCTGCATTCCAATATTTTTGTTTTACATTTATTAATTTTCATCATGAATTGTTTCCTCAAGACGGAGTCCATACCATTCAAAAACTCATTCAAATACTCAGGCTTGTCGGCCAAGATGACGATGTCACCAGCAAATCTCAGAGTTGAAATTATTTCTCCTTGAATCTTCACTCCCACTTTACATTTTTCTCCAATTTCCTTCATTGCTTGTTCAATGTAAAGATTGAAAAGTATGGGTGATAAGTTGCAGCCTTGCTTACACCTTTCTGAATACCAGCTTCTCTCTCATGCCCTTCAGCTTGAATGACTACTGTCTGGTTTCTGTATAGATTTTAGATCACCCTCCTATCCCTGTACTTTATTCCAATCGTTTTCAAAATGTCAAACAATTTAGTCCAATCAACGTTATCAAAAGCCTTTTCTAAGTCTACAAATGCCATGAACGTTCTCTTATCTTCCCTTATTCTACCTTCCAAAATCAGCTAAGACTTAGTACAGCTTCCCTCGTTCCTACATTTCTCCTGAAACCAAACTGGTCTTCACCCAACTCTCACTCGACCTAATAATAGCTCCAGAGTTTTATTATGTTAGTAATAAAAATAGTTTGATGAAAATGACATATCTAAATAGTTGGTACCGGTATTGTATATTCCTATATATCAGTCAAAAATTCTTTCTTTAAAAAAATCTTAAGATGGTCAACTGGGTGTGAATTGTGCTTTCAAATACGCAGGTTTGGGAAGTAATGCTTTGTTACAAGTAAGTTTTAGGAGCGGGAAAAGTAGTATTAAGCGATATATATTTTTTTAATGTTACAGCCCTATCAGTCTACTTCATCATCGTAGTGAACAGTTTCCGCTTGGAGCTGTTAGGCCAGACATCCCAGCAAGACATAGCAGAACACCGGACTGGCGTGAAGAAGGAGGAGAGACCATCATGGAGATAACCATCTCTCTACTTACTATACATTTATTTATTCATTTATTTATTTATTTATTTATTTATTTATTTACATCCACATTGGAGCACTAAAATCAAACCTCATACAAGAAAATCTTCAGAGAACAAATAAATTCAAGTTTTAACACTTGACAACTTCTTTCTTTCCAACAAATTCTTCATCCTGGATGATCGGCCCGATCTTCTGCAGTTATAATATATTGCTTGCGCTGTGAAATTTTGAGTTTCAGTCTTGTGAATTTGCTATTCAGGATTCGTTTCTCTTCTCTATGTTCAATTTGATGCTTAGTAATTTTCAATTTATCTAAAGCCATTTGTATTTCTTTAAATCATGCCTCTTTTGTTTTACTGTTCCAAAAGAAATCAAAATGTTGTTTTAGGAGTAAACGGAAAATGTGTCCAAAAATGAAATTCTTCGTTTTCGCATCATATCAATGATCGATTCACTTTCCTTGTAAATTACTGAATTAGGTAAAAGCCTCCACTGGTCATCAATTTGGTGCTTTTTTAAATTAATAATTATCCGAAGAATTCTTCTATCAACCTTCTGTAATTTACAAGTGATCTGATTGGGAGTTAAGTTTAAATAACGTTTTACTTGCATAGGTTGGTTAATGATGGAGAAATAATGTCGAAATTTAGCATTAATCGTGAGACTTTTTTTTATAAGTTGGCTAAGAAATCTGTTGTGATCGCCGCAATTGTAATCTTTTACTGTCTATTGAAGCTCGTTCATTGACATTCCAAGTTACTATACATTAATAATAATAATAATAATAATAATAATAATAATAATAATAATAAATAGCCTTACAAATCCCATAAGTGCTATGGCCTCCTGCTTTGCATGGAATTGCTCAGTTTTAACTCATCAGGTGAGCAAGTCCTGAGGAGCATTCGGGGTAATTCTTTCTGATTGGGCCTCTATACATTATTATATTTTATATAAAACTACGACTATGTCTCGTGTGTGAGACTACAATGATTGCAGATTTGTTGTATTGTACAGAACTACACAGAACATAGTCATAAGAATAATAATAATATCGTATGGCCTCGGGTGCCTGGTGCAAGTTTTGTAATTTGACACCCAGAGGGTAGCTTGCATGTCGAATTTCGTCGTTCCTTGAATCACTATGAAAGTCAAGGAGGTTAGATAATAGATATCTAAGCTCCTTGAACATTATAGCGCTTTCTAGTAGAGAAATGAGGAACTTTGTGTTGGCGGAAACTCCCGAGATTAATTTTGCCATTATGAACTCGGCCTACTGAATTCAAATGGGTTCTTTGACATGCCAACATCGTATGACATGCGCATCGTATTTTTACCGCCTTTCAAAAATCACTTACCACGGCCAGGGGCAAACCTGCAATCTTGGGGGTTAGTAGACCGACACGCTATCCACTCACCCACCGTGGCAAGCTAGTCATAAGAATGATAATATTATATTCGACCAGTCATTTTACTAAATAATTATCATATTAATACTGAAGTTTTATTTCCAATATTATGATTACTTTTGTACACATTCTATGTTTTTTCGTTTTGTAATAAAATGATGTTAAAAATAACAAAATCTACTTTGTTAAATAATGAAATAATATGTTCGTAACCTTATTTTCTCATAACTGATCATCAGTTCATTAGATGTAAGATTTATTTGTCAGCAGGGGCGTAGCCGGGATCTAGGAAGTGGGGGTGCGGAAGGGGTGTGACTTATAATATTGGACCCCTCTCACTTACCAAGCCGCAAGGTGATAACACAATACAAAATGTGACTGACATGCTTATAGACCTTTCAGGAGCCATTTATTTCAGTGTTGCCAACGTAATCTACTAAAATAATAGCTTTTCAGTCAGTAAACACGTTAGTGGACGGGAATAACGATTATCTACTCATATCTACTACCCTGGAAAAGGTAATATGTATAAATAACACATTTATACACTTTTCGAAAAGGAAGGGGGGAATTGGGTGGCATGTTTCGTACGACAGGTGAACATAATCAGATATTGTCACCTCCATAGATAATATGATATAGATAGGAGGCCGTGTCGCCTCCAAAGAGAACACGATATTAGATAGGAGGTCATGTCGCCTCCATAGATAACATGCTAGACCGCTTAGAATCTAAGACAATGGTACATTATTTTTCCTTTTCTTTTCTTCCCAGAACCTTTTCATTCGGCGGCAAATCGTTTGCCGTTGTTACACTGACATCACGTGTAACATCTGCTGAATGGACCCGTCACCTGAATTCCTCCCTGTCTGAGATGATAGCATCCGTGATCTTCAGTTGTTGCAGTTCGCATCTTATCTCCTCCAGCATCCTGTAGTGTTTTTTTTAAATTTATTTAGAGAGTTCATCAAAAATTTTCTTGGAGAGCCGATTACTGTTCATTCTGTCAAGATGTCCAAATAATTTTAGTCTTCTCTTTCCAATTGAAACTGTAATTTTTCTATATGACGATAACGGTCTTCATTTCTCCTCTTCAACCACCAATTTTCTTTATTCTTCTGGGGACCCAATATTTTTTGAAGTATTTTTCTTTCTTGTTTTCTCTAGTTCAACTTGGTTTCCTTTTTTATTCAATGTTAAGCATTCAGAACCATATAATACCTCTGGCTTAATGACAGTCGCATAGTGTTTAATTTTTGCTTGGAACGATATCGATCGTTTGTTGTAACGGGTGTGAGTAAGCTTATAGGCAAATTCCATCTTCTTCAATCACTCCTTGCACGCTGTGTTATCAAATCCATTTGACTGGATCCAGTCACCCAAATACTTGTGGTGACACCACTGCCTCAGGACTCCAGAGCGCAGCACCTCCTGCCGATCTGGACTCAGGGAGGCAGGATCAAGGAGGCCGTGAGAAACAGTGTTATCTCTGGGTAAGCACGGGGATGAAGCTACGATACGAGTAAGTGACAACTAGTCTTGCGCATAATAGTTCGCGGCTGGGAGCGATCAGTTTAGTTCGCAGCTCCTTAGTGAACTAGTTCGTTAGCTCCCATCTCGAATTACCTGTAAGCCAGATCGTTCACTCGCCTCGCTACTGCCACTGCACGCGCTCTTTGTTTGTTATAGCAGTCTGTCACCAGTGATTGCTCATTTACATTGCTCTCGTTTCAAGCAATACTGTAACAGTTCCTATGCTCGCTGCACGTGCAGTTCGTGTGTTAGATATTGACATGTTGCGTGTATAGTAATGTGTTTTACATTTTGATATTCGAAGATTAAAAAAAATGAGTATTGAAACATTAGTGAAATTCCTTATTTCTTCCTTATTTCCTCTTATTCCTTGTAGGAACATAGGGTAGCTACAAACTTCTTCCATCTCACTCTATTGTTGGCCATCCTTTTAATTAGGGTCCATGTCTTTCCTTCTGAGAAAACGTCGCTTTCTATTGTTTATAAAGCCAAAAGTCGTCATTTGTTTATCAGTGAAATACCGGTACCGTACCTAAAAGAATACCAGTATGGACGATGTGTTCGTAGAAGCATACAAAAAAAAAACAACCCCTGGCACTATCCAGCCCATGACGGGCTAAGGCCGACCAAGCGACCGCTGCCCAGCCATTTGGCCTGCAGATATTGGGGTGACGCGTGATCAGCGCATCGGGTCCCCTCGGCCGTTAATCTTGGTATTCGTGATCGGGGCGCTGTCTCACTGTCAGACAGCTACTCAATTGTCCTCACGAGGCTGAGTGCACCCCGTTCCAACCCTCACGTCAGTTTTTAAAATCCCTAACGGAGCCGGGGATCGAACCCGGGGCCTCCGGGTGAGAGGCAGGCGCGCTACCCCAACACCACGGGGCCGGCGTTCGTAGAAGCATACACTTATTATTCTCGTTATCTTTTTTCTCGCGTAGGGCCGATAACCTAGATGTTAGGCCCCTTAAAACAACAATTATCATAATTATTTTTCGCGTATATCGGCGCGTTACCAACCGATTCTATTTCCTACTTGTCACTAGGTGATGATAAGAACCCCCCGCAATTTTAGTTTCATTTCTTACTTCCTTCATGATATTCATTATTTGGCTGCTCTGAAACCGTTGGGTACATTATCTTTATGGCATGAATTCCTTCCACATCCTTGTCCAGTTTCATTCATCTTCATCCATTCCACCTCTCATCCCGACGCGCAGGTCGCCCACGGGCGTCGGCTAGAAAGACCTGCACTCGGCCTCTCAGGAGGCCACACGACCAAAAAAAATGGCATGAACGGGAGGAATAGGTTTTTTAGTTCCGATTTTTTGTCCATAGAAGTTCGCTTTTCTTTGTGAATCATCGTCATAATGTCCATTTCTTAAAAACAGGTAAAAGTAGTTGTATCACCATGTATCGAGAAAAATACATATCAACCAGTTCATTAAAATGGTAATGTTAATCCAGTTCGCCGATTTTCTAAATAATTGGACACATTTTCAAATAACCCAGTAAGTTAAATAAAACTGTGGAATTATCTCCACATCTAAATCAGTTAATTATCAGTAACTTCAATTTATGAACCGCCACTGTATTACATTACAAATATAAGGTAGTTATTACCTATTAGCGTGTTAGCACTACTAGTGTGTTATACTGTTATTATTATAAACCAACATTGAACAATCGCCGCGCCAAAACTTGACAATCATGCCACTAACAATAGATACACGCAATCAACCGAACTGACTGAACGAAACAAATCGCATGTGATTGTGCAATGAGTGGTGACGTGACGAGCTGACGAACTACGGCGGACCCGCGCTGTTACAACTCGGTCAGCGGCAAAGGATCGAACGAACTAACAAGCGAGGGATCTGGGAACTAGTTCGGTAGTTCGTCTGTGGGACCCGCTCTTCCGAACTAGTTCGTTCGCGAACAACACAAGACTACTGACAACACTGTGTACTTCACCGCCATCCCACTACAAGCGCAGCTAGGGAAATGGCCGCCTTGTGATTGATTGATTTGGCCTTGTTATATTTGGTGTTCTCTGTTGTTGATAACATGGCGGCTCCACTTGCTTGAAACACGTTACGGTAACTGTTCATTATCCACATTTTGAGAGATATTTAACTCAATACGTTCAAACTACTCGCAATGGCAAACATTGTTCCTGGGTAACACGATATTGTCGTATTTCTGAAGCTTATAATCGTGCCCCATACTTTTCATTCGTAAACCGTATTTGTCAAATGCGGGTGTTGCTCACGCCAAAGAATATGAGTCATACGACATCGGCGTGAACAGTTCTGAATAAAACCATCCAGTCCAAAGTCTCAAGTTGGTGCGATTTTTTTAAATAGAAATGTGTCCTTAAATAAAATACGGATTGGAGTGACCCAGTTAAAGAAAACAAAAACACAAAATGAAAACATATTTGAGAGCAATTATTTTCATACTGGTAATTGGCTGCCACACCACTAGGCGTGCTGCTGTAGTTTCTTGCTTCCGAGCTTTAACATGCGTCATTCACTTCTATTATATTTGGTGTTCTGTGCAGATAACTAAAGACTCTCGTTATGTTGATTGTATGTACACTCGTTTGTCTTTGGGAATGGTATTGTACGATGAAAGCTTAGATAACCAGGACTAATAAAGCGAGCAAACATATGTTGCAATTTATCCTTACATTGATGACCCTTGACGTGATTGAACCACTGCCAGCTGGATCGCATCCCTCCTGGCTGCTTTAGACTGCCTGCCCATTCAACGATTACAGCATTGGTTTATGCCAGGGGGAGCCACTCCGGGCTCCGCGCTTCGGCTAGCCAGAGCATAAGCTGCTGCCTGACGTCACCGGTTGGGCACTGTCGTGGCGACCATGTATAACAAACAGTTCTCAGCTGCCTCTAGCAACAAAAAGGGACGCTTTTAAAGAGAAATATGAATGTGGTGGTCCTCGCATGCCCTTCTGCAGTCATACGCCCTATAAAGGGCGTATCACTACAGTCTGTACCATTAAACTTGCTACCCTTCTGTCAGGAGACTGATAAAATAACCCGGTCAGTCCATGTGAGATTTTCGAAGTGAAATGCCATGTCCTATGGTTCGGATTCCACGTAAAAAGGAGGTCCTGTGGCTCATAATCACAAGATTCATGGTTACGTAAAACTAATAAATAGAACTCCAAAATGGTAATGTTGAAAATTAATCAGTGAGGTTAACAACACTGAACCAAGAGCTAAACGGTAATCGAAGTCCCAAGTCAGACTACTGTGTGACCACCACGTAGTGTAGCGGTTAGTATTCGTGGCTGTTCGGGTACACTCAGCCTCGTGAGGCAAATCTTAGAAGATGTGGGTTCGATTCCCACCTCAGCCAGCCTGGAAGTGGTTTTCCGTGGGTTGCCACTGCCGAGATGGTTCCTAACTTAGGCCACGGCCGCCTTCTTCTCAATCCTCATCTGATTTACAACTACACAGACACCACAATAACACAGGTTACCAGACAAATTTAACACACACCCAAGTGCACGGGGATAAATGGCCACGATGTCCAAACTACTCAAATGAATCAACAGTTATATTTTGGGCTGCACCCAACTGATTTACTACTTCTTGAAAACTACTGTAGTTTTAAATAAGGAATATAATAAAATGTTAAATAATCAATAAGCTAGCTGCATTGGACACTTAAATTCTTTGGCATTGTATCGTGCAAATAACTTGAAACGTGAGAGTGTTTCGGACTCGCATAATATGCATAGATCATACAAATGCACATCTTTTAAATAGGTTAAATATCTTAGTTCTCAGTTCTTAACGTTTTCGGGAATCAGGCATACCCTCGCAGGAATTTGTGGTACAGTTACAAAAGGACTCTCACGCTTACGAAACTTCAGGGTCTTTCTTATCCGTCTAGCAATATATAGGCTGGCTGCGTAGCTCAGTGGTAACGTTCTCGCCTGCTATGCCGAAGGTTGCTGGATCGAATCCTGGTGCAGCCAGCTGGCATTTGAGGGTACGAGGGAGCCATGTTAACAGATTTACTGGCACGTTAATGATCCCCTCAGAGGCAAAATTCCGGCACCCCGGCGTCTCTAAAAGCAGCAATTAAAAGGGACGTTCAACCAATAACATTAATTATATTATCTAGCAATATAGCAGCTGCATTAATATAATATCTCGGCTGTGAGTCACCCAGCTACGCACGCATTTTGCCGGTCCCCGCTTTATTGCTAGACCGATAAAAATGTCCCTGTAATATTGTGAGCATCTGAGTTATAGTCTACTTATCTTGGTATTGAGTCATCTAACTTGCTCGGCAGAAGCTGAAAATTAAAACTTGCTACCAGTTGCATCGGTAATGATTCTCCAGTGAAGACGTTTTGCTAGATGCACTTAAGTACCTTGCCGGTTATGTGGCATTGAAGCGTAGGTTCATTGATGAGAGTGTGAAGGGGGAAAATTTGTGTGTAACAGACGAGAGCAGGGATGATTGGATATCCATCAAAGGGGGGACTTACTCATCCAACACATAAGTGGCTTCATGAAATGATTGGATTTGAAGTTTTGTTCGATTCTTTTCATGGACGAACTATATCGAAAAAGAAAAATGTAATAACCTACCTGACCACCTTAATAAAATCAAAATTCCCGGAAGTGAATGTGAAGATAATTCGTTTATACGTGAGGACAAGGACTTTTATCAGAATCCGTCGCCTGAATAGGCATATCGAGATCAAATTACTGGAGAAATATGCAGCAAAAAAGAACAAACTCAGGTCGCTTCGTCATCTAAAACTCAAGTCGCATAAAAGGTAAGTGTTTATAAACTGATCATTTTCATACCAATGTTACATTAATAATGTATGTTGTTGGGACTGGGACATCTTGATCATCAGCTCCGTGTACTTGTGTATTCAATTTGTAATCCGTGCTTTTAAGGTGACTGTTGTAATGTGTGTGTGTGTGACCGTAATTATTAGGGACGAAAATGGGGTAAGTGCTCCGGAACTTGAAACAAGGTAGGCTACTATCTCGGCATTTGACTGGAGAGAGTGTGGAAAGCCGCTGTCAGCGACGGGATTTGAACCTCTGAACTCCCGACTTACTGCAGCTTCCCATCGCGGTCGTAGTGAGCAATATAACGCGCTTGGCTACACCATAGGATCGCTAAAGCATGATTATGTAGCCGATCTATTGCTATATTTCGTATTTCTATCCTTAGCACGTCTGTTATTGTGTTTTGTGAGGCTCTTCTTTAGCTCAGCTGATACTAAGGTGCGGTGCCGTAGCTAATCTGAAGTATTATTTTTGTGTGTTTATGAAGTATATTTCACATTACAAACCACTGCAATATATTGTTTATACCTTTCTCTTTATAACGCGCATATTGCCATTATTGTGATTGAATACCACGAGCGGAAAAGAGAAGCGAAATATGACTGCGTTTCCCGTAAGAATGCATTGTAAATATCAGCTGGTATGCGCCTGCTACATCCGAGCTGCGTCACAGTGTATCAGCCAATGGGAGCGAGAGGTACCGGAGTGTCCTACCTTATAGTCTACTTACCTTGGGTTTATGCGTACAACCTAGTTTCCAAATATAGACGCTAAGAGCAGCACCAACTCACTGTGATCGCCACTTTTTCAAGTCACTGTTGCAGACATTTGTTTTGCATTGATGTTAATGGCGTCAATAATAATAGCCTGTTCTTTATTCGGTGTTGACTGTATTGCAGAAGCATAACTTTTCTGGGATTTCTTGAGTACATTGTGTGTCGAACTGTCGGTAAGGTTAGGTACGGCCTGACCTCCTTGGTAAGAAAGAAGCCATTGCTTTGAGTGTGAAAGGCTTTGGAGCCTCGCTGAATTACGATGTTCAACCGTTTGTTGTTTGTTTTCCGCGAAGTTCTGTTTTGGATTTTAGAATGCCGTACTGCTGCGTGCTGTTTTGTAAATCAGAAATGAAATCTGCAGTTAATATATATCTTCTACGCCCAGGGGCGGTTCGAGTGGGAGGGAAGGGGGGGGGGGGTGGGGGGGTCTCACCCCCTCAGGTATTTTCTCAGTCGGCAAATACGACATCAGTCGGCAATCGGCATATCCTGAAAAAGTCGTAAATTTCCCAAAACAGCATTTAATAAATCAAAACGGGGCATGGCCATATACGATTTGGTCCGATTAAACAAAATAAATATTATACTGACTGTCTGCATTTTTACCGACGGTCGGCACAAGCGGACGCTGCAATAATTTCGTACAGCCAGGCAATAGCCCAGTGCGGAACGGGGAAGAGTCGGCAAAATAACAATTTTAAAAGTTTCACTTCCAGTCCTCGGTGCACCGGCTGCCACTTGCCATTTCGTTTCTTCGTATGGAAACTGAGGAAAGAATGACAGATGAGCAATATGGGACCAATGACAACGGATGAACTCATCGGCACGTTCCTGGGTGGGTGTAACATCCCACGCTCATTATGCAGAGCGTCTCAGCTTCACAGCGAAGCGAGCCCAGCATCTGTGACATGTGGCTAGACAAAAGGTGTTGGTGAGCGCATTGATAACTTCAGGTCAAGCCAACTCATTGAGATGTTGTCGGAGGAATGTTATGAATCATAACTTATGACCTGCTACCGCTTGTCTCGGCGCGTCCTCAGATATCCGCGCCATTGTGACAAAATTAACAGGTTTATGGTTCCAAGGTTCCTCAAGGGGTGGGGTGCTCACCTAGATCAGTGCAGTGGTCACCGAGAATGAGAGAAAGTAGTCGTTCCTGAACCAGCAACTTTTACAGTGATAACTAGGTGCAAATACAGTGGCGGTCGGGCGTGAAGTTTCGCCGACAAGGAACATTTTCGCGGAGCATCGCGTACCCATCAAACGTAAGTAATAATAATATCATACAATACATACATGCTTATTTTCAGCCATGTTTATGTTTAATGGTGTTAACAAGAAAAAGGTGAAGAATGATCGCACGCTGGAGTACGTCAGTGGCACAAATTGAAACGTCGCGGAAAGAAGAAAAAGGGTAAATTACAAGAACACTTCACTTCAGAAGCTCATCAAGCAGCGATGGCAGATTTGTGTCACTTTGTGAATGGAAAATGCCACGAAGACGTTCTCCTTGATAAACTTGTAGGGACATTTATAATATTAGTTAGTAAGTTGTAGTTAGTAAGTTGACAGTTGAGAGTCAGTTGTTATTGTCATTGTCAGTGGGGTTATATCATTCATCTGGTATTCCAATAAAAGGTAAGTAATAGTGAAAGTGCTTAAATTAAATAGTTGATGTGAATAAATATAAAATAAGAAAACGTCCCGACAAAGTGGTGACCCCGACGTGATAAGAGTTCCAATGACTGCGAGAATTGTTCCCGGTTAGCAGGAGAATGGACAGAGTTGCTAAGTTCTTGAAATCCTGCGAGTTTCCCCCAAACTCGATTCCAGCATATGGGGATTCAAGTAAGGTCTTCACAGTTCGAAAGAAGTTTGTGAATTCCGCAACTAACACCTTGTGACGTCTTAATATTTCCACCCATGGAAATTGTGAATGCTGACAAAGGGCTGACATTATAGCACTAGCTGCTGTCTGGCCCCTCATGCCCATTTGAGTTATGATATTGTTGACAGTCATGGACTTAAGGATGAGAACGAGTGGTTTCATTGCGTCCAGCATCTCCTCAACCCTGGTTCCGGAATCGATGTGATACTTGAGTGCATCCCAAAGCATTGCTATATTCCCGGAGGTAATGTGCGGTTTATCATTTTGTCCCATTTCTGATTTAAAAGCATTTAGTCTTTTGTCCAGCCATGCCGTGGTCATCGAGCCCTGCTTTGCCAAAGCGATAATAATTGACAATCCACTCTCACGTATGATTGTAATAGCATCGTCCCCTCTAACACAAAGAGCTTGAATCGTCATAACAAGAGCAACATCATCATTTGTGATATTCTCAACGGTTCGGGAAGCTAGGTGAGTAATGATATTGGCAAGGCTTTTATGAGGAGTAGGAGTGCGAAGGTATGTATTGATGTTAGTGATCTGAATCTGGGTATTGGCTAGAGTAGGAGGGAGAGTCAGAGCATTGGAACCCACAAAGTTTTTCTTAATGAATGCCAAGAATTCAACCTTGGTGGGCTTCTTTGTTACTCCAAGTTCATCTGAGAAGAGTTCAGGAGCTAGGTATTCGACTTTTGGAGTTAGGGATCCCTTGAACATCCCCAATACTGAAGCAACTCCCACTTTCAATGCAGCGCGTTCTTCAGACTCACTGTTTTCGGGAAGCACAAAATAGAGAGTCATAAATTGTTTCAGATGTCCATAATATCTGTCTGGCGCTACCACAGGACCTAGTATTTTGAGAATTTCTGAATCAAATCCTGCCTTGGGTATCTCCCTAGGTTGTTTTCTTTTTTCATCCCTATCTTTGGTTCTCATCTTTAGTGCACGAAGAGACGCCATGAGTGAAAAATAATAAAACCAATAAGAAGTTTTTAAAATAAAATTACACTTTTTCTTTGGATTGGTCAGAATTGTTTGATATAAAATTAAAACCAGTAACATGCACATTTCATAAATCAAGCAATACAATTCAACACTATATACAATTTTCACATTAAGACTCATCAACATATCCAACATATAAAGGCTTATCATAGAATTTGCCTGATCTATTGAATGTAATTAGTTTCCTTCTACTCAAGTTCTTAATCTCTGCTAAAATCTTCCGCTTAACGTTGGTTGGATCAAGCACCATTTCCACTAATTCCATTGCAGCTTCCTCGGTTTCACAAGAAATGACTTCAGACATAAAATCTGCCCAATCTTGTTTCGTCATCTGGAAGTTACTCTTGAGTTTTGCATCTTTGTGCCAGAGGACATCAAAGGTTGCGATCTCTTGTTCCGGAGTCACCTCGGATTCTTCATCACTACATGGAGGAGGCTCGCCTGATCCGGATGGTGTTGCATCTGGCATGTCAATGCCACTTGACGCCGGAGGTGGCAGAGGTCTTACTGGTGGCTGGATTCTCGCTTTCTTTTGCGGCGGACCTCCTTGAGGTTTCTTCGAGAAGTCACGACGGGATGGAGCTGGTCGGGAAAATGCTCGCATAAAGGCTTCTTCTTCATCCTCATCTTCCTCGTCAACCTGCTTTTCCTTAAGAGCTACTTCCCACTTAAAAAAGTAGCCCTCAAGAACACCGATATCGAAGTCCTCGATAGAGTCTGGGTAATCTTCCGATATGTCCTGTCCCCGTCTCAAGTATTCTCTGACCCATTGCTCGAGAGTGTTGTAAATGGTAATTGAGTCCCTTGAGTTGGCCGATCAGAATTGAGGAAGAACAAGAAACGGAGTTCTACAAAAATGTTATCCAGATACTTATTGACACAGCAAGAACCCTTTGTCGACAAGGTTTGGCTTTCCAAGGTCACGAGGATGGACTCACTCAAGATAATGGAAACTTCACGCAAATTGTGAAGTTACTTTCACGGCATAGTCCGGTCATGAATAGGTGGTTGGAAGAAGTGAATACGCGGAAGCACAACTTTACGTATATGAGCAAGGACTCTCAAAATGAATTCATCCATCTACTTGGGGATACAACTCGTGAAATAATTGCAGAAGAGATAAAGAATGCTGGTATGTTCTCCATTATAGCAGATACTACTCCCGATATGTCACATAATGACCGCCTCGCGTTGAATATCCGATACGTCGTCGAAAAAGATGAAGAGCTCGTTCCTGTGGAGCGTCTTTTAAACATAGACGCTGTTTTAACAAAAACAAAACAAAAAAAAACACTGGAGAGGAGTTGGCTGAAAAATATTTTTTATTTTAAATTCCGAAGAACTTTTACTTCCACTCGATAAACTACTGTTTCAATCGTACGCCTTTGCTAGTAACATGTCTGGCATATACAACGGCACTCAAAAAAGCTATCAGAGAAGTGCAAAATAGATATTCCGTACGTTCCATGCCAAGCTCTCAGGTTAAACATTTTCGTAGAGACAGCTTGTATTAATGCTAGCGAGCTTGTCCGAGAGTTTTTTTTTACACTGTTGAAGCATTGCATGTCTTTTTTTTCGGGTGGCACGAAACGACATTTAAGCTTGCAGAAAGAGCTGGATAAAATTGAAAATTCACTTCAACTTAAGAATTTATCAAAAACAAGGTGGACAGCGCGCGTCAAATCGGTGAGTGCTGTTTCTACGTCTTATGAAGAGATAGTCACAGTATTGGAAACCATGAAAACCTCATTCGATTCTGAATTTGACAGTAAAACCCGAACTTTTGCGTCAGGCTTGCACAAAACGTTTCTGGACTTTGATTTTTTCTGCAGCATCGGGCATGTACTGTACCAAACACATCATGTTTAAAATTAAGAACGTAACCGAGCTTTTAGAAGCGGAGGAGCTGAATGTAGTAGACGCGATGCAGCTGATTCAGAGCGCTTTGAAGTCTTTTGAAGATATCAACGACGACGGCAAGATGAATGCTTTAAAGAGTGCATCGTCATTTGCGAAAAATAAGCAAGTAAATGGGGAGGAAGACTTCTTAAAGCACCACAGGACCCAGCGACTTGCAAAGAAGTATAACGCGCACGCTGAAACAACAGCATAAATTTCTTTCCTTACATTCTACAGAAAGGAGTTCCGAAAACTTGTGGATGTATATACTGAACCCGCTGAGCTATGGTTCATGTGATATTTTTTATGACAGAGCATTTATGATGGGATGTTGTACGTTTGAACACACCCAGGAAGCCACGTGAAGCTGAGAGATCACGCGATACTTTTTGAAGTAGCGGTGAATCGCACTTTTGACTTTGGTGAAAACTGCTAATTATTTATCTGAGGTCTTATTAATTAATTTTTATCTTTCCACAAGACTCAGAATATTCCATTTCGTCATGCTGCATTATTAGAACATTTTGGAGAATGTTTATTTTTACTTTCGGTAAGGTAATACCCTTGCAGATACGCAAAAAGGAACGTAAGTAGTCGCTCAACGACTTCGTTTTGACGACCTACTTTCTAGAGACACCCAGTACCTGGCACTGCGTCTTGAGAATCCGCCTTGTGTAGGCGTGGAATTACATTTGTCCTACGAGACGTAGAAGAATATCCGCTGTTTAGCGTTAAAAGTGTTTATAAAGTGCCATCGAGCACGCTAATACTATTATTCACTGTTGTTGAAGCCCAGTGAACTAAAGAAGAAGTTTGGGAAATAATTATTGGCAAGTATAGTGTATTGCACAACATTGCTGTAACACCACATTTTACCCACGCGTATGTGGAGGGCAGATGCCTAGTGGAAATATACAGGTAATAGTGTTACAATTATCCTGAATAAGTGTGATTATAATTGTGTGAGATATTTAAATTGCCAAGGTGAAAGTTTCATTTTGAAAACGACGTATAATTCACGGATGCTGCGTGATACAAAAGTAGCGTCACTAGCACGTGCAGAATTATAAAACAGCGTTAGCTCACATGCTAATCCACATCTGCAAAATTAAGGCTGAGTCGTATTATATAATTGAAGCCTATAACATTCACGACAAACATTATAATTTTGAAAGTGAGAGGATGAATTATTACGCAACTTATTTCACTACCCACTTGATTGGACTTTTCTTCACCATGGTTGAAGCAGTCACCATGGGCTAATACCATCCCGGTATGAGGGTGACGTTTCTACGGGAACCAGCATGATGGTGGAACTTCCAGGACGACGAACGAGAAGGAAGGAGCCAAAAATGCCATTTCCGGGCATATCCACGAAGTTGTCGACAGGGACAAATCGAACCCTGGTCTTTGGAGGAGTCCAGATGGGAATCCTGATGAGTAGGATACCGATCCAGAGAGCCAGAGAGGATTTTGTACAACCCTTGTTGTGGAGTAGAGGGCTGAGTGAGAGCTCCTCCATTTCGTGAGTTTTTGTCACACCCCTTCCTTGTTCTAGTTTCTGGTGGTATAGTAGATTTAATGTAGTTTGTGAACCAACCGCACTCAGTGTCAGCCATTTTTCTAGGTAGGGATGTAACTGGATTAGTTAGATGTCATTTATTTCAGTTTAGAGTGAGACACCCTTGGGGTCAGATATTTTGGTCAGCCCTGGTGCAGCCTGATGAACGTCGTAGAACGTCAATGCCTACCTTTTTGCTGAACCTGATCGTAGTCATTTTGAGGCTATTTTGTTCAACCCTACTTGGGGTAATTTTCAAGTCTTTGCTGACTTTAGTTAAGGCAATCAGATGCCATGGTTATTAATTAACTGCATTCTTTGCAGCCATCCTTTGTTATACCCCTGACTGTCGTTAGAACGGTCGTATCATTTAGGTAGTCAACTGTAACTACCAGTTTTGTAAATGCATTATATTTCATTTTGAATAAGCTCAGAAGCTATTCTTGGTCAAGTTTGAACCTAACAACTAGAAGGAATGTTTCGTTGCCTAGCATCGAACTCAGTTCCCAACGTATCATTAAGCAGATCTAGTGTGTGAATCTGCGCCACAATTATCATTTTTGCTTGTGTCATGTAAGACACGTTTTTATTTGATGTACTTGCAACTACTGAGTTGTATTTTAAAGCAAAGAGCTCCAGAAATTGTAAGATTACTTTCATTTAGACGTCTTTGGTAGAAAGACGGAATTATATTGTTATATTCAGATTTATAGCATGTGTTTTATACACGGACTCTTTAGAGGTCCGTAACCTATTGTAAAGTTTTTTATGAACTGGCCAGGTGCAGTTTTGTATTGATTAAATCGCCGGCCTTGAATAAACTGGTTATGTAACCCAGTGACCTGAAAGCACGCCTGCTTCATTGTGAGACAAAACTACTATTGACAAGGACAGAGTACGATTTGTATTCGCATTTCCTTTCATTGCTATTTTGCTTATGGAAATCAGTTTCCACTCTTGTATTTGATCACATGTTTTATAGATGGTTTTTTGTTAGTTAAACGCTCTGTTGCGTGTACTGTCTTCTGACAGGTACAGTTATGTCAGGTTTCCTATAGTATGGTGAAGGCTACCCTGTTATAGCAGGATGTTATTGTATGAAGGTATCTTGTGTATGCCTTGTCCGGGATTGATCCCGTTGACCTGATGTTATTGGAAGGTAACTGTTGTGTACAGGCCTATCCCAGAGTTATTGAACGCGAGCTTAGCGCCGCTGGTAACCCGTGTTATTGTGTGTCCGAGTTGTTGTACTCGTTGATTATATTCCGACTGTTGAGTCGAGGCTTTTTGGTGGAGAATGATCTCAGTGGAGACACTCCGTGCCCAGGCTATTGTCAATGTTATTCGCCATTAACCTACGATAAACCTATAAACCGACATCTTAATAATAAGACGCATAATTGTTGTAAAACAAGTCTAACTAACGATTCTTTCTATCTAACTTTGTTCTTTGCATTCTGGAACTGTTGACATAGCCGTGCAGTTGAAGATAATTTCCTTGTGAGGAAATGACTAGGACAGTTGACATTTTAGTAGCGACCTGAAGCATGCGCGAACCTAGAGTTCGTAGCTTGTGGAGCTCAGGCCAAGCGATTCAGACGTGGTCTCAACTACGCATTCGTCACCGTAACTATACACATTAGATGACTATGGTTTACAAAGAGTAAACCAAGGTGCAGGCAGGGATTTTAAATAAAACTACTGTGTCTATTTCATTACTTATTTATGATGTCAAGTGTATAAATCCTACATGTTACCTTTTGTGTGTTGTTAGCACATAGTTATTAAGCATAATTAAATTGTTTGTTTTTCATGGCTGTACACTTAGCTTTTGGATGTAATTGTTTTCTTTTACGGACGTCATCGCCGTAAATTTTGTTAATTGATAGGACTTAGCTAGATGAATTAACGTTAAATGTAAATGTCGAAATGGTACCATCCTAACTTACATTTGTTTAGCTACCCTGTTAAATGTAGATTCTGATATTAGCTTAATCTTGTAACTTGAACTAGGGACTTGCGTTGTACCATATTCCTAGCGTTGCTGTTGTTGCTTAATTATTGTGAGTTAGATCTTTCGCGAGGATTTTCCGTGTCTTCTCAGGTAGGGACCTGCTCTTTATTTTTGTTTATTTATTAGTTTGCGGACTAGCCGATTATAACCCTCCGAACTAGGCTAGGGGTTTGTGAATTTTAATAAATTTTCACGGTGTTTTACATAAGTCTGGATGTTTATTTTCTCAGTCTAGTTTTAAGGTGAACCTTTCCTTAGGCGGTCTATGACCATCGTCACCATGTACCACGATCCCTGTGGACTACGGACTCTCGTGCCGCTTTAGCCTTTATGAAAGGTCACCTGATCCTCACGGTAATTTTATTCGATTTATGGGACGTTAGGAAAGTCATCGTGGTTGTTGACTCGACTAAACGGTCACAATACTACATGCGTGCAAGACAATCTCGCAAAACTAATTTCTTTGCTACAGCCATTCCACATAATTTTCAACATACCCACTGACAGAAAAAACTGCACCATCGAGCGCGTCCGATCTATAAAGCCATCACACCCAAAAATCATCCTTCAAAATGAAGAGCTTGTGTGGACTGAGCTTGAAATCCTGCTTGATGCCAGTCAACAGTGCTCATCTTTTAAAGAAATCGCAAAGTTGCTGTTATATTAAAGAGGATTATCCCGTGTGGTTATCAATTAGTTCGACTGATTTTAACATCCCCAGTGTCTTCTGCATCTTCCGAACGGTCCTTCAGCAAGTTGAAGCTCATTTTCAATCATTTGCGGACATCAATGGGCGACGACCGCTTAGACTCCCTCATGTTGTTTTCAACGAAAGATAAGGTCGACGACATTGAAATTACGGAGATAGTGGAGAAGTGGTCCGTGTTAAAACATCGTAGAATAGGGATTTAAAAGAATAACTAGATTTGTTTTATTCATGTAATATTTAAACACTTATTTTGTTCATTTATCAAATTTTCCTACGATTCAAAATTCTGGAGCAAATAAAACACTGTACATTTTTAATGAAATCCGTTAATTAAGTATATTTGACTGGTGTATCGTTTGCCGCCACTGCCCCCCCCCCCTCCTTTTCCCTCCCGTTGCTCAGTTTTTAAGGGTATAGTCGGCATTTTTAAAATTGGACCCCCCCCCTAAATGTACAAGGTCGAACCGCCCCTGCATCCAAGTATTGAATGGGCAGGCAGTTTAAAACAGCCAGGAGGGACGCGATGAAGCTGGCAGTGAAAAAGCCACGGTGATCACAGTGGGTTGGTGCTGCAACCTATCTTGTACGCTTCTGAATATGGGCAGGCAGTCTAAAGCAGCCAGGAGGGATGCGATCCAGCTGGTAGTGGATTGAATATTCATCACGCAAGTATCATGGAGCAGCTACAGGAACAACTGTAGCAACTTCAAGAACAGAATCATCAGCTGCAACAACAACTGCAAATGCAACTCGCATCTCAAACCCCACAGGTTAGTACAGCAGCAGCAGTTAATCGCGTCGCAGTAAAATTACCCGCGTTCTGGCCAGACAAACCCGCGTTGTGGTTTGCAGAAGCGGAAGCCCAGTTCATAATTTCCGGAGTAACACAGGACGCTGGACAGCCGTTATGCAGCCGAGGTGGAGGATATAATAACTAATCCGCCGCCACAAGACGCGTACGCACATTTACGTAACGAACTGATTCGTCGGCTTTCCCTGTCGATAGAACAACGTATACGACAATATTGTTAATGGAGGAAGAGCTCGGTTACCGTAACCATCCCAATTCTGAATACCTTCAAGATCCTTAGTGGGTACTACACAAGCTCAAGATAACTTTCTCCGTCAATTATGGTTTCAGCGCCTGCCCTCGTAAGTTCAAGCCATCCTACAGACGCAGGGTGACAACCCGTTAGATAAGGTAGATGAGCTAGCCGATAAAATTTTGGAGGTATCACCACCACCTTTTAACGCTAGCGTTCACGCCATCAACCGTCCACCGGACAGCACACACAGTCAACTAACTCAGCGCATTGATGAACTTGTTATAAACAGATGGCAGCACTCCAAACACCATTTCGCTTGCACCCCCGCTCACGCAGTCTTCTTCAGAACAGTCCACGTAACACACACTCCCGACACTCATTGCCGAGAAGAGACCATTCAGGAGCATGCTGGTATCACCGCCGGTTCAGCGATAATGCCCAGAAATGCGAGCAGCCATCCAACTATCAAACTCCAACCAGTCTGTAATGACGGTAAATGGCTGCCCGACGGTTGGAACCCGCCTCTTTGTCACGGACAGAAACAACAAGCACATATTTCTGATTGACACTGGCTCCGATTTGTGCTGTTTCCCACAAACATTCTTGAAGGGGCGTCGTCCCGATACCGAACATGACCTCGTGGCTGCAAAAAAATCCACTATTCGCACTTACGGAACTTTGTCCCTGAAGCTCAAGTTTGGACTCCGGCGAGACTTCCCCTGGAGATTCGTTATTGCCGACGTCGCAATTCCTGAGATTTCCTCGCCTATTATGACCTCCTTCCAGACTGTCGGAACAAACTAATTGTTGACGGCATCACAGGATTATCATTCATCGTTCAACCTGCAAACTCAATTCAAACCAGCGTCGAAGTTCTCAACCTACTGACCATATCCAATCAGATTTTAAAAGACTTTCCTGAATTAACTCGCCCGTCTGTAACCCCACGAGAAGTAGGCCTACGTAATTCCACAGTACATTTTATTCGTACTAAACCAGGGCCTCCTGTCTCGTGCCGAGCATGTCGCCTCGCTGCAGATAGACCTCAAATTGCCAATGAAGAGTTTGATGCTATGCTCCTTGAAGGAACAGCACGACGCTCTGCAAGCACTTGGTTATCACCACTCCACTTGGTTCCAAAGAAAGACGAAGGATGGTGACCCTGTGGCTATTATCGCGCCTTAAACTCAAGAACCATTTCTGACCGGTACCCACCCCGTCATATCCTCGATTTCAATCACCAACTTCGCGGATGTAACACATTCTCTGCCATAGACCTTGTCAAAGCTTACACCCGAATCTCCGTGAACCCAAATGATATACCGAATACCGCAATCATTACGCCCTTCGGACTCATTGAATTCCCTTTTATGACCTTTGGACTGCGCAATGCTGGACAGACTTTTTAGAGGTTCATAGATGAAGTATAGTAAGGCCTAGATTTCACATTTGCATATGTCGACGACATCTTGGGTTTTTCTCGAAGAGCCCAGAATAACACGAGCGCCACCTACGAGCCCTCTTTCACCGCCTCTCTGTGTTTAGTATCTTGATTAACCCCAGCAAGAGCGTCTTAGCCTCACCAAGAGTCACTTTTCTCGGGTATGAAGACTCTGCCGCAGGGATAAGACTGCTACCTGACTGCACCACAGCACTGCAGAATTTTCCCCTCCCACACACAGCACGGGACCCCAGACGCTTCCTCGGTATGATCAATTTCTACCGCCGCTTCCTGCCTTCAGCATCAGAATACCAAGCGCCGCTCCACGCCATCTAAATTATGTGGATCACAACAAGTACCATGGACTCCAGATTCGGAAATTGCCTTTGTAACCTGCAAATCCAGACTCGCTCAAGCAACGCTTCTAGCAGATCCCGATCCGCAAGCACCACTGGGACTATTCACTGATGCCTCCAACAACGCTATTGGATCCACTCTTCAACAATATGTGGAAGATACATGGCAACCCCTAGCGTTCTTTTCCAAGAAACATTCACCGAAACAAACTGAATGGCCAGCTTTCTATCGTGAGTTACTCGCCATCTATGAAGCGGGGCAGCATTTCAGATATCTCTTGGAAGCCCATCAGTTCACTGTATATAGTGACCACAAACCACTGACTTACGCCTTCCAACAACGTCGCGACAAACTTCCGCCTGTGCAGTTGAACCAGTTATCATTCATTGCTCAGTTCACAATGGACATTCAGCACATTGAAGGCTCCTCCAATGTTGTCGCAGATGCATTGTCCCGCATCAATGCAATTATCTGTACGACCTTGGACTTCTCCGCTTTGACGCGATCACAAGTAGGCGATGCAGAACTACTTGATTTGCTGAATAGTGAGTCAGCACTTCAATTAAAGCAAGTACAGATCCCAGAAACCAACATCACTTTGTTCTGTGATACTGCCACACACTGACCCAGATCTTTCATCACTGCCCCTTACCGCAAACAAGCTTTCGGCAGTGTTCATGGTCTAAGTCATCCTGGTACTAAAGCGACGACCCCTTTAGCACCCGAAAGCTTTATATGGCCTTACATGCAAAAAAGACTGTCGCGCATGGACACAAGCTCGTCAAAAATGCCAACGCTCATAAGTTACACGCCATGTCAATGCTCCAATGGGTAACTTTCCCTGACCGTCTGCCCGCTTCCAACATTTGCATCTAAATTCCATACAAGCAATCTGTGAAGTGCCAGTGTGAATACACGTAGTCTGCGCACAGGCGTGACTCTGCTGACTGGCCAATGAGTCGCGATGCCACTGAATAATATGCGTAGGTGGGAGGCGCGACCTTGGCTTCAACCAACCCTCGCAACGGCTGGGCTGCCAAGCTCCACCTATCGCATTCTCTTTTCACCATCTCTGTGTGAGGTCATGCGCAAACCTACATCACAGATTCCGTGGATGAGGTATAGACATCATTGGTCCTCTCCCTCCTGCTAATATCTTCCGATACTGCTTGACCATCGTAGATCGATTCTCCCGTTGGCCAGAAGTTTGGCTACTGGAACGAATAACAGCAGAATACGTCGCTGAAGGATTCACTGCCTGTTGGATTTCTCGATTTGGATCACCTGTTCGTATCACCACTGATCAAGGACGTCAGTTTGAGTAAACGCTGTTCCAACAACTCTGGATTCTCACCGGAACCTCGCGATCTCGAACCACCAGCTGGTACTCCTGCGCCAACGATATGGTAGAAAGCAGCAAACATGTGCCACCCTAATATGTCCTGGCTGCAAGCCCTACCAATTGTCTTGCTTGCCATCCCCAGCACATAGAGAACATTTTCATGCATCCGCAGCTGAACTGATCTATGGAGAACCGATTCGTCTCCCAGGTGAAATGTTGTGTGCAAACACAAACAACAAATTAGAGGACACTACCAACTTTTTGTTGTGAGACTCCGTAGGCAAATGAATCGACTGCGTCCTACTCTAGCCTCACATCATAACAAAAGAACAACCTTCATCTTCAAGGAATTATACACCTGCAGCCACGCTTCGTACGTTACACCACGGTACGCGGTGCCTTACAACCACCATACACAGGCCCATATCGAGTGTTAGACCACTGCGATAAAACAGTGACTCTTCAGATACGAGGGAAACCTGTCCGTGTCACTATCGACCAGATCAAACCAGCCTTCCTCCTGTCTGACAGTACATCCTTGGCCAAACCTGATGATATTCAGGATCAGTGCATCGGCCAAAAGAACACTCTCCTCGACAGCACAGCCTTAGCACACAAGGAACCCCAAAAGGACTCTAAATCCAGTGATACAGGATTTACAACTCGCTCCGGCCGGAAAGTGAGATTTCCAAATCTCTTTTCGCCATAGGCACCTCAACTCCGTGGTGGGTTGGTGTTGTGAACCACTGTTTCGGGACTCCAGAGCGCAGCACCTCCTGCCGATCTGGACTCAGGGAGGCAGGATCAAGGAGGATGTGAGAAACAGTGTTATATCTGGGTAACCAGAGATGATAGAGAACAAATGACTCCAGTTTTCTTGATGTGTAACATCTTCCTACTCGGTAGCCAGATATTTTTGTGGGAGTGATTTTGGTAAAGGGACGAAAATGGGACGGAAACAATGAGCGCCCGGTGGCGGAAATTGACACCACGACGTATTGTCGCCCATGTGGCTATGTGGAATGTATATCGCATACGGTTTACTTCAAGGTTTGGAGGCCCCATTAAAGATTCTTATTTAATGTAAGCATTCGAGGTACTGTCGGCCGCCATACAGCCCTATGTGGAATGTATATCACATACGGTTTACTTCAAGGTCTGGAAGCCCCATCAAAGATATTCCTACAATAAATCATTGGCACTGGAGTTTTACAAGTAGTTAATTCAATGACCAACTGAGTTCACTGTTAACAAGGGATTTTCGCTCCTGGCAGACGCATAGTAGGATAACATGTCGCATGTTACACATCATATGCGACTACTGTAAGGCTCGTATTTTTTATTGTATGTACACTCGTTTGTCTTTGGGAATGGCATTGTACGATGACAGCTTAGATAACCAGGACCAATAAAGGAAGCACGGTGCAATTTATCCCTATATACTTAAATTTATCAACTCTTTGAATCTGACCATATTGTGCTGGCAAATTCTTTTCCTTATTATGTCTGTATTCAATATATTTAGTTTTTTCTTATGAAATGGCAAGACCAGTTTTAATTGCTATTGCATGTAGTGTTTCAATCACTATTTGTGCTTCAAGTTTGTTCTCTGAAATCATCGCTATATCATCAGCAAAGGCAAGACATTTCACTTAAAATCTCCCTCGGCCTTGTCCCAAATGGATCCCTTCAATGCTCTTCTCTCGTAATATGGCCTCCCATTCATCCATAACTTTGTTTAACCCTTTATAGGTCCTTGGGATACTATCTTTTCACCAAATATTTATAGAACGGTGTTAGGGAGAGAATCTTCCCACCCCTTTCATTTCAAGCAGTTCCACATGCATCCACAAGCTAGATGCAGATAAATATTGAAAACCCATTAATTTGATGTTTACTGTCATCAGGAACCATAGGTGGGAAGCATATATCCCAGTGGTCTCCACAGTGCACGTGCTCGCCAGTTCGGTTGTGTTGAGTGAAAGAAATGCATTGTTTTACAGAAGAAGGTGTTTTTATTGAAGATAAGAGATTTGTAAACGTTGGTATATAACTGAAATACAAGGACAATAATGGTTTTGGTCACTTGAGTAAATATATTTCAGCTAGAATGGAAATAATTATCCTGCTCAGGGTTTTTGCCATAGAATAGAAGGTTTTTAAAATTAATTTCCTGGGTTTTTAGTAAAATACTATTTTGAAATTATTGAATTATATTCGAATATACTAACTTTTACATTCCAAAATCACTTTTATATTTTTTGTGCAGTTTTCGGCAAAGATGATATAGGTCACTGACCTTGTTTTGCGTGGGAGTTACATTTTAAAAAAAATATAGAGCGTGATGGGTGTTTTTATATATTATATCCTGATAAATAAACCTCATTATGAGTGATACACACAGTATAATCATAATTTCGAAGTAGGAGATTATTACCCCTTTGCTCATTTAAGAAAACATACTGTCGGGTGTGGGCAGTGGGATAATAATTTCCCACCCCATATTTCGTAAAATAGAATCCACACCCATAAAATTGTTGCATATTCCTACTCATCTATCAGCCCCAATTACAAATGTGCAAAAAAAATTATACCCCCAGTCTTTTGCCCTATAAAGGGTTAATACCAAATTAAAGAGCATTGGCGAAAGCACATCGTCTTGTCGCACACCAGTTGCGATGCTGAAAGGGTCTGAAATCTCATTCAAAAACTTAGGATGTATCAGTGAGTGTTTGTTCAATCAGCCTTCGAGTAATTTCATCAATTTCTAGTTCCAATAGTGTTAAGAAAAGCGTCTGACGGTCAATCGAATCATACGCTTTTTGGAAGTCAATATAAAGGTAACCACTGTGTTGAGATAACGTATCGTTCTGATTCGAAGGATTGTTTTAAAATTAAAAATTTGCTCCGGACAAGATCTACCCTTCCTAAATCCGGCTTGATACTCGAGAATTGTGTGCTACGCTTGTTCAATTAAAATGCTTAACAATGACTTGGAAAAGATTTTGTAAGCTATTGGCTGAAGGGAAATACCCCTATAATTGTTAGGATTTGTCCTATCCCCTTTCTTATGTAAAGGGTGGATTATAGCATTTTTTACAATCATTTGGTATTGTCCCTTTTTCCCAACAATCATTGATAACCTGATGGGGGGGGGGGGGCTGCAGCTGCCACTCGACCACAGAGTTTCCACATTTCAGGTAGTCACCCATCCTCACCTGATGCCTGATTATTTTTAAGTTGTTCAATATACACTTGTAATGTCGGAGGAGTTGGCGGAGGGTTCACCTGTCTTGGTGCCTTGAAACTTAATATTTCTATTGGTTCTTCACAATTTAGAAGTTCCTCAAAATATTTGGTAAGCAACTGACAGTTGTCTTTATTGTTGGTGACTAATTCCCCTGTCGTATCCTTGAAGTGAAGGTTCACGAAATATCTTATAGAATTCTCTAGAGTTGTTCTTTTTAAATTCTTCATCAATGCTCTCCAATCGCTTCTTATCATAGTTACGTTTCTCAATCCCGATGATTTTGGACAAAAATTTCCTGATCGCTACAAAATTAGTCCAATCATCTTCCTTCTTTCTTGAATTCCATTGCTGCCATGCTCTTTGTCTACGTTCGAGTGCCACATCACATACAACTTTCCACCACCGATGTTTTCTCTTCCTTGATGGCTGACCCAATCCTTTCGCCGATTCAACCATTGTATCTTTGATCTCTTCCCAGGTACTCATTGGTTTTATATTTAGGTTATTGATAAATGTAACCTTATTTTCTGCTAAGACCTTCGTATCAATTTTAGGGAGTTTCATAAACAAAAGCACCAAACTTTTGTTTACTTAGGCAACACTGAAAAAATGGCTTCAAATCCCACAATGAGTTTCATAAATTTAGGTTTGGATTTATTTGGTTGAAATTTCGTTTTGATCTGTGACAAAAAACTGGTCGGAGTCAATATTCAATCCTCTTTTCACCCTAACATTCATCATTTCTCTAAAGTTTGTTTTGTAATTGCAACATGATCTAATTGGTAGGAACCTAAATGAGAATTCAGGGAGGCCCAGGTCTTCTTTCTTCTGGGTAATTTTTCTAAAAAAAGGTTGACATCAATTTTAGATCAAACATCCAGCAAAAGCCGATAAGTCACTGCCCGTTTATTGGTGCGGTAATGAGCTGGAAAATTACCAACTATGTCTCCATATTTCTTTCCTCTGCCAATCTGTGCATTAAAGTCACCTACTAATACTTTAACATGGTGTTTAGGTACCTTTGAAGATGAATGCTCTAACATTTCTCAAATACCTCAACGTTTTCAGGATTGGTATTAACATCTTTATTGGTATGAGCGTAGGCATTTATGATAGTGTATCCTGTATTTCCTGATTTGAAAGATAAGAATGAGATTTGTTCAGATGGCGACCTAAAGTTTGTTAATGATGTGATGATAGTAGATAGTAGGCCATATTGCTTCCATAGATAACATGATATTAGATAGGAGACAGTGTCACCTCCATAGATAACATGATATTAGACAGGAGGCAATGTCGCCTCCATAGATAGCATGATATTACATAGGAGGCTGTGTCGCCTCCATAGATAACATGATATTAGATAGTAGGCCATATTACTTCCATAGATAACATGCTATTATATAGGAGGCCAAGTCGCCTCCATATATAACATGATATTAGATAGGCGGCCATGTCGCCTCCATATATAACATGATATTAGATAGGAGGCCATGTTTACCTCATTCTTGTTAAATGTGCCATACTTATCACTAGCCACTGAATGGGAAAATCCCCACAAGATCTAGTGGGAAAACCACTAAATTCGCAATACTGATCCCAAGTAGCACGTAACAATGATACGCGCAGGAGCATTTTTGAGTGATGTATTCAGGTGGTGTTTATTCTGTCCATAGCTGCTGATATCGATTCATGATGGTCATCACTGTGACGCAATGCTGTTTTGGCTTGACGCTCAAAACAGGCACCATCATTATTGGCGTCTTGTATGCGGTAAGTACAGTGTTCACAATATAGATATTATGTCATTGTCTTCTTGTAGTAGCTGTGGGAGACACTCTTAACCTACCCGGTCAATGTTCCCTTTTACAATCCTTTTATGAAATTACACACACCAATAATTTTTACCGGCTCTGCTTCACTCGCTTTTATTTCTCTTATTATATTTTTCACCGTCAAGATCAACATCAGCCAAGAATACAATATTTCACAGCCTTCTTACTCTCAAAAGGTAATGCGCGATTTTCCAGTATAGCCGACCAAAGAAAGTTATTTTTAGATAGAGCACTAACAAACAAAAGGATCAAATAATATGGAGTTCTCCACAGTAGCGGTGTGTCGATCTTGTAACCGTACACTTATTTAGGTTATGGTGGAGTTTGAGGGGCGAGTGTGTATTCACACTAAGGGAGAGCAATTAAAAAAACATATATTTATCTTTACTTACAATAACGCATACCCTTCCACACATAGATGAGATTACAGCAATTTTCTGTGAAAACAATGTTCATGTAATAGGAATATCTGAGAGTTGGTTGTCTGAATCACTTCCGAATTGTGTGGTTCAGCTTGAAGGATATAATCTCCTTCGCCATGATCGAGCCGATAGGATGGGAGGCGGTGTTGCCCTTTATTGCAGAGATGATCTGAAAAGCAGGGTTATTTGTTCATCATCGTCCGTTGAGATACTGAGGACGGAGTTCATGTTTGTTGAGGTAACACTGAATGAGCTGAAAGTATTGATAGGTATTGTCTATCGCCCACCTACTGTATCATACATTTCCGAGTTTGAAACTAGTCTGCTTAATTTGCTGCCATCTTACGAACATGTCATTATTTTAGGAGATTTTAACACTAACTTACTAACCAAAACATACAAAGCAAAGAAACTTGAAGATCTATTTTCCTCCTGTGACATGACGATACTTCCTCTCGAGCCAACTAACTTCGTAAGCACAGTAAGCTACACTTCACATACACTAATTGATCTCATCATAACAAATAACCCACAGAAAGTAGTGACTCATGGTCAAATACCAATGCCGGCTATATCCACCCATGACTTAATATACTTAGCGTATTCGCTCCGCGTTCCAAAGTACAGGACTAAATATGTTACATGCAGAAATATAAAGGACATAGACCCGGTACAACTGAAATATGATGCATACAGTCTTCCATGGAACGACATATTGAGACTGGACGACATTGACGAAAAAGTAAACAAGTTTAATCTATTAATACATGCACTATACAACAAACATGCGCCCAGGAGAAAGATAAGGATTTCTCGTAAACCTAAGCCGTGGTTAACTCCTGAAGTCAAGAAAATGATGTCCCGTAGAGATAATCTTTTCAGACAATACAAACGTTCTGGTCTACCAAATGATTTTGAAAAGTACCGAGTACTTCGAAACCAAATTAAGCAAACTTTACGTAATCTTAAATTTAAGTATGTTCGTGATACAACCTGCCGACTAAACACGGCTAGAGCGTGGAAACAACTCGGTGCTTTGGGCATAGGAAAAAACCAGGAGCAACTCCCTATACCTGACATTCCACTAGACGAGCTAAATGCATATTTCACGGATGCAGATATGCAATCCAGCCCAAATAACGCTGCCAGTCACGGCCCATCATTTCCACCAACAGATCGACCCAGCTTTTCATTTCGTAACTTAAGCACTAATGAAGTTAAGAGAGTGTTGTATTCCATTAGATCCCAGGCGAGCGGGATTGATGATATACCTATAAAATTTATACATTACATTATTGGTGCTGTTCTCCCCATTCTCACACACATTTTTAATTACTGTTTAAACAATGGCACACTGCCTTCTATCTGGAAATACGCCAACGTGATCCCTCTTCCTAAGATACCTTGCCCACTGTTACCGTCCGACTACCGCCCTGTATCTATTCTCCCTGCTCTCTCCAAAGTACTGGAACGGTTAGTACAAACTCAATTACTGGAATATTTGAACACTCACTCTCTACTTGATCCACTCCAGTCTGGTTTCAAGAAGGGCCACAGCACAGCTACTGCCTTACTTAAGGTGACTGATGACATCAGACAAGCAATGGACCAAAGACAAGTAACAATACTCACACTCCTCGATTTCAGCAGAGCATTTGACACCATAGGTATACCGACCCTATTGAAGAAGCTAAAATCCCTTCTTGGCTCCGAAGCCATGCATTTTTTCTCTGCTTACCTAACGGGTCGAAATCAGCGTGTGATTGTACAGGACACCACCTCACAGTGGCGTCAGAAAAAGGCAGGAACCCCCCAAGGTTCGGTCCTGGGGCCCCTACTTTTCGTGCTCTATATCAACGATATCTCCTCCACAATTAACTATAATAAATATCATCTTTATGCAGATGATCTCCAAATATATTGCCACACTAGTATCAACAATATATCAAATGCAATAAGGGATATAAACACTGATATCCATCAACTTAGTGTATACGCCGATGACAACTCTCTCCTGCTCAATCCTAAGAAAACCCAAACTATCATCATCGGCTCTCATAAGTTACTAAACTCATTAAAAAACAACTACGTTGTGCCTCCAGTAACACTGAATTCAATCACCATCCCCTTTAGTAAAGAAGTAAGGAACCTTGGGTTAACCTTAACTGAAACTCTTGACTGGTCACCACATATAAGAAATACACGTAAAAAGATATACGCATCCCTTCACCCACTCGTGCGCCATAAGAATATTTTACCACTAGACATTAAGATTAAACTCATCCAGACACTAATACTACCAATTCTAGACTACTGTGACATCGTTCTCGTTGACGCGACTCATGGACAAACAATGAAACTCCAACAAGCATTGAACTCTTGTCTTCGGTTCGCTTTCAATCTAAGATACGATGCCCACATTACCCCAAGCTACCGTGCTCTTTCATGGCTTAAACCTGATGAACGCCGTAAATTTCACTTGTTGACATCCATCTATCGATTTCTGCATGAAAACACCCCCACGTACATGTCATCAAAATTTAGTTACTTGTCCTCATATCATAATCGAAGCACTCGATCTGGCTCTTCCCTCGCCATCCCCATCAACCACTCATCCATGTTTAACCGCTCTTTTGTTGTAGCTGGGTCTCGACTATGGAATTCAACTCCTCCCGATATCAGAAATTCCACATCAATAAATAAATTTAAGGCCGCATGCCGAGATTACCTGTTGAATACTGCTGATTGCCCCGTGTGAATGGTGATGGATGATAGGACGTATGACTGAGCTAGGATTATATCTAGGATATTATAGTAAGGTCTGTGACATTGTGATTATTATTATTATTATTATTTGTATTGTTATAATTATTACTATCATTATTCATGTGCCTTTTTTACTAATATTAGTATTAGCATAATTAATTTATTATCATCATAATGTTTTTTGTATTTTCGTAATTGTCATAAGCTATGTACTGGTACCATATTTCGTGGTTAAGTGTAAGAGAGGGCCATGAGCCCTAACTTCGCCACTACCGAAGACATGAAATAAATAAAATAAATAAATAAATCATTACTCATCATTACTCCTTTCTTCTTTCCTTAATCTCATTTCTTTCTACTAATACTATTCTCTCCTTGTCTATATAAATGGATAATGGTGACTGTCTTGAGCTCTTGACATAAAGGAAGCAATCGAGATAGTTAAAATAAACAACTCAAATAATTTAAAATAAACAACTCAAATAATTTAAACGGACACACACTCACGCCTCTTTCCACTACACGATACCACATCGGTGGAACTGAGAAACGACATAACAGTGCAGTCAAACTAGATAAGGAGACAACAAGGGAAACATGTCGCTGGATCAGACCTTCAATGAACCAAGGTCGGCATTAACGGCACATTATTAAAGGTTGCGGGACATACTCATGAGACCGGGCAGTGCTTATAGTGCCGATTAGCTTACGCTTGGCGAGAATAAAAACTGGCCTTTAATAGTTAAAAATGTCTAGTTTACAGAAACATACTCCATATTTGGAGGCTCTAGACTTGGCAGCACAAATATGTTAAAATATTGGATAAACACATACAGTTAGGATTGTGGCGGGGTGGAGGGATGGTGGGTGTGTGTGTGTGTGTGTGTTGGGGGGGATAGGACGGGTGGCAGGAAGTCTAGGAGGATCAAAGATAACGTGCACACAGGATACAGGATATTTCTCAACAAATTTGATGGTCAATCACCCCTTTCAGTATATTAACAAAATTTAAATATAATAATAAGTGGAAAGCACACAATGTGTATTAAATATAAAATTAAATATAACTAACAAGTATTGACGAGTTGTCTTAGTTTAAACTGCAACTAAATAAGTGTAAACATTGAAAATACCATCATCCATACTAGTTGAAGACATAGATTTAATAGCCAAAGTGTAATAGATCTGATGATGAACGCTTGACGATCGAAACTGGTCATCCAAGTGTATTTATTAAACTCATGGAAGTTTTCTTCAGGATTGGGGAACCACTCATTACAATTGGGTACAATCGTGTTTACCGACTAAAAAACATCAAACTACGTTTACGAAGGAAACACTGAAATTTATAATTATATATAATATATATAATTATATATTATAGTTAATTTATTTTGTGTTTGTGAACTATTACGCACGTGTATACGGTTAGAACTACTAAAACAAACCGACTGAAGAGTTACATTTGACAGTTAAAATATAAATGCACAGAAATCTACAACAAGGAATAGCAGTTAAATTCGGGCATATCAGACCCCTATGCATTGTTTACTTTTATCCCGAGTCTAGCAAATTGAGCAGGTATGGCTCAAACTTAGTCACAACAACATGTTGAATTGCAGGTGGGAGCCCTCGGGGGTCTGATGTTCAACACCATTAGTTCTACGATCACACGTATGTCCCGTGAGGATTTGCGGCAATCGTACGACGATTCAATCACAGGTACGTAAGGTCATACAATATCACCTTTAGGGAAGGGGGGGGGGGAGACGACATGATGATTGAATGATTATGATGATGATGATGATGATGATAATTGTTGTTTTAAGGGGCCTAACATCGAAGTTATCGGCCCCTAATGAAATGAAATGGCGTGAAATGAAAGGATGTAGAAAAAAACAGCTTACTGCCATGGAGGAAACGAAAATGGTGTTTATAAAACAAACAGTGAGCCCCAAAAATTATGCCTTATTTGAATAAAAAGAATAAAAGGCGGATGGTAAAAAAAGGATAAAACAAATAAGGCATAGTGAACAATAAAATACACTGGTCAAAACAATTAGGGGATCAGGTGAGATATCATACAAAAGATACATATGGTAACGTCTTTTATTCAGATTTCGGTTACAATTGTAATTTGTGTGTGCTACAGTACAATATTTTGCTGTCTCAACTCTTTACTGGAGGTTTACATGGCGATTACTTAGAGCGAGGCACCATGGGGCTACCATAATAGTGAAAAAGTAATTCTCGTTGCCCTCTAATGTGGTGTGTGATCACCTCGGATGGCCAGGACAGTTACACACATGCGTGGCATGGACAGTATGAGGTTATCAATCATCTCTTTAGGGATATTTGGCCATTCTTCCATGAGTGCAATATCCAGCTCGGCAACCGTTGTGGGAGGTGCTGGTCTGGCTGCAATGCTGGGTAGATTATTGACTTAGGAATAACCTAACCACCAAGGGAATATGATAAAGAAAAGGAAGTGGGTTTCGGACTGGAGAAAAAGGATGGAGAAATAGGAGGAGTCTCCCACAAAAATTATAAGTTTAACTTTAAATGTACTCACAGGCGGTTGCCACTGCAAATCCGCTCTCCGATACCTAAAGTGGGTAGGGACTTGGGCAAGGCTAACGGGAAACGCAGCTAGAACTTGGGCGGTTTGCAAGAGAGTGGCTTTAGAGTACTCCCTCTCAAGCATACATATGCCTACTATGGGGAAGGGTGAAGGTCTGGCAAGACAAAGAGTAACAGATTTATTGTATCTCTGTTCAAAGGAATTTGTTTTTGAACAAGTAATTTGAAGAATGCCAAAAATTTGAATCGGTTTCGATATTTTTTGTTTTCGAAATTGTAGAATTCCTAAAGAGCGACCAAATGCTTCCAAGAAGGATAGGGATAAAACAATTATACCTTTGGGAGTAATTTTGGTAATTAAACCAATAGTTGCATTTGGAAATTGCTAAGATTTTACCCAGCAAGGAGCCGACTAAAAGTTTAGGCAAGGAGAAACACTTATATTTTGAAAAACCAACCATAAGTTTTGGAGAGAGTCTCCACAAGCAGGAAGCTGGCGTAGCGAGCTATGCTTGCCTTACTGGCCAGTTAGAATTAGCTATTAAAGCTAAGAGAGACTTTACCAAGTTATCAACTAAGAGTTCTTGCTCAAATGCAACAAGGGGGAAAAACCCTATTAAGAGATTTATTTGCATTAAGTGGGAAGAGTCAAGGAAGACAGGATCTTGCCTAACCGTTATGTTAGAGAAATGATGAGTCAAAAAAGAAACTTTGAATTTATTTAACAATGCAAAAGAGTGTAAGGAATTTAACAAATATATATAATTTAGACTTTGTAACAAATGGGGTCACAGACCTCCGAAAAACATCTAAAGCTTGCGCCAGGCAATTAACAATTCTTTTGGTTTCAAACCTTTGTATGTTTTAAAATCTTCGCAAGATTTTGAAATGGCGAAGATAAAATGAAAAATTTAAAGATAATTAAAGTGATTAAAGTTAGACAATAAATCAAGTACCGGATGTGTACTTTAAGGAATTTCCAGATAAATATCTTAGAAAGAGTAACAACTTTGAAAGTAACAACAACAAAAAGTAAGAAGAATAAAAGAGAAGTTCCTATAACTTCTTATATTAAAGCTGAATTACTTAGTTGTATTATGCAAATAGGGCAGGTCACTTATTGTGAAACCTGAAGAGGAAAATCGAAAGGAAGTTTCTAGAGCTCCTATGTTTAAGTAGGAATCACGAGACAAATAGGGCAAGTTTCCCATTCGTGAAACCTAGAAATAACTCACTTATGAGTTGAAAGAATTGTATTCCCTGATTAGAAGGGAGAAACAACATAATTTGAGACGTGTACCAGACACGTAGTTTTACAGACATTAATTTATGATAAATAAGCAAACGAGGGAGGGCACGTCTTTAGAGTGACACCTCATTGAAAAAGACCTAAAGTAACAATTTTATTATTATGGTTTGTTAGTAAGAGGTTTGGGAAAAATCAAATGGGATTGAGGATAACTGTTCATGGCCGTATTTATAATCGGACGAGCGCGACGCGGAACAAACACTATTTTTCACTATAGTCTGTTGGAATAGATGAAAAGTTCACTGTAGTAGCACAAAAGTTTATGGCAAAGAAAGTTATTGCAATTATGGAAAATAACTAGTTACACTAGATTTGCGAGAGTCTATTGCTTGAGAAAGTTGTAGATTACAGTTAAATGCGCCAGAGAAAATCCCAACGGAGGAAGAAAAATTAGCTATTGAGCGTTAATTCATAAGGAAGATTCCTTAGCCTGAAAAAGTATTCACACATGTGAGTGGAAAATACATGACGGTATGACTGGTAGATAGAGTGCAGATTCTGGAAGGTTCTAGAGCAATCCTGACTGAAGAATAGCGCAAAAGTTATTCCAGCGGTGGAACGAGCTAAGTATTTTATAGACAGTGGGTATTCAATGGTATCCCACGTTGTGAGAAGATCTCTCATTTAATAAGCATAAGAAATGCTGCTTTCTACTGTACCCGTTCGTCCTGGGGATGCGATGACCCATCTGCTATTACATCGCATTCCTGGAGTTCCAGGACAGAGCGGAGTTAAATGAACCTCTAGTCAAATAAGGAATGTGTCGGAAATTCAGCTGAGATATCGAAAAAGCAGTGGGTAACACGAGATAAAGTATCTCTAGGGTCGTTACGGGCTTAAGTTTAATTAAAAAAATGCAAATGTAAATGGGCGCCATCAACTGAACTCCTAGCAAACCACATCCTTTCCGCTTAAGCCTTAATCAAGACAAGGAAAGAAAAAGAAAAATCACACCATCATCAGATCACAACTAAGATAAAAACAAATTTATTTCACTTTGATAGTCAGACAGACATTTTAAATATTCATCCTACCTGAGAGTATGGTCGAATGCCAACGTTAAATTGTCATTGTCCAAAAATCGAACCATCTCTTTTCTAATCAAAAGTATTCAATCCACATACAACAGGAAAAATCTCTAAAGTTCTCTTGGGTTCTCAGGATCACTGTAGCACTATGTCTTTCGTCACTGACATTTGTGATACCTGAGACCTAATTTCTCTTTAATTTAACATCATAAATGTGGATTTGAAAAAAATATTAATCTGTCTAAACATACACATTATAATCACATATTTTAAATATCACGCAATTTATGGCTTGCATGGCATAATTTAAATGTTGAATACGTTAGAAAATGCTCCTAAACATCGAATAATTAATTTACACTATTTACATTGTCATTAATAATTGCTTGTTCGTGAATTACAGAAAATCCACTGCTCATTGGTCATCATCATCATCATCATCATCATCAAAGTTAAATATTTCTCACATTAATTCTCATTTCCAAATTCAACATATTCCTATCAGAATCATTAACTCATCACCATTAAATCATTTAAATGAGAATTATTATCATCACTTCATTATACTTTCTAATTATTCACACACTCTTATTTTATCATCTCCTTCAGATTAAATCATCTTAAATCATCAATATAAATTGTTTAATTCCTCAACTCAAGTTGCAATTTCTCAAATCATCTCTCAATTAAATTTATTTTTAATTCATATAAATTCATTAATCATCAGCTTCTTTAATTAATTATCACCTTCTAATTCAGTTATTCATCATCTATCCAATCATCTATTAATTTATTTAAATCAGTTTATTTATCCAATCTTTAATTCATCCATTTATTTAATTCATTGATTTATTCCAAAATTTAATTTATCAATTTATTTAAATTTTATTCTTCTGGTTATTTAGATTTTTATTGCTTCATCTAGTCATTCTGATTTTTATTTCATTAGGTCAGATCATTAATATGCTTAAATTTCAGATTATTATTTCATTAATTATTATTCTCAGAAAATCTTGTATTATCAACTTTATTTATTTGTTTAATTTCCTAACAAATTGTTTAATATGGGTTATAGAACGTTGTCTTACAGTTTTATCACTTCCAAGTTATATCACGTATTTAATTGTCATGCCAAAAAATATTATTGCCTTCACGACATCACGTTGGATCTGACTATCCACAACTACATTATATATCCTCACTTCTTCAAATATCACATTTGAATACCACAATTATTCCACAAAACTCCATAAATATTCAGCATACAGCCTGAATCTCAACAATTACGCTAGACTGGGTTCGACAACCTCATGTCTGCCTCAAAATACATTAGCAACATTGCAACTATCACTTGGCAACTTCCACAAAATGCCTATCACAAACTTCACTTAACCATGTTGCATGATCTACAAAAAATATGTAACTGGCTTCAAATTATCAACGCACACAATCTCCAATAACTGTAATTAATCTGATCACATCTAGACAACTTCTTCAACAATTGAAAAAAATATTACCTTAGTAATTCAAGATCTGCTTTCAAATAGCATAAATTCTCTTACAATTCTCATAATTCCCATCACAGAAAAACACTAATGTGCTATAATTTCTCATATCAAAATCTGCAATACTGATCTGCCTTAAAATAAATCTGACCATTAATGATTCATCTTACAAGATTCAATTACTTTAAATCCCTTTCAAAGGTATCAAACACAATTATAAAAATCATCAAAAGCATCAGCTGTGCCGCTGTTAAACTGAAAGTACTCTCAAAAGAGTATAGCAACAAAATATTGGATTGGCAAACAAGAATTACAAAATGTAACCTTGCTGACATGTATTTTTACTTTATTTAACAAAATTTCGACTGATATGTGACTAGTAGTTCCTTGTTCGATCCTCTTACAATCTCAAGTACAGTCGGATGATAAAAATGAGTCCCTCAATGGCAAGTAAGATGAGTAACCACCGTACAATCGTATAAATACGAAAGACCTCGCCCCGTCGTCTAACATGATAGTGCCCTGAGCGATGGGTAAGATGAGTAACCACCATACAATCGTATAAATACGAAAGACCCCATCTCGAAGACTATATGAGTGAATGTACCAGATAGGAATCAACAAGTCTCTAGTTGTCATATAAAAGCGATATTTATTCACTAAAGTGAATAACATCTTAATATCTCCAAACAATCCAATGGAAAAAATCCCTACTGATGAATAATACACACTCGCTAGTATGCAATGAACTGACGAAGTAATTTAGATAATCAATTGCAGATCACGAGTTCGAAATACTCGTTACACAAAAAAAACTATTCATGCAAACCATCCTTGCTGGAAAAATGTCTAAAAGACCTAACATCTGCTTAATAAAGCCAACCAATGGTGAGAATTTCGTATAATGATGCCTGCCATATCATATGGTCACGCCATATTCTAGCAAAATTTGAAGCATATAAAGTCAAAGCCATGTCTAAATAATCGTATCACTCCTATTAGAAAAATATACATGTGTGCCCAGTATTCATGAAAATAATCGTATCAGGAAGTTATAACTCTTACAGTACCTTTTCATAATCAGCTGTTATTAAATTTCAAAGATCGTCGATTTTCCCTATGTAATGAATTTCTCGAAAGATCGGCGCGAATATCATTCCACCCACGCAATGACGATTGCCTTCAAATCCCAAGTGAATCAGCTGGTGGACATCCTCCTCTTCAGGAATCGAATCCATCGCTCTGTGGTGCCATCGCGTCTCTGTCTGCGTTTACTCCGACATGATGAACTGCTGGTTATCCATAGCGGATATTGTCCAAATCCTCACGAAAAAGTTCATAGAAACAGCGGACCCCTTATTCCTCTTCTACGTTACGCCACTGTTCCATACAATGTTCGGTTTGAGTGTTGAAAGTTCAATCTCCAATAACTGCTAAGTCTCACTTTCATAAAATAAAATGTTATATGAGAGTGTCTAAGTTTATGAAACACCCTGTAGCTGTGTTCGTACTCGGTAATTCATAACACTTCATAAGAAAGAATTGCATTAATGCACGAGCTAATGTTCATAAGTGCATTAGCTTGAAACAATTTGTTTGCCTAAAATCGTTAATGTTACTTGGAATGCGTTATGAAGTGCATAGTCGTAATGTCATTGAAAAACTATGTTCAGTTGAAGTTCACCGTTGCAGTATCTCGTAACTATCTGCCTTTACAATTCAAATGCTGAATAAACGTTCCAACTCAATGTTGTAATCTCTGCCTAAAGCTGGCCTCGCCATGTCGCTCTGCTATGCTGTTCTGCGTTACCGAAATGCAGCTTGAAATAAGTTCTCCAACTCGTTTTACAGTACTGTTCTAAACCCCGGCCTTCTCATGCTTGCTTGGGCCGTACAGCTGGTTCTGTAACCGGTCTTCACGCTGCCTACTGCGGGTGTCCGCCCGGCTCACTGACCTACTTTTCGTTCGCTGCTTGGTGAAGTTAAAACTGTCGCTTTCACTTTCAGTGACAAAAGCTGCTCGCTGCGCGACCTTTACCATACGCTCGGCGCATGTCCCACTCAGCTCGCTGTCTGAATTCGACTGCGTTGCTCGCTGTACTTGACTCCTCTGCTTACAGAGCTCGACTGACTGTCTCTAGACTGCATTGACCTGAACCTCCCTGGCGCAGTCACGTGACGTTCTCCCCACCGCTGTGGTCTTGCGTCACAAATATAATCTCGAACCCCCATCATCTCGGCTATTAAGTTATATAATAACTTAAGGGTTATCTGACTTCCTTCATATTATTACCATATATAATGCTTGTTATATCTTCTCTTCTGAGATGTTTAAATACCATATTCCATATAGATCTTAATAAAGCTTCATATTTCCATCCATAATTCCATCTGCTTGACTGATGTCAGTGCCTTCTTAATCCTAGACCTTCTACGTCATCCTGACATTCCTCTTGACTCGATCTGAGCGCTATCTTTTCATAACTCTTCCTATAATCTCAACTACGGCTTAATGTCTGCTGGCGTAGCCGATAGCCTCAACTAGGTATCGGGTACACTACTAAGATTGGCTTAGACAGACAAAAGCCCAACATGGAAAATCCCGCGAAGGATGATTATTGCCCCAACGATAGTAATCTCACACTGCCTATAAAATGATCATTAAAAGCATGTGGTTATTAAAAGACGATGAGAATGAGGTTAAAACCTGAAGTCGGTACTTATCTTTGCTTCATGGCGAAGGTGAAGTTCCTTTTGAAGGTTGAGATTAAAGTTCCAACATGGCGTGGAATTAAAAGAATGCCTCTTTAGCTGAGGAGGCGAGCTCTAGTTGAGCTTCTAACTGACTGAGACGACTGCCGGCGTACAAGTGAGACACGCTCAGCGAAGCACAGAGGGACCAGGGAAGGGAAAAGAGTGGGGGGTAGGAGACAAAATGAAAACATATAAGCATAACCAACATTGAAAAGTTAATTTCTCTTGAGGAAATGGTCTTCAAAGAGTTGATAGCAGGCAACACTAGCGCAGCATGGTGGGTGAAAAAGTAGACGAAGTTCTCTTGATCACGGAGATGATAACTGGCGATGGCGACGACATCTGGTGGCCAGATTGGTAAGGAAGTCCTCTTGTACAGGGAAGAATTGAGGAACTTCAGAGATTCGCTGCTAGATGACGCTAGGTGGGTCATGGAAGATATATATCTAGAACAGACTCACAAGTAACATAAGAGACATGACCAACAAGGAGAAATTAGAAGATCACTGTTGGTGTTTGAGAAAAAGGAAGGAATGAACTATCAAAGAGAAGTAAAAGTTTACTCTGTCTTACCGTGTATTACAAAGAATACACCAAATGCGTCTGCTAAGTGCATTTCAGACATGCTAAATCGGGTTTAAATCCGGTGAACAAGATGGCCACTCCATTCGTTCAATGCCCTCGTCGACAAGCATGTTGTCCAACGGTGCAGCTCTGTGGAGTCGTGCGTTATCGTTCACCAGAATGAACCCATCGCCTATGGCACCAGCGTAGGGCACAACAAACGGTCAAAGGATCTCGTCTCGATACCTCTGAGCAGTCAAAGCGCCATTCTGAACGACATAGAGGTCCGTACGTCCGCCAATACTGACTCCAGCCCACACCTTTCGTCCACCACCATGATACGGTGCTGTTTCCTGCACATAAGTGGGATTGTTCCGAGTTCCACGTTCTCTCCAGATGAGAGAACGACGATTGACCGCCTGAACACAATATCTTGACTCATCTGTGAACAGAACTCGGCGCCATTCGTTACGACGCCAATCCTGATGTTCCTCCACCCAGTTTCTGCGTGATAATCGGTGGCGTGGTTTAATGGGACACACACCATAGGCCTCCGTGCGTAGAGACCACTTTCCCGAAGGTTTTCGGACTGTTTGTGTTGATATTTCGCGTCCTGTTGCCGCCTGGAGGGTGCGTCGCAGCTGAGTTGCATTCAGCCTCCTGTCACGACGGGCTGTTAACCGGAGATAACGGTCACCTCTTGCTGATGTTACCCGTGGACGACCTTGGCCTAGCCTTCTTTTAACGGTTCTTGTTGTCTGAAATCACGTCCAGGTCCTGGAAATTACACTTTGGGACACTCTTATAGCTGCAGCCCCCTTCCTCTGTGTCTGTACCGCTTCCAACTTCCCTATGGCTCTCTATGCCATTCCTTCGGGTAAGTCACGTTGTTGTTGCATTGCACTACCTGCTCACTACACCATCTGAACCCAACTGCTTGTGTCATTCGTTTGGTAGAGTAAACACACGTCCACACCAACCCCTCTGCAGCAACTTTCTGTTATTACTACTATCTCGGTTGCCGTAATGTTGATGTCTCCACTCCGTAGAACCGACAGAAAAACGTCGAACCATTTTAGGTCATTCTGCCGATGACAATACGTCAGAACCTAGATACCTCAACTGATCCCCTAATTGTTTTGACCAGTGTAGATGAACACAATAAAAAAAACATAAAGCAGATTTAACCTGAATTAAAAGTCGTAACTACACATTATCAAGCCTCCGTGGCTTAGGCGGCAGCACGCCGGCCTCTCACCGCTGGGTCCGTGGTTCAAATCCCGGTCACTCCATGTGAGATCTGTGCTGGACAAAACGGAGGCAGACAGGTTTTTCTCCGGGTACTCCGGTTTTCCCTGTCAAAATTTCATTCCAGCAACACTCTCCACTATCATTTCATTTCATCTGTCATTCATTTAATCACTGCCCCAGAGGAGTGCGTCAGGCCTCGGCAGCCGGCACAGTTCATATCCTCGCCGCTAGATGGGGGCTTCATTCATTCCATTCCTGACCCGGTCGGAGACTGGAAGCAGGCTGTGGATTTTCATTTTTCAACTACACATTAAAACTTAAAAAAGTAACCCCTCTCCCTCATGAACCGGATGACGAGGTCTACTGACGGCCCGTCATCACGGAGAATAAGGGAGAGGGTATTAGGCAGTTTAAGAGTCCTTCGCAGATCGGCCAGATCCACACACTCCAAGAGAAGATGTGCCACGGTTAGATGGGCACCGCAAGTACACACAGGGGGATCTTTTCTCTTTAGCAAGTGGGAGTGCGTAGCAATCCCATGGCCGATCCGGAGTCGACAGAGTACCACAGCTTCCTTCCGGAGAGATCGGAAGGAAGATTTCCACACCTTCGTTGTCTCCTTGATGCCTCTCAGTTTGTTGGGTGGAGGCGTGGCACGCCATGCTTCCTCCCAATGCGACAGGATCGAATGCCGCAACTAAGAGCGCACATCACAAGCAGGCACCTTATACGATAGCGAGGGCAGTGCGACTGCCTCTCTCGCCGCCTGATCAGCAAGCTCGTTTCCCGCAATACCCATGTGGCTAGGAAGCCACACAAAGGTCACCCCGGTTCCAGCGTTACACGAACTGACGAGCACGTCGTGCACACGCTGGACCAGATTGAATGATGAAGAAGCCATCAAATAAAGGTAATTTAATAAAATAAAAGTATAAACCTATGGCCTGGCCTATAGTGGAACCCGGGACCTCTGGCTTTAGAGCCTTTCATTCTATCCGCTGTGTATTAGTTTATGAAGTTACATTTTTAAACATTTTAAGATATTCCCATAAATAGAGAAAGCGTTGTGCCTGATTATTTCGAATTTTTGGTTTATCCAGGATGAGGTGCATAGTAACCAAATACAGTATATCCTCAGTTTAAGTTTTGTCTGTTTGTTATGGGGTTGGTACTGGAATAAATGTCACCCCCAAAATAAAACCAGGATATAAATTATTTAGCATAAGCGTCCCTTGAGGCGGAGGTGGATTCTTGAGAATCCCAAATATCTCCTTTAACATTAGTCTTAAGGTAATATATGAAATAACAAAATAGTAATTAATATTATCATGACCTAAAATAGTTAAATAAATACTTATTGATTTTACGTCTCTCTTAACTACTGTGGCATTTAGAGACGCCGGTATGCCGGAACTGTGCCCCAAAGGGGATTTTTAACGTGCCACGGCTCCATCGCATTTGCGCACCCTCAAATAAGAACTGGCTGCACCAGGATTCGATCCTGCAACCTTGGCCACAGCAGGCGAGAACGTTACTGCTGAGCCACACAGCCAGACAATTTAATAAATAGATAAATGAAGAAATAAATAATTAATTAATATTGAATGAATTAATTAATTAATATAGAAAGAAAGAAAGAAAGAAAGAAAGAAAGAAATAGATAAAAATAATTAAATAAATATATAATTAGTTAAATAAATAAATAAATAAATAATGAATTAAATAATTAAATAAATCAGCCAACTTGATTGTAAAGCAATACTTTTCACAAATCGTAATGCAGTAAATTACAAGATTTTCAAACAGTGAACATGGTGGCGAGAGATTGCTGTAACAGCTTGTCTTGGAGAGTAGAAACTATAAGGGCAACTGCCAATAGTCCATATAAAACCACTCCCCTGATGACCGAGAAACACTTGTAAGGGTCTGAGGATCAATTGCAAGCCGATTCCTTTGATGCCAAATGAGGATGCGTTGGCCGTCGCGACTATTCATTTGTATGAATACAGTTAAAACAATGTATTCCTTTCTGTTTTTATTACAGTCGCAGTATTCACCAGCAATGTGGTAACGATCATTCTGACCATCCGTCTCATCGCCTCCATCGTGCTGATAATTGGAGCCAACAACGTAAGTCTATTCTACTGATACAAGTCTAATAAGGGGATTAATTTTCAGACAGTCAACGCGTTAATGTGGCCAATTAAATTTATCTATTCACACCTATTAACCTGGAAAAAACATTACATGGCTTATTTGAATGGATGAAAGAAGTATTTATTGCAGCCAATAGCCATAGAAAAAATAAACAATATACATTAGAAGTCGCCAGGCGTGGATCTAGAGTTTGGCTTTGGAGGGGGTCACAGAATCGAAATTGTTAAGAAAAATGGTATCCCTAACAACGCAATCACAAAATAACCAAACGTACAAACCCAGACCAATTTTTTGCAAGCTACATGGATAAAAATTTAATGCGTTTAGCGCACCAAAAATATTCGTATAAATTGCAACGACGTGTTTTACGACTTTTACATCGAGCTTCGAGAAAAGTATCAAGGTACGTTACTGTTTCGGCAAGTCGAGTTGGTACCGACAAATGGAGAAAGTCACAGCTTAAATTGCCAACCAAGCTTGCAGTTTGGACGTCGGCAAAATGTTTTGTCGCGAAAAAAAAAGCCACAAATTCCTATCCGTGCATTGCTGCACATTCATCGTGACATCCTTTTTTTTTTTTTTTTTTTTTTTTTTTTTTTTTTTTGTCGTGTAGCCTCCTGAGAGGCCGAGTGCAGGTCTTTCTAGTCGACGCCCGTGGGCGACCTGCGCGTCGGGATGAGAGATGGAATGGACGAAGATGAATGAAACTGGGCAAGGATGTGGAAGGAAGCGGCCGTGGCCTGTCAGAAGGTACTGTCCCAGCATTTGCCTGGTGTTGAAAATGGGAAACCACGGAAAACCATTTCAAGGACAGCCGACGTTGGGGCTCGAACCCACGCGTCTACCGAGTCAGCAGAGAGCTTGGCCCCTTGACCTAACGCAGCGCTTTAGCCCGCGTAGCCACTACTGTCGGTGGTGACATCCTTATAGACATCGATAAGGTAATCACAAGGTTTGCTAAACAAAATAGACGAGTTGATTTTGTTATATAAATAATCTTTTTATATAACAGGTATGAAGTTGTAAATATGTACAGTTGTAACAGAACATAATAATTGCAATAAAATATTTTCAGTATTGAATAAAATGAAAGAAAAATAACCTGTTTAGTTTTTCAGTTAAAATTCGTTAGGTTTTATTTGTCTGGTTATTGTGTTTGCGTTTTTTGTGTTTGCCAAAAAAATTGGTCTCTGTTGGGGGGGGGGGGGGGGGGGGTCACGGAGGCCCTGAATCCGCGCCTGGAAGTCGCACAAATTCATTTCTGAGTCTGGATCGAAGGTTTTCGCTCCATAGTAGAATAAACACCGTGTCTAGTCAGAGTGTCTACAATAAGGATGAAGTAAACATTAGCTACATTTAGTTGCTTTATCAATTCAAGATGCTTCTGTGGTCTGCAAGCGTATAGGCTCATCATCATCATCATCATCATCATGAACCGGCTCCAGTTTCCCGGGTGCGATGAATGAGCGCTCTCCATTTAGTTCTTTCCAAGAATGTTTCCTCCTCCATGATCCGCTGCACATCCAGACCTCTCCCTGCAAGATCATTTCTAACCTGGTCTATCCATCTCTTCCTCGGTCGACCTCTTGGTCTCTTGCCGTTCAGTTCTTTCTCAAACCACACCGTTGCTGTTCTTTGTGTGTCCATTCTTTTGAGAAAACCGAACCATTTCAGCCTGGCTTCAACACAGATCTCATTAAGAGATTGTTCTACTTGAACAAGATGACGTATGTTATCATTTTCTATTTTGTACCTCCTTGTCTTCTGAACCATAGTTCTTAAAAACTTCAACTCCACCGTCTGTAGTTTGCTGGTATATCTCTTGGGTTGGGTACAGCTTTCTAAGCTATATGTAGTAACAGGTACAAAGAAGCTCTTGTAGAGTATAAGTTTTGATCTTAAAGGAACTTGCTTCTGTTGTATTTCAGCCTCATTTTCACCCCATATTACAACATAATCTGCAAACGCTAAAGCTTTAAACTCAGAAGTCATATTGAGTCTCTTAACTCTCTTCATTATTTCATCCATTACAGTAATGAATAAAAGTGGTGATAGAGCGCTGCCTTGCAGTATACCCTGCATAGTCTCGAACCACTCTGAATAGCCATCACCTATTTGGACACAACACTGGCAGTGTTCGTATAGCATCTTGACTTTTTTTTTAAGCGCATGGTATTGATCTATTTTGAAGGCATTCCCAGATTGTATTTCTCCGTACACTGTCATAAGCTTTGTCAATATCAAGAAAAATGAAGATTATGTCTTTTCCTTTTTCCCAATGCTTCTCCATAATCATCCTGACAGAAAATATCAGATCAGTTGTTGCCCTGTTCCGTCTGAAACCACACTGCTCATCTTCAAGCTGTGGTTCAAATTCTTAATCTGTGTTCTATGATTCGTTCCATTATCTTCAGGCCATGAGACAGAAGAGTAATTCCCCTGTAGTTGCTAGGTTTCCGTCTGTCTCTTTTCTTATATAGACATAGAGGGACGATAACACATTTAGTCTAGTCTGTTGGTATTTTTTTCTTCTTTCCAAATAGTGTTTAGGACTCAAATACAACCACTGCAATCCTTGTACTCCAGATGCCTTGATCATGCCAGCGTTTACAACATCAATGCCTGTTGCCCTAGCTTTTCATGTCCTTTAGGGCATTTTCCACTTCCATCCACGTTAGAGGGTACTCCATATCTGGGATATTTTCATCTTTTTTAGTCTCCTCTTGTTTGGTATTTGAATTTTGATCATTATAAAAATTTTCGAAATACTGTCCCATCTCATCTCGAATCTCATTCCATGTGATGTTTCCATCTTCCTTCTCCACAGCCTTTATTAGTTCATAGCCGTTTTTCTTACTCCTCACCACTTGATATAATAGCTTCCTTTTGTTCCTGCAGTCTTCTTCTATTTTCTGTGTGAATTCTGTCCAGTATTTCTCTTTTTCTGCAGAAATGATTATTTTCACCTTAAGTTTCAGGTCCCTGTACAGCTGACTGAGTTCTTGTAATTTCTCTTCTTTCTGGCTGTCTCTGTCCCTCAAGTTTCCTCACTTCATTTCTCTCTTTTATTGCTTGCTTTGCCAACAATATTTACTGCAGTATCTACCAGGATTTTCTTAAATCCAAGCCATTTTTCTTCAGCTGATCCAGTCAGATACTTAGGCAGTTGGTCTCTAATCTTCATCTGGTATTCATACCTCTTATCTGGTTTTCAAAATCCCAACGTTCTATCCTGGGTTTACGTTTGGTATTCGCCTTTCTTATCAGAATGTTTCCTAGGATGGCTACTAGTAACCTGTGGTCACTATCCAAACTTTCTCCTGGCAGTATTTTTACATCTCCAATAAATGCTCCAGCTTCTTTATCTGCAATAATATAATCAATAACAGATTTCTGTTCTCCATTCCAGCTGTACCTTGTGATCTTATGGCTCAACTGTTTTTGAAACCAGGTGTTCTTAATAAATAGATTATTTCTTAAGCAGAAGTCAAGAAGGCATTCAACCTCTTGGATTCGATTTCCATACCCATGGGGACCCATCACTGTCTCATATCCTGTCCTATCATTTCCCACATGAGCATTTAAATCGCCCATAACAAGAATGTTATCTTGTTCAACGTGGTCTTGTAATTGTTGAAGGAAGTAATCTTTCTCTTCTTGACTACACCCAACCTGTGGAGCATAAACCTGAACAATAGTCAGTGTGTTCTTGTCGATTTTCTGATGTAGCTTGATAATTCGTTCATTTACATATTCTACATCAGATACAGCATCGATGCTCTTGCTGATAACAAACGCCACACCATTCCTTGCTTCGGTCTTATTTCCATGCCAGTATAGTTTATAACCTTTCCTCAGCAATTTAGTTCCTTTCCCTTTCCACTTTGTTTCGTTCAGTCCAAGGACCTCAATCTTCCTTCTTTCCATGAGATCTACGAGCTCCTCACATTTGGCGGTCAGGTAATGGTATTTAATGTTGCCATTTTGAATTTATTGCTCCTCCGTCCAGTAATTTTCCTCTTTGAATAGTTTTGTTTAACTTCTGGATTACCACCGTCATCCTTACCAGAACCAAGTTACACGTATAAGGTTTAAAAAGGAAATTAAATAAATACCAGATTTTTAATATCAAATGAATTGTTTCAGCTAATATGCCGTCTTGTGTACAAGAAGTTGTTACGATTACCAAGAGGTTGCTTTGCTCTTGTCCAATTGGCAAGATTTCCTTTGTCCCCGCGGTAGGTCACCAAGAAATATATGCGACATTGCGTGATCGTCACTGAATTCGGTCTTCACAGTTAAGTACGGATGTTTCACGATCGGCGCTGCACTCAGCCGTCAGACGGAATTCCCGTACTTTCACGGTAAAAACGCGGAGAAATATCACGATTTAGATAATCGGTGTCCATTTTAGTCGTTTGACGAGATTTCCATTGTCCATGAGGCCGGCACGTGTTATAGCATTATTACGGGCGAGTAGGTTTCGTGATGGGCGTCCAATCACCTTTGACAGGATTCCCGCAGTCCTCGTGGCCACAAGTTCGCGATCTGACATGTGTTTTATGATTTTACACAACCGGCGCCGATCTCGGTCGGTTTGACGAGATTCACACAGCCACGTCGTGCGGTCAGTCGGCCGTTTTGAGTTCGGGGGATTAACTTTCGAAGTAGGTATCGGATATTACGAATTATTCAGAGAGGATTGCACAAATTATACCAGAAGAGGGCACATTATCCTTCGAATATGAATCACGAATTATACACGTTTTCGAGATAATCAGTTAGATTAAATATCAGATAGAACGAAAGTTCGAAGGAAAATCCACATATAACGGAATTTCGAATTTACCATACTGGATGTCGCAAACTTAGGAGACGGATTGATTTTTAAAATATATGTACTTCGATGTTATTTCGCGAATTTTTTTCGAAACGGTATCAGTTAGCAAGATTGCGACATTAAATTATGTCGCGTCATTTCTGGACTTCAATTTGAGATAGTTTCCAAATTTAGAGGTTAATAACCGAAATGAGAGTCGGAAGTTTTCGCGAATGAACGTCTCACGAAAAGTCAGGGTCCCTAATAATACAGAAAAATATTTCACACAAAACTAAGAACTCTTCTTGATGGCGAAAATATACGTTGAACAGGTATATATCACTCGATGTATCCTCCGAGTGCATTTCCTTGAAGTCGGACACGGGGAAATGTAGCTTCATTACGCAATCGGCGTTTTGTGAGCTTAGCGGTGCGTGTTTAAATGATTTAAACCAACCTCAGCGAATTTCGTTACCTTCAACTATCCTGACATAGAAATTAGCTACTTATCGTTACTTTAGTCACTGGTATACACACTGGTAGAGTTCCTTTTAGTCATCTGAAGTTCCAAACTGTGACAAAGGTACACCACATTACATGATATGTGTGGCACCAATCTCCACATAAACTGCATTTACATTCTGGGCCTGGTAGATGACACACCGCTATGCTGCAAATCTCGTGATGAAAACCATGCCTTAGCTCGAAATTTGGTCCTTTCCAGTTCTCTAGTATTATCGCATTAGTTGCAAAGAAATTGTCCCAAATTTCTGTTATTTTATTGGTCATTTTCTTGATTATTTGATAGTCTTCAGTGGCTGGAAGTAGCATTTATGACCTCAGCCCCTCAACATAAGATTGTTCTTTCGCCAGGATTTATACCAGGCGGGACGGTGTGAAGTTCTATTACAATACCGTAGTTTACTGCTATTTACCTTGCACTAGCACAACTGCCGACCAGTCAGACAGGAGTTGCAGATAGCGCTATCTTCGGCTCGTCTGTAGACCGACAAGGCTGTCAAAACATCAATATTGCTTTGCTGACATCCGTAGTACAGTTAGCAATAATTTGTAATACCTATCTTAGGCTTAGTCCTTGCCTCATCAACTTGGCATCTTCATCGGGAACATTTTGCTCATCCCTTGGCGTAAGGGTGGATCATATCAAAAGGCTTTCAGACAAAAGTTTTGGGTAATATTCAGGGGACCATCGAACCATTTCGAACGGTTTTGATATTGTGCCTATTAAGGGAGGTATAATTCTTTTTTCACAAAAAACTCAATTTTGTTCACCTTTTTGGTCATGATTGGCGCTATCAAAAACCTTTACTGAGATAAGTTTTTAGCCCTTATCCGAAGAATAGTATGAACTTTGAATGGAATCTATTTTTCGCATATTAAGAAAGTTATAGCGATTTTCACTTTTTCAAAAAAAAAAAGAGCCCCCCCCCCATTCCCCCCCCGTTGGTCCGATTTTGCCAATTAACGAATTCTGTCTACATTTTATAGGGTAATATTTTATGTTTGGATTTGAAAGTAATTGGTGGAAAGTGTCGGTAGTTATCGTGTCCACAAGAAAGTGATATAATACAGGGTTAATTAAAATACATGGACCCCAATAAACTGGCGATAGAAGAAGGTATTCTAAGCGAACGTTTTCAAGGAATTGAGTCGTATCTTAATTAGTGTAAGTGAAATTAAATCACAAAAATCGTTGGCCAGTGTTTTGGAAAAGCAAGTAGACTGGGTTCCCCTCAGCAACACAGCGGATTTCTCCCCGTCGGTCGGCCTCCCCTCCAACGCTGTGGAATGTTGAACAGAGTCTGAAGAAGGTGACCTCCTCGCAGTGTCTGCCAATGGCAATGAAATACACAAACCGAGCCTAAGAACAGCTCATTCACACCTTCACGGGGATTGGCTACATGGCTAGTGATGGTGGACCTGTTTAGGATTCAGGCAGCCTTATGGCCTATGACACAGCTTATTGGTCTATGGCAGCGGTTCCCAACCGTTTTCTACTCTCTAACCTCTTCTGCAACGATCTGAGTTGGGTGAATCACTGACTTTTAAATATAAAATGTGCATGTAACTGTTCCTTAGTTGGGTCGCGGTACTGTTAATATTGTTAGAACACAAAGAAGCCGGCAGGTTAAATTCCCATTGCAGCGAAATCAAATGCATTCCTAACGTTACAGGCCAATAACTGTAAATCAGGCGTTCGTGGTAAATATTAATTTAATGTGGAATTAATGTAATACATTTCCGAAGTTACACATATGTAACAAGGCGCATTACAGGGCTAATTTAATTTTAAAATAATAATAATAATAATAATAATAAGAAGAAGAAGAAGAATCAAGAAAATGGAAGCCTCTTTCCAAACCACCCGCAACATATATATAAAAAGTGCTTTTCTATGAACACAAAAATTCGTCACTACTACACTGTCATCAAACCAATACCGCTATATGCATCTGAATGCCTTATCCTATCCGAGAAATGTTTGCTCGAGAATTTAGAGAGAAAAGAGAGAAAAGAAATAAAGAAAGAAAGAAAGAAAGAAAGAAAGAAAGAAAGAAAGGAAGAAAGAATGGCAGAAAGATCCTACACTTCATACTTGGCCCGGACTACAAAAGTGGCAACTACATCAGAAAATCCAGGCAAGAAATATACTCGAAGATAGAGAAGATCACAGACACAATGCGAAAACGCAGAGTTCGCTTCTATGGTAATATACGACGGATGATCGACTTCCGATGAACGAAACGTATCTTCAGTATCTTGGACTCAAAACCAAAAACGGCAATGCCATGGTACGTTAACGTCCAGAAGGATCTTAAAGAAATTGGGATACGAGCACATCACCGAAATCTTTAGAGAGCAGCCATCAAGACGTTTGGGACTTGCCGGGACGAAAAACGGACAACTGGTGCGAAATGGACAGAAGAACGTCGTATTAACACAGTGAGCTCATGAAGACGATGTGGATCAAGGAAAAATGAACAAATGCCAGAATGTAAAATGAGGCTTATCGTGGTCCCTAGTTAGCCGATTAGCGAAATTGAATGAATGAATATGACAATGCCGCAGAAATTAAGGAAACAGTAATAGGCCTAACCTCGAAACCCACCATTATGGAGAAGTGTTTGGCGAACCCCTTGAAATATTTTGCGAACCCCCTGGAGGTTCGCGAGCCACAGGTTGGGAAACGATGGTCTACTATATAGTACTGTATACTTCCTTTGGGGCGATGATAAATGATTGATAATTAAGTATTGTCGGAATTAAAATGACAAGGGAGACCGGAGATCACTCTGTCCTGCACAACTTTCATTATGCACCGACCAAGTTGGGGCGCCACTTTGGACGGCCGATGTCTGAACTTCAGCTCAGTGAGGAGTATAATTTGCGGTTATTTCATCCCTTAACCCTCCTCATAGTGATGAACATAGTTTTTTCCTTGCCATTCGCCCCAAATCTCTCTGTTCAAATATCGGTAGGACCAAGTGACATGTATTAAGGGCAGAGTTTGAGAGACAACGCATTCACATACGATTTCAATCATCCTTCCACACCATGGCTGATTATCGAAATTATTTTATCCTTTGCAACAAAATCAATCAATCAATTTATCCAGGACTTCCACATTTACAAGGCAGGTTACACAGTACTACTGGTTCAAATATCCAAAGCATGATGTGAAATGTCAACAACAAACACTATTTCCTTACATACGGGTTTAACAAGACAAACACCACTATCCGCATTTAACAGCTGACAAACTCTCCTCCTCCACAGGTAACGTCATACTTCGATTACATAACAACTTCCTTGTCTTCTTTGCCCCGTTCCAAACCCCATTGGCTAAAGCAGACTTCGTTTGCACCTTCTGCTTGAAGATTTTTAATTTAAAGTTAGATGATAATTCTTTCACCTAGCATGCTTACAATAGTCCCCTCTATCACCCGTGTAACGGAGTACATGTACACACATCAAAAAAAGTTTTGCATCACCTCGATTCCCAGATCTCCGGCATATAGACGTTGACTGTGTATATTGTATCAAAGATACAGTCCCTTTGACTGTTCATAGATGTCACTAAAACTGCTCAAAGATGTAAACAACCATGCATGCGCAGGGCCTATTAGACGGAGGGGGTACGACAGCCGATCAGTTCCAGTCATTCCACCAGGACGAAGGTACGCTGCACATGTTGTCTGTAGTTCTACCATGCCTAGAAGGTCAATACCGCAGTTCGATCGCGTCCGCATTGTTACTTTGTGTCAAGAAGGGCTCTCAACAAGGGAAGTTTCCAGGCGTCTCAGAGTGAACCAAAGCGATGTTGTTCGGACATGGAGGAGGTACAGAGATACAGGAACTGTCGATGACAGGCCTCGCTCAGGCCGCCCAAGGGCTACTACTGTAGTGGATGACCGCTACTTACGGATTGCCGCTCGGAGGAACCCTGACAGCAATGCCACCATGTTGAATAATGCGTTTCGTTCAGCCACAGGACGTCGTGTTTCAACTCAAACTGTGCGCAATAGGCTGCATGATGCGCAACTTCACTCCCGACGTCCATGGCGAGGTCCAGCTTTGCAACCCCGACACCATGCAGCGCGGTACAGATGGGCCCAACAACATGCTGAATGGACCCCACAGAATTGGCATCACGTTCTCTTCACCGATGAGTGTCGCATATGCCTTCAACCAGACAATCGTCGGAGACGTGTTTGGAGGCACCCTGGTCAGGCTGAACGTCTTAGACACACTGTCCAGCGAGTGCAGCAAGGTGGTGGTTCCCTGATGTTTTGGGGTGGCATTATGTGGGGCCGACGTACGCCACTGGTGGTCATGGAAGGCTCCGAAACGGCTTTACGATACCTGAATGACATCCTCCGACCCATAGTGCACCCATATCGGCAGAATATTGGAGAGGCATTTGTCTTCATGGACGACAATTCTCGACCTCATCGTGCACATCTTGTGAATGCGTTCCTTCAAGATAACGACATCGCTCGACTACAGTGGCCAGCATGTTCGCCAGACATGAACCCTATCGAACATGCCTGGGATATGTTGAAAAGGGCTGTTTATGGACGTCTTGACCCACCAACCACTCTGAGAGATTTACGCCGAATTGTCGTTGAGGAGTGGGACAATTTGGACCAACAGTGTCTTGATGAACTTGTGGATAGTATGCCACGACGAATACAGGCATGCATCAATGCAAGAGGACGTGCTTCTGGGTATTAGAGGTAGTGGTGTGTACTGCAATCTGGACCACAAATGCTGAAAGTCTAGCTGTATGATGGTACAACATGCAATGTGTGGGTCTCATGAGCAATAAAACGAGCTGAAATGTTGTTTGTGTTGATCTCTATTCCCTTTGTATTTAAAGGTTCCGGAACTCTTGGAACCGAGGTGATGCAAAACTTTTTTTGATGTGTGTATATCAATTACATCCTGTATATATAGGTAAATACAGTATATATAAACTTTTGAACTGACGGTGGTTTTGGGGTCTGACGGATGTGAAACGCGAAGATACAAGTCGTTACATGGTACCCATTGCAATAGGTAGGTTTCTAATGAAATCTACCCAATAACGATGACTTACTTCGATAACGGTAATATTAAAGCAGTTACTCTTAAAAAATGGTAAGTTAATTGTTACGTAGTTACTCTCAATATGTCACTGGTTCTAATATGATAACGTTGTTCACAGGAGAATCCTGAGCTGGTGAAACCATGGATCATCTGCTCCATCGTGATCGCCACGCTGAGAGCCATAGAGTGCTTCGTTATCATGATCCACTGCATCGTACACCAGTTAATCTACGGAGGGGTGGTCATCCTCATAGGGGAAGCATTATCCTTAGGTGAGTGGTGTCCGTGCATTAATTCTCAATCTGGCTCCATATTGGAAAATGTGCCGTTTCAACACGACACTCATCCATAGCTCCGTTGTTAGTATCAATATAATCTGAGACATTGCCCCTGTTCAAAACCTGATTATGACCAAATACAAGAAAAAAAAATACGGAGGTATAACCAGATTGGTGGCTCACACTTATCCACCGAAGTTCATCGGAAGAGATTAGTGAGGGTAGCATTCCTGATTTCATACTTAAGGAAATGCCTTACTAAAAATGTCGATCCAAGTCGAACAGCAGCAATCAGGACAAGGCCTGTTGGATGGAGCTATGAGCGTACTCAGAGGCGCGAAATAAAATCTTGCCCCAGTAAAAGAAAAAACCAGGAGAGAAGGCGATTCAAGGAATTACACCCCTACCGGCTGCGTGCATTTCAATAAGAAACATAAATTCCCAAAACAAATTTATTAAAAATCATAGTTGTTATTACATAAAATTACAATTGAACTTAACTTAATAATGAACACACATAACCTATCAAAATAACAATTAACCCCACACACTTCTTAACCTAGCAATGAAACACATACACGAATGACCCCAAGTATATAACCCGTGAAACTAAATCATCAGTCAATTGCCCGCATGGCAACCTACACTCTTTCATTCTGCGGTTAATCCAGAATCACCGAAATGAATTATCCCCAACGAGGATAAATGAAGAAAAAACAACAACACAAAACAGGCCCAATTGCCATTTCAAAAAAACAAAACAAAAAAAACATTGCATAAAGCGACCAGAAGCATCCCTTAGGGGAACGGTTTAGTCAAAGAGACTCCTCAGTACTGTCTGTCCCGAGAAGCCTGTTCGACGAAGTTTAAAACCACAAACCCGCACCCAAGTTAAACGGTAACAAACAATGAAAACTCCACCCTGCAATAAATCCCATGCAGCATCACGACCAAAATACATTATACCTTCCAAATGTCTTAACTAAATACACCGGCGGCTGGTGGTCTTAGAGCTTGGGAGGTCACACACAATAAATTATCATGCACAGTAAAAATTACTCGCTAGCACGCTAGGTGTTTGCCAATATCCATTAAATTTTGTCTCATTAGGGAAAATGTTATGTTGTACATTTAATATAATTTAAACGACCCTCTAAATCACAATTTAATTCGAAATTTATAATAGCCTATCACTAAGACATTTGTCAAAAACTCTAGGCCTAGGTGAAAAACAAAATTATTTAATTGGTAACACTTGTCACAGAATTCCAGAAGAGACCTCTTTACGTAACCTTTTTTATTTATTTATTTATTTATTTTAACAGCATGTTCCATTACAATGAAAGTAATACTACATGCTATGTTTACAAAATGTTTACAATTTTAATAACATACATTTACCTATGTATTATTCATTATTGTTATATGGCTATTTGTTTGGTGATATATTGTTCTAGGAACTGTCTATATCTATTAACTTATTGTTTTTATGAGCTACACCAATATTAAGAATCTGTTCAACTGCTTGACATTTTTTCTAAATCTATTAAATTAAAATATAAAATTAATTATATAATGCTTCATTAGCTTAATTTTTTCGAACGTCCATTTTCAATGTTTATTTACCATATTGTCCTTAAACAACTGTCTTTCTTTTTCCAGTTTCACACATGTAAATAACAAATGATAAACTGTTCGTTCTTCATTGCCACACGCCCACAATGGACTGTCTTTTATTTTGAAACGAAAGAAATACGAATTTATCTTAACATGCCCTGTTAAGAAAGTATTTACATTGCTAGTTAATGGGAAGTTTCTTTTTAACCTATCCTTGAAACTAGGTATGAATGATTTTGTCGCTGCACCATTTGAACTATTCTTCCTTTTGTTTTTGTAGGTTAGGTAATGGGCATAGGCATAGCACTCGTGCTCTGAACCCAGTCACAGCCCGAAAAATACTATTACACGTGAAGAGTATCCAATATTTGAACTAAAAATTACTGGAAAAATGTTACACATACATACAAGGACACAGAAAGGTTCTAATCTTCACACCAAGCGACGTACCTTAGTGGCTTACTACTTTAACACAAACATATCGTCACACTTAAGGGTATGGAATTTAAAACTTAAGGGAGCATTCTTGCAGAAATCTAAGGAAGGCATGAATAACAGAAGGAATAGGAGAATGAAGGAGAACAGAAATATTGAGAGGGAGGGGGAAACCTAACGAACGTAACGTGTATAGAAAGGGGGCACGGTGAGTGCCATAAATAGGGCAATGACAAAATTAAATGATTAATAGTGCCGATTGCCATAGAACAGTCGCAGAGATCCGAAGGACGAAGCTTACGGCGGGCCATATATACCTGAGTTAATGGATGATGAAAACGTAAACGGATAATCGTAATAATATGATGTCGAGTGTAAGATCCATTATAAAACCATGGGTGTCTAGGGATGGTGGGTGGAATTCTATAATATAACCTGGCTTTCGTGCGTGTATAATCCTGCCATTGTTGTAACCAAACATTAAGTAATTGAGATTTGAGAAGGGGGAGATATATTCTTCCATTAGTTCTCATTTTACGTAACCTTGGAACTAATGACACCAAGGTGGTGCCCTGTTTGCCATCTAGTGGCCGTCTTCCGAATCATTTCAAACCGCAAGGGAAGAACACTGCCGGCTGGATCACAACACTCCTGGTTGCTTTAAACTGCCTGCCCATTCGACACTCACAGGCGTACAAGATATATGCATTAATTCACCGCTAGGTGCAGCACTAAGGCACTGGAATTTTCGCGGCTTTTTAAAGAGGAAGATACCTGAAACGAAGAATTTCTATGTTTGGAGGATCAATATCGAAATTGACGGACGTGAAAACTTTACAATAAGTTAGTTCTTTTGTTATTCAATCATCTAAAAGTATTCAGACACATACTTACGGGCAAATTTTCAGTATTAAGAAAAGCAAAAATGCATGGTGGTGGTGGCGATTGTTTTTAAGGGGCGAAATGTCTAGCTCATTTGCCCGTAATTATACGGATGGTAATAAAATACAATTAGGCTACTTCCAACTGATTTAAATCTAACTTACATACTAGAGATTTATTTTTTGTCGTGTAGCCTCCCGAGAGGCCGAGTGCAGGTCTTTCTAGTCGACGCCCGTGGGCGACCTGCGCGTCGGGATGAGAGATGGAATGGATGAAGATGAATGAAACTGGGCAAGGATGTGGAAGGAAGCGGCCGTGGCCTGTCAGAGGTTACTGTCCCAGCATTTGCCTGGTGTTGAAAATGGGAAACCACGGAAAACCATTTCAAGGACAGCCGACGGTGGGGCTCGATCCCACGCGTCTACCGAGTCAGCAGAGAGCTTGGCCTCTTGACCTAACGTAGCGCTTTAGCCCGCGTAGCCTCTACTGTCGGTATACTAGAGATGAAAATAAAGAATAAGGGCAATAAAAGATCAAAAAAGGGCCGCCGAAAAATGGGATGTTCATTTATTCAGGAGCTTTGCGACATCGTGGTCATGTAGCACCATGTACTTAGATGTGTGTTGAATTTGTTTGATAACCCATCGTATTGTGAGGACTGTATTAGTGTGTGTATTTTTAAGTCAAGTGAGGATTGGGAAGGAGACGACCGCGGCCTTAAATTAGGAACCATCCCGGCATTTGCCCAGAGTAGAAGTGGGGAAACCACGGAAAACCACTTCGAGGATGGCTGAGGTGGGATTCGAACCCCCATCCACTCATTTTTGCCTCGCGATGACGAATGTACCCCGTTCCAGCACTCAAACCAGAATTAAATTTCTTGGCAGACAGGGAATTGAATTCTACCTCCGGGGCTAGCGCCAAGCATCCTAGCTGCCAAACCACGAGAGAAGGATTGAGGGACTTGAAAGGAAGTAAAGCTATGAAAGGCAGATAGAAAAGGGTGTGGGAGAGATGACCTCGTATTTCCGCCCCTTAAAACAATAACGGATAGAGGGGTTAGCCCCGTCACGGGAAAAGGAGAAAACCGAACCCAGCTCAGAAATTCTTCCGAGATGCCTATTACCAACCTCACTATCCATGAGCCCTTGAGGGTATATCCCCAACCCCAGGGATCACAACTAGTGGGACTTGGCTTCGAGACCACTGGACCCCAGCCTTGTCCGTTATTATTTCCACTTACTTGTGCCAGGCTCCTCTCTGTCATCTACCTGTCGACCTCCCCTAGCGAGTTCTTGTTCTCTTCCAACCCCGACTGTATTAGGGTATCCGAAATCTAGGGAGTTTTTCATTTTTCTGCCTTAACTGGCCCTAACATCATCTATCCTGATACCCTCCTTCTTCGAAGGGTCAGCACATGGCTAAGTCTACACGGTCAGTTTTTGAGCTTGGAAGTCAGCGACTGTGAGGGGTTCCAGAGCTGTATCCATTTTCCCCTTTTTATTGACTTTGGGGTGGACCCTCTCCTCTTTCCCTTTTCTACCTGCCTTTTATGGCTCTAGTAGTTTCCAAATACTCAATACTCATTCTTCAAAGATTCTGATCCCACAAAAAATAGGAAAGAAAAAGACAAGAGCCAATTAAGGCAGGGAAATGAAAGACATCACAGGCCTCCAATACCCTAATAACGTTGGGGAACAAGAGTTGGCAGGAAAGATGAAAGAGAGGAGCCAACCCACATCCCACTAGTTGTAAGCCCCTGGTGGTGGGACATGAAAAGAAACATTAAACTATATAATAATTTATGTAACCTTCAAGTGTTATGGTAATAAAATGATATTCCCCGGTATTCTAGCTTGCCCCGTTCCGATTTACAAAAGGGCACGCAGCAGTACACCATTATAAAATCACACAAAAAGCATTCCAAAACACGAATTCGCCATTAACATCAATACAAAACTTATGTCTGCTACAGAGCCTTGGTGCTGCTTCCTAGCGCCTTTATTTGGAAACGAGGTTGTACGCTCAAAACAATGCTGTAATCGTCGAATGGGCAGGCAGTTTAAAGCAACCAGGAGTGTTGCGATCCAGCCGGCAGTGGGGAAGAAGGGGTGGTAAGGGGCAGGGTATGGCCATAGATGTTGTAAGTTTGAGTTGAACGTAGCAGTTCTGCAATCCAACGTTCTCTCCAGAGCCCATACAACTGCTCCTATTGTTATTCGTCCTTGTAACCGTGGGCTCGCAAACTCTGGGCCCATAGCGGCCACAGCCGACGTTAGAACAGCGTCTGCGCGCACGCGCAATAGACCTGTCCTTGTTTGTAGTTGAATTGAGTCTTCGGCCCACTAAGGCCTGGGCTCCGAGTAGCCCGCAGCAAGGCGAACTCCGTGACAAGTTATGTGGCGCGTTATTCAAACATGCTGGGGCATTTTCATAGTGAGGAGCGCACAACTCGGCCAGTATTTCGAGCATTAAGGCTTAAAAATGAATTACTAATGTAGGTTAATGGTAGGGAGGGCCCTGATCCACTGGCCCGTTAGAGCCAGCCGCCCCTGACTAAATATATTAACCCATAAAAAATAATTCAGTATTGCCACACGTCACATGGCTTATTAAAACGCACTACTCAGTCTCCAATGTTTAAATTTATAATCGAATGTTTTGCAGTTGCCCCAATATTAAATGTTATGTGATACTACCGAAAGTCCAAGCCCTCCCCAAAGGAGCCATCGCTTCCTTTAAGGAGGCAAATTTTTCTCACGGCAGGTCTCTAGCAGCTCCGGTTACAAAGTGTTCTTACTAACTGATGCACTGGCCATCAGCTTGAGGCAAGAGCCACGCCATCCCCCAAGCAGACAGCCGGTCGGCTCAAACTACCCCCGGCCCGGGCTGTCCACGCAGGCGCACTAACAAAATTAGGGTGAATATTTGCCAATTTCATAACCTTACAGGTGGCCCACAGAAACCACTCCACGCAGTTAGGAAATGGAATTTTTCCCAGGGAGCATGCTCTTTCACCGTGTCCTCCCATGAGTTCCGATTCGCATGAGTTCTGATTCCCACCAGTTCCAAATTCTTTAGCGGATAAGCTCTCTGCCAATTACACTACCTGAGCGAGTCCCATCAGTTCCGAATACTACCTGAGTGAGTTCCAGCTTATTTTTCTACAGCAAAATTGTATTAATTTGTTTATTACTGAAACAAATTGTTAGCGCCAGCCGGGAGTGCGTGCCCTCTTTAATGAATTGGCTCCTCTAACAGAGGGAGGTGGACGCCATGGACCGGTAGCTTTCATAAGCAGCTTTCGCATTGTCAGTATCTGTATCAGCATGTGCCTTCGTCAAAATAATCAGTTGTGAGTTACTGTATATTTACAAAGTTCTTAAAATAGTATCAGCATGTCGCTTGGTCTTTGAAATGTTTTTTATATTATTTACAAGTCACTTAGTAATCACCACGTAGCTTCGTCAAATTGATCTATTAACTGAATTATTCTTCTCTTTATACTCTAATAATCAATATGTTCAGCAAAAGAAACATTTCTTAAAAATACTGTTAAATCACCGGTCTGTCATCCATTGCAACATATTTTCATTTCCTTTTTGTGGCTTGCAAATTCAACTCTGCCTGCATAATTTTTTCGTCTGAATTTTGAGACTCCTTCTTCAAACACAACACCAAGTCTCTTACAAGATGATGTGGTTTTCCGCATTTCAATTTCAGCTTATGGTTCCAACCTTCTACAGAGTTCGTTCTGTGCCCTTTCCCATGGCAATTCCACATTTCAACCGAAATATGCACGTTTTCAAGTCATTGCACGACAAAGTAACCAAAAAACTCGATTAACTTTTCATTGTCCATTTCCATTAACTCTTCTAGGTCGTGTCGTACTATTATTAGCCGGTCAAATCTCAGAACTGACAGCTGGGATTTCTAGAGACATTCGGAACTAGTGGGACTCATTAGCTTATTTACTCACGCGTGAATACGCGTTCGGAACTCATGGGACGTTTTTCCTAAGAAATTTGTTTTCGGAACTCATTGGAATGGAACTCGTGGGACGGAACCCTCTTTCACACAATTGTCGGTATTTCAGGCTTGTCCTAGCCTTGCTTGCAAAACAAATTAGAGTGAGTGTTAGTGGCACCAAACTTCACAGATTTTAAGCTTGTCGAAAATCTTTTTGAAAGGCATACCATTAGCGTTAATAGTTTAAGTGGCTATAGGGCAAGAGAGTAGAGATCCTTGCAGAACTTAGGCTTGACGAAAACCTACTTCGTAAGCTGCAGAAACGAAAGGTGTATATGAATTCCCAGAACGAGGCTTGTTGCTAATGTCCATGATAATATTTCGCCCAGCCACACCTGTGCTCTTAATGCGTCTTGAAACAGTACAGATGTCTTGCACTGATTTTTCAAATCGGTACAGCATCAATTTCAAATATAATAAAATGGATATTCTTACAAATAATTTGGTTAAATAAAGGTTCTAAATATGTCCATACAATTTCAAAAAAAAAACAGTCTGCAGATGCATTTCCAAACTGTATAATATAATAAACTCACCCATGTAACTTATAGCTGTCAGTTGTCCGAAACTTTGGACAGCTTACGCGACGATTTTCCAGACTTAGAAGATGACTGATCTTTCCTAATTTCTTTCGTACGAAAGAAAAAGCGGCACTTCATTAAATGAAAAACGAGTTTTCCAATAAGATCCAGTTTATGTTCCATACAACATCCTCAATCACACGGCCCTAAAAAAATCTCCTCAATGCTGTCCAAACACTCATAAAATATATCACCCCACAAATTTGAAAGGGAAGATAGTTTCTTTTCAACGACTACTTCGACCTGTAAAAGAATGTTGAAGACACTGTCGGACGGGTGAGTTAGGTAAGTAAGGGCATTTATTGTGCCAAAGTCCTTTATGTGAGTATAATAATATAATATAATATCGTATGGCCTCGGGTGCCTGGTGCAAGCTTTGTTAATTGACACCCAGAGGGTAGCTTGCATGTCGAATTTCGTCGTTCCTTTGAACGCTATGAAAGTCAAGGAGGTTAGATATCTAAACTCCTTGACACTACAGCGCTTTCAAGTAGAGAATGGAGGAACTTTGTGTTGGCGGAAAATCCAGAGATTAATTTTGCCATTGAACACGGCCTACTGAATTCAAATGGGTTCTTTAACATGCCAACAACGTATGACATGAGTATCGTGATTTTTGTCGCCTTCAAAAATCACTTACCATGGCCAGGGGCGAACCTGCAATCTTGGGGTTGGTAGTCCGACACTATAACCACTCACCCACCGTGGCAAGCTTTATGTGAGTGAAAGTTGCAGCTGATGTGTCCGACGGCCTTTCACTTTGAAGGGTTGTTGCACACTTCACACAACTGATTCCTTTCCTTAGTTGCTTGACAATGTACCCTGCTAGATAGTAAACCAAGCATTGTTTCGGAATGTTGTCTTCATAAGGAAGAGGAGGATCATTCTCCCAGTCCGTTGTCCTCCGCACAAAACTTAACATATTTGTTTTGTTCCTCAGTTTGCTTCGCATGTAATCGCATTTGATTAACAAATGCCGTGAGAGGTGGTTCTAACTTAGGTTCACAGTTCCCGGTCGGTGATATAGCCATCTTAATTGGAAAGTTTGCTATAAGATTTCGATATGTCTGTTTTTCTCACAGTCCTCTTCGGAGGAGATGTGCGTGCTTTCTGTCGCGTAGTGAAATATCTCGGCAAATTTGGAAAAAATGTGTGGGACAGCACCAGACTTCAAACTCCATATCATTCTCGCCATTTCGACTGTCTTTCCTTCTATAATGAAAGTGTCCGTTTTAATAAGGAAATTATCGGAGGAAGGTTTGTCACATACATATGACTTATTTGATAATTTAATGTATTTCCTCGGAATGGCCTTACCCCATTTAAATAAATCATCTTCGGCTTTTGGAGGTCTAAAAAAGTGCCTATCTGTTGCAGATGACTTGTCGTATCCAGATCGGCACCCGGGTCAAACCAACACGACATATTCACTTACACAGTTTTGTTTGACGAATCTTACCAAGTTATAATTAACTCGACAGCACAAATGTAAAGAAGTAAGTGTAAAGGCCTACAAATACTAAACACACCAGTGTCATAACGTATGTATTATTTCAAAATCGCTTCTTGATCGCATACACTTTTCAACACCAAGAAATAAGGACTAAACACGGCAGCATTTCTGTGTTTTCAAACTCGTGAGCGCTTAGAAAGTGACTCCAACCAGCAACAAGCAACCGCTGCGCAGTCTGTTGGCGGGTGCAGCAACTACCCTTAATTAAGATATGGAAAAATCGGGAGTCGCTACACTTTCTCTTCTATACGCTCTGCCTAAATGTACAATTGTACATATTATATTCGATGTCAACAGATTCCTTTTCCGTAGAAATGCTTTCTTTGCCTGTGCTAACCTACTTTTAATATCCTATTTGCTTCTTCCATCACTGGTTATATTGCTTCCTAAGTAATAACTCTCCTACTTCCTTTAGCTTTTCACCTGCCAATTCGACATCCATAGGGGTTTCTGATTTATTTCGACTGCATTCCAATATTTTTGTTTTACATTTATTAATTTACATCATGAATTCCTTCCTAAAGACAGAATCCACACCATTTAAAAACTCATTCAAATCCGCTGGTGTGTCGGCTAAGATGACAATGTCATCAGCAAATTTCAGACTTGAAATTATTTCGTTCATAAAATGCAAAAATATCTCACATGGATCCAATAACTCCGTGCTGTTACTTGAATGGATCGCTCTATTAGAGGCTCTAATTGAAAACCAATGCTAAGCTCTCATGACGTTAAGTAAGCCAAACTTACTATAGATTGGTATGAATGGAAATGTTGAATCAGCTCGAGCTGCTGTTGGCAATACCACAAAGCACTGCGAGGTTGTGATGCCATATCTATATAACTATAATACGCAGGTTTGGGAAGTAATGCTTTGTTACAAGGAAGTTTTAGAAGCAGGAAAACTAGTACTAAGCGATATATATATTTAAATGTTACAGCCCCAACAGTCTACTTCAGCATAGTGGTGAACAGTTTCCGCTTGGAGCTGCTGAACACGACAAGTTAGAACACCTTACTGGAGTGAAGGAGGAGCAGAGACCATCATGGTGATATCAACTGTTACTTACTATACATTTATTATTTATTTGCGCCCAAAATCAAAGCTTATGCAAGAAAATATTTAAGAAATAAATTCAGCTTTTAAGACTTGACAACTTCTTTCTTTCCCGAAACTTTGTAACGTTTTCACTAGTGACCCCACTACTCTGTCTGTTAGGTAGTCAGCCCGAAGGCTGGTTGGATCCTCAAAAAGTACCGCCGTTACGTTATGAGAGTAGATACCCACAAAAACCCAAGGCAGCACTATTTTGAGGCGATCTAGGCAAGAAGAGGAGTGAGGTAGTTTGCCATTGCTTTCCTCACTGAGTCAGAACAGCAGTGCTAACCCTATGAGTAGAACCTTTCACATTCGTTTCTTGTCGTAGTCGAATTAAATATTGACGTTTGAATACTGTTAGTGGTGGATGAAAATCCGAAAGCCACTTACACGGTCTGCCTTTTCACAACAGCACGTAAATACCCTTGACGAATTGGTCAATGGAGTATACCAGTATGAAGTAGTTCACCATTGAAGACAAGAAATAAGTCCGTAGACTAATGCGAAGATTATAATGTTCAAAGTAACGGTCCGTCCATAACGGAACCAAAGAATGAGTACGTCCACTTCTGACAAATGTTACAAAGTTAGTAGTCCTCTCTTCACGGCGCGCGATCACTTGATCCACTCGGCCGTTCCCCTTCCAGTGTACCACCTCCCAGCTTCCCGCCTGGCCTGTCCCCCGGTCTCCTCTTGATTGGCTGAGACCCCACGCGATTCTTCCCGCCATAAAGTTCATCGCTCTCGGAGTGACGCTGTAGATTTTCCGTTTGGTTCAATTCGCCTTTTCTTGAAACTGAACAGTTGTAGAAGTTCCTCGGTTTCATCATCGCTTATAGACAAGGCTATTCCTGTAGCCGTAATTCCCGATGACTCAACTCTCTCTACACGCCCTAACTGAATAAAATCCTAAATCTCCGCAATCAAATAATTTACTGTGATGATGGCGATCGGAATAATCCGATTGATAGTGTTTTCTAATATATAGAAAACCTATCTGTATGGTTATAAGATTTAAAAGAAAGCTCCAAAAGAAAATATGACATTAATAATAATAATAATAATAATAAATTAAATTAGCTTGGCTGAATAAGTTGCCGCGTTTAAACAATCATGAAATAGCTTCCATCTGACTTATGTCAGTGGCGTAAATACCCTTCGAAAAACAGGTTACAACTTCTTCATGATCGTGTGGCCCGAACTTCTGCAGATATAATAAAGTATCATCGATAAAGGTGGCCTTAATTTTGGATTTGTAATAGCTCAGGCTGTAATAAAGATAATTTAATTATTTTTACACCAATAGATAGAGAAAATGATAAAGTTTTGTTTACCTATGTGAGCTCCGGCTGTGGCAAGAATCACCGATGCGATAGCAACTGTGGCTCCTGACAGGATTCTGCGGACCTGGGCGGAGGTGGACTATCGCTTGGATGTGTGTCGTGCCACAAGCGAAGCTCACATCGAAACCTACTAAATAGGTAAACAATGCTTAATGATTTTCTCTATCTTTTGGTGTAAAAATAATTAATAATATGTTTATTGCAGCAAAATTGCCATACAAATTAACATAAACACTAATCACAACAAAACTTTATTAATGGTACATATATTTCTGTACACGTAACGCTCCATCTTTCAGGAATCCTTCCCTGTCGTAAACACTCATTAAAAGGTTAGTCCAAACTTCTGCTAGGTGCGAGGCTGCAATCTGTAGATGTTCGTTGTATGGTTGGTTGGTTGGTTCCTTAGTTTAGGAGCTGCGACAACGCGGTCATGATACAATTATTTCTTGAACTTCCTGTAGTGTGAATAACTCAATGTTTGTTCTATTTCCGCCATAAATAGCTGTTTTGCTTGGTCTGGTGTCCTTAGACTGCAAAACTGACTAAAGTGTGCTTTCGAAATTTCCATAGGAATGTATCTTGGGAATGTTGGTCTCTTCGGCTTAAGTGTTATGTAGGGATTGCTTACCGCTTCTTCTATTTGTTTCGCTGCTATCAATTCCTAATAGTTTCGTTTGGTTTCCCTAATTATTTTTTTGTATAGTCTCCTTCGCCCGAAGTATTCATTCAATGTATAAGTGGATGGCTCAGGAAGAGCTACATGAAGCCATTCAAGAGTTGTTTTCCTGGCATCGTAGCATGCTTCATTGAACCATGGTTTAGCCCTCCTCTTAATAATCGGGTGAGTTCTTGTCGCACTTGATATGATGGATTCTAGTTCCTCTACAGCCTTGTCTACATCACCTTGTTTTATTCGTTGCAGTACCTCCTGAGTTTGTGTGGAAGCATGTTTTATTATGCCCGCGTTCAGATCTCTTGACAATCTCATTGTCTCTCTAAAGAATATATCCTGCTGTTCTAGGATGAGACTTGTCACAACTGGCATATGTTTTCTAATTGTGAATTCTATAACTGTCTTAGATACGATATTCACGTTCTTCAAATTAGAAAACACTAGGTCAATAGTCATTAGGTCCCATTGTGACAAATGTAAGTTTTCTAGTTTTTTTTTATTGATCAGGCTCAAACCTTCCCCATGTAGGTAGGTCAAAACTGCTTCTGCCTTGTTATGTAGATCAATCCTATAGTTCATATCTCCAGTGAGTATTACTAGTTCTTGGTTTTGTGCTTGTCGTAAGCCAGTGCCAATAATCTCTATAATATCTTCCTCTTTATACCAAGGTTGAAAATATACACCTATCAGTGTGCAAAATTTTGTCTTTATTACAATCATCTCTGCTGTTTGATATACTACTTGAAACGGAGAAAACCTTGGCTTTAAAAGACACGTAATTCCACCCATTGGTCTGCCTCGTTGTCCTTGTGTAGCAAAAATATGTACAGTGTAGAAGCCTCGAGCTGTCCATTCGTTCGTTAGCAGTGTCCAGTCAGGAGCACAATGTCATATGTCATGAAGAAATTATCAGGGAGTATATTGCTAGCGCTTTTCGGACCTTCTATATTCCATAGTAGTGTCTTAATCGTTGTTTGAGTCGTTCAGTCTGTGGTATGGTTGTTGATGGCAGCAGAGTAGATTCTGTTAGTCGAAACGGGCTCCCGTTGTTCTTCGTTAAATATTGTTCGTTGTGTTGAGAGCAGTGACGTTTGTCAATCCGTCTACATTCCATAGCAAAGCTGTTAACTTGGTCTCACCATCTGTACTGGGTCATTCCGTGGTGTTCCAAGAGTATACTTTCTGTTTGCCTTTGAAGTTATTGCCTTCGAAATCGAAAAGTTCTTTATATTACTCTGTCTGACCAGAGATTCACCTGCATAACTGACTCCCTTTCCCCTATGGGCAAACCGATTTTAAAGGCCTTGCTTGTGCCGCGAGAGGGGAGTGTTCCCAGCTGATGATCGTGTTGATTCCATTTTGGGTGAGGTGATCTTTGATATCCTCCTTGGTTGTGTCGGGGTCTAGTCTCCCTACGAAGATCCAGGCTGATTGTGGTGCTGCTCTTAGTTTGCCTACTTCAGTACCTCCCATGCCTAGTTATGGGAGTCTTCTTTTGATGACGCCTTGTCTCCTCGTCTCTTCTTGTGTTGTGGTGTCATGATTGGTGTTTCTGTCGGGTAATTGACATTGATCTGGCTTGGTATTGGTGGTTATTCTTATTTGGTGTTTCTGGTGTGATGGTTGGTGAGTTTGATGGTTTTTCTATTTCTGTTGTTACGGTGTTGTCCTAGCTTCTAAGGTGGTCCTGTTTCCCTTTTTTGCTAGTATTTCTGCCTGTTGCAACTGTGTCATTAGGATGAGCGTATGTTTTTTCATGAGGGTTTCTGGTATATCTTCCGAGTCTTTCCTTGATGTCCTCACAGGATTGCTAATTTTCTATGGCTATCTCCTTTACCTCTTGGTTTATTTCTTGACTCTTTGGCGTCGATGGGGGAGGAGACCATGCGATTGCAGGCGTGTTTGACAGGTCCACTCACACATCCATAAATGCGATCTCTTTTTTGAGCGTAGGGCGTTGAATTATGTTGTTGTCATAGGTGTGCATTCCTTGTGGAACCAGCTGTTGCAGCCTCCAACACAGGATACTTCGGTTTCTTCTTTCGAGATTTCCGAATCGCATTTCGTGCATATGCCTGTTTTGTTTTGCCTATGATCCATTGTGGGTTGCCATGGGTTGAAGTGTAGGCGGTTTGTGGGTCTGTGTTCTGAGAAATGTTCTATTTTGTGCTCCTTTGCTCTATATTATATTGTGGTCGCTCTCTGGCCAATCTAAGTATGTAACCTCCTGTTGCCTGGGAATGACTATTTGCACTTGGGTCACGTGTTTGTACCTTATGATGTATGGGATTTAATGTGAATGTTTGCTTGTATTTACAGCAGGAAGGTGTTCACAGTCCGTTATGAGTTGTTGTCGTACGCGACTCACTTGGTAATAAATGTATCGTTTGTTGCAAGGCATTTAGCAAGGAATTGTTCTTCAAATATGGGGTTTGTAAATTGTTGTGGTTTGACCCCACCTAACCTCACAAATACATTCAGCATTTTTGTGCCGGATTACTCCTTAATTACCTTTAATACTGTTGTTCCCTTGTTGTCCTCAAGCAACCTCTCTTAGCTACGTGGTACCCTTTTGAATTGTATAAAACTCCGGTTTACCCTTTTAAACGTTCGAAAATCTTGGAGCTATAGGTCGGCACGTCGATCACTTAACTACACAACATATCTTTATTACAGCCTGAGCTATTAGCCTACAAATCAAAATTAAGGCCACCTTTTCGATGATCCTGTATATTGCTTACGCTGTGAAATTTTGAGTTTTAGTCTTGTGTATTTGTTAGACTTCCGTTTCCTTTCTGTATGTTCAATTTGATGCTTAGTAATTTTCAATTCATCAAAATCCATCTTGGCCGACACGCCTCAGGATTTGAATGAGTTTTTGAATGGTATGAACTCAGTCTTGAGGAAATAATTCATGACGAAAATTAATAAATGTAAAACAAAAATATTGGAATGCAGCCGCAATAAATCAGAAACCTCTATGGGCATCAAATTGGTAGGGGAGAAACTAAAGGAAGTAGGAGACTTCTGTTACTTAGGAAGCAAAATAACCAGTGATGGACGAAGCAAAGAGGATATAAAAAGTAGGTTGGCTCAGGCAAGGAAAGCATTTCTACAGAAAATGAATCTGTTGACATCGAATATAGATTTAGGTATTAGGAAGACATTTTTGAAAACCTTTGTCTGGAGCGTCACACTCTATGGAAGTGAAACTTGGACTAGTGGTGCAGCAGAAAAGAGGAGAAATGAAGCGATTGAAATGTGGTGTTACAGGAGAATGAGAATGATGAAGATCAGATGGGTAGACAGAGTTACAAACGAAGAGGTATTATGGCGAGAGGGAGAGGAGAGATGATTCTGGCGAATGCTAATGAAGAGAAGAGATAGGTTGGTAGGACACATACTAAGACACCCAGGAATAGCAAGCTTAGTTATGGAAGGAAGCGTCGAGGACAAGAACTGTAGGGGTAGACCAAGGTTAGAATATATTAAACAGATTGCCTCGGATGTAGGGTGTGGTAGCTATGTAGAGATGAAACGATTAGTTCAGGACAGGGAGGCATGGAGTGTTGCATCAAACCAGTCAAAAGACTGAAGACTCAAACAACAACTAAATCCATTTGTATTTCTTTAAACCATGTGTTTCTTGTGTTACTGTTCCAAAAGAAATCAAAAAGTTGTTTTAGGAGTCTAGTATGCGGTAAACGGGAAATGTGTCCAAAAATTGCCATTCTTCGTTTTCGCATCGTATCAATGATCGATTCACTTTCCTTGTAAAGTAATTAGACAAAAGCCTCCACTGACCATCAATTTGGTGTTTTTTCTTATTAATAATTGTCCGAAGAATCCTTTTATCAACCTTCTGTAATGCCTCAGTTGTTGATTGGGTGTTAAGTTTAAATAATATTTCACTTGCATATATTTCTTCAGGCTTAATGATGGAGTAATAATGTAAAAATTTAGCATTAATCGAGAGAGACTTTTTTCTTTGTAAGCCAAGTTATCTGTTGTGCTCACCGCAATTTTAATGCCCTACTGTATATTGAAGCTCCTCCATTGGCATTCCAAGTTACTATACATTATTATGCCTTGGAGGCATATAATCATAGTCTCCTTATCCCGGTCCATGAAATCTGTGCTTACATGGATAATTCTCATCAGGCGCGTCCAAGTGGGCAACGGTACTATAGTCGTAGCTATAGTAGCGGCTAAGTTCTGGTGGGGATCCAGTCCTTTGGGGTATAACATAGGCCCTTGCACAGGGTGATGTGTGAAGACATCAACGGCGGTGAAGGCGGAGAATGTGGAATTCAGTACGGCGGGACTGGCGGAGGAGGCAACCTATCTTTCTGAGGGTAGTACAGATAGAGCCCACTGCCTTGTGGGATGAGGAGGGATCCTCTAAGGCTAAGGGAGTAAACCCCTACGGGAAAATCCTCAATTACGTTAGGCCTAGCAAGCCAGTAAGAGAGAAATTTTGAATACGCTTTCAATACGAATACGAGCCTCGGAACGCAAATTAATAACCGATTAAGACGCCAGCATGAGCAGATCCATGACAGGTACTGTCCCCGCGCCAGCTCTGAGGACCTGGCAGAAATGTGGAGTGAAGTGAGTAAGCCAGTGATGACGTAGCACTGTACTATACTATGCAAAATCATGTACTCCCCTTAGAGTAGCGGTGTTGCTAATGGAGAATCCTGGTCTTCTTCTTCTGCCTCACTTTCGGAACTCGGCTCTTCACATCCACTGGAGGAATCATTATCATCACTGTCCTCATCCAGGTGTATCATTATGCTATCAATGACATAAGCTACAATGCCGTCCTTCTCCCAGTATTCATCCTCTACTTTCTGAACACTCCTACAGTACCCTTCCCAGTCAGTATTGGTTACAGATGTTATCGCTTTAAGAGTAATATCTCTTAGTTTCGGAAGGGATAAATCCCCGGTAACATTTCCTTCGCGCACCACACGTTTCACCTTATTCCAAGCTAGGTCGATGGCATTCAGATCACACATGTAAGGGGGAAGGCAGACCACAGTATGTCCCAAGGATTGCAAATGAGAGTCAATTTTAAACAATTTCTCTTTTGGTTTAACCACTTCTACTAATTTATATAGTGCCTCTTTCCTCATAGACTCGTCGCAAGTAACTCCTTTGTTGAGTAACCACGATATCATATCTGATTTCACAGAGTACTTTGTGGGTGGTTTTTCTATCTGTGTGCAGTGATAGGGTGCGTTATCTAACACAACTACAGATGAAGGTTGTAGATTGAATGCAAGCTTCTCGGTGGCCCACTTAATGAAATTCACACTGTTTATCAGCCCGTGATAATCCCCACTTGCCTTACCGGCTTTATAGATGAGAAGAGCATTTTCTATGAATCCGTTTATACCCCCAGCGTGAACCACTATTAACCTATTACCTGAATTCACGTTAGCTTGTACTCCAAATACTTCCTCACTTTGCCAGCACTTTCCAAAAGTTAAATTACTATCTATCCAAGTTTCGTCAAGAAAAAATTATCTGTTGCCCACTTTGCCTGAGTTGTTTTATTCTCACTAGATAGTCGTGATGCAACGATACGATGTGAGGCCTTTCAATTAAAATCTTCCTCCGATTTTGAGATTTTTCCACCGGAAACCGATTTGTTTTACTTTTTTCGTAATGAAGTGTGTGACCAAGGAAAAGTTATTTTGCCTTGCATCACAGGCAGTAGTTTTGGAATGGTAGGAACATAAAACGCTTGAATAGCACGACGCATTCCACATTTATCAAAATCATCAATGTTCACTACAGTCTGTGATGGCCTAGTATTTCGTCTCTTACCCAGAGTGGACAGTACACTACCCTCGCCACTTTCAGCCAATTCCCTCGTTTCCTTCCGTATCTTTTTAATAAAAGATTCGGACACTCCAGCATAGTGAGCAGCTCCTCGTGTCGCCTGGTTTACTGTGAAAGCAAAACGTTTGTTTTCAACCTCTTCATCACATTTTACTATAATGTTACTTATGATACCACGACACTCAAAATGCACTTTTTTTTTCTTTCGCACCGACATAACACTATGAGAACAACACTCAAAGTCAATGTCTCCACTGAGGTAGTATAAGCATAAGCATGGCCCGGAATTCCCTCGCTCACTCATTGTTCCCGCTCCCCTTACCCATGGCCGGCTCTACGGAAGGCCGCGGCGAGCGAAAATTGGCAACCTCGCCGTGAATGGCCAGTCTGCTTTGCCTAGCCCACTGAGTAACATGGAAAATGTGTCACGCGCTCGTGTTTTCTTCAAAATACTCTATGTAAATGAAATTATACCATTGATTATTACTGTATAGTGGCTAGCTACAATGCCAAAGACTTGTGTTGTGCCGAATTGTAAGTCTAATTATCGTTCATCGATAAAAACTGAAGGGTTTGTGACAGTGTTTGGGTTTCCTAAAAATCCACAATTGAAAGCCATATGGGAACGTGCTATTCCTCGAGCCAATTGGGTACCTACGAAATATTCCTTCGTATGTATTAAACACTTTCTTCCTGAAGACGTAAGTTATGTTGAAAAATACAAGGATGGTGATGGGAATAATAAGGAATTCACACGGAAGAAGCCTGTATTGTTACCTCGTGCGGTTCCAAAGGTATTCCCAAACTTACCATCGTATTTGAGTAAGTGCTCCTCCAAGATAAGGAAATCTCCAGAAGAAAGAAGAGAAGAAGAAAAAGAACGGAAACCGTCTGCAGAGGAATGTGAGAAGACCCTTGCTGAGGAAGCCAACAAAATTACGACTTTCGAGTCCTTTGTTTGTGATATACAAAATAAATTGGTGCAGCATAAAACAGACTGGTCTGTAAGTACTAGTGAAAACTATTGTATTTTGTATAAATTAGATGTGTCAAGCATACTGTACCTAAAACAAGGTCAAGTATAAGGGTAAACAATGATTTTACGGTCGAAATTCATATCAATGGAGGCGTAATTCCTATCGCTGTTGTTCTTCATTCTGGCTCTGTAATATTTCGAAATTCATTATTAAGTAAGTGGAGTCAGTTGTTCCAAGCAATAGAATTTTGCCACGACTTTTTCTTACCTGGAAGTTCTGTAAGTTCACTAGTCGTCCAGATTAATAGTTTAATAGATAACCTAAAAACTAACCTTGAAAACCAGGGAGACGAAACTTCAGAGATTCTGTTAAAAAGTTCAATATTTCTGCAAGATCAGTTTACACTTACTTTTTTAAAGAAACCTAGATATAACGTCACTACAACTCTAAATGCATTCCTCATTTATATGCAGTCTACAAAGTGTTATAACGCAATTAGATTTAACCATATGTTATCTCTACCTCATCCCCGAGTTTTACAAAAATTAACAACTTCCTTCGCCATATTCCCGAAAGCTGATGAAGAGAACAGTAACTTTCTAAGACACATTGTGAAAGATTTATCAAATGTAGAAAGGGTTGTAAATATACAGATTGATGAAATACATGTCAAACAAACTTTAGATTAAAAAAAGGGTAATTATTTGGTGTTGCTGCAAATGAATCTGTCGATTTAGCTAAGACAGTTCTGGCCTTTCTCGTTAGTTCTGCTTTCGGAAATTTGAAAGAGGTTGTTGAATTAGTTCCAGTGAAACAATTATCGGGTTTGCAACTAGCTGATATTGCAAAAGGTGTTATCAGGCAAATCCAGGATTGTGGCCTAAATATTCTGTCTATCATAGCTGATAATAATGGTGTGAATCGTGCTATGTTCAAAGAACTAACCAAGCATTCTGATAGTAATTACTGGTTCCATATTGATGGAAACCCCCTAAAAACCTTTGTTTTATATGACAGTGTCCATGTATTAAAATATACGAAATAATTGTCTGAATTTAAGTGGCATTGATAAGTCATTTATTATTCCTGTATGGGAAGATTTAGACTCATTTTCAAATGTTTTAAGCTCAGATGACTCTAACCCTGATTTTTAAGAGGTAACTCAAGCATCATTTAGTGACATAAGAGCGATCTACAAAAAGGAATCCGATTTACTGATTAAGTCTGCACCAAAGTTAACATTTAAAAGTGTTCATCCAAATTCACTTGAACGCCAAAGGGTTTCTTCGGTTACAAACGTGTTTCACGAATCAACAGTTTCTGCTCTAAACAAGTATTGTTATAAAGGTACTGCTTTTTTTTGTCAGAGAAATCCTAATGTGGTGGTCCATTGTCAATATTAAGCGGCCTCTCACCCATGTTGTTAAACGTAATAGTCTTCAAATGCCTTTCAAAAATCTCGAAGACAAAAGGTTGGCTTTCCTAAAGGCATTCCTCCAATGGTTGTCCACGTGGAAAAAGAACGATGAAAATGATTCCTCAAAAAGAGTTGTTTAACCAATGAAACTTACAACGCTTTGTATGTAACAACCTATGTATTACGTGAGATTATTATTTATGCTCTACAGAATCTGAACCCCTCTTATGTGTGAACTGGCAAATTTCAGAGTGACCAATTAGAATCCAGGTTTGGGCAGTACCGCCAACTAACAGGCGGCAACTATAATATATCAGTTTCTCAGGTAATGGAGGCCGAATTGAAAATAAGGTTGAAAAGCGTACTTGGCCCAAGGTTCGTATATAAGAGGTTGTCTCGTTCCGCGCGCATGCGCTCTACTCCCCCGGCTGATGACGTATTGCTCAGACCCGGCAACAGCCAACACCACAGTCTCCAGTAAGCTGGCAGCTTCAGCTATTCTTTATGGTGTTGTGTTTATGTGTTTATCTATTCTCGTTACGTGTCATTATTTAGTGGTGTTTGATAGAGCTTCATTAAGTACTGCTCTACACGTTTCCCCTAGTAATAGGTAAGTGCTCGGTAAATGAAAGAGCCATTTGTGTATCATTAGCTTCGTGGTACGACCTGATAGTTTTGATGTTTTTTTATTTCTTTCAGTTTTCTACGATGCCTGGAATGAGATGCACGGTGGCTTTGTGTACAAACAGTCTTATTAAAACGAAGCGGGGGGCGCATATAAAGTATCATTCATTCCCTAAAGACAATTTAATTAGGCAAAAATGGGTGCTGTGTACTAGAAGAGACGGGAAGTGGAATCCGAATACTTCACAAATATGCTCTGAACATTTTACGGAGGATGACTATGAGAGGGACCTGAAAGCAGAATTATTGAATTTAATTCCTAAGAGAAAACTAAAACAGACTGCTGTGCCTTCACTTAAATTAGGAACTGATGTACCCGAAGAAACCCAGGTGCAGATACGTGAACGTGAAATACGTAGTGGGAAGAGAGAAAATAAAAGAACTGTGAATCAAATTTTAGAAAGCTCGTACTCTGTTCAAGAAGTGTGTGATGACGTCCAAACTACAACGGAGGAAAATCAAATAGATGTTTTGAAGATGGAAAATGAAAAGTTGCGACAAAAGAACGCAGAGCTGGAGGAGAGAATCGTACTGAAAAGCCAAGAAATTGGCAGGCTTAAAAGAGAACTTTGTAAAATGAAGAGAAAAAGGATTTATGAAACCAGAGTGCGTAAAAAGGCCCGGGAAATACTCGGTTCAGTTTTCACCGAAAATCAAATAGACATCCTTTTAAGTAAGAAAAAGAAAGTTAAATGGACAGACGATGAAATATCTCTTGCATTTTCCCTGAGATATATTAGTAAGCGTTCATATCTTTATCTGAAGAAGAAAATGAACATTCCTTTGCCTGGACTGTCTACACTGCAAAAATGGGCATCAACAGTCGATATGAACAATGGTGTTCTCCAAGATGTTTTCCGCTTTCTGTGCGTTGCTGGTTCATCTCTGAGCAAGAAAGAAAAAATTACGGTTCTTCTTTTTGATGAAATGAAAGTTAAAAGCGTCATGGAATATGACCGGAAAGGAGATTAAGTTATCGGGCCACACTCCAATGTGCAAATAATAATGGCTCGGGGACTTTTTCTCAATGGAAGGTGCCTCTCTTTGTTGATTTTGACGTGAAAATAACCTGCGAGATTTTAAACTCTATTATTTTAAAACTTTCCGATATAGGGTACATTGTAAAAGCATGTGTTAGCGACATGGGGGGTGGAAATGTTGGACTTTGGAAGGAACTAGGAATTAGTACTGAAAAAAACTGGTTCACTCATCCCTCTACGGAAGAAAAAATATACATGTTTGCTGACGCGCCACATCTTCTGAAACTAGTGCGGAACTGGCTTTTAGACACTGGGTTCCAGCTAAAGAGTGGACAGATTGTAAATAGAAATCCTATCGTAGCATTATTAAATGATCAGAAGAAAAGTGATCTCAAAATGTTGCATAATCTGAACGAAAGTCACATCACTGTGGAAAAGACTCAGAGACAAAATGTGAGGAAAGCGTGTCAGTTATTGTCGCACAAGACAGCTACTGCTCTGCATTTTATGAAACCGGGAGCTGATCCTCAGCTGGCTGAAGAAACTGGAAAATGTATTGAAATAATACATAGGTGGTACGATGTGATGAATACATTCACTCCCAAACCTTCAGGTAGACCTTCCAAGAACCCATATGGAAAAGATCTGGAATCTCAAGACGCAATTCTCAACGACATGCTTGAATTAATTGAAACAATGAGATGCTGTGGCAAGAAAAATATACAGCTTTTTCAGAGAGGAATCATCACATCAATTAAATCTTTGAAGTATCTTCTATTAGACTTGAAGAGTGTCCATGGTATTGAGTACATACTCACCCACCGTCTCAACCAGGACGCTTTAGAAAATCTGTTTTCTCAGATTAGGACGAAAGGGGGTCTGAATGATCATCCTTCTCCTTTAGACACATTATATCGTTTAAGAATGATTATTTTAGGGCGAAATCAAGGACTCCTTCAAAATAATTCTAATACAGGAACCGAAGATGATTCCGAATATATTCCAGCCAAAGTGCTTCGAATGTCTGGTGTATTATGCAAGAAGAAGGAGGATAATCCGGAGAAAGATAGCGAAATAGATGTCACCAAAGAAATGATTGCATCTTCGATTCCTGAAAACGAATTGAGCACCCCCCCCCCCCCTTAACTGAAATGGAAGCAAATGCATTGTTTTACCTTTCAGGGTGGGTAGCAAAAAAGCTTAGATCGACATGTCCAAACCTTGGTAGATATACATTTACTAGCTCTGAATCACAGACTATGAATCCACAAAATGCATGGATCAAAAGTTTGTCGTTCGGTGGACTCGTAGAGCCTTCTGAAAGCTGGAAAAAAGAGGCAAAATTGCTAGAAGATGAATTTAAGAAGTACCATGGTCTCAAGGGGTAAATTGTGCATTACCAATTTGGTTGAATCTCTTTACAAGAAATATCCTGAAATAAATCGTGTAGTGGTAGAGACATTCGTTCGACAGAGGACCTTCATACGAATGAAGTTCATGAATGCACTGAAGACAACACAGGGGAGCTACAAGAGGAGTAATGAATGTTCAGTCTCTCATGACAAAAAATCCAAGAAGATGAAAAAATACACCAGGTGAATATATTTTCAGGCTTGAACGCTCGATTGAGTTCGTGAACAGTGAGCAAATGTACCGGTAATAGTTTTCCCTACTTAATCTCAACAGTGTAATTGAGCATGAATTTTAATAGAATTAAAACGGCGCTGTGTATTGTACATTATGTTGAACTTTATCAATTATGACTCAATTTTGAAGCTTCAGAATTCTCGTTCTTTGTCGATTCGAATAACTTTTATATTTAATTATTCATGATGATGATGATGATAATTGTTGTTTTAAGGGGCCTAACTCTAGGTTATCGGACCCTAATGGTTTGGGTGATAGTGAAAATGAAAGATGATCAAATTAAACATACAACTAAAACTAACTACTCTCTTACAAACTAGAAGAGGAAATGGTAAACAAAAAGTGTATTTACACGCTCTGATTATTTGAAGCTCTATTATATTAAACTGCATTTATAGCTACAAGTATCACGAGTTCTTATGTTGTACATCAACCCCGTGGTTACCTTCTGCAGTAGTGCAAGGCTAGCCGTAACAGTAGTCCCATCCGCTCAGCGCGGGTCGGCTGATGACGTCACGCAGCAGGGGGAGCGCTGTTACCACAGACCTTATGAGAACGAGGCAACCTGTTCTCTACTAGCCTTGTACTTGGCCTTCATTCAGCCAGGTATGGAGCAGTTACTTTTTCGAAAGAAATTATAATGTCCTCTTCCGATACAAATTCAGGAGAAAGTACAACAAGCAGCCTTTCGTCAGCTACTGTTGACGATGCCTTTTACAGTATTTTAGAAGACAAGTACATTGAAAACATACAATTCGATGAGTCGGGTTTTATATATGCCTGTGGTTACATATCGTTCAAGCAATGTTCAAGGATAAAATGTAAAGAATGTTTGGCTTTGCTTAGAAATAAGGAAAAGATAAATGGCAGCTACTTCAATCAAATAAATAGGGGCGGACTTTCAGTTCCTGCAGATTTTATTTTATCAGTGTGTAAACATGTTGTTGGAATTACGCAGGCACTAATTTCTGATAAGTTTGAGGATCAATTTTTAAAATGTAAATGTAACAATCAACGCCATGTAATTCAAAATCTTAGTCTACTCGGTATTTCATCAAATATTGAATTGTCAGAAACCGCCAAGAAAACCTGTACCTGTGGATGTAATGTTATGACAATAGTCACAAGTATTGTCTTAACAATGAGTAACATTTTGTTAAATAATTACAGGAAGTTGAGGAATGAACGGGTAACTTGCCATAGTAATCACAGAAAACTTGCTATTCTTTGTTAGAGGCCAACCTGTTGTATATTTTGTAAATGTCAAATAAATATTGAAAGCAAATTGGTTTTGTTACTCCAAGTAAGCCCTATTCACTCTTGACAAACCTTTTACTTTAATGTTGAAAAGAACAAATATTATTTCGTTATTTCAATTTGTTTTCGTGGCGAAGCACACGCATCAACAGCTGGCCGGCTGCTATGGCCATCCCAGTACAGAGAAGTGCAGCGTTGCAAGGTCGAACGCCGCGGCCTTCCGTAGAGCCGGCCATGCCTTACCTCATACCACGCGTCCCCAGAGCTGGCGCGGGGACAGTACGATGGCTTACAGCTTGATGTTAGACAGGGTTGTGTGTCCGTGCATCAACACCGGAGGAAACAAGGTAACAAAACACGAATTGGAACCATCAACATACTCAGCCTTACAGGAAAGTGCGAAGAACTGGTGGATCTCATGGAGAGAAGGAAAATAGCAATCCTGGGGCTAAGTGAGACTAAGTGGAAGGGAAAAGGGAAGAAAACATTAAGGAAACAATAACACACATTCCTCCTCTATCTCCCAGGTAATAGCCGGGGCACGAAGGCTTGCTATCAGGATGACAGGGGTGTGAATTGAACCCACCTCTTCTCAGTTTTGCCTCACGAGGCTGAGTGTACCCTGTCCCAGCCCTCAGAACAGAATTAAATTGTTTGACAGAGACAGCAATCGAACCCGAACCTCCAAGGTGACAGCCAAGAATGCTAGTCCCTACATCACAAAGCGGTAAATAGTGGTCGATGCGATTTTGATTCCTGGATGCTCTACAGTCACCACAGTGGCGATGCTGGAGGGGAATCTTCGAGCCTTAGAATATTCATTTCATTATCAAGCATGGGTTGGTTTTTTAGTTTTGGCACCTTAGTTATAACTGGATTAATAACTCACTTAGATAGTTCCAAGTTTCACAGGCCCTCGATGTAGTCCCCACCGTTGCGTACAACGTGATCCCAGCGATGCGGAAGTCGTTGGATCCCGTTGGCAATGTCCAATCTATTGATGGTACGAAGAGAGCGCTCGGCAGCCTGCTCTCCGCGCATTGTCATCTTCATCCTCGGGATGAGATCATAGTCGCAGGGACTGATGTCGGGAGAATATGGGGGATGATAGAGGACCTCCCAGCCCCAGCGATCCAACAATGCTGACACAACGCCTGCTGTGTGTGCCCTAGCATTGTCATGCAGAACGATGGGCGGTGTAACCAAGTGGTGGCGCCGTTTCCTTCTCAGAGCTCCTCGGTGATGGTCTTGCAGAAACGAACAATAGTACGCCACATTAACGGTTTGCCCTCGGAGACCAGTATGGCAGCGCTTCCGTACCATTGAAGACGTTAAGCTGGCTATTTTCCTATTTTTCATTGGCATAGGCAAATTAAATCTCTAGTTTTCGGTATTATTCTGTGTAGTCATGGTGGGATTGACGCCAGCTTCTCAGCGCGGGACTGAGCAGCCAGTGAGTCTCCTTCAAGACAGGCTCAAGTCTCTGTGGGTAGAGAAGGCAATTGCGCATGCACCAATAGGAAGGTCGATATTTGAATGCGTCAGTAGAGAGCCTAGGCTCCAAGCAGTGCATTCATGAGGCGGTATTTCAGAGCGTGCATGTTCGTTTGTGAGTTCTAAAACATGCATCAGTGTAGTGATTTAATAGTGTATTTAAGATCAAGACCATTTTCTTCGTCGTTCCCTGCTTATAAATCAGTCTTTCCGTCACCTTCCATACTTTGACAGTGATCAGCTTCAAAATGAACTCACAAATGTATATTCTGACCAAACACAGCACTTGCCTGCAGGTTTGTTACTGAAATATTTTTTTAAACAACGAGCTAGAAAGCACATATCAAGAAAAAGTGCGCCTCATAAGACTGATTCTTACCTTTCCCGTTTCTACTGCTTCAAGTGAACAAAGTATGAGTGCATTGAAGAGAGTTAAGACATTTTTAAGGAACTCCATTGTGCCCAAATCCACTTGTGCAGATTGGGGATTACAGGCACATATTCCAAATCCCAGACGCAAGGTATGAATAGCGCGCGACATTTTTCTAGATAGGAATCGAAGGAATATGCAGGCAACAGAAAGGTTAGTGACGCGTGCCGCGTCATAATCGGGGCTATATTTTTAATTAAATATTTCCCGATTGAATGGAAACTTTCAAGGCATGCCATTTTACTGGCATGGGAAAAAGAAGAAGAATGAGCCATATCAGAAGAAAATGGGATCAGTGGAAGCCGAGATATGAGCAGTTTAATGATAGAGGACTTACTCCGCTGTGACGTCAGAGGAGAGCCCTGTACAGTATAAATTGCGAGCCCAGTTTCCGCTGTCTGAGATGGGACCACTCCCGGGGATCCTGCGGCTCTCCAGTCCGTTGTAACCGGTGCTCAGGTGCCCACCACCACACCGGCTGCACGGTGCCGCGGGACGCGCCGGTGTGCGCCAACTGCATGGGTGACCATCCGTCATCCCATCGCAGTTGCCCCGTCTACAGGTCCAAGGCAAGAGCAGAGAGGAAGGTGGCTCGTTACCATGGACCGCCCGCTAGGCCCCTGCTTCGGCCAAGGAGTAATAAGGAGACGCCCTGCCAGCGCTATAGCATGCGGAGAGTTGAAGCACTGACCACGCCCCCATACTTGCCCGGCTAGAGCGGTAAATGGAGCCTACGAGCGTGGGATTTTAAGTATGATTACCAGTAAAAGATTCGTATGCAGGTATAGTACGAAGTTGTAAGGTAGGCCTATATGACGATGGAAATCAAGGAATATTTGTTGATCTTTGCTGGCTAGCGTGAAGTGTACGGCAGTCACAATACTTTTCGTCGCACTTGAAAATCATGTAAACTGCCGTAAAACGTTTAATTTTACAACATAAACTAGAGCAATACACCGATCTAAAATATAGTATAGCACTTGGGAAATGAATGTATTATACTAGTGTGCAGTTTTTTAACCAATATTATTGTGGATTTGAGGCAACCAGACACCCACCACTGTTCTTAACTTTTAAATGACCAAATAATAGGCAAATAATTACAGAGATACCCGTAGGCCTGCCGATTTATTCATGAATGTGTATTAAATAAATTAAATACATTTAAAATATTACGGCAGGTGAACTAATTGGGTAGTGGCGTTGTAGTTTTTATTGCACGATGTTTTTTTTTTTTATTAGGCCAGTTCAGTTCCGGTAACAAACTAAACAAGGTCTAGGCCGAGGTTTGAGATAAACACGCTAAAATATGCAAATAATGGAATATCAATCTTCTAACACCCACAAGCAATAAATCTAGAGCTCAAGCCACGTTAAAAATAGATTGAGGTGATTAGATTACAGTAATACCGTTCATTAATTTACAAGCAGAAACTATTTCCAGTGAGAAACGAAGGAAAATATCCGTAATTAATTCCTAGCAATCAAAATACTTATATTGGAGGACACAAATGCCAATATTTGAACATTTAACGAATAATACTAGAACAGTACCGTAAGGTGGCTACTCTAAGGATGAAAACTTAACACAATAAATGGCAAATAAAGTGGATTTACTTGTGAAATGGCATTAATTTGGCAGGTGGGAATTCTGTTTGTGCAAACATATGCCCCATACGTCGACATTTCGTCCCACACGCGAAATATCACCACTTTTAAGTACGTACGTCACACCATTACATGCTTTTCTTATGGGACTAGCGCAATGTTTTGAGCATATGTGAAGGAGTAACTTCTGGCTTCACTTCCTTGCCGTTAGGGCCTCTCCTTATTACTCCTTGGCTTCGGCAGGCGAGGCCCCCTCCACTCTCCGGTGACGGAGGCTCGGTACCAGGGACCCCATGGAGATCGGGTAGTGGCGCAGGATCTCCGGATACTTGTACCATTGCTCGGTAGCCGGCAAGGCTCGCGCTGATCCCAGCAGTGCCGAGTTCTAACGGATTCCCCGGAGACGAACTGGCGAGAAGACGGACATGGATCTGGTGCATGATACCTTCTCTCAACTAACATACCTACTCATTTCCATACCCACATTATCCTTGCATGTGGCAATAACCAAGCCGCCAGGTTTTACGTGTAGGCAATCTTTCCTTTCTGCCTATGCGGTTTTCCCTGGCCCTACAATCTTACCCTTATATATGTGTACATATTTATATGTGCACATATATAATATTTACCTATGTTAATATATGATACTTATGCCTGGTAGATCGCGACCGCGATGGGACAGGCACTAAGTCCTAAAAGACATTCCTTTCTATCCAATCCCCTATGCTTTCTCTTCTACTATCGTAGATTAACTGCATGTCGGAGGCACCAGTAGTAAGGTCGGGTGCCACGCGGGGGGTGTGGGTACTCTTTTCGCCCCCCCCCCCCAAAAAAAAACAATTTTCACTACTTCGCAGCGCACGGTCGCAGAATCTTCGTGCTGAGTCACTTTACTTCACTACTTCGCAGCGCATGGTCGCTGACAGTGATTATTGACTTTTTCGAAGGGCATGGTCGCTTACTCTTCGCTGATAGTTCGCCGAGCGAATCTTAGAACAGTACATGGTTACTAGTACTACGTTACTTCATACTTTAAAATATCGGACCAAGTAATGGTCGAAGGTGATAGTTTATTTTTCAAAGGTAACATTTCAAGTGATAGATATCATCATGCAGTCAACATTTGGTAAAATCCAACTGCAGCCGGACATATGGTAGACTTACAATTAGTCTACACAAGCCACAGTAATTAATATGAGTACCGTATTTTACTTCCAACTACCAGAGGCAAGCTTTGTCTTGGTAACAGAAAGAGCAACCACGACATCATATCAGTACTTTGCTATAAATACCATTCTTGCTTGGTAAGATCACTTAGCCGACATTGGGACCAGCTGTGCATAGCGCTGTCTGGGAAATGCATAACTCCACCCAGGGACAAGAAGAACATCAGATCTTTTACCACAGCTGAATAAGATTGTAAGAGTATTGATATCGTAGTGAATGTGTCACTGTTGCGTGTATGTTACGTCTGATATTTTTACCATGGATCTTAAAGAGCAAGTCCCTTTCAAGCTAATAGCTTCAGCTATTAGAGCTCAGCTGTCAACATGAACATTTTTCTTCAAGATTATGTCAAGGCAACGAAGAATCTAGCCGTTATGTCTTGCTAGACAGATTGCAGGTAGAAAATGGATGCCGATACCAGGATTTAGGTACGGATCCAAATGGGACCGAAGAATGGAATAGTCTGGTTCTAACCAGATTTTCATCGTCAACATATACAAGAATGTAAGCTACATTTGAATTATTCTTATGCTTAGTCATTCAGAATTCTCCATTTCTACAGTTTTATCAACACATTTTTTTTTCTTTTGTAATTTGCTGTCGCAAATTAGGCTTCGAGGCATTGGGAGGCCTAGGTCTGGGCATTTACTGTGTTCAGATATTTGGATTCGATGATTTGAATCTATGGACAAGCATCATGAGCATTTTAGTTTGATTTTGTCATTTTTCTAATCGCGGTCATCAGCCGTCGGATCTGTTAATAGTAAAATTTATTTAGGTTGAGGAATGGATATTTTCCTATTTAAGAATTCGAGCTTGATCGTTTCTCGAATTGTTTTGTGAAGCTAATTCCAGTTTGGAAATAATAATAATAATAATTATTATTATTATTATTTTCATTTTCTGAAATATTAATAATAATAATTTGGTAACTTATAATAATAATATCATGTTATGTGGATTTATCAATTGGATATCCGAAATAATTAACGACTTCGGATCATTGTTTTTCCGAAGGTTAGCGGTTAGACGCACGCCCACATTTTGAAATAACAGAATAATATTGGAAGCATTTAATAATTGCCTTATACAGTCAAATCATGTAGAGACACGGAATGTTATCAAAATGGGAAGTAAAATGAATGTATAAATTAGGGTTTGCTAGAGTTTACATAAATAGTAAATTATCTGGGTAACGTCATTTGATGAAACGTTTGACCATGAGTAGACACGATATAAAAATAGTTTTAATGTGATGGTGAAATTTGTAGTAAACTCATTTGAAGAGCTTAGGCAGCGGTTCCCAAACTGGGGGTCGCGACCCCCAGGGGGGTCGCGGGCCGTTCGGAAAGGGGTCGCGAGATGTATACAAATAATGGTGAACTATGTACTTAAACTTAGATGGCCATCGGGAGTTTTAAATTAAATAACTTTGTACATTTACAAAATATCAATATATTTTACAGATTTTGTCAAAACAAAACAGAAACATTTAATAATTTTGATATGTAATTGTTAATACATTTCTAAGTAAAAAAGACTTCTTTAATGAGAAACATGGGCCTGTTTTTGTCAACAAGTTTCTTAAAATTCGGCTTAGTTTTAGATACACATACAATAAGGTCGTATTCTACGTCCAGTCGATTTCTTGCCTTGGTTTTAATGTTGACCAATGTAGAAAATCCGAGTTCGCAGAGGTAGGATGTTGCAAAGGGCATGATGATTCTCAGAGCCACTGATGTTAAGCTTGGATACTCAGCTCTTCTTTGTAGCCAGAACTTGTCAACATTTTGGGTGCTGAAGCACAGTTGCAAAGTCATGTCAAAGGATAGCTCGATGAGTTTGTCATGAATCAGTGGGTTTAAGTCTGCCTCGTTCACAGCCTGCTCGTTGAAGGGGTTAGGCACCCAGTTCCAACCGGTGTGTTGATCCTCGGGAATGTTGCTAAGGATCTGCTCTTGTAGACCTTGCAAGAGAGTAGTAACCAGTTTGGACAGGTTGTCAATGTCGGGATAGTATTCATCGCTTCGATCAAGGGATGTGATAAGCTCATTTGTCAGTTTAAAGTTTTCAAATGTATTCTTCTCAACCCTGGTTGACCAAGTGGCTAATTTCTTTAAAAACGAATTGACTTTGTCTTGTGCAAAAAGTATGGTTTTGTCTCTTCCCTGCAAGGAAACGTTGAGATCGTTCAGATGATGAAATATGTCCGCTAAATAAGCAAGTTTTAACAGCCATTCATTGTCACTCAAAAAACCGGCAAGGTCTTTGTTTCCAACTTGAAAAAATGTCATAAGCTCAGACCGCAAAGCGAACACTCGAGAAAACACCTTCCCTCGTGACAGCCACCTTGCCTCTGTGTGAAGCAAGAGGCATTTGTACTGTGCCTCCATTTCATCGCATAACTGTGATAACAGTCGACACTGTAATGGCCGGCTTTTTACAAAATTAACCAACTTAACAGTTTCGTTCAACACTGTTTTTAGCTCAGTTGGCATGACCTTGGTAGCTAATGCCTGGCGATGCAGAAAGCAATGAACCCAAGTGGCATTAGGCATGACATTTTTCATCCGTCTCACGAAACCGCTGTCTTTCCCAGTCATTGCTTTGGCACCATCACTGCAGATTGAAATACACTTTTGAAAGTCAATTTGAAGCGAATCGGTAGCAGACATGAACATTTTAAACATTTCCTCACCTGTTGCGTGGTCAGGCAAAGGTTTGCAAAATAAAATGTCTTCTTCCACACTACCGTCACCCTCAAAACGAACAAAGCCCATAAACTGCGCCAAACTCGACACGTCCGTAGACTCGTCAACTTGAATGGAGAAGTACTCACTTTTCTGCAACTTTGTTTTCAACTCATCCTTTATGTCTTGAGCCATCTCGGTAGAATGAGCTCTTCAGCAATCGTGTGTGGTTTACCTTTCTTTGCTATTCGTAAAGCCACTTGATACGATGCTAGCAAAGCACTTTTGCTCATATTATTTCCACTTAACTGAACTACTGCATTTTTCTGGTAATCTAAAGCAGTTAACTTACGTTCAAAAAAATCTGCCGGCTTATCTTTAAAACTGGGATGTTTACTTTCTAAATGGCGAATCATCTTGGAAGGTTTCATACTCTCCGCCGATAACAACTCGCTGCAAATAACACACTGTGGCCGATTTCCGAGCACCGTAAATCCATACTTAATATAACTGTCACTATACTTTCTCACCTTTACCCTCTTCTGTTCATGATCATCATGAGAAGTCGAAGGCCCTGCACGCTTAACAAACTTATCCATAGTTAGAACAAAATCAAACAATACGAGAGCGAACAAAACACAAGAGACGTACAGTACAAGCCAGGCAGCTTGAAGCGCGGCTGACGCATGCGCATATGAGCCCTTTTCCCTCCACACGTCACTAACGTCACAACTACAGTCAAGTCAAGACAAGACGAGCTACTAGGTTCCTTTGTGACTATTTAAAAGCATTTATAAAAGTTAATAGCAGGTTATAGGCACTACTACTTTTCGTTTTTAAAATAATACCCTGGTAGTCTAAAAAGAATTACTACCATTTATTTAAATATCATTATACTATTGAACGGCCAAATATTATATTTTGTGTCATATTATTTTACATTCAAGTTTCTCAGTAAACATCAAACAGGTCAGTAACATCAGAATAAGATTAAAATTTTAAAATCTGAACGAAGTAAATAAATAAACATTTAAACGAATAACCTACCGGTCACTTAAGTTAAATTCCAAAGTAATTTTATCCCCCCACTTTGTCCCCCCCTCACAGACACCTGCGCTAAAAGGGGGGCGCGGCTAAAACGTATGGGCTAAAATGGGTCACGGAAAGAAAAAGTTTGGGAACCGCTGGGAGCATCCAGCGTTTAGAAAAGACTGTGGAGCCTTATGGCGACAGTGTTGCTAACTCTAGGCAGAGGTAGCGCTGACGTCATACGTTATGTTCACCCGCTTCGAGTACTGCGCTTTCATAAGTTAGCGAGACAACCACAACCCCAGCAGCTACCTGAAACAGAACACGCCCAGGAAGAAGCAGTTTTGCAGGTGTTAACGGATTGAACCAGTATGCGAAGAGAACCAATAACGACATTTATTTCGTTGTGATATGACGCATTACTGATTGACAGATGTCGTGAGCACTACCCTTCCTTCCTTCTCGGATGTATGCAGACGATGTTAACAATTTTTATGTCAGCAATACTGTTGATCATCACCGCTTTAGTTATTAGCTAGGCTGTACTTTAGTTTCTTTCAATTTTATTCCTGTTGTTTTGTTTAGATTAATATTTGTAATATTGTAGTGAGTTAGCAGTGCGGTTAGGGGCACGCAGCTGTGAGCTTGCATTCGGGAGATAGTGGGTTAAAACCAACCGTCGGCAGCCATGATTCCATCGAACAGAAAATGAAACACACAACAGTAACACCAATGACGGATAGTGCTTCAGAACTTATGTTGCCGGCGGAACTGAGCACGTGCTCCACTCCGGGCGAGCATGCAGCACAGGACGAGGCTCTTCTTTCCAGCGTGCTAACCTCGAAAAAATTTTAATTCCTAAGTCGTAATATAAGCGATACTTGTACCCAATAACAAAGGTAATCAGTTGGCAGATAATTGTAGGAAGCTATCATGACGAAAAATATATATGTTCAGAGTTCCTTCATGATAAAAGGTGAGACAACAAAACCAGTGTAGGGGGGATTTCCGTTAAAAGTAAAAGCCCATAAGACCCACAGTCTTTTCTAAACGCTGGATGCTCTATAGCTTCCTAGTCTTCCATTTGGATAACAAGCAAGGGCTTGGTTATCATAATAATGTATAATATGAGGGGAAATGTTGTGTGTGGAAATAGTTGAATTTTGTCATTCAAATTGTGCAATTAAGTCGCAGGAATGAAATCGTCGTTACGTGAAGCATCAACCATTGTGAAGGTTAGATGGCTTTTATAAAATATGTTGGAAAAATATGTAAGTTAAAGATATAATTACGAATCACACTTTCGTCGAGTTAGATAACCAAGGGTTATTTCATGCAACCATCAGAGTTATGTTTCACATTTGATTCTCGTGTTCTACAGATATTTCCCCAGTACTTGTCAACCCGAGTTTATTGTAGATAAACCTTTAATTTCAACGATACCTTGCCGTTTGTCAAATACAAAATTTGATCAGGTGACTTTTGACACATAAATAGAATGGGCCGGTGCTTAAATGTACATTGTTATTTAATGAACAGCCACTACCATTTCAAGGATATTTGTGAGCCTATTGAAGTTATAATTATTATAAAATATAACATTTTGTAAAGATTAATATTTTCATATTCTGCTGAAGAATTATAATTTTGTGATAGTATTTGTTGCTATTTTTTATGACAATTTTCAGAATAATATTTTCAATTATTCGAAAAATTAATGTTTGGATGATTTAGTTAACATTTAAAGTAATGTTTTGGCTTATATTTTTGAACTATGAATTTCTAGTTGAGTCATGCATTCATAATTATTATTTTCGGATCGAGAACAGATGATGTAATAAGTATTCTGCTCACCATCGAAGTTCTTCGAATCCATGCTCATAATGTTTAAATATTGTTATTTAATGATGCTCAGATGTCCTACAAATCGATATTTTTTGTGTTTAAATCATTGCTATGATATTTGATGTACCGATTTTGAATGCTGATTCCTGGAAAGTGATCGTTTTTCGTTTAAAGAAATGAACCCATAAACAAAGTGATTTTGACAACGAGTGATTCAGTTAATATTAATTTTCTTTCAACAAAGTGAATGCTAGTCAAGTAGGATTCAGGCTAGACGATTTAATTTACCCTGAATATCCTACCGTTGTATATAAAAATGATTTGGACAAAGCCAACAGGACTGCTATTATGGCTTTTGTTCACATCCATTAGTGTTCATGTGTTGATGATCCTGTGTTTTTGTACATCAAGTGTATGCATTTTTCATGCATTCTCAATGCTTTTATGGCATTATTTTAGAGTCAAATTTTAAATTATGAATAAAATGAGATTATTTTAGGAATTGTGATATTTTCGAAGTCTCCCTTCTATCCTTATTGTTGCATCGAGTCGAAAATCAGTAAAGCCTTTTTAGATCTTGTTTATTGTTGTAACTTTAACCCATATGGCGCCCTGAGATGTTTAGATTCTCGTGCTGACTGATTTTTGGTAAAATGCATATGTGGTCGTTGGACTTCGGTCTAAACGAGCATACCATGTCAGATTCTAGGATGAGCAATATGAGTACTCTGGCTCAGTAGTGGCTGAAGTACTAAACTGGTTGTGTGGTGCGACCCCTCACCCCTCTAAACAATAAAAATATTAAGAAACATAAAAGCATATTCACTCAGAAACACTCAAGAGTAAGTTGGAATTGTTAAAGAACCTTCTGTTGGGAACAACTGTTAGCTTCCTCTATTTTTTGCCCCCTTTGCTTTGAGCGATTCCCTCTAAAATGCTACCGCAGATACTAGAAGGTGCCACCAGCCACGTTCACATTTCGTGTAACCAGTGCTGCCATCGCAGGGTCGGACGAAGAATGCCTTGGCTCTGGTCTTGGCTGTTGTCCAGTAGGGTAATCTGTGCCCAACAGCACAACGGAAAAGTTGGGCACGCATGCGCAAAAGGCAGTGTTCGAGTTTTCTGGCAATAAACTTAGAAATTCTCGCTGAGCTGTGATCTACACAGCCAGTGCCGGACGCGGCAGGGGGATGACAGTGCGTGGGTCGCGGTTAAGCTCTGCTCTGGATGTTCTGCCAACCAATGAAGAATTAATTTTAGCACTATGGTTCCGTAGTTGGCACTCGAGAACGCTCACATCAAACCGACTGGCGGAAGCGGGAATAGTCTGTTTTGATTGATTTTCCTCGTCGTGTTGTTGGTTGTTTTGATTTGTTCGGTATTTTGATTATTTATTTGATTGAATTGAGAGTCAATCATGCCACTGCAAGGGAGGAAAAATTGCCAAGCACCGAGATGTAAGAATTATAATGATAGTAAGAACAATACGGCAATTTTCATCTTCCTGGTGTTGACCATGTGTAAAACTAGTGGGCAATATGGACTACTCTCGAATAAAAATATATAGAGAATAAATGTGTGCATTTCATCTCTTGTCTGTTTTCTTACCCATTCTCCTTTGCATTGCAATAACATTTGTGGTTTAGGGCTACGGGGAGGGGTGGGTGGCAGCCGGCATGCTAGGCCAAAAGTGAGGTTATGGCAATATAGTGTGTGCATTTGGACAGTTTTCTTTATATTCATCGAATATCCCAACAATTCTGTAGAGTAGGAGTGCATTTTTTAATTAGCCTAAAGGTGAATTAAGCTCTAGAACGGCATAACTGTGACCTTCGTGACAAATCTACTGCCAACATTGATATATATCAAAGAGTACTGTTTTCCTATCTGGACTTACATTTCTACGCCTAGCAAAAGGCGCAGTTATGTTTGTGTTATTTTCATCAATAATCAATAACTCATCGCAGATCATACTGTCCAATTACCTGTAATAAAGGCTACATTCATATGGCTTTTTACTTTTTATGTAGCCAGAGCAGCATAGCCTCAGGCGTTGCTCTCCCTCGGAAATTCTATAACCAAAAGTGACGAATCTCTTATAGTTACATGATCCTTGGAGCGCAGGACTAAATACATCGTTGTGAGGAGTTGAAACATTGCCTGATCTTTGGCTGACTTCTAATTAATGGGCTGTATTATATTGTAGATAATATTATTAAAGTAATCAATTTTCAAATAAAACATTGTGCTGCAGCACTTCAGCACATAAGGTGCGGCAGCTCCTGCTCTGGCAATTGAGTCGAGTTGGGTGAACTATATTTCCAGGGATGACATCTTCAAAGAACACATCATTGATATCTTTGCTGAGTGAAGACACCACGACTGGTGTTTATCTACAAAATACTATAAGGTATGAACTTGAGGGCCGCTTCTGTAGCATGCTGAGCTTCTATGCGGGTTCAAACCCGGCCCAAGGTCGCGGGTTCAAACACGGCTGAAGTCGTCGGATTTTTTAAGAGCGTTAAAATCCCTCAGTATGCCTTCCTTTGGAGGGGAAGTAAAGCCGGCGGTCCCACGTCATAAATTTATGGCATGATAAAGAACCTTCCACTAATTACACATGTGTGAAGCTAAATTATAGGTTACATTTGACAGACGCTCTTAAGTTTCAACGTTCGTCGCCAGGAACCGACTGCGGTGGCATCTAGTAACCAAGTTCAGAACTAGTTGGTCGTAGACGGTGGCATTTTGTAGCAAACGTTGTAACTACTTGAAAAATCGAATGTCTGCAGTCCTTACTTGAATTAAAACAGATAACACACACTAATACCGCCATCACAATTAACACCGGTTATCAGACAGATTCTACACACACCCAAAGTACACGGGGCTACATGACCACGTTGTCGCAGCCCCTAAACTGAGGAACCAACCAACCATGAACTTTAGAATACTCAGTTGCATGAATGTAGCATCACCACCGCCCAGTCGGAATCTTGGGATTCGCACACTCCCTTCAGCCTAGGATTGTGCACCCACTCCCATAGCCGATAGTGCACCACGGCCCGAACGCAGCTGCAGAAAGGCTGGAGATAGCAGGTTTTGAATCTCAGAGTTGACAGCGGCTATCCTGAGTGTGGTTTGTTCCCCGTGTTTTACCATACTCCCTTCAGGAAAATGACATGATAGTAGTACCATATTTCAAGTCCCAGGACGGCTACCCCATCCCAGTCCCTAATACAATTACACACACTAAACACCATGCGGCAGACGACCAAGCCCCTATAATGTGATTTAGCAACAACAGCAACAACATGCATTAGTTCGATATTTTACTGTTGGTTAACTCACCGACAGCCTGCGATCACCAGTGACGTAGAGTAAGGACTTACCTAGAAAGAGGAAAAAGCAAAACATTGTACAAACAGTACTTAAAATTATATTATTATGATTACTATTATTATTATTATTATTATTATTATTATTATTATTATTATTATTATTATTATTATTCATGCTTTCGGGATATTGCCGTGTGAAAATGAAAGGTGCGTTCAAAAAGTAACGAGCCGGAGGCTGGAATGCGCAAACCGGTGACGACGTCGGCTAATCGTGGCGTGTGTAACGAGGTGTGGTTCAGACCAGAGCGTGGAAGGTCACAGCCCGTCGCTAAAGGGCACGCGTGCACGTCACGTGACTATACAAAGCGAGCAGCAGCATGTATCAATCGTCCAACGCTGCCAGTCGCATTGCAAACAGTGACATGGAGGCGTCAACCGAAGAGAAAAGAGGTGTTGTTCGGTTTCTGACAGCGGAAGGACTAGGTCCCTTGCAAGGGTCAAGGCGTGGCACAAGGGCTTTAGGGAAGGACGGGTGTCGTTAGCCGATGATGCCCGGTCTGGGGCACCCCCTTTCATTACTGATGACAACGTCCAGCAGGTTGATGCACTCATTACCCAGGACCGCCGAGTGACAGTGAACGCCATAGCCGCCGTGGTCGCTCCACGACAATGCACGACCTCATATGGCCAACACAGTCGCGGCACTCCTGCAGAAATTCAAATGGGAGGTTCTCGGCCACCCTCCATAGAGTCCAGACCTCTCTCCCTGTGGTTACGCCATGTTTGGTCCCCTGAAAAGGGCTCTGCGGGCCCAACGATTCACCTCGGACGCCGAAGTCCAGCTGTACGTGCGGAACTGGTTCACATCGCAGCCCAGGTAATTTTATGAGACAGCCATTTACCGCCTCGTGTCACAGTGGGACAAGTGCTTCAACAGCCAGGGCCAATACTTCTAACATACAGGTACTGGTTTCTGTAATTATGCCTCCGGCTCGTTACTTTTTGAACGCACCTTACAATATGGTGCGTTTTTCTACCAAGGTCCATACAGTAGTTTCTAGCTGCTCTCTGGTGACGAACAGATGAATTTCTCTAGTTTTTGTAAGTTCATTGACACACGTTGTTGTAATTCCATTGAAAAAGGAGGCAAGGTTCCCCTCGAAATTTCTAGAATGTTCATTGTTATTTTCAATATCCCAAAAGCATGAATAGTTTTAATAGTATTCCGGGCCTTCAAAGCCTTGATGTACATATTATCATTATTATTTATCGTATTGATATATTTCAACAATGTATACAAAATGAAGTATATAAGGAATATACAAGAGCTCTGGTTTTAAAGTGTGATGTCGAGCTAGTCTATCCATTCCAATGCTGTTGGAGAGACATTGATGACATCCTTCCAGTCACCACTGAAACGTCTCTTGGGGCGTTCTAGAGCCCTGCGCGGATGAACAAAATGTTATCCACATCCGCCCCGCATCCGCACGGCTATTATCCGCATCCGCCCGACTTTTATTCATATCTACTGTCATAACAATAACACTTTCAATAAGATAAAATATTAAAGCGACACAATTAGTTTTGAGGAGAAAGTCGTTCCCTTAGGCTTTGTATGTCAAGTTATATGTTTAAAATCAATGTTATACAGCCAGAATTACAACTGTTTTCAGTTCGGAGTGTTAATTGTGCTTAATGACATAATTTGAATGAGATTAGCGTAAATAATCAACTTATATTTGTCATGAAAAAAAACATACCTGTAACGGTAAAATAGGATATCTTTTTGACTCATAGATTCACCCATTTTTCCGTATTGACTTACTATAATAATCAAAAGATTTCCTAGTACCGCCTCAATACTTTATATTCAAAATTTTGTGATGTAATCACATGTCACATGTTTCGATGCTTATATGCATTGGCATCATCATCAGCCTTACAGTGTATTGTCAGCACTTAAAAATCACTTTGTAATTACAGTAACTTATTAAAATGTTGACATAAAAACACAGCCTTTCTCAGAAGTGCAGAACCATCGACGGGGATTACTTCGAAGAACAATAACTGCTGTTTCAGATAAGCCAACAATCCGATCGTAATATACACCCATTCACCGAACTTTTCGGACAGAGGTTCTATATTCTCCTCTTGGATGACGCAAATTAGCTTGGTTGATGAGGTCTTAGTTTTTTCAATCATTTACCTATGTCGCACATAATCAGCGTATAAATTAACTACCACAAAGGTTAAAAACACTTTAATTTATATAAATTAACTTCATTCACAGAACTCAGTAACACACATGTAACACCAGACAACTGGAAATGTATATCTTTGTGTAAAAATTTAACATCAACAAGCTGTGAACCTGTTCAAGAGTGCGAAGTAGACCCATCCCTCTAACCCGGTTTGATCTTCAAACAGATAGAGAGACAGGAAGAGAAACAAGTAGTTCCTTGAAGAACTAAAGACTATTTTCATATAACCTACTTAATTGCCACTATCAACATACAAAATTTCAGTTTGATTGCTGTAATAGATTCGTAGATATTGAGAACCGTCTAAATATTTTAGATGGTCGCCATGTTGGATTGTTATATGTATAAGCCATGGAGTCATGTACCATCAAAGGAAAATTATTGCGTAGGTTATTTATTCAAACTTTCACTTCGATCGCATGATTACGACACAAGATATAAAAACTTAATTTTAAAATTCGCACAGCCGCCATCTTGAGGTTATGTAAACAATTGAACTAAATTAAATACCAGTGCATTACAATGTGTATAAACATTTGATGTACCAAGTTCCATTGCGTTTGGATTATTAAATCGCGAAAGAAGTCGATTTAAAACTTTCAACTTCGCTTGGCCGCCATGTTCGTTTTGTAGTTACCAGTTTTTCAAAAGTCCCATAGGTGAACTTCTAGTAGTTTCCTTTATCACCATGCAAAATTCCAGGTTGATATCGGTAATAGTTTCGGAGATATTGAATGCAGGTGAAATATTTCGGACAGCCGCCATGTTGGATTGGTGAGACGTAACAAAATTTGAAGGGCACGGTCGGGGTCGTCTGGAATAGTGCTCTGAACTTACCGAGTTTCATTGAAATCGCTACAGCCGTTTAGAAGTTATTAGGGACACACACACAGACGAATAACACACGCACACGGACAAAAGGTGATCTCATAAGCCTATTTTTTTTCATAAATGAAAATAGGCTAAAATGTGAGATCTTATATTTCACACCAACACAACGTTATGGGCCAATTCTCTAGGCCCTTGGAGAGAAAAGAAAAACCTTTCACAGTATTGAAGAACTCGCGTGCAAGACGAGTCCACAGTTTTCTCACCCAGCCCATCACTCCATATACTCTACATGGAAGGTTCTGTAGAGCGACCCTCGCTATTACTGTACAATATACCATACGAGACTGTCAAGCTAGGGATGAGTTATGTATACTGAATTCCTTATAGAGATTAGAGAAAGGGAAAAACACTTATCTGCAATTTAAATTAATGTTTGAAGACATGCTCATGGACAAAACAGCCAAAACCATCACCAAGGATAAGAAACTACGGTTCCAAGTTAAAATCAAACAAGAGCGTACGATCCACATCTCTGCCGAAGAAAGGGAAGCAAAATCTCTAAGGATGAGCCAATACTGAGCCAAAAGGAACGCTCAAAACTATCAAATATCATTGATTTCATGTACCCCAAAGTTGGGTGAAGCAAATAAAGAAGAAAACAAATTTTGTGGAATAGGGCCTAATGACCCTGGATGGGCATGGCCCCTTCGGCCCTTAATGACGCTCTGTCCCTTGATGACGCTCCGTCTCTGCAATAATAAATACAACTATCTAAGTTATGAAAACTGTCGAATTTTCACTTGGATTTGGACAGACTAACACGAGGGAAAAATAATAGTGCTCACTCATTAATGGAAACGAGTAGTTCCGTTTAGAACTATACAGCCTATTTTCATATATCCTACTCATGCTAATTGCCTCCATCAACATACAAAATTTCAGTTTGTTTGTTGAAAAACTTTCGTAGATATTGAAAACCGTATAAATATTTCAGATGGTGGCCATGTTGGATTTTTATTTATGTACTATTACATGAAGATTATCGTGTACGTATGGTATTCAAACTTCAATCGCATGATTAGGACACAAGAAGTAAAAACGAGATTTTAAAATTTCGCACAGCTGCCATCTTGTGGTTATGAAAACAATTGAAATAAATTAGATGCCAGTGGATTGACATTTGTATAAGCATTTACCGTCCAAAGTTTCACTGCACTCGGATGGTTAAATTGCGAGAAACGTCCATTTAATTATTTATACTTCGCGTCGCCACCATGTTAGATTTGTGCTCGCCAGGTTATTAAAGTCCTATAGGTGAACTTATGTTCATAGCCTATATGAACATTTAAAAAAATCAGTTTGATTGCTGTAAAAGATTCGTAGATACAGAGAACCGTCTAAATATTTCGGATGGTCGCTATTTTGGATTGTTATATGTATAGGCCAGAGAGTTATGTACCATTAAAGGTAAATTATTGCGTAGCTTCATTATTTAAACTTTCACTTCGATCGCCCGCGATCTGCGCCAGTCGCAGCCGGCTTAGCTTGCCGTGCTTACTCGCGCACACACAGATAATGACCCTCTATCTTGATAGAGGCTATTAACGTAAGTTCACTTATGGGTTTTTCAATAGCCTGATGAACACAAATCCAACATGGCGGCGATGCGAAATTTACGAATTGATATAGATGTTTCTCGAAAATTCCGTGTAATAGGCAGGATAATTTCAAGGGAAAAGACCAGTTGGGATATATGAAAATAGGCTATTTATTTATTCACGGAACTACTTGTTTTCCCTCGTATTAGTCTGTAGTCCCAAGATCGTGGATTCAAACCTGGCCGAAGTCGTCGGATTTTTTACCAGCGTTAAAATCCCTCCGTATCCCTTCCTTCGGAGGGGAAGTAAAGCCGTCGGTCCCATGTCAAAGATTTATGGCATGTAAAAGAACCTTCCACTAACTACAAGTGTGGAAGCTAAACTTTGAAGGTTAGTTTGATAACGCTATATTAGTTCCAACGTTCGGCACCAGGTGCTGGCTGCGATGGCATTTAGTAGCCACGTAGGTGTCGTGGATGGTAGCATTGGTAGCAAAAGTAGGAACTACTTGAAAAAGTTAATCGTCTGCAGTCCTTCTACCTGAATTACAGATAACATTGCCTGCCACGGTGGGTGAGTGGTTATCGTGTCGGATTGCTAACCCCCAACCTTGCAGGTTCGCTCCTGGCCGTGGTAAGTGATGTGTGAAAGGCAGCAAAAATCACGATACGCATTTCATACGATGTTGGCATGTTAAAGAACGCATTTGAATTCAGTAGGCCGTCTTCATAATGGCAAAATTAATCTTGGGATTTTTCGTCAACACAAAGTTCCTCATTTCTCTACTAGAAAGCGCTATAGTCTCAAGGAGCTTAGATATCTAACCTCCTTGACTTTCATAGTACTTCAAGGAACAACAACATTCGACATGCCCTCTGGGTGTCAAATTATAAAGCTTGCACCCGGTACCCGAGGCCATACGATATTATTATTATTATTATTATTATTATTATTATTATTATTAACATTACAGATAACACACTACGATCACAATTAACACCGGTTTTCAGACAAATTCTACTCGCACCCAAAGTACGTTGTCGCAGCCCCTAAACTAAGGAATCAACCAACCAACTTAGTCTGTAGTCCTATCATGATGTTCACAGTCTCAATAGTACAGTACAGCTGGAATGGTTTTGTTCCAAAAACTGTGCTATGGTTGGCTTTTTGTAAATCGTTAGAAAAGCACAAAAAAGCTTAACTCTAAATTTTAGAATAATTTGCACGATCATTTTGTCGGAAAACTCAAAAAAACATTGAAAAGCGTTCTTCTCTGAATCGACGTATTTAAAAAAACATTTTTAAATAAAAAATCTAGAGGACATTGTCACCTACAATTCGTCTCATTGAGGTCATGTCATGCGTTTTGAAATGCAGAAGCTAGGTGGCGCCAAAGTTTCCAAGAAAGTGTTTTTCACTTTTTGTCCTAGAAAAAATAGTTTTTTCACAAAAGAGTGAATCAGAAATTTGTTCCTCTCAAAATTGTCTGCAACATTTATTTAAACGTTTGTTTCCTCCGACTTACCTTTCCAAAGTTATAGCGCAGCAAATGCAACGCTGCGTAGTCAAGGCTACTATTGTTACTGCGGAGAGAGCGGTGGGCATAGTTTAGACAGGGACCGGTGTCAGACAGCTGCCTAAGGCTCGGTCAGACAGTACGCGGGCTGTGTTTGTTAATTAGCTCAAACAATCCTATCTATTTCAATCGCAACGTATCAATCATAACTATACACATATTAACCTTTGTGCCATCTGAATTGTACAATTTACATACTTCGGCAGACTATAACTTTGGAACGGTAAGGCGGAGGAAAAATATGTTTCAATAAATGTTGTAGACAATTTTGAGAGGAACAAATTTCTGATTCGCACTTTTGTGAACAAAACATTTTTTCTAGGACAAAAAGTGAAAAAACACTTTTTAGGAAAATTTGGCGCCACCTAGCTTCTGCATTCCAAAACTTATGACATGACTTCAATGAGACGAATTGTAGATGACAATGTCGTCTACATTTTTTGTTTAAAAAACTTTTCTTTAAAATACGTCGATTCAGAGAAAAACTCTTTTCTATGTTTCTTTGAGTTTCCCGACAAAATGATCGTGCAAATTATTCTAAAATTCAGAGTTAAGCTTTTTTTTTTGTGCTTTTCTAACGATTTACAAAAAGCCAACCATAGCACAGTTTTTGGAACAGAAGGTGTTTTTTTTCTGTGCAGCTGTCCTGTACTACACGAAGGTTGAGAGCGTCTCTTCCACAGTATGTTCTTTTAAATTGCCTAATAAAAGATGCGTTCAATTGTGGGCACAGTGGAGCGAGGAAGTCGTGGAGGTCATCTATTATCATCCCACGGACAAAGACACGAACGGAACTACCAATCGTATGACATACAGAGGCTTCACATTGATAATAAGGGTCAGTGGGAGAGGGCGCTATGTACGGTATAAAACAGACAGAGCAGTTTGTTTCATAACAGTTGGTGTCACGTGTGACAGACAAGTGCATCTTCAACATTAGTTTAACCTCGTCATGTAAGTGTTTATGTTTGATTTTAGTCGTAGTCTTGCGTTACATTTTATGAGACGAAATGTTGTAAATATATAAGGTGCAGTGACGTAACTACAGAGGGGGAGGGGTAAAGGTGGAAAGGGGGGAGGGGGAGGGGGGATCAATTCCCCATCCCCAAAGCAATGTAATACAAAAATCAAATTTGATGAAGTTTTTAATTTGAAAACGAAATGACATAAAAATAACCATGATAGCCCGTTATACCTTATTGACGTGTTAATTATTAGTACATTATGCAACGAGCCTATAATGGTAATTAAGACACGAGTTTCATACGACTGTTTATGTTCGACGATAATTATTATAACTATTTTATGTTCGAACATAAATATTCATAAATATCTGTCGAGATTTCGCCAGTTTTATGTACTGAACAGAGCGCATGGGACGCAGGGAATGCCATGTATTTGACCATGGCCCCCTCGATTACTCTACTATGACACTAGGCAGGGCAGTGAGATTTAAATTAGAAGGCCGTGGAACTCAGCGCATCTAATTACCTAATTGGTCAAAAAGCTGTTTCTTGAGGTCTGATTGGTGGGAGAAACTGTTTCATAATGAAAAATAGTATTATAATGAGTTTTCTGACATGTAATAGGCAGGGTCGAACATAAAACTACTTATTTTCACCTAAAGTCAATACTTTTTAATTGAAAACCGTACCATTTCGACCACGATATATAGTTTCTTAGCAAATACAAAACATATACATTTTCAACATAACTTCGCCACATATTCCAATGTATTTCGATACTATACCTAGCTAATACTCCATCAAGAATTTGTTATAACCTTAACTGTTTCAATACAAACAGTAGGCTACATATTTTCACATACACATTCCTCATTTCTACGCTGTTTTTCAAGACAATATTTGTTATGCTTAATTTGCAAAATTTATTGTAACAGATCTGGTTTTTTGGAAAATTTTAAAAGTGAACTTTAGATATAGTACTACTCATCACTAGGGCTCGGATTTTTAGGTAAATAAATATTTTTTATGTAAAAAAATATTTTAAGCATTTTTTCTATAAATACATAAATTCCTGCTTTTCACTTATTAGCACATAAAAAGACATACAGTAATATTTACATTTATTAAAATCAGTATGCTAGATTTTTCAGTTTATTGCATTTTTGTTCTGTGTTACTTCAACGGGGAAGAAGCTGTGAGCTATCTAATCTTCATGCAGAGCGTGTCAGCTTGTAACTGTGTTATTCTTAACTTGTCGCCCCGTGCCACTCACTGTGGAAACCGGGGATTTCCTTGTCCATACCTATATTGCACCAGTGCTATACCTCCCCCTTCCCCCAGCTACCTGGAACCAGTGTCTCTCACATGCAGTTCAGTTCTGGCACTGTGAAGTGTAAGGCAGTTCTACGATGCCTAAAGTAAAAGTAACTACATACAAGTTATCGCAGAATTTAAGGATAATTTTACTTCTGATGGGGGCGTTCTGTTCTGCCAAACAATCAAGGCTGAACGGCGATCTCAAGTTACAAAACACCTCAAAGGCCAGAAACATATTGCCGCAGTTTCGCGCCTTCAGAAGAAGTGTTTCGCGTTAATCGTCGGTCATTTGTAATGGACAACCTGAAGATTTATCTCGTTGTGTATTGTAATTCTTCAGCAGTCAGTGAGACATAGAATAAATTGAATTCGTGAGTACTGCATATTGTTTATATTCACATTAATAAACTAAATTAAAATTAAATATTTTTACTTCTTTGTCACATATTTTAGGTATTTTTAATACATAAGAAATACATATTTTCCCGATTTTTTTGCACCTAAAAATCCGAGCACTATTCATCATATACCAGCTGAAGGAGGTCGCAATGTGACGATTTTCAGTCGGTTTACACGAAATTTTCCCAAAAGAGATGGGTTATTCTCTAATCGTGAAAAAAAAAATACATGAGATTAATAAATACACTTGGATGACCAGTTTCGATCGTCAAGTAATCATCATCAGATCCATTCCACTTACGCCCTAAAATTTACGTCAGAAAGTATGGGCGAAAATATTTACACAAATGTAGTCTACACTTATTTAGTTTCAGTATGAGTTGAGACGCCGGCATCGTGTTGTTGGGGTAGCACGCCTGCCTCTCACCCGGAGGCCCCGGGTTCGATTCCTGGCTCGGTAAGGGATTTTAGAAACTGACGTGAGGGCTGGAATGGGATGCACTCAGCCTCGTGAGGACAAGTGAGTAGCTGTCTGACGGTGAGACAGCACCCCGGTCACGAAAACCAAGATTAATGGCCGAGGGGACCCGATGCGGTGACCACGCGTCACCCCAATATCTGCAGGCCAAATGGCTGGGCAGCGGTCGCTTGGTAGTCCTAGGCCCTTCATGGGCTCTAGTGCCAGGGGTTATTATTATTATTGTTTACTTATTTATTTAGTATGTTTCGACCCATACAGGATCCCATAAAGCAAGTTATGATCTGTTGCTGTTATTTTTCTTGTTCTTCCAGAATTCTTTCATCATGTCGCTATGTTTAGCTCGACGTCCATTTTCCCCTAGGTCTGCTGGGCTTATCTTCTGGTGCAGCTTCCCAAGTGTAGATCTTATGTCTGAAAGTTTTGCGGTCTTCGATATCTGTGGGTGTGATGTTGGCGTTATTGAGATCAGTTTGGACTTGTTTAATCCAAACCGTTGTCGTCTTTAATTTTTGTGAGTACATCAATATTTTCTTTGTTAAACGGTTGTCATCTAGCCTCTTAATGTGTCCATAAAATTTCAAGCGTCGTTTACGGAAATCGGTTTCAATATTTGAATATTTTTCTGTGATCTTGTGCGATTGTAAACGATATCCTTCATCTGTAAGTCTTGGGCCAAGAATTTTTCGGATGATTTTCCTTTCAGCTTTCTTGATGTTCTCAAGATCCCCTTTATAATTGAGGTTTAAGGTCTCACTGGCGTAGAGTGTTTCGGGTTTGATGACCGTCGCGTAATGTCGAATTTTAGTGTTAATATTATTATTATTATTATTATTATTATTATGAGTTGAGATAATTCAACTCGTCAAGTTGAATGTAAGTGAGAGTCTAATGTAAGTGTTATGGAACCGATGATGGTCATCCAAGTGTATTTATTAATCTCAAGTAATTTTTTTTCAGGATTAGGAAATAGCCTAAGCCATCTCTTTTTGGGGAAAACTCGTGTTGACCGACTGAAAAGCATCAAACTTTCGTTTACTAAGGCAGCACTGAAAATGGCTTCAATGTTTTCAATTTGATTAAAACAATTCTTAAGATTGATGATTGGGGCCGGATGTTGATGACATGTCATCTTTTCACTGAGCTGTCTGTAACAATGCAGAAGTACACAGACACTCCGGACGGTCACCCCGTCTTCAAATATGTCATTTTTATTTTACACGTTTTTGCATCATATTTTTGCTATTTTTTCCATTTTAAGAGCATTTTTTAAAGTTTGGTTGATTCTTTTGTTTTTATTTTAGAGAAATCGGCATTTTGAGGTCTTTTTTTCTCTTCAATTTCGTCATGTCACAGCTTTATATGAGGGAGTTACGTCTCTCAGAGTTAAGAAGAAGCTAGTAGCTGATACAAGATAATTAAAAATATTGAAATATTGATTCCATTGCCTTAATCAACCGGGTAGAAACCAGTCTTATCAACAATCGGCGAAATTGCTGCGGGTATTGCAGCAAAACTGAAAAATGTGCTGGACAAAAACTCCGGGTATAAAACATTATACAAAATCTCAGACATACTTTCTGGTGAAAACTATTGCATGGATGGGATTGAGGAGGATTTAGCAGCAAACGACCTTCCTCACTTCAAGTACGATCCAATCATATCAGTTGATGCTGACCGCAGCTTTTCGAGATATAAAAACTTGTTGGCTGATAACCGCAGATCATTTACATTTGACAACATCAGAATGACATTCGCAGTGTGAAGTAACTCAGACTAAAGTGAAAATAAGCATTTTGTTAAGTGTTAGAAATTTATTTTGATTGACTTTTCAGTTTGAGCTTAAGATGTCATTTTTGAAATGTAGGTGAGTTTATCATTATAAGATCATTTTCTACATTTTATAGTGCATTTTTTTAATTTTTAGGTCATTTATTACTAGGGCTCGGATTTGTAGATGCTAAAAATCGGGAAAATATTTATTTTTTATGTATTAAAAATACCTGAAATATGTGACAAAGAAGTAAATATATTTAATTATAATTTAGTTTATTAATGTGAATATAAACAATATGCAGTACTCACGAATGCAATTTATGCTATGTCTCACTGACTGCTGGAGCATTACAATACACAGCGAGATACATCTTCAGGTTGTCAATCACAAATGACCGACGATTATCGCGAAATACGTATTCTGAAGGCGCTAAACTGCGGCAATATGTTTCTTGCCCTTGAGGTGTTGTGTAACTTGAGATCGCTGTTCAGCCTTGATTGCTTTCCCACATGGTTGGCAGAACAGAACGTCCCCATCAGAAGTAAAATTATGTTTAAATTCTGCAAAAGACGATAACTTGCATTTGTTTTTACTTTAGGCATCGTAGAACTGCCTTACACTTCACAGTGCGAGAAATGAACTGCATGTGAGTGACACTGGTTCCAGGGAGCTCTAGCACGTGGTGCAATATGGCTATGGACAAGGAAATTCCCGGCTTCCACAGTGAGTGGCACGGGGCAACAAGTTAAGAATAACCCAGTTGCAAGCTGGCATACGCTCTGCATGAAGATTAGATAGCTCACAGGTTCTTCCCCGTTTAAGTAACACAGAACATAAACGCAATAAACTGAAAGATTTAGCATACTGATTTTAAAAAATGTAAAATATTTTTTTCTTTTTTATGTGCTAATAAGTGAAATCGGGAATTTATGTATTTATAGAAAAAATGCTTAAAATATGCATTTACATAAAAAGATATTTATTTACCTAAAAATCCGAGCCCTATTTATTGCAGTCATTTTTGAAAATTTTAAGTGCATTTTTTAAACTTTCTTACGGCATCAAGATCCGGGCCCTATTGATGACAAATGGTTGGATTATGTACATTTATACTTACCAATTTGAAAGCATTTATTTTTATTCGTGATATATTTTTTGCGTTACTCTAACTTAACACTGTAATAATTACATAACATGAATTTCCGAGTAGCTGCTGGAAATGCTGTTCTTCAATTTCTAAACACACGTTGCATTAACGTAGGAGGTTTTGGTACACTCGCTGTATTTCATCCTCACTGATATTTCGTATCTGTGCAGTTATTTCGTTCTCCAGAGTACGCACAAATAAACATCTCAAGGCGCTGAATCTATGAACACAATTACTGGATGACTTCTTCTTGAGAAGATAAGTTTTCACTAGGAAAATTCGATGTTTTGTTCCATACATAACCGTGTTCACGGAATACGAGATAGACTACAGTACGAGGGGCAGATGATCTCGTAGTTCCGCCCCCTTAAAACAACAATAACTAACTAACTAGACTACAGTATTTCACCACAAGTCTTAATTTTCTCAACTAAGGTATCTTGCCAGCTGGGAATGTAAAAAATAGCATGACAGCATCCGGTACTTCCCGACCCGCTCTTGTGCAATCGGCAAATGCTAGTCATCCGGCGCTCACTCAACGCGCTTAGGCAGTAGGCAGTTTTACAGTAGGGAAGTCAAAAGAAGGAAGATTGTAGTTTTACATGACCGTTAATCGCGAGATCATAAGCCACGGAACCTCCGTTTTACGTGGAATCCGAACCACAGGACATGGCATTTCACTTTGAAAATCTCACATACATTGACTGGGAATCTAACCCAGTATACCGCTGCACCACCACACCCCAAAGTAGAAAATTCACATGCGTGTAACTCCTACAATTGTTATCACATCTCACCGAAACTTAGTACACCCTTGAGGCACCTTTGTGTAGTTTTTGATAATTTCTATGTAATTGATAAGGGAGTTATCGTCATTTATGTTCTTTTGTACACTGTTGTTTTTCGGTACACTTTTCACCTACATTTGGGTATGGAGTGTCAATTTTCGTGTATAGAACTAATCTGTGTTAGTAACAAACATTTATATGCAGCACATTTATGGATAAGGATTTCACTGATTTTCTGTAAAATTTTGAACTTTAAGAAATTTTCTTCAAGAAAAATAAATGGACATTTTCAAGCACATTTTCTTTTTGTAAGCATCATATTAAAATTCCGTTCCATCAAAATCTTCACACTAGTTAGGAGTACAAATGTGTAAAATTTTGTTAACATCCAATCAGTAAATTTTGAGAAAAATGTACCTGAAGTGCTAAAAATATTAAATTCATAAATGTCATTGTAAAGTATTCATAAAGGATTCTTACTCATTTGCAGCCCAACAGATTATAATTTTTAAATTACACTTTTAGATCGAATTTTGAAACAATTTTGAGATAATGCTCTCCAATGTATGTACCTTCAAATCAAGTAATATTTCTTTCTTGTAAAATTTGTATGCCTTCTGCCCACATCTCCCATTGAGGGGGGACGTATATAAAAATGAGTAAAAATAGTATTTTTTTATTAGCCCATAATTTACCTTACGGTATCAAGATTTTAATTCCAAAATATTACAGTACAATACCATCTGTAAATGTGAGAAAAAATAGTATATGTAACTGCTTGTATACTGCCAATCCACTTCTGTAGGAAGAATGTGAGGATAATCTGACATCATCAGATGATGAAATTGGAAACAAAGGCTCATCAAGGGAGACAATCAGAAAACAGCTGGAGGAATCAGAGTAAAATGGATATGGTCTGCACTAATTCATTATATGAGTGGCAATACAATATAAACAAACTCAAATCTTTGATTCAGGTTTTCCATAACTTACATTTTTGTAAGTTTATTGTACCTTTTCTCCTACATCATTAAAGATACAGTGATGAAGCGTGGTATGCTGCTGTAAACCGTTATTCTGAATAACTTCCTGGTACAATGCTTTTTTAAGAACATATTTTCGATTTTGAGGGGAAACACGTCATTATTTTTTTGTCAAATTAAGTCCATCAGATTTTGAAGTGCTGTTAAAAATAAAGTAAATAATATATCAAAAATTTGTTCCTCAGATATCATTAACCTGGTCTGTAGATATTACATTTCAAATTTTGTAACTTACAACGTGATGGTTTCGTAGAAAAGGTACATATTAAGGGTACATGTTTCAGAAAATTCAATTATTCCTAGCTGAAGAACCATTTGAATTATCAACACGAAAACCAACACAGACATGTCTAGCACACTGATAATATGTGATTAAAATTATATAGCATTATCTTAAAACTCGGGGAGTTACAATACTTCTATTATTGGAGTGCAATTTTGCATACGCACAGTGGTCCTTTTGCACGATCTGTGCGCTCAAAATGGAATAAATAAATGTCTTATATTTTCATGTTGTATGACATTTTTAGTATCAGCAATGTCAGAGGATCTCAGAACTGTACTTATATGTCTTATTTGTTCACCCCCTGGATTGTGAAAGACCGCTGAAGTAGGACGTTTCTTATCGCATCCACAGCTGGAAGCAAAGCTGATTATTTGTGTTTGAATCTTGTGCTTGTCAAGACTTGCTAGTTCAGCTATCTTCATCGTTTGCCATTGAATATGACAGACTATGATATGATCTTTCTTTATGAAATTTGCAAAATCTTATACAAATCGATGTGTTTATGTGATAAACGTTTGAAAATAGTGAACTTTGTTATAAAATAATTCTTCTTTTATGGGTTTTCAGACCAGGAAATTCACAATAGTCAACCATTGGTGAATTTCTTTCCATTAGCCTATAGCCTACACCCTATTATGTTTTCTGTGTAAAAATTATTTGCAACTTTTTGCAACTTTGGCTTCTGCTCTCGTTTTAGTGTTGTCGGGAGGATTTTCGCGGAACGATCTTTCCGATGCTTGGCGCCATGTAGGTGGAAAAGTTAGAAAAAAATCTTATTCATTTTCTCGCGCAGTTAAGAAAAACGTGGGTTGCCAATCGCAGGATCATAAGAAAGTTTGTCACGAAATATGAATAGCCTGGAAGGGAACATGGAGAGGGAATACAGGTAATGTGAATCGTCCTTTTCAATCATTCGTGGAGTGGAGTGAAGTTTCGAAACGAAGGAAATTGCGACCTTCAATAAAAAAAAACTCAGCAGGGAGGAGCTAGCGTTAGCCGGTCAAGTGAGTATACGCTTAGAAGGAAGGAGAGACACCACTGAACTTACAGTATTTTAAAAATTGCAGAATTTTCTGCCAGTTTAGCGGCGTTAAGGAAAATCCAAATCCAGTTGAAAAATAATATTATTTTTATTGTTATTATTAGGCTAATAAGAGAAGTTTAACCTCAATTCTTGTTGTTGTTGCTTATTTTAGGGGCTGCGACGTCGTGGTCGTATAGTCCCATGTATTTTGGGTGTGTCTGTGTAATTTGTGTGATAACCTGTGTTGTTGTGATGCCTGTACTACAATTTGTTCATTTGAGATAGGATTGAGAAGACGGCGGCTGTGGCCCTAAGTTAGGAACCATCTCAGTATTTGCCTGGAGTAGAAGTGGGGGAATCCACGGAAAACCACTTCCAGGATGATTGGGGTGGGAGTCGAACCCTCCTCTTCTCAGTTTTGCCTCAGGAAGCTTAGTGTACCCCGTACCAGCCATCACACCAGAAGTAAAATTTCTTGGCAGAGCCGGGAATCGAACCCGGACCTCCGGGACCACTTCCAGGATGGTTGAGGTGGGAGTCGAACCCTCCTCTTCTCAGTTTTGCCTCAGGAAGCTTAGTGTACCCTGTACCAGCCATCACACCAGAAGTAAAATTTCTTGGCAGAACCGTGAATCGAACCCGGACCTCCGGGACCACTTCCAGGATGGTTGAGGTGGGAATCGAACCCTCCTCTTCTCAGTTTTGCCTCAGGAGGCTTAGTTTACCTCGTACCAGCCTTCACACCAGAATTAAAATTTCTTGGCAGAGCCGGGAATCGAACCGGACCTCCGGGGCGACAGTCAAACTTAAATTCTTATAAATGAGAATAAGGAAATTGTTTTAAATAATTTTGAACAGTTATTTTAAGGTTTATAGACAATTTCTATATGCAAAGGTATTTTGCGCGGCCAGTTACCCGAAAGGACCACTGTGATACGTTCCCCTTTAACTCGTCACACTGCCCCAGTGAGGCTCCATTGTATTGAGAGGGCCCTCACTGTATGATGATAATCTGGAGTATGTGCACAAAACATAATGAAACATATCATGGTACTTCTTGCTGGTGGAGCTACTGTAAGGTCTCCCTCTAATAATGGGGCTTTCGCTTCAAGAATATCATCGGAGACGTTTCAATTCTATACACAAATTAAATAATGGTTGTTATTGTTTCAGGGCAACCAACATCTTTGTTTCCCTCTAATCAGTTATTCTACTTTCTTTTTTTGTTGCCAAGTAATTAACGTGCATGTTTCCTTTCAAATGACAGCTTGTAAGGGAGTGTTTGCAACAAGACCCCACCATGGCTGTCAAACTGACGGTGAAGCAATGCTGCTGTGGATGTTCGCTCAAGACAGGCAGCTACATCATTGGCGTCCTCAGTGTGGTAAGTGTTGCCAACCTTTCACTAGTGCTTATTGAGACAAAACTGTAATTTCAGTGCCCATTGAGAACTTGAGTAACTTTATGAAGAGAATAATTTCAATGGGATGGTTCACCACAAACACTGCTAACTTATACAGAAATCATGATCACAGTTCCCACATTGCTAAATTATTACGTCAGTTTTGGTCAGTTTTAGCCGATTTTCATTTATGAAAAAAATAAAAAGGCTGATGAGATCACCTTTTGTCCGTGTGTGTATGTGTGTGTGTGTGTGTGCGTCCGTATGTGTGTCACCCCTAATAACGTGATTTCAATGAAACTCGGTAGCTTGCCACGGTGGGTGAGTGGATATCGTGTCGGTCTACTAACCCCCAAGATTGCAGGTTCGCTCCTGGCCATGGTAAGAGATTTTTTTTTGAAAGGCGGCAAAAATACGATACGCATGTCATACGATGTTGGCATGTCAAAGAACCCATTTGAATTCAGTAGGCCGAGTTCATAATGGCAAAATTAATCTCGGGAGTTTCCGCCAACACAAAGTTCCTCATGTCTCTACTAGAAAGCGCTATAGTGTTCAAGGAGAATATATATCTAACATCTAACCTCCTTGACTTTCATAGTCAAGGAACAACGAAATTCGACATGCAAGCTACCCTCTGGGTGTCAAATAGCAAAGCTTGCACCAGGCACCCGAGGCCATACGATATTATTATTATTAATGAAACTCGGTAAGGTCATAGTACTGTTTCGGCAGAACCCGACCGTGCCCTTCAAACTTTATTACGTCTCGCCAATCCAACATGGTGGTTGTGCGAAATATTTCACCGGCATTCAATATCTCCGAAACTATTAATCATATCACCCTGAAATTTTGTGACTTTCAAAAACCTGTTAACTACAAAATCGACATGTCGGCCAAGCGAATTTGAAACATTTAAATAGACTTTTCTCACGATTTTACCATCCTAACGCTGTGAAACTTGGTACAGCAAATGACAATGCAAATTGCAATGTACTGGCATCTAACTTGGTTCAATTGCTTACATAATCTCAAGATGGCGGCTGAGCGAAATTTTAAAATCTCGTTTTTAGCCTATTTTCAATTTTGAAAAAAATAGGCTTATGAGATCACCTTTTGTCCTTGTGTCTGTGTGTGTGAGTGTAATAACTTCTAAACGGCTGGAACGATTTCAATTAAAACTCGGTAAGTTCATAGCACTATTCCGGACCACCCCGGCCGTGCCCTTCAAATTTTGGTACGTCTCACCAATCCAACATGGCGGCTGTGAGAAATATTTCACCAGCATTCAATATCTCCGAAACTATTACCGATAACACACTGGAATTTTATACGGTGATAGAGGGAACTACTAGATGTTCACCTATGTGACTTTTGAAAAACTGTTAACTTCAAAACCAACATGGCGACCAAGAGAGGTTGCGACTTTTAAATAGACGTTTCTCGCAATTTAACCAACCAAACGCAATAAAACTTGGTACGTTTATACACATTGTAATGCACCGACATCTAACTTCATTCAATTGTTTATATAACCACAAGGTGGCGGCTGTGCGAAATTTTTCACCGGCATTCTATATCTCTGAAACTATTACCGGTATCACCATGAAATTTTGTGCGGAGATAAAGGGCACTACTGGAAGTTAATATATGAGGCTTTCAAAAACCGGTTAACTACAAAACGAACATGGCGACCAAGCAAAATTGAAAATTTTAAATAGACCTTTCTCGCGATTTAATGTGCCAAACGCAATGAAATTTGGTACAGGAAATGTTTATAAACATTGTAATGCACTGGTATCTAATTTAGTTTTGTTTACATAACCTCAAGATGGCGGCTGTGCGAATTTTAAAATTAAGTTTTTATTTCTTGTGTCGTAATCATGCGATCGAAGTAAAAGTTTGAATAATGAACCTACGCAATAATTTTCCTTTAATGGTACATGACTATGGCCTACACATTTAACAATCCAACATGGCGACCATCCGAAATATTTAGTCGGTTCTCAATATTTACGAATCTATTACAGCAATCAAACTGAAATTTTGTATGCTGATCGGGGCAATTAACATAAGTAGGATATACGGAAATAGGCTGTATAGTTCTTCACGGGACTACTCATTATTATGTAATTTTCTAAAAGTAACATCATAATGTCGTCATTATATGGAATTTATTGAACTATTATATTATTTGAGTCATTTTCTCATAATTTTAAGGGATTTGATGCATTTTTGCATGCGGTATTGGATGTTATTGAACTTAAAGTGAAGATGAATGCTGGGCCATGAACATCTTCACAACTCATTGTCGATCTGAAGACTAAAGTAACTTTGTTCAGTCCTTACTTGTTGGAAATATCCACATTCCAGGAGACTAATCGAGGAGCGAGGGTAGCAGGACAGACTACAGTAGGCCCAGGATACTGATGAATTTACGTTGTTGGTTGCGATTGTTATTTTGAGTGTATTTTATAATGGTGATACTAAAGCCATCTGGAAATGTTCATTTCAAGCAAACATTTTAGGAATTCAGCGAGGATATTTTTTCTACCGATGGTGAAATTCTTTTCTGCAAAATAGGCTGTGTGAAGTGAAAGTTTGTGTTTGTATTTTTGTGTGTGTCAGCAATATAAACATAAATAACATAAATTATGTGAATAAATTGCTTGTAATATTTCATTCAAATTTCTAGGTTGTATTTTTTAATATTCGGGTCATTATATTGGATTTTTGCAGTCATTTTACAGATTTTTTAAAATTCTTAGGTCATCAAAATCTGCGCCCCGGTTATAACAAAATACACAAGTCCCGATCATCCGGTTTAACCGAATCGAAAAATTTAGAGGAAAAGAAAAGTGTTTTTGATGTTGTTGTTGTTTCTTCATTTGGGGGTTTGTATTTAACGAACACAATCATAAAATAAGCTATTTTACCGTTTCAAAACCTCCATTTTAGGTTTGATTTATAGAAATGAGCGTACTAACAAGGAGAGGTCGCCAAGTGGTTTTCTAGAAAAGTGTTCAAATTTGGAGGGTTTGCTCTTCATAAGAAAATATTTTTGCAGTGTTCGAGCGTTTTTGCCAATGGGCCTTAGTGTGTTCAAAATTGAACGTTTAAAATCAATCCTCAAACTTGTGTAGTCCTATTCTCACACACGTTCCCGGCCCGTTCCCGTGGCGTAGTCGCTAGCGCATAGGCGTGGGGAATTCAAGGTTTTGAGTTCGAGTCAGACCTTGGGTCGGGGTCGTCCGGAATAGTGCTATGAACTTACCGAGTTTTAATTGAAATCGCTCCAGCCGTTTAGATCACGAGAGATCTTGTAAATAGCATCTTAATATCGTACTGGACATGGATTATTATAACTTATGTATATATTTCAACTATCTTAATTAGTACATAGTTAATTATTCTTTTATATTCAAGTTTTCACGTAAATAAGTGTATAATTTAGGGTTTTGTATTGTTAATTATATTTTTAATCGATGAACAGCTGATGACGATCAGACTGATTCAAGAGATCGAGTCACAGGATGACTAAAAAGTTTAAACATTTAATTATTATTTTTAATGATTGCATTTGTGCAGTGAATACTTTGTTGAAAGTGTATTAATCAGATAGGAGGTCTATTTGACGTGTGAAACATTTTATTTTGAATTTGAATTTATTTTTATTGGTATTAGGAAGTTTTTGTTGTGTAAATACTTAGATAATAAATTCCAGGCATTTTTTTTTTTTGCTTGCCTGTTTGTTTTTATAGAAACTGATTTACTCTTCATTTTGCAATCGACGTGCGATAATACTACCGGTTAGTTACTAGAATTCACTTTATCTCAATTTTACCGTTCACCGTCGAGATCCGAGATTCTTGTCCTACCATCTTGTTATGGATATTTTATTTCTAGTAAATGTGTAACTACAGGGTCTTTCATATAAAGTAAGAACGGCGAGCGGCGGTTTTGTCATTCGCGACCGAGCTTGTGACGCGCCACGGCCCCCTGCTGTAGTATTGAATGCGCGCGCATAGCACAAACTTGACCTTGCAATAAGCGTGCAGGTGTTGTCAGTCGCCAGTCTGAACCACAGCTGCTAACATGTTGCGACAGTTATCATTGCAACATCGTATTTTTGTATGTAAAATTTATTTTAATTACGATTCGGCTCGGCGGGAACGTCATGCATTTGTTCAGCAATTTCCTGATGAAGTGCCACCTTCACTAGCACAGATTCACGTAATTGTAAATAACTTTGACACTACTGGTTCAGTGCTCAATAAAAAACACAAAATAAAAAATCAGAAAAAATACAGTGGCATGACTCACTCGCGTCAGCCAAAATGTGCTTACCAGATACAATGCCTGTATAATCCAGGAAGGACGACACTTCCAGCAACTTTTATAAGGTAATATTTCATAGAGGATTGTACACACGCTTAGAGCAGGGGGCCACGGCTCACCACAAGCTCGGTCAAGGCCACCACACTAGCGGATAACAAACCCGCCGCTTGGCGTTCTTACTTTATATGAAAGACCCTGTAGTTGTAGTGTTGTTGCATGACCGGTATGCGTCGAGATTTTCCTAGTCATTTACCTAGTAGGCTAGTGTTGATTTATCTGGCTGGGTATCGACCTCCCTACAATCCTTTTCCTTCTCAGCGGATATAGGTGGTGGCTATGCGAGATTCGGGCGCAGTACCCATTGCAATAGTTAGCTTTCTAATGAAATCTACCTAACTACAATGCCTATGTGTTGCAGTTGACCTCACTTGCCGGGGTGATCTACTGCAGTTTCAGGTCCGCGGGATCTCAACAGATGAGTCCAGAGATGGCGAGACATCTCAATGTGACTGAAGAGTCCAGGGAAGTGTACAACATTGTGATGAAAGGTAAGTACACTTTACCTCCGGCGAAGTGAGGTTGGGGGTTATAACACCGTGAGTATTGTGTATATTAAGACTTTCACGGCCCAGATTACTATATAAATAATTCACGTTTTTTTTTTGGGCTAATGCCGTGTGATATTAATTTAGAACCATACGTTTCGGAGAAACCTTGTTAAGCACAACTGGTCTAGAAATATAAGGAAAGCAGTTGAAATTCGTAAAAATCCCAATAATTTTAACGGAGACACTGGATATCAGCTAAGTGACACTTGGCTACCAGTTATTAAGGATCTAGGAAGATAGTTCCTCTCAGTCTCTCTGTTCTTCACCTATTTCAAATTGTACTTTTTTCCTCTATGGCTACAGAGCCTGGATTTGATCTCCTTTGTTCGTCACTGGAGGAGTTTCCATCTGTTTTTTCGCCGTTGCCTGTATGACTTTAGGTATCGTTCAGATACACTTCCCTTTTGTTTATGTTCCCTTATATCCATCTAACCCTCCCCCCTCTCCCCTCCCCTCATTTTCTTTTGGACATCCTCATTCTTCGAGGAGTCTCTATATTTTCACCACGCCCCCTTTACCTTCTCCTTACTTACTTACTACTCTGTCCGCCGTTCTGCCATGGTCCAAACAGTAATTTCTGGCAGCTGTTCTTTGGTGACGAACAGAAGAATTTATCTATATTTTTTGTAATCTCATTGATATACTTCCTTTGGCCACATTGTTTGATTCCATTGAAAAAGGAGGCAAGGTTTCTCCGAAACGTATAGTTCTAATTTAATTTCACACGCCATTAGCCCAAAAACATGAATTATTTATGTACCGTGAGTATTGTTATACTGGGCAGGCCACTTTTCCTTTTCAGCTTTCTCACACTCCCAAGCAATATTACGCACTTCTACCTAGAGGTTTATCCGTCCTTTCGACAAATTCTGTAATGAAATGGTGAGAAATTTCTTCTCTGCAGAATTCCAGAGCCCTTTTACTCTGAGATTATTCTTTCTTTCTTTCTTTCTTTCTTTCTTTCTTTCTTTCTTTCTTCGTTTCGCCCACTTAGGGAGCGCGTTTGAAATTGTTGACTAGGGTTGATGGGGTTGTCCTTCTCCCCCCAAAATCTCCACATGGACTCGCTATGCCCCTTCTTACGTTCCTCCAACCATTTCCTTCCAGTGGCCTTTTTAGCAGTTTCGGTGAAAGAGTGATTGTATCTAGAGTTCCAAAAGCCTTGCGATTCATGATCATATATTTTGTGATGCTTATGTCTTTTAAGTCCTGTTTGATTTCTTCTAACCAGCCGATTTGAACTTCTTTAAATTTATTATATCAAGCTGTTTTTTGCATGTTTGATGTTGTCCATTCTGGAGATGTGACCATAGAATTTCAATCATCTCTTATGCACGTTATCAGAGAACTTATTGATTGCTGTGTACAAGTCTGTGGTTTTCCTTTTAATCCATATACCATCAACAAACGGGGCCATATATTTTCCTGAGAATTTTACGTTCTTGGTTTTCGATTTCATCAATTTGAGTGTGGCTTCCTAGAGATATAGTTTCGGAGGCGTACAGTGCTTCCAGAAGAACAACTGCCTGGTAGTGCCGTAGTTTAACATTCTGTGACATCACTCAGAAGGCTTATAATCATTTTGGCAACACAGACATGTATGGCTTCCTGGAAATTAAACTGAAATATTATTATCTATAAGAGTGCTAATTTTGAAATAGCTGCTATTCATACCTTCCAGGATATCCAACATGGAGCTCAATTTTCAATTCCTAATTTTTAGCAGTTGGTAGCACTGACTTTTTCAAATACGGCATTGAGATATTCAGGTATAGATCTTTACTCCTACCAATTATTGTTTCGATTGCTTCAGCCGTTTAGGAGTTGATAGGGAGGGACACACACACAGCCAGACAGACAGACAGACAGACATTTGCCCGGATCGATCTCATAAGTCTACTTTTTCCTCTTTTTTGCAAAATGTGAAAAGTAGGCTAAAAAATGTGGTGCAGGGGTAGCACTAGCAAAGGGCACCTCAGTGTCATGTTTTATATTGCCGCCATCTTGACGGAAACGTGATGGCGGCTATACAAATGATAAAAGCTTAAATCAAATTACGACCAACCTAATAATCTGATCTCTACCAAATTTTGCAACAACATACCTTTATACGGGGAGCTTACTTTGACCAAACCACAAGATCATTAGCCCAATAGTTTGCAGATGGCGGCCATGTATGTGTACAAATCGATTCCCCCTATCAATTCAAACACGATGAAACCAAATTGAACTAAATTAGGTACAGAGATAGCACCAGCAAAGGGCAGCTCAGTGTCATGTTTTATATTGCCGCCATCTTGACAGAAACGTAATGGTGGCCACCCAAATGTTCAAAGCTTAAATCAAATTACGACTAACCTAATCATCCGATCTCTACCAAATTTTTCATCAACATATATTCATATGGCGAGCGTCTTTTGACTAAACTACAAGGTCAACAGCCCAATAGTTTGCAGATGACGGCCATGTATTGGTGCAAATCGATTTCCTCTATCAACACGGTGAAACTGAATTGAATGTTGTGTTTTTTTTTTACAGAGGTAGCACTAGCAAAGGGCACCTCAGTGTCATGTTTTATATCGCCGCCATCTTGACGGAAATGGAATGGCGTCCACCCAAATGTTAAGAGCCTAAATCAAATAAGACCAACCTAATCATTTGATCTCTACCAAATTTTGCAACAACATACCTTTTTGTGGGAAGCATCTTTTGACTGAACTACAAGGTCATCAGCCCAATAGTTTGCAGATAGCGGCCATGTATGTGTGCAAATCGAATCCCCATATCAATTCAAACACGGTGAAACTTAATTGAATGGTTTTTTTTTTTTTTACAGAGGTAGCACTAGCAAAGGGCACCTCATATTATTTCATGTTTAATATCCCTATAGCACGTGTAGTTCAACAAGCTACTACAACCAACATTCAATTATACTCCTTGAGAAGGACAAAGAGTTATAACAATACCCATGCATTTAGGAGAAAGTAGGCTATATGTTCTTTACTGAAAATCTTGTTCATAAATGAAAATAGGCTAAAAAGTACATTTTATTGACTTAAGATATTAACTTTTATAATATATTATACTAAAACTAAGTTATCCCAATTCACTGCCAAACAATTGCATAATCTCAGTTTTGCCCTAACAGTCCGAGTACGGTATTCAGAATTGACTTAAACCCTTCTGTACCAACAGAGTTATCCCAATTTCCTACCAAACAATTTCATACAGTTTTGGTAACAAGAGCGAATTCTTCTTGAAGTTACGTTCTACTTTCATGCAGAGTGCTCCGCGTATCATCGGAGCGGCTAAGAAATGCTAACCCCCTGAACAAAGTCAAGATCGGCAACTTTTCAAACGCAAGTGTGCTGTGGAATGCGATACGTCCCATACAGGAGTCTCATCGTTGTAAGTGTATAAACCTGGGTTTGTAGGGTTTATAGGGGGTTTTACCGCCTAGGAGAGGACTTAATTCTTTGACTGGCACGCCTAATATCGTAGGTTGGACTACCAAGCCATGGAGTTTTTTTTTGTAGACTTGTATCTTAATTAGAAGTGAATAATTAGATTACTTCAATTTGTATTCCGTATCAATTTCAAATAAGGGCGTGTATCACATTGAAGTACATAGCCTATTAATGTGATATCCATGAATCTTGACACTATCTGACCATATGTATATTATTTATATGATGATGATAATTGTTGTTTTCAGTGGCCTAACATCTAGGTTATCGGCCCCTAATGGTTTGGGTGACAGTGAAAATGTAAACCAAATGAAACTTAACCTAAAACTAACTATACACCAGGGGCAGGCGACCTCGTAGTTCCGCCCCTTAAAACAACAATAACTAACTAACTATACACTTACAAACTAGAAGAGGAAATTGAAAGAAAAGAAGAAGAATAAGGGGGAAAAAAGACACGAGGAAAGGAAATGCCCTCAATCGTCGAAGAATGAGGATTGAGGGACTTGGAAGAAAAGAGAACCAGGAAAGGCAGATAGGAAAGGTAAAGAGGAGAGAAACCTCCCCACAGGTAATGGAAGAAGGACACAAACCGGACCCAGCTCAGGAAGCCCTCGGGGTCACCAAATCCCGAACACACCAGACGTGAGCCCATGAGGATGTATCACAATTCAGGGTGCACCATAAGTGGTGGGGCTACACACACCTTGCCTACTTGAGGGCTTTGAGCAGAAGGCAGGAGATACAATGAAAAGAAAACAAGAGGTATGACCCCTCGAAGAATGAGGGATCAGGAAAGATGAGACAAGGGCCAATGAAGGCGGGAAAGTGAAAGACTCCCTAGGCCTCGGATACCCTAATACCGTCGGGGTCAGCAAAGAGCAAGTGTTGATCAAGGGAGGTAGAGAGGAAAGATAACAGAGAGGAGCCCGTCACTAGTAAGTGGAAGAAATGCCGGACTCAGCTGGGGTCCCGTGGTCGCCAACTCACGTCCCACAAGTTGTGAGCCCCTGGGGGAGATTACGCTCCTCTAACGTCAAAGAAATGTTTATTACGACACAAATTTCAACTTAATGCCATATACAACCTTTTCAAAGAATTATACATGCAAAACAGTGAAGTGATATTCCTGCCATCTAGCGGGAGAATACACGAGACTGCATCTAAACTCTCTTCAACATTTTGAAAATGAAAAGTGATATTTCTGCCATCTAGCGGGAGAAAGTCACAACGCTGACTGCAAAATGCTAGACCACGAGTCCACGCAAGGTCGCGTATTCATGCTACGTTAGTGGGAAGCATGTATTCGGGTGATACGCGAGCTTCAGGGCGGCTTCGGTGGCGTAGTTGGTAGCATGCTGACCTTCTATGCCCAAGATCACGGATTCAAACCCGGCCGAAGTCAGCGGATTTTTAAGAGCGTTAAAAATCCCTCAGTATGCCTTCCTTCGGAGTGGAAGTAAAGCCAGCGGTTCCATGTCATAGATTTATGGCATGTTCAATAACCTTCCACTATTTACACCTGTGTGAAGCTAAATTATATAGGTTAAGAATGTAAACAATGCTCTTAAGTTTCTACGTTCGTTGCCAAGATCCGACTGCGGTGACGTCTAGTAGCTAAGTTCTGAACTAGTAGCCGTTGACGGTGGCGTTTAGCGGCAAAAGTAGGAACTATCTGAAAAATTCAAAGTCTGCAGTCCTTTCTTGAATTAAAAAACAGATAACACACTCTAATACAGTCATCACAATTAACACCGGTTATCAGACAGATTCTACACACACCCAAAGTACAGGGAGCTACATGACCGCGTTGTCGCAGTCCTAAAACTGAGGAACCAACCAACCAACCAACCAACCAACCAACCAAAAACTACTTTTATTATAACTTATAAAGAGAAAACTATTTTAAAGGCTATATTTAGGTTGAAACAAACTGTAAATAAACTGGACATTCTGGAATCCCTTAATAAATAAAAATATTTAGTTAAATAAGGAACTAGCCTTGTGATGAGCAAGTAACATGTGTTGTTCCATTCCAGCCGAGAAGTACATCTGTATTGTATCAGCGGTCCTACTGAGCTTGAGTCTGGTGTTCAGTGTGATGCTCGTCCTCGCCATCAGAAGGGTAAGTAGCTGCTATGATATTTATTTTCTCTGCAGCGTGAGTGAAATATTACCAAAATATGACCTTAAAACATTATTATTGATGAAATATATCTGCGACCAGATTTTTTGAAAATGCATGCGCTTATGTAAATGCATATTTTGAGGGTTTATTGGATATTTTGCATATTCTGAACATAACAGCATATTTTAGCGCAAACAGTTGAAATCAAGTATATTTTAAAACATCTTGAACAAAATAGGTTCCGCCTGCATGTTGGACATCCCTTGTAAACAACTTTCTGAGCAACAGATTAATAACTAATAGGCCTATGTTACGCAAGCATGCTGCCTTGTTAATTGAAGAAGGTAATAAGGTGGGACATCCTTTCACGATCTGGGCAGTATCTCTTGTAAGCAACTTTCTGAGAAACATAACGAGATGACAGTACTCGTACTTAGCGCATTGCTGCCTGGCTATTTGAAGAAGAGAATGGCGTGGGACATTCCTTTCACCATCTCGACAGCTACTAGTCTGCATATCCTGAACTCAAAATGCCTAGAGAAGAGCAGCAGAAAGTATTTAATAAAACAATGAGTGTCAGGTAATAGTGATTATTCAACTGATAGCGTTATCGTCCAAGGAAGTGAAATGTGTAAAGAAATTTCAACTTTAACAACATGCAAAAACGACCGCACATATTACGACAAAGGAGTGGAGGAAAAGTAAATAAGATTGACTTATTGTTAAATGCATATTTTTCAAATTTTAATGCATATTTCAATTATTTTTAGTGCATGAATGTCCGCTCCCTAAATATGAATAACTATGAAATTGACCCAAATATGCATTTTTATGCTCGATACATTCCGCCAAGAATGAATCAGGAACATTGAACTCATGCTTTAATAATAAAGTTTAATGAAAATGTAGGAAAATAAATATGACATTTCCAAACATCCAAACCTTGAAGAATCCTTACATCAGTAGCCATCCTAAGAAAGGACCGTAAATCTTGTTATTATGAGCCACGGGACCTCCTTTTTACGTGGAATCCGAACCACAGGACATGGCATTTCACTTCGAAAATCTCACAGGCATTGACCAGGGATCGAACCCAGACCGCCTTGGTGAGAGGCATACGGCCATCCTAAGAAACCATTTGTATGGACCACTAGCTTTGTAATAACCTTTGTTCTACGATCACTGTATCTGTATGTAGAAAATCATGTAGGCCTACAGTATATTATTCTGTATTGTTTGACAATCCCCCTTTAGGGCCAGGCAAAGAAATAAATAAGACTAGATAGGCAGTTGTTTGGTGATTCATAATCTCGCAACGAGAAACTGTGGCAGTAGGCAACCGTAAGCTTCTTTGATACACCATTAACAAGCTTCTTTGGTACACCATTAACAAAGTTCAAACGTTAGCGGCTTCGGTGGCGTAGTCGGTAGCATGCCCAAGATTGCGGGTTCAAACCGGCCGAAGTCGTCGGATTTTTTAACAGCGTTAAAAATCCCTCAGTATGCCTTCCTTTGGAGAGGAACTAAAGCCGTTGGGCCCACTTCATAGATGTATGGCATGTAAAAGAACCTTCCACTAACTACACTTGTGTGAAGCTAAATTTGTAGGTTAAATTTGATTAATGCTCTGAGTTCCAAAGTTCGTCGCCAGGTGCCGGTTGCGGTGACATCTAGTGCCAAGTTCGCTGCTCGGTGTCGTTAACGGTAGCATTGGGTAGCAAAAGTAGGAACTACTTGAAATTGATCGTCTGCAGTCCTTACCTAAATTACAGATAACACACACTAATACAGCCATCACAATTAACACCGGTTATATCAGACAGATTCTACACACACCCAAAGTACACGGGGCTACATGACCGCGTTGTCGCAACCCCTAAAGTGAGGAACCAACCAACCATAGTATATTCACGTTTTGGGGAAAGCGTTAATGAAAAGTTATTGTCATCATCATTTTCTTCGGCTTATGCCAATTAATTGGGATCGCCGGAGCCAACCTGGCTCATTTTGGTTTTGGCCGGGGATTTAAGACCGGATGCCCTTCCCGACGCCACGTGAAAATTTCGCCCAGCAGTCACCGAGATTCGATCCCCGGCCGTCCGGGTGAAAGACGAGCAGCTAGGCCACTGCACCATCACACTCCCTAATTAAAGGTTATTGTATTAGTGATTAATATTTGATCATGGTAGAATGTTTAACATTGAAGGTATATTTTCGACTGCTCTCTAGTTGCAGATAAATCCACTGCACGCGCAGTAGTAAACATCCGAGTTGCTCAGACACGGTTACCCATTACCACAGCATTTGCGTACCGGTACCCACAATCTTGGCGGGCCACTTTGGGTCGAATACTCCTCTTTCGTGACAGGAACGACAAATGCTTGTGAATGTTTCATTCCAAGCTGATTGGTGTGGTTTATTACTAGGGACCGGATTCTTAGGTTTTTAGAATCGTCATTTTAGGGTTTCAAAAATATAATACAGTTCTTTTTAGCCTACTTTTCACATTTTGCAAAAATGAGGAAAAAGTAGACTTATGAGATCGATCCGGGAAAATGTGTGTCAGTCTGTCTGTCCTTCTGTCTGTCTTGTCTGGCTGGCTGTGTGTGTGTCCTCCCCTATCAACTCATATACGGCTGCAGCAATCAAATCCAAATTTGGTATGAGTAATGATCTATACCTGAATATCTCAAGCCCATATTTGAAAATTATGTCAGTGCCACCAACTGCTGAAAAAACGCACTAGAAATTTGAGCTCCGTGTTGGATATCTTGGAAGGTATGCATGGGAGCTGTTCCAAAATTGGCACACATGTAGATAATACTATTTCAGTTTAATTTCCAGGAGGCCATACATGACAGTGTTGCCAAAATAATTTTAAGCCTTCTGATAAGTCGAATTTTTAAATGCATATAACTTCTACACTATCAATTGGATTTCAACCAAATTTTGTATGTAATATGTGTACATAAACACATATGACTGAGCGTATTCTTAAGAGCCACCAGGGCTGCAAACTGTTAATAATAGCTCCCCCTATTTTTTATCCAAATACCAATATATCAGAAAGTATACATGACGACAGCTTTATACTCTGCACACGAACAGTACCTGACATTTTAGATTAATTTGGAGTAATTCATATAAGTGAGTGCTGCCAACATGATTCTATGTCTGCTGATATGTCCAATTTTAAAATACAAGTAACTTCTGTACTAACAAAAGGATTTCATCCAAAATTGGCACAGCAAGATATCATAATACTGTATTTCAGATTATTTCTGACCAACACACGCATGGCATTGTTGCCAACATGCTTTTACGCGTGCTGATAGATCCAATGTCTAACTGCATGCAACGTCCATTGGACTTCAACCAAATTCTGTAGTCTGTACCTTAAGAGATAGAACTAAGAATATATTCAGTCACCAGGGCTGTTAACTGTAGTGCTCTATTAGGCTACATTATGCCAGGTATATTAATAACTAATTAAACATTTCGATATTACCAACGTAATTTCGTCATTATTCTAGATAGGTTCATATACTGTAGATTAATCATTGGCATGAATCTTATTTTAAGAAAAGTAGGCTCTTTAGTTCGTTACGGAACTTCTTGTCAGGTTTGTAGTAGCCTAGGTAGAATAGGTTTGTAGTAGCCTAGTTAGAATAGGTTTTTATGTTTCAAGTGTAGCAAAAGATGACATAAACGGCGCAAATCTCACCATTAATGCCGAATTGTTAGTAGGAAATCTAATTGCAACGAGAGTGTAAATACAGGGTCTTTATATTTGCTTGGCAAGGACATTCTCGCTCACGCGCTCCGCCAGTTACAGCTCAGTTGCCAGCTGCCGGGCGCGCGTATGTACGGCAGAGTGCGGCGCTTAAAATCAGTATCATGCATTTTTACTCACTATGTTTACAGCAGATGCTGAAAATGTTCCCCATCCGCTGCCAAACATAATCGGCATCTCCTTATGAAGTTTCCGGTTACTCCGGTTAATTTAGCTTCAGTAAGGAAATAACGACCTTTACGTCTATTTTTATCGTTTTCTGAACCTGTACGTTTGAATCTCTTAGCCAGTTGATTTATTGTCCGATTTATAGGAATGGGTGTGTGTAGAATCTGTCCGATAACCGGTGTTAATTGTGATGACTGTATTAGTGTGTGTTATCTGTTTTTAATTCAAGTAAGGACTGCAGACATTGAATTTCAAGTAGTTCCTACTTTTGCCGCCAAACGCCACCGTCAACGACTAACTAGTTCAGAACTTGGCTACTAGACGCTCCTGGCGACGGACGTCGGAACCTAAGAGCGTTTGTCAAATGTTTAACCTAACCTAATTTAGCTTCACACAGGTGTAATTAGTGGAAGGTTCTTTAACATGCCATAAATCTACGACATGGGACCGCCGGCTATACTTCCCCTCTGAAGGAAGGCATAATGAGGGTTTTTAACGCTCTTAAAAAATCCGACGACTTCGGCCGGGTTTGAACACGCGATCCTGGGCATCCAAACACATTTAAATTCTTAGAAGCCGTCAGCGACGCACAAACCACCCCTTATATTACTAGTGTCAATTCCAGAAACATCAGATGGAAGAAGATCGCACTGGACAAGGAGGAATTTCCTGAAGAATAAAATGATCTAATTTCAACAGGGCGAAATAAGTGGACTACAATTTATTAGATCCATGACATATAGCCTACATTTCTGTCTTACATATTAAAATGCTAAATTGTAATTGACAGTAACATATATATTTAACCAAACCTATGGTAGCAGTTCTCGGTCTGTTTATAGTGGAAACGGAAATATATGTGACGCAACTCGTACATCTCATATAATGAGGGTACGCTGTCTGTTTGGTAGTCAGCCCGAAGACTGGTTGGATCCTCAAAAAGTACCGCCGTTAGGTTATGTGCGTATTTACCCACAAAACCCCAAGGCAGACCTATATTGAGGCGTACTAGGCAAGATGAGGAGTGAAGTAGTTTGCCATTGCTTTCCTCACTGAGTCAGAACAGCAGTACTAACCCGATGAGTAGAACCTTTCACAGCATCCACATGCCCTGACTGTGCCCTGAATGTTATTACTAAACACCACCCATAGCTCAGTAGCTTCCATATAATCACAGCCATGAGTGAGACTGAGATATCGGTGAAAAGCGACATTTTACTCTAGTCTGTGCCAATAGGATTGCATTCATCAAGAGATGGAAAACAGGATACGCAACAGTGATATCTTCTCGTACTTTGTACGCAACTAGGAAGCACGGATATTTTCGTTGTCTCTCAAACTTTGTCGACAAGGGTCATTTTCTACACGGTAATTTTCCTGTCTGAGAAACTTAACTTTTTTTCGTTTATTTCCAGGAGAACCCTAGCCTGATGAAACCGTGGCTCATCTACGGCGTCATCTCTTTGGTGTGTGGGGTGATCATAGACTTCGTGTTCGTCTTTCTCTTCTTCATGTACGTAAGTGCTGGCGCTGGCGTGGCGATGTTCGTAGCGACCATCATAGCAACAGGTGAGTACAAGTGATTGAGGCACTACACTCAGATCTTTATGAAGCGCAGAAGAGGATAACAACCACTCAAACAAATCATCATCAATTTCCGTTGTCCAACCTATGCCGAGTTAGAGCAAACATGACACCCCTCCCCTTTTCTCTGTCTGTCCGCCATCCTTTCTCAACCATGGGCGGATATCTAGGGGACGGCGAGGAGGGCGACCGCCCAGGGCCCCACAGTCCGGGGAGCTCCGCGTCATGTTTTATTTTTTAATTTAATTAATTAATTAATTAATTAATTATACTTTTCAAACTTTTCTAACTAATTTATATATATTAGTGCAGCTATGACCTCCCGTGACCGTTTAGCAAGTTTAGATTTCAGTGCAATAATAGAAGACTTCAGCCGGGAAATAAGTAGCAAAGTAATATTTTAATATTTCATAGTTTACATAATCTTCTTCGAGGGGACTTGGAGGTTTCTTTCATATTATTAAAAAAATATAGTGTAGTGTATTCAAAATATTGTAACTACAGTATTCTTTATTTTATTATTATTACAAAACTACTTTCCATTTGATTTGATACTTTTTTAAATTTTCTATTGTTGTGGGCCCCACCTTATCATATCGCCCGGGGCCCCGCAAGGCCTGGATCCACCACTGTCATCAACCACTTAACTCCACTCCAGGATCCGTCCTCTCCCACTGTCCTTCTCCAAATCCATCCAGCGTACTCTAGGACTTCCTTGTGCTCTCTTTCCAGTCATCCGTCTCTCCATCACTTGTTTCGGCTTTCTTTCATCATTCATCTGTTTCACTTGTCCATACCATCTCAATCTGTTCTGCTCCAGCTTATCATTCAGATTCTGTACAGTCACTTCCTCTCTCTCTCTCTCTCTCTCTCTCTCTCTCTCTCTCTCTCTCCTACACTTTTGTACCATACTCCACAGGAATTTCATTTCGGCAGCCTGTATTCTATAAGGTGCGTTCAAAAAAGTAACGAGCTGGAGGCTGTAATGCGCAAACCGGTGATGGCATCGGCTAATCGCGGCGTGTGTAACGAGGTGTGGTTCCGACCAGAGCGTGGAAGGTCACAGCCCGTCACTAGAGGGCACGCGTGCACGTCACGTGACGATACAAAGCGAGCAGCAGCATGCATCAATCGTCCAACCAAGACCAAGACAGTAGGCCATTCGACATGCTTCCTGGTGTGGTTGAAGACTGTGGGGCACCCATTGGGCACACACTTTCCGCAAGTGCAGTCGTTCCTTCATGATGGTGTGCACACTTCCGACGCTCAATCCGACCACGGCGGCTATGGCGTTCACTGTCACTCGGCGTTCCTGGGTAATGAGTGCATCAACCAGCTGGACATTGTCATCGGTAATGCAGGGGGGTGCCCCAGACCGGGCATCATCGGCTAACGACACCCGTCCTTCTCTGAAGCGCTTGTGCCACGCCATGACCCTAGCAAGGGACATGCAGTGTTCGCCGTACACTTGAGACATTCGGCGATGAATGTCCGTTACTGTGCTCCTTTCGCTGTCAGAAACTGAACAGCACCGGTTTGCTCTTCGTTTGACGCCTCCATGTCACTGTTTGCAATGCGACTGGCAGCGTTGGATGATTGATGCATGCTGCTGCTCGCTTTGTATCGTCACGTGACGTGCACGCGTCCCCTCTAGCGACGGGCTGTGACCTTCCACGCTCTGGTCGGAACCACACCTCGTTACACACGCCACGATTAGCCCATGTCGTTACCGGTTTGCGCATTCCTGCCTCTGGCTCGTTACTTTTTGAACGCACCTTATACTTTCATCTCTCCTCGTCATCGGCAAAGTTTCTGCTCAGTACGTCATTATTGGTTGATGATGATAATTGTTGTTTTAAGGGGCCTAACATCTAGGTTATCGGCACTTAATGGTCTGGGTGATGGTGAAAATGTAAGATGATCAAATGAAACCTACAACTAAAACTAACTACTGACTTATAAACTAGAAGAGGAAACGAGAAACCAAGAGGAGAAGAAGGTAAATAAAAGACAGGAGGAAAGGAAATTCCCTCAAACCTCGAAGTATGAGAATTGAAGGACTTGGAACGTAGGAAAGCCAAGAAAGGCAGATAGGGAAGGTAAAGAGGAGAGGGACAACCCTAAAGGCAATGGAAGAAAGAGAAAAACAGGACCCAGCTCAGGAAGCCTTCGGGGTCGCCAGTCGTGAGCCCTTGAGGGTGTAGCACTACCCAGGGTGCACCATAAATATTGGGACTACACACACCCTGCCTCCTTGAGGGCCTTAAGCAGAAGGCAAGAGATAGCATGAAAAGAAAACAAGAGATCTGACCCCTCGAAGAATGAGGTTTCTGGAAAGATGAGACAAGGGCCAATTAAGGCAGGAAAGTGAAAGATGATGATGATGATGATGATGATAATTGTTGTTTCAAGGGGCCTAACATCTAGGTTATCGGCCCCTGATGGTTTGGGAGTTCGTGAAGATGAAAATGAAATGAAAACTAAAACTAACTACTAACCTACATACTAGAAGAAGAAATGGAAAACTAAAGGAGAATAAGGCAAATAAAGGACAGGAGGAAAAAAATGCCCTCAACCCTCCAAGAATGCGGATTGAGGGACTTGGAAGGAAAGAAAGAAAGCCATGAAAGGCAGATAGGAAAGTGAAAGAGGAGAGGGTCCGCCCCAAAGGTAAGGGACAAAAGGGGAAAACGGACTCAGCTCAGGAATCCCTCGGGGTCGCCAACTCCCGAACTCACCAGCCGTGAGCCCCTGAGGGTGTAGCATTATCTAGGGTGCACCAGAAGTGATGGGGCTACATACACCCTGCCTCCTTGAGGGCCTTGAGCAGAAGGCAGGAGGTAAAAGGAAAAGCAAAAGAAGGCTGACCCCTCACAGAAGGAGGGTATCAGGAAAGATGAAACAAGGGCCAATTAAGGCGGGAAAGTGAAAGACTCCCTAGGCCTCGGATAACCTAATACCGTCGGGGTCGGAAGAGAACAAGAGTTGACCAAGGGAAGTCGACAGGAAAGAAGACAGAGAGGAGCCCGGCACAAGTAAGTGGAAGCAATGCTGAACTCAGCTGGGGTCCCGTGGTCGCCAACCCTCGTCCCACAAGTTGTGAGTCTCTGGGGGGAGGGGGAGATCATTATTGGTAAGTAGTAAGTCTTGTTCATCACTTCTTTAGCCTTCAGGGATATGTCTTTATCCCAAATTAAACTCTGAACCTGATGATGGAACACACTCCCACATTATATGCTCCTCTTGATCTCCAAATCCAATCTTGCATTTTCCATCAATTCACTTCCAAAATATTTGAAGTGCTCTACTACTTCCTTATCTAGATCTCCAATTTTAACAACCCCTCTTCCTTCTTTCTTTCCTCTTGTCATTACCATTGTCTTACTTTTAATAATAATAATACAGATAACGCACAATGTGCAGATTTCATGCACTAACCTCGACAGAAGTCAGTTAACCTTTCCAGTGTCGCAGAATATATTTTGTATTTTGCCTGAGTGATCATTTATTTTAAGGAAAATTCTCCAAAAATGTCATTTTTTTACATTTTATTTTTGTTGGAAAATGCATATGAAAAGAGAAAAAAGTTACAAAATACGAAACAGTTCAGGAAAACCATGGTTTTTACACTTGCTAAATTCAGTCTGCAAAACAGTTCCTTTTTTCCTGTTGAACAAAATTACACTGCTTGTATCAATTATAAATTCACAAAAAAACACACACCACATTATACTATGAAGAGAGAAGCTCACTGTTTTCAATATCAGAGGTGTTTCTTTTTGTGATAATCTTTAAAGCACTCCGCTGGATGAAGATATGGCTGGGATGGAGATATGCCAGGCCTACCTTGGAGAACTGCACTTGTGTCTGCATCATTGTCACTCTCATCTTCATCAACTGCGCTTTCACTTGATTCTGAACCGTCGATCTCTTCAACACTCTCTTCAAAGTCACTGTAATCACTATCTGATTCCTCCAAATAACTTGATATTGTAGCCATATTTTTGTCGTACGAGCCGGTCATTTCACTGATACCGTCTAACTCAAGTGTCTATCAAACTAATACTACCAAAAGTAAAAAAAATGATTCAAATAGTCATTTCCGGTTCCGGGCGAGTTCATATGCATTATTTAATACCATACTGCCACCTGCCGTAATTATCTGTAAACTTATGACAGCTCGCGGAATATTCCGGAAATGACACGGGAAACGATGGGGAGGTTTTTCTTTTGTCACAGTAAAGGACGTAGTATCTATCACAAAGTTTGTAACACAGATTACAAATGCACTGGTTTTCTGGTTGCTGGTAGCTCTTGTTCTGGTAGACATGGTGGTGAAAGCCGTGCACGGCGAGTCGCGTCATCATGTCTGAGCTCTTAGTCGGCTCGCATCCAGTCTCTATTTGTCATTAGGTCTGTAGTGTAAAAGTCCATCCAGATTTCTTCCATTTTGGCTTGTCGTTCACTTAAGAGTCGTATATATGCTGACGTAGATGGCAGTGCCAGTTGATGACGCAGATATTCAATGAAAAATGTTTGTCTTGTCAGTACATACACGTCTCGATTTTGTAGTTTTTGAGAGGCATAGTGCTCGCTTCAGGAAATTTGCTTTTATTCTTTCTATATCTTCTCTACACTGATTTTCGTTTCCCATGCCTCAATATTTTCCTTCAATACATCCAGCTGTTCTTGAAGCACGTTCGCATTCTCTCCCCAAATCAGAACATCATCAGCAAGGAGTATGATGGTATATTGGCTTTCACGGCCAGTGAATTACATCTCAGCAATCTTTCTAGGTTTGTGCCGTGTCTTTTGTGGCGTTTTGGCTAGGAACATCAAGCTGGCTCATTGAGCTCTTTGGAAGCCTTTATACCAGGGCCATCCAGTCATTGGGCTCTGAGAGCGCGGCCACACTCGGGGAGCACTGAGCAGTCAGACTAACGCTCCTTCCCCTACCACCACTACACAGTGGCAGCGAGGATACGTGAGACAAACGGACGATGTTCCGACCACGCTGACTAGATACGTACGTACAGTAGAGGCGTGCAGCCGACGGCTCTTGTGGGATTGTTGACATCCTATTGATAGGGCTGTTTTGCCATAAGTATATACCGCATATACAAATCGAATGGTACTCCGATGTATGGAATGTGCAGGAAACTAATACAAGCGTAAAGTAAAGAATATTGTGATTTATTCCAAACTGAAATGTGAACATATTAGAAACAGAAATTCAGCAATATTTTACCAATATGAACAGATAGTACAGACTATGAATGAACTTTTGCTCCGTCGTTTTTACAAGCTTTTAGTTTTGGAGGAAACAATCTTCTACAAATTGGGTGCAATATTTCTGGACACAGCTATTCGTAAACAATTGCGCATCGCTCATCGTTGCACGATGTTTACTATTGGTAAGCTTAAGAACCGAAAAGAAACTCTCACAAATGCACGTTGAGCCAAACATTGCTCTCTTCGGCGCGGCGGGCAGACCACGCGCTCAACCAGCCAAGCTCCTTCCACCAAAGCGCTCGGAGCACTGGTTCAGAGCGCGGCCAGAGTGCTGTGTGGATGGCCCTGCTTTATAGGGAGGTTATGGCTGCTTGAGCTTTAAGCTCTCGCAGTTAGAGGCGCAGGTGCGCTTCATAAGAAGGGAGGTAGAGTGCAGTTCGCTACTCCTGTGGGGGCCCGGAACTGACACCAAGAGCCCGCTGATGAGCCAGATTGGTGTCATAGGCGAAACCCCACACAAGACAAGGCATAATCCTAGAAAACATGCTGAGTTTTAGGGTTATGTTCATTCTTCTACCTGTGTACGCTCCCTTTGTTGCCTTTAGTATCAAATCTCTATGTTTATATGTCTACCCCTTATTATTCCCGCTTTCCAACGGGGTCGGGTATGAGATGCGATGGAAATCTTTGTGGCGAATGGTTTCTACGGTCGGATGCCCTTCTTGACACCAACCTCATGAGAGGGCAGATGACCTCGTAGTTCCGCCCCTTAAAACAATAACTAACTAACTAACTAGAGGACTTAATGAGAGATGAAATGAATGATGGTGAATGAAACTGAGCAAGGATGTGGTAGGAAGCGGGCCGTGGTCTGTCAGTAGGTACCGTCCCAGCATTTGCATGGAGTTAAAAATGGGAAACCACGGAAAACCATTTCAAGGACGGCCGACGAAGGTGAGGCTCGAACGCACGCGCCTACCGAGTCAGCAGAGAGCTTGGCCCCCATGACCTAACGCTGCGCTTTAGCGAGCTTAGCCACCACTGTCGCACCGCCTTTAATATCAAATCAACAAATTAAAAGCAATTATGGAATGCAGCCGAAATAAATCAGAAACTCCTATTGACGTCAAATTGGCAGGTGAAAAACTGAAGGAAGTAGGAAGCAAAATAACCAGTGATGGACGAAGCAAGAGGATATAAAAGTGGGTTGGGTCAGACAAGGAAAGCATTTCTACAGAAAATGAATTTGTTGACATCAAATATAGATTTAGGTGTTAAGAAGTCTTTTTCGATAGCCTTTGTCCAGAGCCTGGCGCTCTATGGAAGTGGAACATGGACTGTTGGTGCAGCAGAAAAGAGGAGAATAGAAGCATTTTAAATGTGGTGTTACAGGAGAATGATGAAGATCAGATGGGTAATTGAGTAATAAATAACAAGAGTGGGTGAGGAGGGATGGTACTGGCAACTGCTAATGAAGAGAAGAGATAGGTTGGTAGGACACATACTAAGACACCCAGGAATAGCAAACTTAGTTATGGAAGGAAGGGTCGAGGACAAGAACTGTAGGGGTAGACCAAGGTTAGTGAAATAATAATTACTATGAGTTATCGAATAATAGAGATTCCATATATCGAGACCTGACTGAATGCTAAAATAAAACCATACGAATAAGAATATTTCTCATCATCATAAACGATTTTGTCCAACCAAGGACCGCGTAAATAACTCTTCATGATTTCAGTTTCCTTTGGCGCCAGTGTTCCTTCATTCTCTTCCTTCTTTTCAGCTGCCCAATGTTGTTTCTTCTTGGTCGCTGTTTCTGGCTCTAGGAACCCCTCAAATGTGTGTATCCTATTTCTGAAAGTGGTTCTGTTTCGGATGTCTTGATCAGTGATGGTCATTTCTTGTAGATCCTTCTTGGTGTTAGCAAACCATTTTTCATACGAGTTGCCTTTTCTATTGGGCTTGTTGAAGTGGTTAAAAATTTTCTTTGTGAGTCTGTCGTCTGTTGAAACATGTCCAAAGAATTTAACCCTACGTTTTCGTCTGGTATCTGAGATTCTGTGGCATGTTTTATATACTTTTTGTTACTGCGTAATCGGTATGTGTGAGCATATTCTTTTGGTCCGAAAATTTTTGTTAAAATTTTTCGTTCCTTTTTTCATTTTCGTCAATTTCGTTCTTAGTTGTCAGTCCTAGGCATTCTGAAGCATACCGGCACTCTGGTTGAATTACTATTTGATAGTGTCGTGGTTTAGTCCGATTGGAATTTTTTATTTAGTGTCTGTTAAAGTTTTTTGTTCATTTCCAGTACTGTCCGTGTACCTACTGGTCGTGGTCGACAGCCACCGTCGGGAGCTGATTGGTCAAAGGAATCCTGTCAAGTCATAAGGGCAGACGCACTGGAAGCGAACAAGGATAAAGTACCTATACAAAACATACGATGTTACCATTAAACTCCAGGTGTTGGATGTTAGCAGGCTGAATCATTGTTAAAGTATTCTTTACGCTTTTTGAATGTTTATTATTAGTTTCCAGTTACATGTAACATTTTTGTACCAATAAAACTGTGTATTGATTTTTTTACAATTAATTTTAATTATTGATTTAACTCTTTCCCCTAAAGGTTTCCAGAAATGTAGTTGTCGTTAATTCATTTTAGGGGCATCATGGTCATCAGCCCTGCATACTTGAATCTGTGTTGAATTTCTCGGATAACCTGTATGTATGTGATGAGGTGATGACTAGGGACCTGATTTTTTGAAAATGCATATGTGCATATGCAAATGCATATTTTGTGTGTTTAATGGATTTATTCTGAACATAACAGCATATTTTAGCATTTACATTTGAAATTGAGTATAATTTAAAACAGAGATGGGCACAATTCGGCTCATTGAGCAGCGCTCCCGATCCGGCTGGAGACTTGACTTCAAAGCGTTTGACCGATGGCGTGGTGGTGTTCGCAAGACATTGTTGTGCCATTGGTCAACCGCTCTGATGTCAAGTCCGCTCAATCGTTAAATCAGGGGGCCTGTTCCACGAATGAACTTTGCAACTTTGCACTTTGCACTTTTCAGTTCAGATTTTGTTCCACCATCACTTTTCAGATTTGTCTTGCAAAGTGAAAAGTGAAAGTGAAAAGTTAGGAATCTTTTCACTTTAGAAGACTGTTATGTTCCTCCATTGGTGCAGAAATGAAAAGTGCAAAGGAATGACTGAAAAGTTTTCAGAAATCTTTGCAAAGAGACGATTCCCTTTTCAGCTGTTAATGAACAAGTCTCTACACTAGTTTCTCGGCGCAGAATTTGGTTTAGTGTTATAAATATGTTACGCAGGAGCTTTTTTTAATCATCAAGTGAGGATAGTGATGAAGAATCCAACAAGAAGACGTACAAGGACAAGATGAATTTTCATAACCTCACTTTAGTATAGACAGGTTAAAAGTTCCACCTGATCAATACTTTTATTAATTAAGATCACTGTGTGGTCATTAGTGGGACATGTTTCACCATGAAAAATAAAGCATTAAATCATGGAATAAATATACAGTTTGTTCATGGAATAAACATGATCGGATCATTCCTATGCAAAGACTTTTCACTTTGCAAAGAAATTGAAAAGTAATACATAGATCATGGTGGAACAGAAAGACTTTGCACTTTGCAAGAATTGAAAAGTGCAAAGTGAAAAGTGAAAAGTTGCAAAGTTTATTCGTGGAACAGGTCCCAGGTATAAAGTGTTTGGCAGAAAATACAAGTGATTTAAAATTAATCATAATATTCTTTTAAATAAGTCTGCCAAGTTTTCTATTTTTTTCTACAAATTTTATACATTGTTTTTAATATGTGCATAATTAAATGTTTGTATGTTTTTAACCTCATCAGACATTATTAAATTAAATTTAGATTATAATAGGTGTATAATTTGTACCTAAACAAGTAGTTCCGTGAAGAACTATACAGCCTATTTTCATATATCCTACTTATGTTAACTGCCACAATCAACATACAAAATTTCAGTTTGGTTGCTGTAAAAGATTCATAGATATTGAGAACCGTCTAAATATTTCGGGAGCTCACCATTTAGGAGTGTTATGTGTATAGGCCATAGAGTTAAGTACCATTCAAGGACAATTATTGCCTAGGGTCATTATTCAAACTTTCACTTCGATCGCATGATTACGACACAAGAAATTATAACTTAATTTTAAAATTTCGCACAGCCGCCATCTTGAGGTTATGTAAGCAATTGAATTAAATTAGATGGCAGTGCATTAAAATCTGCAAAATCAATTACTGTACCACATTTCACTGCGCTCAGAGAGTTAAATCACGAGAAAAGTCTATTAAAATATTTTAAATTCGCTTGGTCGCCATGTTCGTTTCGTACTTTACAGGTTTATGAAATATACGTAGGTATACCTGTATCAGTACCCTTTATCACCGTACAAAATTGCAGGCTGATATCTGTAATAGTTTCGGAGATATAGAATGTCAGTGAAATATTTCGCACAGCCGCCATTTTGAGGTTTTGTAAACAATTGAACTAAATTAGACTCCAGAGCATTACAATGTGTATAAACATTTGCTGTACCAAGTTTCTTTACATTTAGATAGTTAAATCGCGAGAAAAGTCTATTTAAATGTCTCAATTTCGCTTGGCCGCCATGTTGGTTTTGTAGTCACCAGGTTTTTGAAAGTCTCATAGGTGAACTTCTAGTAGTGCCCTTTATCACCGTACACAATTTCAGGGCAATATCGGTAATAGTTTAGGAGATATTGAATGCTAGTGAAATATTTCGCACAGCCGCCATGTTGGATTGGTGAGACGTAACAAAATTTGAAGGGCACGGTCGAGGTCGCCGGGAATAGTGCTATGAACATTCCGAGTTTCATTGAAATCGCTCCAGCCGTTTCGATTTTATTAGGGGGGGACACACACACGAATCACACACACACACACGCACACACACACACACGGACAAAAGGTGATCTCATAAGCCTATTTTTTCAAAATTGAAAATAGGCTAAAAATACTTTCGATATCAGCTGCGGATGCTGAAAATACTGTTTTCCAGCCTAGAACGGAAAAATCAGCTGCATTCAAGAATTCACTCATGCGCTGCAGAAGGTGTTTGACCCGGCCCTTGGTATGCGAGCAGGAGGGTTATGACATTTGTTTACGTCATTGGGGATAACCCCTTTGCCGACCCCTTGTCAAAGCCTGAGCGGAGTTGAGGAACTTATTTTTGGGTCCCGTGGAGGACCGAGCGGAATTAAGGTAACCCTGGTTACGAGACTGGAATTCCCGAGCGGAATTGATGCCCGCCCTAAAGGACTATTTGTTGGCATAAGTCATCATTAATTGAGGGTATTTCCATGACTGGCTTCTCTATTATTCTCATTCAATCCAAGCGATAGCAAATAACAAGAAACTTGAAAGACGTAGATCTTTGCAAAAATTAAAATTATAAAAAAAAAAAAACAGTTGAACATTGTATTCTATAAAACTATCCGCAAATTTACTCTAGACATTATCCGCAGCCATGCAAACTATATCCGCAAGGCGAAAGATTTTGCTGATATCCGCGGGTATATCCGCGCAGGGTTTTATCCATAAGGGCAAAAATGATATAATAATAACAATAATAATAATATCCCGGAATGCTAAATTATGACAGTCATCAAACCTGAAGTATTATACTCGTTGGAGGCAGATCTCTTATTAAAGAGATTGAGAAGCAAGAGAGGAAAATACTGAGGAAAAACGTTGGTCCAGTCAGCGTAGAGCAGAGGTTCTTAACCAGTGGTCCGTGAGTGCCTCAGGAGTGGTCCGCGGGAGAAAAGGGTCCAACAGCACGTATAAAAAAGTGGCTAATAAAAGGGGATTTCGAAAACGGTGTGCGTTGAACGAATGTATTCACGGCGATGACTATCAGATTTTGAATTGGAGTATCTTTAAAATAAGTGTTATTGATGAAGGGTTACAACTGATTAGGTGTATTGGAGGGACGGGGGGGGGGGGGGGGGAGGGGGGGGATGATGGTCCGTACATGGTTCAATTCCAGGCTGAGTGGTCCGCAGACCTCTACGGGTTCAGAACCACTGGCGTAGAGGGAATCTGGATTAAACGGAATTCTCAGGAACTATATCATCACTCTGAAAAGATCACCCCGACACACTCAGGAAAAAAATTAGTAACAGTACCAGGAAACCATGGACTGAAGAACGGAGGAAACTCTTCAGTGCCCAGACGAAGAGGTTTTGGGAGAAATTAGCTAAATGAGTTCTCTCGCGCTCCTTAGGATGACGAGGTCAGCTGACGGCCCGTCATCACGTAGAAAATGGGAGAGGGTGTTAGGCAGTTTGAGAGTCCTTCGCAGATCGGCCAGGTCCATGTAAGGTACAATTAACTGCGGAGTGGTTTGTGTCCGACAGGCCGGGTGGTGTGAAGTAGCCTATTATTTGAGAGTTCAATAGGTCATTGTGTTGTGCCAGCCACTGTTGTGAGTCAACAGCTGTTGATAAGGACACACAGCCTGTTTGTTCTCTGGAATCTCCTCCACACAGTGACCGAGGGCCTCAAGGGAAGTGAATGCATCACAAGGCAAGTAATCTTCATACTAATTCAGTTAAGAGACCTGCGACATTGTGGTTGTATGGACTGATAACCTGTGTTATCAAAGTATTTTGTGATATCCATATTGATAGACTTATCAAATATTGTTAACTATACGCCACTCAATACATAACAAACATATCTACAGTATTCATATATCAAAGGTACATGTTTCCACTTAGAAATGAGATCCTCTTCAGCCAACATCAAGAATATATCATTAAAATACCATTGCTATGTCTACTAACTAATGTTGGATAAGTATAAATTAAATAGTATAATCTCTATATATAAAAATGAATGTTACATGATAGTGTGTGTGTGTGTGTGTGTGTGTCCTTTATACGTCCATATACCATTACCCGATTACGATGAAACTTTAGTGAGTTGTTGTGCACTCCAGGGAAGGTTTCTGACTTAGTAAATCTATTTTATAATAGGTAGCGCACGAGTAGTTTCAACAAATGAGTGACGGCGCGCGAATCGTTTAAAAAATCCCGTATGCGTTCATATACCATTCATCAGATTGCGATGAATCTTTGGTGAGTTGTTGTGCACACTCCTGCAAAGATTTCTGACTTAATAAATCCAAATTACAATAGGTAGCGCACGAGTAGGTTCAACAAATGAGTGACGGCGCGCGAGTCGTTTCAACGACATCCCGAATGCGTCCATATGCCATTCATCCGATTAAGATGAAACTTTGGTGAGTTGTTGCGCACGCTCCCACAAATGTTCCTGATTTAGTAAATCCATTTTACAATAGTTTAGAGGCAGTTAACGGAAAAAGAAACAAAATATTGTGTATCCATTTTCTTTAAGGCAACACTGAAGAATGATTTCCAACAAGATAAAGAAATTGTAGGGTAGATAGCGAACTCTTAGAAATAATACGCATATCAATACAAATCATAAAACATCCATTTAATTATTGTCTATGCTTCGGACTACTGTGAGACCATCTTCAGCAAATCTTAAATAATTTAAGTTGTTCTTGAGTCTGCAGTCTTTTGACTGGCATGATGCCTCCCTGTCCTGAGTAAAATGTTTATTCTCTACCACACCTTACATCCGAGAATATCTGTTTAACATATTCTAACCTTGGTCTATCCCTACAGTTCTTATCCTTGACCCTTCCTTACATAACTAAGTTTGCTATTCCTGCGTGTCGTATGTGCCCTACCAACCTATCTCTTATCTTCATTAGCAGTTGCCAGAAATATTTCTCCTCACCCACTCGTCTTAATACCTCTTCATTTGTAACCCTATCTACCCATATGATCTTCATCATTCTCCTGTAACACTACATTTCAAACGCTTCAATTCTTCTCTTTTCTGCTGCGACAACAGTCCAAGTCTCACTTCCATAGAGCGCCACGTTCCACACAAAAGCTTTCAAAAATGACTTTCTAATACCTAAATCTATATTTGATGTCAACAGATTCATTTTCTGTAGAAATGCTTTCCTTGCCTGTGCCAAACTACTTTCATATCCTCTTTGCTTCGGCCATCATTGATTATTTAGCTTCCAAAGGAGCAGAAGTTTCCTACTTCCTTTAGCTTTTCATCTGTTAATTTGACGTCCATAGGGGTTTCTGATTTCTACGGATAGGCCTGACGTGTTGTCATTGACATTTCATAATAGTCAATCCACTGATTCCAAAACATCTGCTGTCTTTCTTCATATTGAAATATTCCATAGATGTATTCTAAATGTAATATTAGTCAACTATATTGTAGAATGCTATTTATTGAGAAAGACAGATATATTGCCATTTTATTTTAAAACAAGTGCATTTGTAAAAATATCCATTTATTTATTACATGTTATTAACAATTTTATGTTTTAATTAATTATCTATACAATATTTTACTTAAAATGTTGCTACTGCTGATTCCAACAAAGGTGTTCTGAACTGTTGCTGTCGTACCGAACCGGTACCATACATTTGTGTCTTCAATAACATCTCAAGACCATCGCGGGGCGTCCATTGAAAGTGTTTATAGAACTAGTTCATAAGACTCTTGACATAACTCATATTAGGCGTAATATGTTTCAATCTCTCTTTATGGTGCACCATACAAGTTTCAATTTTAAGGGAATTTTAAGTGTTACGCAAAAAAATATTCTTGTATCGTTTGTCTGACATATCAGCTGATGAAGGGGCCAAAACTATTAATTAGGCCTCGAAACATGTCCCACTAATGACCACACAGTGATCTTAATTAATAAAAGTATTGATCAGGCGGAACTTTTAACCTGTTTATATTAAATTACCGTATCTAAGATTTGTTGAAGACGTCCTCATTGTAGACCGAAACATGTGCAATATATCTGAATAGATGTACAGATCTGTTCAAATTACTGCATTAGACTCAAGCACGTGTTTTTATTAAATCTCCCTTCATCCAGCAGAGCATTCAAAACTGCAACTTTACGCGAAGAAATGTCTTTGTTTTACAGCATTGTCCAAAACCAATCCGAGTTTACTGCGCACGGCGACCATTTAATTATATTGTACAGGGTTATTCTAAATTAGTTACCTGATACGTAATAAAGTTTAATTTTACAGTAGTTAACTTACGTAGATTATTTCCAAGTAGAAGTAGTCCGGCTTCGCCCGGTGGATTTATTTGTTTTATGGATGATAATGAATACTACTACAGAACTGGAGCGCTCAAGGATAAGGATCGGAAAGCACCAACGCTTATTGCAGCTGATAACCTCAGTATACTGCACCAACACCATCGCCCTTATACAGAGACATACTATTGTCATGATGATAACTGTTTTAAGGGGCCTAAGAAATCTTTTTGCAATAATTACTCCCCGTGACTTCAATATAGGCTATAAGCAGCTCGCAATTCTGCACCAGAACACTGGTAGGGGCGACGTGATGCAGCCCGTATTACCAGGCAACAATAGACTTAGGTATTATTGAAGCTGTTCTGGAGCGCTTGTTCTTCCGACTTACTGAACAAAAATCAATCTTTAAGGTTACCTCAGAGGTGTAGCCTAATGCTGCATAGCCTAATCTATTGTTCGAATCCGACTGGTAGTTCCACAGAATAGCGCGTTTAAACACACAAACTCTTCAGCTTTAATATATTAAAATAGATTTCCAATACATAAATGGACATAACCTCAAGATTTATTTATCAATGTTTACAAAGGTTCAATGTGGCTCCCTGCTGTCACTCGGCAGATATCCCACCTGTACGACAGTTCATCCCAGATACGCGTGAGTATGTCCGCACCCACCTAAGTTACCGCTACGTTGATACGTTGACGAAGCTCATGGAGAGTTGTTGGAAGAGGAGGGATGTACACGGTATCTTTCTGTAACCCCACAGAGAAAAATCCAGCGGCGTTAAATCAGGAGATCGTGGTGGCCAAGCTATTTTCACACCACGTCCCATCCAAGCGGGAGTGGAGTGGGATTGGAACATAAAAAGGAAGGAAGCTTTTAGTTTTACGTGACCGTTAACCCTCGGGACGTCGAGCCGCGGTCTTTTCGACCGCACGCATACTTCTTTTGTTACTCTATCTAGCCTTGTTGTAGGACAGGCCCCACCCTCCACCATATCTACCCCGCCCCCTTCCTCTACGGATTAAAGCCAGGTAGCGCTACTCAGTTGCTGTAATCAGCCAGTTGTATGTTAATTCGGTGCTCCGTGCACAACCATTCCCAGTAATAAAAAATTACATTATTAAGCTGTAACATTGTTTTATATATAACAAGCTGTACCCGGCATGCGTTGCAATGCCAATCAAAGAAAGTGTTGGCGTTGAAATTCTGTTCCTTGAAGTGCTTTTGGATACACAACATGTTAACTGCCTCTATGCTATCATAAAATGGATTTTCTAATTTAGAACCATACGTGGGAGCGTGCACAACAACTTTCAAAAAGTTTCATCGCTGTCACTCATTTGTTGAATCTAATCGTACGCTACCTATTGTGAAATGGATTTACTAAGTCGAAACCCTTCCCTGGCGTGTACACAATGACTCATCAATGATTCATCGCAATCGGATGAATGGTATATGCACGTATAGGGGTTTTTGTTTAAACGATTCGTGCGCTGTCACTCATTTGTTGAATCTACTCGTGCGCTACCTATTGAGAAATGTATTACTAAGTCGAAGCCCTTCCCTGGCGTGTACACAATAACTCATCAAGGTTTCATCGCAATCGAAGAATGTTATATGAACGCAATAGGGAATTTTGTTGAAACGCTTCGCGCGTCTTCACCTATTTGTTGCATCTACTCTTGCGCTACTTATTGTGAAATGGATTTACTAAGTCCCCTTCCCTGGCGGGTACAAAATAACTGATCAATGTTTCATCGCAATCGGATGAATAGTATATGAACGCATACCTGATTTTGTTTAAACGATTCGCACTCCGTCACTCATTTGTTGAATCTACACGTGCGCTACCTACTGTAAAATGTATTTACTAAGTTAGAAACCGTCACGTAAGTGTCCACAACATCTCACCCAAGTTTCATCGCTATCGTCGTTCATTTGTCGAATCTACTCGTGTGCTACCTACTGTGAAATGTATTTACTAAGCCAGAAACCTTCCTTGGAGTGTCAACCATATTTCACCCAAGTTTCACCGCTAACGGCAGAATGGTATATGACCTTATACGGGACTTTGTTGAAACGCTTCGCGCGTCGTCCCTCATTTGTTGAATCAACTTGTGCGCTGCATATTGTATAGGGGATTTACTAAGCCAGAAATTTTCCATGACGTGTACACAACATCTCACCCAAGTTTCATAGGTACGGACGAATGGTACATGTATGCATACGGGACCTGGTTGAAACGCTTCGCGTGTCGTCGCTCATTTGTTGATTCTACTCTTGCGCTACATATTGTAATATGGATGTACTCAGCCAGAAACCTTCCCTGGAGTGTACACAACATCTCACCCAAGTTTCATCGCAATCGGATGAATGGTATGTGAACGTATACGGGACGTTGTCGAAACGCTTCGCGCGTAGTCACTCATTTGTTGAACATAAACGTGCGCTTCGTATTGTAAAATGGATTTACTTAGCCAGAAACCTTTCCTGGAGTGTACACAACAATTCACCAAACATTTATCACTATCAGACGAATGGTATATGACTTTATACGGGACTTTGTTGAAACGCTTCGCGTGTCATCGCTCATTTGTTGAATCTACTGGTGCGCTACCTATTGTAAAATGTATGTACTAAGCCAGAAACCTTCCCTGGAGTGTACACAGCATCTCACCCAAGTTTCATCGCTATCGGATGAATGGTATATGAAATTAAATGGGACTTTGTTGAAACGCTTCGCGCGCCGTTGCTCATTTGTTGATTCTACTCGTGCTCTACCTATTTTTAAAGGGATTTACTAAGCTAGAAACCTTCCCTGGAATGCACACAAAATCTCAGCCTAGTTTCATCGCTATCGGACGAATGGTATATAAACGCAAACGTGACTTTGTTGAAATGCTTCGCGCGTCGTAGCTCATTTGTTGAATCTAATCGTGCGCTGCCTATTGTAAAGTGGATGTACTAAGCCAGAAAATTTCCCTGCAGTGTACACAACATTTTACGCAAGTTTCATAGCTATCGGTCGAATGGTATATGAATGCATACGGGACTTTGTTGAAATGCTTCGCGCATCGTCGCTCATTTGTTGAATCTACGCGTGCGCTACCTATTGTAAAATGGATTTACTAAGTCAGAAACCTTCCTTGGAGTGTACTCAACATCTCACCCAAGTTTCATCGCAATCCGACGAATGGTATATGAACACATACGTGACTTTGTTGAAATGCTTCGCGCATCGTCGCTCATTTGTTGAATCTACGCGTGCGCTACCTATTGTAAAATGGATTTACTAAGTCAGAAACCTTCCTTGGAGTGTACTCAACATCTCACCCAAGTTTCATCGCTATCGGACGAATGGTATATGAACACATACGGGACTTTGTTGAAATGCTTCGCGCATCGTCGCTCATTTGTTGAATCTACGCGTGCGCTACCTATTGTAAAATGGATTTACTAAGTCAGAAACCATCCTTGGAGTGTACTCAACATCTCACCCAAGTTTCATCGCAATCGGACGAATGGTATATGAACACATACGGGACTTTGTTGAAATGCTTCGCGCATCGTCGCTCATTTGTTGAATCTACGCGTGCGCTACCTATTGTAAAATGGATTTACTAAGTCAGAAACCTTCCTTGGAGTGTACTCAACATCTCACCCAAGTTTCATCGCTATCGGACGATGGTATATGAACGCATAGGAGACATACACACACACCCACAGACAAACTATCAAGTAAGATTGATTTTTATATATATAGATTATTTTACTGATAGTTGTAAATTACTCGTACATTGTACTCTACCTTTTTTAACAGTTTGCTTTTGTGAATGTTCTTCCCTTTTCACTGTATTTGTGTGTGTGTGTTTAAGTAGAACGTAACATTAGTTATTGTATTCCTTTAAAGCACTATTTGGATATAAATAAATAAAGTGTATAATTTGAACGATGAAAATAGAGAGTAAGCAACTGAAGAAGGCAACCTATCAATAATATATAGTAAATGGAAATAATCAAACGATATTGAATGCTTGCGGTCCTTGCAACCGCACGCGACGACTGACGTTACACTGCCTCGCGCGACGTCCCATGTGATCATGAGCCACGGAACCTCCTTTTTACGTGGAATCCGAACAACCGGATTGGAACATAGTGACCTCGTGGTGGTAATGAGGAGGTGCTCCATCTTGTTTGGGAACTAAAATAGAAATAGACTTCACTCCATGCTCGCGGGGACCACGAGTTTGTTTGCGTTGCATAACTCTTTCAGTTTTCCCGCCAGACGAGCAAGGAGAGTGCACGGAGCGAACTCTTACCGACTAGGCCTAAAACTTGATGATATGACATGAGGTTTGACAAACATCTGAATGAATTGCGGTCAATGCTTTCGAAATTATTCATTGATACTTTCAGGTAACCAATTTAGGATAACCATGTAAATAACATTTCGAAATTACCGGTGAGAAATAACTACTCTTAGGGGCAGATGACCTCGCTGTTCCGCCCCTTAAAACAACAATAACTAACTAAACTTCCCTAACAACTCCCTATTAACAATATATTGAACCAACAATGACCATAACCTCAATTTTCATTGTTGTCTTGAGCTGTTACTTCGTCACAGAGCATCGAGTCGCTCCCCCTTCAAAACAAAACAGCTCAAGATCAAAGCAGAGTTGCTAACATCTTGGATGAATCCATAAATCGAATGGGAACTGTTATTGCGCATTATACCAACAAATTGACAAGAAATCTCCCTTTCATAAACAGCTATATAGAAATTGCGATAATTTGAACAGATATGTTTCTAAATTTACATCGATAGGCGTAGTATTACTAAGAAGTTATCAATACTGTACAGTAAATATCATACATTCTACTAGCAAGGTGAATGCTGTTGCTTTTAACGAAGGGTAGATCGCCAGAATGACTCCAACTCAAGCTTGCAACCCCAAGCAGATTCGCTCCTGGCTGTGGTAAGTGATTTTTGAAAGGCGGCAAAAATTACAACACGCATGTCATAAAATGATGGCATGTTAAAGAACCCATTTGAATTCAGTAGGTCGTATTCATAATGGCAAAATTAATCTCGGGAGTTTCCGCCAATAAAAGTTCCTCCTTTCTCCACTAGAAAGCGCTATAGTGTTCAAGGAGCTTAGATATCTAACCTCCTTGACTTTCATAGTGCTTCAAGGAACAACAAAATTCGACATGCAAGCTACGATACGATATTATTATTATTATTATTATTATTATTATTACTCCAACTCAAAATTATCTAGGTATTAATTTTCGTCTGCAAATTGTTAATTTTCAAACTTGAAGATCTTTAACTACGAACTGATGTTTCAGAAGGCTCATCACTGCCCACAAGATGATTCTCGTCAAGAACTTCTGTTATGGCTGCTCCCTCAAGACCGGAGCGTCTATCATTGGAGTGGTGAGCGTGGTAAGTTTTTCAACATGCAGCGTTGCCAGATGTTCTCAAACCAACGCGATGCAAATGATCTATTTTCTATTATGGCCTATGGAGTGTGAATAGCAAACATCTAAATATTTGTCAATTTAGCAGAAAGGTAAACAGTTTCTTTTTTATAAATTGATAATTTATTTCTCAAAAGTACCGTACTGTGGAATTCACAGTTTTGCCTCACAAGGATGAGTGTACCCCGTTCCAGCCCTCAGACTAGAATTAAAATTCCATGGCAGAGCCGGGAATCGAATACGGACTTCGGGGGTGGCAGCCAAAAATGTTAGCCACTATACCACGAGGTAGTCTAATCTCAATCTTAATACTGTTTATAACTTAGCCAATAAGTTGAGATTAGGGTACAACCAAATTTACAATTATGTTTTGTTTTTACCAATTTGAATGGTCCTTTTTTGTGGGGGGGTGGGGGTGACTGGAGCCCCCACAGGTCCCCCCTTATATACGCCCCTGTGCCGGTTGGCATTTGAGGGTGGGAAAATGCGAGGGAGCCGTGTCAGTAGACTTACTAGCAAGTTAAAGATCCCCTTCAGGGCAAAATTCCGACACTCAGGCGTCTCTAAAAGCCACAGTAGTTAACAAGTAGTGCCGTCAAGAACTATATAGCCTATTTTCATATATCCTACTAATATTAATTGCCTCTATCAACATACAAATTGTCAGTTTGATTGCTGTAATAGATTCGTAGATATTGAGAACCGTCTAAATATTGCGGATGGTCACCATGTTGGATTATTATATTATAGGCCTTAGATTTATGTACTATTACATGAAGATTAATGTGTAGGTGTTTTATTCAAACTTCAATCGCATGATTAGGACACAAGAAATACAAGCGGGATTTTAAAATTTCGCTCAGCCGCCATCTTGTGGTTATGAAAATAATTTAAATGAATTAGATGCCAGTCGATTAAACTTTGTATAAGCCTATACCGTATAAAGTTTCACTGCGCCCGGACAGCTTAAACGCAAGAAACGTCCATTGGAATATTTAAATTTCGCGTCACCGCCATGTTGGTTTTGTGCTCGCCAGGTTATTGAACGTCCCACAGGTGAACTTATGTTTATAGCCTCTATACACTTACAAAATTTCAGTTTGATTGCTGTAGTAGATTAATAGATATTGAGAACCGTCTAAATATTTCGTATGGTCGCCATGTTGGATTTTAATATATGTAGGCCATAGAGTTATGTACTATTAGATGATCATTATTGTGTACGTTGATTATACAAATGTTTATTTCGATCGCATTATTATAACACAAGAAATAAAAACTTAATTTTCGAAATTCACACAGCCGCACAACAGCATAAACAATTGAACTAAATTAGATACCAGTGCATTACAATGTCTATAAACTTTACCTGTACCAAGTTTCATTGCGTTTGGATCATTAAATCGCGAGAAAAGTCTATTTAAAACTTTCAAATTCGCTTAGCCGCCATGTTCGTTTCGTAGTTAACCGGTATTTGAAAGTCTCATGGATGAACTTCGAGTAGTGCCTTTTATCTCCGTACAAAATTTCATGGTGATACCGGGAATAGTTTCCGAGATAGAGAATGCCGGCGAAATATTTCGCACAGCCGCCATCTTGAGGTTATGTAAACAATTGAACGAAGTTCGATGTCGGTGCATTACAATGTGTATAAACATATACTGTACCAAGTTTCATTGCGTTTGGTTGGTTAAATCGCGAGAAACGTATAATAAAAGTCGCAACTTCGCTTGGCCGCCATGTTGGTTTTGTAGTTATCAGGTTTTCAAACGTCACATAGGTGAACTTCTAGTAGTTTCCTTTATCACCGTACAAAATTCCAGGGTGACATCCGTAATAATTTCGGAGATATTGAATGCTGGTGTAATATTTCGCACAGCCGCCATGTTGGATTGGTGAGACGTAACAACATTTGAAGGCCACGGTCGGGGTCGCCCGGAATAGTGCTATGAACTTACCGAGTTTCATTGAAATCGCTCCAGCCGCTTAGAAGTTATAAGGGGGGGGGGACAAAAATCCTCACACACACACACACACACACACACACACACACACACAAACAAACACAAACACAAAGACAGACAGACAGACAGAAGGTGATCTCATAAGCCTATTTTTTCATAAATGAAAATAGGCTGAAAAGGGTGTAAAACCAATAACATTATTAATTATTATTCAACCATTCATTTAGTTTATTTGCTAACGGGGGTAATTCCTCGGTGGCAAATTGTACAATTGAATCCTCCGGAGCTGAGATGATGATAATTGTTGTTTTAAGGGGCCTAACATCTAGGTTATCGGACCCTAATGATCTGGGTGATAGCGAAAATGACAATGAAATGGAAACCAGAACGAAAATTAAGTGAGACGGAAAATACGTAGAAAAAGGAACTCAGATTGAAACAACTCACAAAATGTTCTTACAAAAGGGAATTTAGAACGAAAGGTTTCACAAAAGGAATAGATTTAAAAATACGCACAAAATGTAGGCTAGGTTCAAAATACGTACAAAATGCAATTGAAATTCAAAATACTCACTAAAATTCCCTGCTCCTACATTGAAAGGCCTACTAAAAAGCAATTTAGATTGTCAATCTTTACAAACGCTCTATCAAAGTTCCAACGTTCACCACTAGGTATCATTGATATCTGGTGGCGAAAGTTGGAACTACTTGAAATTGAACGGAACTTGTAGCTCACCCTTTAGGGTGTCCGCTGGAAGCAGCTACAGACTCAGGCGAGCCGAACATGTCCTCGGACACTCCCGGCACTAAAAGCCATACGATTTTTGTATATTCTTTTTTTCTACTTTGTAAAGTTTTGTTTTCATTTTATGGTTTATATTTTCACGATCTCCTTTGTAGTATTTATGTTCTGTTCTTCATTTGTGTAATTTGTGTAATCTGTTTTCTCTATTTTCCACTGATACATGTTGTTATTTAATCAGATAATGTCAAGAAGGAATGTATTTGGGCTGGTGCCTGTGTTCCTTCATATTGATAAATAAATAAATAAATAAATAAATAAATAAATAAAAATAAATAAAATAATACAAAAATTTTGAGGTTGAAAACAATCGCGAAATGCAATTTGGATCGAAAAAACTTACAAAATGCAACGTAGATTAAAAATACCTACAAAATGTAGTGAAAAGAAAAGCGCTAAAGGGAATTTAGATACACGGGGAGCCTAATAACAAAAACAGTGCGGGAATCTTAAAGAGAAAAGGAAATATAATGAAAAGAAAACAAGAGGTCTGACCCCTCGAAGAAGGAGGAATCAGAAAAGATGAGACAAGGGCCAATTAAGGCGGGAAAGTGAAAGACCCCTAGGCCTCGGATATCCTAATACCGTCGGGGTCGGAAAAGAACAAGAGTTGACCAAGGGAGGTCGACAGGAAAGAAGACGGAGAGGAGCCCGGCACAAGTAAGTGGAAGCAATGCCGGACTCAGCTGGGGTCCCGTGGTCGCCAACCCACGTCCCACTAGATGTGAGCCCCTAGGGGAAGGGGAACGGAGCTGAAAAGCATTAAGACCGAAATTGTCATTTTTTTTAGAATTAGTATTCTGAAGTATTGACCCAAGGGCCTTGGAAATGCATAGGAAAGAATTAAGTCAGCCTTCTGTAAGCTACACACAAAATATTTTCATCTTACCAGCAGGAGAAAAAGCACGGTAGCTCACTGGCAAGGCAAATATCCATCACAAACGAATTCATTTTAAAATAAAATATCACGTGAAATATTCTTTCTGGATGGCTTCATGCCGCTCAAAACTGACCACGGATCTGAAAGGCATAAATTCACGTTTGCAAAATTGATTAGAAAACAAGAAGTTCCGTGACGAACTAAAGAGCCTACTTTTCATGCCAATGATTATTCCACAGTATATGAACCTATCTAGAATAATGACGAAATTAAGTTGGTAATATCGAAATGTCTAATTAGTTCGAAATATACCTGGTATAATGTAGCCTAATAGAGCATTACAGTTGGCAGACCTGCTGACAGATAATATTTTTAGTTCCATCTCTTAGAGTACAGAATACAAAATTTGGTTCAAGTCCAATGGATAGCATAGACGTTACATGCAGTTAGACATTGGATCTATCAGCGCGCGTAAAATCAGAAATATTATGATCTATTGTTGTGCCAATTTCGGATGAAATCCATTTGTTAGTATAGAAGTTACTGGTATTTTAAAATTGGACGTATCAGCAGGCTAGAATCATGTTGGCAGCACTGACGTATATTAGTTACTCCAAATTAATCTAGAATGTCAGGTAATATACGTGCGCAAAGTTTAGAGCTGTTGGCTTGCATACTTTAGGGTAAAATATATGAACAGCATTTCGTAACAGTTGGCAGCCATGATTGCTCTCAGGAATACGCATAGTCATATCTGTTATGGTACACATAGCACATACGTAATTTGGTTGAAATCCAATTGATAGTATAGAAGTTGCATGTTTTTAAAAATTGGTCCTATCAGCGGGCTTAAAATCATGTTGGTAGCACTGACATACATTAGTTGCTCCAAATAAATGTAGAATGTCCGGCACTATACGTGTGCAAGGTTTAAAGCTGTTGGCTCGCATAATTTCTGATATATTGGTATTTGGATTAAAAAAAAATAGAGAAAGCATTTATTGACAGTTGGCAGCCCTGGTGGCTCATAATAATACGCTCAGTCATATCTGTTTATGTACACACTAGTACATACGAAATTTGATTGAAATCCAATTTGATAGTGTAGAAGTTATATGAATTTAAAAATGGGACCTATCAGTAGGCTTAGAATCATTTTGGCAACACTGTCATGTATTGCCTCCTGAAAATTAAACTGAAGTATTATTATCTCTATGTGTGCCAATTTTGGAATAGTTCCCATGTATACATTCCAAGATATCCAACATGGAGCTCAAATTTCAATTGCAATTTTTCAGCAGTTGGTAGCACTGACATAATTTTCAAGTGTGACATTGAGATGTCCCGGTATGGGTCTTTACTCATACCAAATTGGGTTTCGATTGCTGCAACCGTTTAGGAGTTGATAGGGGGTGGGACACACACACACACACACACACACAGACAGAAGGACAGACAGAAGGACAATTTCCCGGATCGATCTCATAAGTCTACTTTTTCCTCATCTTTGCAAAATGTGAAAAGTAGGCTAAAAATTCATATTTCGCTAACACAAATACCTGAATACTGTACTTGCTTCACAAGATAGGTGACTAATATAGTGCGTTTGTTAAGTTCTGTCAATGGCGTTCTATCTCCTTAAAAGTAGTGAATCTGGCTTTTTCATCTCCGACCAATTCAATTACAGAAAACTACCGACAATAATATCAAACACATTGAAGCCTCCGTGGCTTAGGCGGCAGCACGCCGGCCTCTCAGTGGGTCAAAATCGAAATCTAGGGGGACAAAATTATTTATTTTCATAATTAAAAAATCAAAATGTATTACTTCTACGGCATTGCCATAGATTGCCGCTCATTATTCTGGGATATAACCGCATCTTAGTGTAAATCTGTCACCACTGTTCGAGCAGTCTGAATTGGAGGATGAATGTAATGATGATGATAATTGTTGTTTTAAGGGGCCTAACATCTAGGTTATCGGCCCCTGATGGTTTGGGTGATGGTGAAGATGAAAATGAAAAGCGAACTTAAAACTAAAACTAACTACTAACCTACATACTAGAAGAAGAAATGGAAAACTAAAGCAGAATAAGGCAAATAAAAGGACAGAAGGAAAAGAAATGCCCTCAACCCTCGGAGAAGGCGGATTGAGGGACTTGGAAGGAAGGAGAGCCATGAAAGGCATATAGGAAAGTGAAAGAGGAGAGGGTCCGCCCCGAAGGTAAGGGACAAAAGGGGAAAACGGACCCAGCTCAGGAATCCCTCGGGGTCGCCAACTCCCGAACTCACCAGCCGTGAGCCCCTGAGGGTGTAGCATTATCTAGGGTGCACCAGAAGTGGTGGGGCTACATACACCCTGCCTCCTTAAGGGCCTTGAGCACAAGGCAGGGGGTAAAAGGAAAAGAATAAGAAGGCTGACCCCTCAGAGAAGGAGGGTATCAGGAAAGATGAGACAAGGGCCAATTAAGGCGGGAAAGTGAAAGACTCCCTAGGCCTCGGATAACCTAATACCGTCGGGGTCGGAAGAGAACAAGAGTTGACCAAGAGAGGTCGACAGGAAAGAAGAAAGAGAGGAGCCAGGCACAAGTAAGTGGAAGCAATGCCGGACTCAGCTGGGGCCCCGTGGTCGCCTACCCACAACCCACTAGATGTGAGCCCCTGGGGGCGGATGAATGTAAGTGGCTGTGGTTTGATTGTCTTTGTGGTTAGTGTGATGATTTAAGATGGACATGCAGCTGAAGGTATGATCTTTGTAACGTGTTTCAGTTATTAATGGGCGTAATTGTTACGTAATTTTAGCTACATTTGCATTATATAATATTTAACTATTATTTTTATAATTATATTTTCACTTAGATTGTTAGTATGTCGCGTCACTCTGCGTCACTTTCTACTTAATGTTAAAATGTAGATAAAGTACGGTATTGTAGTTTACGCCTGTTATAAGATCTTTTGCATCTTTTTGCAACTTAGTTATTTTAAGTTTTAGAAGATGCCGCGCAGCCAGTTCTCACACGTTTACAACTGTTTGAAACACTGGGTTCGACGATTATGTCAATAGTGGAAATTTGTGACTTTGTTAAAAGTAAATTAGGGGTAGAAAATTGTTCTGAAGAGATAACTGAATGCTCTATCCAACTCCTAGTCATAGACAATTTCTTTCATGTGTAGACATAGCTTAAAATAAGTCTTAACTGATGATGATTATTATGAAGTAAGCAAATTATATACGTTGCTTTCACTCTAAATTCATGATTAAAACGTAAAAATAATGTTGTCCCCCTAGATTTCGAATTTTACCCACTGTGCGCTGGGGTCCGTGGTTCAAATCTTGGTCACTCTATGTGAGATTTCTGCCGGACAAATCTGAGGCAGACAGGTTTTTCTCCGTCACAAATTTCATTCCAGCAACACTCTCCACTATCATTTCATTTCATCTGTCATTCATTTAATCATTGCCCCAGGGGAGTGCGACAGGCTTCGGCAGCCGGCACAGTTCATATCCTCGCCACTAGATGGGGGCTTCATTCATTCCATCCCTGACCCAGTTGGTCGACTGGAAGCAGGCTGTGGATTTTCATTATCAAACACACTCAATGTACACAAGTCACGTGTTGGGAACTACAGTAATTACATCGCAGTATTTACACAAAATTTCAATCTTCTCTTAAACACATCAATGTGTTTGGGGAAAGGCTCTAAGACTGCGGCAGGTAATGAGTTCCAATTATTATCAATACGACGTTTAATGAAAGAATATTTCCCATAATTTATACGCTGTGGTCGGACCTTGATTTTATGTGGATGATCTGCGCTGCTCAGGTAGGTGGGATTTTCCAGACGTTTGCTTAGTTCTCCCCATGCTGGCCAATTAGTGTAAGTGTTAAACATAGCGTATAGTCTGGATTTCGTCCTATCTTCCAGAGATTCCCGCCCTAGTTTTCCTATCATTCGAGTAACACTACTTCTAGGATTAATAGCGTCGAGCACAAGCCTAGCAGCCTTCCTTTGTACCATCTCCAGGTCTTTGATGAACCCTACTTGATATGGGTCCCAAACCACTGACAAGGGGAGGATACGATGCATGGGTCACCGATTCGAACCATCTTTAGTACACTTGTAGAGCATGACTATGCGTATACCAGGTGCAAGTAGTAAGGTGCGCTTCTCAGCCGATTCCGAGAAATTAATTATAAATTACTCGTGAAGCCTCCGTGGCTTAGGCGGCAGCACGCCGGCCTCTCACCGCTGGGTCCGTGGTTCAAATCCCGGTCACTCCATGTGAGATCTGTGCTGGACAAAACGGAGGCAGACATGTTTTTCTCCGGGTACTCCGGTTTTCCCTGTCAAAATTTCATTCCAGCAACACTCTCCACTATCATTTCATTTCATCTGTCATTCATTTAATCATTGCCCCAGATGAGTGCGTCAGGTCTCGGCAGCCGGCACAGTTCATATCCTCGCCGCTAGATGGGGGCTTCATTCATTCCATTCCTGACCCGATCGGAGACTGGAAGCAGGCTGTGGATTTTCATTTTTCAATTGCTGTACGGCGTTCATGTGCAGCCAAGGAGCGCGTGGTGCAGCGGTAAGAGCCTTGCTTCGTAAGTGTGGGATCACTGGATCGAATCCTACCGGTGAGCCTTATTTTCTTTTTGGAAACATAGGCAATTCGTACAACCCTAGGTGTCGTGAATAATGTTCATTTTGCAGTCGATTGTAATAACGTGTTTAGTGAGCGGGAAAAGGGATTCTGAAATCATCATATGGGGATCAACGTTTGTGACATGACATACAGTACAGTATCGGCATTGCAAATACATTGGTATTATACACGGTCAGGTGTATTCTATCATATGTATACATTTATACGTTGAAGGCCCAGTCTGTTCCGTTCATTGCACGTCTGTAAACCATCAGACCACCCCGTAAGCAGTGACTCTTGCTATGGGTATTGGTTGGGAATTGACAATGGTTACAAAAAAAACTGCAAACGTTCACCGGTGGAACTCGAACCTGCGATTCCAATCTTACGAAGCACGGCTCTTACCGCTGCACCACGCGCTCGTTGGATCCTTACTAGCGTACAACGCACATAGACACCGCACTGTAATTAAAATTAATTAATTATTCGGAAACGGCTGAGAAGCGCACCTTACTAATTGCACTTGATATACGCCTGGTCATGCCCTACACGTGTACTAAAGATGGTTCCAATCGGTGATCCATGCATCGTATCTTCCCCTTGTGAGCCGTATTCCAAGATTGCCCTCACCACGGCCAAAATAATATCCTAATTATTTTGTTGTGGAACTACTACCGTTTAATACCCTTATTAAAAATGGAGTAATTTGTACGCTTTGGAGACGACACAACTCACATCGGTACTCTATTTCATACATGGATGCCCAAGTATGTGCACGAGTCTTCTTCTACAAGTATTTCCGATATTATATTAAAAAGCATCCTACGAACCTCTGAGGAACAAACTGGATCACCCACTACAGCGAGAGTACGGCATTCGAATGCCAAGGTCACCGTCATCCCAGGGCAAATGACGTTTGCCACCTGGCTGTCATGAAGACTGGTCTATGTGGAAGTCCTTGAAGAGTTTGAGCACAGGACAGGGCAGATCCAATGTCAACCTAGCAAGATGGGGCTATATCGATGCCAGCAACATCCCATGTGACTGTGGCGAAGAACAAACTATGCAGCATATGCTCCAGTGTCCATTGTGCCCATCTTCCTACACCGAAGATGATCATTTTTACGAACACAAAATGCACATGATGATGCTAAGTTCTGGTCGAGATTGGTGTGAATTGCTTTGAAATTTGTTGGCGTTATATTGTTTATTATGCATAATTGAACTGTGTAAATGGTATTTCTGATACGATTATAATAATCATCCCTATATTATTCTGCTAAGGTCCCATCCCGGTTTTGTACCGAAAATAAGGTCCTGTTAACACCAACCTACACATATGGGGTACAGGTTCCGCATAACCCCATGTGTGCCCGAAACGCACTCACTTCCTCTTTAAATGCCTCACAGTTAAATAAATACCTTAAAAATGTACATTTACAATGGGAGCACCGTAACCGGGCGAGCCTGCCGCTAGAGTGCAGGGCAGCGCGGCGTACTCTCAGCAGATGGCTCCGATGTGGTCTCGCCAAGACTTTCTCTAGGGTTTAATCCTTAGCAAATGTAAAAATTGCTGTAGAAGAAATTCCCGAGCAAACAATAACCGATAAATTCGTTGTAACATCGAATATTGTCTACAAAGAGGTGCTGTGACAAGAACAAAACACTGTTCTACATAATTATTTGTGTTCTTCTCATGTACGTATGCCGTTTAACAACAATAAATACATTTCTTTAATATTTAAAACTTGGTACTCCCACATTCTTCCCTACTTCCCCATAAACCTACATTCGTGTTGCGAAAGCTCGCATGGGCCCACTAGTAATAGTTATATTGAAAAGCATGCATTCGCCCTCTGCCTATTCTCATGAGACTGTAACAAGTACTGTACACTATGTTTTATTGCAGATCGCATCCAGCATGCTCGTCATCACCGGGATATTACATATCGCAGCCCCCCACGACAACGTACATGACAAGGACAGTGCTGATATCAACAATTATACATTAGGTGAGTTCTAGGACCGGTATTTGAGCAGTTGCACGTAGATGATGATGATGATAGTTGTTTAAGGGACCTAACATCTAGGTTCTCGGCTCTTAATGGTTTGGGTGATAGTGAAAGATGAGACGTAATGTAAAATTTAACTAAAACCACACTTACAACTAAAACTTCCACAGTAGAAGAAGAAATCGAAAACAAAAGGAGAATAAGGCAAATAAAGGGCAGGAGGAAATGCCCTAGAAGAATGAGGATTGAGGGACTTAGAAGGGAGGAGAGCCATGAAAGGCAGATAGGAAAGGGAAAGAGGAGAGGGTCAGCCCCCGAGGCAATGGAAAAAGGGGGAAAACAGGACCCAGCTCAGGAATTCCTCGGGGTCGCCAACTCCCGAACCCACCAGCCGTGAGCCCCTGAGGGTGTAGCACTATCCATGATGCACCAGAAGTGGTGAGGCTACACACACCTTGCCCCCTTAAGGGCCTTGGCCAGAAGGCAGGAGATGAGAAGAGAAAACAAGAGGTCTGACCCCTCTAAGAATGAGGGATCAGAAAAGATGATACAAGGGCAATTATATCGGGAAAGTGAAAGACTCCCTAGGCCTTGGATACCCTAATACCGTCGGGGTCGGAAGAGAACAAGAGTTGACCAAGAGAGGTCTACTGGAAAGAAGACAGAGAGGAGCCCGGCACATGTAATTGGAAGTGGGGTCCCGTGGTCGCCAACCCACGCCCCACTTGCCTCGGGGGGGGGAGTTGCACGTAGACTTAACAAGGTAGGGTTAGTTATACACTCAGTTATTTTTGTTTTAAGGGGAGGAACAGCAAGGTCATCTGCCCCTAACATGGTAGGACACTATCGGGGAAAACCATAATGCATAATCATGTATTTTTACTTTAATCGTCCACGACACCTTGAGTACATTACGAACAATACAGGGTCATCGAAAAATATGCCAACAATTAAAAAAAATGATAGTACCGAAACCCTTTATGTTAAAAGTGTAATTCTTTCACTGAACGATAGCTGGTTCAAGTAAGTTTTGATTTGGCGAGGACGTGACCTTGCTATGCGCACACTAGATGCGCAGTAGCCAAGGTCGGCCGGGGGCACGCGCGCCAATGACGCACCGCCCGACAAACTGCACCTGATTACAAAGCTGTCATTCGATGGTTTAATCAGTTTAAGGAAACAGGGACTGTAGAGAAAAAATCTAGGTCAGGCCGACCACCAACATCAGCATTGAACGCACGCTTTCCCAATGGCTGGATTGGTACGTGCAATCATTTCAGGAGTAACTGTCAAGATTGCGGCATAAATTCCCTCTCGCAGGTGCTCCAAATCCCGAATTTTTTCTGCATACACAATGTTTTTAATGTACCCCCAGAAAAAAAATCCAAAGGGGTGAGGTCAGGACTTCATTGGCGCGCGCACCCCCAGCCGACCTTGGGTACTGCGCATCTAGTGTGCGCATACCAAGGTCATGTCCGCTCCAAAACAAAACTTACTTGAACCAGCTGGCGTTCAGTGAAAGAATTACACTTTTAACATAAAGGGTTTCGGTGCTATCATTTTTTTTTAAATGTTGGCATTATTTTTCGATAACCCTGTATACCATTGTCCTTTTTTATTTTTTCATCACAACCAAACAGATGATATAATGTCTTCACTGTTGCCACTCATATTTCTAAGTCACCATTTTTACAGACCACTTGCAAACTCCAGGCGTCTATTGAAGAACATTGATTGATTTTTACTTCATGTAGAGCGCATACCGGTATTCTGTCTCCTGCGTATTCAAGTACGGGATGGGCCGCACAAGTGCTGCCGACTTTCCTGCATGCCGCGTACCGGTAACCGAGAGCGTGGTCGCCGTCATACCTTTCCCGTAACCTCCTTAGAAAAACCATCAACTCTGATGAAAGGATAATCAGATTGCAAGATGATAGAAAAACAATAAAACTTACCCCATTACAGTAAGTGTTAAAAATGCTTTCTCTCTCTCTCTCTCAGACTGTAGACAAGCATTGTAGCATGCGATGATATTCCGATCACTCTCTGCAATTCACAATTCAGTCTCCTGAATCTTTCAACATTTTTAGTGCTAATTGCTTTTCTCAGTTCTTCTATAATACGAGGTTTATTTCTATGCACTCTTTCCTATTACACCACAAGTACAGTAGAAGTCTTAACGTGGTAAATCAGGAGAACAAGCTGGCCATAAACCTGCACTAATAATTCTGTCCCTGAAAACATCACGCACTGCCACTCATTGTATTACGAGCGGTATGTGCCGTAGGCCCTTCTTGCTGGAAATGGCCGAGCGACCTAGCCTGTTCAGTCAGTTGAGATAAATTCAACAAGTACACGGGGCCGACTACCAAGATGTCTCAAGCCCGTGGAGCGAATTCATTTAACTAATTTAATGCCTGTAAATTACTGTTTCAGTGTGGACCAGGATTGGCATACTGACGGTATTTCTGAACACTGGACAGTTCATTGTAAGCACCATGCTGCTTATTGGAGCCAGCTATGTAAGTATAACAACAATAATTATAATAATACATTCAGTAAATGATCAACAATTGGATATTGATTCAACCAAATGTATATTGGTTTATTTTCCTATATTTTTCAGAACCAGGTAAACTTGAGTCGGGCCAAATATTGTTCAAAATGTCTCAAAAGTCCAAAACCGGAGATATTTTCTCAGCTAATCCACTGTTACCGACTCCTTCGCCAAACATACCGTTTTGGAAATCCTTCTTGAGTGTCTCTCCCTGAGGAGATTATGTGGTTTGAGTTTTGTCGGTTTCAAGACAAACCTCTATTTCCTAATCCACAGCCTGTTTCAAGATAAATTTCGACTTGCTATGTTCAACTACATTCTGCTTCAGGAAAACCTCAGCCTGCTGCAGGTTAAATCTCGATTTGCTAATCCACAACCTTCGTAGTGGACAAACCTTCATCAGCTAAAACACTGTCATTGACAGTTACAATATAAATTTCGATTAGCTAAGCCACTGTTATCGTCTGTTCCACGATAAACCTCAAACTGTTAAGCTACAGTTATTGTCTGTTCCAGAATAAACCTCGATTTGCCAAACCACAGTTATCATCTCTTACAATATAAATTCCAAACTGTTAAGTTAGAGTTGCTGTCTGTTCAGAATCAACCTCAATTTACTAAACCTCAGTTAATGTCTGTTTCAGAATAAACCTAGCTGCGTTAAACCCTGGGTCATCTACACCATGGTAGCGTTAGGAGCAGGAGTTATCTGTTGCATGATTGCCACCCTGATGGCCTTCAAGTACGTGGGTGTATATGAGGGTCTTACCATCCTCTTCTCCACCGCCACAGCTACAGGTAAGGAAACACCTACACGATAATTCACAACTTAAGGGGACGACATTAGGAGGTAAACACTGGGGTCCAGCGATGAGTCCGACATAGTTTACAATCTTAGGATGCAACACTGGTCCAGGAGGGAAGTTTTGGTTATGCTGTCAGACTTGCACCCATGGTCCTGTGTATTGAACGATTGTTTGTTGTTGTTGTTGTTGTTGTTTCATTTAAGGGTCTTGGACTTCGTGGCCATTTAGCTCCGTGGTATTTGAGTGGGTGTATAATTTGTCTGATAACCTGTGTTATTGTGGTGTGTGTATTTGTAATTCAAGTGAGGATTGGGAAGGAGGCGGCCGTGCCCTTAAGGGGGCACATACAGCTTAAGGAGCCACAACAATAACGATTTGAATATTATGACTGTGCCTGCCACAAATCTTGTACAACAATGATATACATTTCCAAGGAAACACACACACCTTGCTATTAGAAGCAAGTTAAAAATTTTCAAAATTCAAATGGTAATTATTTGTATCATTTTCTTCAAAATGTGGTTCTTGTTTGGTGCAGACCTTCACCGTTTCCCTGATATCTCCCGTGTTTATAGGATTTTTTTGAGTTTTCTTTTTCTAATGTGGGTGTTAAACATTCTGCTACAAAATGAATCTCACTCAAAACCGTCGTGGCTTTAATTAGTCATTCTATGAAACATTAACATATTTTTTTAGTTTGCTCAGAATAAAAATGGAAATAATGACGCTTAATTAATTAATTAATCATGTGAAAATATGCGAGATTCATTTTGTAGCAGAAGGTTTTACACCCACATTAAAAAAAAAGAAAACTCTAAAAATTCCTATAAACACGGGAGATATCAGGGAAACGGTGAAGGTCAGCACAAAACCAGAAGCACATTTTGAAAAAGTTGATAAAAATAATTATCATTTGAATTTTGAAAATTTTTAACTTTGCTTCTAATAGCAAGGTGTGTGTGTTTCCTTGGATATGTATATCATTGTTGTACAAGATTTGTGGCAGGCACAGTCATAATATTCAAATCGTTATTGTTGTGGCTCCTTAAGCTGTATGTGTCCCCTTAAACCTTTTAAGGGCAAAACTGTTTTTTACTTTAATGTGTTTCTACATTTTAATTTATTTTAATTATTATAATAATTATAAATAAAGGGCTAATAATACCAGTGTTTAAGAAGGGGGACAAGAAGGTGTGTGATAACTATAGGGGGATCACCCTCATATCACAGATAGTAAAAATACTGGAAAGGATATTAGAAAGAAGAATGAGAAGAAAGGTGGAAGGAGAGTTGCAAGAGGAACAGTATGGCTCCAGTAGTGGAAGATCCACAGTGGACCCAATCTTTAGCTTGAGGCAGGCGATGGAAAAGAACTGGGAATATGGAGAGGATTTGATCATGACTTTCATAGATCTAGTAAAGGCATACGATAGTGTCCCCAGAGAGAAGGTATGGGAAACCATGGTTAAGAAGAGACTGGGAAGAGAAATGTTGGAAATGGTGCAAGCAATGTACAACAACTGTGTTAGCAGGGTACTGACCCCAGTTGGAAAGACAGATTGGTTTAGGAACAAGACTGGACTAAGACAGGAGAGTGTGCTGTCACCTCTCTTGTTCATAATGGTGATGGATGAAATTGTAAAGGAAACATATGGACATAGAGAAATGAAGTTACTGTTGTTTGCAGATGATATTGTGGTCTGGGGAAGGAACACCGAAGAAGTGCAAAAACAACTAGATGCACTGAACGAAAATATTCAGAAGTACGGCCTGAAAATCAGTATAGAGAAAAGCAAGACCATGGTGATGACAAGACGAGAAAGACAAGGAAAGGGCACTGTGAAAATTGGAAGTCAGAGTTTGGAAATTGTGGACACGTTCAAATACCTAGGAAGTGAATTGATGCAAACTGGTAGGTTGGACATGGAGATTGGCAGGAGGGTACAGCAGAGCAATGCATTCTATCAAAGTGTAAGAAAGCTTGTTTGGGATAAGGAAGTACCAAGGAAAAGCAAGGAGGTAATGTATAAAGTGTACTATGTTCCCATATTAACTTATGCAGCTGAGACTTGGACCCTGACAAGCAGGCAAGAGAGTAGAATCCAAGCCAGTGAAATGAAATTCCTAAGAAGTATGATAGGAAAGACAAGGAAAGACAGAGTGAGGAATGAAGATGTTAGGAAGGAAATTGGGATGGGAAAACTAAATGAGAGAATTGAGAAGAATAAACTAAGGTGGTTTGGACATGTAAAGAGGATGGAGGAAAATAGAATAACAAGACAGATGCTGGAGGCCAAGTGCAAGGGTAAGAGAGCAAGGGGAAGTCCTAGAACAAGGTGGATCGATTCAGTGAAGAACAGCGTGAGAAAGAGAAATCTGGACTGGGACAAGATCGTGGAAGAAGAATTGTGGAAGGAAAGTGGAGAAGTGCCATAAATACCCCACTTTTTGTTTCTCTAATTTTAATGCTTATGTAATTATTTTTAATTTTCAATTTATGTTCTTATTGATTTAATTTTGATATTTTTATTGAATTAATTAATTAACTAATTTTGAATTGATATTTACAATTATTTTCATAATTCTTTTAAAGTTATGTTTATTATTTTAATTTTTAAATATATTTTATTATTTTATTTTTATTTTTATAGTTTGTGTTTCTATATTTATATGTTATTTTTACAGTTTAATTGATAATGTTTTTAGTTTGTTTTTGTTTTTTCAAATTTTATCCCACACATTACGTCCCGTAGATACGTATATACTATTTGATTTTTAGCCTACTTTTCACATTTTGCAAAAATGAGGAAAAAGTCGACTTATGAGATCGATCTGGCTGGCTGTGTGTGTGTCCCCCTCCCCTATCGACTCCTAAACGGCTGCAGTTATCGAAACAAAATGTGGTATGAGTAAAGATCTATACCTGAATATCTCAATGCCGCATTTGAAAATGATGTCAGTGCTACCAACTGCTGAAAAATCGCAATTGAAATTTGAGCTCCATGTTGGATATCTTGGAAGGTATGCATGGGAGCTATTTTAAAATTGGCACACGTATGGATAATAATATTTCAGTTTAATTTCCAGGAAGCCATATATGACAGTGTTGCCAAAATGATTCTAAGTCTGCTGATACGTCCAGTGTTTAAATGCATATAACTTCTACACTATCAATTGCAATTCAACCAAACTTCGTATGTGCTATGTGTACATAAACAGATATGACGTAGCGTATTCTTAAGAGCCACCAGATCAGCCAACTGTTAATGAATGCTCTCAAATTCTTTTATCAAAATACCAATATATCAGAAGGAATGCAAGCCGACAACTTTAAACTATGGACACGTATAGTACCTGACATTCTATATTAATTAGGAGTAACTAATATACGTCAGTGCTACCAACATGATTATAAGCCTGCTGATAGGTCCAATTTTAGAATGCATGTAACTTCTATACTGAACCCTTTTAGAAGAAGCGTATCGAGACTCAATTTCGGGTAATGTTTCGGTCCATGATAGCCGTGCAGTTACATTTTGCTTCTCAATATTACAAGGATACATAGGGCAAATACAATAATTAAAGAAAGGAGGTAACCCAGTATTAAATAACAAGTTTAATAACCAAAGCAAATAACAATCAACAAAAACAACATCTCGAATTTACTCCCACACTTCTAAATAGATCACAACTGCAAATCCTAGGTTGTGTCTGCATCAATCAACTGGCATTCAAATATCCACAGTTTAACATTTAAAATAAATATCTCAGGAGAGATTATTAATTTAAAAAAAGACGTTTGAAACACTACGTCTACTTCAAATCTATACTTGTGCACGCGTGACGATGTTTTGACTAAATGAAGGAAATAAGTACGATTACGAGATTCGTTACCATATGGTTTCCCGTCAAGCAACTAATCCGCAATTATTCTGCGTATATTAGATTAGCTTAGGGAACACACACCAAGACACTTAATAATTATCTGACACCCGCTACCCTTATATTATACAAATAGAACTCCGCACGAGATCTTGATAATTACAATGACCACAACAATCCAAATGGATTTTAAAAAAAAACCAAGAACAACACTATGCCCAATGGCATTTAATTATAACACACAAATAAATATCAATTCAACTTAATGCATGAAAATTATAGTCTGAGTATGGCGAGCTACCCTTTAAATCAATATATAGAATACAGGCTCATCTCACTTTAAGAGAAGAGGACACGGTAACCCGGCCTCAAACCAAATTAGTGTTATCTTAAATCTGCCCGTCACATATGAAGCCATTATGTCATTCACCCAGTGCGTCGCATAATAATATCGGGAGCTTGCTCACAGCAGCTCTCGAACCTAGAAGTACCTTGTATTTCCTGAAAACATGTGTGTATAAAATACCTATTTTGTCCCAATAATTCTCTCAGGAATTATAAGACACGACATATCAGCCAGTAGCCTCCTTGGAGTTCATACTGCCGTTAATTATATTTTGCTGCAGACAGGAATCGTGGGCTGATTACCATGATGTTCCCCGCGCATGTAGACACACATCATCACACATCACCAAATAACGCACACCTGGGTAATGACTTCAGCTCATTCTCTCCACCTGAAATACGTCCAGATTTAGGATTCCACGGAAAGACTTATATTGCTTTCCCAAAGATCATAAAATCATTACTTCCTTAGTTTTACAGATTACAAAGAGAACTATGGTTCCCTGTAAATAAAATTTCTCTGGGCAATTCACAATAAAAACGCCTGTTTATCATACACAAGGTTAAAATGTTACCCCCCAAATTCTAAGTTTACCGTTAAGTTTTATTCTACAAAAGCGCCATTTATCGCTCAAACCATAAAATTCCGCTCAAGTGATATGAACAATACACTGCACACGCATTGTACATTTACAAGTTACATTACAATCAATTAACTCAGAACAAAAAAATAGTCACGCACGACATTATAATCGAGTGTCGGTAACCGAATAAAAAACCAAACTACAGTACAATAAAAAATACAAGAAAATTATTTACATTTCCCCAGCTTATCTAACTACGACTAAAATTGAATAATCAATATGTGGTACTTATTCCTCCGCCAAAACATCTCAGCTCACGTCGCCACTCATAACCCAGCAGTTATTTAGCCGGACTTGGACATAGTCACTGGTGTGTCCATGGTCATCCTTCCAACTGTTGGCCTCGTTCCAGACATCTTGGTTTTCTTATGATATAAATGTTCAGTTATTTCACAGTACTACAATTACTACTAAAATTGCTAAATGAGCTGATAATATCCACTCAAAGTCCTGAGCAATTTATTCGAAGAAAAACTTTCCCTAAATATTTGTAAGCCTGAAGCTTCTACCATTCACACGCAAATTATACACATTTAAATACTTGAAGAACTCGTCAGAGTTTAGAAGTTAATATTTCGTCAACACAAGTGTCGCCCACGACACATCGAAATAAAGTCAGTTCAACCACCAGCTTGGCTACATTTATAGAGAACACAGCAAATTGACAGTAGTGGGGACAATTTTAAAAAATAATTCGGAGTTTTTAAGTTACGGACTTGCGACTAATTTCATTGAGCTTCTCTTATTGCGCAGGTTACGAATCTGATCGGCGGAGACACAAATGGTCATGGGTTTTATTAATATTCAATTTTGGGCCAAATCAAAGGTACGCCAGTTTTTCGCGGGCCTTAAGCGTGCCTATCTTCATTCGTTGGTTCAAATATATCTCGGAGAGTTTGACCTGGAGACTCCTCCCCAATTTATAACGTAAGAGCATCTTCTTCCTGTCAGATCCTGGTCCCCCTACTCTTGCCCGCGTAAATCGGTATCAACCATATCATGGCCTACTAACCGAAGCCACGCATATTGGACGTTGACCTCTTCAGTTCCCGGAATTATGGCACACTTTTCCTTGTCTCAAAAGCTTGGTTTAAATATACTTGCCTTGTCGTCCAACTCCCAATAGTTGCAACATTTTTCCTCAACACGAATCCACTGCTGCGTGTATGAACACCCTCTTTCAAATATAACAAAATAAAATATGAATCATTATTATATCAGATGATATCATAAGGGTTCAATACTAACTAATGGATTTCATTCAAAATTGGCACAACAATAGATCATATCATTTCAGACCAACAAATGCATGACATTGTTGCCAACATGATTTTACGCGCGCTGTTATATCCATTGTCTAACTGCATGTAACGTCCATGCTATCCATTGGACTTAACCAAATTTTGTATGTGCATGCTGTACCTTAACTAAGAATATATTCAGTCAACAGGGCTGTCAACTGTAGTGCTCTATTAGGCTACATTATGCCTGGTATATTGTATTTCGAACTAATTAGAAATTTCGATATTACCAGCTTAATTTCGTCATTATTCTAGATAGATCCATTTAGATTAATCATTGATATGAACCTTCAATTTTAAGATGTAGGCTCTTTAGTTCGTCACGGAACTTCTTGTTAGAAATAGTATGACTTGGGCATGAAAGTTCTCCGAAATTTGGCTGAAAGATTCAGCTATCAGCATCTTTAGGCGGGTACACACTTGCGACCTGAGCGACTCATGAGCCTAGTTCGAGCCGCTCAATCTGAGCCGGCGGAAGTTGGTTTTTACAGCGAGCACAAAGGAATCCTCAGTGTCAGTGTGGACGGCAGAAATACGTGCTCGCAAGTCTGTACCAGCTTCTGTGAGCCTGTCTTGAGCCGAAATCGGAGAGCGAAGATATGTTTCCCGTTTCGAGATTTTGTGACCTATTCTGCTTAGTTAAGTCTCGAAGTCAGTAGGCGACATCCATGTGAAAATTTTATACTGACCACTAACGATCTGGAAGTTCATGTCCAACAATAATTCCGAACCACTTCGTCTTTTGTACAGTTCATTGCGCCAACACCGACGGGGTTTCTTTTCATTTTCATTTAAATTGGCCATCATCATAGCTGCGCCACTCGCAACCATAGTTTCTTGTTCGGAAGACATCCGTTTTGCACGTGGAAACAACACACAATGACTGATTCTGCTCGCGAGCATTATGGCTCGAATAATGCTCATAGAAGGCTCGGGCATTTGCTTTTTCCTCGAGCGGCTCGCAAGTGTGTACCCACCTTTAGAAAACACAAACTGTCCTTATGACAGGTGGTTAATATAGAGACCACTATCCCAATAAAAGGTTAAGTTAGGAACCATTCCTAAATTTGCCTGGAGTAGAAGTGGGAAACCACAGAAAACCACTTCATGGATGACGTGAGGTGGGAAGCGAGCCCACCTCCTCTGTTTTCCTCACGAGGCTGAGTGTACCCCGGCAGAGTCACAGACCGACCTCGAATCTCCGGGGAGGACAGCCAAGAACGCTAGCCGCTATATTAAAGGCTCGGACATGTGTTCTAAGGATATTGCTTGTGACATATCTAAGTAACTTATGGAATATTTAAAAGTAAACTAGCGGACCCGTCCGAGAAATCTCGCATGTTCATAAAACACACCTTCCCCAATAGGTGTATAATGAGAGACTTAAGGAGAAAGGTTGTTATGTTTCTATTTCAAACAAATGATTATAGAACACTATTTACATTTCAGTTAGAATTCCTAGTTCTATGCTCCCTAACTTAAGAAGGTAATCACTAGGGTTCGGAAGTTTAAGATCTAAAGAAGTACAAAATATGCAAGCAAATATGCCCTAAAAACTAGCTAAATATGCCCTAAAAACTAGCTAAATATGACCTAAAAACTATAAAATATGACATAAAAAACTATGACATCCTATTGAAAGGCGGAAGCACAATATCGCCATTTTCCGTGACCTCAAGCGTACAGTGTAGCAATCTAACTCGTCCAGAAAGATGTGCTAAGAGACGTCCGTAGAAGAGCGCCTTCTTGGATTCAGGTCTTCTAAACCTGCTATCTGCCTGTTCCGAGAAAAGAAAGAAAAATACATCTACTACACTATTCGGAAATCCTGTGTTTGAAACTCGACGCAGATAACACCTACCTTGTTAACGACGCCTCAATTTAAACAACAATGCTGAAATTATAACCAAATATGACCTTATATCACTAAAATATGACCAAATATGACCAAAACAAAAAAAAAAATGGCCGAAATATGCATTAATAGGCAAATTGCTTTAAACGTGGTCAGGGGACCCGTCATTCAAACTTATTTTTCAGATTTCGGGTAAAATGAGCTAAAGAAAAAAATATGACTTTTCCTTAACATCCGAACCTTAGTAATCACTGAAAATTGGATCATCATAACACTCACCGGTTATTCGATATTTATGAAATTATACGATTTGAGTACGGTACTCTTTTCTTTGATTTACTGTTTCTGAAATCCATGCAAAATGATAATGGAAAGACCTCAGAATGTTAAAATGACATGAAACAGGTGTCACAGCGGCCAAAATGTGAAATGGACGGCAATTATGGAGCGTATTTTCCTACAGCAAAAGTATCTGCAAATCGCACACTTCGTATATTTTTTTAAAGTAATTTTTTGAAGAAATTATAGATATTTATAAAATTAGAGTGCAATTCGTCACTGCTAATGTCTATTCTCTTTCATTTGAATGCTCATTTGTCAAAATCGGTCGCTTGTGAGCGCCGCAGGAGGGACCTATACTGCTGAAATAATATATAAGATGTTATATCCCGTGGTTCGAATTCGAGTTAAATGTTGTTGTTGTTTCCTTTATGTTACAGTCACCGCCATCTATTTCATCATAATCGTTCACAGTTTCTACTTCGAGATGTACGGAGAAGGAGGTCCACCCAGATACACTGCCGTGTAACAGCTGACGACGTCGGAACTCAAGAGAGAGAGAATTCACAAGTCATTCATTCCAGTGTTCCCTTATTCTCTGTAACGGTAGACAGTCCTTCAGTCAATCAACACGAAAACGGGAGCCTAACTATTATGGATGAATAATTTCTATGAGTAAAATAAACTTTTTCTCTGAGCATTTTTCAATTTTCGACTCAAACTTTGTAAAAAGCAAGAATATTTACCATTTTAGGAAAATGTGAGAAAATTGCCGTATTGATTAATAGGTAATTAATTACAATGCTCCGCCAGTCAATACAAATTATATTCAAATTAGTACATGTTTCGACCCAAAAATGGGACCTTCTTCAGCAAATTAGAATTTAACTCTTAAGAAGCTAATCTAATAAAACTGTTGGGAAATGAAATCAACTTAAATACAGTGGAACGTGGCTAATTCGAACTTCTATAATTCGAAATCATCTTTAATTCGAATTTTTCTCTTGGTCCCTAGCATTTTATATACAATCAATGCTAAAATATCGTGGTTAATTCGAATTATATTTTGGATAATTCGAAGTTTTTACATGTAAAAAGGCGATCGGAAGCCAAACCGTTGGGACAGGAATTCCTGAAAAACGACGTATCGTTGGCATGCGGCCCCTACTCGTTGGTTTTGCCCACATGACTAACAACACGCCTGCGACGCTCCTTCCAAGGTCAATGCCCAACCCCTCCCCCTCCCATTGTTTGGCAACGCTCCACATATCTTAACTCATAAGAGTGTCATCCCTAACACCTGTATGGTAGTGCGTGCTGAGTGGTCTGATTAGATTTGTGGTTGTTGTTTAGAAGTTTGGTTTTGCCTGTGTTTTAAAGTGTGTATACAGAACTGTCATCAAAGCCTCGGGTTCCATACAAAACTTTGACTTTGGCGGAGAAAATAGCGGTGATTAAAGAAGTGGAAAACAGAATGAAGGAAAAAAACTGAAATTGCAAAGGCTTTCGGGATTCCTCCAAACACGTTGTCTACATACCTAAAAAATCAAGACAAAATTCTCGGTTATGAAAATGAGAGTGGCAAAGGCCGAAAAAGATTAAGGGAACCAGAAAAATTGAATTTGAATATTTCCTCTACCCTTTTCAAAGAACTTTCATAATTCGATTTTTTTTTTTACTGGTCCCTTGAGGTTCGAATTATCCAACTTTCACTGTAAATACAGGTTGAACTTAAGAAACTATAACAATTAATAAAAACGATCAAAATATAAAAACTCAGGTTTGTGCCGTGTCTTGTGTGGGGTTCCGCCTAGGATACCAAGCTGGCTCATCAGCGGGCTATTGGTGTCATAGGCGAAACTCCACACAAGACACGGCACAAACCTAGAAAAATTACTGAGTTATAATTCACTGGCCGTGAAAGCCAATATACCATCGATAAAAATATAGCCTAATCTAAAAAATGTACAACAATAGGTATTTAGAATCTAATGGATAAGGACTTTACTTTACTTAGTCGTCCTCTTGTACCCCACGGATGTCGAAGTTTTCCAAATAGAGCGCCAGGCCTTCCTGTCTCTTGTCAGTTGTTCGAACTGATTCCACGACATTCCTCTCGCTTCCACTGCTCCTCTACAAGATGATTGATGATTAACCGGACTCGTAAGAGTTAACATTAGACGAGACGTTCGCACTGAACTAAATGGGCGAGTTTTGTTACATTTCTGATTTTAATAATTATGTGCATTAAGTTATTTTCGCAGGTCCGCCAGCACGAAAGAATTCCGTACTTTATTTATCCTCTTCATGGAGGTGTTATCAGAAGAGAGGGAAAAAGGCACACGTACTTAAGAGACAAGATTTTGATTATGTACACATTACAGTAAAGGGAAGTACCCAAACCCGAGCCCCTAGTTGGTTTTAGAATTTTTAGCCTACTTTTCACATTTTGCAAAAATGAGGAAAAAGTAAACTTATGAGATCGATCCGGGAAAATGTGTGTCTGTCTGTCTGTCTGTCCTTCTGTCTGTCTGGCTGTGTGTGTGTCACCCCCCCCCCCCCCCTCCCCTAACAACTCCTAAACGGCAGCAGCTATTGAAACTAAATTTGGTAACAATAAAGATCTATATCTGAATATCTCACGACCATATTTGAAATTAACGCCAGTGCTACCAACTGCTGAAAAATCACAATTGAAATTTGAGCTCTATGTTGGATATCTCAGAAGTTATGCATGCGAACTATTCCAAAATTGGCACACATATAGATAATAACTTTCCAGATTAATTTTCTGAAGTCCATATATGCCAGTGTTGCCAACATGATTCTAAGCCTGCCGTTAAGTCCAATTTCTAAATGCATGTAACCTCTACATTATCGATTGGATTTCAACCAAATTTCGTATGTAATATGTGTACTATAACACATATGACTATGCGTATTCTAAAGAGCCACCAGGGCTGCCAACTGTTAATAAATGCCCTCACTATGTTTTAACCCTAATGTCAATATATCAAAAAGTATGCAAGCCAACAGCTCTAAACGTTGCACACGTATAGTATCCGACATTCTACCTTAGTTCGGTGTAACTTATATACATCAGTGCTGCCAACATGATTCTAAGCCTGCTGATAGGTCAAGTTTTTAAATGCATATAACTTCTATACTATCAAATGGATCTCAACCAAATTTCGTATGTGATTTATGTACCATAACGATTATGACTATGCTTATTCGTAAGAACCAGCAGGGCTGCCAACTGTTAATAAATGCTCTCTCTATTTGTTTAATCCTAATATCAATGTATCAGAAATGTATGCAAGCCATCATCTCTAAACTTTGCACACATATAGTACCTGACTTTCTAGATTAATTTGGAGTATCTAATATACATCAGTGCTGCCAACATGATTCGAAGCTTTCGGATAGTTTCAATTTTTAATTACATGTAACATCTATACTAACAATTATTACCAATTGGCACTATAATAGATCGTAATATGTCAGATTAATTCTGAGCATCATATACATGACTGTTCCTTTCTCTCCCGGAACGATTGCTGGTACCATGCGGTGGCCAGGAGATGCTCGCTGGTTATGTATGTTCAGGTTAGCAGAATTCAAAAATAATACGTAACACACACACATTAACATTTAAACTATATATTTACACATATATCACAACTAAATACACTGGCTGTAGCCGTGATGGCCAAGATTTAATTCGGTCCCTTTCAAGCCGCACCATGCTTGTCCTGATGTAAGTCAGCCATGTGCTGCATGACTCGAGAAGCCTCGAGTCGACCCAGGTCACATGATCACGCGGCCGGCCGACTAACCCCGAGACAGGGCGTCAAGGACGTGCTGCCGAGACCAACGCAGCGGAGCACTGAGTAACTACCAACAATGACATTGTTCCCAACATGATTTTACGCGCACTGATAAATCCAATATCAAACAGCATGTAACGTCCATACTATCCATTAGACTTCAACCAAATTTTGTATGTGCATTCTATGCCTTAAGAGATGGAACAAAGAATATATTCAGAGTCACCAGTGCTGCCAACTGTAGTAAGTTACTGTATTAGGCTACACTATTTTAGGTGTATTTCAAACTGCAGTACTTAGAAATGTTAGTATTACCAACATGATTTCGTCAATATTGTAGATAGGTCTATATAGATTGGCATGAATATTAAATTTTAAGAAAAGTAGGCTCTTTAGTTCGTCACGGAACTACTTGTTTAAAATCCAATTCTGTCCAAAATTAAATCAAATTATTTGCATTTCATACCTTACGTAGTTCTCCAACTGTCATATTTTACTTAAAATCATTGATCAACTATTGTAGGTGTAAATAATATTTTTCATAAACATGACATTTTGCTGATTTTAGCCTACTTTTCATATTTTCCAGAAATGAGGAAAAAGTAGACTTATGAGATCGGGCAAATGTGTGTCTGTCTGGCTGTGTGTGTGTGCCCCCCCCCCCCCTATCAACTCCTAAACGGCTGCAGCAATCGAAACAAAATTTGGTAGGAGTAAAGATCTATACCTGAATATCTCACGGCCATGTTTGAAAATGATGTCAGAGCTACCAACTTCTGAAAAATCGCAATTGAAATTTGAGCTCCATGTTGGATATCTTGGAAGGTATGAATGGGAGCTATTTCAAAATTGGCACGCGTATAGCTAATAATATTGCAGTTTAATTTCCAGGAGGCCATATATGGCAGTGTTGCCAAAATGATTATAAGCCTGCTGATAGGTCCAAATTTCAAATGCATATACCTTCTACACTATCGATTGGATTTCATCCAAATTTCGTATGTGCTATGTGTACATAAACAGATATGACTGAGCATATTCTTAAGAGCCACCAGGGCTGCCAACTGTTAATAAATGCTCTCAATTTTTTTAATCCAAATATCCATATATCAGAAAGTATGCAAGCCGACAGCTTAAAATTATGCACACGTATAGTACCTGACATTCTATGTTAATTTGGAGTAACTTATATACGTCAGTGCTACCAATATGATTCTAAGCCTGCTGACAGGTCCAACTTTAAATACATGTAACTTCTATACTATCATTTGGATTTCAACCATAACAGATATGACTATGCCGATTCTTAAGAGTAACCAGGGCTGCCAACTGTTAATAAATACTGTCTCTATTTTTGTTACCCTAATATCAATATATCAGAAAGTATGCAAGCCAATAGCTCTAAACTTTGCTCACGTATAGTACCTGGCATTCTAGATTAATTTGGAGTAACTAATATAGGCCAACGCCAGTGCTGCCAATATGATTCTAAGCCTGCTGATAGTTCCAATTTTAAAATGCATGTAACTTCTATACTAACTAATGGATTTCATTCAAAATTGACACAGCAATAGATCATATTATTTCAGATTATTTATGACAAATACATGTATGTCATTGTTGCCAACATGATTTTACGCGCGCTGTTAGATCCAATGTTTAAATGCATGCAACGCCCATGCTATCCATTGTACTTCAACCAAATATTGTATTCTGTACCTTAAGAGAAGGAACTAAGAATATATTCAGTCACCAGGGCTGCCAACTGTAGTTCTCTATTAGGCTACATTATGCCAGGTATACAGTATTTCGAACTAATTAGAAATTTCGATATTACCAACTTAATTTCGTCATTATTCTAGATAGATCCATATAGATTAATCATTGGCATGAATCTTACATTTTAAGAAAAGTAGGCTCTTTAGTTCGTCACGGAACTTCTTGTTAAATATGGGTTCATAATGTGGGCCCCAGAAAAATTATTCACAAATGGGTTAAAATAAAGTAAACAAATGGAAAATAGATGTGTGTAATTTTACAAATATAGCACATTTAACAGTTACGCACACAGTCAATGTATTCAAGTTTGACAGAAGTCACATATGTAAGCTTCATTTTCTGCCCCCGCGCATTCTACGTGAGCTCAGAGTGAACACATTACACACATCACCCACAGTTCACTTTTAGATTCCTTTGATAATTTTTCACTGCAAAACATGCACTCTGCATGTTCTTCACCAAAGAGGGAAGATACCCCTCGTGGAATTTGCAATCCGGAAGAGCCTGAGGACATGTCGTTCGAGTCTTCATCAGAACCAGAACTGGATTCTTCCCGATGTATTTTGTTGAACTCCAGGCGTTTTTAAAATCCCTGCTTTCTCGGACGACCTCGACCGCGTGCTGCCTTTAAGTTTGCAGGTTGTTTACTGACCTTAGATCCTTTAGCCTACGTACGTTCTTTAACCTCCTGCTATTCTGATTTGTACGAGAAAGAAGTTAGGATTGCCGCACTACCGTACACGCTTTAAGCCCTCTTCTTAAAGTTTGGTATGGAAATGACTTGATATGGACTTGTCTAAACCTTTTCCGGGTGATGTTCCTTCTTTCTCTGATAAGTTAAGCTTGGAGAGTTTAATCTGCAAAGGTGTCAAGCTGACTTGATACGCTCCAAATGACGTTGACAAAATAGCATTCTGAGACGCTCTGGATGTGGATGGTTTATTAAGGTCTGTTTGAACATCTTCGATTTCTTCACATGCCCTTTGATCTCTCTCTTCTTCTACATCTTGCCACCTTGAACTATTAGGCACTTGTAGGCTTTACTGGCTTATTTCTCAAGCCCATCTTCTTTTTACGGAGACCATCAACAGCTTTTCGCACGTCTGCAGAGGACCACGATCAGAACAGTTCAGTTTTCGCCATTTAGAGCTGCAACGAAATGCCCAATTTGCACGCTGATTTACCAAAATCAAACACATTTAATTATATGAGACAAAAAATAGGAGGCCCGGATTAGGAACCTTGGGGGAGCTCTGGTTAGGCACCGGAATGCTTATATTCCAAATACCGAGAAGTTTTTAACTAGTCAACGAAAATGAGTTATATTACCCTACATTGATAGATTGTAGTGTCCCCTTCAAAATAATGTAGTTGTTAAGAAATTTACCCATCAAATCACGTAGTAAGGCAACTGAAAATGAGCACGTGCAAAAACTTTGCAAGTAACTGTTTTCATCAATGACCGACTGATCATTGAAAATTGGAGACAACGAAACTAGCGCTTGACTGAGGTTCTGGTCATCTAAGGACCCACTAATTCAGTACATTTACAATGGGTAGCAGCACCGTACAGAGCTGTAAGCCGACTAGTGCTTAGAGACAGCCCAGCGGGGCTGACGAAGCGACCCGAATACTCACGACCGCAACCGATCATCCATCCCCCTTCACGATCTTTTCACACGCACGGAGACAGACCAGCGTAGCGCGGCAAACCGAACGTACCCGAAACTTCACAAACTAGACCGGTCATGAAGGCTAGGATTTGTATATAATACAAATTCCTTCCCTTTGCTTATACATAGCTATCATCTAATTACATGTTGTTGTTACATATTTGTTCATAATGACATTTGTTTTATATATTTTTAATTTAAAATTAATATTCTGTGTTCTTATTTTACATATTTGATCAAAATGACTTTTTTTAAACATAACTTTACTTGATGTATTTAAAATTACATATTCTGTCTCTTACTGTAAAAAAAATCGCAAGTGAAATATATTTGTTCACTAGAAACTCAACTACATGAAACGGATTTTCCAAGCAATTCATAAGCTGTTGAGAAAGGGCCAGGGAAGATATTAGTGGAGATAAGGGGATGGACACCCTGCCGGAGACTCAGGTGCTGGACTTAAGTTTATTTCAGTTGTCCAGTGAGTGCCTGAGACTCTAAGAATTAACGCACAGAACAACAAATCAAGCGATTATTCACAGAACGAAAGAAAAATGGCTATCCAAGGATCATGCCCTGCTTGGTCTGTCTTAGTACGTGGAAGAGGATGGCTCTTCGGTTATATTCGTGAATATTCGGGTCACATCGTTAGCCCCGCTGGGCTGTCTCTAAGCGCTAGTGTAAGCCGGGGGGCTCGCATTAAGAACCGGGATTGAGTACTTTCCTCTATGCTATAAATGGAATAAATTCGGTATGTGAGTTTGTCAACAATGAGTTGGTCACGCAAGAGAACATGCACCCCACATTCCAGCGACTGGAGCGTCGCTTTCTGTCTAATGCACACACATATGGAAACCTTTAATATGTCATAATAAGCATACCATCTGCTACCCTGCCTGACACACTTTACATGTGTATTTAAAATTTTAATTGTTATGGCATGTTATTAAATTGTTAGAGACATATAGCAACAATATCCACTTTGAAATACAAAATGTTTTTATATGATGATGATGACCTTCACTTTTTTGATACATGTATCGGTTCTTGTGAACCTTCTTCAGTCAAAACACATTCTCATATGAGAATCTTGTTACACTTATAAAAACTCTTTTTTTACATTCGTCAAAATTGTTTAAAATAGACATAAATTACTTAGAGAATTCGATTCAGAAACAGACATTCCTATTTCAACGCCGGTCGTGAAAGTCTGAATTTGTACTTAATTCGCCTCTACGGGGAGGAAATATCACACTTAGTTCACTTGTTTTACCTCGCTTAATGTAACCTGTGAACATGCTGAACGCAGTTTTCAGCGAAACGTCAGGACAACAAAATTTCCTTAGAACACGGTCTATAAGCCCGCGAAATAGCATTTTTAAACATACAAAATTTCAGTTTGATTGCTGTCATGGATTGGTTGATATTGAAAACCATATAAATAATTCGGATGGTCGCCATGTTGGATTTTTACATATGTAGGCCATAGAGTTATTGCGTAGATTCGCTATTCAAACGTTGACTTCTATCGCCTGATTAAGAAACAAGAAATAAAAAGTTAATTTTCAAATTTCGCACAACCGCCATATTGAGATTTTGTTAACAATTGAACTAAATTAAATGTCAGTGCATTACAATGTGTATAAATATTTGCAATACCAAGTTTCACTGCGCTCGGATGGTTAAATCGCGAGAAAAGTCTATTTAAATGCTTCAACTTCGCTTGGCCGCCAAGTTCGTTTTGTACTCGACAGAGATTTGAAAGTCTCATAGTTGAACGTCTAATAGTGCCCTTTATCACCGTACAATAGTTCAGGGTGATATCAGTAATAGTTTTGGAGATATAGAAAGCCGGTGAAATATTTCGCACAGCCGCTATGTTGGATTAGTGAGACGTAATAAAATTTGAAGATCGCGGCCGGGGTCGTATAAAAAGTACTATGTCCTTATCGAGTTTCATTGAAATCGTTCCAGCCGTTTATATGTTATTAGGGGACACGCACACACATACGTACACACATTCGGACGAAAGATGATCTAGTAAGCCTATTTTTTTCATAAATGAAAATTGGCACAAAACACCCTTAGGGAGGTATGTTTCAAGGAGCATTTCCCACAGCTTCTCAGTCATCACATGGTCTACCCTTTTGATTCTAACGTCTCAAAGTATCTACTTTGTACATCCCTGTGCGCTACATTTCTTTAGCGAGAGCCAGCTCTGGTTAATGTCGCTCTCACCAGAGTCCGCTGTGAGTAAACAGACAGGCCTGCCATCTGGTTGCCGATAACAGCAGCTCTTGTGAGAGCCCCGTGCAGTGACCTGATCAGCCAACAGCTGACCTTGACGTCTTTCTATTTATACAGCCGCTTATTGACAATAAAAGCTGTCTGCAAGATGTCCATCTGTCAGGAACCGTGAAAATACTTCTTCTGCGTCACGATTTAAAAGCATTTGAGTGTTAACTTGATGAACGAATTGCTTCATTCATAAACACAGAGGCTCACAACTCGTGGGTAGGGCTGGTACCTTTTTTATCGATTAATTTGGTTGGTTGGTTCCTCAGTTTAAGGGCCGCAACAACGCGGTCATGTAGCCCCATGTACTTTGGGTGTGTGTAGAATCTGTCTGATAACCTGTGTTAATTGTGATGACTAGGGCCCGGATGTTGATGCCATAAAAAGTTTAAAAAATGCACTTAAAATTTTCAAAAATGACTGTATTAAATCACCTAAAAAATCGAAATAATGCACTATAAAATGGAGAAAATGATCTTTTAATAATAAACACACCAATATTTCAGAAATGACATCTGAAGCTCAAACTGAAAAGTCAATCAAAATAGATTTCTAGCACTTAACAAAAGGTTCATAGCTACTAGCTTCTTCTTAACTCTGGGAGACTTAATTCCCTCATATAAAGCTGTGACATGACTAAATTGGAAAGAAACAAGTAGTTCCGTGAAGAACTATACAGCCTAATTTCATATATCCTACTTATGTTAATTGCCACTATCAACACACACAATTTCAGTTTGATTGCTGTAATAGATTCGTCGATATTCAGAGCCGTCTAAATATTTCTGATGGTCGCCATGTTGGATTGTTAAATGTATAGGCCATAGAGTCATGTACCATTAAAGGAAAATTATTGCGTAGGTTCATTATTCAAACTTTCTCTTCGATCGCATGATTACGACACAAGAAATAAAAACTTAATTTTAAAATTCGCACAGCCGCCATATTGAGGTTATGTAAAAAATTGAATTAAATTAGATACCAGTGCATTACAATGGGCATAAACATTTCCTGTACCAGATTTCATTGCGTTTGGAACATTAAATCGCGAGAAAGGTCTATTTATTTTTTTCAAATTCGCTTGGCCGCCATGTTTGTTTTGTAGTTAACCGGTTTTTGAAAGTCTTATAGATAAAATTCCAGTAGTGCCCTTTATCTTCGTACAAAACTTCAGGGTGATATCGCTAATAGTTTCAGAGATATAGAATGCCGGGGAAATATTTCGCACATCCGCCATCTTGTGGTTATGTAAACAATTGAACGAAGTTAGATGTCTGTGCATTACAATGTGTATGAACATATACTTTACCAAGTTTTATTGCGTTTGGTTGGTTAAATCGCGAGAAACGTCTATTTAAAAGTCGGAAATTTGCGTGGCCGCCATGGTGGTTTTGTAGTTACTAGTTTTTCAAAAGTCACATAGATGAACTTCTAGTAGTTCCCTTTATCACTGTAATAAATACCAGGGTGATATCGGGAATAGTTTAGGAGATATTGAATGCTGGTGAAATATTTCGCACAGCCGCCATGTTGGATTGGTGCGACGTAACAAAATTTGAAGGGCACGGTCGGGGTCGCCCGGAATAGTGCTATGAAATTACCGAGTTTCATTGAAATCGCTCCAGCCGTTTAGAATTTATCTCACACGCACACGCACACGCACACGCACACACACACACACACACACACACACACACACACACACACACACACACACACACGCGCGCGCGCGGACACGGACACGGACACGGACACGGACAAAAGGTGATCTCATAAACCTATTTTTTCAAAATTGAAAATAGGCTAAAAACAACTTAAAAGGCCGATTTCTCAAAAATATGACCAAAAAATCTACCAAACTTAAAAAAATGCTCTTAAAATGGAAAAATAGCACAAAATGCAAAAAGGTGGAAAATAAAAATGACATATTTGAAGACAGGGTGGCCCGTCCGGAGTTTCTATGTACTTCAGCATTGTTTTAGACAGCTCAGTAAAAAGATGACATGTCATCAACATCCGGGCCCTAGTGATGGCTGTATTAGTGTGTGTTATCTTTTTTAAAATTCAAGTAAGGACTGCAGACAGTAATTTCAAGTAGTTCCTACTTTTGCTACCAAATGCTACCGTCCACGACACCTAGCTTGCGGACTCGGCTACTAGATGGCATCGCAGTCAGCACCTGACGGCGAAGGTTGGAACTAATAGAGCGTTATCAATTCTAACCTACAAATAAAGGCTTGAAATTCTTTACTTTCCCTCCGAAGGAAGGCATACTGAAGGATTTTTAACGCTCTTAAAAAGAAATCTGACGACTTCGGCCAGGTTTGAACCCGCAATCTTGGGCATAGAATCCATTAATTTCAGTTATTGAATAATCGATTATTAGTTAGATGCTTTTCAGTCGGTCAACACGAAATGAGCTGGGTTATTCCCTAACCCTGTAAAACAAGAAGTTCCGTCACGAACTAAAGACACTACTATTCTTAAAATTTAAAATTCAGGCCAATGATTAATCTATATGGACCTAGGCTACGGTATCTAGAATAATGACGAAATAAAGTTGGTAATATAGACATTTCTAATTAGTTCGAAATATATCTGGCCTTATGTAGCCTGATAGAGCACTGCAGTTGGCAGTCCTGGTGACTGAATATATTCTTATTTCCATCTCTTAAGGTACAGAATACAAAATTTGGTTGAAGTCTAATGGATAGCATGGACTTTACATGCAGTTAAACATTGGACTTAATGCAGCGTGCGTAAAATGATGTTGGCAACAATGTCATGCATGTGTTGGTCAGAAATAATTTGAAATGTTATCATCTATTGTTGTGCCAATTTTGGATGAAATCCATTTGTTAGTATAGTAGTTACTGGTATTTTAAAATTGGACCTATCAGCAGGCTTAGAATGATGTTGGTAGCACTGACGTACATTAGTTGCTCCAAGTTAATCTAGAATGGCAGGTACTAGACGTGCGCAAAGTTTAGAGCTGTTGGCTTGCATACTTTCTGATAGCCTATATTGATATTAGGGTAAAAATATAAACAGCATTTATTAACAGTTGGCAGCCCTGATTGCTCTTAACAATACGCATAGTCATATATGTTATGGTACACATAGCACATACGAAATTTGGTTGAAATCCAATTGATAGTAAAGAAGTAAAATGTATTTAAAAATTGGTCCTATCAGCAGGCTTAGAATCATGTTGGTAGTACTGACATACATTTGTTGCTCCAAATTAATCTAGAATGTCAGGCACCATACGTGTGCGAAGGTTAAGGCTGTTGGCTCACATACTTTCTGATATACTACTTTGCCCTCATTTCTGCAAAATGTGAAAAGTAGGCTAAATATTACATTCCGTGGCTTAGGTGGCAGCACGCTGGCCTCTCACCGCTCGGTCCGTGGTTCAAATCCCGGTCACTACATGTGAGATTTGTGCTGGACAAAGCGGAGGCAGACAGGTTATTGTCCGGGAACTCCGGTTTTCCCTGTCACAATTTCATTCCAGCAACACACTCCACTATCATTTCATTTCATCTGTCATTCATTTAAGCATTGCCCCAGGGGAGTGCGACAGGCTTCGGCAGCCGGCACAGTTCATATCCTCGCCGCTAGATGGGGGGCTTCATTCATTCCATTCCCTGACCCGGTCAGTCGACTGGAAGCAGGCTGTGGATTTTCATTAATAAATACACTTGGATGACCAGTTTCGATCGTCAAGCGATCGTCATCAGATCCATTACACTTAGGCCACAACATCTTTATGCCTGAAAGTATGGGTGAAAATATTCACTCTAAACAAGCAATATTTTAACAAAACATTACATAGACAATAATTAACAATATTATTGACAAGTTGAAGCATCTTAACTAATACCGCAACTAAAGAAGTGTACATATTGTAAATATTTTCACCCATACTTTCAGACATAAAAATTTTGTAGCCGAAGTGTAGGCCTAAGGCTACTTTTATAGTTGCAAGCGACATGCTACATGCCACATGCCAAGCATGTGAATTAACATTGGTCAAATGGGACCATTTTATAGCTACCTGTTCCCATCCCGCGGTCAGTTTCTCCCGCCAAGCATTTGACTGAGGAGGGTCGGGACAAGCGGGTGGCCGCCACGCGGGTGGGACCAAAACCTTATGGGAATGTTTATAGTTGACGCGTCATGCCGAGCGGTTCAGTACAGTTTGTATTCTAGTTGAGTGTTAACCTGGACAATGGAGGCTGGATTAGATACCGAAGTGCTCATCAGTGAAATGTAGTGTAGATCGGTGTCATGGGATCCAAGCATAGAAGACTTCAAAAACCGAGATCTTCGCAATAAGCCGTGGGAGGAAATCTACAGCAAATACACATACCTCAGAGTTACACAGAGCCGCTCCATTGGACGAATGGGCATGGAGTGGTTTCTTGTAATTTGGAACTGACATTCTATTTTTCCAAATAATTCGTCAAATGATTTTGGGGCCATCCTAAAATAATTGAAGAACGTTGTTTCGTCTACTCGTAGATCAGTGTAGAGGGTTTCGAAGGCTCCTAACACATCTCTTTGAATGTTAAGAGGATGGACACTAAAACGCTGTTTCCCCTTTCTCGCCATTATCTCGTAGAGGTATGCAGCTGCGATCACTTAATTGTCAACCCTGCCATACATAGTACATGCTCGACTGATGCGAAACTATAAAAGGGTGCTTTCCCAAGGCGCACGCCACATGCCTGGCTTCAAGCATGTGGCATGTAACTATAAAAGAGGCCTTTGGATTTGATGATCGTTTGACGATCGAAACTGGTCATCCAAGTGTATTTATTAATCTCATGTATTCCTTTTTCGGGATTAGGGAATATAACTGCCTCAGAACTAATTGACCCTTGTGAAAATCTAGTAGGAAGCTGAAGAGAGAGTCTGCTTTTGTCAACCTGCTGGGTGCTGTCCGCTGCGTCACCCGTCAGTCGTTAGAAGTACACTCTGTTCACGCAGCAACTGTCCCTCGCTCACTCACACACACTATAACTACCATTATTAATTTCACTCGTTACAAACTGTAGTAGGCGATCAGAATAAATAAATGACAACTATACGTGTAATGAAATAATATTGTAACGAAAATACACACATCAAAAAAAGTTTTGCATCACCTCGGTTCCAAGAGTTCCGGAACCGTTAAATACAAAGGGAATAGAGATCAACACAAACAACATTTCAGCTCGTTTTATTGCTCATGAGACCCACACATTGCATGTTGTACCATCATACAGCTAGACTTTCAGCATTTGTGGTCCAGATTGCAGTACACACCACTACCTCTAATACCCAGTAGCACGTCCTCTTGCATTGATGCATGCCTGTATTCGCCGTGGCATACTATCCACAAGTTCATCAAGACACTGTTGGTCAAAATTGTCCCACTCCTCAACGACAATTCGGCGTAAATCTCTCAGAGTGGTTGGTGGGTCAAGACGTCCATAAACAGCCCTTTTCAACATATCCCAGGCATGTTCGATAGGGTTCATGTCTGGCGAACATGCTGGCCACTGTAGTCGAGCGATGTCGTTATCTTGAAGGAACGCATTCACAAGATGTGCACGATGAGGTCGAGAATTGTCGTCCATGAAGACAAATGCCTCTCCAATATTCTGCCGATATGGTTGCACTATGGGTCGGAGGATGTCATTCAGGTATCGTAAAGCCGTTTCGGAGCCTTCCATGACCACCAGTGGCGTACGTCGGCCCCACATAATGCCACCCCAAAACATCAGGGAACCACCACCTTGCTGCACTCGCTGGACAGTGTGTCTAAGACGTTCAGCCTGACCAGGGTGCCTCCAAACACGTCTCCGACGATTGTCTGGTTGAAGGCATATGCGACACTCATCGGTGAAGAGAACGTGATGCCAATTCCGTGGGGTCCATTCAGCATGTTGTTGGGCCCATCTGTACCGCGCTGCATGGTGTCGGGGTTGCAAAGCTGGACCTCGCCATGGACGTCGGGAGTGAAGTTGCGCATCATGCAGCCTATTGCGCACAGTTTGAGTTGAAACACGACGTCCTGTGGCTGAACGAAACGCATTATTCAACATGGTGACATTGCTGTCAGGGTTCCTCCGAGCGGCAATCCGTAAGTAGCGGTCATCCACTACAGTAGTAGCCCTTGGGCGGCCTGAGCGAGGCCTGTCATCGACAGTTCCTGTATCTCTGTACCTCCTCCATGTCCGAACAACATCGCTTTGGTTCACTCTGAGACGCCTGGAAACTTCCCTTGTTGAGAGCCCTTCTTGACACAAAGTAACAATGCGGACGCGATCGAACTGCGGTATTGACCTTCTAGGCATGGTAGAACTACAGACAACATGAGCAGCGTACCTTCGTCCTGGTGGAATGACTGGAACTGATCGGCTGTCGTACCCCCTCCGTCTAATAGGCCCTGCTCATGCATGGTTGTTTACATCTTTGAGCAGTTTTAGTGACATCTATGAACAGTCAAAGGGACTGTATCTTGGATACAATATACACAGTCAACGTCTATATGCCGGAGATCTGGGAACCGAGGTGATGCAAAACTTTTTTTGATGTGTGTATGATGACTATATAGTTCAGCATTGTACTGTTAATAATCAACCATTCTTTCTGCGTGTTGTAGTACGATGCGTTGTCAATAACAAGCACTGAGTTGCGTTCCAAATTAGGGATCAACTTTTCTTTTAACCAACGAATATAATATTCACCGTTCATATCTTTGTGGTAGTCCTCACTTCCTTTATGTCACTGGTAAATAAGTAGCACGTTGCGTTGGGAACAACTGGCTGACTGTTATAAATCTGTCACAAGAAGCAGCCTTTCTTCCTCCGCCCCCCCTCCCAATCCTCTTCTGCCTTGCAAGCTGTCATTGAACTAGAGGTAGGCCCGGTCGCCAGCTTCAGTTTCTAACTCACGGGCCAAATTGTTCCGAGCGACTTATAACCCATCTCATTAGGATACATCGTGTTGACCGATTGATATGCATCAAACTTTCGTTTACTAAGGCAACATTGAAAATGGCTTCGAAAACCATAAAAAAAAGCTGAGAAATCGATTATTTGCTACAAATAACCATTAATCGATTGTGTGTTTAATCGGTTGGTCGAATAATTGATTAATTGTTTTGTCGATTAACCGATGTACTTCGCTCTCATAGAAGAAAAACAGATATTTAATTAATTAAAATATTATTATAGTATATTGGCTTTACGGCCAGTGAATTAAGACCCAGCAATTTTTCTAGGTTTGTGCCGTGTCTTGTGTGGGGTTTCGCCTAGGAACACCAAGCTGGCTCATCAGCGGGCTCTTGGTGTCCCCGCTCGGACCTCCACATGAGTAGCGAACTGTGCACTACCTACCTTCTTATGAAGTGCGCCTCTAACTGCGAGAGCTAAGAACTCAAGCAGCCTTTCACCTCCGTAAAGATGGTAAAAAAATGCTGAGTTTTTTAATTCACTGGCCCCCGTGAAAGCCAATATGCCACCTTTTGGAAGCCTCTATAGCGTGGTGAAAAAAAATCATCAACCCTTGCAGAGTTCTTAGCCCACTTTTCACATTTTGCAACAAGAAGTTCCGTGACGAACTAAAGAGCCTACTTATCTTAAAATTTAAGATTCATGCCAATGATTAATCTATATGGATCTATCTAGAATAATGACGAAATTAAGTTGGTAATATCGAAATTTCTAATTAGTTCGAAATACTGTATACCTGGCATAATGTAGCCTAATAGAGCACTACAGTTGGCAGCCCTGGTGACTGAATATATTCTTCGTTCCACCACTTAAGGTACAGAATACAAAATTTGGTTGAAGTCCAATGAATAGCATGAACGTTACATGCAGTTAAACATTGGATCTAACAGCGCACGTAAAATCATGTTGGCAACAATGTCATGCATGCATTGGTCAGAAATAATCTGAAATAATATGGTCTATTGTTGTGCCAATTTTGAATGAAATCCATTAGTTAGTATAGAAGTTACATGCATTTTAAAATTGGACCTATCAGCAGGCTTAGAATCAAGTTCGCAGCACTGACATATATTAGTTACTCCAAATTCATCTAGAATGCCAGGTACTATACGTGTGCAAAGTTTAGAGCTATTGGCTTGCATACTTTCTGATATATTGATATTAGGGTAACAAAAATAGAGACAGCACATATTAACAGTTGGCAGCCCTGGTTGCTCTTAAGAATACGCGTAGTCATATCTGTTATGGTACACATAGCTCATACGAAATTTGGTTGAAATCCAAATGATAGTATTGAAGTTACATGTATTTAAAGTTGGACCTCTCAGCAGGCGTAGAATCATGTTGGTAGCACTGACGTATATAAGTTACTCCAAATTAATATAGAATGTCAGGTACTATAGATGTGCATAGTTTAAAGCTGTCGGCTTGCATACTTTCTGATATATTGGTATTTGGATAAAAGAAATTAAGAGCATTTATTTACAGTTGGCAGCTCTGGTGGGTCTTAAGAATATGCTCAGTCATATCTGGTTATGTACACATACAACAAACGAAATTTGGTTGAATTCCAATTGATAGTGTAGAAGTTATATGCATTTAAAAAAAATTGGACCTATCAGCAGGCTTATAATCATTTTGGCAACACTGCCATGTATGGCCTCCTGGAAATTAAACTGCAATATTATTATCTATACTAGTGCTAATTTTGAAATAGCTCCCATTCATACCTTCCATGATATCCAACATTGAGCTCAATTTTCAATTGAGATTTTTTAGCAGTTGGTAGCACTGACATCATTTTCAAATATGGCCGTGAGATATTCAGGTATAGATCTTTACTCCTATCAAATTTTGTTTCGATTGCTCCAGCCGTTTAGGAGTTGATAGGGGGGCACACACACAGACAGACAGACAGGACAGACAGACATTTGCCCGATCTCATAAGTCTACTTTTTCCTCATTTTTGCAAAATGTGAAAAGTAGTCTAAAAATGAGGACAAAGTAGACTTATGAGATCGATCCGGGAAAATGTGTCTGTCTGTCTGTCTGTCAATCCTTCTGTCTGTCTGGCTGGCTGTGTGTCCCCCCCTAACAACTCCTAAACGGCTGCAGCAATCGAAACCAAATTTGGTATGAGTAAAGATGTATACCGGAATATCTCGAGCCCATATTTGAAAATGATGTCAGTGCTACCAACTGCTGAAAAAAAACGCACTAGAAATTTGAGCTCCATGTTGGATATCATGGAAGGTATGCATGGGAGCTATTCCAAAATTGGCACAAATGTATAAAATACTATTTCAGTTTAATTTCCAGGAGGCCGTACATTACAGTGTTGTCAAAATAATTCTAAGCCTTCTGATAAGTCCAATTTTTAAATGCATATAACTTCTACAGTAACAATTGGATTTCAACCAAATTTTGTATGTAATTTGCGTACGTAAATAGATATAACTGAGCGTATTCTTCAGAGCCACCAGGGCTGCCAACTGTTAATAATGTCTCTCCCTATTCTTTTTTTCAAATTTCAATATTTCAGAAAGTATGCAAGCCAACAGCTCAATACTTTGCACACGTATAGCACCTGACATTCTAGATTAATTTGGAGTAATTAATATAAGTCAGTGCTGCCAACATAATTCTATGCCTGCAGATAGGTCCAATTTTAAAATACATGTAAATTCTATACCAACAAATGGATTTCATCCAAAATTGGCACAGCAAGATATCATAATATTTCAGATTATTTCTGACTAGCACCCGCATGACATTGTTGCCAACATGCCTTTACGCGTGCTGATAGATCCAATGTCTAACTGCATGTAACGTCCATTGGACTTCGACCAAATGTTGTATTCTGTACCTTAAGAGATGGAACTAAGAATATATTCAGTCACCAGGGCTGCCAACTGTAGTGCTCTATTAGGCTACATTATATCAGGTATATATCGAACTAATTGCATTTCGATATTACCAACTTAATTTCGTCATTATTCTAAGATAGGTTCATATACTGCAGATTAATCATTGGCATGAATGTTAATTTTAAGAAAAGTAGGCTCTTTAGTTCGTCACGGAATTTCTTGTTTAAAAAGAAATCATTGGCCATGGTCGAAACACCTTCCTCTTCCAAGCAAGCACCATTGTCACAACTCTTGGCCACACCTCAACATGAAGATCAATTAAAACACATTTAAAAAAAAAAATATTATGGATTAACACTGGAACCCTATCTCACAGATCTATTTACTGGAAAGACGGATACGACGTATGGTGTTCGCTATGAGGATGGTGGTTTATAAAATTGATGATTCATCTATTAAATTTGCTCGTACTAGTGTCATCATTAAAAACATAAACTATCAATTAACGCCAACTCGGGGAATTCAGACAGAATCCAGATACTTCTTCTTTGGTCTTCCTCTTCCCTTGTTCCCCAAAACCTTTCCTTCCAACACAATCGTTAGGCGTAGTGTGTGGCCAAGGAATTTTGTTTTCCTCTTTTCTATAGTGTTGATCAACTCCCTTCTGTAGTAGAAGTAGGAAACGCCGGAAAACTACTTACAAGATGACAGAGGGGTATATCGAACCAACCACTTCTCAGATTTGCCTCACGATGCTGAGTGTGCCCCGTTCCTACCTTCGGACCAGAATTACATTTCTTAGCAGAGCCGGGAATCGAGCCCAGACCTCCAGACTTACTGTAGATCCCTACAGGATTACGAAGAGGTAGTTACTTAATAAGTTATGGGTGCCATGGAATTATCGATATTTCCGGCCAATGGCTGATCCAGGCCTTGCGAGGCCCTGGGCGATATGATAAGGTGGGGCCCACAACAATGGGAAACAATCAAATGGAAAGTAGTTTGGTAATAATAAATAGTTCCAATATTTTGAATTCACTGCAGCACATTCGTTTAATAATATGAAGATACCGTTAAGTCCCCTTGAAGAAGATTATGTAAACTATGAAATATTAAAATATTACTTTGCCACTTTTTTTCGGCTGAAGTCTTCTATTATTTCACTGAAATCTAACTTGCTAAACGGTCACGGGAGGTTATAGCTGCACTGAAAAAGAATAATAATAATAATAATAAATATTATAATTTAAAACTCAGCAATTCTTCTAGGTTTGTGCCGTGTCTTGTGTGGGGTTTCGCCTAGGACACCAAGCTGGCTCATCGGCGGGCTCTTGGTGTCCCCGCCCGGACCCCCACTGGAGTAACGAACTAGGCGAAACCCCTCACAAGACACGGCACAAACCTAGAAGAATTGCTGAGTTTTAATTCACTGGCCGCGAAAGCCAATATACAATCTATTATAATTTAGTTTGAAAATTATGGGGTTTGAAGCCATTTTTCAGTGTTACCTTAGTAAACAAACGTGCTTTTCAGTCGGCCAACACGAATGTCCCCAAAAGAGTTGGGTTAGGCACCAAACTTTTGTTTAGTTTGAAAAGTGTAATTAATTAATTAATTAAATTTAAAAAAATCCATGACGCTGGCCCCCAGGACCGCGGAGCCCTGGGCGGTCGCCATCCTCGCCCTCCCCTAGATCCGCCCCTGTTTCCGGCTTCGGGAGAGATCACTACTGATAATAAGAGGAAAGGCAGCTACCGTGCTATCTGAGTAGCAAGAAGCCGGTTCCTGTCGGACAAGGGGAAAGGCAGCTACCGTGCTATCTGAGTAGCAAGAGGCCGGTTCCTGTCGGACAAGGGGAAAGGCAGCTACCGTGCTGAGTAGCAAGAAGCCGGTTCCTGTCGGACAAGGGGAAAGGCAGCTACCGTGCTATCTGAGTAGCAAGAAGCCGGTTCCTGTCTGACAAGGGGAAAGGCAGCTACCGTGCTATCTGAGTAGCAAGAAGCCGGTTCCTGTCGGACAAGGGGAAAGGCAGCTACCGTGCTATCTGAGTAGCAAGAAGCCGGTTCCTGTCGGACAAGGGGAAAGGCAGCTACCGTGCTATCTGAGTAGCAAGAAGCCGGTTCCTGTCGGACAAGGGGAAAGGCAGCTACCGTGCTATCTGAGTAGCAAGAGGCCGGTTCCTGTCGGACAAGGGGAAAGGCAGCTACCGTGCTATCTGAGTAGCAAGAAGCCGGTTCCTGTCGGACAAGGGGAAAGGCAGCTACCGTGCTATCTGAGTAGCAAGAGGCCGGTTCCTGTCGGACAAGGAAGTCAGCGGTAATTATTTCCTGGGAGTGAGGAACACTTCCAAATAACGAACTACTAGCGATAGAGAACTGATGGAGAACAAGGACAGAGTGTGACGACAGGATTCTGTAAGATATGATCAGAAACAGTACGGTACAAGCTGGAAGCGCTCAAACACTATAAATACATTTCACCAATCATTCCGAGATTTCTTGTTTCGTTGTTGCTTTTTATCATTATTAGCATTTCTGAGCTAACTATTACTAGCAACCCGCTCCGGCTTCACCCGGTATCTTTAACGGTTTACCCAGAATATGGAGCAAGGATGTCCCTCCGAATAGCAAAAAGATCATATATCGGACGTACTATGTCCCTATCCTGACGTACGCCTCGGAGGCCTGGGTTATGAAAGGAAGGGAGAAGAGCAAAATACATGCCAGTGAGATGAGGTTCTTGAGAAGCAGTAGCAGTATGGGAGCTACAAAGATGGGCAGAATAACAAATGAGAGGACCAGAGAATTAATGAAGTAGGAACCATTACAGGATGGTATAGGGAAATCTAAACTTAGATGGTATGGACATGTAAAACGAATGGAGGAGAAGAGGATGCTCAGGAGGATACACTAAATGAAGTGGGAAAGAAAGAGACCGAGAGGAAGACAGAGAGACAGGTGGCTCAAGAGGGTGGAAGAAAGCGTGAAGTAGAGAGAAGACTGGACAAGGATGGAGGCTGAGAGATGGTGGGAAGACAGAAGACGTTGGAGAGGCTTGTGTTCCAAAAAGACCCGGCCAGTGGCTGGAAACTGTGCAAGATGATGATGATGACCCAGAATAAGCTTAAAAGGCGCACGGACGGCTGGTCTCAGACGCAATTGAGAAAAGCCGAGATGAACAATGAAACTCCAAACACAATATATTCTTCTCAGAAATCATAACTCGACACGACAGACTCGACTGTTTGATGCTGTTCGAAGCTGGGGTGATAGGCTCGCTCTGAAGCAAGTAATTTAAATTTCCTCTGAATGGAGATTGTTGGAAGAAATGAAAGCGTAAGATCACTTATAGTGGCCGATGTATTAAAGATAGAGATATGCTGTCACGGACTTTCTTGTAGAACTCTTCATGCTGAACCATGCTTACACTCATAATATATAGATATTTTTTGATGTGTAACATCTTTCCACTCGGTTGCTGGATATTTTTGTGGGAGTGTTTTGAAAAATGGGACTGAAGTGGATCGGACGGAAGCGTGTAGGACGCATTGCCAGCGAAATCGCATCCCTCCTGGCTGTTTTACCAGCGATCCGATCCAGCTGGCAGTGGTACCATGTGGAATGCACATAACACACGGATTACTTCAAGGTTTGGAGGCGCCATTACAGATATTTCTACAATAAATCATCATCAAGTTGTCGTTCTTTGGTGTAAAAATAATCATTAAATCATATTTGCTGAAAACAATTTCATACTGAACGGTGAACGCTCATGCGAACTCTGGTGTCAACTCATTGAAACACAATCTACATGTCTTCGTATAATATTTAAATGATGATATGCTTTTATATGAAACATTGTAACTAGTCGCCAAAGCCGGTATTATGTTTCTGCACAATGGCCATTCAGATATTAGCCCACATTGCAGTAATGCAGTGATCAATGTAATATATATCGATTGTTTTATATGGGAACTGGGCTAGCCTTTCATAGACCACTATAAGAATTCCCTTTACTGTCAAGTAGGCGTATTCATAACTAATTTAAAACTCAATTCCACGCAGGAACATTATCGAAAAAAGCCAAACATTAATGGAGCATAAAAAATACTTCCATATTATTACCGGCACGTGAAAATGAGTACATGTATTGTACTCCATATGTCAGTGGTTGTAATGGCTGCGTGGTCTGCAAATCATGAGGTCTCAGGTTCGAACCCCAGTCCCGGAAATTATTTTTGCTACCGGATTATCGATTTAAACGATATATATCATAACATTATGCGTCATTTTAACAAAATCTACATGAAATTAAGATTTATCTAATTTTAATTACAATAGTTTGCACCAAGCAGGAGTTGGGAATTTTGATTATATTGAACATTATTTCTAGTAGTCTATAGATAGGCTAGAGACTATGGTTTCATTCCTCATCTTAATTTACAATACAATATGTGATGTTTGCCCAAACAAGTGTGACAGTAGCATATCTCCAATTCAATCTATACATTCATCATAGTACCAGTATGAAAACGGAGCGTAAATTAACATTTTAAGAATATCCAAGCTGTGTAGTATACGAGTAGGATAACATGTCAGATGACTTCACATTTCATCTCAATTTCATAGTAAGATAACATGTCAGATGTTACACATCATATGCGACTACTGTAAGGCTCTTATCTTTTTTTTTACTCAGCGCAAGCTTAAAAGGCACACGGACGCCAGGGTTTACTTCGATTCGATTCACTGAAATCGTTACTGCTCGGCTTCTTTTGGTCATAAATGAATGTTTCTCTACAGGAACCTTTCTCAAGAAATCCTTTACAGAATGTGCTTGGTGTGGTATGGGGTTATAGTCACGGGTCATTGAATCTGAGCACGCTTGAAATGAATAATTTCGGCGACTCTTATCATTACTAATATTATTATCCTGATTGCTCAAAGTTGCCAACCTTATTTCTCCGGAAGTTTGCAACTACCAACATGAGATTCCCGACCACTTCTGAGGTATCCGATCATCCCCGGAAATTTCCGACCATTTCTGAGGTATCCGACCATCCCTGGAAGTTCCGATCACCTCATGAGATTTCCGACCATCCTGGAAGTTTCTGACCACCTCTGAGATATCCAGCCATCATCCGACGTTTCCGACCACCTCTGAGATATCCAGCCATCATCCAAAGTTTCCAACCATCTGAGCTATCCTGCCATCCTCGGAAGATTCCGACCACCCCTAGGAGATTTGCGAACCACACCCTCCGAGGTATCCGACTACCGCCTTCCCTCTGAGGCTTCCAACAGTCACCCCTCGGAGATTTCCGAACAAAAAATGTCGACCACCGCTACGCCCGAGGTTGTCGACCTTGATCTATCGTATCACAAACATATACAGCCGTGTTTATTGTATGTCACGGAGAAGAGTAAACATTAATAGCCATCTAAATTCCTGAAGATTGCTAAATATTTGGAAGGATTTTGAACTTCTCTTTCTCTGTTAGTTTAATCCAGAGGAGTGTAAAGTGTCGAGTGCCTGATCGTTTCGTTTGTTTTTGTTAGTTCTCATTAGATCATTAGAACTGAAACACGTTATAGGCCTAGCATAAGGTTAGAACATTCTTTATCTTATTTTGTAGTTTGTAATTGGTTGGTTCCTCAGTCGAGGGGCTGCGACAAAGCGGTCATGTAGCCCCGTGTACTTTGGGTGTGTAAAGAATTTGACTGATCACCGGTGTTAATATTGTGATGGCTGTATTAGTGTGTGTTATCTGTAATTCAGGTAAGGACTGCGAACGATCAATTTCAAGTAGTTCCAACTGTTCCTACGAAACGCTACCGTCAACGACAACTAGTTGTGAACTTGGTTACTAGATGCCCCCGCAACTGTCACCTGTCGGCGAACGTTGGAACTTAATAGAGTGTAGTCTAATCTAACCTACAATTTTAGCTTCACACATTTGTAGTTAGTGGAAGATTCTTTTACATGCCATAAATCTATGACATGAGCCCGCCAGCTTTACTTCCCCTCCGAAGGAAGGCATACTGAGGGATTTTAACGCTCTTAAAAAATCGGACGACCTCGGCCGGTTTTGAATCCGTGATCTTGGGCATAGCACAGCGATGCTACCAACTACGCCACCGAAGCCGCCAAATCTGAAAAAATATACAATTTCTTAAACGAAGAATATTGCAATTTCATTTGTTTTAAATTAAATCGGTTAACCTCCCAAGTTCAGCTTGTCCTAGTTGCCATGGTAAACATCGTTTCGGATTCTTGCTCACCCTAGGTAGACCCCAAAGTCAACCCCTGGCACTATACAGCCCATGACGGACTAAGGCCGACCAAGCGACCGCTGCCCAGCCATTTGGCCTGCAGATATTGGGGTGACGCGTGATCAGCGCGTCGGGTCCCCTCGGCCGTTAATCTTGGTATTCGTGATCGGGGCGCTGTCTCACTGTCAGACAGCTACTCAATTGTCCTCACGAGGCTGAGTGCACCCCGTTCCAACCCTCACGACAGTTTTAAAATCCCTGACGGAGCCGGGGATCGAACCCGGGGCCTCCGGATGAGAGGCAGGCGCGCTACCCCAACACCACGGGGCCGGCTCTAGGTAGACCCCAGTCCTACATAATATCCATGTTAATAATTTCCCCTTGGTCCCTTGAAACCCGTACAATTACACACTATGTAATATACCAGTAATCAGTCTGTGAATTAAAGATAATAATAATAATAATAATAATAATCTTCATCTCCTCAACCGCTATGTTGGTGGGTAACATGCATGTCTTCCAAAACGTCTTCTTTCTCTAGCCTGGAGTTTCAGATGGCAATAAGTGTGCTTGCCTTTAATGCTGTCTATGAATTGAGTCCTTGGTCTTCCTCGACCCCTCTGTCCTTCTAGCTTCCCTTCGAAGCGTGTGGTGCACCTGTCAGAATGACGAATCAAATGGCCAACAAAACTATTCCTTCTTCTGTTTAAGGATTCAACCAAGGTAAGTGTCTCCTTTGCTCTTTTGAGAACATTCTCATTCGTGACTTTGTCAGTTCAAGGTATCTTAAGTAGTCGACGCCAGAACCACATCTCGAATGCTCTAAGTTTTGATACATCTGCTTGTCGCAGAGTCCATGTTTCAGAGCCATAACTTGCAATACTCCATACAAAACTTTTCACGAAGTGTTTTCGCACCTCTAAGTTAACAGTCTTGGATGTTAGTAAAGACTTCTTTTTGAGAAGGCTTCTTTTGCCTGTGCGATTCGAGCATTTACTTCTCTCGTAGACTACACTTTCCATTTGATGTGATCAAGCTCCCCAGATATTTGAAATCCTTTACTTGGGCTAGTTTTTCACCATCCATTAGCACATTGACTATTTGGTCGGCATCCCTAGTGCATGCCATTACTCTGGAATTCTTCTTATTTATCCTCATACCACACTTCTCTTGCGATAATTCATTTATGTGATTCAGAGCATTTTCCATATCACTTTCATTCTCAGTAATCAGGGCTATGTCTGTCTGTTAGGTAGTCAGCCCGAAGGCTGGTTGGATCCTCAAAAAGCACCACCGTTACGTTATGTGAGCAGATACCCACAAAAACCCAAGGCAGTGCTATATTGAGGCGTTCTAGGCAAGAAGAGGAGTGAGGTAGTTTGCCATTCCTTTCCTCACTGAGTCAGTACAGCCGTACTAACCCTAAGAGTAGAACCTTTCACAGCATTCACAGGCACTGACTGTGCCCTGAATGCCATTACTAAGCACCACCCATACCTCAGTAGCTTCCATATATTCACAGCCATGAGCGAGACTGAGACATCGGTGAAAAGCCACCTTTTACTCTAGCCTGTGCCAACTGACAAATGCAAATGTACTGTATTCATCAAGAGATGGCAAACAGGCCAATCAGGGTGGCTTCGGTGGCGTAGTCGGTAGCATGCTGAACTGCTATGCCCAAGATAGCGGGTTCAAACCCGGCCGAAGTCGTCGGATTTTTTAAGAGCGTTAAAAATCCTTCAGTATGCCTTTCTTCGGAGGGGAAGTAAAGCCGGCGGTCCCATGTCATAGATTTATGGCATGTAAAAGATCCTTTCACAGACTAAACTTGTGTAAAGCAAAATTTGTTAGGTTAGATTTCGTCAGAACGCTCTATCAAAATTCCAACGTTCACCACTAGGTATCATTGATATCTGGTGGCGAAAGTTGGAACTACTTGAAATTGAACGGAACTTGTAGCTCACCCTCTAGGGTGTCCGCTGGAAGCAGCTACAGACTCAGGCGAGCCGAACATGTCCTCGGACTCTCCCGGCACTAAAAGCCATACGATAAATAAATAAATAAATAAATAAATAAATAAATAAATAAATAAATAAATAAATAAATAAATAGGCCTACATAAATAAAGGGCTATATCATCTGCAAATCGTATGGTACTGTACAGCTTGCCATTAACTTTTATGCTAACTGTTGGTAGCTAGGAATTCTTGAATGGCTTCTTCAATGTAGATATTAAATAACAGTGGTGATAGTCCACATCCTTGTCTTACTTCCTTCCCAATTCTAGCTTCCACTCATTCCTTGCCAATTAAAATAATAATAATAATAATAATAATAATAATAATAATAGGTGGCCTATAACCAGAAAGCCATATCCTTCAGAGCAAAGTTACGACATTATGCCGCTGTGATTAAACCGGAAGCTCATTAAGATTGTCGCTGTGCATTAGACTAGCACAACAGTCAGGCTCGACGCGACACATTTAGCGCAGGGGCTATCGACTTGTTTATTTATACAAACGTTTGTTTACAAACAAATTGTCGATATTTATAAAATCCGAGTGCAATTCGTCATCGCTGCGGGTAATTCTCTTTCTTTTGAATGCTCATTCCTTACGATCGGTCGCTTGTGAACGCCCCAGAAGGGAATTATACTAAAGGAATAGTCCCAGTGGCGGATCCAGGCCTTGCGGGGCCCTGGGCGATATGATAATGTGGGGCCCACAACAATAGGAAATAAAAAAAAATATCAACTCAAATGGAAAATAGTTTGGTAATGAAAATGAAAATCCACAGCCTGCTTCCAGTCTCCGACCGGGTCAGGAATGGAATGAATGAAGCCTCCATCTAGCGGCGAGGATATGAACTGTGCCGGCTGCCGAGGCCTGACGCACTCCTCTGGGCAATGATTAAATGAATGACAGATGAAATGAAATGATAGTGGAGAGTGTTTCTGGAATATTAATGAAATAAAGAATAGTTACAATATTTTGAATACACTACAGTACATTTTTTAATAATATGAAAGAACCCTTTAAGCCCCCTTGAAGATTATGTAAACTATGAAATATTAAAATATTACTTTGCCACTTTCTTCCCGATAGAATTCTTCTATTGTTTCACTGAAATCTAAACTTGCTAAACAGTCACGGGAGGTCATAGCTGCACTGAAAAAAGAATATGAATTATAAATTAGTTTGAAAAGTATAATTAATTAAATATAAAAAATCCATGGCGCGGGGCCCCCGGCCCGCGGGGCCCCCGGCCCGCGGAGCCCTGGGCGGTCGCCCTCCCCTAGATCCGCCCCAGGGAATAGTACATACTAGCGGACCCGTGCGAGAACTCTCGCATAATGGGTTGTGTGCGCCCCATGATTACAGACTACCCACCTGGCTCTAGTGCTATGCGGGCTGTACGCGACGCAGTTCTGCCAGGGGCTATCGTCTTGCTTATTTTTTTAAAAGCACTTTATGAACAAATCAATATATTTCCGTTGACTTATGAAGAAATGAAAGATTTTTCCTGTACTATTGAGACGATTTGGAAGATTTTGGTACAAACCACACGTTCTAGCCTCCTCTGGTTTAGGAGTTTGAATTTTGTGAAACATACAACTTAGCGTATTATAAGCTTATATAAGCCTACGGTATTGGTAATAAGATTATGGTAATCGTGTTGAAGAATTGATTGGAGACCCTTCCGTTATATTACAATGAATGGGGTGAGAAGGGAAGTGCCTATCCTGCGCGGATAAACAAAACTTCAACCACATCCGCCCCGCATCCGCACGACTTATCCGCAGGTGTTTTTTCCTATGGGAGCTTGCCACGGTGGGCGAGTGGTCAACGTGTCGGTCTACTAACCCCAAGCTTGTAGGCAATATGTTTCTTGCCCTTGAGGTGTTGTGTTACTTAAGATCGCTGTTCACCCATGATTGCTTTCGCACGTGATTGGCAGAACAGAACGCCTCCATCAGAAATAAAGTTATCTGTAAATTCTGCAACAAACGATAATTTGTAGTTGTTTTTTTACTTTAGGCATTTCACAGTGCCAGAAAAGAACTGCATATGACACTGGTTCCAGGTAGCTGGGGGAAGGGGAGGTCTAGCACGTGGTGCAATATGGCTATGGGCAAGGAAATCCCCGGCTTTCACAGTGAGTGGCACGGGGCGACAAGTTAAGAATAACACAGTTGCAAGCTGACATACGCTCTGCATGAAGATAAGATAGCTCACAGGTTCTTCTCTGTTGAAGTAACACAGAACAAAAATGCAATAAACTGAAAGATCTAGCATACTGATTTAAACAATTGAGTACCGGTATATTGTCTTTTTATGTACTAATAAGTGAAAAGCAGGAATTTATGTATTTATAGTAAAAATGCTTAAAATATGTATTTACATAAAAAATATTTATTTACCTAAAAATCCGTGCCCTAGTTATTATTACCTCGCCGCTAGATGGGGGCTTCATTCATTCCATTCCTGACCCGGTCGGAGACTGGAATCAGGCTGTGGATTTTCATTTATGGGGGATGGCGCGCGCTGGAGAAAGTAGTGTCTGATCGCTCTGTCCCCCCACGTCCATTGGAGTGTGGGTTTGTTGTTCTTGGAACAATAAAACCTTGAGCGACAAGAGGAAAGTCACACGGTGACGTCACTCACAGGGAAGTTGCATTTATCAATTCATTTTGCATTGATTGGGTGTAAATTAACAGTACATTTCTAATTAATCAATTCATACTCAATCTGATTTTAGTGTTGTCTTGCAGACACAGAAGAAAGAAACTAATATATTTAAATTAAGGGACTCCACAATGTCTTACACTGCCCATCATAATTTCGAGAACTATTTAAGTACCTTTTCCTCACAAACTATTCATAGAAGCTATTTGATTGTTTTCAGGAATGTTATTTGAAGCTTACTTTAGTACAGAATTTTTAGAAAATAAATATATATTTATTTTTCAATAATATTCTTAAAATGTTTATAGTTCTTGCATTTGCCTCGTTGACGTTAGGCGGATATGTTAACATTATATTGCTGTCTGGAGCCAAGGCTTTCCCAGCGCGAAGCACAGCGTTGTCAACTTTCCACTTTAGCCACTGTGAGCAATCAGCGAGGCTGGACAGAATAACAGTACGTGCAGATGTGCAACACTGGGCACCTGATACCTGCGTGACACGCGAGCTGACCGTCAGAGTGGGACTTTGGAGTCCACGTGGAATGATAGAGGAAGCATTCTATTGGTAAACAACCGTCAGCTATTGGTCAGTAGCGCACCTGCGCCTATTTACTGCGAGAGCTAAATGCTCAAGCAGTCTTCACCTCCCTATGAAGGCTTCCAAAAAGATGGTATATTGGCTTTCACGACCAGTGAATTAAACTCAGCAATTTTTCTAGGTTCGTGCCGTGTCTTGTGTGGGGTTTCGCCCAGGAACACCAAGCTGGCTCATCAGCGGGCTCTTGGTGTCCATGCCCGGTCCCCCACAGGAGTAGCGAACTGCACCACTGATGAGCCAGCTTGGTGTTCCTGGGCGAAACCCCACACGAGACACGGCACAAACCTAGAGAAATTGCTGAGTTTTAATTCACTGGCCGTGAAAACCAACATAGCATATTTTATAAATTGATAGTTTGTACAGCTAACACTAAAAAAAGGCCTCTAAACTTCACATAATACACCCACCCAAGTACACAGGGCTAAATGATCACGATGTCCAAGCCCCTTAAATGATACAACAACAAAACCAAACCCTGTGGCGCTACAATGAACGAAGAACCTAAGCGACCGCTGCCCAGGCATTTGACCTGGAGATTGTGAGAAGACGCGTGGTCAGCGCGTTGGGTTCCATCGGCCGTTAATCTTGGTTTTCGTGACTGGGGAGCTGCCTCACTGTCAGACAGCTACTCAATTGTCCTCACGAGGCAGAGTGCACCCCGTTCCAGCCCTCACATCAGTTTCTAAAATTCCTCATTGAGCCAGGAATCGAACTCGTGGCCTCCGGGTGAGAGGTAGGCGCACTATTCTTACAACACAAACCAGCCGACAACAAAAACACACAATGTAGGCTAATATCGAATGGAAAGCGACCTGTACAGTACAAAGAACACAAGAAGAAAGTCACTATTCAGGTTTGGGCCACCAGTGAAGGTCACAGGGCGTGTGAAGAACACAACAGGAGAGATTAGACTGGAAGGCGATGATATCACGATTAAATATACGAGTATGAGTTGACTCGCTATTCCAGTTTGTAGTCATGGGCGGATAAGAAGTTGAATCGCGGAGAAACGCATACAGTGGCACAATTGAAACGTATACACGGGAAATTGGAGAAATTTTTTAAGTGGGAGTGAAGATTCAAGAAGAAATAATATCAACTCTGAGATTTGCTCATGACATCGTCATCTTGGCCAACACGCCTGTGGATTTGAATGAGTTTTTGAATGGTATGGACTCCGTCTTATGGAAAGAATACATGATGAAAATTAATAAATGTAAAACAAAAATACTGCAATGCAGCCGAAATACATCAGAAACCTCTATGGACATCAATAAAAGAAGTAGGAGGCGTCTGTTACTTAGGAAGCAAAATAACCAGTGATGGACGAAGCGAAGAGGACATAAAAAGTAGGTTGGCTCAGGCAAGGAAAGAATTTCTACAAAAAAGGAATCTGTTGACATCGAATATAGATTTAGGTATTAGGAAGTCATTTTTGAAAGCCTTTGTCTGGAGCGTGGCGCTCTATGGAAGTGAAACTTGGACTATTGGTGCAGCAGAAAAGAGGAGAATTGAAGCATTTGAAATGTCGTGTTACAGGAGAATTATGAATATCAGATGGGTAGATAGGGTTACAAACGAAGAGGTATTAAGACGAGTGTGAGAGGAGAGATAGGTTGGTAGGACACATACTAAGACACCCAGGAATAGCAAGCTTAGTTATGGAAGGAAGGGTTGAGGACAAGAACTGTAGGGGTAGACCAAGTTTAGAATATGTTAAAGAGATTGCCTCGGATGTAGGGTGTGGTAGCTATATAGAGATGAAACAATTAGCTCAGGACAGGGAGGCATGGAGTGCTGCATCAAACCAGTCAAAAGACTGAAGACTCAAACACAAACACAACACACGGGAACAAACGTCTATGTTACATCGCTTCCCGCTCGAATGTTAAGAAGTGATAATGAAAACGGCATAATTAGAGTAGAGTATTAGAGAAAAGTTAATTACAGTACCACCCCTGTAATCCGTCACCTTTGGACTGAGGGTTTGTCCAGCCTCACGAGCGATGAAACCAAAGATGGTGTATCAATATGGGCAAGGAGATGGAAGGAGGCGGCTGTGGTCTATTAGAAAGTACCACCACCCGCCTTCTGTTGTCTCTGGGTACGTTTTGTAACACAGGATATAGAAGTCCTGGGTTCGATTTCTGGTTCTGGCAAGAATTTTAATTCTGGTCTGAAAGTTAGAACAGGGTACATTGCCTCGAGAGGCAAAATTTAGAATGCATTGGTTTAATTTTCACCTCATCTGTGCTATCCATGATTTACCCACTTTATTGCAGGCAAATGCCGGGATGGTACCTAAATCAAGGCCACAATCGCCTCCTTCCCAATATTAGCGCCAATTACAGAGGTCTAAATGGCCACAATGTCACAACGCGCCTAAATGGATCAAAATCAACAAAACAAATTATTTGACGAGATTTTAGAAATTATTACCCTGACGGGGATCTTGAACGTGCCAATAAATATAATGACATGGATGTCCCAAAATAAAAATAAAAATAGTAAAATTTCAAAAAAAAACAACATTTTAAAAGTAGATAGAAGATTAGCTAGAACAGGCATAAATAAAAAATATCAGAAATATGGACAGCGGCGGATAGTACCAAATGAAGAGGTATACAAAGAACTGGAGCCCATCACTGATACTATTCGGAAGAAACGGATTTCTTTTTGGTCACATTATCTAGAAAAATTGTAGAGAAACTTTGGAATATGAAACAACAAGTAGGATGGATTGAGGAAATTAGAGAAGATATGAAAGAATTAGAAATAACCTTGGATGACTTGCAAAACAAAACAAAACAAAACAAAAAATTTAAAAAACTGAAAGATATAAAAATAAGATTTCAAGCAAAAATAGACGAACGTCATACAGTAAAAAGGGTATTTACAGATGAGGAACGCCCGAGAAGATCAGAGCGAATGAAAAGCTACTGGGCGACTAGGAAAGAAAACTTACTGAAGAAAAGGACCAAGAAATGATTGACTGAAGTGGTCCAATGAGGCCGTAGAATAATAATAATAATAATAATAATAATAATAATAATAATAATAAGAAGAAGAAGAAGAAGAAGAAGACTATTTTAAAAAGGTTAAAATTAAAACAATCCCATCTAAATATCCTCAAAAGTCAACCGACTGCGCATGGATTTCATTCGGTAACCTTGAGAAAGGTACGATACCAACCCGCAACAGGATACTTAGAACGATGGAAATTAACACGCTGTTTTACGCACAGCCTACGGCAACTGGAAAAATTTTCCAGTAATGATTGGAGTGCCTCAGGGATCCTACTTCGGTGCAATTAATAGTTAGATAATTTCAAATAAACACGTCAAGCATACACAAGGAAGCTCTCAAACACTTCTTCCTCAGCTCCGTTAACACATTTACATAACTCCTTCCCCGCTTTGCAATAATCCTCGATAAAGCAAGGGTTTAGAGTAAAATTCAGTGCAGAATAATCGGAGCCAGGGTTGGGTAAGTTACCTTTAAAGGGCAACTACGTTACAGTTACATACAGCTACCGTTACTTGTAGGAACGAAATTACGCGAAAAGTAACGACATACAGTACCAATACTTACAAAAATAGGAACGAAATTACGGGGAAAATAACGACATACATTTACCGTTACTTACCAAAATAGGAACGATATTACGGGAGAAGTAACGACATGCAGTATCGTTGCTTACCAAAATAGGAACGAAATTACGGGATAAGTAACGACATACAGTACCGTTACTTACCAAAATAGGAACGAAATTACGGGATACGTAACGACATACAGTACCGTTACTTACCAAAATAGGAACGAAATTACGCGAAAAGTAACGACATACAGTACCGTTACTTACCAAAATAGGAACGAAATTACGGGATAAGTAACGACATACAGTACCGTTACTTACCAAAATGGGAACGAAATTACGCGAAAAGTAACGACATACAGTACCGTTACTTACCAAAATAGGAACGAAATTACGCGAAAAGTAACGACATACAGTACAGTTACTCACCAAAATAGGACCGAAATTAAGGGAAAAGTAACGACATACAGGTACCGTTACTTACCAAAATAGGAACGAAATTACGCGAAAAGTAACGACATACAGTACCGTTACTTACCAAAATAGGAACGAAATTACGGGATAAGTAACGACATACAGTACCGTTACTTACCAAAATAGGAACGAAATTACGCGAAAAGTAACAACATACAGTACCGTTACTTACCAAAATGGGAACGAAATTACGCGAAAAGTAACGTCATACAGTACCGTTACTCACCAAAATAGGACCGAAATTAAGGGAAAAGCAACGACATACAGGTACCGTTACTTACCAAAATAGGAACGAAATTACGGGATAAGTAACGACATACAGTACCGTTATTTACCAAAATAGGAACGAAATTACGCGAAAAGTAACGACATACAGTACCGTTACTTGCCAAAATAGGAACGAAATTACGCGAAAAGTAACGACATACAGTACCGTTACTTACCAAAATAGGACCGAAATTACGCGAAAAATAGCGACATACAGTACCGATTCTTACCTATATAGGAATGAGTTAGTTATTGTTGTTTTAAGGGACGGAACTACGAGGTCATCTGCCCCTTATATAGGAATGAAATTACGCGAAAAGTAACGACACACAGTTACCGTTATTTGCCAAAATAGGAACAAAATTAGGTGAAAAGTAACGACATACAGTTACAGTGGTCAAAATGGCTTATCTTTGCTACTGTGTACAAAAATACTTGCTGCCACTTAGGCCTCCTCGTTATTTTGCTTATTCCACACCGTGAACTTGGTTAGCTTCAGGAAGACAGCCTGGGGTTGGATTCCCGGCTAGTCATGAAGAATTTAAATTCTGGTCTGAGGACTGGAACGGGATACACTCAGCCTCGTGAGACAAAACTGAGACGAGGAGGGTTCGATTCCCACCTGAGCCATCCTGGAAGTGGATTTCCGTGGTTTCTCACTTCTACTCCAGGCTAATGCCAGGATGGTCCCTAGCTCAAGGCAATGGCCACTTCCCTCCCAGTCCTTACCTTAATTACAAATATACACACTAGTACAGCCATCACAATGACACAGGTTATCAGACAGATACCAAACACACCCAAGTACGAGGAGTTAAATGACCACGATATCCAAGCCCCTCGTTGATGTTTGAGTATTCAGGATTTTGACTGGTTTGATGCAGCTCTCCACGCCACCCTATTCTGAGCCAATCGTTTCATCTCTACGTAGCTACCACACCCTACATCCGATTAATCTGTTTAACATATTCTAACCTTGGTCTACCTCTACAGTTCTTGTCCTCAGCCCTTCCTTCAATAACTAAGCTTGCTATTCCTGGGTGTCTTAGTATGTGTCCTACCAACCTATCTCTTCTCTTCATTAGCAGTCGCCGGAAACATCTCTCCTCTCCCACTCGTCTTAATACCTCTTCATTTGTTACCCTATCTACCAATCTGATCATCATTCTCCTGTAACACGACATTTCAAATGCTTCAATTCTCCTCTTTTCTGCTGCACCAATAGTCCATGTTTCACTTCCATAGAGCGCCACGCTCCAGACAAAGGCATTCAAAAATGACTTCCTAATGCCTAACTAAATCTATATTCGATGTCAACAGATTCCTTTTCTGTAAAAATGCTTTCCTTGCCTGAGCCAACCTACTTTTTATATCATCTTTGCTTCGTCCATCACTGGTTATTGTGCTTCCTAAGTAACAGAAGTTTCCTATTTCCTTTAGATTATCACCTGTCAATTTGATGTCCATAGAGGTTCCTCAAATGAAACAACAACAATAACCACCATTGCTACCATTTTTTTTTTGTCGCAGCCTCATCATTTGTGCTACCCTCACATCAGTAACCAGTAGCCTATGTATCAGCTGTCACTTCCATACAGCAAGGTCGGTCTAAATACTGAGCGATGCAGGGAGAGTTTCGTGGCTACACTAACATCTTTCTTGCAGAATACTGACAAGGGAAGTACCCCAGCTCGAACGGCTAATACTGACTTGCATTGCACTTAACACACGAAGATATGTCTGTTCTACCCATCACGGGCATTTATCTGTAAAATCCCGCATTAGTGTACAATCAATGTTTGGAAGTTACGGCGTTCAAAGATTGCAGAAACACAATTCGCAGCAGAAACTACCGTGCAACAGGCAATTCGGACCATTATATCAACAAGAAACAGATGTGGTGCAGTATCATCTGGCAAAAGGTTGACCACTTGCTTGCAACAAGAAATCTTAACACGTGCAGTACCGTGTTGACACAGTCATCTTTCCCACAATAGAAGATACTGTGTTGTCCTTCATTCGACGTCGAAGTGTAAATGTGGAGTTGCAATGAAGTTATTAAAAACAGCGGAATGGAACAGGACGCACACGTAGCAAGGTCAACATGTAGACATACTCCATTATTTACGATGTTCCCGCAATAGTCCAAACTCAAATGCCACGTTGATCACATTATCACATACTCAGATGGCGCTGGCGACCAAACACGTACTTTTACAGATGAATGGCATTGATAGCTATTGACATAGGTACAACTGTATACTTTAAACCCACTTTCGCCGTTCGAGCTGGGGTACTTCCCTCGTGATAACTCACTGCGTTGGCTTTTCCGTACATCGGCCCTATTTCCTACCCGCGATCTCCCATCCTGAGAGAAAACACCGCTTAAAATGGTCCAACTGTTCCAATTTCGTTCCTACTACCTAGGATGTATTCCTTGCGTTTCTTCCCTACCGTCACCTTCGGTAGTGTTGTTGGTATCATGCTGAGCTTCTATGCCCAAGATCGCGGGTTCAAACCCGGCTGAAGTCGTCAGTAGACCTCAGTCTCAGTCTCACTCATGGCTGTGATTATATGGAAGCGACTGAGCTATGGGTGGTGCTTAGTAATGACATTCAGGGCACAGTCACGGCATGTGGATGCTGTGAAAGGTTCTATTCATAGGGTTAGTACTGCTGTTCTGACTCAATGAGGAAAGCAATGACAAACTACCTCACTCCTCATCTTGTCTAGTACGCCTCAATATAGCGCTGCCTTGTTTTTTTGTGGGTATCTACCCACATAACCTAACGGCGGTACTTTTTGAGGATCCAACCAGCCTTCGGGCTGACTACCTAACAGACAGACCTTCCTTCGGAGGGGAATTAAAGCCGGCGGGTTGAATGGCATGTAAAAGATCCTTCCACTAACTAAACTTGTGTGAAGCTAAATTTCTAGGCTAGATTTCGTTGAAACGCCCTATCAGAGTTCCAACGTTCACATATGTTAGCGAAAGTTGGAACTACTTGAAATCGAACGGAACTTGTAGCTCACACCATTGGTGCCCACAATGAAGCACCTACAGCTTCTGGTGAGCCGAACATGTCCTCGGACACTCCCGGCACTGAACGACACACGCTAAATAAATAAATAAATAAATAAATAGATAAATAAATAAATAAATAAATAAATAAATAAACTTCCGTTTAGAAATACCATATATCAGGCCTTCTCAATTAAATTTTACCGAGGGCCACATAGATAAATTGTACGATTAATATGGTACTCACGAGGCCGGAAGTGAAAAAAGGATTGCAGAATATAGGTCAAACATATTTTGCTCCTCAATAATATTAAATATTATGCGCTTCTGTATTACTAGCACAGTAAAATAGCACAACAACTTTAACTGTCTTCGCCGGGAGACATAGCAACTGTGGGCTTACCATCCATAGACCGATACAATACTCCGATCCTTAACATTGAGCCAGAGAGTATCGATGAACTATCGATCTATACAGGAGCGCAGCGAGAATCAAATCGTTCACGATCAACATTCATAGTACAGCACTTTTTATCATTTTAAATGGTCGTTACGCTGGGCTCTGGCGTTACGTTACGGTGACGGGATGAAATGTACCCAGATGCACTGAGGTGTGTGACGTCACAGTACCGATTGGTGCATGTGTACCCCGACAATCTCTACTTCGTTAGTATAAGACAAAAATCCCCGATTCTTGGATGTCACGGGTAATCTCGAGAACCAATCGATAGATTTTGATGCGGTTTTCACCATTCTGTAGAAAATATTGATGTATGATCAAAGGAAGCCAAGCAGTAACGATTTCAGTGAAAAGGTCGAAAGCAAACTTGGCATCCGTGCGCTTCTTAAGCTTACGCTGGGCAAACCGTTAAAAATATCAATATACTAAGAGCGTAAGAATTGGTCAGCATGAAAAGTTCTACAAAAAAGTCCGCGAGAGCATATCTCTATCTTCAATACATCGCCCACTATAAGTGATTTTAGTCTGGATGGAAGGGGCTCGTCCCCGCGCTCTGGTGGTCGTGACGGCATCCCGCGCTTGACCTTACTTTGCCCTTGGTTTACACTTGCCGTTCGCGAGTAATTTGAAACAAGGTAAAGAATTATACAGCAAGATAAGTATTAGGCAGATAATTTTCTAACATGTCAAGAGTCTTTGGCTTCGAGCGAAGCGAGAAGCCTCCAGCCTTTCTAGCATTTTTCAGCATTTGTGCATTTAAAATGATACAAAGTCTAGTCTTTCAGACTGACTGTCACTTTTTAAATGTATTTATTTACGATTAGCGGATACAGGTGTCTCTACAATGCTGTTGAGGCAAATGGTTTGTCATCATCTCAGGAATTATCTAACAACAAGAGTAACATATAATTTTCTATGATTTATTCAAACTTTTTCTCGCTTTTCATGGCGGGCCAGCAAAAACCTCTCGGCCCGCAGGTCGCCTATTGAGAAGTGCTGATATACATATTGAACATTGTTTAGTAACAGTGAATTTTTGTTGGGACACCTCGATCCTTGGGCTCAGATTTGTTGGCGTCGATGCCACATTTCTTTTTCTGAATTTACCCGACCTTTGTGTATGACAACCAACATTCTAACCGCGATCCACATAATACGCCTGAAATGTGAACAATGTGCAAAGCATGAGTGAAGTGCTGATGGCCTATCTTGAGGGAGAAATTCACTTTCCCCAAACTGCATATCGCTCTGGTATTGGTACCGATTGATTTCAACCGCGGAACTCGAGACAGGTTTTTCTCCGCGTACTCCCGTTTCCCAGTCACAAATTTCATTCCAGCAGCACTCTCCATTGTCATTTCATTTTATCTGTCTTTGCCCCAGGGGAGTGCGACAGGTTACGACAGCAGGCACAGTTCATATCCTCGCCGCTAGATGGGGGCCTTCATTCATTCCATTCCCTGACCCGGTCGGTCGACTGGAAGTAGACTGTGGATTTTCATTTTCATTGTTTTGGTTCCTTAGGCTGTATGTTTCCCCTTAAGTTATGCACCAACCCAGCATTTGCCTGGGGTAGAAGTCTGTTAGGTAGTTAGCCCGAAGGCTAGTTAGATCCTCAAAAAGTACCGTCGTTAGGTTATGTGGGTAGATACCCACAAAAACCCAAGACAGCGCTATAGTGAGGCGTACTAGGCAAGATGAGGAGTGAGGTAGTTTGCCATTCCTTTCCTCACTGAGTCAGTACAGCCGTACTAACCCTATGAGTAGAACCTTTCACAGCATCCACAGGCACTGACTGAGCCCTGAATGCCATTACTAAACACCACCCATACCTCAGTAGCTTCCATATAATCACACCCATGAGTGAGACTGAGACATCTGTGAAAAGCCACATTTTACTCTAGCCTGTGCCAACTGACAAATGCAAATGTACTGCATTCATCAAGAGATGGCAAACAGACCACGGAGTAGAAGTAGAAATAGAAAAAGCACTTCCAGGATGGACTGAGGTAGGAATTGAACCCTGTGTATAAGTATTCATATTAGCGACGTGGTAGCTACATTATCTAAGCCAAGGACAGCCTATCTGTGGACGAGATTAACGAATGAATAAAACGCACCGTCTTCCGTCCTGGAAATATCTTTTGTGGTGTCTTCTTTTCACCACTTCCTTCCCAATCCTTGTCGAGCTTCATTCGTTTCACCGATCTTCTCTTCCTTGGAAGAAACCCTGAAGGCAACTTCGGGCGTACGACGATAAAAGGAGAGCAGAAAAAACGTGACCTGATGAAATGGTAATTGCGCCTCAATGGTGAATGTTGAAACCTTCAGTGCATTCAGTAGGGAACAATAGATCACGTGACAGGTCAGGTTACGCCAGGTTAACGCTCTCATTGGTTAATACGAAATGTGTGGAACACTGCTTCAAAACAATCTGTAACAAGAGACGTATAATCCTTCGAAGTACATGATACAAACTTCAGTGGAAACTCCTAGTTCCTAACATTGGATAACTCCACTGCGTAGTCGGGCGTATTAAATACAGCTGGTTTAGAGCTCGCATTTCAAATGGTGAAATAAGCAAGCACGAAAAATGAAAAGCTCAACAATTAAGCAAATAGAAGATTAAAAGTAAATCATAAATAGGGCTCGGATTTTTAGATAAATAAATATTGTTTTATGTTAATACATATTTTAAGCATTTTTCTATTAATACATAAATTCCTGCTTTTCACTTATTAGCACATAAAAAGACATAATATTTACAGTAAAAATCAGTATGCTAGATCTTTCAGTTTATTGCATTTTTGTTCTGTGTTACTTCAATTGGGTAGATCCTGTGAGCTATCGAATCTTCATGCAGAGTGTATGTCAGCTTGCAACTGTGTTATTCTTAACTTGTCGCCCCGTACCACTCACTGTGGAAGCTGGGGATTTCCTTGTCCATAGCCATATTGTACCACGTGCTAGACCTACCCTTCCCCAGCTACCTGGAACCAGTGTCACTCACATGCAGTTCATTTCTGATACTGTGAAGTTTAAGGCAGTTCTGCGATGCCTAAAATAAAAGCAACTACAAGTTATCGTCTGCTGCAGTATGTTGCAGAATTTTAAGATAATTTTACTTCTGATGAGGGCGTTCTGTTTTGCCAACCATGAGAGAAAGCAATCAAGGATGAACAGCGATCTCAAGTTACACAACACCAGAAGGGCAAGAAACATATTGCCGCAGTTTCGCGCCTTCGGAAGTGTGTTTCGCGATAATCGTCGGTTACTTGTGAGTACTGTATATCGTTTATATTCATATTAATAAACTAAATTATAATTAAATATTTTTACTTCTTTGTCACATATTTCGGGTATTTTTAATACATAAAAAAATAAATATTTTCCCGATTTTTAGCACCTAAAATCCGAGCCCTAATCATAAATATATTGTTTCGTAGAATTCTTACCCTACGTAAGTTTGTCACAGTAGCCTACACGAGGAAGGTCATCATGAGAGTTTCTTGTGTGATGCTCGTGCGCTTGTCAGTGAAGAATGTTTTAAACAGTGAAGATGATCTCTCAACGTCACATGACGTTACAGGAACATGTGAAAAGCACCGAAGTTCTTCTTAAGTGAATTTCTCTTCGATATACAGGGTCATCGAAAAATAATGCCAGCATTTCAAAAAATTATAACACCGAAACCCTTAATGTTAGACGTGTAATTGTTTCACTGAACACAGCTGATTAAAGTAAGTTTTGTTTTGCAGTTTTGCTTTGCAGGGGACGTGACCTTGCTATGTGCACACTAGATGCGCAGTAGCCAAGGTCGGCCGGGGGCGCGCGCGTCAATGAAGTCCTGACCTCACCCCTTTGGATTTTTTTTTCTGGGGGTACATTAAAAACATTGTTTGTGATGGCAAAATTCGGGATTTGGAGCACCTGCGGGAGCGAATTTCTGCCGCCATCTTGACAGTTACTCCTGAAATGACTGCACGTACCAATCCAGACATTGGGAAAGCGTGCGTTCAATGCTGATGTTGGTGGTCGGCCGGACCTAGATTTTTTCTCTACAGTCCCTGTTTCCTTAAACTGATTAAACCATCGAATTACAGCTTTGTAATCAGGTGCAGTTTGTCGGGCGGTGCAGTCATTGGTGCACGCGCCCCCGGCCGACTTTGGCTACTGCGCATCTAGTGTGCGCATAGCAAGGTCACGTCCCCTCCAAAACAGAACTTACTTTAACCAGCTGGCGTTCAGTGAAAGAATTACACGTTTAACATAAAGGGTTTCGGTGCTATACATTTTTCAAATGTTGGCATTATTTTTCGATGGCCTTGTACTGTACGTTTCAGAACCAGAAAGCGTTTCAGAAATTTTACACACTGTTTCGTAACCAAGGTTTTTCGTTAATACCTTACTGAGTTACGCCATAGAGTTAGAACTGAGTGAGGAAGATAAGGACAAATTTTGAAGGACTTCGTGATATTTTTGAACTCTAATCGGTGACTTTACAAACACTTTCTTCACGCTAGAGACAAGAAGATCCGCGTCTTTATATTGGCTCCTAACTGTACCAGCGACACAATGTAAACCATGAGCAAGACACGTCAGGTGAACTAACTTAGGATAAAGGACTTTTATTCCAGTTCCTGCATTAACAATATATGGAGCAGCATCACTGAGAAATAACAATACATTGTGATACCGTGCCCCTTCTGGCCACAAGATAGCTAACGGGTCATTGAAACATTTTGCAATAGTAGAATTATTTACTCGGTCGAGTACTTGTATTTTATCATTTTAAATGATCTTGTCGACTTCGTCGTTACGCTGGGGTCTGGCGTTACGTTACGGTGACGGGACGAAATGTACCCAGATGCACTGAGGTGTGTGACTGTCATAGTACCGCTTGGTGCATGTGTTCCCCGACAATCTCTACTTCGTTAGTATAAGACAAAAATCCCCGATTCTTGGATGTCACGGGTAATCTCGAGAACCACTGGATGGATTCTGATACGGTTTTCACCCTTCTGTAAAGGATAACTCGAGGAAAGATTCTGTAGAAAATAATTCATGTGTGATCAAAGGAAGCCAATCAGTAACGATTTCAGAGAAAAAGGCAAAAACAAACTTGGCGTCCGTGCGCTTCTTAAGCTTACGCTGGGCAAACCGTTAAAAATATCAATATACTATGAGCGTAATGATTGGTCAGCATGAAAAGTTCTACAAAAAAGTCCGCGAGAGCATATCTCTATCTTCAATACATCGCTCACTATAAGTGTTTTTAGACTGGATGGAAGGGGCACGTCCCCGCGCGCTCTGGTGAGCGTGCGGCATCCCGCGCGCCTGACCTTGCTTTGCCCTTGGTTTGCACTTGCCGTTCCGAGTAATTTGAAACAAGATAAGCAAGATAAGTATTATGCAGATAATTTTCTAACATGTCAAGAGCCTTTGGCTTCGAGCGAAGCGAGCCTCCAGCCTTTCTAGCATTTTTCAGCATTTGTAGCATTTAAAATGATACAAAGTCTAGTCTAGTCAGACTGACTGTCACTTTTTAAGAGGATAAGATCTCTTGCCAGCTTTCATAGCACCAACTACAGCACTACACACGCATTGTCCTGCTGCATCTGTGGTTTCATCAATAGAAATCCATATTATTTCGTGGTTTATTTGATCCCGAACATGACAAATTACGTCTTGAAAACACTGTTGCAAATAGTTTCTTCGCAATGTAGATTCATCCGGCACCCTTCCGTTTGTGTGTTTTTCTAAAAATCCCCAAGCTGCTCATTATTAATTTCCACAATGGAATGTTCGAACTCACAAATGCTAAACACAAGTCTTTGAAAAAAAGTGTCACTTGAATTCGATTGTTCGCCTACAGTGCCTGTAACTAATTGCTGATTTAACTTCGGTTTATTCTTAACGCTCTCCTTATGTCGCGTTGTATTAATATGCTGTACAATGTCATATTTTAGCCTATTTTCATTTATGAAAAGATAGGCTCAGGAGATCACCCTTTGTCCGTGTGAGTGTATGTGTGTGTGTGTGTGTCCCTAATAAAACGGCTGGAGCGATTTCAATAAAACTGGGTGAGGCTATAGCACCGTTTTGGACGACCCCGACCGTGCCCTTCAAATTTTATTACGTCTCACCAATCCAACATGGTGGCTGTGCGAAATATTTCACCGGCATTCAATATCTCCGAAGCTATTACTCATGTCACCCTGAAATTTTGTACGGTTATAAAGTGCACTATTACAAGTTCATCTGTAAAACTTTCAAAAACCTGTAGAGTACAAAACAAACATTGCGGCCAAGCGAAGTTGAAACATTTTAATAGACCTTTCTCGTGATTTAACCATCTGAGCGCAGTGAAGTATGATACAGTGAATATTTATACACATTGTAAAGCACTGGCATCTAATTTAGTTCATCTGTTCACATAACCTCATGATGGTGGCTGTGCAAAATTTTAAAATCAAGTTTTTTATTTCTTGTGTAATAATCAAGCGATCGAAGTGAACGTTTGAATAATGAACCGGTACATAACTCTATGGTCTACATACATAAAAATCCAACATGGCGACCATCCGAAATATTTAGACGGTTCTCAATATCTACGAATCTATTACAGCAATCAAACTGAAATTTCGTAAGTTGATTGAGGCAATTAACATAGGTTAGATATATGAAAATAAGCTGTTTAGTTCTTCACGGAACTACTTGTTGTTTTGTATAAACACTTTTTTTGCACACAAAACAAAATAAGACCATGCCGTTTTCGCTAAATCTACCTTTTCCAAACCGGTTTACGTATTCGCGCAACAACGCCGATTGAGATGTTTTTGTGGATGGAATTTCTTAACTTACTAAACCGATCGCGATCATATACACCTTATCACACGAACACGTGTTGCACGACTGAAAGAAGAATACTGATTGCATCAGCAAACTGTGCCCTAACAGCTTCGGAAGCGGGGTATTGGTGTCTTCCTGATTGCGACCATTCCGGATTGCGTTCACCTCATTAGCAGTCCAATTGCGGTCACTTGCATTTTAGGGAAGAACTAGAAACATTCCAGCGTCCAGATTGCGGTCACTTTTCTTGGGAGACCGGTCCAGTTGTAACTCCCCTGGGGATTTCCTCACCTTTCACTTCTACCCCTCTTGCCAATGTTGAGGTACATGTCAATGTCAGTTCTCTTCGGTCTCTTAAGCTGCAACCACAGTGTTCAATATGTTTCTGTTTACTAACCTTGTTCTGTATCGTTATGGGGTTTATTGAAACGGAGCAGTGATTTACTGAATGGTTCTAGTTACAGACCATACAGAATGAGTAAACGTGGTGTTATTACATGGCTGGAATGTTAATAAATCTAAAACTTCAAATGTTTGATTTTGTGTGTAGTAGGGGGCGGGGACAAGAAAAAGATTACAAAGGGGATTTAGAATCAAACGCAGAACAAATTATTTTTACGAGACGAATTTTTCGAGGTAATAAAAAGAAAGTTTTTCACTATATACAGTAGGCTACATATTATAAAAATAGATATCTGGCGTCTCAAATGGAAAGGGCGGGGCAGAAATTAAAAATTATACCCTGTAAGTATAAAATTTCCCATTAAAACAATTTTTTTAAGTGAAGGTCGTTGATTCCGATCCTGAAACGTTTCGATTCTTAAGCCAAAAATTTTATAATCATTGCTTTACGAGGTGCTGTCAGATTGGGAGGGGACTTGATTTTTTAAGCGAAGTTTTATGAGGTGTGCTCAGCTGAACACTGAACTGTATTCTTTGGTTAGGTAGTGAAATATCAGTTTCCCCTTGTTATCCACAAAACTTACGGAAGGTATGAGTCAGTCGGGAAGAACCAAGGACCGGTCTCCCAAGAAAAGTGACCGCAATCTGGACGCTGGAATGTTTATAGTTCTTCCCTAAAATGAAAGTGACCGCAATCTGGAATGGTCGCAATCAGGACACAACCGGGGGATTCACAAACCAAGTGGCAATATGTCGCTACCGGATTAGTCATCTTAATCGCAGTAGACGATATTCGGCGGGGCATCCCAAGTTTCTCTCGCAATTTCAACTACACAGTGTTATTTCACAACATCCAGGGGCTTCGCCCGTTTACACTTCTATCGTATTACTTATTAGTAGATATAAAATGATGGACAAATTGCTTGAATGATAAAATGATTGTTAGGAGTGAACGTTTACTTTCTGCTTGTGTTGGGCAAAATAACCTATTTTACTTTTAAAAAATCATAATAAGTAAGCACACTCGTATTTCAGCGAAAAAGTCATTTATAAGCATTTCTCTTAAAAATCCGGGCTCTAGTAAAAGCTATGTTCGATATATAACTTTAAATTAATCGAAAAAATTAATCGACTTACCGTTCAATGAATTACTCGACTAATTGAGTGATAGATTGATCGGCTAACCGAAGAATCGATTCATTGAATAGTGGACACGAGATAAGAAAATAAATTTAAACGAGAGGCCATCACAGTTAAGTTACGCTTATTTTTGGAATGATGTAGGCAGTATAGAAATCTATAAAAGTTACTTTTTGTTTAAAAGTGTCCTTCCTTGTTTATGTTAATAACAATCAAATAAGAGTCAGTGACAGTGGAAGGTCAAACATCAATCAAATTGGGAAGGGTTTCAAAAAAAGAAAAAAAAATACGATGGAATTTCAGCAAAGATTTTGAATTCTTGTTCAATGTTCAGAATGAACTACGTCCACAAACAAGCTATAAAATGTATCCCCCCCCCCCCGCCCTAAGTGAACAAGTGAACGTCGAATATAAGTGCAGCCCCCCAATTTGTAACATTTTGTAACAGTTCTTAATTACCCCCCCCCCCCCTCGGCCCCGTCCTAAGTGAATGTCAAAAATAAATAGAGACCCCACCCATTTATCGCATTTTGTAATAGTCTGTAATGCCCCACTACATGAGCGTCGAATATAACACTCCCCCCAATTGTAACATTTTGCAACAATTATTAATACCCCCTTCCCCTAAGTAAACATCGAAAATAAATACCCCATAAGTGAAGTTCGAACATAAATACTTTTAACATTTTGTAACACTTATTAAAACACCCCTAAGTAAACATCGAAAATAAATACCCCCCCTCAATTATAGAATTTTGTAACAGTTCTTAATACCCTCACCTAAGAAGAGGGGGCTTAACATACCGGTATTAAGAATCAACATATTTTTAAACAACTTCATTTTAGACCGTTTTCTGTTGGTTTTTGTTTTAATTTGCAGACCTACCGGCCGCGGTGGCCGAGAGCGCTAACGCGCTACCTCGTCTCTCGCTGGCATCGGGAGAGCGTGGGTTCGAATCCCACCTCGGCCATCCAGAAAATGGTTTTCGTGGTTTCCCATTTTCACCACTAGGAAAATGCCAGAACGGTTCCTTTCAATAGGCCCACGGCCGATTTCCTTCCAATATCCCTTCCCTGACCCGTCCTGAAAAAAGAATAATACATGGCCATTGGCTGCATTAATAAAAACAAGTAGTTCCGTGAAGAACTCTACAGCCTATTTTCATATAACCTACTTATGTTAATTGCCACTATCAACATACAAAATTTCAGCTTGACTGCTGTAATAGATTCGTAGATATTGAGAACCGACTAAATATTTCAGATGGTCACCATGTTGGAGTTTATATATGTAGGTCCTAGAGTTATGTACTGTTACATGAAGATTATTGTGTACGTGTAGCATTTAAACTTCAATCGCATGATTAGGACACAAGAAGTAACAACGAGATTTTAAAATTTCGCACAGCTGCCATATTGTGGTTATGGAAACAATTGAAATAAATTAGATGCCAGTGGATTAACATTTGTTTAAGGATTTACTGTACCAAGTTTCACTGCACTCGGATGGTTAAATTGCGAGATACGTCCATATGAATATTTATACTTCGCGTCGCTGCCATGTTGGATTTGTGATCATCAGGTTATTTAAAGTCCTATAGGTGAACTTATGTTCATAGCCCCTATGAACATTAAAAAAAAAACAGTTTGATTGCTCTAATAGATTCGTAGATATTCAGAGCCGTCTAAATATTTCGGATGGTCGCCATGTTGGATTGTTAAATGTATAGGCAATAGAGTCATGTACCATTAAAGGAAAATTATTGCGTAGGTTCATTATTCAAACTTTCACTTCGATCGCATGATTACGACACAAAAAATAAAAATTCAATTTTAAAATTCGCACAGCCGCCATCTTGAGGTTATGTAAACAATTGAACTAAATTAGATACCAGTGCATTACAATGTGTATAAACATTTCCTGTACCAAGTTTCATTGCATTTGGAACATTAGATCGCGAGAAAGGTCTATTTAAAATTTTCAAATTCGCTTGGCCGCCATGTTCGTTTTGTAGTTAACCGGTTTTTGAAGGTCTTATAGGAGAACGTCCAGTAGTGCCCTTTATCTCCGTACAAAATTTCAGGGTGATACCGCTATAGTTTCAGATATATAGAATGCCGGTGAAATATTTTGCACAGCCGCCATCTTGTGGTTATGTAAACAATTGAACGAAGTTAGATGTCGGTGCTTTACAATGTGTATATACATATACTGTACCAAGTTTTATTGCGTTTGGTTGGTTAAATCGGGAGAAACGTCTATTTAAAAGTCACAATTTCGCTTGGCCGCCATGTCGATTTGGTAGTTACCAGTTTTTTCAAAAGTCACATGGGTGAACTTCTAGTAGTTCCCTTTATCACCGTAAAAAAAATCAGGGTGAAATATTTTGCACAGCCTCCATGTTGGATTGGTGAGACGTAACAAAAATTGAAGGGCATGGTCGGGGTCGTCCGGAATAGTGCTATGAACTTACCGAGTTTCATTGAAATCGCTCCAACCGTTTAGAAGTTATTAGTGGGAGACACACACACACACCATCACACGCACACAAACACGGACAAAAGGTGATCTCATAAGCCTACTTTTTCAAAATTGAAAATAGGCTAAAAATATTATTGATTTGCAGACCTGTATGATTTGACGAATTATTAGTAGAGTTATTTCTATCCACGATAACCTTGTTCTGAGGAAAACAAGGAACCGATATTTCTTAAAGGTGATGTACCAACACTATGGTAAGTTATTTATGATCTCCCTCTGTTGTTGCATTACTGAGGCTAAGTAGAACCAACTATAACAGCCTACAAACCGACAAACCTATAGAAGACGCACACAAAGCAGATAGGTCACGTATGCCGGTGATTCTCCTGTGCCTATTGCCTGTCACACGAGCGGGAAGTCTTTCCCCAGTAAACAACTTGCAACATACGTTACACATACTGCAGCCTACAGTACTAAGATGAGTCCCACATGACAGAAATTGACGAACGTACATATTTTCGTATTTATGTATGAGCCCATGCATATCAACCATTATTAATGTAATTCAAACATTGAACGCCTGTGTATTTTCATGTCAAATAATAATAATTGCCACTTTGGCAAGTGGCCAATACTTGGCCGGATTCAGTCAACAGTTTGGACATAATCTGAATGATGCAGCTGATAAGTTGACGTCCAAACACTCGTTCGTCTTACTAAAGTAAAACACATCAAAAATAAAAAGATAATAATGTCTCCTTTGGCAAGTGGCCAACATTTTGCCAGATTTAGTCAACAGTTAGCACCAGGGTTGTCAGACTCCTGAAAAACAAAATGAGGGTGTTGTCGAGGAAATCGATGCGTGGCATTATCGACAACTAGTGAACTTCAAGAACGATTACATCACAGGGCAGTTTATTAATACTCTAGCTACGCCCTGTAACTTTAAGGGTTTGCCCAGTGTAGGCGTCATAGACGCACGGACGGCAGGTTCCAGACGCAATTCAGAAAAGCCGAGGTGAACAGAGAATCTCCCAACACGTATAGGCCTAATCTTCTCTGAAGTCTTAACTCGATACGACTCGACAGTTTGATGCTGCCCGAAACTGGGGTGATAGGCTCACTCGCCCATTAACTCGTAAACTCGCTAGTGATTTAAATTTCCACTGAATGGAGATTGTTGGAAGAAATAAAAACGTAAAATCACTTACAGTAGGCGATGTATGTATGCTGTCGCGGCCTTTCTTGTAGAAGTTTTCATGCTGAACAATTCTTACATTCACAGGATTTTTAGCCTACTTTTCACATTTTGCAAAAATGAGGAAAAAGTAGACTTATGAGATCGGGCAAATGTGTGTCTGTCTGTCTGTCCTTCTGTCTGTCTGTCTGTCTGGCTGTGTGTGTGTGTCCCCCTATCAACTCCTAAACGGCTGCAGCAATCGAAACAAAATTTGGTAGGAGTCAAGATCTATACCTGAATATCTCACGGCCATATTTGAAACTGATGTCAGTGCTACCAACTGCTAAAAAATCGCAATTGAAATTTGAGCTCCATGTTGGATATCTTGGAAAGTATGAATGGCAGCTATTTCAAAATTGGCACACGTACAGATCATAATATTTCAGTTTAATTTCCAGGAGGCCAAACATGGCAGTGTTGCCAAAATGATTATAAGCCTCCTGATAAGTCCAATTTTTAAATGCATATAACTTCTACACTATCAATTGGAATTCAACCAAATTTCGTATGTTGTATGTGTACATAACCAGATAGGACTGAGCGTATTCTTAAGACCTACCAGGGCTGCCAACTGTTAATAAATGCTCCTAATTTATTTTATCCAAATACCAATATATCAGAAGGTATGCAAGCCGACAGCTTTAAACTATGCACACGTATAGTACCTGACATTCTATATTAATTTGGGAAAACTTATATACGTCAGTGCTACCAACATGATTCTAAGCCTGCTGACAGGTCCAACATTATATACATGTAACTTCCATACTATCATTTGGATTTCAACCAAATTTCGTATGTGCTATGTGTACCATAACAGATATGACTATGCGTATTCTAAGGAACAACCAGGGCTGCCAACTGTTAATATGTGCTGTCCTTATTTTTGTTACCCTAATATCAATATATCAGAAAGTATGCAAGCCAATAGCTCTAAACTTTGCACACGTATAGTACCTGGCATTCTAGACGAATTTGGAGTAACTAATATACGTCAGTGCTGCCAACATGATTCTAAGCCTGCTGATAGGTCCAATTTTAAAATGCATGTAACTTCTATACCAACTAATGGATTTCATTCAAAATTGGCACAACAATAGATCATATTATTTCAGATTTTTTCTGACCAATACATGCATGACATTGTTGCCAACATGATTTTACGCGCGCTGTTAGATCCATTGTTTAACTGCATGTAACGTCCATGCTATTCATTGGACTTCAACCAAATTTTGTATTTTGTACCTTAAGAGATGGAACTAAGAATATATTCAGTCATCAGGGCTGCCAACTGTAGTGCTCTATTAGGATACATTTTGCCAGGTATACAGTATTTCGAACTAATTGGAAATTTCGATATTAGCAACTTAATTTCGTCATTATTCTAGATAGGTTCATATTCTGTAGAATAATCATTGGCATGAAAAGTAGGCTGTATAGTTCTTCACGGAACTTCTTGTTTTTAACGGTTTACCCAGCGTAAGTTTAAAAGGCACATGGATGGCAGGTTTTTCTTCGACTCAATTCACTGCAATCGTTACTGCTCCATTTTCTTGGGTCATAAATGAATGTTTTTCTGCAGAACTCTTCCTCGAGAAATCCTTTACAGAATGGTGAAAACCACATCAAAATCCATCCAGTGGTTTTCGAGATTACCCGTTACATCCAAGAAACGGGGACTTGGTTTTGTAATATGTAGAGATAATAATAAATACCGTACCTTTACCAGTATAGGCATATACTTTAACATTTTCTTTCCTTGCCCATATTACGTTATACAATATACCTTTCGTTAATGTGAACACAATTGAAGATAAATCTGGAGAAGAGTAAAACAGTGGTGATGAGTAGAGATAAGAAAGAAGGAAAAGGAGTAATCAAAGTAGGAGATAAGGAATTGGAAGTGGTGAAACACTTCAAATACTTGGGAAGTGAACTGACAAGATGGAAGACTAGATTTGGAAATTAGCAGAAGAATACAACTCGGGAGTGCTTTCTACTAACTGGTATGGGGACTAGTATGGAACAAGGATATACCAATTAAGGCTAAAGAAGTTATGTACAAAGCATATTATGTTCCTATAATGACATATGCAACAGAAACTTGGACAATGAGGGACGAGAGCAGAGTACAAGCGCCTAAGTATGGTCCAGAAAACGAGGAGGGACAGAGTGAATAATGAAGATATACGGAAAGAACTGGGAGTACAGAAACTAAATGACAAACTGGAGCAAAACAGATTGAGATGGTTTGGACATGTCAAACGGATGAATGAAGTAAGGCTACCAAGACGAGCCCTGGAACGACGGTTGACAGGGAAGAGAGGACGAGGAAGACCAAGAATGCGTTGGATGGACTCGGTGGAGAATAGTATTAGAAAACGGAACCTGGATTGGAATACTATGTCGGAAGAGGAATGGTGGAACGACAGAACAAAGTGGAGAGGAACCACATTTGCCCTCACCCAGGGGAAATGAAAATGATGATGATGATGATGATGAATGTGAACACAATTGAATTTTTTAACAATTTCATTGAAGTCTTTGCATGAATCTGAACAAAAATTCACAGAAATAAAGAGAAAAGAAACAGTAAATCAAAGATTTTATTTAGTCTTTACGAACGAATATACCAGAGTAAGTTTTCTTTTTAAAGAAAACTTGAGACAGAAAACGCATTTGTCTCGAGTTTCAAAACGCAGGTAAATACAGGCGAATAACCGTCCCGGCTAAGACATTTAGTACGAGACGTCTGGCAACCCTCATTGGCACTCTGAATGAAACAGCTGATTATGAAGAAGTCCAAATACTCGTTTATGAAAGTAAAACACAACAAAACTAACAATAATAAAAAATAAAACTGGTTCGCGCGAGGTGACGTCATATGTTACTTATACGTCATGGTCTCCACGCGTGGCGTTCGTGTTTTGTTTCTGTGGTTGGTTAACTTTCCCCGCCTGTCAGCTTGCTTGCTCGGTAGCTTCGTTCACCAGCGCGCTGCCTGTGCCACAGAGCCGCTTGCAACACACCAAGCAAGTCCACATCTGTGAACCTTCAAGTGTCTGTTTACTAAGGTAAGTCAACTTCCTTTAAAAACATTACATTATTAAAACAATTAAGATGTAAACAATACGTCATACAAGCGTCTTTCTTAAATGTTGACAATGTTGACTTATTTCCGGTCTCATTGTTGTCACTGTGATTCCCCGGAAGTGAGTACTTTTAGTGAAGCTTTGCGATATCGTGTGTGTGTGTGTGTTTGTGGAATCTGATAACTTGTGCCATGTGACGGTTGTAGGAGGCAGCCGTGGCCTCTGTCCTGCCATTTGCCTGCAGTAGAAGTGAAAAACAACGGAAGAAAATCACTTCCAGGCTAGCTGATGTGGCAAACGAACCCACCCTTTCTCAGTTTTGCCCCACTAGGCAGATAAGAGTATCCCTTCCGACCCAGTGGGACCAGAATTATAAAATTTGGCCGTGTCCTCTTCTTAACTCAAGATGCACTCAGGAGCTTGTCGTTGGTGTTGTTGCTTTTTTAAGGGTTACGACATCGAGGTAGCCCCGAGCATTTTGACGTGCGTGGAATTTGTATGATAACCTGTGTTATTGTAACGTAATAGCTATACTAGTGTGTGTATTTGTATATTGGGAAGGAGGCAGCCATGGCCTGAAGTTATGAACCATCCCAGCATTTGCGCAACGTAGAGGTAAGGAAACCATGAAAAACCACTTCCTGGATGGTTGAGGTAGGAATCCAACCCACCTCTTCTCAGCTGGTATTGATGTTTGTATGTTTATTTATTTAACGTCTTTGGTAGTGGCGAAGTTAGGGTTCATGGCCCTCCGTCACATTTAACCACGCCATATGGTATAAAATGGAATAATTTCATGAAATTCATGTTTATGATTATATCAGTATTCTAATAGTTTCGGAGATGAACCCATAGAATACATCGAATATAGATTTAGGTATTAGGAGGTCATCTTTGAAGGCCTGTGTCTGGAGCGTGGCGCTCTATGGAAGTGAAACTTGGACTATTGGTGCAGCAGAAAAGAGGAGAATTGAATCGTTTGAAATGGGGTGTTACAGGGGAATGATGAAGATCAGATGGGTAGATAAGGTTACAAACGAAGAGGTATTAAGACTAGTGGGAGAGGAGAGATGTTTCTGGCGACTGCTAATGAAGAGAAGAGATAGGTTGGTAGGACACATACTAAGACACCCAGGAATAGCAAGCTTAGTTATAGAAAGGAAGGGTCGAGGACAAGAACTGTAGGGGTAGACCAAGGTTAGAATATGTTAAACAGATTGTCTCGGACGTAGGGTGTGGTAGCTATGTAGAAATGAAACGATTAGCTCAGGACAGGGAGGGTGGAGTGCTGCATCAAACCAGTCAAAAGACTGAAGACTCAAACAACAACAACAACAACCTATAGAATGCCGGGTGACATTTTTCACACAGACGCTCTAATGACATTTTAAGGGCACGGTCGTGGTCGGACAAAATCCTACTAACTTATTGCACGTCCTTTCCGAGTTTCGTTGAAATCGCTCCAGACGTTTAAATTTTATTAGGGACACACACGGACAAAAGGTGATCTCATAAGCCTATTTTTTCATGAATGAAAACAGGCTAAAACAAGTACATGTTCCGTGAAGAACTAAACAGCTTATTTTCATACACGGTATACTACTTATGTTAATTGCCTCTATCAATACACAAAATTTCAGTTTGATTGCTGTAATAGATTCGTAGATATTGAAGCCGTCTAAATATTTCGGATGGTCACCATGTTTTTTTTTTTTTATATGTGTAGGCCAGAGTGTTATGTACTATTACATGAAGATTATTGTCTAAGTGTATTATTCAAACTTCAATCGCATGATTAGGACACAATAAATAAGAACGAGATTTTAAAATTTTGCACAGCCGCCATCTTGTGGTTATAAAACAATTGAGATAAATTAGATGTCAGTGGATTAAAACTTGTATAAGCATTTACCGTACCAAGTTTCACTGCGCTCGGATGGTTAAATCGCCAGAAATATCCATAAAAATATTTAAATTTCGCTTCGCCACCATGTTAGTTTTGTACTTATCAGGTTTCTGAATGTCACTTAGGTTAACTTCTAGTAGTGTCTTTTTTTCACCGTACAAAATTTCAGGGTGATATCAGTAATAGTTTCGGAGATATAAAATGCCGGGGAAATATTTCGTACAGCCGGTATGCTGAATTGCTGAGACGTAATAACATTTAAAAGGAACGGTCGGGGTCGAGCAAAATAATACTACGTCCTTACAATGGAATCACTTCGGGAGGGGGAGAGAGAGAGGGGGGGAGGGGGGGGGGGGCAGCGAGGTGGGCGCACATACACATACGAAAAAAAGGTGATCTCATAGCCTATAATTTTCATAAATGAAAATATGCTATGTCTATCTGGGCAATAAAGAAATATGTAAAGCCATATAAATGCTAGTCCTGCTCATAACAATACAAAAAACCTATTGCAAAATAAACGTGAATAATATTCAAAACATTGAGAAACACCTGTGACATTGACTTTTCCTTCTTTGTTGCTGTAAAAAGTAACAATGTTATCCTAAAATGACACATCAAGCACGTGTCTGGTAAATGTAACCAGGAAGTTGGATCACATTCTCGCATCGTTGTTGTTCCCGGAAGTGAATACGAGCAGTCATGTCGGCAGTAGTGAATATTGTTTAAGGGGCGGAATATGAACTTTATTTTGTAATGATAAAAGATAGGTTGGTTGGTTCCTCAGTTTAGGCTGCGATAACGCGGTCATGTAACCCCGTGTACTTTGGTTGTGTGTAGAATCTGTGTGACTGATAACCGGTGTTAATTTGATGACTGTATTAGTGTGTGTTATCTATAATTCAGGTAAGGACTGCAGACGATCAATTTCAAGTTTTTCCTACTTTTGCTCCCAAATGCTACCGTCAACGAGACCTAGCTGTGAACTAGGTGCAGTTGCACTTGTTGGCATGGTAACTAGGTGTCGGAAATTTGTCTACGCTAATTCCGAATCAATTCCCTATCCATAAAAAATACAGATTATGGTAAGGTAATGCCAATATTTGACATGAGTGCTCTGATAAGTAATGTTGGCATAAGAAAGGTAACGGTTTATTTATTCAGTATATTAACGCAAGCATTTATCTAACTCATTTGTAGATACTTCATGTAAATTAAAATCAAACAAAATAATGTCATATTTATTAAAATATTTAAGTATAACACAACACTAATATATTTGTTCGTGTTTAATTGGACAGCCTTGAATATAGTATTCTAACACCAGGAACGGAACCTGGCTTCAGAAATTGTGTGGGCGGATCATTCCCTCGGGTAGGCGAATTCCTAGCGGTCTCTTAAAAGTGTTTCATGTTTTATACGCTGCAATACGCCAAGGTCATGGTCATCAGCACTGTATATTAAGTGTTCTGTGGGTGGCTGGGTGGGCGGAGAAATCGGGTGTGCTGCCATCCACCTACGCACTTTCCAAACACTGTGATTTCCTGCCTGCCTGGATAAAGATCATAGGATCCTATTTGTTCTTGTTGTTGTTTGAGTCTTCAGTGTTTTGACAGGTTTGATGCAGCACTCCATGCCCCCTGTCCTGAGCTAATCGTTTCATCTCTACATACCTACCACATCCTACATCCGAGGCAATCTGTTTAACATATTCTAACCTTGGTTTACCCCTACAGTTCTTGTCCTCGACCCTTCCTTCCATAACTAAGTTTGCTAGTCCTGGGTGTTTTAGTTTGTCCTGCCAACCTATCTCTTCTCTTCATTAGCAGTCGCAAGAAACAACTACCCTCTCCCACTCGTCTGAATACCTCTTCATTTGAAACCCTACCTAACCATCTGATCATCATCATCATCATTCTCCTGTAACACCACATTTCAAACGATTACATTCTCCTCTATTCTGCTGCGCCAACAGTCCAAGTGTCACTTCCATAAAGCACCACGCTCCAGACAAAGGCTTTCGGAAATGACTTCCTAATACCTAAATCAATATTTGATGTGAACAGATTCCTTTTCTGTAGAAATACTTTCCTAGCCTGAGCCAACCTACTTTTTATATCGTCTTTGCTTCGTCCATCACTGGTTATTTTGCTTCCTACTTCCTTTAGCTTTTCACCAGCCAATTTGACGTCCATAGGGTTTTCTGATTTATTTCTGCTGCATTCCAATATTTTTGTTTTACATTTATTAATTTTCACCATGAATTCGTTCCTCAAGACGGAGTCCATACCATTCAAAAACTCATTCAAATCCTCTGGCGTGTCGGCCAAGATGAGGATGGCATCTGCAAATCTCCGAGTTGAAATTATTTCTCCTTGAATCTTCACTGCCACTTTAATTTTTTCTCCAATTTCCTTCATTGCTTGTAAAATACTGTATAAAGATTGAAAAATATGGGTGATAAGTTGCAGCCTTGCCTTACACCTCTCTGAATACCTATTTATTGTACTGCAAAAAATAAAGAATAAAAGAAAAAACAACTTCGTACAGGCCATGGAGGCCCTGGAAGCAGTGGAAGTTAAGAGGCTTCCACTTTTTGTGACGTCGGCACTAGATGGGATGAAGTTATCAGCTTCATGCCTGGCCGTCTTTGCTCCCAGGAATTACCCTGGTGTAGGCTGAGTGAACGCAGGGGGTCTTTGCGTTTCCGAAAGTGGTAGTTTTGTTTCTAAAATCCACTACCCAGGTGTGGATCGAACCCACTCCCTTTCAGTTAGAAGCTCAACGCCTCTACTGACTGCGCCTCACTACTGTACAATACGCTCTTGGTTATTCCCTAATTTTACGTGATTAGACTGTGAGTGTTTTTCAACGTTGTAATTATGATAAGGATTGGGAAGGAGGCGGCCGTGGTCTTTAGTTATGAATCATCCCGGCGTTCGCTTGGAGTAGAAGTAGGAAACCCACGGAAGACCACTTCCAGGGTGGCTGAGGTGGGAATCGAAACTGCCCTTCTCAATTTTGCTTCTCGAGGCTGAGTGTACCCCGTTCCAGTCCTCAGACCAGAATTACATTTCTTGCTGGAGCCCGGAATCAAAGAATGCTAGGGGGTGTGGTGGCGCAGTGGTCAAGCTGTTGGCATATCACCAAGGAGGACCGGATTCGATTCCCGGTCAATGCATGTGAGATTTTCGAAGTGAAATGCCACGTCCTATGGTTCGGATTCCACGTAAAAAGGAGATCCCGTGGCTCATGATCGCATGATTAACGGTCACGTAAAACTAAGAGCTTCCTTCCTCCTTCCAAAGAATTCTAGTCACTGCACCATGAGGGGGACAAGGCATTACTAGCAATGAGCTACTAGGAAGAGGACTTTGATGCTATGCCCCATCAACTGAAACATCTCTCCAGCGGTCTCACACAACAACCTTGGTCTGTCTCCGTGTATGATTGGTGGTATTATTGATCGATGGAAGTCATGCTTTATTTGGTCTGGCAAGATAACCACCCAAATGGCCTTCTCTCACATCCAACCAGACAAGAAGTGGTTTTCAACTTTGATAATAGGCTCTATATGGCAAACATCATGGGCTGACAATGACTACGAAAATCAGGCTTTTGCGTTGTTATGTGTTCTCTACTTTTTTTTTTTTACGGTGCTGAGACATGGACTCTGACAGAGTCTTTATGTGAACAGTTAGAGGCCTTTGAAATGTGGCTGTACAGAAGGATATTGCGGATACCATGGACAGACCATGTCACAAATGCTTAGGTTCTCCAAAAAATGAAAAAAACAAAGAAACAAGGAAGTATTAACCACCGTGCAAATCAGGAAAATCCAATACCTAGGACACATCATGAGGAATACCGCCAAGTACCATCTCCTACAGTCTATTCTTCAAGGAAAAATACCAGGGAAGAGAAGTGTTGGGCGAAGAAGAACACAGCCTGGACCTCAAAAACATCTACTGAATTATTCCGAGCTGCAAGTGATAGGAACAGCACAGTCAGTCCGGAACGGATAGGAACCAGAAGAACAAGATATGGCAACAAGAAAACTAGACATTACATCTGAGGCGTTCCCGACCAGCTTGACAAGTGTGGATTTTCTTTCATTTAAGCGTTTTCCTCTATGGTTAACAGTGAATATTATTGTACAGGGTCTTTAATTTTGCTTCGCTGGGCGATTCCGCTCGACCTTAGCCGGCTGTTACAGGTTGGCGCGCGCGGTCTCCGGCCGTATTCCCACGCTCTTGCTGCGGTAGACGTGTGAGCTCCGAGTTAATTGGGTGTTTTATAAAGCTACTGTGTACAGTATATCGTATTGTATAGTGTTTTATTGTGATTGTGTATAGTGCAGTAATGCCTTTTGTGCATTATTAGTTTCGTGATCGTGTAGCCTATATCTGCACAATAAGTACATAAATTGCAGGAAATCGTGCACTAGAACAAGACAAGTTTCGAGTGAAATTTCCAGGGAGACCCATTCCCATAAAACAACTGGCCAAGAGATTGAAACGCACAGGTTCAGTAAACAATAAAAATAGACCTAAAGGTCGTTATTTCCTTACTGAAGCTAAATTAACCGGAGTAACCGGAAACTTAATAAGGAGATGCCGATTATGTTTGGCAGCGGATGGTGAACATGTTCAGCATCTACTGTAAACATGGTGAGTAAAAATGAATGATACTGATTTTAAACACCGTATTCTGCCGTACATATGCACGAACGGTCGCCGGCAACTGAACCGTCACTGGCGGAGCGCATGAGCGAGAATGTCCTTGCCAAGCAAATATGAACACCCTGTAGATGAATGTAGTCGAGTAGCTGGGAAATGGACGTAGACAAATCAGAGGTATTCAGCTCGACAGCTGCGAGGACCACAAAGTCGAACTCGACAAAGACCATGCTATGATTCATACAAGTTTAGCCTAAATTCTTAAGACATAAAACAGATGTAGAGGTTTAAACCACGGACTTCCTTGAGAATAGGTCTCACAGTTTGTCTGTCTTGTAGGTCTGTTAGTCCCAGTTCTTTGATGTCCTTCTCAGTTTCAGTCAGCCAAGTCTTGTTTCGCCAGAAGGTGAAGGGGCGGTCTGTTCAGAGGCAGTCTTGCCACATAACCATAAAAAGTGACAGTCTGAAAGACTAGACTTTATATCATTTTAAATGCTACAAATGCTGAAACATGCTTGAAAGGCTGGAGGCTTCTCGCTTCGCTCGAAGCCAAAGACTCTTGACATGTTAGAAAATTATCTGCATAATACTCATCTTGCTTTATAATACTTTACCTTGTTTCAAATACTCGCGAACGGCAAGTGCAAACCAAGGGCAAAGCAAAGTCAAGCGCGCGGGATGCCGCACGCTCACCAGAGCGCGCGAGGACGTGCCCCTTCCATCCAGTCTAAAAACACTTATAGTGGGCGATGTATTGAAGATAGAGATATGCTCTCGCGGACGTTTTTGTAGAACTTTTCATGCTGACCAATTCTTACGCTCATAGTATATTGATATTTTTAACGGTTTGCCCAGCGTAAGCTTAAGAAGCGCACGGACGCCAAGTTTGTTTTCGACTTTTTCACTGAAATCGTTACCGCTTGGCTTCCTTTGATCATACATGAATTATTTTCTACAGAATCTTTCCTCGAGATATCCTTTACAGAATGGTGAAAACCGCATCAAAATCCATCCAGTGGTTCTCGAGATTACCCGTGACATCCAAGAATCGGGGATTTCTGTCTTATACTAACGAAGTAGAGATTTTCGGGGTACACATGCACCAAGCGGTACTATGACGTTTCACACCTCAGTGCATCTGGGTACATTTCGTCCCGTCACCGTAGCGTAACGCCCGACCCCAGCGTAACGACGAAGTCGACAAGTCCCTGGCACAGTCAAAAAGCCTCTTTATTATTATTATTATTATTATTATTATTTGCGTCCATTCCCCTTCAAGGAGAGCGCTTTTCTTCTTCCTTGGCGTAGTTGGTAGCATGCTGAGCTTCTATGCACAAGATCGCGGGTTCGAACCCGGCTGAATTCGTCGGATTTTTAAGAGCGTTAAAAATCCCTCAGTATACCTTCCTTCGGAGGGGAAGTAAAGCCGGCGGTCCCATGTCATAGATTTATGGCATGTTAAAGAACCTTCCACTAATTACACCTGTGTGAGGCTAAATTATAGGTTAAAATTTGAACAACGCTCTTAGGTTCCAACGTTCGTCGCCAGGAGCCAACTGCGGTGGCGTCTAGTAACCATGTTCTGAACTAGTAGTCGTTGACGGTGCCGTTTGGCAGTAAAAGTAGGAACTACTTGACATTCAATGTCTGCAGTCCTTACTTGAATTAAAAACAAATAACACACACTAATACCGTCATCACAATTAACATCGGTTTTCAGACAGATTCTATACACACCCAAAGTACACGGGGCTACATGACCGCGTTATCGCAGCTCCTAAACTGAGGAACCAACCAACGTACCAACCATATCTTCATCTGCCCTTTAGGCCTACACCTTTTTCTTTTGGATTGTGATCTAAATTCAAACTTCTGATTTCTGACTATTTTCTCTGCAAAGGCTGCGGCCGTGATTATCTTCTATGGTGATATGTAATTGTTGTAAGGCTTCCATAGTTTCTTTGTACCAAGAAGTACCCAATTTCGACGTAGAAATTATGTTGACTATTCTTGGCCCCGTGGTGTTGGGGTAGCGCGCCTGCCTCTCACCCGGAGGCCCCGGGTTCGATCCCTGGCTCCGTCAGGGATTTTAAAACTGACGTGAGGGTTGGAACGGGGTGCACTCAGCCTCGTGAGGACAATTGAGTAGCTATCTGACAGTGAGTCAGCGCTCCGATCACGAATACCAAGATTAACTGCCGAGGGGACCCGACGCGCTGAACACGCGTAACCCCAATATCTGCAGGCCAAATGGCTGGGCAGCGGTCGCTTGGTCGGCCTTAGCCCGTCGTGGGCTGTATAGTGCCAGGGGTTGATTCTTTTAGTCAGTCTGGTGTCGTTTATTCTGGCGATATGTGTAAAGAACTTCACCCTGCGTTTTCTGATGAGTGTCGTGATACATTCAGTATTTCTGTATAATTCTTGTGTTGGTATTTTTGCCAGAAATTATCTCTGAAAACAGCGCCGAAAATTTTTCTCAGAATTTTCCTTTCTTGCTTTTTAATGTCTTAATCTTGGCCATTCCCTTGGTGCTTGTGGTGTCTGATGCGTATAAGGCTTCTGACAAGACCACCGTTGTATAATGTAATTTCGCAGCCAAGGAGATACATTCTAATTGAAGTGGGACCAACTATGGACCACGTTTGACAGTTTTTACATTAAGCTGGGATTTCCTATGCGCGCAAGCGGAACGCGGAGTCGGCTCTCCTCTGGTCATATGTCATTTTAATGGTACTGTTTTCCTAGAAGCGGAGCGGACTGCCGCTGGACGAGCGGAAATCGCTCCTTCGCGTTCCTCTGCTCCGAGAGCAGACGAGTCCGCTGTTGGCTGGCGGAGTGGCTGGACGTCTGTACAAGTTGTGTGTAGTTTCATTCACTTGTGTCCCTTGTGTGTTTAGTATGAAGTGTGTGCAACATGAGTGTGTGCCGGTTTGCTGCTTCCGAAGACGAACAACTCATTGAGTTGCCTCATGGTCATCCTATAGTATGGAATCTAATAGAGAAAGAATGTCGTGAAGAAAGATTGGCACATTTTCGATCCTTCACTAAATGCAGTAATAACTCTTCCTCCTCCTCCATTTCTTCCAAGTGTAATAAAATAGGAAGTCTAGATTCCACGCCCATATCGACCTCACCTATTATAGTATACAAATTGGCAACCGTTCCGCTCTCTGCCAGAGGACAAGTCCGCGTCTAGGAAAACACAATTCAGCTAGCTGATGACTCACGAGCGGAGAGCCGACTCTGCTCTCCGCTTCCAGCTTTATGTTTAGTCTTCACCAAGGAGGATATATGGGTAGAGCTGCAACTTAATGCAAAATTTTGACCCCAACCTATTGCTCGACGCAAGTAGTTCCAACTGGCAATATGAGATGGCGCGACGATGCACTCTCGAGCGCGATCCGTCCCCGACCTGGCCTACTCGCTCCTCTCCCCTCCCGGCCCGTACCTACCCCTCCCTTTCCACTACTCTATCCCCCACCCCTACTTTATATTCCTTTCTTTCTTTCATAGTTTAGTAATTGGTCTGATAATAGGCGATTTCTTCCCCCTGTGATATCAGGTAGAGAAGAAAACATAGGCTCTATCAGAATAGTTGTGGATGTTTCCACAAAGCACATGGCATGACATAGGCCTACCCCACAGATATGTACAAATAGAAAGAGTAGGCTACTATACTACAATATTAAAAATGAATTGTAAGACAAAATTACAGCTGCACTTATCACACACCAGTATTATTTAACTGTCCGTGCGGTACTTCCTATCAATCGAATTAAGAAATATCACGTTTGAATTACGGGAAGCGTTGGAACAACCAGCTCTTAGTTTGAATTATATCGATAGTATCTGATATCGTTTTCGAGCGCAGTGTATCGACTAAATTCGATGTGTGATTCAATATAATTCAATTTCTTTGTATAATATTGTTCTAAACCGATTGTATTTCTTTCTAAGCACTGCAATATGTATTTACTATTGATATATATTCAAATATTAATTAAATATACAACATTAACAAGAACACTCACCAATTTTCCGATTTTGCTGCCATCTATAGAAGTACAACTCAACTACATCGTCGTACGCGATGACAGCTAGCGTTTTTAACGTTGTCAGCAGGTACTACTACAAGGCAAGCTAGCGTTGGTACCAAAACATCCTATTAAGTTTCACCCAGGCGGTCTTCACGCTCTGCCAATATCTCTTCATCCTCTCTCCCACTACCTTCTTCTATTCCTCCATGTGAGATCTTCCTTTCCTCACTGACAACTCCCCTGTCTCCTGGAAACCAGTCAACTCCTAAACTACTCGTCTAAATCGCTCTCAGTCCATTTTGTATTCTTCTTTCACTCCCATCTGATCCAAGTCCAATCTCATTTCCGAAACCATTTCGGCTCCGTCTTCCTCTTCCTGAAGAATTCAAAATTCAACTTCGTCAATCTGGTACTGTTCTTCTTCTTCTTCTTCTTGTTCCATATAGGCCAACTACGGACCACGATATTCAACTATTTGCTTGGAGTGGGTCTTGATGTTTGCCCAGTAGTCATGCATCCTCTGCCTGTGTTGTTCCTTTCTCTCCTTCCTCCAGAGACCAACTGTATTCTTCTTTGGGGGTTTGTCCTGGAACTTCATTTGCTTTAGTTTACTCCTGAGAGACGTTCGTTCTTTTATGTCTTTCTTCGTAACTCCCATCTTCACAGATCTTTGTGCACCTCTATCAGCCATTGTATTGTTCATTCTTAATAGTGTTGTTTTGTGTATATTAGGGCTTTCACGGCCCGGATTATATAAATAATTCATGCTTTTTGGGCTAATGCCGTGTGTATTTAGATTATAACCATACGTTTCGGAGAAACCTTGCCTCCTTTTTCAATGGAAATCGAACAATGTGGCCAAAGAAAGTATATCAATGAGATTACAAAAATTACACAAAAATATCGATAAATTCCTCGGTTCGTCACCAGAGAGCAGCTGCCAGAAATTACTGTATGGACCATGGTAATGTAATCTCATTGATATACTTTTTTTGGCCACATTGTTTGATTTCCATCGAAAAAGGAGGCAAGGTTTCTCCGAAACGTACGGTTCTAATCTAAATACACGCGGCATTAGCCAAAAAAAACATGAATTATTTAAATAGTGTTGTTGTTTTAAGGTGCGGAACAGCGAGGAAATTTCTCTAAGGCAGGTGTAACTGCCATTTTGAAAAGGAACCTTCTGACCTGAGAACGGCTATCAAAAGATCTATTTCCATGTTCTGAAATGCAGTGATCAACAAGAATTTAATACCGGCGTACCTTGAGAATAACAACGCAGAACCTTGTACTGACATTGTTTCCTTATTATAGGTTATCTTACAGTAGGCTACTTACAATTCTCTCCCCATAGTCGCCAATGATGCTTGGAATGTTGGTGTGCAACAACACTTTGTGATGCGATCCTCCAGTTAAGGATTTGTATCAAATCAATCTTGAAGTTGGTTGGTCAAAACGTGTAGCATTCTTAATAGTACGACATTTACTTATATTAAAAACTAGCAACCCACCCCGGCTTCGCCCGGGAACAGTTATGAATGCATTAAGTGATAAGCGCTGTTTATCGATGTCAATCAACTATATGACCTATATCCGTTTTAGGTCTCGGCATGATGGATTAAAATCACTGACTGGACTATTAATTATATTATCATAGAGACAGCATGTGCAACGAATTATTTTTCACCTTCCGTCCAATCTAAAAACATTTATAGTGGACGATGTATTGAAGTTAGAGATATGCTCTCGCAGACGCTTTTGTAGAACTTTTCATTCTTACACTCATAGTAGATCTGTTTAACGGTTTGCCCAGCGTAAGCATTAAAAAACGCACGGACGCCAGGTTTCCTTTAGACTTTTTCACTGAAATCGTTATTGCTTGGCTTCCTTTGATCATAAATAAATTATTTACAACAGAAACTTTCCTCAAGATATCCTTTACAGAATGGTAAAAACCCGCATCAAAATCCATCCAGAGGTTCTCGAGATTACCCGTGACATCCAAGAATCGGGGACTTTGTTTTATACTTAGAGATGATAAGCTCTTTACGTAGAAGAGAGCAATGCATCCTTATACAGTGAGAGCCTTCTCTATAGAATAGAACCTCGCAGACGCCGCGTGGCGGACGGGTCACTGTGTGTTGACGCCTGTCGAGCAAGGCACTAGCGCTAGCAGCAGCTTAGCGCCCAACTAGTTCAACACATTTACACTTCTTAACGCATTGAATAATCATATTTACTCACATGTAGTTGGTGGAAATAATGTTCTTAATTTTCTAAACACACGTTACACCAACGTAGGAAGTTTTGGTACACTCGTTGTAATTCATCCTCACTGATATTTCCTTCTCGAGAGCCTCCAGAGAACGCGGATTGTTTCTATATACCTTTTGCTTGAGGTTCGCTCACAAATAACAAGTAGTTCCGTGACGAACTAAAGAGCCTACTTTTCTTAAAATTTAAGATTCATGCCAATCTATACAGACCTATCTGCAATAATAACGATATCAAGTTCCTAATACCAACATTTCTAAGTACTGCAGTTTGAAATACACCTAAAATAATGTAGCCTAATACAGTAACTTACTACAGTTGGCAGCCCTGGTGACACTGAATATATTCTTAGCTCCATCTCTTAAGGTATAGAATGCACGTACAAAATTTGGTTGAAGTCTAATGGATAGTATGGACGTTACATGCTGTTGGATATTGGATTTTCAGTGCGCGTAAAGTCATGTTGGGAACAAAGTCATGTATGTTATGCTAAGAATTAATCTGAAATATTACGATCTATTATATTGCCAATTTTGGATAAAATCCATTTGTTAGTATAGAAGTTACATGTAATTAAAAATTGAAACTATCAGAAAGCTTAGAATCATGTTGGCAGCACTAAGTTATATTAGTTACTCCAAATTAATCTAGAATGTCAGGTACTATACGCGTGCTAAGTTAAGAGCTGAAGGCTTGCATACATTTCTGATATATTGACATTAGGATTAAAAACAAATAGAGAGAACATTTATTAACAGTTGGCAGCCCTGCTGATTCCTACGAATACGCATAGTAATAACTGTTATGGTACACAAAACACATACGAAATTTGGTTGAAATCCATTTGTTAGTATAGAAGTTATATGCATTTAAAAACTTGACCTATCAGCAGGCTTAGAATCGTGTTGGTAGCACTGATGTATGTAAGTTACACCGAACTTGTGTAGAATATCAGGTACTATACGTGTGCAAAGTTTAGACCTGTTGGCTTGCATACTTTCTGATATATTGGCATTAGGGTTACGTGAGAGCATTTATTAACAGTTGGCAGCCCTGGTGGCTCTTTAGAATTTGCACAGTCATATGTTTTGTAGTGCACATAGTACGTACGAAATTTGGTTGAAATCCAATCGATAATATAGAAGTTACATGCATTTAGAAATTGGACCTACCGGCAGGCTTAGAATCATATTGGCAACACTGGCATGTATGAACTTCAGAAAATTAATCTGGAATGTTATTATCTATACGTGTTTCAATATTGGAATAGTTCGCATGTATAACGTCTGAGATATCTGACATAGAGCTGAAGTTTCAATTGCGATTTTTCAATAGTTGGTAGCACTGACGTCAATTTCAAATACGGTCGTGATATATTCAGATATAGATCTTTACTCTTACCAAATTTGGTTTTGATAGCTGCAGCCGTTTAGGAGTTGATAGTGGGGGGAACACACAGCCAGACAGACGGAAGGTCAGACAGACACACATTTTCCCGGATCGATCTCATAAGTCTACTTTTTCCTCATTTTTGCAAAATGTGAAAAGTAGGCTAAAAATCTCAAGGCGCTGAAAATTACGAACACATTTACTGGAAGATTTCTTTCCGAGAAGAAAGGTTTACACGAGAAAAATTCGTTGTTGTGTTCTATACCTAACCATGTTCACGGGATACGATATACTGTAGGCTACAGTACATCAACACAAGTCATGATTATCTCAACGAAGGTATCTTGCCAGCTTTGTATGTAATAAATGCTATGACAGCATCCGGTGCTTCCCAAGCCACCGTTGTGTAATCGGTAAATGCTAGTCAACTGGCGGTGACTAATCAGCAGATTGCCGGGTTTTAGTACCTGAATAGTGTTATCAGATTAGTATCACACGGAGTTGAGATGCACGCTCTATGAATCGCCATCCCGTTCACAACAGATGACGAACCTTGCATCAGTCCATTTATCCGCTGTACGCCACATGTGTTCATAGGGACACCCATAGGACGCAGGAGGAGCTTCCACTTCGTAGGACACGTACTAAAACCTCACAGCCTGCTAATCACTCTCCAGCCGTCACACGGCCCCGGCGAGGTTTTGTTTTATAGAGTATTCGCTCTCTATATACGTTGTTGTTTGAGTCTTCAGTCATTTGACTGGTGAGATGTAGCACTCCATGCCTCCCTGTCCTGAGCTAATCGTTTCATCTCAACATAGCTACCACACCCTACATCTGAGGCAATCTGTTTAACATATTCTAACCTTGGTCTACCCCTACAGTTCTCGTCCTCAAACCTTCCATCCATAACTAAGTTTGTTATTCCTGGATGTCTTAGTATGTGTCCTACCAACCTATCTCTTCTGTTCATTAGCAGTCGCCAGAAACATCTCTCCTCTCCCACTCGTCTTAATACCTCTTCATTGCTTACCCTATCTACCCATCTGATCTTCATCGCTCTCCTGTAACACCACATTACAAACGCTTCAATTCTCTTCTTTTCTGCTGCTTCGACAGACCAAGTTTCACTTCCATAGAGCGCCACGCTCAAGACAAAGGCTTTCAAAAATGACTTCTTAATACCTAAATCTATATTCGATGTCAACAGATTCCGTTTCTGTAGAAATGCGTTCCTTGCCTGAGCCAACCTACTTTTTATATCCTCTTTGCTTCGTCCTACTTCCTTTAGCTTTTCACCTGCCAATTTGATGTCAATAGAGGTTTCTGAGTCCATACCATTCAAAAACTCATTCAAATCCTCTGGCGTGTCGGCCAAGATGAGGATGGCATCTGCAAATCTCCGAGTTGAAATTATTTCTCCTTGAATCTTCACTGCCACTTTAATTTTTTCTCCAATTTCCTTCATTGCTTGTAAAATACTGTATAAAGATTGAAAAATATGGGTGATAAGTTGCAGCCTTGCCTTACACCTCTCTGAATACCTATTTATTGTACTGCAAAAAATAAAGAATAAAAGAAAAAACAACTTCGTACAGGCCATGGAGGCCCTGGAAGCAGTGGAAGTTAAGAGGCTTCCACTCTTTGTGACGTCGGCACTAGATGGGATGAAGTTATCAGCTTCATGCCTGGCCGTCTTTGCTCCCAGGAATTACCCTGGTGTAGGCTGAGTGAACGCAGGGGGTCTTTGCGTTTCCGAAAGTGGTAGTTTTGTTTCTAAAATCCACTACCCAGGTGTGGATCGAACCCACTCCCTTTCAGTTAGAAGCTCAACGCCTCTACTGACTGCGCCTCACTACTGTACAATACGCTCTTGGTTATTCCCTAATTTTACGTGATTAGACTGTGAGTGTTTTTCAACGTTGTAATTATGATAAGGATTGGGAAGGAGGCGGCCGTGGTCTTTAGTTATGAATCATCCCGGCGTTCGCTTGGAGTAGAAGTAGGAAACCCACGGAAGACCACTTCCAGGGTGGCTGAGGTGGGAATCGAAACTGCCCTTCTCAATTTTGCTTCTCGAGGCTGAGTGTACCCCGTTCCAGTCCTCAGACCAGAATTACATTTCTTGCTGGAGCCCGGAATCAAAGAATGCTAGGGGGTGTGGTGGCGCAGTGGTCAAGCTGTTGGCATATCACCAAGGAGGACCGGATTCGATTCCCGGTCAATGCATGTGAGATTTTCGAAGTGAAATGCCACGTCCTATGGTTCGGATTCCACGTAAAAAGGAGATCCCGTGGCTCATGATCGCATGATTAACGGTCACGTAAAACTAAGAGCTTCCTTCCTCCTTCCAAAGAATTCTAGTCACTGCACCATGAGGGGGACAAGGCATTACTAGCAATGAGCTACTAGGAAGAGGACTTTGATGCTATGCCCCATCAACTGAAACATCTCTCCAGCGGTCTCACACAACAACCTTGGTCTGTCTCCGTGTATGATTGGTGGTATTATTGATCGATGGAAGTCATGCTTTATTTGGTCTGGCAAGATAACCACCCAAATGGCCTTCTCTCACATCCAACCAGACAAGAAGTGGTTTTCAACTTTGATAATAGGCTCTATATGGCAAACATCATGGGCTGACAATGACTACGAAAATCAGGCTTTTGCGTTGTTATGTGTTCTCTACTTTTTTTTTTACGGTGCTGAGACATGGACTCTGACAGAGTCTTTATGTGAACAGTTAGAGGCCTTTGAAATGTGGCTGTACAGAAGGATATTGCGGATACCATGGACAGACCATGTCACAAATGCTTAGGTTCTCCAAAAAATGAAAAAAACAAAGAAACAAGGAAGTATTAACCACCGTGCAAATCAGGAAAATCCAATACCTAGGACACATCATGAGGAATACCGCCAAGTACCATCTCCTACAGTCTATTCTTCAAGGAAAAATACCAGGGAAGAGAAGTGTTGGGCGAAGAAGAACACAGCCTGGACCTCAAAAACATCTACTGAATTATTCCGAGCTGCAAGTGATAGGAACAGCACAGTCAGTCCGGAACGGATAGGAACCAGAAGAACAAGATATGGCAACAAGAAAACTAGACATTACATCTGAGGCGTTCCCGACCAGCTTGACAAGTGTGGATTTTCTTTCATTTAAGCGTTTTCCTCTATGGTTAACAGTGAATATTATTGTACAGGGTCTTTAATTTTGCTTCGCTGGGCGATTCCGCTCGACCTTAGCCGGCTGTTACAGGTTGGCGCGCGCGGTCTCCGGCCGTATTCCCACGCTCTTGCTGCGGTAGACGTGTGAGCTCCGAGTTAATTGGGTGTTTTATAAAGCTACTGTGTACAGTATATCGTATTGTATAGTGTTTTATTGTGATTGTGTATAGTGCAGTAATGCCTTTTGTGCATTATTAGTTTCGTGATCGTGTAGCCTATATCTGCACAATAAGTACATAAATTGCAGGAAATCGTGCACTAGAACAAGACAAGTTTCGAGTGAAATTTCCAGGGAGACCCATTCCCATAAAACAACTGGCCAAGAGATTGAAACGCACAGGTTCAGTAAACAATAAAAATAGACCTAAAGGTCGTTATTTCCTTACTGAAGCTAAATTAACCGGAGTAACCGGAGACTTCATAAGGAGATGCCGATTATGTTTGGCAGCGGATGGTGAACATGTTCAGCATCTACTGTAAACATGGTGAGTAAAAATGAATGATACTGATTTTAAACACCGTATTCTGCCGTACATATGCACGAACGGTCGCCGGCAACTGAACCGTCACTGGCGGAGCGCATGAGCGAGAATGTCCTTGCCAAGCAAATATGAACACCCTGTAGATGAATGTAGTCGAGTAGCTGGGAAATGGACGTAGACAAATCAGAGGTATTCAGCTCGACAGCTGCGAGGACCACAAAGTCGAACTCGACAAAGACCATGCTATGATTCATACAAGTTTAGCCTAAATTCTTAAGACATAAAACAGATGTAGAGGTTTAAACCACGGACTTCCTTGAGAATAGGTCTCACAGTTTGTCTGTCTTGTAGGTCTGTTAGTCCCAGTTCTTTGATGTCCTTCTCAGTTTCAGTCAGCCAAGTCTTGTTTCGCCAGAAGGTGAAGGGGCGGTCTGTTCAGAGGCAGTCTTGCCACATAACCATAAAAAGTGACAGTCTGAAAGACTAGACTTTATATCATTTTAAATGCTACAAATGCTGAAACATGCTTGAAAGGCTGGAGGCTTCTCGCTTCGCTCGAAGCCAAAGACTCTTGACATGTTAGAAAATTATCTGCATAATACTCATCTTGCTTTATAATACTTTACCTTGTTTCAAATACTCGCGAACGGCAAGTGCAAACCAAGGGCAAAGCAAAGTCAAGCGCGCGGGATGCCGCACGCTCACCAGAGCGCGCGAGGACGTGCCCCTTCCATCCAGTCTAAAAACACTTATAGTGGGCGATGTATTGAAGATAGAGATATGCTCTCGCGGACGTTTTTGTAGAACTTTTCATGCTGACCAATTCTTACGCTCATAGTATATTGATATTTTTAACGGTTTGCCCAGCGTAAGCTTAAGAAGCGCACGGACGCCAAGTTTGTTTTCGACTTTTTCACTGAAATCGTTACCGCTTGGCTTCCTTTGATCATACATGAATTATTTTCTACAGAATCTTTCCTCGAGATATCCTTTACAGAATGGTGAAAACCGCATCAAAATCCATCCAGTGGTTCTCGAGATTACCCGTGACATCCAAGAATCGGGGATTTCTGTCTTATACTAACGAAGTAGAGATTTTCGGGGTACACATGCACCAAGCGGTACTATGACGTTTCACACCTCAGTGCATCTGGGTACATTTCGTCCCGTCACCGTAGCGTAACGCCAGACCCCAGCGTAACGACGAAGTCGACAAGTCCCTGGCACAGTCAAAAAGCCTCTTTATTATTATTATTATTATTATTATTTGCGTCCATTCCCCTTCAAGGAGAGCGCTTTTCTTCTTCCTTGGCGTAGTTGGTAGCATGCTGAGCTTCTATGCACAAGATCGCGGGTTCGAACCCGGCTGAATTCGTCGGATTTTTAAGAGCGTTAAAAATCCCTCAGTATACCTTCCTTCGGAGGGGAAGTAAAGCCGGCGGTCCCATGTCATAGATTTATGGCATGTTAAAGAACCTTCCACTAATTACACCTGTGTGAGGCTAAATTATAGGTTAAAATTTGAACAACGCTCTTAGGTTCCAACGTTCGTCGCCAGGAGCCAACTGCGGTGGCGTCTAGTAACCATGTTCTGAACTAGTAGTCGTTGACGGTGCCGTTTGGCAGTAAAAGTAGGAACTACTTGACATTCAATGTCTGCAGTCCTTACTTGAATTAAAAACAAATAACACACACTAATACCGTCATCACAATTAACATCGGTTTTCAGACAGATTCTATACACACCCAAAGTACACGGGGCTACATGACCGCGTTATCGCAGCTCCTAAACTGAGGAACCAACCAACGTACCAACCATATCTTCATCTGCCCTTTAGGCCTACACCTTTTTCTTTTGGATTGTGATCTAAATTCAAACTTCTGATTTCTGACTATTTTCTCTGCAAAGGCTGCGGCCGTGATTATCTTCTATGGTGATATGTAATTGTTGTAAGGCTTCCATAGTTTCTTTGTACCAAGAAGTACCCAATTTCGACGTAGAAATTATGTTGACTATTCTTGGCCCCGTGGTGTTGGGGTAGCGCGCCTGCCTCTCACCCGGAGGCCCCGGGTTCGATCCCTGGCTCCGTCAGGGATTTTAAAACTGACGTGAGGGTTGGAACGGGGTGCACTCAGCCTCGTGAGGACAATTGAGTAGCTATCTGACAGTGAGTCAGCGCTCCGATCACGAATACCAAGATTAACTGCCGAGGGGACCCGACGCGCTGAACACGCGTAACCCCAATATCTGCAGGCCAAATGGCTGGGCAGCGGTCGCTTGGTCGGCCTTAGCCCGTCGTGGGCTGTATAGTGCCAGGGGTTGATTCTTTTAGTCAGTCTGGTGTCGTTTATTCTGGCGATATGTGTAAAGAACTTCACCCTGCGTTTTCTGATGAGTGTCGTGATACATTCAGTATTTCTGTATAATTCTTGTGTTGGTATTTTTGCCAGAAATTATCTCTGAAAACAGCGCCGAAAATTTTTCTCAGAATTTTCCTTTCTTGCTTTTTAATGTCTTAATCTTGGCCATTCCCTTGGTGCTTGTGGTGTCTGATGCGTATAAGGCTTCTGACAAGACCACCGTTGTATAATGTAATTTCGCAGCCAAGGAGATACATTCTAATTGAAGTGGGACCAACTATGGACCACGTTTGACAGTTTTTACATTAAGCTGGGATTTCCTATGCGCGCAAGCGGAACGCGGAGTCGGCTCTCCTCTGGTCATATGTCATTTTAATGGTACTGTTTTCCTAGAAGCGGAGCGGACTGCCGCTGGACGAGCGGAAATCGCTCCTTCGCGTTCCTCTGCTCCGAGAGCAGACGAGTCCGCTGTTGGCTGGCGGAGTGGCTGGACGTCTGTACAAGTTGTGTGTAGTTTCATTCGCTTGTGTCCCTTGTGTGTTTAGTATGAAGTGTGTGCAACATGAGTGTGTGCCGGTTTGCTGCTTCCGAAGACGAACAACTCATTGAGTTGCCTCATGGTCATCCTATAGTATGGAATCTAATAGAGAAAGAATGTCGTGAAGAAAGATTGGCACATTTTCGATCCTTCACTAAATGCAGTAATAACTCTTCCTCCTCCTCCATTTCTTCCAAGTGTAATAAAATAGGAAGTCTAGATTCCACGCCCATATCGACCTCACCTATTATAGTATACAAATTGGCAACCGTTCCGCTCTCTGCCAGAGGACAAGTCCGCGTCTAGGAAAACACAATTCAGCTAGCTGATGACTCACGAGCGGAGAGCCGACTCTGCTCTCCGCTTCCAGCTTTATGTTTAGTCTTCACCAAGGAGGATATATGGGTAGAGCTGCAACTTAATGCAAAATTTTGACCCCAACCTATTGCTCGACGCAAGTAGTTCCAACTGACAATATGAGATGGCGCGACGATGCACTCTCGAGCGCGATCCGTCCCCGACCTGGCCTACTCGCTCCTCTCCCCTCCCGGCCCGTACCTACCCCTCCCTTTCCACTACTCTATCCCCCACCCCTACTTTATATTCCTTTCTTTCTTTCATAGTTTAGTAATTGGTCTGATAATAGGCGATTTCTTCCCCCTGTGATATCAGGTAGAGAAGAAAACATAGGCTCTATCAGAATAGTTGTGGATGTTTCCACAAAGCACATGGCATGACATAGGCCTACCCCACAGATATGTACAAATAGAAAGAGTAGGCTACTATACTACAATATTAAAAATGAATTGTAAGACAAAATTACAGCTGCACTTATCACACACCAGTATTATTTAACTGTCCGTGCGGTACTTCCTATCAATCGAATTAAGAAATATCACGTTTGAATTACGGGAAGCGTTGGAACAACCAGCTCTTAGTTTGAATTATATCGATAGTATCTGATATCGTTTTCGAGCGCAGTGTATCGACTAAATTCGATGTGTGATTCAATATAATTCAATTTCTTTGTATAATATTGTTCTAAACCGATTGTATTTCTTTCTAAGCACTGCAATATGTATTTACTATTGATATATATTCAAATATTAATTAAATATACAACATTAACAAGAACACTCACCAATTTTCCGATTTTGCTGCCATCTATAGAAGTACAACTCAACTACATCGTCGTACGCGATGACAGCTAGCGTTTTTAACGTTGTCAGCAGGTACTACTACAAGGCAAGCTAGCGTTGGTACCAAAACATCCTATTAAGTTTCACCCAGGCGGTCTTCACGCTCTGCCAATATCTCTTCATCCTCTCTCCCACTACCTTCTTCTATTCCTCCATGTGAGATCTTCCTTTCCTCACTGACAACTCCCCTGTCTCCTGGAAACCAGTCAACTCCTAAACTACTCGTCTAAATCGCTCTCAGTCCATTTTGTATTCTTCTTTCACTCCCATCTGATCCAAGTCCAATCTCATTTCCGAAACCATTTCGGCTCCGTCTTCCTCTTCCTGAAGAATTCAAAATTCAACTTCGTCAATCTGGTACTGTTCTTCTTCTTCTTCTTCTTGTTCCATATAGGCCAACTACGGACCACGATATTCAACTATTTGCTTGGAGTGGGTCTTGATGTTTGCCCAGTAGTCATGCATCCTCTGCCTGTGTTGTTCCTTTCTCTCCTTCCTCCAGAGACCAACTGTATTCTTCTTTGGGGGTTTGTCCTGGAACTTCATTTGCTTTAGTTTACTCCTGAGAGACGTTCGTTCTTTTATGTCTTTCTTCGTAACTCCCATCTTCACAGATCTTTGTGCACCTCTATCAGCCATTGTATTGTTCATTCTTAATAGTGTTGTTTTGTGTATATTAGGGCTTTCACGGCCCGGATTATATAAATAATTCATGCTTTTTGGGCTAATGCCGTGTGTATTTAGATTATAACCATACGTTTCGGAGAAACCTTGCCTCCTTTTTCAATGGAAATCGAACAATGTGGCCAAAGAAAGTATATCAATGAGATTACAAAAATTACACAAAAATATCGATAAATTCCTCGGTTCGTCACCAGAGAGCAGCTGCCAGAAATTACTGTATGGACCATGGTAATGTAATCTCATTGATATACTTTTTTTGGCCACATTGTTTGATTTCCATCGAAAAAGGAGGCAAGGTTTCTCCGAAACGTACGGTTCTAATCTAAATACACGCGGCATTAGCCAAAAAAAACATGAATTATTTAAATAGTGTTGTTGTTTTAAGGTGCGGAACAGCGAGGAAATTTCTCTAAGGCAGGTGTAACTGCCATTTTGAAAAGGAACCTTCTGACCTGAGAACGGCTATCAAAAGATCTATTTCCATGTTCTGAAATGCAGTGATCAACAAGAATTTAATACCGGCGTACCTTGAGAATAACAACGCAGAACCTTGTACTGACATTGTTTCCTTATTATAGGTTATCTTACAGTAGGCTACTTACAATTCTCTCCCCATAGTCGCCAATGATGCTTGGAATGTTGGTGTGCAACAACACTTTGTGATGCGATCCTCCAGTTAAGGATTTGTATCAAATCAATCTTGAAGTTGGTTGGTCAAAACGTGTAGCATTCTTAATAGTACGACATTTACTTATATTAAAAACTAGCAACCCACCCCGGCTTCGCCCGGGAACAGTTATGAATGCATTAAGTGATAAGCGCTGTTTATCGATGTCAATCAACTATATGACCTATATCCGTTTTAGGTCTCGGCATGATGGATTAAAATCACTGACTGGACTATTAATTATATTATCATAGAGACAGCATGTGCAACGAATTATTTTTCACCTTCCGTCCAATCTAAAAACATTTATAGTGGACGATGTATTGAAGTTAGAGATATGCTCTCGCAGACGCTTTTGTAGAACTTTTCATTCTTACACTCATAGTAGATCTGTTTAACGGTTTGCCCAGCGTAAGCATTAAAAAACGCACGGACGCCAGGTTTCCTTTAGACTTTTTCACTGAAATCGTTATTGCTTGGCTTCCTTTGATCATAAATAAATTATTTACAACAGAAACTTTCCTCAAGATATCCTTTACAGAATGGTAAAAACCCGCATCAAAATCCATCCAGAGGTTCTCGAGATTACCCGTGACATCCAAGAATCGGGGACTTTGTTTTATACTTAGAGATGATAAGCTCTTTACGTAGAAGAGAGCAATGCATCCTTATACAGTGAGAGCCTTCTCTATAGAATAGAACCTCGCAGACGCCGCGTGGCGGACGGGTCACTGTGTGTTGACGCCTGTCGAGCAAGGCACTAGCGCTAGCAGCAGCTTAGCGCCCAACTAGTTCAACACATTTACACTTCTTAACGCATTGAATAATCATATTTACTCACATGTAGTTGGTGGAAATAATGTTCTTAATTTTCTAAACACACGTTACACCAACGTAGGAAGTTTTGGTACACTCGTTGTAATTCATCCTCACTGATATTTCCTTCTCGAGAGCCTCCAGAGAACGCGGATTGTTTCTATATACCTTTTGCTTGAGGTTCGCTCACAAATAACAAGTAGTTCCGTGACGAACTAAAGAGCCTACTTTTCTTAAAATTTAAGATTCATGCCAATCTATACAGACCTATCTGCAATAATAACGATATCAAGTTCCTAATACCAACATTTCTAAGTACTGCAGTTTGAAATACACCTAAAATAATGTAGCCTAATACAGTAACTTACTACAGTTGGCAGCCCTGGTGACACTGAATATATTCTTAGCTCCATCTCTTAAGGTATAGAATGCACGTACAAAATTTGGTTGAAGTCTAATGGATAGTATGGACGTTACATGCTGTTGGATATTGGATTTTCAGTGCGCGTAAAGTCATGTTGGGAACAAAGTCATGTATGTTATGCTAAGAATTAATCTGAAATATTACGATCTATTATATTGCCAATTTTGGATAAAATCCATTTGTTAGTATAGAAGTTACATGTAATTAAAAATTGAAACTATCAGAAAGCTTAGAATCATGTTGGCAGCACTAAGTTATATTAGTTACTCCAAATTAATCTAGAATGTCAGGTACTATACGCGTGCTAAGTTAAGAGCTGAAGGCTTGCATACATTTCTGATATATTGACATTAGGATTAAAAACAAATAGAGAGAACATTTATTAACAGTTGGCAGCCCTGCTGATTCCTACGAATACGCATAGTAATAACTGTTATGGTACACAAAACACATACGAAATTTGGTTGAAATCCATTTGTTAGTATAGAAGTTATATGCATTTAAAAACTTGACCTATCAGCAGGCTTAGAATCGTGTTGGTAGCACTGATGTATGTAAGTTACACCGAACTTGTGTAGAATATCAGGTACTATACGTGTGCAAAGTTTAGACCTGTTGGCTTGCATACTTTCTGATATATTGGCATTAGGGTTACGTGAGAGCATTTATTAACAGTTGGCAGCCCTGGTGGCTCTTTAGAATTTGCACAGTCATATGTTTTGTAGTGCACATAGTACGTACGAAATTTGGTTGAAATCCAATCGATAATATAGAAGTTACATGCATTTAGAAATTGGACCTACCGGCAGGCTTAGAATCATATTGGCAACACTGGCATGTATGAACTTCAGAAAATTAATCTGGAATGTTATTATCTATACGTGTTTCAATATTGGAATAGTTCGCATGTATAACGTCTGAGATATCTGACATAGAGCTGAAGTTTCAATTGCGATTTTTCAATAGTTGGTAGCACTGACGTCAATTTCAAATACGGTCGTGATATATTCAGATATAGATCTTTACTCTTACCAAATTTGGTTTTGATAGCTGCAGCCGTTTAGGAGTTGATAGTGGGGGGAACACACAGCCAGACAGACGGAAGGTCAGACAGACACACATTTTCCCGGATCGATCTCATAAGTCTACTTTTTCCTCATTTTTGCAAAATGTGAAAAGTAGGCTAAAAATCTCAAGGCGCTGAAAATTACGAACACATTTACTGGAAGATTTCTTTCCGAGAAGAAAGGTTTACACGAGAAAAATTCGTTGTTGTGTTCTATACCTAACCATGTTCACGGGATACGATATACTGTAGGCTACAGTACATCAACACAAGTCATGATTATCTCAACGAAGGTATCTTGCCAGCTTTGTATGTAATAAATGCTATGACAGCATCCGGTGCTTCCCAAGCCACCGTTGTGTAATCGGTAAATGCTAGTCAACTGGCGGTGACTAATCAGCAGATTGCCGGGTTTTAGTACCTGAATAGTGTTATCAGATTAGTATCACACGGAGTTGAGATGCACGCTCTATGAATCGCCATCCCGTTCACAACAGATGACGAACCTTGCATCAGTCCATTTATCCGCTGTACGCCACATGTGTTCATAGGGACACCCATAGGACGCAGGAGGAGCTTCCACTTCGTAGGACACGTACTAAAACCTCACAGCCTGCTAATCACTCTCCAGCCGTCACACGGCCCCGGCGAGGTTTTGTTTTATAGAGTATTCGCTCTCTATATACGTTGTTGTTTGAGTCTTCAGTCATTTGACTGGTGAGATGTAGCACTCCATGCCTCCCTGTCCTGAGCTAATCGTTTCATCTCAACATAGCTACCACACCCTACATCTGAGGCAATCTGTTTAACATATTCTAACCTTGGTCTACCCCTACAGTTCTCGTCCTCAAACCTTCCATCCATAACTAAGTTTGTTATTCCTGGATGTCTTAGTATGTGTCCTACCAACCTATCTCTTCTGTTCATTAGCAGTCGCCAGAAACATCTCTCCTCTCCCACTCGTCTTAATACCTCTTCATTGCTTACCCTATCTACCCATCTGATCTTCATCGCTCTCCTGTAACACCACATTACAAACGCTTCAATTCTCTTCTTTTCTGCTGCTTCGACAGACCAAGTTTCACTTCCATAGAGCGCCACGCTCAAGACAAAGGCTTTCAAAAATGACTTCTTAATACCTAAATCTATATTCGATGTCAACAGATTCCGTTTCTGTAGAAATGCGTTCCTTGCCTGAGCCAACCTACTTTTTATATCCTCTTTGCTTCGTCCTACTTCCTTTAGCTTTTCACCTGCCAATTTGATGTCAATAGAGGTTTGTAATGCACTGGAGTATAATTTAGTTCAATTGTTTACATAACCTCAAAATGGCGGCTGTCAATGTGTATAAACATTTGCTGTACCAAGTTTCATTACATTTGGATAGTTAAATCGCGAGAAAAGTCTTATTTAAAAGTCTCAACTTCGCTTGACCGCCATGTTGGTTTTTTAGTCACCAGGTTTTTGAAAGTGTCATAGGTGAACTTTCAGTAACGCCCTTTATCACCATACACAATTTCAGGGCGATATCGGTAATAGTTTCGGAGATATTGAATGCTAGTGAAATATTTCGCACAGCCGCCATGTTGGATTGGTGAGACGTAACAAAATGTGAAGGGCACGGTCGAGGTCGCCGGGAATAGTGCTATAAACTTACCGAGTTTCATTGAAATCGCTCCAGCCGTTTAGATTTTATTAGGGGGACACACACACACACACCTCACACACACACGCACACACACACACACACACGCACACACACACACGGACAAAAGGTGATCTCATAAGCCTATTTTTTTTCAAAATTGAAAATAGGCTAAAAATAGTGTTGCAATGAGCCTCATTATGATACAGTTTTCTGACACATAATAGTCAGGGTCGAACATAAAAAATATTATTTTGTAAGCTTGTTAAGAGTTCAATTTGATGCTCAGTTCTGGGCCATATCACTTTGTATGGCGTCCAAGAATGAGCATAAGGTACCGGTAGCAAGTGCAGCTCACCTGCCGCACGGTTCCCTATATCTGCAGATCTTCTAAACCTAGAGCTAACCTGAGATCCATTCTTGAATTCAAATTTTGCCGCACGAACCTGAATAATAGTGTTTTCATTACAAGATTTTACAGTCAGAAATTTTATCATTTTGTGAAATAGTATTTTTAATTTACATTTAAAATAATTGGACCTGCCTGTTTTGACGTGACAGCATCAAACAATTTGTGACGTTCGTGAGAAAGTGTTACAGTGAAAGGTGATGATATCGTTTTCTCTCTCTTCTGCTGCAATGCTCTCTCTCTCTTCTGTTGCTGCGCTTGAGTGTCGCTAAGGATTTCACGGGTGAACCTCTTGATGGATTTTGATGCGGTTTTCACCATTCTGTATAGGATATCTCGAGGAATATTTCTGTAGAAAATAATTTATTTATGATCAAAGGAAGCAGAGCAGTAACGATTTCAGTGAATAAGTAAAAAAAAATAACACATGCCGTCCGTGCGCTTTTTATACTTACGCTGGGCAAACCGTTAAAAATATCAATATACTATGAGTGTAAGAATTGTTCAGCATGAAAAGTTCTACAAAAAAGTCCGGGAGAGCATATCTCTATCTTCAATGCATCGCCCACTATAAGTGTTTTTACGTTTTCATTTCTTCCAACAATCTCCATTCAAATACTGAGGTGACAGTTTACGAGCTAGCTAGGGGTGAGTCTGTCACCCCAGTTACAGCCTAGCTAGCGGGCGAGCTTATTACCCCTGATACAGCTAGCAACAAACTGTTGAGTCGTATTGAGTTCAGATTTCAAAGAAGAGTGGTTGTGTTTGGAGTTTCCCTGGAAGTGCAACTCGGCTTTTCTTTATTTCACCTGTGAACTTTCCGTTTCGCAAAATACATAATTACAAATATACGAAGCTGAAATTTCGCAAGAGCGACAGTTTAAACAAATCAGTCCGAGAATACGTTGTCAAGCTCAAATATCATCGTGCATCGTAGTTGCACACACCCAATAATTTTGTATGAGTGACAAGAAATATGTTGATTCAACTCGAATGTCCACATGTAAATGTACCTTATCTACATCAATCATGCAAGCAGTTGCAGTATGTCTGCTGAGTGGTGAATCTCTGGCTATTTCAGTACTTCTGAGGGAAAGAGAGATGGGAAAAGGAAAGAGAGGCGCATGCTTGTTGCCTTGTTCTTCTTCGTGTCGCTTTGGCCATCTACGGAACACGCTATTTCAACTGTCCTTTTCCATGTCTTTGCGCCTGGACCTAAACGTTCGCCCAGTATTCCCGCATTCGTTTCCTATGCTGTTCCTTCCTCGCCTCAGTCCATGTCTTGCCAGTTTTTAGTTTTGGCTTTTCTTGAACCATGATGTTCTTGGGGTTTTGACTTTAGTGGAACAGGTCTCTGGATATTTTCGTTTCATATTTATTCATCAATGCCTTACGCTATATTTACAGTACACTGAAGGGAGCCTCTGAAAAGAGCAAAGCCCCACTTCGCATTCGGGATGCGTCAGAGCCCCCACTATAATTATATACTGGGTTATATTTACATATGTACACAAGATGGCAATTAGTGAGAATCGAGCAATGATTACATTATTTACAGTATATACTGTATTGGGGGGGGGGGGGATGGTAAAGGCACATTTATATATGATAAGGGAGAAACAACAAGGGAAGAGATGAAATAAATATTGGAAATAGAGATTAACGGGAAACCCTACCACAACAAGGAATCGGGGCATAATTTATGACGAACAACCTACTTGTTGAACAAATAATGCCACAGCTTCCTCTTGAACTGTTGCTGGCCTTCAGGGAACAAGGTAGGCTGCTCCATGCACAAACCGATCTATTTACAAAACCCAGTTTGTACAGCGTAACTCCTCCAGTGTTATCCCCACTTCACGCAGGTCTTTTTCTACCTCGGTGAACCACGCCTCCTTGGTTTTCTTGTTAAGAAAAAGCTGATGATCCTATTGCTCAACCTTGTAGAACTACCCTTCTCGTACGAATGGTGTCTTTAACCGTCGACACTGAGCTAATACCATTATTTTTATTTATAAACTTGTACACACTAATACATATAAACTTTTAAAAACTAATGCACTTAAAGCACTGTACATCAAATATATTGTTTCCCACCAAGTTTCTGCACTAACGTTTTTTTGTCGTTGTTTTTATTTTCAACTAAAAGTACTTAAATATCTCTCGCCAACTCTTAAAAATAAAAATTTAATCGTGGTCCTTACACTACTCCCCCACCAGTAACACAGTTACGAACTTGATACAATTCAAATATTCTTCACAGCGATAACGTTCTCTAAAAATCGAACTGGACACCTTATAGTTCTTCCAGATTTTGCCAGTCTGGTATTTGTGCCATAGTATGTGGAATAAACTTCAGCACACAACACCGTATCCTCCACAGTGTAATGGCAAAGTTGAGCGACTGTATAGAACCCTGAAGTGTGCGATTAAGGCGCACAACTCTTCTAAATGGACAGAAACCTTACCTACTGTCCTATTGGGTCTGCGCACTGCACTACGAGAAATGTCAAGCCACTCTATTGCACAAATGGTTTATGGTAAAACCATTAGATTGCCAGGTGATTTTTTTGAGGAGCCAATTTCGAGGATTGACTCTGATTCGTTTGCATCCAACTTGCAAAAAGCAGAGCAGGGTCAGAGGGGGGAGAGTAAAGCTGGCAGGCCAATGTCAATTGTGTGAAGCTAGAATGTAGGTGAGATTTGAATAACGCTCATTAAGTTCCAACGGTCACCACCCGCTGCCGGTTGTGGTGGCATCTAGTAGCCAAATTAGCAACAAGGTATCGTTGATGGTAGCATTTGGTAGGAACTACTTGAAACTGACCGTCTGATGTCCTCACCTGAATTACAGATAACAAATTATACAGCCATCACAAATTAACACCGGTTATCAGATAGATTCTACACTCAACAAAGTACACGGGGCTACATAACCGCGTTGTCGCAGTCCCTAAACTGAGGAACCAACCAACCAACTCCAGATTTCATGTCATGACATCACCTTGTGATTTATTTAACGGGTGAAACACTTGGATACTTTTAAAAAGATAGCCAATCCTGTCTTCATACATCTGCATCAACTTCAGATTTGGTAAAGAAATATTGGCAATGATACAATCTGATAGCAAGTTTCTTGCGAGGAATGTAAACCATTTCTTTGAGAGATGGAGACAAACAAAAACAAAAAAGAAGGAAGTAGAGCGCGGCTTAAGAAAGATAAATTCAGTCTACTTGAACTAATCACCAGAGGTCACGTAGTGCTCGTGGGTGCTGCACATCAGCGAGTGTCCATCTGTTCACGGCCGTTAAGGCACGTACACATCTCTTCCTTTGTCTTGTGGTGACAGGTACAGGTACACATCCAGTGACGTGGCCTGATCGCAGGCGCGGATCTAGAGTTTGGTTTGGGGGGGGGTCAGAGATTCGATCTAGAGTTTGGCCTGGGGGGGGGGCGGTGGGGGGGTCAGAGAATCGAAATTGTTAAGAAAAATGGTATCACTAAAAACGCAATCACAAAATAACCAAACGTACAAAACCAGACCAATTTTTTTTGCAAGCTTTATGGATAGAAATTTGATGCGTTTAGCGCACCAAAAATATTCGTACAAATTGCAACGGCGTGTTTTGCGACTTTTACATCGAGCTTCGAGAAAAGGATCAAGGTGAAGGCACGTTACAGTTTCGGCAAGTCGAGTTGGTACCGACAAAGGGAGAAAGTCACAGCTTAAATTGCCAACCAAGCTTGCAGTTTGGACGTCGGCAAATTTTTTGGTGCGAAAAAAAGCCCCAGTTTCCTATCCGTGCATTGCTGCACTTTCATCGTGACATCACTATAAACATCGATTCGGTAATCACAAGGTTTGCTAAACAAAATAGACGAGTTGATTTTGTTGTATAACTAATAGTTTTTATACAAGAGGTTTGAAGTTGTAAATATGTAGTACAGTTGTAACAGAACATAATAATTCCAATAACGATAATTCAGTATTGAATAAAATGAAAAAAAAAACTGTTTTTCAGTTAAAATTCATTAAGTTTTATTTGTCTGGTAATTGTGTTTTCGTTTTTTGAGTTTGCAAAAAAAAATTGGTCTCCGTTTGGGGGGGGGGGGGGGTCATGACCCCCGTGACCCCCCCCCCCCTTGAATCCGCGCCTGCCTGATCGTCTAACTGCATAACACCTATATAAAACTAGCTATACCTGGCATGCGTTGCAATGCCAATCAAAGACAAATAGAGAAAGAAAGGAAGATACAGGTCGGACGTTTGTTTTACAAGGGGACCCTACGGCAATCAGATTTTTGTAATTTTTTCCGCTTCGGGTACGTAAAGTTCAGACCTCTAACAATAATTTCTCCAAGCCGTTCGATGCCATATTTATAAATTCTCGATAAAATCGACTTCCAAGTTTTCCGAGCGCTTTATATCCAGTAAAGATGTTACTGAGTTCGAGCTCACCCGGGAACGTTCGGGGCCCAGTAATCGCCGGGACGCTAGTTAGAGTCTCACTTCGGGTGCTATATTTTCTTTTCTTTCAATTCATATACACGATACACGAAGAACTGTTATTCGTAATAATGACAGATCTCGAAGAAACCGCCATATTCAAAAATTCCATCACATTCAATTTTACTCATTTCATTGTTTACATTTATTCTTCTATTCATATTTTTATTAATCTACATGGTGTGAATATTATTGTTGGATATTATTTTTGTCCCTTATTCGCAATTTCAAATAAGAGATAATTAGAAGTGAGACGTGCGCTCTTTCATTGGAAATTAAAATTAAATATCTGTGAATTATTACAGACTTGATGATTTTTATATTTCAATCACATTAGCAGTATATGAATTGAAAGAAGAAAAGAAAAAATTATAGCGCCCGAAGTGAGACTCGAACTAGCGTCCCGGATATTACTAAGCACGAACGTTACCGGGCGAGCCACGCGTCCTCCTCGAACTCGGTAACATTATTACTGGATATGAAGCACTTGGAAAACATGGAAGTCGATTTTTTCGAGGATTTATGAATATGGCATCGAACGGCTTTGGGAAATTATTGTTCGATGTCTGAACTTTTACGTACCCGAAGCGGGAAAAATAACAAAAATCCGATTGCCGTAGGGTCCCCTTGTTAGACAAGTGAAAAATCTTAATGGAATAACAACGTTATTGGTTATACGTCCCTTTTAATAACTGCGGCTTTTAGAGACGCCGGAGTGACAGAAATTTTCCCCGAAGGGGATCTTTAACGTGCCAGTAAATGTACTGACACGGCCCCGTCACAAATGCACACCCTCAAATGCCAACTGGCTGCGCAGGGATACGATCCTGCAACCTTGGATACAGCAAGCGAGAACGTTACCGCTGAGCCACGCAGCCAGCCCAAGAAAGAAACAAAGAAAGAAGGAAAGATTTAAAAAAAGTGTTTGAATTGTAATTTCGTAACAACTAGGTCGTTTGCGCCATGGCCGTGTTCGAACCGGCAGCGAAGCCAGAGTTCAGTTGTAAGAACTGCACTTTACCACTGACCCACACCAGCTGGTAAAAATAAAAATAAAAGATAATCGGTGTGGAGAGATTGATAGACAATCTTACAGGCTGCATTATTAGAGCTCTAGTGAGACAGCATGTCACCTCGCGATGAATCAGCAAGCCATTCTCACACCCAGTGGCGTACGCAGGATTTCCTTCTGGGGGGGTTCGTTAATAAAATAGAGTAATTGTGCACATTATTAAAGGGACAGATGACCTTGCTGTTTCGCCCCTTAAAACAACAGTTAACATCATAATTAAAATGACATTTCGATTGATATTCATAAAAAACAATAATTAAATAACCGTTCTCTATGCATGTCAACTATTATAGGCCTTATTATTTTTTCGACACAATGAAAAAATGAAAAAAAAAATGGAAAACCGTAACTAAATATTAAAACTGTAACGATGCAGTGTTATCATCATGACCATAGTTACGTGGTTGCTTATAATATTGATATTTTGTGAGAGTAACATAATGTTTTGCTCTCCGTGTTCCTACTGCCATTACTATTGACTCAAAATCTGCCAACTTGATGCCTTTATCTGTATCATTAATTGGAATAAATTGCAGAAACTCCTCATGTAAGTTACTGAATTATCCTTAACGAAACGGACATACAATTAAAGCAACCCGAAGCGACGTGAAAAAGGTTACCGATCGCACACTTCAACAGTAAAACTGATCCATGGCTTGCTACAACGCTGAAGGAGTCTCGCTGGGAGTTGAATGCAGGACATTTACCAAGTGAGGAACGTGACCACATTTAAATATATACAGGAGTAAGAAGGTGATAGATGGGACAATATAAAGATTCAAGTATAGAAATGTCTGTGTGTGTGGGGGGGGTAAACCCTGATGCCCCCCGTCGGTACGCCACTGCTCACACCTGGCATTGCGTTTTTTTTTTTTTTTTTTTAGTGCCGGAAGTGTCCGAGGACATGTTCGGCTCGCCAGTTTTGTAGCTGCTTCGAGACGGACACCCAATGGGTGAGCTACAAGTACCGTTGGGGAGGGAAGGAGGGAAGTTGGAACGGAAGGACGAGGAGTTGGAAGGTAGCGGCTGTGGCCTATAGTTAGGGACCAACCCCGGCATTTGCCTGGAAGGAAGATGGGAAACCACAGAAGACCATCTTCAAGGTTGCCGGCGGGGGGATTCGAACCTCCTCGCCTCCCGGATGTGAGAGACTGCCATCAGTCATGCCGTAACCACCACGGCTAACTCACCCGGTTGGCATTGCGGTGTGATAAGTATACAGATTGTGCAATTGGGCTACTGTGGGGTTTAAGGCTTTCGGTGAAGTCCCTCACCCTTTTGTGTTACATAAATAATTTGTAGCCAGAAACCTTCACTGGAGTGCACACAACAACTCACCCAATATTCATCGCAATCGGATGAATGGTATATGAACGCACAGGGGACATACACACAGACAGACTGACTAACACGTAACAGAGTAAGCTTAAAAGGCGCACGGAAGGCAGGTTTTCACTTCGACTCGATTCACTGAAATCGCTACTGCTCGGGTTCCTTTGGTTATAAATGAATGTGTTTCTATAGAAACCTTCCTCGAGAAGGTGAAAACCGCATCAAAATCAATCCAGTAGTTTTCGACATTATCCGTTACATCGAAGAATCAGGGACTTCGTTTGATTTATACTATGTAGAGTTACCACTCCTCCCCCACGATAAATACAAATACACATCGAATTGAAGGGCCAAAATTATTAAGTTAGAGATGCTGAATAAATGCCAAAAATACAATACAATTCAAATTAAAAATACATCTCGAATTTTATTTTCCTCTTGCAATTAGTGACAGTTCAAATATAAAAAAGAATTAGATTCACTCATTCTATTAATTCTCTTTCCTTCCAAAAGTTTCCTTCATCCTTGGAATCACTTTCAAATTTACTATTCTTCAAGATATTCAATGATCCTTGAAATCACTCTTTCTCCTTCAAACACTTTTTTCTTTCTAAAGCTTTCTTTTATCCTTGGAATCACTCTTTCTTTTTAATATGCTTATTTCTCTATTTCTTCATAAGTTTACAGTTGTCTATTTCTCCCTCACTTCTCTGTAAGTCTCGTAAGACCCCCAGTCAAACACCCTTGTCTCATTTGAATTCACAAATTTCCAAAGAATTACGTTTTCGTCTCCAGATTCACTTTTTTCTTGAGATTTTCGTTGCTCTCTCTGGAATTCATTAACATAAACCTGAAACTCTATTTTTCGCCTTGGAATGAGTTTTCATTGACCCACACAGTCTATGAGCCCATTCACCAACCAATTCAAGCAACCGCGAATAAGAAATACCACCATATGCTAGCTATCCATCGAGTTTGCAGAATAAATAGAGCAAGTCTAAACACGTTGAATCAAAAGAGCTGTAGCTAACTAATTCAACAGCCGGTCCCTGTTCGCGAGTGTGCAACATTCGTCTATTTGCTTTGCGAGAAAACAGCATATCCCCGACACATTCCAGCAGATGTATACACGGAGAGCCCACCACTATTTGTTTCAAGGTCTTGACGAATAATTTTAACTCCAGGATTTCCTCTGGCACGCCACAAGATGAGCGGTCTTGACAAGAGTGCCCCTCAGGGTCCAGATTTACCTCCCCTACTGTTAGAAATTTCAATAAATATTTATAAGTCAGTACATATAGACTTAAAAACATTCTCGGTGAGCACAAATTCCATTTTTCGTCAGGATATAATAGTTCTATCATTTTCCTTATTAACGGTCGACTTGCTATTGAATTTTGAATTTTCTCCTTGGGGATACATTTATGTGGGAAAATCTCCGTGTGGAGAAATTTATTTGGAAAAATCCCGTGTGAAGGAATTTATGTGGGAAAATCCCGTGTGGAGGAATTTATGTGGGAAAATGCCCGTGTGGAGGAATTTATGTGGGGAAATGCCCGTGTGGAGGAATTTAGGTGGGAAAATGCCCGTGTGGAGAAATGTGTGGGAAAATCTCCGTGTGGAGGACTTTATGTGGGAAAATCCCGTGTGGAGGAATTTATGTGAGAAAATCCCCGTGTGGAGGAATTTGTGAGAAAATGTTGTGTTAAGGAATTTAGGTGGGAAAATCCCTGTGTGGAAGAATTTGTGGGAAAATCCCCATGTGTTAAAATCCCTGTGTGGAAGAATTTGCGGGAAAATCCCTGTGATAAGGAATTTATGTGGGAAAATGCCCGTGTAAACAAATATTTTGGAAAATCCCCGTGTGGAGGAATTTACGTGGGAAAATTCACGCATGGAGGATTTTTTGTGGGAAGAATTGCCGTGTGGAGGAATCTATGTAGGAAAATCCCCGAGTGGAGGAATTTATGTGAGAATCCCTGTGTAGGGGAATTCATATGGGCAAAATTTCCGTGTGGAGGAATTTATGTGGGGAAATTCCCGTGTAGATGAATTTATGCGGGAAAATCCCCCGTGGGGAGGAATTTATATGGGAATACTCTCTTTGGGGAGGAATTATTTATGATAGGAGGTCGGGGGGGGGGGGGGGCGGCAACCTCCTCCAAATACATGCTAAAATAGGCGAAAATTGAATGTTCTAGCGACGCTACTGTAACCTGCCCACATAAATTAATCCAAGGCAGTGATTTTCTTACGAAACTTCGATCATCAATTTCGTAACTACTGGCTCATAAAAAGCTAATCCCCGCGAAACGAAAATCCATCGTTCAGGGACGGTAAGAGGATTTCCATGTCCGCCAAGACTGAAAACAACAAGTGCTGATGTAATCCTTAATGACATGGGAGGAGAAGACAGAAAAACAATCAGCTGCTAGGCACTGCTCGAGTCCAAGCTGTGCGAACTTGAGAGGTGAGGTGAGGTGGGAGACGGGAAGAGAAGGGTCTGTCGTGTTATCTGGAATTTTTGTCTATTCCAATACTGCTAACATAGGGCCGTTGCCTAAACCACTGTGGTGTTGCGAATGAGTGAGTGAGTGAGTGACAGACCAATGTATTTGGTTCTGTTACTACGCACGGACCGGGAACAGCGCTAATCTACATAATCATCATCGTCCGCGATTCACAATTCCTCTCAGGTTCACGGAGCTTGGACCAGAGTACTATCTTGCCAGCTCCGTATGTAATACAGTGAAACCTCTATTATGAGACCAGCGACTGTTCCATGGAAAACTGGTCTTTTAGAGGGGTGGTCTCATAATAGGGGTAGGCATTAAAAATAATTTTATACTGCATTTTTAATATAGCACAGTTGGAACACATACTTCATTACAATTTATCTGCATTGGTTCACATTTAGTACAAATTATTTACAATTAGTTATTATCTGAGCTCTTGTCATTTAAAAAGTCACGAATTGATCTCTGTTTCAGATTAGCGCATCTTTTTTTTTTAACAATTTCACTTTCTAGAATATCTCTGAGTTCGAAAGTCCATTAATTTGTTCTGGGTTCGAACAATCTTCTTGGAGAGCCGTTTTTTTTTGTATTTTGTATACATTACATAACACTTTTTCTAACGACATTGTATGCTGACGCAGTTCTGTGCCAACAGAACCATTGTTTACATCATCACCCTCATCACCATCTCCAATGGGAAGGTAGACGAGAAGTGGTCTTTTGAAAGAGGTCAGACTGAGAAAATGCCTGGTCTTTGGTCGGGGAGAGGGGTGGTCCTTAAATAGAGGTAACAAATACATTGGCCTTATGAGGTTTTAAATCGGTTCCAAGAAAAATCGGTCTTTAGGAGGGGTGGTATTTTAATAGGGGTGGTCTTTTAGAGAGGTTCCACACCAAATGCAATTACAGCATTCAGAGCTTCCCGACCCGCTCTTTTGAAATCGGCAAATGCTAAACATGAGGTAACTTATCATTAGGGACCGGACATTTATGCACTTAAAATGTAGAAAATATGCTTGCAATTATGCACTCAAAATGTAGAAAATATGCATTAAAATTGAAAAATATGTCAATGTTATTCACTCTTCTTTCCCGCCCTTTGCCGTAATAAGTGCAGTCGTTTTTGCATGTTGTTCAAGCTGAAATTTCTTTGCGGATTTCACTTCCTTCGAGCATATTTGACAATAGACGACAACGCCGTAATCACTATTACCTGACACCCACTGATTAATAAATACTTTCTGTTGCTCTTCTCTTTAGGCATTTTGAGGCAGCATGCTTATTTCGTTATCTGTTGCCCAGAAAGTCGCTTACAAGGGATGTCCAACACGCAGGCAAAACCAATTGTGCTCAAGATTTTTTAAATTAAACTTAATTTTAAACGTATACAGGGTGTTCGCAGCAAGCCCTACATTGTGCTGTAACTCGTTTGTTTTTCAAGATATTTTAATTTTGACACTTGCTTTGTAACGTACTTTTCAAGCTCTAAAACTTATGTTCCGTTGGTTTTTGTGTGAAGTTCACGCATAACGCGCAAATCAACTTTCTGTGGCACGGTTTTGGCACTATTTTGCCAAAATCGGTTTTTTGACATCACCTATCGAAAGAACGACATCATATCAATCGAATTAGCCACCAAAATATCTGTTTTTGCCCAAATCAAACTCGCAAAATGCGATTTTGTGTTTAGATTGGTTCGACCGGGCCAGGCAGAGGCAGGTCGCATGCTATAAGTGGACGATAATCTAAACACAAGCACGCATTTTGCGAGTTTGATTTGGGTAAAAACTGATATTTTGGTGGCTAATTCGACTAATTCGATGTCGCTCTTTCGATAGGTGATGTCAAAAAACCAATTTGGGCAAAAAAGTGCCAAAACCGTGCCAAAAAAAGTTGATTTGCGCGATATGCGCGAACTTCACACAAAAACCAACGAAACAAACGTTTTAGAGCTTGAAAAGTACTTTCCAAAGCAAGTGTCAAAATTAAAATATCTTGAAAAACAAACGAGTTACAGCACAAAGTAGGGTTTGCTGCGAACACCCTGTATAAGAAACCTTTGTTTGCAGATGACACTCAAACTTATATTAGCCGAAGACGCGGTGGCTGCTGATCTCGTCATCCGCTTTATGAGTGAGAGTGGGTTAGGGCCAGCAATCTAAATTTCAGTGTACCATTGACTCAACAACTTCTTCGTTTTTGAATGATGATTTTTGTTTTTCTATAATTTGTTTACTTTTATAATTATTAGTATTATTTAATTTTTTTGTTTTATTAATTTTCGGTTTTTTCAAATTTAGGTATCCATCTCTAAATTTTAAATTCCATTCCAAATTCGTATATTTTAATCTGTGTTAAGAGGGGAAAATGACCTCGTGGTTCCGTCACTTAAAACAACAATAACTAACTAACAAATGTAGCCTATAAGGTGCGTTCAAAAAGTAACGAGGCGGAGGCTGTAATGCGCAAACCGATGACGACATCGGCTAATCGTGGCGTGTGTAACGAGGGGTGGTTCTGACCAGAGCGTGGAAGGTCACAGCCCGTCGATAGAGGGCACGTGTGCACGTCACGTGACGATACAAAGCGAGCAGCAGCATGCATCAATCGTCCAACGCTGCCAGTCGCATTGCAAACAGTGACATGGAGGCGTCAACCGAAGAGCAAAGAGGTGTTGTTCGGTTTCTGACAGCGAAAGGAGTAGAGGGAACGGACATTCATCGCCGAATGTCACAAGTGTACGACGAACACTGCATGTCCCTTGCAAGGGTCAAGGCGTGGCACAAGCGCTTCAGGGAAGGACGGGTGTCGTTAGCCGATGACGCCCGGTCTGGGGCACCCCCCTTCATTACCGATGACAACGTCCAGCTGGTTGATGCACTCATTACCCAGGACCGCCGAGTGACAGTGAACGCCATAGCCGCCGTGGTCGGATTGAGCGTCGTAAGTGTGCACCCCATCATGAAGGAACGACTGCACTTGCGCATAGTGTGTGCCCAATGGGAGGTTCTCGGCCACCCTCCATACAGTCCAGACCTCTCCCTGTGATTACGCCATGTTTGGTCCCCTGAAAACGATTCACATCGCAGCCCAGGGAATTTTATGAGACAGCCACTCACCGCCTCGTGTCACAGTGGGACAAGTGCCTCAACAGCCAGGGCCAATACTTCTAACATACAGGTACTGCTTTCTGTAATTATGCCTCCGGCTTGTTACTTTTTGAACGCACCTTATATATGCTAAAATATGCAATAAATCCAATATACCCTCAAAATATGCATTTGCATATGCGGATATGAATTTTCTAAAAATACGGTCCGTACATATCACTCCCTGCCCGTCACACGGCCCGGTGAGGCTCCGTTCTATAGCACTGTATTAGCACTGTATGGATTAGCAACTGAGGAGCTCCTCAATGCAGTTGTGTCTTGCCTGAACACGCTCGGCTATGATGGTGGGTGTTCTAACAAGTGGCTTGTCAATCAGGTGACCTTGACCGATATTAGAGACGAGCGAATATGGTCCTAGTAATGACTTATACAAGGCTATCTTTAGTATTCAGACCGCCCTGCTCGGCACACCGGATATCCCGTCACTCCCCCGCATGGCATGACGTCACTTTGTGACCGGAAACAATTGTGATTTCGATAAGAATTATATTGTCAATGAAACGGAAGAAAAAAATATGTAATGCCTGACTTGAAATAGACATTCTTGACTATTAATAGTGATGGTGTTGCTAACAACGGAAGTTCGGAGTTATTCGGCACTGTTGCTAAATTATATTGGCTAAAAATCACTAGGTATTAAAGGCTCCCACACACAGCGCGATATGCAGTTCGGATAGTTCGGGAAGATATCTAATTACTAGGGCTAGAATTTCGATAACTTTGCATCTCATTTTTGGTAAGCCCAATTCATTAATGATTTGTATATAAATGTGTTTGAGAGTATAATAATAATAATAATAATATCGTATGGCCTCGGATGCCGGGTGCAAGCTTTGTTATTTGGCACTCAGAGGGTAGCTTGCATGTCGAATTTTTCGTTGTTCCTTGACTATGAAAGTCAAGGAGGTTAGATGTTAGATATCTAAGCTCCTTGAACATTATAGCGCTTACTAGTAGAGACCTTTGTGAGTGGCGGAAACTCCCGAGATTAATTTTGCCATTATGAACTCGGCCTACTGAATTCAAATGGGTTCTTTGACATGACAACATCGTATGACAAGCGTGTCGTATTTTTGCCGCCTTTCAAAAATCACTTACCACGGCCAGGAGCGAACCTGAAATCTTGGGGTTAGTAGACCGACACGATATCCCCTCACCCACCGTGGCAAGCTGTTTGAGAGTAAGAGGTTCGGAACTAAGCATACTTATAGGTTTTTTTTTTTTGTTTTTTTTTTTTTGCATTTTATGCATTTTTCAACATTTATCGGGGTTTATTGTATTTTATGCATTTTTCAATACATATCAGGGTTTATTGCATTTTTATGCATTTTTCAATAATTATCAGGGTTTATTGCATTTTTCAATACTTATCGGGGTTTATTGAATTTATATGCATTTTCCAATACTTATCAGGGTTTATTGAATTTATATGCATTTTTGAATAATTATCAGGGTTTATTGCATTTTTCAATACTTATCGGGGTTTATTGAATTTATATGCATTTTCCAATACTTATCAGGGTTTATTGAATTTATATGCATTTTTGAATACTTATCGGGGTTTATTGAATTTATATGCATTTTCCAATACTTATCAGGGTTTATTGAATTTATATGCATTTTCCAATACTTATCAGGGTTTATTGAATTTATATGCATTTTCCAATACTTATCAGGGTTTATTGAATTTATATGCATTTTCCAATACTTATCAGGGTTTGTTGAATTTATATGCATTTTTGAATACTTCAGAGTTTATTGAATGTATATGCATTTTTGAATACTTATCAGGGTTTATTGAATTTATATGCATTTTGAATACTTCAGAGTTTATTGAATTTATATGCATTATGAATACTTCAGAGTTTATTGAATGTATATGCATTTTTGAATACTTATCAGGGTTTATTGAATTTATATGCATTTTGAATACTTCAGAGTTTATTGAATGTATATGCATTTTTAAATACTTATCAGGGTTTATTGCATTTATATGCATTTTTGAATACTTATCAGGGTTTATTGAATTTATATGCATTTGAAATATCCATGGGTGTACTTTACTTTTCTTTAAAGTTTTGAAGGGTATTCATGTACACCCCTTATTATTCCTGTATCTACGTGATTGGGGATGGATGCGATTAATTTCTATGTAGCGGAGGGTTCTTAAAGCCTGATGCCCTTCCTGGTGACCGGAGATGAATGGCCCTGAGCTGAGCGAGGAGTTGGACGAACGTGATCGTGGCCTATTAGATGGTTTGGTTCTGGCATTTGAGTTGATCTGTAAATGGGAAATTGTGGAAAACCATTTCAAGGACGGCCAATGGTAGGTTCGAACCCGTTTGTCTACTGAGCCCGCAGCAACCTGGACCCATGGCCTTGCGCCTCAGCACGGCCGGTTTCGTCTTTTCAAGAGGGATATTTTCGGTTTTAAATTTCGCATTTCTTAATAAGTTATTTAATTTGCTTACTTCTTAACTTACGATAGATAACTCCATTTAACAAACTTAATCTTTACTAAACTGTACTATTTCATTCCACGTGATTTTGAATTTATATTCTGAAACCATATATCAAGAGTAAAATGTTAGCAATTTTAAGGGAATTTTATAAATAAATAAATAAATAAATAAATAAAAATTGGAGATCTTCAGATCATAACTGCATTTTTCATTTTTTTTTATAGGACATCAAAATTCTAGCCCTGCTAATTACGTTGCGATATGGGAATCCCCACAAAGGCGCGGTATTCCCGAGAGCGCGATATAATCGCCTCGGTAAACAGTCATTGATCAATCCTTGCAAGAAGATGAATGAGACATGTTGTTGTTGTTGTTGTTGTTGTTGTCAGTGGCGTAACTGCGAGGGGGCCCTGAGCGCGGCTTCGGGGGCGTAATTGGTACCATGCTGAGCTTCTATGCCCATGATCGCGGGTTCAAACCCGGTCGAAGTCGTCGGAATTTTTAAGAGCGTTAGAAATCCCTCAGTATGCCTTCCTTCGGAGGGGAAGTAGAGCTGGCGGGCCGATGTCATACATTTATGGCATGCAAAAGAACCTTCCACTAACTACAATTGTGTGAAACAACATTTGTAGGTTAGGTTTGATTAATGCTCAACAACGAAGTTAATATAACCTTACACATTATACAAGTGAATACACGTGTTACTCCACAAGCCTGCTATATACAATGATTGCTTTTCTGTTCCAGCGTTCCAACCATGGTGACCGTGGATAGGTCCTGTTGTGGCTGTGGTCTGAAGACGGGGACCGTAATGATAGGAATTCTACAGCTGGTAGGAATCATCCCTTCCTAAAGCTATCCATTACACCAGAAAACCCATGGGAGGCAAAATCAAAATGAAAAGTACAAGAAATGAATACCTCCGCAATTTTCCAACCACCCCGAGCCGAGAAAAAGTTACCTTACAAAAATGATAACAACTTTGTTTTTTGCACACAAAAAAAAATTGAAATTAATAAACCAGTTATACAACATTCCAATGTGTATTGTGTTAAAATTTGGATTCGATCTGATGACGGGTTTTTGAGATACAGTACTAATTCTTAAATGTGACGCAAGGTTGAAACACGCTTAAAAACGGGCACTTTCTGTGATCCAACTGAGATAACAAATATTAAAATATAAACTAAAAATTCCAAACTTACATGAACTAACGTAAAATAGAACGATGAAAATGATGATGTTATTGGATTTTATGTTGGCTTATTGGTTACTTCACAAACAAACTTCAAACTCGAGTGCACATAATATTGTGGACGACAGTTGCACACAGTCGCATTGTTATGATGTGAATCATACCTCATAAGTTGTCCTTATTGACATATAAATAACAAGTAGTTCCGTGAAGAACTATACAGCCTATTTTCATATATCCTACTTATGTTAACTGCCACTATCAACATACTAAATTTCAGTTTGATTGCTGTAATAGATTCGTAGATATTGAGAACCGACTAAATATTTCGGATGGTCGCCATGATGGATTTTATATATGTAGGTCCTAGAGTTATGTACTGTTACATGAAGATTATTGTGTACGTGTAGCATTCAAACTTCAATCGCAAGAAATAAAAACTTAATTTTAAAAATCGCACAGCCGCCATCTAAAGGTTATGTAAACAATTGAACTAAATTAGATACCAGTGCATTACAATGTGCATAAACATTTCCTGTACCAGATTTCATTGCGTTTGGAACATTAAATCGCGAGAAAGGTCTTTTTAAAATTTTCAAATTCGCTTGGCCGCCATGTTCGTTTTGTAGTTAACCGGTTTTTGAAAGTCTTATAGATGAACTTCCTGTAGTGTCCTTTATCTCCGTACAAAATTTCAGGGTGATACCGCTAATAGTTTCAAAGATATAGAATGCCGGTGAAATATTTCGCACATCCGCCATCTTGTGGTTATGTAAACAATTGAACCAAGTTAGATGTCGGTGCATTACAATGTGTATAAACATTACTGTGCAAAGTTTTATTGCGTTTGGGTGGTTAAATCGCGAGAAACGTCTATTTAAAATCGCAAATTCGCGTGGCCGCCATGTTGGTTTTCTAATTTTTCAAAAGTCACATAGGTGAACTTCTAGTAGTTCCCTCTATCACCGTAAAAAAATCCAGGGTGATACCGGGAATAGTTTCGGAGATATTGAATGCTGGTGAAATATTTCGCACAGCCGCCATGTTAGATTGGTGAGACGTAACTAAATTGGAAGGGCACGGTCGGGGTCGTCCGGAATAGTGCTATGAACTTACCGAGTTTCATTGAAATCGCTCCAGCCGTTTGGAAGTTATTAGGGGGGACAAACGGTGATCTCATAAGCCTATTTTTTTTCAAAATTGAAAATAGGCTAAAAAATACCTATGAATAGAGCCCTGTGCGGATAAAGAAAACGTTATCCGCAACCGCACGACTGCATCCACCCCTCATCCGCACGTTAGTTATCCGAATCCGCTGACATTGCAATACTATGTTGAGCCTACTTTCGATTTTTTTCAAAAAATGAAAGTAGACGTCTGAGATCTACACGGGCCAAAAATTGTAAGTCTGTCTGTGTTTGTGTGAGAGTGTGTGTGTGTCTGTCCCACCCCCAACCCCTATCAATTCAAACATGACGAAACCAAATTGAACCAAATTTGGTACAGAGGTAGCACCAGCAAAGGACACCTTAGTGTCATGTTTTATATCATCGCCATCTTGACGGAAACGGAATGGCGGACACCCAAATGTTCAAAGCTTAAATCAAATTACGACTAACCTAATCATCTGATCTCTACCAAATTTTGCAAGAATATACCTTCATGTGGGAAGCGTCTTTTGCCCATACTATAAGGTCATCATCCAAACAGTTTGCATATGGCGGCCGTGCATGTGTGCAAATCGATTCCCCTTGTCAATTCAAACACGACGAAACCAAATGGAACCAACTTTGGTACAGAGGTAGCACTAGCAAATGACAACTTAGTGCCGTGATGTATATCATAACAGAAAGGAAATGGCGCCCACACAAATCTTCTGAGCTTAAATCAAATTACGACTAACCTAACCATTCGATCTTTACCAAATTTTGCAACAATATACCTTAATGTAGGAAGCGTCCTTTGCCCAAATTACAAGGTCATCAGCTAAATAGTTTCAAGATGGTGGATGTATGAATCATGCAAGTATTATAGCCTAAGAGTAACTTATGATTCAACAAGACTCTGCCTCACTACATCCACTTATCGTACAAAGGATGGTTTAAATGGTCCTCATGGAGGTGACCTGTAGGATATTAATATTTTATAATAGAATAATAGAAGCCTCCGTGGCTTAGGCGGCAGCACGCCGGCCTCTCACCGCTGGGTCCGTGGTTCAAATCCCGGTCACTCCATGTGAGATCTGTGCTGGACAAAACGGAGGCAGACAGGTTTTTCTCCGGGTACTCCGGTTTTCCCTGTCACAATTTCATTCCAGCAACACTCTCCACTATCATTTCATTTCATCGGTCATTCATTTCATCATCGCCCCAGGGGAGTGCGTCAGGCCTCGGCAGCCGGCACAGTTCCTATCCTCGCCGCTAGATGGGGGCTTCATTCATTCCATTCCTGACCCGGTCGGAGACTGGAAACCGGCTGTGGATTTTCATTTTCAATAGAATAATACTCCGATGCTAGCAAGGCGAGGCTGATGAGTGCTGACAAAGCCCGTAACAGAATCATCAAACTACAGATCTTGTCGTATTACGCAATGGAGCTCTAGATTGGGAGTAGGAGATTTGGGAACGCCAAGGTCGTTCAGTTCCGCCTCTTCCCACCAGCTGTGACAGAGCCAGACAATAACAACCGGTGTGTGGGGGGGGGGGGGGGGGGGGGGTAAATACAAAGATATAATCCACTGTGACACAATTACATGATGGCGCCTTATCCGCTGCACTTATGAGTGACGTACCGCAACGATCTCTATTTATAGTTGCATACTATAAAAACTGGCTCCGTTATGTCAGCGCTCAAGATGTCTTCACACAGGAATGGGAGTGCTTGCTTATTGTTGCTTCTTGTTGTTGTCGTTGTTGCTATTGATAATTCATTTAGGGGCGTGGGAGATCTTTGTCAACAACCCTGTGTAGTTGGGTGTGTGTTGAACATGTGTGATGGTCTAATGTAATCTGAGATTTACCGATGACAGTCATCTTGGCCGACACGCCTGAGGATTTGAATGAGTTTTTGAATGGTATGGACTCCGTCTTGAGGAAAGAATTCATAAATTCATAAATGTAAAACAAAAATATTGGAATGCAGCCAAAATAAATCAGAAACCTCTATGGACATCAAATTGGCAGGTGAAAAACTAAAGGAAGTAGGAGACTTCTGTTACTTAGGAAGTAAAATAACCAGTGATGGACGAAGCAAAGAGGATATAAAATGTAGGTTAGCTCAGGCAAGGAAAGCATTTCTAGAGAAAAGGAATTTGTTGACATCGAATATAGGTTTAGGTATAAGGAAGTCATTTTTGAAGGCCTTTGTCTGGAGCGTGGCGCTCTATGGGAGACTTGGGACTGTTGGAACAGCAGAAAATAGGAGAATTTAAGCGTTTGAAATGTGGTGTTACAGGAGAATGACGAAGATCAGATGGGTAGATAGGGTTACAAACGAAGAGGTATTAAGACTAGTGGGAGAGGAGAGATGTTTCTGGCGACTGCTAATGAAGAGAAGAGATAGGTTTGTAGGAAGGAAGGTCGAGGACAAGAACTGTAGGGGTAGACCAAGGTTAGAATATGTTAAACAGATTGCCTCGGATGTAGGGTGTGGTAGCTATGTAGAGATGAAACGATTAGCTCAGGACAGGGAGGCATGGAAAGCTGCATAAAACTAGTCAAAATACCGAAGACTCAAACAACAACAACAACAACAACAAGGTTTTGAAGCTACTCTTTCAGTGTTGCCTGTACAAACTCTCAGTTGTAACTGTTCAGCCGGTCAACTGACTGGGCGGGATACAATGTGTATAATATGAACAATTAAGCAAATAACACACTTGGAAATACTTACATGTATTAGTTATGACCACTATTATAATGGGTCAATTTTAGGATTACGTGTTTCGACATTCAAGCGGTCATCATCAGATCTTGATTACGGAGTTTAGGTTTAAATTTATGTACAGCCTCTCGGTGTTCTTTACTGATGACAAAGATATCTGGCCGGCTGTTACTGACAACTGCTCTGTCCCAGTAGAGCTTGCTTGTTGTATTTTCGAGTACTGCGGATGGTGCGTATTCCCAATAGGAGACTGAGCTTTGACGATGTTTGTATTTCAAGGCCAGTTTCTGGTGGATAATGTTGGCAACTTGATCGTGTCTATGTTTGTAGTATTAATTAATCTTCTTCTTCATTTCCCGGTTCCAGTGATCTGGGTCGGGGTGTGAATCAAGGACCTCCATACTCTTCTGTCTCTCCGCCTCTCTTGTCCCTCTTCCAGTACATCCTCCACTCTCACTCCTCTTTTCTCAACGCCCTCGCTCACTGCATCCATCCACCTCATCCTCGGTATTCCCCCTTTGGCGCCTTCCTGTGACTTTCTCAGTAAATAATCGCTTCGGGACTCTGTCTTCTCCCATTCGCATCATATGTCCATACCATTTTAGCTTACTGATTTCAGTTTTGTCTTGTAACTTTGGGAAGCCTGTTTTCTTATTAATTTCCTTGTTTCTGATTTTGTCTCTGCGGGTCTTTCCAATTAATTAATTAATAAGTAATAATAATAATTGTGTGGCCTCCGGTGAGGCCGAGTGCAGGTCTTTCTAGTTGACGCCCGTGGGCGACCTGCGCGTCGTAATGAGGATGAAGTGATGATAGAGACGTCACATACACACAGTCTCCGAGCCACAGGAATTAACCCTAGGAGATTAAAATCCCTGATGGCTCGGCCGGGAATCGAACCCGAGGCACTTTGGGCCAAAGTCTAGCGCGCTAACCATTTAGCCACGGAGCTGGACAGTAATAATAATAATAGTAACAATAGATATAATTTCAGAAATATGATCAAAAATTTCGAGGGTTTCCAGGAGAAGGAAAAGAAGAAGCGGGTTAACATCTGGACGGAAGAGAGAAGGAGATAAAGTGGCGTAATGAAGAACTACTGGAAGGCAAGAAAGGATAAAGGAAATACGAGACAGTGAATACAATGGGTCCAAAGAAGGCCTAAATCGAGGAAAGAGTAATAATTATTCTTATTATATTGGATTTAATGGTGCTCGGGCACTTGGTATGTCCTGAGGGTGGTGCTCACAGCCTCAAGAAGGGAGGGATCACCGAGTTTCCTCAGAACCATGCAGTGATTATTATCTATCTGTGACTACCAATCAACACTGTTATTTCCCAGTGAAATGCAGAAACAGAACTGAATTATCACCGTTGTATGCTAAGCACGGCTCTATTCTCACATTGTAAATGACCTAAAACACGGATAACCTTGCTCATAAGCGTATTCACCGCTGTATACCTCACAGGTATGAGCATTTCCGTTCTCACAAAACCAAGGCACGCATGACTGGTCGTTCCATGACGCCAGCCACTAGTGTTGGGTTTCGAATTTTGTAGGATTGGCTGTTATTAGCCTATCAAATGCAATGCCAATCAAAGAAAGTGTTGGCGTTGTAACTTTGTTTGTTGAAGTGCTTTTGGATACACAATATTTCTTTCTTTGTCCGTTAACTGCCTCTAAACTCTTGTAAAATGGATTTACTATCTCAGAAACATTTGTGGGAGCGTGCTCAACAATTCACCAAAGTTTCATCGCAATGGGAAGAATGGTATATGAACGCATCACCAACACTCATTTGTTGAAACTATTCGCGCGCTATTTATTGTAAATTGAATTTAATATGCCTATAACCACCCCGGGAGTGTGCACAACAACTCAACAAAATTTGATCGCAATCGGATGAATGTAGGGTTGCCAGATTTCAAGAATGGAAAAACGGAACACACGTACCAAAACACTGTTTACCTTTTTTAAATCAAGGTTGTTAAATTTTGTAATAAACAATACACAAATGTATTAAATAAGCATTAGATAATCAAATACACAAAATGTAAACTAGAACTTGCTGACATGTCATATAGGCCTATGACACCAGCAACTAACAAATGCTTTTCATTTGAACGACCCTTCGCAAGGATTTTTTTATTTGTATGTACCTTCTAATAAAATTCACTACAATTTTCATGATAATTATAATATGTGAACAATTCTTGCTTTATAAAACGAATGGAGCTTCTGTTTCTATCATCTCTCCATTTGATATTCATGACAGAAAAAAAACTATCTCCGTAAAGCATTGGAGGGTAAAATGCTGAGTATTAACTTCACAAGGACTAAGGTATTCCTTAATTTTGTTGCCCCTAATAAATATATAACATCTATAACCCATCTATCTGACACAGATACAGAAATTATTTTCTCTTTCAAACTTGCACCTGTATCACCAGAAAACAAGCTAGATATTACAATCAATTCTGAAGGGGAACATTTGAACATTGGTGCGAAATTGAATATATTATCAAATTAACCGAAAATGGAATATTTGTCAGTCCGTTAAAGATTGAAACGGAACGCGGAACAAAATAATAAAAAAAACTTAGTTCTTCCCGGTAAAACGGAACGTCTAACAACCCTAGATGAATGGTATGTGTACGCATAAGGCACGAACAAACAAACATTCATTTTTTTAATGTTCGACCCTGACTATTGTATGTCAGAAAACTGTATCATAATGATGGTCATTATAAACACTATTTTTCATTATGAAACAGTTTCTCCCACCAAACACAGCTCAAGAAACAGTTGTTTGATCAATTAGATAAGGATAGCATCCCACCTGCGCTGAGTTCCAAGGCCTTCTAATTTAAATTTCATTTCTTTGCCTAGTGTCATAGTGGGGTAATCGAGGAGGCCATGGTCAAATACAAGGTATTCTCTGCGTTCCATGCGCTCTGTTCAGTACATAAAACTGGCGAAATCTTGACAGATATTTATGAATATTTATGTTCGAACATAAAATAGTTATAATTATCGTCGAACATAAACAGTCGTATGCAACTCGCCTATAATGGTAATTAAGAAACTCGTATGGAAATTATAAAACTCGCTTACGCTCGTTTTATAAACATACTCATGTCTTAAGTATTGCCATTATAAGCTCGTTGCATAATGTACTACAGTGAGTCTCTCTCACGACTCGGCCGGACAGCGCACCAAGCCTATCTGCCTCCCGTTGACTGATCACTTCCTGTTACACAGCGCGCACTTCGCAGTTCTGGTCCATGCTTATAACGTGTATTTAGTGTTCATCTGTCGCTCCAACTATTCTCGAGTTGTGAAGTGTTGCTTTTGGGTATAATTCTCATAATGCCTCCACGTGTGTACACGGTAGAGGAAAGGGTATTTATGTACGATAATTATGTGAAAACAGAGTCTTGCAGGGAAGTCGTTAAACGTTTCATAACACATTTTCCATGTGTGCGCCCTCCACATAGAGAAACCGTGCGGAAGCTCGTAAACAAATTGAGGGGAACTGCTTCTCTACTCGGTAAGAAGCGAAGTGTTGAAAAACGTGTACTTAACGAGGAAAAAGTAAATGAAATCGCAGAACATATCCGGAGAGAAATAGCCTCAATTACGGAAGACGAACTTACGCGTGTGAATCGGAGTTTCCTAAGACGATGCCAGAAATGTGTGGATGTAGGAGGAGAACATTTCCAACTAAGGTACGACCTTAGTTTATTAATTCTTACTTTCTAAATTTTAATTGGTATCTCATGTCATGCACGGATAAAGTGAGCCAAGTGCTGTTCCGTTCTTATTGCTATGCTATGCCGAGCGGGGAGTGATGAGTCAACGGGAGGCAGATAAGAGACTCGCTGTATTATAGTAGGTACAGTGAGGGCCCTCACTATAGAAAGAAGCTTTCCAACGGCCGTGCCGCGGACAGGTCGCAATGACTCACCGTCAAATTTATAGCATGCTTGACGATCGAAACTGGTCATCCAAGTGTATTTATTAATCTCATTATTAGCCTACTTTCGATTTTTGCAAAAAATGAAAGTAGACTTATGAGATCAACACAGGGCGAAAAAAGTGTGTCTGTCTGTGTGTGTGTATATGTGTGTGTGAGTCTGTGTGTGTGTGTGTGTGTGTGTGTATATGTGTGTGAGTCTGTGTGTGTGTGTGTGTGTGTGTGTGTGTGTATATGTGTGTGAGTCTGTGTGTGTGTGTCTCTGTGTGTGTGTACTCTGAATGTCTGTCCCCCCCCCCCCCCCCCCTATCAATTCGAACACGGTGAATGCGAATTGAACGAAATTTGGTACAAAGGTAGCACTAGCAAAGGACACCTCAGTGTCATGTTTTATATCGCCGCCATCTTGACGGAAACGTAATGGCGGCCACACAAATGTTCAAAGCTTAAATCAAATTACGACTAATCTAATCATCCGATCTCTACCAAATTTTGCAACAACATACCTTTATGGGGGGAGCATCCTTTGACCGAACCAATAGGTCATCAGCGTAATAGTTTGCGGATGGCGGCCATCTTTGTGTGAAAATCGATTCCCCCTATTAATTCGAACACGGTGCAACCGTATGGAACGAAATTTGGTACAGAGGTAGTACTAACAAAAGGCACCTCAGCGTCATGTTTTATATCGCCGCCATCTTGACGAAAACGTAATGGCGGCCACACAAATGTTCAAAGCTTAAATCAAATTACGACTAACCTAATCATCCGATCTCTACCAAATTTTGCAACAACGTACCTTTATGGGGGAGCATCCATTGACCAAACAAATAGGTCATCAGCTTAATAGTTTGCGGATGGCGGCCATCTTTGTGTGAAAATCGATTCCCCCTATTATTTCGAACACGGCGCAACCGAATGGAACGACATTTGGTACAGAGGTAGTACTAACAAAAGGCACCTCAGTGTCATGTTTTATATCGCCGCCATCTTGACGGAAACGTAATGGCGGCCACACAAATGTTCAAAGCTTAAATCAAATTACGATTAACCTAATCATCCGATCTCTACCAAATTTTGCAACAACATACCCTTATAGAGGAAGCATCCTTTGACCAAATGAATAGGTCATTAGCCTAATAGTTTGCGGATGGCGGCCATCTTTGTGTGAAAATCAATTCCCCCTATTAATTCAAACACGGTGAAACCGAATGGAACGAAATTTGGTACAGAGGTAGCACTAGCAAAGGGCATCTCAGTGTCATGTTTTATATCGCCGCCATATTGACAAAAACGTAATGGCGGCCACACAAATGTTCAAAGCTTAAGTAAAATTACGACTAACATAACCATCCGATATCTACCAAACTTTGCAACAATATACCTTTATGGAGAGAGCATCCTTTGACCAATCTAATAGGTTATTAGCCTAATAGTTTGCGGATGGCGGCCATCTTTATGTCAAAATTGATTCCCACTGTTAATTCGAACACGGTGGAACCGAATGGAACAAAATTTGGTACTGAGGTAGCACTAGCAAAGCACACCTCAGTGTCATGTTTTATATCGCCGCCATCTTGACTGAAACGTAATGGCGGCCACACGAATGTTCAAAGCTTAAATCAAATTACGATTAACCTAATCATCCGATCTCTACCAAATTTTGCAACTACATACCTTTATGGAGGAAGCGTCGTTTGACCAAATGAATAGGTCATTAGCCTAATAGTTTGTGGATGGCGGTCATCTTTGTGTGAAAATCAATTCCCCCTATTAATTCAAACACGGTGATACCGAATGGAACGAAATTTGGAACAGAGGTAGCACTAGCAAAGTGCACCTCAATGTCATGTTTTATATCGCCGCCATCTTAACGGAAACGTAATGGCGGCCACACGAATGTTCAAAGCTTAAATCAAATTACGATTAACCTAATCATCCGATCTCTACCAAATTTTGCAACTCCATACCTTTATCGAGGGAGCATCCTTTGACCAATCTAATAGGTCATTCGCCTAATAGTTTGCGGATGGCGGCCATATTTGTGTCAGAATCTATTCCCCCTATTAATTCAAACACGGTGAAACCGAATGGAACGAAATTTGGTACAGAGGTAGCACTAGCAAAGGGCACCTCAGTGTCATGTTTTATATCACCGCCATCTTGACTGAAACGTAATGGCGGCCACACGAATGTTCAAAGCTTAAATCAAATTACGATTAACCTAATCATCCGATCTCTACCAAATTTTGCAACTCCATACCTTTATGGAGGGAGCATCCCTTTGACCAATCTAATAGGTCATTAGCCTAATAGTTTGCGGATGGCGGCCATCTTTATGTCAAAATTGATTCCCCCTATTAATTCGAACACGGTGGAACCGAATGAACGAAATTTGGTACAGAGGTAGCACTAGCAAAGGGCACCTCAGTGTCATGTTTTATATCACCGCTATCTTGACGGAAACGTAATCGCGGCCACCCAAATGTTAAAAGTTAAAATGTAATTACGACCAACCTAATAATCTAGTCTCTACCAAATTTTGCAACACCATATCTTTATGTGGGAAACATATTCTGACCAAACTGCAAGAACATCAGCCCAATAGTTTGCAGATGGTGGCCAAGTATGTGTGCAAATCGATTCCCCCTATCAATTCAAACACGGTGAAACTGAATTGAACGAAATTTGGTACAGAGGTAGCACTAGCAAAGGGCACCTCATATTCATGTTTAATATCCCTATAGCACGTTGTATTTCAACAAGCTACTACAACCAACATTCAATCATACTCCTTGAAAAGGACAAAGAGTTATAACAATACCCATGCATTTAGGAGAAAGTAGGCTATATGTTCTTTACTGAACATCTTGGGTTTTTTTTTTCAGGATTAGCAAACCACCGATAACAATTGGGTACAATCGTGTTGACCGACTGAAAAACATTAAATTTCGACCACTAAGGCAACACTGAACAAGTAGTTCCGTCAAGCCTATTTTCCTATATCCTATTTGTCTTCTATATTAAAAATTCTCCCACCTATGAAAAGGATCGCCATGTTGGAATGTTCTGTATGTAGGCCATAGAGTTATGCAATATTAGATAAAGAATATTGTGTAGGTTCATTATTCAAACGTTCACTTTGATCGCATGATTAGGACTCAAGAAATAAATATTCAATTATAAAATTTCACATAGCCGCCATCTTGGGGTTCTGAAAACAATTGAATTTAATTAGATGACAGTAGATTAAATTTTGTATGAACTTTTACCGTAGAAAGGTTCACTGCACTCGGATGATTAAATCGCGAGTAAATTCCGTTTAAATGTTTTAATTTTGCTTGGCCGCCATGTTTGGCATTGTGCTCGCCAGGTTATTGTAAGTCCAAAAGGTGAACTTATATTAATAGCCTCTATCAACATACAAAATTTCAGTTTGATTGCTATAATAGATTCGTAGATATTGAGAACAGTCTAAATATTTCGGATGGTCGCCATGTTGGATTGTTACATAAAGTAGGCCATAGAATTATGTTCCATCATATGAAGCTTATTGCGTAGGTTCATTATTCGCATGATTAGGACACAAAAAATAAAAACAATTTTAAAAATTTCGCGCAGCCGCCATCTTGAAGTTATGAAAAAATGAATTAAATTAGATTTCAGTGCATTAAAATTTGTATATACATTTACGGTACCAAATTTCACTGCGCTAGGATGGTTAAATCGCGTGAACAATCTATTCAAATGCTTCAATTTCCCTAGGCCGCCATATACGTTTTCTAATTAACAGGTTTATGAAAGTCAATAAGTGAACTTGTAGTAGTAACCTTTATGACTGTACAAAATTTCAGGGTGATATATGTTACCATTGCGGTATATAGAATGCCAGTGAAATATTTCGCCCGGCCGCCATGTTGGATTGGTGAAACCTATCAAAATTTGAAAGGCACAGTCATGGTTGGACAAGGTAGTAGTATGCAGTTACCGAGTTTCATTGAAATCGCTTCGGCCGTTTAGATTTCATTACGGGGGAGGGACACACACACAAGGTGGTCTCATAAGCTTTTTTTTTTTTTTTTTTTCATAAACGAAAATAGGCAAAAATTGGCTTCCAATACGATAACCGTGGAGAGTTGACAACGCTGTGTCTCGAGATGGGAAAGCATTGAAACATGGTCGCCCAGTTAGGTTTCAGAAGCGAGGAAAGTCAGGGAACTATACCAGGTTTACGTAGATTTTAGAGACGATTGTATTTTGATGTGCTTGTATGATCTGTGCCTAATACTTGTGTGTGATATTGTAGATCTGGTCTGCCTCGCTCTTCTCCTCTAGCATCATTATCGCCTCCATCCCTGATGAGCCTAGACTCACCAAGTACAGTCGGAACTACACTGAGGAGGAGAAGGAGATCATACGATACTATGTGCACAGTAAGTACTCAGTCTGATCTATCATCGGAGCATGGAGTCTGCTTTATTTTGGAGCTGATGACCTCTTGGTCAACAGATTAAAACTGAATTGGGTGAAGACCCCATAAAATGCAAGAACAAGGGAAGCTGTACTAACAAGGGGAGGAAACGATGCATGGGTCACCGATTCGAACCATCTTTGGTACACGAAGGGGCATGACCAGGCGTATAGCAGGTGCAAGTAGTAAGGTGCGCTTCTCAGCCGTTTCCGAGAAATTAATTAATTGCATTAAATGCAGTGCGGCGTCTACTGTATGCGCGTTGTACGCTAGCAAGAATCCAACGGACGTGTGGTGTAGGGGTAAGAGCCCTGCTTCGTAAGTGCGGAGTCGCTGGATCGAATCCCACTGGTGAGCCTTTGCGTTGTGTTTTTTTTTTTCAAACATTGGCAATTCGTACAGCTCTATGTGTCGTGAATACTGTTTACTTTGCAGTCAATTGTAATAACGTGTTATGTGAACCGGAAAAGGGATTCTGAAATCATCGTATCCGGATCAATGTTTGTGACTTTACATAATGTATAGTATTGGCATTGCAAATACATTGGAATTACACACGGTCAGGTATATTCTAGTATATGTATACATTTATACATTGAAGGCCCAGTCTGTTCCGTTCATTGCATGTCTGTCAACCATCAGACCACCCCGTACCCCACAAGCAGTGACTCATGCTATGGGCAGTGGTTGGAAATATCCAATGGTTACAACAACAAATATTAAAAAAAAACATAACACACTGCAAAGCCTCACCGATGGGATTCGATCCAGCGATCCCGCGCTTACGAAGCAGGGCTCTTACCGCTACACCACGCGCTCGCTAGATTCTCACTAGCGTACATCGCACATAGACGCCGCACTGTAATTGCAATTAATTAATTTCTCGAAAACGGCTGAGAAGGGCACCTTCCTACTTGCTTCTGATATACGCCTGGTCATGTCCTACACGTGTACTAAAGATCGTTCGAATCGGTGACCCATGCATCGTATCCTCCCCTTGTAAGTAGAAGAAACCGTCCATAGCAATTATAGACTTAGCTTTTGATAACGTTCATTAGAGTCTATTGTTTGGCATTTTGAAGGGGATTGGATAGGAGGGTGTTCTACAATCTATACACAAACCAGACACTCCCCCAAGGGTTTAAGACAAGTGAAACGTGGGTTGGCGACCACGGACAACCGATGGGACCAGCATTGCTTCCGAGGCCTAGAAAGACCTTCCCTTCCCTACCTTAATTGACCCTTGTCTCATCTTTCTTGATCCCTAATTCTTCGAGGGGCCAATGTCTTCCTTTCTCTTCCAGGTGTCTCCTGCCTTATGCACAAGGCCCTAAAGGGGGGCAGGGTGTATGTAGTGCTACACCCTCAAGGGCCCACGGCATCCCGTCGTCTCTAAAAGCCTGAGTAGTTAAAAGGGACGTAAAAACAATAAGAAACAACAACGAAACAAATAATGGAGTGAAGCCAAAACTAACCAGAACCCCTTTTGACATCGTTTGATAGGAGATTGATTTCGCTACTTGGGAAGCAAAATCCCCACGGTTACGTGAGAAATATTTTTATTTAATTTGAAATGGAAAGAATCCATCAGTCATGATTAAAACAATATTAGCAAAACGAGTCTAAACAGAGCTCATTTAAAAGTAATTAATTATAAATTGAATACGTGGCACTGCAAAGCTAATAGTTTATCGAAATATCATGTGTACTGTTCTGCCGGAAGCATTTTAAGGTATTCATCAGTGTAGCATTAAATTATATGTATTAAACGCAATGTGAACAGAAAGTTAGTTCGTTGGTTATTGTTATTTTAAGGGGTGGAACTACGAGGTCATCTGCCCCTTGTGTACGGAAAGAATGAAAAGTAAGTGGCATTATTGTCGTGATTTCACCAATCTTTAGATTGTTCAATTAGTGATAAAGCCCTATTTATACACTTCTGCAGGAAATATATGGGGCATGGTTCATTACTTAGCTTACAGATGCAGCTGTCCTTAGGATCGTGGTAGGCGCTTTCTGTGCAAATCTTGCCATGAAAGCCGTGTACTGCAAATCGTGTGTACAGGTATCGGAGTTGGAAGTTTGGTCCTTTTCAGGAGTCTGTTGTCATTGCGTCTGTTTCCAAAGATATAGGCTTAACTATTTCCTGTGAATTTTGAGATTGATAACACTCTTTTGGGGAAGCTAGATTTAACGCTTTCCAGCTTCCTTAGAATTCCGACCGTCAGGTAGTTCCAGATTAGCATTAAATGTGATTTGGTGGAGTTCAGAGAAGAAACACGTTTCCGTGGAGCGAAGAGAGACGAAGTAATTGTGTGAAGTTTCCTAAAAGACCTCTTATGTTTTAGTACTATAGTTTTTATTATTATTATTATTACTCGACGTTCTGTGCGAGAAATATCGCATGTGTTAAACGACCCGCCAGACTTCACTGTTATGCGCGTTCGACGCGACACATTTATCGCAGGGGCTATCGTTTTATTTATATACAGTGAGAACCTTCTGTACAGAACGTAATCTCGCAGGCGCCGTGTGACGGCCGGGGCACAGTGGCTAGCCGCCTGTCGAGTAAGGTACTGGCGCTAGCAGCAACGTAGTGTACAACTAGTTCAACACATTTAACGTATTTAATAATCTTAATTACTTGCATGAATTTCAGAGTAGTTGCTGGAAATGCCATCCTTCATTTTCTAAACACAGCGTAGAAAGTTTCGGCACACTCACTGTAATTCATCGTCATTGATATTTAGTATCAGTGCAGTTATTTCGTTCTCGAGAGCCTCCCGAGTACGCGGATTATTTCTGTATACCTTTTGTTTGAGATCCTCCACAAGTAAAATTCACACGGCGCTAGTAATAATAATAATAATAATAATAATAATGCTTGCAATTCAAGACCAAGTCATCCCTACGAGGAACTACCTCAAGTTCATTGTAAAAGATCCCACTGTACCATATGATAAGTGCCGCTACGGCTGTCAACAGTCAGAAACAATACAGCATATTACATTTGCATGTAGGTATTTCCTGGCGACAGAGCACAAACAAAGGCATGATGCAGTTGCCAAAATCAGCATCAGGAGTTGGCTGATAAGTTTCAGCTTCTAAAGGGAAAGAAAGTTCCGTACAACCAATATCAGACAGAGTGTGTTCTTGAAAACAATGAATACAAGCTGTATTGGGACCGAACTATTTTGACTGCTCAATCGGTATCACACAACAGGCCGGATCTGGTGGCTGTCAGCAAGAAAATCAAGCAAACTACCTTGATTGATGTTGCTATTCATAACAACAAGAATCTGCATTCAAAACACATCGAAAAGATCAGCAAATACAGCGAGTTGGTCGACCCTATCAAAAGACCATACCTATCATTGTCTCAAATACGGGCGTGATCCCAAGTACCTTGCTCCAAGGCCTTAAAGAACTGGATCTGGATGCTCGGCTGTACAAATTAATGCAGAAAGCAGTAGTTCTATCAACAACCAGAATCGTTCCGAAGTTCATGGGTAGCGACATTCCAGCTTAGAAGTTGCTGTTTCAGTAACTGTCCTTTGGTTCACTGAAGCCCGTTAGTTATGTTGTAATGTACCAGCAATGTGATAAATGTACTGTATAAAATAATAATAATAATAATAATAATAATAATATTGTATGGCTTCGGTGGCCGGGTGCAAGCTTTGTTATTTGACGCCCAGGTGGCAGCTTTCATGTCAAATTTTGTTGTTCCTTGGAGCGCTATGAAAGTTAAGGAGGTTAGATATCTAAGCTCCTTGACACTGTAGAGCTTTCTAGTGGAGAAAGGAGGAACTTTTGTGTTGGCTAAAATCCCGAGATTAATGTTGCCACTATGAACACGGTCTACTGAATTCAAATAGGATCGTTAACATGACAACAACGTAAAACATGCGTGTCGTGATTTTTGTCGTCTTTCAAAAATCACTTACCACGGCCAGGAGCGAACGGGCAAGGGTTGGTAGTCCGACACGATAACCACTCACCCACCGTGGCAAGCATAATAATCATTATCAAGGTTCATCTTCATAAATACAGAAAGGTATTTCCTTATGACATGATTCAGGTGTGCACCACTCAATATACGACAGCTATTTGAAAATCTGTTGTTGCTGTTGTTGCTGTTGTTGCTGTTGCTGTTGTTGCTGTTGTTGTTGTTGTTGTTGTTGTTGTCGAAGTAGAAGAAGTAGGACATTAATGCAGCCGGAACAGAAGTGCAAGTCCAATGGCAGAGACTGTTCTGAATATTTTTACAAAACAGATTAACTCACCAAGTGGGGTCCACATCGAGGAAGATCCAAGTATTTTCATAAGCTTACCTGAAAGAGAAAAACGTATGTTTATTAGCAATTAGCATAGCTTGAAGCAAAGCCACTCGACAAATATTCTGAAAATACACAAAATATTCACAAAGTAAATAAAGGTTTCCGTTCTATAAAGAAGGCTCTCACCTCAGCACAGCAGTGCTGGAACAGTAATAACGCTTATGTTTGACCATGGCGAAATCTAAATATTATATGTCAGAAAACTGTATCGTAATGAGGGTCATTATAACACTATGTTTCATTATGAAACAGTTTCTCCCACCAATCAGAGCTCAAGGAGGAACAGTTGTGTGACCAATTAGGTAAGGATAGCATCGCACCTGTGCTGACTTCCAAGAACTTCTATTTTAAATTTCCCTGCGTGGCTAGTGACATTGTGAGGTATTCGAGGAGGCCATGGTCAAATACAAGGTATTCTCTCCGTCCCATGCGCTCTGTTCAGTACATAAAACTGGCGAAATCTCGACAGATATTTATGAATATTTATGTTCGAACATAAAATAGTTATAATTATCGTCGAACATAAACTGTCGTATGCAGCTCGCCTATAATGGTAATTAAGACACTCGTATGGAAATTATAAGACTCGCTTCGCTCGTTTCATAAACATACTCGTGTCTTAATTATTGCCATTATAGGCTCGTTGTATAATGTAGTATACTATGAATGAGTATCGGTACTTTGAGCTAAAGGCATCAAGAAGCTTAAGAATTCGGCGTGGGTACTGTGCAAGCTGAAAGCTAATTCTGTAAGGTAAAATTGTTAGTTCTCTCTTCATAATAATTCTTCTTCCTCCTTTTTTCTTTCAGTGTTTTTGATATTTTACTATTTTTTCGTCCAATTTTGACGGTGCGACTTCATTCAGAAAAAATACGGTATCACCTATCCCCATTTTCCTTGTAACACAGAAAATAAACATAGGCTACTAGGTAAACGTGTGAAGTGTAATTCCATTATTTCCCCACGGGCTCACATCTAGTGGGACGTGGATTGGCGACCACGGGACCCCAGCTGAGTCCGGTATTGCTTCCAGTTACTTGTGCCGGGCTCCTCTCCGTCTTCTTTCCTGACGACCTCCCTTGGTCAACTCTTGTGCTTTTCCGACCCCGACGGTATTAGGCTATCCGAGGCCTAGGGAGTATCTTCCTTTCCCGCCTTAATTGGCCCTTGTCTCATCTTTCCGGATACCTTCCTTCTGCGAAGGGTCAGTCTTCTTTTTCTTTTCATGTTATCTTCTGCCTTCTGCTCAAGGCCCTTAAGGACGCCGGGTGTATGTAGCCCCACCACTTCTGGTGCAACCTGGATATTGCTACACCCTCAGGGTCTCACGGCTGGTGAGTTCAGGAGTTGGGGATCCTGGAGGATTCCTGAGCTGGGTCCTCTCCCCCCCCCCCCCCCTTTCCACTGACTTTGGGGCGGGCCCTCTCCTCTTTCTCTTTCCTACCTGCCTTTCATGGCTCTCCTTCCTTTCAAGTCTCTCAATCCTCATTCTTCAAGGGTTGAGGGCATTTCTTTTCTTCCTGTCCTTTATTTGCCTTTTGCATTGTTTGTTTACGATTTCTTCTTCTAGTATTTAAGTCTGTAGTTAGTATTAGTTATAGTTTTCATTCTCATCTCATCTTTCACTATCACCCAAACCATTAGGGGAATAACCTAGATGTTAGGCCCCTTAAAACAACAATTATCATCATCATCATCATATAGTTCCATTATGTAATGTGTTATGTTTGCTCTGTTTCCAGTTTTCTCCAAAGTCAGTATCGCTACCGTCCTCATACAAGGACTCCAGTTTATCCTGTCCATCATTCTCATGTATGGAGCGAAAAATGTACGTATTACTTACTCAATACGAAGTTATGTATTGATTTTGAATCTCTTGAGTAAACAAGCTATTGTAACATCTGATGGGATGAAAACCATGAAGATGTCTGTTTTACGAGGCACATCCAGAAATTAACTGTCCCTATTCCAATTACAAAATAAGACTTCTGCTGATTTCAGTAAAACAAAACTCAATGTTGAATACATCCTCACATGTCAGAGACTAGACCTTCCATGAACACTATTTTCTTTGTGGTGCATTTGTAACTGATTTCCGTTGTTTTCTCCACTTTTCCAAACGTAAAGGACACACTAAACGTTTCTTACGAGGTGCTGGCAGGATGACACGCGGTAGATTGATGTTTGTTCACCAGAATATCCGGTCAATTAGATTAGCAGTTTGCATTTTCTACCACTACGAGCGCTAGTGTGAGTCAATGAATCTCAACCATATCCGGTCAATTAGATTAGCAGTTTGCATTTTCTACCACTACGAGCGCTAGTGTGAGTCAATGAATCTCAACCATATCCGGTCAATTAGATTAGTAGTTTGCATTTTCTACCACTACGAGCGCTAGTGTGAGTCAATGCAGAGTTTCACTTAAGCCCTTATAACTAGTTCCGGCGTGAAGATTTTTCAAAAAAACAAAAACCCCTGAGGCTATTGGACCAAGGAACACATTAAAGAAAGTTAATTTGGCTATGATTGGAATCAAAAAGAAAACGAGTAAAGAAATAAGCGGTTTTAGGCTGTTTTTGCAGAACTGCATTTGGGCAGGAAGTGATTTTCGTTTTTTTTTTTTTTTTTTTTTTTTTTTTTAGTTTGATAGAGCTAGAAGCCACCATGGCTTAGGCGGCAGCGTGCCGCCCTCTCACCGCTCGGTCTGTAGTTCAAATCCTGGTCACACCATGTGGGATTTTTTGCAGAACAAAGCGGAGGCAGACAGGTTTTACTCCGGGTACTCCGCTTTTCCCTGTCACAATTTCATTCCAGCAACACTCGCCACTATCATTTCATTTCATCTGTCATTCATTTAATCATTGCCCCAGGGGAGTGCGACAGGCTTCGGCAGCCGGCACAGTTCATATCCTCGCCGCTAGATGGGGGCTTCATTCATTCCATTCCCTGACCTGGTCGGTCGACTGGACGCAGGCTGTGGATTTTTCAGTTTGATTGAGCTCCCCAAGACTTACAATTTGAAACCTTTCAGGGCCCTTGAACCCTTCAACATTTGGTACAAATGAGGGAATTGCTTAATTTTACGGTTTTATCATTTTAAATGATCTTGTCGACTTCGTCGTTACGCTGGGGTCTGGCGTTACGTTACGGTGACGGGACGAAATGTACCCAGATGCACTGAGGTGTGTGACGTCATAGTACCGCTAGGTGCATGTGTTCCCCGAGAATCTCTACTTCGTTAGTATAAGACAACAATCCCCGATTCTTGGATGTCACGGGTAATCTCGAGAACCACTGGATGGATTTTGATGCGGTTTTCACCATTCTGTAAAGGATATCTCAAGGAAAGATTCTGCAGAAAATATTTATGTATGATCAAAGGAAGCCCAGCAGTAACGATTTCAGTGAAAAAGTCGAAAACAAACTTGGCGTCCGTGCGCTTCGTAATCTTACGCTGGGCAAACCGTTAAAAATATCAATATACTATGAGCGTAAGAATTGGTCAGCATGAAAAGTTCTACAAAAACGTCCGCGAGAGCATATCTCTATCTTCAATACATCGCCCACTATAAGTGTTTTTAGACTGGATGGAAGAGGCACGTCCCCGCGCGCTCAGGTGAGCGTGACGGCATCCCGCGCGCTTGAGCTTGCTTTGTCCTTGGTTTGCAGTTGCCGTTCGCGAGTAATTTGAAAGAAGATAAGCAAGATATGTATTATGCAGATAATTTTCTAACATGTCAAGAGTCTTTGGCTTCGATGGAAGCAAGAAGCCTCCAGCTTTTCTACATTTTTCAGTATTTGTAGCATTTACAATGATACAAAGTCTAGTCTTTCAGACTGACTGTCACTTTTTGCTAAGATGTTGACCCCTACTTAGTCTGCTATGAAAATGACCTTTACACTGAACTTACAAGGTGGCTTCGACCATCAGCTCGGCTGGAAAGCCGCGTAGAGCGTACCCGTCCGAGAAATCTCGTATGTTCATAAGTCATACTTTCAGCAATAGGTTTATAATGAGAGACTTAAGGAGAAAGGTTGTTATGTTTTTATTTCAACCAAATGATTATAGAACACTATTTACATTTCAGTTAGAATTTAAAGTTCTACGTTCCCTAACTTAAGAAGATAATCACTGAAAATCGGATCATCATAATACTCATCGGTTATTCGATATTTATGAAATTATACGCTTTGAGTACTCGTTCCTTTGATTTACTGTTTCTGAAATCCATGCAAAATTATAAAGAAAAGACCTCAGAAAGTTAAAATGACATAAAACAGGCGTCACAGCGGCCAAAATGTGAAGTGGACGGCAATTATGGAGCGAATTTTCCTACAGCAACTGTATCTGCAAATCGCATACTTCGTACATTTTTTTTAAAGAAATTATAGATATTTATGAAATTAGAGTGCAATGCGTCACTGCTAATGTCTATTCTCTTTCATTTGAATGCTCATTTGTCACGATCGGTCGCTTGTGAGCGCCGCAGGAGGGATCTATACTACTGAAATAATATACAGTATAGTTATGATGGGTTCGGTCCCTAACGCGTTTAACAGAGAGCTTGCCAAGATAGAGTTCTTGGCTGTGGAATATATGATGTCATGACGTGATGACTGCAACAGTAGTTGGCCTTGGTGATCTTCAAGCTTCCTAGGATCACACAATCTGTCTGTTAAAAGAGGTCAATTACATTCAGATTAGTCTAATCAGAGTGGTCACGTGCAGCGTCACTTCTAGCACGTACACATATCGATACTCTGAGGTTCTTTGGCACATCGTTGTCATCAGCTCTGTGCACTTGGGTGTGTGTGTACAATTTGTGGGATAATCTGTGTTTTTAACACGGATAAGTAATTGGGGCTGATGATCTAATTAGAATCAACGTCATCAATAATTACCTACTCCGAGGTAACCATGGCAACCATTGTACGTCATCTATGTACTAGGTCAGTATCGTGATTTATACATTGTTTAGCTCTTAGTTACGTGTTGTTTGTTCATCTACAGTAAGCATACTAGGTCCGTAGGGTAGTCTATACGTTGCTATAAGAGTTGGTTCCTTAGTTTAGGGGCTGCGACAACGCGGTCATGTAGCCCCGTGTACTTTGGGTGTGTGTAGAATCTGTCTAATAACCGGTGTTAATTGTGATGACTGTATTAGTGTGTGGTATCTGTTTTTGATTCAAGTAAGGACTGCCGACATTGAATTTCAAGTAGTTCCTACTTTTGCCGCCAAACACCACCGTCAACAACTACTAGTTCAAAACTTGGCTACTAGACACCACTGCAGTCGGCTCCTGGCGACGAACGTAGGAACCTAATTAGAGCGTTGTTTCCTATAATTAATTTAGCTTCACACAGCTGTAATTAGTGGAAGGTTCTTTAACATGCCATAAATCTATGACATGGGACCACCGGCTTTACTTCCCCTCCGAAGGAAGGCATACTGGGGAATTTTTAACGCTCTTAAAAAATCCGACGATTTCGGCCGGGTTTGAACCCGCGATCTTGGGCATAGAAGCTCAGCATGCTACCAACTACGCCACCGAAGAGTGAATAATATTGGCTTATTTTTATTTTAAGTGCATATTTTTCAATTTTTATTGCATTTTTTCTACATTCTTAGAGCATAATTGCATGCATATTTTTATCGTTTTTGGTGCATAAATGTCCAGGCCCTAGTCATAAGCGCATTTTTATTTGTCATTGTTTTATAGGACATTAAATTTCTACCCCTATTGCTAATATTAACATCGAAATGATTCAAATGGTTTGCGCCACGTCTAAAATGTTTGTATCGTTCTATCATCCTTGTATGTTTTCTATCATACATTTTGGAGACACACTGTGTAATATATGTTACGTTCGCTGTTTACAGGATAATCCTCGTCAGGTGAAGCCATGGATCGTGTACTCCGTCCTGTCTTTGCTGGCGATGTCTGCCATTTACATTACTCTCTTCACCCTGGCCTTCATACACATGTTCATATTAGTGGGCGTGCTGCTACTGGTCATAGGAGCGATAACTGTCGGTACGTATAAACTAAGTCATCATGCTGCCATCAATCATCGGAATGGTGACTATCGGTTTGGAATAGGGCTTGCGATCAGAAACGGTCAGAAACGTTTAAAACAGTCTCATAGAAAAAAAAAAAAATATCATTTTAAATGATCTTGTCGACTTCGTCGTTACGCTGGGGTCTGACGTTACGTTACGGTGACGGGATGAAATGTACCCAGATGCACTGAGGTGTGTGACGTCATAGTATCGCTTGGTGCATGTGTTCCCCGACAATCTCTACTTCGTTAGTATGAGACAAACATCCCCGATTCTTGGATGTCACTGGTAATCTCGAGAAGCACTGCATGGATTTTGATGCGCTTTTCACCATTCTGTAAAGGATATCTCGAGGAAAGATTCTGTAGAAAATAATTTTTGTATGATCAAAGGAAGCCAAGCAGTAACTATTTCAGGGAAAAAGTCGAAAACAAACTTGGCGTCCGTGTGCTTCTTTAGCTTATGCTGGGCAAACCGTTAAAAATATCAATATACTATGAGCGTAAGAATTGGTCAGCATGAAAAGTTCTACAAAAAAGTCCGCGAGAGCATATCTCTATCTTCAATACATCGCCCACTGTAAGTGTTTTTAGACTGGATGGAAGGGGCACGTCCCCGTGTGCTCTGGTGAGCGTGCGGCATCCCGCGCGCTTGACCTTGCTTTGCCCTTGGTTTACACTTGCCGTTCACGAGTAATTTGAAACAAGATAAGCAAGATAAGTATTATGCAGATAATTTTATAACATGTAAGCCTCCAGCCTTTCTAGCATTTTTCAGCATTTGTAGCATTTAAAATGATACAAAGTCTAGTCTTTCAGACTGACTGTCACTTTTTTAAACTAAGTGTACCCGTTCCAGCCCTCAGACCCAGTGACGTACCTGGGATTTGCTTCTGGAGGGGGATCAGCCGAGTCAAATCTCAACTAATTGCGCTCTTTGGTTTCGTGTTTGTTGTTAACTTGCTTTTTTTGTTTGTTTTGTTTGGATTTTTGTTTGTTTCCTGGTTTTACTTTTTGCTTTATGTTTTTTGTTTTGTTTTTGAATTTGGCTTTGAATTTTTGTTTTCGGTTATGTGTGTGTTATCTGCTTTTTCTTTGAGTTGTATGTGATTGCTTTCTGCTTTAGTTTTTGAATTTTGATTTTGCTTTGTGTTTTCGGTTTTGGTTTTGTTTTCTGCTTTTGCATTTTTATCTGTGTTTTTTGTTTTTGGATTTTTCTTTTTGATTTGTGTTCTTTGTTTTGTTTTTGGTATTGTGATTTTCTGCTTTCGATTTTTGTTTTTGAATTGTGTTTTTGAATTTTGCTTTGTGTTTTTCTTTTTGAATTCGGACAGTTTGGGTAACACTAAAATATTGTACACTAGTAAAGTTAAATGTTCTCAAATTATAAATGTGCATAAACCTTTCGTTTGTCAACAATCCGAAAAATGATTTCTACATAAAATTCTCATCAAATTACGTTTTTTTAAATAATGGAGGGGGGTTACGCTACTGCTCCGACCACAATTAACATTTCAAGGTAGAGCCGGGAATGAAAATCAGACCTCTAGGGTGACAGCCAAGTATGATAGCCGCTACACCACGAGGTGGGTAAAGAAGTATTTGAATCCCTTGTTTGAGAAACTGCACTAGTCCATTTGCTTGCTGTATTGAGTTATGTATACATTCATTAATTTCAAGTATAAATACATCATTTTACAGTGAAATTACACAAGTCCATGGAATACCCTCTTCAAAATGACCGCTTTAAAATTACGTTTGTTTGAGAAATGACACATGTCCAGGAGAGTAGTGTCTAAACCTGCCACCATTACTTGTTAGCGCTGCAATTGTACAACAGCTGATTGAAATTCTGATGCATGCTCTGCTCAAAATATAAATCACAGAATTTTAAGAATGTGGCTCATGACGGTGGCACAGGGAAGATTTAACATATATATCACTATTATCCCGACCGTGCACATTCATTTATGTCTTGTGATAGAGACTTTAATGTTATTACGAGAAAATTAAGAAAAAATGACAGAATCTACACACCTAAAGAGTATGTGGAGCTATGTAATATCAGCTAGTGCTACCAATGATTTCTCAGTGACTATGGAAGAAGCAAGATATATTTTGGACTTCGAGCAATGGTGGCCCCTGTATTATAAGAAGACAACAATATCAGTTGAATCGCAAGGTAGAAAAGTGGCAAAATAACAAAAAATGTTTCTACAGATAAGTCAATTTAATCAATTTACTTTTAGAAGAGAATATAATGGTGTCTTGACTGCAAGAACTTCTGTAGATGGACTAGTAATGCACACATTCAAGTTGCAAACTCATAATACGGTTCCACCTTTTCTGAACTCCAAAGCATATGAACAGGACTGAATTCCCATCAGCAGCCAGAAATTTCAGGACTTACAGAAAATAATTAAGTACCTGCCTGAAGATGAAGATATTCAAGAGTTCTTAATGAGTAGAGCTGGGATTTTTATGTAATATCAAGTGGCATAATATGTACATTAATATGTAACAAAAAGCACCAAAATATGTAGATTGGGCAAAATATGTTATATCATATAATTAATATAAACTTACTATTTTGTCAGTTACAACACTCTTAAACACGCTTTATACACACATCAAAAAAAGTTTTGCATCACCTCGGTTCCAAGAGTTCCGGAACCGTTAAATACAAAGGGAATAGAGATCAACACAAACAACATTTCAGCTCGTTTTATTGCTCATGAGACCCACACATTGCATGTTGTACCATCATACAGCTAGACTTTCAGCATTTGTGGTCCAGATTGCAGTACACACCACTACCTCTAATACCCAGTAGCACGTCCTCTTGCATTGATGCATGCCTGTATTCGCCGTGGCATACTATCCACAAGTTCATCAAGACACTGTTGGTCCAAATTGTCCCACTCCTCAACGACAATTCGGCGTAAATCTCTCAGAGTGGTTGGTGGGTCAAGACGTCCATAAACAGCCCTTTTCAACATATCCCAGGCATGTTCGATAGGGTTCATGTCTGGCGAACATGCTGGCCACTGTAGTCGAGCGATGTCGTTATCTTGAAGGAACGCATTCACAAGATGTGCACGATGAGGTCGAGAATTGTCGTCCATGAAGACAAATGCCTCTCCAATATTCTGCCGATATGGTTGCACTATGGGTCGGAGGATGTCATTCAGGTATCGTAAAGCCGTTTCGGAGCCTTCCATGACCACCAGTGGCGTACGTCGGCCCCACATAATGCCACCCCAAAACATCAGGGAACCACCACCTTGCTGCACTCGCTGGACAGTGTGTCTAAGACGTTCAGCCTGACCAGGGTGCCTCCAAACACGTCTCCGACGATTGTCTGGTTGAAGGCATATGCGACACTCATCGGTGAAGAGAACGTGATGCCAATTCCGTGGGGTCCATTCAGCATGTTGTTGGGCCCATCTGTACCGCGCTGCATGGTGTCGGGGTTGCAAAGCTGGACCTCGCCATGGACGTCGGGAGTGAAGTTGCGCATCATGCAGCCTATTGCGCACAGTTTGAGTTGAAACACGACGTCCTGTGGCTGAACGAAACGCATTATTCAACATGGTGGCATTGCTGTCAGGGTTCCTCCGAGCGGCAATCCGTAAGTAGCGGTCATCCACTACAGTAGTAGCCCTTGGGCGGCCTGAGCGAGGCCTGTCATCGACAGTTCCTGTATCTCTGTACCTCCTCCATGTCCGAACAACATCGCTTTGGTTCACTCTGAGACGCCTGGAAACTTCCCTTGTTGAGAGCCCTTCTTGACACAAAGTAACAATGCGGACGCGATCGAACTGCGGTATTGACCTTCTAGGCATGGTAGAACTACAGACAACATGAGCAGCGTACCTTCGTCCTGGTGGAATGACTGGAACTGATCGGCTGTCGTACCCCCTCCGTCTAATAGGCCCTGCTCATGCATGGTTGTTTACATCTTTGAGCAGTTTTAGTGACATCTATGAACAGTCAAAGGGACTGTATCTTGGATACAATATACACAGTCAACGTCTATATGCCGGAGATCTGGGAACCGAGGTGATGCAAAACTTTTTTTGATGTGTGTATTACATTTTGTAGCACAGTGAACAATTAAGTAGTTTTCAATGTTCTTTGCAGTCATATTATATGAATATATCAGACACAAATTCAATAGAAACTTAATATTTTCATAACTCAAAGCACGTTCATTCATTAAATTTTGTAGCACAGTGAACTATTAAGTATTTTTCAATGTTCTCTGGGGTCATAGATTGTCACTTAGGATGTTCTTATATGCAGAGAAAAATCTTACAACACCACATGATGTAACTGGGGCAATTTTTTTTATGAGAGGAATTTTCGCTGGAGAAATGTCCTCGGGAGGATCAACGTCATCTCCATTTAGAATTCGGCACACACTGTGAAATGTTGAATAATCAGGATTTCTCTTCAACACTTTTTGCAATTTACTCAATACACTTGCACCAGTTTCCCCATGCACAGCACTAATCATCCTATCATCCTCTCAAATACCTGTCACTCATAATTACCTAACCCCCCTGTTGAGAGGGCAGACAACGGCCCCACATTAAGTGTGAAACTTCAATTCAGCAATTTATTTCATATAAAAAACAGGAAAATATATAATTTTATGTAATATCACTAACAGTATGTAGAATACCCACAAATATGAAAAAATATGTAAAATATGTAATTACATAGAAATCCCAGCTCTATTAATGAGATACCCTCCTGGCCCACAGTGGGCATGGAATGAAATGAAGATGAGTGATAAACCAAGATATTATCCAAGTATTTTATTTTATACATTTGGCATTATTGTTTGAAAGAGAAGGGAGTAGTGTTTTTTTGTGATTACGTGTAGGCCTAGCAATTTAATGAATATGTGTGATAAGCCAATAATATAATCCCTCCATTGTATTGTGTTCTATGGTACAGTTGTTTAAAAGAACAAAAGAGCAGTGTTTTTTTGTAGTTTTTGTGATTACGTGGAGCATACTCTGATGTATGAATGAAACATACCACCATCAAATATTTTACAATGCGTTACTAGGTAGTAGGCCTATGTAAATACTAAGAGTTCTTAACAAGACATGAATTCTAATATTTTAGGTTTATTTGAGAAACAACACATGTCCAAGTTAAACAATGGCTTGTATTGTTACAAGTATAAGAATTAAATTCTTCAAATTATGATATGTAAGTTGTCCTTAGGTATACTTTCAATGGATGTAAGGAATATATTAATCAGTTGTCCAGTTTGTAGATTAAATATATACTAGCATTACCCGTCGCGGCTTCGCCCGCGAATATTCTAGTTGTAAAGAGTACACTTAGCAAAATCTCAATTATGAATGCTATGACTGATTTATCCTTGGTATGAATAATCAGACTATCAATTCAGCTACTGGTGCAGTGGTTAGGGGTTTGTCATTCCTTCATAGGTATATCAGAGTGAAGTTAGTTTTCTGGGAATATCACAGACACTGTTAATTTAAGGGCCTTTAAATGTGGTTTTCGGAGACCCTTTATAGTCGGCTGAAAAAGACCTATCGTGCCACACTCAGACGTGAAAATTGTGTGAAAATATTCTAGAGTGCCCCTTGACCCCTTAAGCGCATTATACAGACTATGTATTGATGAATTTTACATCTTAATTTGGTTCAGTGATAACCTTACAACCGTCTGGAAACTTTCACAGTAATGTAATAATAGGAATTGCATTGCGTCTTACAGAAATAGATGGACCTGTGAGATTCTGTTACCATGGTTACCGTGTTGCATTCTTTCATTATTTCATTGTAAATATACATGTTTTAAGGTATTTATTTAATTGTGAGGCATTTAAAGAGTAAGTGAGTGCGTCTCGGTTACGCATTGGGTTATGCTGAAACTGTAGGTACCCCATATGTGTAGGTTGGTGTTAATGGGACCTTATTTTCGGTACAAAACTGGAATGGGACCTTAGCAGAATAATATATTATAATTGGGAAAAGCCGAAGAAAGAAAAAAAAGTTATACTTAATTCTGTAGATAAAGTCACTCTGAATATGAATCACTGGATTCAAAATTAAATTTTATGAAAAAGTAGGCTCGTAAGTTCGTCACAGACCTACTTGTTCCCTCTCTGATATTCGATAAATTTTGATCTGTCTGTCCGAAAGAAAATACATGTAAGGTATTTCAAAACATAAAAGTTCCTCACCAAATCATGCCACTGTAAATATACTTCTATACAGTATGAGTAAATATTATATTGATGAAGATTTCTACTAATTTCAATGTATTTCTTCCCCTAGCTGCCAACAGCTATTTCATCATCGTAGTGCACAGCTTCTACCAGCAGCTATTGAAGAGTCGGAGACATTCAAGTCGACTGTGAGACTGAGCCCACCATCCCAACCTGCATTTACCAGCTAACCTAGAGATTACTTTGATGGAGTTTATTTTGATACGACATATATGGACTAATGTCTAGAGGAAGTTTTGCTACATTTATATCTTATATATGTTTCCAGTATTCTTCACTGTGTTTCTGTGATTGTGTTTTTGTAATAAAAATAATACTTAAACTTTGCATCCTTTTTAAATACTCACAAATAAGTAGGAGATTGATTCCTAGCTTTATTTTATGGATAACCCCACACAGGAGCGGTACTTCATTAAAGACCGAAAGGACCAAAAGAGCCCCGCCTATCCAGCACCGTTGGGCCATAACATCTTATATATTATTTCAGTAGTATAGATCCCTCCTGCGGCGCTCACAAGCGACCGATCGTGACAAATGAGCATTCAAATGAAAGAGAATAGACATTAGCAGTGACGAATTGAACTCTAATTTTATAAATATCTATAATTTCTTTAAAAAAATGACATAACAATGTACGAAGTGTGCGATTAACCGATACTGTTGCTGTAGAAAAATACGCTCCATAATTGCAGTCCACTTCACTTTTTGGCCACTGTGACGTCTGTTACATGTCATTTTAACATTCTGGGGTCTTTCCTTCATCATTTTGCATGGATTTCAGTAACAGTAAATCAAAGGAACGAGTACTCAAATCGTATAATTTCATAAATATTGAATAACCGGCGAGTGTTATGATGATCCAATTTTCAGTGTTTGCCATCTTAAGAAGTAAGGGATCGTAGAATAGAACTGACATGTAAATAGTGTTATATAATCAATTTGGTTGAAATAAGACCATAACCTTTCTCCTTAATTCTCTCATTATAAACCTATTGGGGAAAGTGTGGTTTATGAACATGCGTGATTACTAGCACGGGTCCGCTTGTTGTACAAAATTTATTCAATTAATGTCCTTAAAACTTACTTTAAATTACAGATAATCTACTTAAATAAGTTTTTTTCCCTTCTAGAATCTCTAAAAAGAATTCAGTACACATAAATCATCCCTAGCTTAACAACCTCGTTCGGTATATTGTAATAACGAGGGCCGCTCTACAGAACCTTCAATGTAAAGTATATGGAGCGATGGGCCGGGTGAGAAAACAGTGGACGCGAATTCTTCTGTGCTACGAAGGGATTTTCCTATCTCTTCAGAACCTGCAGAATGAGCCCATAGCGTTGCTTTCATGTCAGTTCATGCCTCCGTCTCTGTTTGAAGATCAAACCGGTCTACGGGAGAAGGGTCCACCCCACCCCACACCCTTAAACAAGTATTCAGCCATTGTTCACAGCTTGCATATTTACACAAAAATATATTATACATTTCCAGTTGCTTAGTGTTCCTAGCACAGTACAAGTGTGTACAGTAGTGAGTTCTGTGGAAGAGATTAATTTCTATAATGTGCATTTAACTTTAGTGATATTGTGCGTAGTTACATAGGAAAATGAAATTGAAACATCTATTAACAAATACATTTTTTTCTACATCTCTGAACACAAAGTTAGAAATTAACAAGATGTTCAGTGACGAACTAAACAGCCTAATTTCCTTAAAATTTAAGATTCATGTATTTTAAAATTGGACTTATCAGCAGGCTTAGAATCATGTTGGCATCACTGGGGTATATTAGTTACTCCAACTAGAATGTCAGATACTAAACTAAACGTGTGCATACTTCCTGATATATTAATATTAGGGTATAAAAATAGAGACAGCATTTATTAACAGTTGGCAGCCCTGGTTTCTTTTATGAATGCGCATAGTCATATCTGTTATGGTACACATAGCACATACAAAATTTAATTGAAATTCAATTGTTAGTGTAGAAGTTATATGTATTTAAAATTGTTCCTATCAGCAGGCTTAGAATCATCATGGTAGCACTGACGAATATTAGTTACTCCAAACTAATCTAGAATGTCAGGTACTATACGTGTGCATAGCTTAAAGCTATCGGCTTGCATACTTTCAGATATGTATTGGTATTTTGATAAAGAAATTGAGAGAGCATTTATTAACAGTTGGCATCTTTGGTGGCTCTGAAGAATACGCTCAGTCATATCTGTTTATGTACGCATAGTACATACGAAATTTGGTTGAAATCCAATTGATAATGTAGAAGTTATATGCATTTAAAAATTGGACCTATCAGCAGGCTTAGAATCATTTTGGCAACACTGACATATATGGCCTTCTGGAAATTAAACTGAAATATTATTATCTATTTTGAAATAGCTCCCATGCATACCATACAAGATATTCAACATGGAGCTCAAATTTCAATTGCGATTTTTCAGCAGTTGGTAGCACTGACATCATTTCAAATACGGCATTGAGATATTCAAGTATAGATCTTTACTCATACCAAATTTTGTTTCGATAGCTGCAGTCGTTAAGGAGTTGATAGGAGGGACACACACAGACAGACAGACATTTGCCCAGATCGATCTCATAAGTCTAATTTTTCCTCATTTTTACAAAATGTGAAAAGTAGGCTAAACAAGATGTTCAGTAAAGAACATATAGCCTACTTTCTCCTAAATGCATGGGTATTGTTATAACTCTTTGTCCTTTTCAAGGAGTATAATTGAATGTTGGTTGTAGTAGCAAGTTGAAATACGTGTTATACGGATATTAAACATGAATATGAGGTGCCCTTTGCTAGTGCTACCTCTGTACAAAATTTCATTCAATTCGGTTTCACCGTGCTTGAATTGATATGATGAATCAATTTGCATACATACATGGCCGCTATCTGCAAACGTTTGGGCTGATGACCTTGTCGTTTGGTCAAAAGATGCTTATTACATAAAGATATATTGTTGCAAAATTTAGTAGAGATCAGATGATTAGGTTGGTCGTAATTTGATTTAAGCTTTTAACATTTGGGTGGCCGCGATTACGTTTCCGTAAATATGGCGGCGATATAAAACATGACACTGAGGTGCCCTTTGCTAGTGCTACCTCTGTACCAAATTTCGTTCAATTCGTTTTCACCGTGTTTGAATAGATAGGGGGAATCGATTTGCACACATAAATTGCCGCCATCCGCAAATTATTGGGCTGATGACCTTGTAGTTCGGTCAAAAGATTCTTCGTACATAAAGGTGTAATGTTGCAAAAATTGGTAGAGATCAGATGATTAGGTTGGTCGTAATTTGATTTAAGCTTTTAATATTTGGGTGGCCGCCAATACGTTTCCGTCAAGATGGCGGCGATATAAAACATGACAGTGAGGTGCCCTTTGCTAGTGCTACCTCTGTACCGAATTGCGTTCAATTCGGTTTCACCGTGTTCGAATTGATAGGGGGGGGACAGACATTCAGAGTACACACACTCACACACACACACACACACACACACACAAACACACAATTTTTCGCCCTTTGTTGATCTCATAAGTCTACTTTCATTTTTTGCAAAAATCGAAAGTAGGCTAAAAATCAGGACCTCGTCAACAAAGCCGATAGATAAATTTGTCTCATCCAAGCATAGGAGAGGAGAATATATTTCCAAATAAGGAGCCATCAGAGTACAGTTTTCAATGCATGAACTATTTATTTAAACTTGTTTCAAATTTTGTGTTGTGTGGAATGATGGTAATGGCAATATTGGCAACAGTGAATGCCAAATATTAAACAATAATATGATATGGCCCACTCTTAAAGTTTTAGTCAGGAGACACCCCTGACCCCACAGGTCTATTAGTAGTTCTTCGAGTAGCAAACCCAAACCATTTCGGTCAATTAGATAATAGAGCAAGTTTTGAAAAACAGAGAATATAAAAATTTAAATCGGCTTTGTTTGTGGACGCCCGTAGGCCGCAGTTTGCAACCACTCGCTGCAATGACGAGTGGCTACGGTTGGTAGCACTGTATCTGAGCATAAATCCAGCAGTGACTGCCTTGCCCATGATGTCATCTTGAGTTCATCTGAAGCGCTAGGCCATTATCTTACATTACATTATGCAGTTCTGTCTGTGATATGATGTCATACATATCCGGTACCGGCTGGGCCAAAAGTTAAAAAACATCGGGTATAGACTGACAATTAAAAATAATAATATATATTAACTAGCAACCCGCCCCGGCTTCGCCCGTGAACAGTTATGGATGCATTACCTGATAGGCACTGTTTTTTCGATGTCAATGAACTACGACCTGTATCCGTTTTACGTCTCGGCATGATGGGTTAAAATCACTGACTGGACTATTAATTATATTATCATGGAGATGCATGTGCAACGAATTTTTGAAGGATGCAATTTAAGAATGTCGAGCTGCATGAAACACAAATCCCCCTTCCGTCCAATCTTAACTTGACTGTGTATTTTGCGGAACGAAAAGTTCAGAGGTGAAATGGAGAAAAGCCGAGTTGCACTTCCGGGAAACTCCAAACACAACCACTCTTCTCTGAAGTCTTAACTCAATACGGCTCTACAGTTTGCTGCTGGCTGTATCTGGGGTAATATGCTCGCCCATAGCTGGCTCGAAAACTGTCGCCTCAGTAATTAATGGAGATTGTTGGAAGAAATGAAAACATAAAAACACTTATGTGGGCGATGTATTGAAGATAGAGATATGCCTTTCGGGACTTCTTTGTAGAACTTTTCATGCTGATCAATTCTTACACTCATTGTATATTGATATTTTTAACTGTTTGCCCAGCGTAAGCTTAAAAAGCGCACGGATGCCAGATTTTTTTCGACTTTTTCACTGAAATCGTTACCGCTTGGCTTCCTTTGATCACAAATAAATTATTTTGTACAGAACCCTTCCCAAAGATATCATTTACAGAATGGTGAAAACCACATCAAAATCCATCCAGTGGTTCTCGAGATTACCCGTGACATCAAAGAATCGGAGACTATGTTTTATAGCAAGTAGAGATATTAACAAGAAGTTCCGTGACGAACTAAAGAGCCTACTTTTCTTAAATTTAAGATTCATGCCAATTATTAATCTATATGGACCTATCTATAATAATGACGAAATTAAGTTGGTAATATCGAAATTTCCAATTAGTTCGAAATATACCTGGCATAATGTAGCCTAATAGAGCATTACAGCTGGCAGCCCTGCTGACGGAATATATTCTTAGTTCCATCTCTTAAGGTACAGAATACAACATTTGGTTGAAGTCCAATGGAGACGTTACATGCAGTTAGACATTGGATCTATCAGCCCGCATAAAATCATGTTGGCAGCAATGTCATGCATGTGTTGGTCAGAAATAATCTGAAATATTATGATCTATTGTGCCAATTTTGGATGAAATCCATTTGTTAGTATAGAAGTTACTGGTATTTTAAAATTGGACCTATCAGCAGGCTAGAATCATGTTGGCAGCACTGACGTATATTAGTTACTTCAAATTAATCTAGAATGTCAGGTACTATACGTGCGCAAAGTTTAGAGCTGCTGGCTTGCATACTTTCTGATATATTGATATTAGGGTAAAAAATAAAAACAGCATGTCTTAACAGTTTATGTACACATAGTACATACGAAATTTGGTTGAAATCCAATTGATAGTGTAGAAGTTATATGAATTTAAAAATGGGACCTATCAGTAGGCTTAGAATCATTTTGGCAACACTGTCATGTATGGCCTCCTGATAATTAAACTGACGTATTATTATCCCTGTGTGTGCCAATTTTGGAATAGTCCCCATGTATACATTCCAAGATATCCAACATGGAGCTCAAATTTCAATTGCGACGTTTCAGCAGTTGGTAGCACTGACATCATTTTCAAGTGTGACATTGAGATGTTCCGGTATAGATCTTTACTCATACCAAATTTGGTTTCGATTGCTGCAGCCGTTTAGGAGTTGATAGGGGGGGGGGGACGACACACAGACAGACAGACATTTTCCCGGATCGATCTCATAAGTCTACTTTTACCTCATTTTTGCAAAATGTGAAAAGTAGGCTAAAAAAATAATGAAATAGCACAAGCCATCAAATGACTTGGTACACTAACAACACTCAAGGGACTGTTGGGTGGAAAACAAGTATTTCCGTGAAGAACTAAACAGCCTATCTTCATATATCCCACTGGTATTTTCCAATCAAAACTCAACTGCCAATTACAAGGAATTTCCATGTGATATACGACCTACAGTATGTTTTCACCAACACCATTACAATGCGACGTAATGTGGTAGAATATGTAGCTTTCAATGTAGGTGATTAAAAGTCCTCCAGAAGCCCCTCTCACCACTGGGTCCGTGGTTCAAATCCCGGTCACTCTATGTGAGATTTGTGCTGGACAAAGCGGAGGCAGACAGGTTTTTCTCCGGGTACTCCGGTTTTCCCTGTCACAATTTCATTGCAGCAACATACTCGACTTTAATTTCATCTGTCATTCATGTATCCATTACCCTAGGGGAGTGCGACAGGCTTCGGCAGCCGGCACAATTCATATCCTCGCCGCTAGATGGGGGCTTCATTCATTCCATTCCCTGACCCGGTCTGTCGACTGGAAGCAGGCTGTGGATTTTCATTTTACAATACTCCTCCAGAGAGATGACATCTTTCTGGAACCGGGAATTCATTTTTAGAAAAGTCAAAAGCACGGCTTCCATGATTTACGAACAAGTAGTTCCGTCGCGAACTAACGAGCCTACTTTTCTTAAAATGTAAGATTGATACCAATGGTGGACTTATGTACAGGGTGGTTACAATTACGCTTGCGCTACTTGCTAGGGTCCCCCGGACAAACGAGTGATCGTAGGACAATGAAGCGGTGTGGAAACCTTTGGCAGGACATGCGGAAGAGACATAACGAATAAACCATTGTAAGGAACATATTTTAATATCCACATGAGCGGGTAACAGGTGTTAATGACGTACCATGTTGACAGTCCAGGTTACAAACGATGCTCAATGTGATTACTAGGGCTCAGATATTTAGGTAACTAAATATTTCTTTATGTAAATACATATTTTAAACATTTTGTCTATAAATGCATAAATTAATGCTTTTCACTTATTCGCACATAAAAAGACATAGGCCTAATATTTACATTTTAAAAAATCAATATGCAAGATCTGTCAGTTTATTGCATTTTTTTTCTGTGTTACTTCAGCAGAGCAGAGAGTATGTCAGTTTGGAGCTGTGTTTTTCTTATCTTGTCGCCCCATCCCACTCACTGTGGAAGCCGGGGATGCCTCAAGTAAAAGGAACTACAAATTATCGTCTTCAGCAGAAACTTGCAGAATTTAAGGATAATTTTACTTCTGATGGGGGCGTTCTGTTCTGCCAACCATGTGGAAAAGCAATCAAGGCTGAACAGCAATCTCAAGTTACACAACACCTTGAGGGCAAGAAACATATTGCCGCAGTTTCGCGCCTTCAGAAGAAGTGTTTCGCGATAATCGTCAGTCATTGGTGATGGACAAGCTGAAGATGTATCTCCTTGTGTATCGTAATTCTTCAGCAGTCAGTGAGGCATACATAAATTGCATTCGTGAATACTGCATATTTTTATATCGTCATTAGTAAACTAAATTTTAATTCAATATTTTTACTTTTTTGTCACATATTTCAGAAATATTTCATACATAAAAAAATAAATATTTTCTCGATTTTTAGCACCTAAAAATCCGAGCCCTAGTGATGACCATCTGCATCCACGACAGCCTGGTACCTCATCATGAGCCGATCGTTCCCCACTGCGATGCCACCAAGATCCCCAGATTTGAACCCGCGTGAGATCTGGCTGTGGGATTAGCATAAGGACAGGGTGTATTAACGGGATGACACATGTTGGCGTTGAAGGTGAGCATCGCGAGGGAGATGTTGTGGGCAGTGGTGCTTCGACCGGTATCTTGAACGGTTTACCCAGCGTAAGCTTAAAAGGCGCAGGTCCCAGGCGCATTTCAAAAAAGCCGAGGTGAACAGCGAAACTCCAAACACACACACTCTTCTCTGAAGTCTTAACTCGACACGACTCTACAGTTTGATGCTGGCCGGAGCTGGGGTGGTAGGCTCGCTCGCTAGCTCGTAAACTTACTCCGAAGCCAGTAATTAAAATTTCCACTGAATGGTGATTGTTGGAAGAAATGAAAACTTAAAAATACTTATAGGGGCGAAGTATTAAAGATAGAGATATACTGCCACGGACATTTTTGTAGATCTCTTCGTGCTGAACAATTCCTACACTCATAGTATAGCCTATTGATATTTTTAACGATTTACCCAGCGTAAGCTTAAAAGGCGCACGAACGGCAGGTTTTTCTTCGACTCGATTCACTGAAATCGTTACTGCTCGGCTTTCTTTGGTCACAAATGAATGTTTTCCTACTGAAACCTTCCTCGAAAAATTATTTACACCATCGAGTTGTTCTCGAGATTACCCGTTACATACAAGAATCGAGGACTTTGTTTTATACTACGTAGATATTAACCCTTAGCTACACGCATCTCTTTCACTAACATTCGTACACGCTAGCGGCATTCTATGCCGCAATATATTTTTTCATTCTTTTTCGTAATGTAGTGACTTGCTAAACGGCTAAAATTGATTTGTACGGAGAATTATACATAACCTTTGAGTTTATATTGAAAAAATCTTATCAGTATGTATGAAATTCTTATTAATAAAATATATTATTGGGAGGGATGGGATAAGGACATATTTACTATTCATACTTAATGCAATTAAAAATCTTATTAACATTTATTGGACAACGAAGAAAAAATAATAATTTTCACACACAAAAGAGATTGAGAATTATTTGATTGAGATTGCCCTTTTTTCAGGCTCATATTACAAGATATTGTACCTGATGCTCAACAAGCTCAACACTAGAGTAAAAGAAAAACGGTTTGTCAATATCATGTAGGCTATACACTTGGCTTGGAAAAGGACACTTTCTGCTAATTTACAGTACGAAATAATATACAGTGCCTAAATACGCAATATAAATCTGCACTAGGACTTAACAATCAAATAGATCCTCTTCATCCAGTGACCCTTCTTGCTATCAAGTACTTGGAGCAATCTTTCAATCTCCTGTTGTTGACAGCCAATTCGAGACCTATAAACAGAAGGCAAGCGTGCAGGCTATGTGCTGACATCGATAACAATGATAGAAGCATGGAAAGAAACAACAAAGGTAAAATAAGTTAAATACTTACATTACTTCACAACGCCAATTCCATCCAGTTGTTACACGCTAGCGGTACGGAATGCCGCATTCGCGCACCACGCACTTTGACAACCAGTCTCCGACTGACTGGGAACCAGACAAGCTCCGAACCGAGCCCCTCCCAAGCAGCACATGTCGAACAAAGGATATAGCGGGTGACCTCACAGAACTCGTAAGTGTCAACGTCAAACAAAATTTTGCAAAAAAAGCGGCACTGAGTGCCGCTTAGCGTGTATCTAAGGGTTAATTATGATTTACATACTGCTAATTCATTTTGTTTTTCCATATTCCATTGAAATCAATTAAATTATAGTAGCGGGGAAAATGTAATTAAGCACCTTATTTTATAGTCTACATAAAGAACGATGAGTTACTTTTCACAGAAAGGGTGATCTACAATCCAGAGGACGGCAGGTTATTCGAGCCGAAGGACATCAGAGAGAAGCTGGTATTCAAAAAGGTGTAAGGCAAGGCTGCAACTCATCATCCATACGTTAGGATCTATACATTGAACAGGCAATGAAGGAAATCAGAGAAATAATTAAAATAGGTGTAAGGATTCGAGGAGAAATAATTTCAACTCTGTGATTTGATGTTGACATCGTCATCTTAGCCGACACAACCCGAGGATTGGCAGATGAAGAGCAAAAGGATGTAGGAGACTTCAGCTACTTAGGAAGCAAAATAACCAGTGATGGACAAAGTAAAGCGGATGTGAAAACAGGGTGGCTTAGGCATGGAAAGCATTTCTACAGAGAAGAAATCTGGTGATAGTAAATATAGATTTAGATAATAGAATATAATTTTTGAAACCGATTGTCTTGACTGTTGGCGCTACAGAAAATAGAACAAAGGCATTCGAAATGTGTTGTTACAGGATGATGATGATGATGATAATTGTTGTTTTAAGGGGCCTAACATCTAGGTTATCGGCCCCTAATGGTTTGGGTGATCGTGAAGATGAAAATGAAATGCAAACTCTAACTAAAAACTAACTACGAACTTATATACTAGAAGAAGAAATGGAAAACAAAAAGAGAATAAGGCAAATAAAGGACAGGAGGAAAAGAAATGCCCTCAACCCTCGAAGAATGCGGATTGAGGGACTTTGAAAGAAGGAGAGCCATGAAAGGCAGATAGGAAAGTGAAAGAGAAGAAGGTCCTCCCCACAGGTAAGGGACAAAAGGGGGAAACCGGACCCAGCTCAGGAATTTCTCGGGGTCGCCAACTCCCGAACTCACCAGCCGTGAGCCCCTGAGGGTGTAGCAATATCCAGGGTGCACCACAAGTGGTGGGGCTACATACACACTGCCTCCTTGAGGGCCTTGAGCAGAAGGCAGGAGATAACAGGAAAAGAAAAAGAAGGTTGACCCCTCGCAGAAGGAGGGTATCCGAAAAGATGAGACAAGGGCCAATTAAGGCGGGAAAGGAAGAGACTCCCTAGGCCTCGGATACCCTAATACCGTCGGGGTCGGAAGAGAACAAGAATTGACCAAGTGAGGTCGACAGGAAAGAAGACGGAGAGGAGCCAGGCACAAGTGTTGTTACAGGAGAATGATGAAGATCAGATGGGTAAATACGGTTACAAACGAAGAGGTATTAAGACGACTGGGAGAGAACAGATGTTTCTGGCGACTGCTAATGAAGACGAGAGATAGGTTGGTAAAACACACTCTAAGACACTATGACCGGAATAGCAAATTAGTTATGGAAGGAAAAGCCAATGACAAGAACTGTAGGGGTAAACCAAGGTTAGAATATGTTAAACAGTTTGCCTCTGATGTAAGGTGTGGTGGCAATGTAGAGGTGAAACGATTAGCTCAGGACAAGGAGACATGGAGAGCTGCATCAAACCAGTCAGACGACTCAAGCACAACAGTAACAGTAAGGTAGTTACAAGAGGTAAATTACCCACTCCTGCTAACAAAGCTTCGAGTTGTATAAAGCCTAGTTCACATCGGCAGATTTGTTTGCAGACTGTATGTAGATTGTTTGCATACTGTATGCAAACTGTTTGAAAACTGTATGAAGACTGTATGTATACTACTTTGGAGTCTGGAAACAGTCTCCATACAAGTCTGCATACAGTATGCAGACTGTATTGAAACAATGTATTCGATAGAAGTATGTTACTTGTATTGCGTCCACACCAGAATTAGACCTCTAGTCCACATTCATACCTTTACCACAGGGTGATTTCTTATAAAGTCTTCGAATATGTAAATTGGGGGATCAAAGTGAAACGATCATGGTGGGAGGTGGATTGTGTTTAAATGTACCTCTTGTATTAGTCGAATAATTAACCAAAATACTCAATCTACTAATATTTCATATAACAACCGCTATTTTCTTCTTGTGGGGAGGAGGTGAAATTTGACACCCCGCCGGTAGCCCTACTAAACTACATTTTGTGGCAATACAATGAGATCACTGTGTGGTCATTGGTGGGACATGTTTCAAGGCCTGATTAGATTTGGTCCCTTCATCAGCCGATATGAATTAATAAATGGCAAAGACACACGAAATGTATAGCGTAACAAAAAAAAAGTCCCTTGTTATTAAACCTTATATGGTGCACCATACAGAAGGATCGGAAATTGAAACTAAATCAACACAATATGATGTGGAAAAACGTGGCTAGCAGGATGCGTCTGTGGTTTGTATCCGGTCTACAGTTTCAAAACACGTCCACACAAGAAGACTTGAGACAAAATACTTGTTTCTTGTATGCGTGTTTTCCATTTCGTTGGAAAACAGAAAACATTGCATCTTGAAACACGAGATTTGTTTGTCATTTGTATGTCAATTGTATGCAAACTGTATGCAGACTGTTTCCAAACATCACTCGAGTCTCCCAATTTTATGTAGAATGTTTTCAAAAAGTATGCAATCATTCCGCATACAAATCAGAAACATTTGGGAAACAGTCTGAATACAATGTTTCTGGAAACAAATCTGTAGCCTATGCAAGGGGCGTACTACAGTTCAGGACCCGCTAATCATTCTTACACATGGGCGAGTAACTCGTCAAACTCCACAGAAAAACTTAGATTTTAAATATAAGCTAAATTATTATTTCACTAATTTTCCATCAAAAAGAGACAAATATATATATATTTAATAGTACATTATACAACGAGCCTATAATGGCAATAATTAAGACACGAGTTTTATAATTTCCATACGAGTGTCTTAATTACCCTTATAGGCGAGTTGCATACGACTGTTTATGTTCGACGATAATTATAGCTATTTTAAGTTCGAACATAAATATTCATAAATATCTGTCCAGATTTCGCCAGTTTTAAGTACTGAACAGAGCGCATGGGACGCGGAGAATACCTTGTATTTGACCATGGCCTACCCTACTATGGCACTAGCCACGCAGTGAAATTTAAAATAGGAGGCCGTGGAAATCAGCGCAGGTGCGATGCTATCCTTACCTAATTGGTCACACAACTGTTTCTTGAGCTCTGATTAGTGGGAGAAACTGTTCCATAATGAAAAATAGTGTTTTAATGACCCTCATTACGATACAGTTTTCTGACATATAATATTTACATTTCGACATAGTCGAAAATAAACGTCATAACAGCATTTCTTAGCATTCTTAATCCGGACATTGTGTTGTAATTGTACTAATAATGTCAAACACTCGAGATCAAACGAGCTCCGTATGGCTACCTCTCGAACCTCCAGAGCCCACTCAATGTAGGCAACTTATCCATCACGACGATCGCTCAGGTTGCGTCTCACATTAATTGATATCTTAAGGCATTTCGCACTGTATTCCCACGGCCAGAGGCTTGGCGAGCGTACTCACAGACTTGTGGTCTGTTGTGGCCAGTGCCGGATTAAGATAAAATGAGGCCCAAGTCCCTCAGATTTTTGGGGCCCCTTTATTTTTTTCAAATATTTTTTTTACTTTTTAGCACCTGTACATTTAATAAAGTATATTCAAGAGTTTTTTTTTCACAAGATTAATAATACACCTTTTATTAAATCATATATACATACATTTCAATTGAAACGATCATCGTTATTTGAAAACATTTCAGATGAGTTGATGAACAATCTAACAAACCATACTATTTTTTACTTCTGCAAAATGAAATCAATTTTTTTTCTTTTTTTTTTTCTTTTTGGTCAATGAAATCTTCTACAATGTCATCAAAATCAATTTCCCGCAGAACATCTGACTCGATATACATTAAACTTAGCATGTCTAATCGTTCTTGTGACATGATACTTCCTTGCGCACTTTTGATGCGTTTCAATTTTGAAAACGAGTGCTCCGCAGAACAATTCGTTACCATGAGGGTCAGGAAAATGCGAAAAGCAATTTCAACGTTTGGAAAAACAGACTCAACCTTGTCTCGAATAACAATTTCGTAAAGTTCAGAATGAGTGAACTCAGTTTTTAAAGGTCATTGTAATTTAATATAACGCTGAAACTGTCTCAGTTCTGAACAAGATTTTTCTAAATCTTCGGAATAAAATTGAACTAAATTAGAAATTGCTTTTTGACGTTCATTTTCTGACAGTTTCATATCAGCTAAAAAGGAAATTTCTCCGAAATCTCCAAATAAACTTTGCCTCGTTGGTTAATTTCGCTTCTGAGTGCATCAATAATTGGAAGAAAGCCGTCAGCAGTCAATGTCGCGGGGAGAGGAGTGGAGTCAGACCCCGAGCCCCGGAGCGAGGATTATTTTTCTTTTTTTCTTCTCCAGTTTTTTAAATTTTTTTTAGGGGCCCCAGATAAATGGGGGCCCTAGGCCTGGGCCTAGTCGGGCCTAATGGGTAATCCAGCACTGGTTGTGGCCTGTAGTGCTCTGTTGTGTTCCGACCTCAAGCCGTTCCCATGGAGTGGAAAAGCTCGTGGCTTGGTGAATATCGAGCAACCGCTAGTCTAGATCTAGAAGAGTCGCCTAAGCTAGTACGTACAGTGTTCAGTGACTTGTACAATTCTTTAGTTCCAGTCTCAGTTCCCGTACTGTTTTTTACCATCAACGCCACCTTCCTGTTAGTCGCCATCATGCTTCTTTTTCAGCTCCTTTAAAGGACACTCAATGCTGATGCTACCATGGATTCATTTCCAAGCGGTGTCCGGACATAACGTACCACCTAGGTCGTTATCTACCTATGAACGGTGTTCCCGTAATCCCCAAATATTTACGCTAGGACATAGCGTACCACTTGATGTCAGACGGGCATTCCAGTTACAGGTTCATTACCACATACATATCAGTGGCGATCACACTGTGCGGCTTTAACCATTTTGGTATTGTAACATGGAGTTGTGTACAACGAATAAGGGCGGTTTATGTGCGCACTTCGACGGATGAAGTACGAATTGTGCATTGACAGTTCAAAGAGAAAGAAGAAATATGTCAAGTATGATAAACGGCTCGACAGAATAATGAAGCGGTATGGAGAGAATAGAAACTTGAAATCTTGTTTGAGAGCTCTCTCTCATATTCGCAGAACTTCGAATGAAACATCCCATGACGAACTTGCTATTCGCTAGTATATAAACACACACCAAAAAGGAACACCAATTTAAAAATAATAAAATAAAATAAAGTAAAGAAAACTAAAAATGACCAAAGCTTAACCATAGCTGATTTTAAACACGCCAAAATGTCTATAAACATTTTGCCAGTCCAAAGCCTGGATAAAATGTGGTGGGAATCCAAAAACGTATCATATTTTATATTAGTTTATGTTATGTTATTGCCTACGTATTTATTACCAGGATTAATTGAGCAATACCGTGCAAGTGGCCGTGCGGTTAGGGTTTCATGCACCCTAAATACTTCCCAATCTTTCAAGTGGTACGTTATGTCCTCTCGTAAATATTTCAAGGTCATTAGCTTACTCTTCGCAGGTAATCAGCCGGCCAAGTGGTACGTTATGTCCGTGGTACGTTATGTCCTATAACCTTTCCAAGCATCAAATATCTTGTTTCTATGTTTGCGGGTTCCAGATAGAAAGTTGCTCCATTGTACATATCTAAAGGCTCCATAATCACATTGGACCACTCCATAATTATCCGTAACCAAGCACTGAAAACGTTCAGAAAACTGAATAAACCTGCACAAACCACAACAGATCGTGGGAACGGGTGGTCGAGCTGTACTGAGGCTTGTCATCCGTAGAGCCCCAAGCCATTGATGTCTGAGGGATATACCGACAATACACGGGGAAGGCCGAGCTACCTCGAGCCAACCCTAATATATGATGACCAGGCAGAAAAGAATGTTTCAATGCGCAAGCACACCAACGTAGGGGAGAGTGTTTCCAGCTCCCTTGTCTCTCCACTGCTAGTCTTCCTTCTGCGCATGTGCGTCAGGTAGGGGAAGTGTCTCTCTCTATTTCTCACTGCTACTGGCTTCGTTGTTCTTGTCGCTGGACCTTCCGAAGTCGTGTATGGAGGGGGAAGCTCTTCAGCAGCAACGTAAGGCAAGCCCCGCCTCCAACAGTCTTTTCTACCTGGTACCCCTATAATAACGAGTATTTGCATTCGTACGGCGTGAGGTCTGACAAACTTCAGACCAGGCACGCCAAGCCACAGGCCGTGGGAGCAAGGCTTTACTTAGAATGTGATCTACAATATGCGTAGTTCCAGGACACGCGCTCTCATCTTTGTAGCTAAGTGGGTAGGACGCCAACCTATGATCCAACTGGCCTCCTGTTCGATTTACGGCCAGATCGTGTGATTCATTATTCATTTCATCTTCGTTACGATGCGCAGGTTGCCTGCAGGAATCAACTCGAAATACCTACACCAGGTCTACGGAGGACACATTGCTGCCAACCACTAGAGAAAAAGATGTCCCCAAAAATATTCAACGTCCAACATACAGATAAAGACAAGTAAGAAATCCCCCAGGGGCTCACACCTAGTGAGACGTGGGTCGCGACCACGGGACCCCAGCTGAGTCCGGCATTGCTTCCACTTACTTGTGCCGGGCTACTCCCTGTTATCTTTCCGGTCGACCTCCCTTGGTCAACTCTTGTTCTTTACGGACCTCGACGGTATTAGTGTGTCCGAGGCCTAGGGAGTATTTACTTTTCCCGCCTTAATAGGCCCTTGTCTCATCTTTCCTGATCCCTCATTCTTCGAGGGGTTTTCTTTTCATTGTATCTCCTGCATTCTGCTCAATGCCCCGAAGGAGGCAGGGTGTGTGTAGCCCCGCCACTTATGGTGCACCCTGGATTGTTGTGGGGGTAAAAATGGGAAACCAGGAAACCCATTTTCAGGATGGCCGCTTTGACGATGCCAGCGAGGCACGAGGTAGCGCGTCGGCACGCTCTGACACTGTGGCCGCTATTTACAGTAGTTGGAAATAATGATGATGATGATGATGATGATAATTGTTGTTTTAAGGGGCCTAACATCTAGGTTATTGGCCCCTAATGGTTTGGGTGATAATGAAAACTGTAACTAATACTAACTACAGACTTACATACTGGAAGAAAAAATGGTCAACAAATGAAGGATAAGGCAAATAAAGAACAGGATGAAAAGAAATGCCCTCATCCCTCGAAGAATGAGGATTGGGGGACTTGGAAGGAAGGAGAGCCATGAAAGGCAGATAGGAAAGGGGAAAGAGGAGAGGGCCCGCCCCAATGTCAGTGGAAAACGGGGGAAAACCGGACCCAGCTCAGGAATCCCCCGGGATCACCAACTCCCGAACTCATTAGCCGTGAGCCCCTGAGGGTGTAGCAATATCCAGAGTGTACCAGAAGTGGTGGGGCTACACACACCCGGCCTCCTTGAGGGCCTTGAGCAGAAGGCAGGAGATACCATGAAAAGAAAATGAAGGCTGACCCCTCGCAAAAACAGGGTATCAGGAAAGATGAGACAGGGGCCAATTAAGGCGGGAAAGTGAAAGACTCCCTAGGCCTCGGATACCCTAATACCGTCGGGGTCGGAAGAGAACAAGAGAGGTCGACGGTAAAGAAGACTGAGAGGAGCCCGGCACAAGTAAGTGGAAGCAATGCCGGACTCAGCTGGGGTCCCGTGGTCGCCTAACCACGTCCCACAAGTTGTGAGCCCCTGGGGGAAGTTGGAAGTGAAGCCCAGAAGCATGAGTAACCAGGAACTCTGCCGTACAATAACATAGATTGCTACTAAGATAGTACACACATTATCCTCAACTATATATTGTCAGCAAAGGACAATGAGCTCGGGGTTTATCCGACTTCTCAAATCAACACGGAAAGCAAATTACTGTATCTTATCGGCTTGAAGTCCTAGCCAGATGAGGTTGGGGTGTTCAGGTAAACTTGGCGTCAGACAGAATGGAATGCCTGGAATTTCCCAGCGAAGCTACTTCCTTCAAGGACAAACAACAGGGCAGGGGATTCTAAAACTTTATCAAGTCCTTATCCTCCCTTACAAACACGTAGGAACATGAGAAGGGAATACAAATGGATAAAACTGTCTCGCAAGCTCCGAGCTCAAAACCCATAGATTTAACCTTTGTATAATACTCTATTTTCAAATGTGGGTATTTCCCCGGTGGCGAATTGTACACTCACAGAAACATTACAAACAATAACATCAAGCCTCCGTGGCTTAGGCGGCAGCACGCCGGCCTCTCACCACTGGGTCCGTGGTTCAAATCCCGGTCACTCCATGTGAGATATGTGCTGGACAAAACGGAGGCAGACAGGTTTTTCTCCGGGTACTCCGGTTTTCCCTGTCAAAATTTCATTCCAGCAACACTCTCCACTATCATTTCATTTCATCTGTCATTCATTTAATCATTGCCCCAGAGGAGTGCGTCAGGCCTAGGCAGCCGGCACAGTTCATATCCTCGCCGCTAGAATGGGGCTTCATTCATTCCCTTCCTGACCCGGTTGGAGACTGGAAGCAGGCTGTGGATTTTCATTTTTCAATATCAAACACAAGTATTTTTATAGTGCGATGTTATTGTGATGGAAAAAGTCATACTGTATCTCACGAATTATTTAATCTAGAAGGTTGTAATTAAGTTTTTCGGGCTTGTAGGCCGTGGTCCAGACAGGATATCTCCCGACATTTCACCGGAAACTGTGTCCGGCATTATCAAGGATTCCGCTCCTTTCCTTGGTCAGCAGTGGAATGAGGAAGAGGCTTGAAATAATGGGTAACGGTTTGTAGTGGGGGTATTGTTGCTTGAATGTGACTGTTGGCTGGGTGGATCTTGGCGATGAATTAACGGCTGGGAGGCAGTTTGGATCATCAAATTAGCATGGTGAACCGAGCGTTCTCTTCGCATTCCGGCTGGATCGTCTGATCTCACGTACATGTTGCGGGGTGCGGTGCGTACTCCGGCTTCGGCGACCGAGCTTGTGAGGGTCAGGTGTTCCCTGGGCGACTGCCGGGCTGTAGCGGGAAGGTTCTTCAGATTGACGTGTGCGTGATATCTTGGCCTTGGTGTTCCTAAGGGCCGGGATCCATGTACACACATCAAAAAAAGTTTTGCATCACCTCGGTTCCAAGAGTTCCGGAACCTTTAAATACAAAGGGAATAGAGATCAACACAAACAACATTTCAGCTCGTTTTATTGCTCATGAGACCCACACATTGCATGTTGTACCATCATACAGCTAGACTTTCAGCATTTGTGGTCCAGATTGCAGTACACACCACTACCTCTAATACCCAGTAGCACGTCCTCTTGCATTGATGCATGCCTGTATTCGTCGTGGCATACTATCCACAAGTTCATCAAGACACTGTTGGTCCAAATTGTCCCACTCCTCAACGACAATTCGGCGTAAATCTCTCAGAGTGGTTGGTGGGTCAAGACGTCCATAAACAGCCCTTTTCAACATATCCCAGGCATGTTCGATAGGGTTCATGTCTGGCGAACATGCTGGCCACTGTAGTCGAGCGATGTCGTTATCTTGAAGGAACGCATTCACAAGATGTGCACGATGAGGTCGAGAATTGTCGTCCATGAAGACAAATGCCTCTCCAATATTCTGCCGATATGGTTGCACTATGGGTCGGAGGATGTCATTCAGGTATCGTAAAGCCGTTTCGGAGCCTTCCATGACCACCAGTGGCGTACGTCGGCCCCACATAATGCCACCCCAAAACATCAGGGAACCACCACCTTGCTGCACTCGCTGGACAGTGTGTCTAAGACGTTCAGCCTGACCAGGGTGCCTCCAAACACGTCTCCGACGATTGTCTGGTTGAAGGCATATGCGACACTCATCGGTGAAGAGAACGTGATGCCAATTCTGTGGGGTCCATTCAGCATGTTGTTGGGCCCATCTGTACCGCGCTGCATGGTGTCGGGGTTGCAAAGCTGGACCTCGCCATGGACGTCGGGAGTGAAGTTGCGCATCATGCAGCCTATTGCGCACAGTTTGAGTTGAAACACGACGTCCTGTGGCTGAACGAAACGCATTATTCAACATGGTGGCATTGCTGTCAGGGTTCCTCCGAGCGGCAATCCGTAAGTAGCGGTCATCCACTACAGTAGTAGCCCTTGGGCGGCCTGAGCGAGGCCTGTCATCGACAGTTCCTGTATCTCTGTACCTCCTCCATGTCCGAACAACATCGCTTTGGTTCACTCTGAGACGCCTGGAAACTTCCCTTGTTGAGAGCCCTTCTTGACACAAAGTAACAATGCGGACGCGATCGAACTGCGGTATTGACCTTCTAGGCATGGTAGAACTACAGACAACATGAGCAGCGTACCTTCGTCCTGGTGGAATGACTGGAACTGATCGGCTGTCGTACCCCCTCCGTCTAATAGGCCCTGCTCATGCATGGTTGTTTACATCTTTGAGCAGTTTTAGTGACATCTATGAACAGTCAAAGGGACTGTATCTTGGATACAATATACACAGTCAACGTCTATATGCCGGAGATCTGGGAACCGAGGTGATGCAAAACTTTTTTTGATGTGTGTATATTGGTGAAGCTATGATGCAATTGTTAATTCTCACTCGCGTTGTATGAGCTCCCGTAAAGCTCTTCACTTTTGCAATCTTTCCTCCTGTTGTGTTCATGATTTTCGGAGCCAATTTGATGTCTGTCACACATTTTGTTTTTTTTCGGAAGAGATCTGAATAGTTATTTCACGAAGGATGTCGATTCTTGTACTTTATACAAACTTATTTTTGTCCGGGAAAAAACATGGCTGCTGTTAGCGCCAGAATTTGAACCTTTACTGTTCCCCCTTGCATTCATTTATTCATTTACTTTATTTGCAAATGGGGGTAATTTCCCGGTGGCAAATTGTTACAGAACAATAATATCAAACACACCCAAAAAGCTACGCGTGTGTGAGGGACAGAACTAAATTGTTCAAATATCTAGGTGAATGGATGGCGTCCAACACCACAGAGAAGGTAGCTTTTGAATCACGCATCAGAATAATACGATCTATTGTTGTGCCAATTTTGAATGAAATCCATTAGTTAGTATAGAAGTTACATGCATTTTAATATTGGACCTATCAGCAGGCTTAGAATCATGTTGCCAGACTGACGTTATTAGTCACTCCAAATTAATCTAGAATACCAGGTACTATACATGTGCAAAGTTTAGAGCTATTGGCTAGCATACATTCTAATATATTGATATTAGGGTAACAAAAATAGAGACAGCATTTATTAACAGTTGGCAGTCCTGGTTGCTCTTAAGAATACGCTTAGTCATACCTGTTATGATACACATAGCACACACGAAATTTGCTTGAAATCCATTAGTTAGTATAGAAGTTACATGTATTTAAAGTTGGACCTCTCAGCAGGCTTAGAATCATGTTGGTAGCACTGACATATATAAGTTACTCCAAATTAATATAGAATGTCAGGTACTATACGTGTGCATAGTTTAAAGCAGTCGGCTTGCATACTTTCTGATATATGGGTATTTGGATAAAAACAAATTGAGAGCATTTATTAATAGTTGGCAGCCCTGGTGGCTTTTAAGAATACGCTCAGTTATATATGTTTATGTACACATAGCACATACGAAATTTGGTTGAAATCCAATTGATAGTGTAGAAGTTATATGCATTTAAAATTTGGACCTATCAGCAGGCTTACAATCATTTTGGCAACACTGCCATGTATGGCCTCCTGGAAATTAAACTACAATATTATTATCTATACGTGTGCCAATTTTGAAATAGCTCCCTTTCATACCTTCCAAGATATCCAACATGGAGCTCAAATTTCAATTGCGATTTTTCGGCAGTTGGTAGCACTGACATCATTTTCAAAAATGGCCGTGAGATATTCAGGTATAGATCTTTACTCCTACCAAATTTTGTTTTGATTGCTGCAGCCGTTTAGGAGTTGATAGGGGGGACACACACACACAGCCAGACAGACAGGCAGACAGACACACATTTGCCCGATCTCATAAGTCTACTTTTTCCTCATTTTTGCAAAATGTGAAAAGTAGGCTAAAAATAGAATTAGCATATCATCTAGCAAAGGATGTTTACAATAAGAAATTAATATCCCTAAATGCCAAGCTAAAACACTATCACAGAGTCATCCACCCGGAGGCATTATATGCTGCGGAATGCCTTGCAATGCATAGGAAAGTACTTATTGAGAAACTGGAAGCAAAATAAATAAATAAATAAATAAATAAATAAATAAATAAATAAATAAATAAGTAAATAAAGAAAGAAAGAAAGAAAGAAAGAAAGAAAGAAAGAAAGAAAGAAAGAAAGATCGTAAGAAAAATCTTGAGCCCAGCAAAGGAAAGTGGTAAATACAGGAGACGGCACAACCGCGAGCTCTACGCACGTGTGGAAAAATAACTGATGAGATGAGGAAAAGAAGAATTTCATTTTATGGCCTCATGGCACGAATGAGCTCTGTGAGATTGACAAACAGGATCTTAGCCAACTTTCTAGAGAAGAAAACTAAGGGGGCTTGATTCACTGAGCCAGGCAGAGATTTACAAGAAATAGGGATTTCATGTGATGATGTGCAGGAGCGTGTGTCACTTAAGGTGAAACTGACAGCTCACTGGGGTTTCCTGGAAGAGCCTGAGCTTAAAACAAGCATGAAATGGACGGAAGAACGGAAGCAACAACATCAACAATTCATGCGACAGTACTGGGCAAATATTAAAGCTCGACGCAGAAACCAGTTGAAAAGACGTGGTCCTTAGTTGACCGAAACGCAAGACGAAGAAGAATATTAAACACACTTAAAGTCGCGATTTGGGAACTATAATAATTACATCGCAGTATTTACACAAAATTGTATTTTTCTCTTCAACACATCAATATGATTGGGACAGGCTCCGAGACTGAGGCAGGTAATGAGTTCCAATTATTATCAATACCACGATTAATGAAAGTGTGGTTGGTTGGTTACTTAGTTTAGGGGCTGCGACAACGCGGCCATGTAGCCCCGTGTACTTTGGGTGTGTGTAGAATCTGTCTGATAACCGCTGTTAATTGTGATGGCTGTATTAGAGTTATCTGTTTTAATTCAAGTAAGGACTACAGACATTGAATTTTTTCAAGTAGTTCCTACTTTTGCCGCCAAACGCCACCATCAATGACGAACTAGTTCAGAACTTAGTTACAAGATGCCACCGCAGTCGGCTCTTGACAACGAACGAAGGAACCTAAGAGAGTTTGTCAAATGTTTAACCTATATAATTTAGCTTCATACAGGTGTAATAAGGGAAAGGTTCTTTAACATGCCATAAATCTATGACATGAGACCGTCGGCTTTACTTCCCCACCGAAGAAAGGCATACTGAGGGATTTTAACGCTCTTAAACAATCCGACGACTTCGGCTGGGTTTGAACCCGCGACCTTGGGCATAGAAGCTCAGCATGCTACCAACTACGCCACCGAAGCCGCTTTATTGAAGGTATATTTTCCCTAAATTTGCACGCTGCGGCCGGCCCTTAACTTGGTGTGGATGATCTGTCTGCCCTGCTCATATAGGTGGGATTTCCCAGACGTTTGCATAGTTCTCTGCATGCTGGCCGATTAGTATAAGTGTTAAACATAGAGTATAGTCTGGATTTCGTCCTCCTATCTTCCCATCCTACAGACCAGAACGCACAAAACCTCCCATTAATGTTACTATTCATAAATTCGTCATCACACTGTACGTTTACAGTGGTCGTAGTTTCCGATAATCACGAATGAGAGCTTCAAAATGAGACCAAATTTCCTGCTGTACGTTTTCCTGGGTTGAGAAAACGTTACGTCAGAAAAGGTAGAAGAACTTTTTATCGGGTGGTCGAAAAAATTGAAACTTGAGATTTTCACTACCAATACTTACGCCTATCAGATATAAAAATTTCATTACCCTCAGCCAAGTAGTTTTCCATGTATATAGTTATAAGTGAGCGGTTCCTAGAAAAGACGTCAAAAACACGGACAATATTTCATACAACCACAAATAAATAAATAAATAAATAAATAAATAATAAACTTGAAAATAATTGGCTTATACAGTCTAGCGCAGAATTAAACAAGGAAAATATTGGTATAACTCGTTTTTCAATAGGTCTGTTGGTTTGGTTGTAATTAAGGCCTAAACTCGAGTATCCATAGTAAAAAATCCGATAGTAGTACATTATTTTCAATATATTTTCCATAAGAAGACTACCATAGATAATGACACAACAATTTATTATTAAGGACCTTTATTATTATTATTATTATTATTATTATTATTATTCTTTCTTCGAATGAGACAACAATGGACTACGTAGGTTGACCAAAATAGTTTTCAGCTTGATGAGTTGGGATTGGTTTGACGTCCTTAAGAGTCCATTTCCTAGCCCATAACTCCTTCATTTTCTGACTTTGTAGTTGTTTAGCAGCTTCTGACCTCTTTGGTCTCTGCCCTTTCTTAAGTTTAATCTGAGAGTCTTCTTTTAACATTTTCCGGAAAGCTTGTCCGTCTTGTATAACGGATTCAGAGATGTTAAAGCTTTGCAGATCTTGTTTAACTTGCTGGTACCACAGTGATGATGTGGCTCTGTGGATTACACTGGTCAATCTTGACTCGTTCATGCTCTCAAGGTGTCAGAATTGGAGGCGTCTCTTGATGATTGTGTCCATCGGAGGTTCTTGCTTTAAGTATAGACCATCGTTGGGCCTGTGATACCTTTCTCCATTTATGATCCTTGGGCCTAAGATCTTCCTCAAGAGAATTCTTTCCTCGAGCACTAGTTTCTGTATCAGTTTTGCCCCTTTAATGGTTATGGTATCAGCTACATATAGGAACTCGGGCCTGATTACAGCGTTATAATTAGAATGTATTATATTATTATTATTATTATTATAGCCTCCGTGGCTTAGGCGGCAGTACGTCGGCCTCTCACCGCTGGGTCCGTGGTTCAAATCCCGGTCACTCCATGTGAGATTTGTGTTGGACAAAGTGAAGGCTGACAGGGTTTTCTCCGGGTACTCCGGTTTTCCCTGTCACAATTTCATTCCAGCAACACTCTCCACTATCATTTCATTTCATCTGGCATTTATTTACTCATTACCCCAGAGGAGTGCGACAGGCTTCGGCAGCCGGCACAGTTCATATCCTCGCCGCTAGATGGGGGCTTCATTCATTCCATTCCCTGACCTGGTCGGTCGACTGGAAGCAGGCTGTGGATTTACATCTTCATTATTATATTATTATTATTATTATTATTATTATTATTATTATTATTATTATTATTATTATTATTATTATTGAAAAAGCGCACAATGTGCAAAATACAAAACTGAGTAAGCTATTGTAAATAAATTGTTGTTTAAAGGCGCGGAACAGCGATGTCATCCGCCCCTCAAGGACCCTTAACATTTCGTATCACTAGAAAATTCCCATTGGAACAAGAACATAAATATATAATCCAACTTGTGCTCCAATCCACAAGGAGTCATTATTAGGACAAGGATGTTTAGGAAAAATCATATTTTTTTTCTTTGCCTCTATTTAAATGCCCGATTGGTTTCTGGTGCAAATCAAGTGATTATCGTCCCAATAAAGTGGTTTTGATTTGTCACATAAATGCATTTTTTACTATTAGGTGATATTTTAAACATGTTTATCATTTTAAATGGTCTTGTCGACTTCGTCGTTACGCTGGGGTCTGGCGTTACGTTACGGTTACGGGACGCAATGTACCCAGATGCACTGAGGTGTGTGACGTCATAGTATCGCTTGGTGCATGTGTTCCCCGACAATATCTACTTCGTTAGTATAAGACAAAAAATCCCAGATTCTTGGATGTCACGGGTAATCTCTAGAACCACTGGAGGGATTTTGATGCGGTTTTCAACATTCTGTAAAGGATATCTCGAGGAAAGATTATGTAGAAAATAATTTATGTATGATCAAAGGAAGCCAAGCAGTCAAGATTTCAGTGAAAAAATCGAAAACAAACTTGGCGTCCGTGCGCTTCTTAAGCTTAGGCTGGGCAAACCTTTAAAAATATCAATATACTATGAGCGTAAGAATTTGTCAGCATAAAAAGTTCTACAAAAAAGTCCGCAAGAGCATATCTCTATCTTCAATACATCACCCATTATAAGTGTTTTTAGACTGGATGGAAGGGGCACATCCCCGCGCGCTCTGGTGAGCGTGCGGCATCTTGAAACAAGATAACCAAGTAATATGCAGTTAATTTTCCAACATGTCAAGTGTCTTTGGCTTCGAGCGAAGCTCGAAGCCTCCAGCCTTGCCTTTCTAGCATTTTTCAGCATTTGTAGCATTTAAAACGATACTAAGTCTAGTCTTTCAGACTGACTGTCACTTTATTTTTTGTAACGTCATATTTCGGTAGTTTGAAGGTGTGCAATCATCTACAACTTACCGAACTGGAACTAGTGTTTACAGAAATAACCACTTAAAACATGTAGGCCTGTATTCAGAAACTTAATATGAAAAATGAAATTAAAAAAAATAGTTAATAATTTAATCTTAAAGGGATTGTCGCTTGGATTTATAGTTAAAAACATGGCCATATTTGAATAAATAATTTTCAGGTCATATTTCGTCACTTTTAAGGTCACATTTGCTTGCATATTCGGGCTATTTTCAGGTCTTAAACAACCGAGCCCAAGTCATCACCTAGCACCCAGTTGACTATCACATGATATTTTGAAAGAAAAAAGAATAGGCTCATTTATAGGAATAATGCAATACCAACTATGTTTAGATATGTCATATTCGCAAAGTTATATTTATTATCATCTTGGCCGACACACCTTAAGATTCGAATGAGTTTTTGAATGGTATGGACTCCGAATTGAGGAAAGAATTCATGATGAAAATTAATAAATGTAAAACAAAAATATCGGAATGCAGCCGAAATAAATCAGAAACCTCTATGGACATCAAATTGGCAGGTGAAAAGCTAAAGGAAGTAGGAGACTTCGGTTACTTAGGAAGCAAAATAACCAGTGATGAACGAAGCAAAGAGGATATAAAAAGTAAGAATCTGTTGACTTCGAATATAGATTTAGGTATTAGGAACTCATTTTTCAAGGCCTTTGTCTGGAGCGTGGTGCTCTATGGAAGTGAAACTTGGACTATTGGTGCAGCAGAAAAGAGGAGAATTGAAGCATTTGAAATGTGGTGTTACAGGAGAATGATGAAGATCAGATCGGTAGATAGGGTTACAAACGAAGAGGTATTAAGACTAGTGGGAGAGGAGAGATGTTTCTGGCGACTGCTAATGAAGAGAAGAGATAGGTTGCTGAGACACATACTAAGACACCCAGGAATAGCAAGCTTAGTTATGGAAGGAAGGGTTGAGGACAAGAACTGTAGGGGTAGACCAGGGTTAAACGGATTGCCTCAGATGTAGGGTGTGGTAGCTATGTAGAGATGAAACGATTAGCTCAGGACTAGGAGGCATGGAAAGCTGATCAAACCATCCGAAATACTGAAGACTCAAACTACAACAACAACAACAACAAATTAAAGCCCACATTTGTTACAGATCTGCTTTTAGCTATTTTTAATAATATTCTTCATAGAAAACCCAAGTAAAATGTTACTAACAAAACTTTGCTCGTAATTACATCAGTTTCTCTTCTTTTTAACAACATCGCTGAAGAAGGCCATAATATGGCCGAAACTGGTACATTTTATTAATTTATTATTATTGGTTAAGGTGTGATACATTATTTTATTAAATAACAATGGGCATGCATTTAGATTAGATATCCAACAAAGAAAGCTATTAGATATTATTAAGTTCATATCACTACTATTGCCATTTATTTATTTATTTACTAGCAACCCGCCCCGGCTTCGCCCGGTATCTTGAACGGTTTACCCAGCATAAGCTTAAAAGGCACATGGACGGCAGGTCCCAGACAGAATTCAGTAAAGCCGAGGTGAACAGCGAAAACAATTCTTCTCCGAAGTCTTAACTCGTCACGACTCGACAGTTTGATGTTGGCCGAAGCTGGGGTGATAGGCTCTCTCGAGAAGCTAGTAATTTAAATTTCCACTGAATTGAGATTGTTGGATGAAATCAAAACGTCAAAACACTTACAGAGGGCGATGTATTAAATATAGAGATCTGCTGTCCGGACTTTTTTGTAGAACTTTTTATGTTGAACTCATAGTATGTATTTTTAACGGTTTATCCAGCGTAAGCTTAACAGGCGCACGGGCCGTTAATTTTTTCTTCGACTCGATTCACCTGAAATCGTTACTATTTGGGTTGCTTTGGGCATAAGGGAATGTTTTTCTACAGAAACCTTCCTCATAAAATCCTTTACAGAGTTGCGAAAACCGCATCAAAAGCCATCCAGTGGTTCTCGAGATTACCCGTTACATAGACTACAAGAAACGGGGACTTTGTTTTATACTAGTTAGAGATTTATAGGAGCGCTTTGGAGGCGTAGTTGTCAGCATGCCGACCTTCTATGTCAAAGATCACGGGTTCAAACCCGGCTGAAGTCATCGGATCCTTTCAGAGCGTTAAAAAAAACTCAGTATGCCTTCCTTCCGAGGGGAAGTAAAGCCTGCGGTCCCATGTCATAGATTTATGGCATGAAAAGAACCTTCCACTAACTACACTTGTGGCAGCTAAAATTTGTAGGTTAGTTTGATAACGCTATATTAGTCCCAGTTCACCGCCACGTGCTGACTGCGATGACATTTTGTAGCCACGTCCGCAGCTAGTTGTCGTGTCGTGGACGGTAGCATTTGGTAGCAAAAGTAGGAACTACTTGAAAAAAATAATCGTCTGCAGTACTTCTACCTGAATCACAGATAACTAGGGCTCGGATTTTTAGGTAAATAAATATTTGTTTATGTAAATACATATTTTAAGCATTTTTGCTATAAATACATAAATTCCTGTTTTTCACTTATTAGCGCATAAAAAGCATAATATTCGCATTTTTAAATTCAGTAAGCTAGATCAGTCAGTTTATTGCATTTTTGTTCTGTGTTGAAGAACCTATGAGCTATTTAGTCTTCATGCAGAGCGTATGTCAGCTTGCAACTGTGTTATTCTTAACTTGTCGCCCCGTGCCACTCACTGTGGAAGCCGAGGCTTTTCTTGTCCATAGCCATATTGCACCACGTGCTAGACCTCCCCCTCCCCCAGCTACCTGGAACCAGTGTCACTCACATGCAGTCCATTTCTGGTACTGTGAAGTGTAAGGCAGTTCTACGATGCCTAAAGTAAAAACAACTACAAGTTATCGTCTGTGGCAGAATTCAAAGATATGATGATGATGATGATGATGATAATTGTTGTTTTAAGGGGTCTAACATCTAGGTTATCGGCCCCTAATGGTCTGGGTGATAGCGAAAATGTCAATGACGTGGAAACCAGAACGAAAATTAAGAGAAAAGGAAAATACTTACAAAAAGGAACTCAGATTGAAACTACTCACAAAATGGAGAGCGGTAATACTTACAAAAGAGAATTTAGAACGGAAATACTCACAAAAGGAATAGATTGAAAAATACGCACAAAATGTAGGTTAAGTTCAAAATACGTACAAAATGCAAGTGAAATCAAAATACTTACAAAATGCAAATGACATTGAAAATACATACAAAATGTAATTTAGATTCAAAATACCCACAAAATGCAATTGAGAATTAACTACTTGCAAAAAAGCGGTGTAGGTTGAAAATACAAAATGCAATTTGAATTCAAAATACTCCCAAAAGGACCCCCACATATTGAAAGACTTACTAAAAAGCAATTTAGATTGTCAATCCTTACAAAATGCAATCGAGGTTGAAAAACACCTACAAAATGCAACGTAGATCGAAAAGACTCACAACACGCAAAGGAGATTGAACATACTAGAAGAAGAAATGGTAAACTAAAGGAGAGTAAGGCAAATAAAGGACAGGAGGAAAAGAAATGCCCTCAACCCTCGAAGAAAGTGGATTGAGGGACTTGGAAGGAAGGAGAGCCATGAAAGGCAGATAGGAAAGTGAAAGAGGAGAGGGTCCGCCCCACAGGGAAGGGACAAAAGGGGGAAACCGGACCCAGCTCAGAAATCCCTCGGGATCGCCAACGCCCGAACTCACCAGCCGTGAGCCCCTGAGGGTGTAGCATTATCTAGGGTGCACCAAGAGTGGTGGGGCTACATACACACTGCCTCCTTGAGGGCCTTGAGCAGAAGGCAGGAGATAACATGAAAAGAAAAAGAAGGCTGACCCCTCGCAGAAGGAGGGAATCAGAAAATATGAGGCAAGGGCCAATTAAGGCGAGAAGGGAAGAGACTCCCTAGGCCTCGGATACCCTAATACCGTCGTGGTTGGAAGAGAACAAGAGTTGACCAAGTGAGGTCGACAGGAAAGAAGACAGATAGGAGCCCGGCACAAGTAAGTGGAAGCAATGCCGGACTCAGCTGGGGCCCCGTGGTCGCCAACCCACGTCCCACTAGATGTGAGCCCCTGGGGGAAATTCAAAGATAATTTTACTTCTGATGGAGGCGTTCTGTTCTGTCAACCATGTGGGAAAGCAATCAAGGTTGAACAGCGATCTCAAGTTACACAACACCTCAAGGGCAAGAAACATATTGCCGCCGTTTCGCGCCTTCAGAGTAAGTGTTTCGCGATAATCGTCGGTCATTTGTGATGGAAAACCAGAAGATGTATCTTGTTGTGCATTGTAATTATACAGCAGTCAGTGAGACATAGAATAAATAAATTGCATTCGTGAGTAATGCACATTGATCAACTAAATTATAATTACATATTTTTACTTCTATGTCACATATTTCAGGTATTTATAATACATAAAAAATAAATATTTTCCCGATTTTTAGCAGCTAAAAATCCGAGCCCTACAGATAACACACCCTAATACAATCATAACACCGGTTATCAGACAAATTCTACACACACCTAAAGTACACGGGGATACATGACCGCGTTGTCGAGGCCCTTAAACTGAGGAACCAACCAACCAATGACATCTAATACAGTTACATTTCTCAAATCCCTCAAATGGTATAAGAATGAGACATTGTAAATCGTAATGTCATCTGGATTCTGTCAAAATGAATCATATTGATATGAGAAGTATTGTTTATTTTAAATGGAGTACGTTCCTTCTTGGTATTAGAATGTTGTCACCAGAAGGGACCCGTTTCTTGGAAAGTCTGCTATTGTCAGAGAAAGCAATCAACTTCCCTCCGCTTGCGACATTCTGCTACTATCCTTGTTTACCTTCCTAAAGGAGATACAGAATTTCCCAACAAGTAGGCTTAATTACTTCCATATTTTAACGGCTCCACTTCCTTGGCACTTATGATGTTGTGTTCCGTCTTTTGACTGGTTTGATGTAGCACTCTATGGTCCCCTGTCCGGAGCTAATCATTTCAGCTCGACATACCTAACACACCCTACACCCTGTTTAACATATTCTAACCTTGGCCTACCCCTACAGTTCTTGTCCTCGACCCTTACTTCCATAAATAAGTTTGCTATTCTCGGGTGTCGTGTCCTACCAACCTATCTCTTCTCGTTATTAGCAGTCGGTGTATACATCCCACCACCCTCACTCTTAATACCTCTTCATTTGTTACTCTAATGTCATAGATTTATGGCATGTAAAAGAACCTACCACTACAATTGGTAGCGTGCAGCTAAATTTGTAGGTTATTTGGTGAGAAACGTTCAACCCAAGTTCCAAAGTTCGCCGCTAGGTGTTAGTGACAGGGGCTTCTCTGGTAGCCAAAGATGGAACTGTTTGAAATTGAACTAGTTGGGAGCCTTCGGGCGTTCAAATAAAAAAAAAACGCTATGACCATTGGCTGCAATAAAAAAAACAAGGCCACGTGGGTTGGCGACCATGGGACCCAGCTGAGTCAGGCATTGCTTTCACTTCTTTCCTGTCGACAACTCTAAGTCAACTCTTATTCTCTTCCGACCCCGACGGTATTAGGATATCCGAGGCCTAGGGAGTCTCTTCCTTTCCCGCCTTATTCATTTTTCCTGATCCCACATTCTTCGAGGGATCAGCCTTCTTTCTTTTTCCATATTATCTCCTGCCTTCTGCACAAGGCCCTCGAGGAGGCAGGGTGTGTGTAGCCTCACCACTTATGGTGCACCCTGGATAGTACTACATCCACAAGGGTTCACAGCTGGTGAGTTCGGGAGTTGGCGACCCTCAGGCATTCCTGAGCTGGGTCCGTTTACTTCCCCCTTTTCCATTGCCTTTGGGGCGGACCCTCTCCTCTTCTCTTTCCTATCTGCCTTTCATGGCTCTCCTTCTTTCTAAGTCCCTCAATCCTCATTCTCCGAGGGTTTATTTATTTCTCCCTTCTATTATTTTCCTTGCCCTTTTGTTTTCCTTTTCTTCTGTACAGCGTTGCCAAGGTGGGCTCCATCACGCATCATGGCGCACCTCGCTGGGTAGTGATGGGCTCCATATCGCTGTACAGCATTTCCCGGAGAGGCTAGCTGGTGAACCATGGCTTAATTCCTCGTTCAAATACAAACCGATATAAAATAAGTGAAGAAATTTACGTATCTCACAGTCATACAACATAACTTTTTGATCTATAAGGATTACAACGCAACCAAGAACTACATTTTCCAACGACCCCGAGCCGAGAAAAAGTTACCTTACAAAAATGATAACTTTCGTTCTTGAACACACAACATTTTGAAATTAATAAACCAGTTATACAACATTCCAATGCATATTGTGTTAAAATTTGGATTCGATCTGATGACGGGTTTGTGAGATAATAATTCTTAAATGTGACGCATGGTCGAAACACGCTTAAAAACGGGCACTTTTAGTGTTTCAACTGCGATAAAAAATATTAAAATATAAATCATAAATTCCAAACCCACATGATCTAATGTAAAATAGAACGACGAAAATGATGATGTTATTGGATTTTATGTAGATCTATTGGTTACTTCACAAACAACCTTCAAACTCGAGTGCACATAATATTTTGGTCGACAGTAGATGTCAAGCCCCTTAAAACAACAATTATCATCATCAAAACAATAATTTGTTACTCTAATATGTAACTCAACAGTTTGATGCTGGCCTAAGTTGGGGTGATAGGCTCGCTCGCTAGCTCGTAAACTCGCTCCGAAGCTAGTAATTTAAATTTCCACTGAATAGGGATTGTTTGAAGAAATGAAAACGTAAAAACACTTATAGTGAGCGATGTATCAAAGATAGAGATATGCTGTCACGGACTTTTCGTGCTTGAACAATTCTTACACCCATAGTATAAAGATAATTTTAACGGTTTACCTAGCATAAGCTTAAAAGGCGCATGGACGGCAGGTTTTTATTCGACTCGATTCACGAAAATTCTTACTACCTGGATTCCTTTGGTCATAATTGAATGTTTCTCTACAGATACCTCCCTCGAGAAATCCTTTAGAGATTGGTGAAAACCGCATCAAAATCCATGCAGTGGTTCTCGAGATTACCCCTTACTTCCAAGAATCAGGGACATTGTTTTATACTACATTATGTAGAGATATTGACAGCCTACACACTTTAAATAATAACTTTTGTTATTTGCATGTTAATTATTTTAAATTTAGTAATAATGTTCCAAGTTTAGAGTAATTCTATCCAATAGGTTTCCTATACGATCAATTTCTACAAACAAACTAACAAGGCGTCAAAAGATAACGCACACAAGAAGAAAGCTGATTGCATTAATGAGAATGAACTCTGATTATGAATCCAATTATTCACATCGGGATATTCATAGAGAAAACGGTTCCTTCGTTATCTTGGTTACAACAGTGATAGCACTGCTTGGGTGGGAATGAAAATAAAACACATCCATTTTCATTTGAGACTGTTTTGCTCCAGTCTAGCCTGCAAACCTCTGTTTGCGAACAAGTCACCACTATGATTCCCTATTAGCAGTTAGCACTGCAGCCTCTTCTGCTTCGACACCTCTCATTTTAAAATCGTTAAAACATTGAATCTAAACATGGCCTCCTAGGGCTACCTATGTTTCTCTGACCCTCTATAGCTGCACTCTAAGGTAATCTCCCCCCAACTCTCTTCACATAACTCCACCATCTGAGTCCGCTCATACGAACAGCTTCATCTAGCGTGTTCATTTCTAACTTAGCCTTTATCTCTTCCTACCATTGTTCCCATCGATTTGACCCAGCAATCATTCGTAATATCCTCATGTCAGTTACCTTTAACTTACTGTATAATAATAATAATAATAATAATAATAATAATAATAATAATAATAATATCGTATGGCTTCGAGTTTCGGGTGCAATATTTGTTATTTGCGCACAGAGGGCAGCTTGCATGTCGATTTTTGCCGTTCCTTAAAGCGCTATGACAGTCAAGGAGAAAGGAGGAACTTTTGTGTTGGCGGAAAATCCAGAGCTTATTTTGCCATTATGAACACGGCCTACTGAATTAAAATGGGTTCTTTAACATGCCAATAACGGATGACATGCGTGTCGTGATTTATTTTCGCCTTTCAAAAATCACTTTCCACGGCCAGGATCGAACCTGCAAGCTTGGGGTTGGTAGTCCGACAAGATAGCCACTCACCCACAGTGCCAAGCACCTTCAGCTTGTGTATCAGCTATCCTGAATCTACCCACCTCTCACTTCCATACAGCAAGGTCGGTCTAAATACTGAGCAGAACACCGGAGATCGCAACTGAGAACTTACTGCATTGGCTTTTCCAACCTTGACTATTTCCTTCCCGATACAGTGCTACCATCCTGAGAGAGTACACTGCCCAAGTATTTAAAATGTTCCACCTGCACTAATTTAGTTCTTCCTACCTGACATTCTATTTACTTGTGTTCTTGCCTACCGATATAACACTTGTCTTTGATATGCCGATGTTCATACCATACTCCCTACATTTCTGTTGGCTTATAAGCGTTCGACGGAGTCCGCCTTTACTACCAAGCCATCAGTATAGGCCAGACTGCTTACCTGTTAAACTGGAGTATTTACGAAATCGTCAGTCTTTTCTCAATTATGTATTTATCGTATGGCTTTTAGTGCTGGGAGTGTCCGAGGACATGTTCGGCTCGCCAGAGTCTGTAGCTGCTTCAAGCGGACACCCAAGTTCCGTTTAATTTCAAGTAGTTCCAACTTTCACTACGAGATGTCACTGATACTGATACCTAGTTGGAACTTTGATAGGGCGTTCCAACTAAATCTAACCTAGAATTTAGCTTCACACAAGTTTAGTCCGTTGTAGGATCTTTTACATGCCATAAATCTTTGGCATGGGACCGCCGGCTTCACTTCTACTTCGAAGGAAGGCATACTGAAAGATTTTAACGCTCTTAAAAAATTCGACGACTTCAGCTGGGTTTGAACCCGCTATCTTGGGCAGAGCAGTTCAGCATCGCCTCCGAAGCAGATAGTATTTTCTTAAACACACCTATATGTTTGGGGAAAGACTCTAAGACTGCGGCAGGTAGATAGTTCCAGTCATCAATGGCACGGTTTACGAAATAATATTTACCATTATTTGTACGCTGCGGTCGGTCCTTGACTTTCAAAGAATACCAGACCTCTTGCACTTTAAGGGTTAAGCATGAGAACTTTGTACTGTACAATACAAACAAGAGAATGCCCCAAGCCGTGTATCACGAGGGTATTACCCTCTCCCTCCTTCTTGGTGCTAATTGGGGAAACATAGTTCATGTTACCCTCTGAAATGTTGTTAATATACTGTTTTAGCTCTCCTCCAGGTGTCCAGTTCATAGTGGTCAAGACTGTGGTCAGAGAAACATCGTGTCATTGAGTGTTCTGTATATTCCTCCTCAGAGGTAAGTGATTATCTATCATACATGCATTTTTAAAAGGGTACAGTTCCTGGTTTCTAATTCAATAGTTATATCCCAGTCGCAGACATTATTTTTTTTACATAGAGGAAACATTCAGAGACAATGGAAATATACGTTCAGTTAGTAAAGTTAATATTACGGCTCGGATGTTTTGGAAGAATCATATTTTTTTCTTTGCCTCTTTGGTTTCTGATGCAAATCAAGTGATTATCTGACAATACAGTGGTTTTTATTTGTCATATAAATGCATATTTCGAACATTTATTTTTTTCCATTATGTCGAATTTTGAGCATTTGTTTGGTAAGCACGTCATATTTTGGTAGTTTGAAAGCAGCTGTAGGTGTGCAATCATCCTCAACTTACTGAACGGGAACTAGTGTTTGCTGAATAGACTGTAAATAACCACTTAAACATGTATATTTAAGAAATTAATCTGAAAATAGGAATAAATAATTAAGTTAACAATTTAATCTCGGAGGGATTGTCGCTTGGATTTATAATTAAAAAAACGGCGATATTTAAATCAGTTTTTAAGGTCACATTTGCTTGCTTATTCGGGCTATTTTTAAGGCTTAACCCTTTTTTAGGACAAAACTATTTTTTTAAATTTTATGTTTCTACATTTTAATTTATTTTAATTATAAAATAATGTTATTTTTTGCTTCTCTAATTTTAATGTTTATATAATTATTTTTAATTTTGAATTTATGTTCTTATGGACTTAATTTGGATACTTTTATTGAATTAATTAATTAACTAACTAATTTTGAATTGAATTTTATAATTATTTTCATAATTCTTTTATAGTTATGTTTACTATATTAATTTTATACTTCTTTTATTATTGTAATTTTATTTTTATTTCTATAGGTTATTCATATTTTATTTTTACACTTCAATATTGTTAATGTTTTTAGTTTTATTATTCTTTTAATTTTATCGAACACATTACGTCAAGTAAATATTGGATTTTTAGAAATACTAATACTTCAGCATGAAAATTCTCCGAAATTTGGTTGAAAGATTCAACTATCGGTACTTTCTTTGAAAGCATAAACTGTCTTTATAACAGGTGGTTAATACAGAGACCACTATCCGTGCCCTAGTTAATATTAATGTTCTAAAGTACCGGTTTCGGTCATATTACGACCTTCATCAGCAATTTATAACGAATATTTATAAATGGAAAGAAGTATGGAGTTGCAAGTTCGTGAAATAATATGATAGAGTTAAAGCAATAATTTTCTAAGTGTTGTCGAGAGAAAATAGTTCAACAAGTTAAAGTTAAATTTATAAAAGAGGCGAGATTCAATAAAATTTCTAAAATATTTTCTGTCTAAATTATTTAAACATAATAAAATCAGATCTGTTACACATTTTGATTATTATGAAAAATATTTATACAAAGGCTGCTCGATCTACCTCTATATGATGATGATGATGATGTTGATGATAATTGTTGTTGTTTTAAGGGGCCTAACATCTAGGTTATCGGCCCCTAATGTCTGGGTGATAGCGAAAATGACAATGAAATGGAAACTATAACGAAAATTCAGCTGGATTGAAATGACTCACAAAATGTAGAGTGGAAATATTTACAAAAAGGTAATTTAGAAGGAAAACTCTCACAAAAGGAATTTAGATAGAAAAATACGCACAAAATGCAGTTTAGGTTCAAAATACATACAAAATGCAATGTAGATTCGAAATACTCACAAAATGCAATTGCAATTCAAAATACTTACAAAATGCAATTGAAATTGTGCAATTGAGGTTCAAAATACTTACAAAATACAATTAAAATTGAAAATACATAATGCAATAAGATTGAAAAAGGCCGGTTCAGATTCAAAATACTCACAAAGTGCAATTTCCACCTCTTGTTCTTGTTTCTATTTATAAATATTAATTATACATTGCTAATAAAGGTGTGGCCAAAACCGGTACTTTAAAATAATAATAATCTTAATCGAATTAAGGTATATTTCAGTTTTCTCGCAAACTTTGACAATGAGGCTCATTTTCTAGACATGGGTTTTTTCCTGTCTTTGCTTAAAGAGAAGGTTGTTGTTGGAGTTTTCGGTCTTTTGACCGGTTTGATGCAGCAGTCCATGCCTCCCTGTCCTGAGCTAATCATTTTATCTCTACATAGCTACCATACATTACATCCGAGACAATCTGTTTAGCATATTCTAACCTTGGTCTACCCCTACAGTTCTTGTCCTCAGCTCTTCCTTCAAAAATCAAGTTTGCTATTCCAGAGCAGTGGCGTAACTACGGTGAGTGATTAGGGGGTTCAATCCCCCGCCCCCTAGAGCCAAATAATTTATTAAAATAATATAATTTTTATTTAAAAAATGCCAATTTTCGAATTTTTAACTAACGATTGGATTCTGGTCCTTTATAATTATGAGAACATTAATCTTTACTTGTGTAAAATATTTTGTGTAGGTCTGCTTTCATTGATTGCCTTATTTTGCCCCCCGCAAAATGCATAAACACACGCATGACCAAAACACAAAGCAAAATTCAAAAACAAAAACAGAAAAAAGCAAAATTCAAACACAAAACAGACAAACACAAAAGCAAAATTCAAAAACAAAAGCTAAACACAAGTACAAACCTAAAAACACAAAGCAAAATAGTAAAATTCAAAGACAAAAGCAGAACACAAACACAAAATCAAAAGCAGAAAACAAACGCATAATCAAAAACAAAGCAAAATTCAAAACCAAAACACAAAACCAAAAACAACCATCAAAAAGACAAATTTTAAAACAAAAGCAGAACAAAAAGCAAAATTCAAAACCAAAGCAAAAATAAAAAGGTAGGAAACAAGAAACACAAAACCAAAATGCAAAATTCAAAAACAAAAGCAGAACACAAACACAAAAACAAAATTCATATATAAAAGCAGAAAACAAACACAAAGCGAAAAGAAAATGGTAGGCAACAACAAACACAGAACCAAAAACAAGCTAAATTCAGAAACAAAAGCAGAACACAAACACAAAAACAAAGTGAAAAACACAAAGAATAAAGAGAAAGGCAGAAAACAACAAACATAACACCAAAAACTCAATTAGTTGAGATTTGACCCGGCTCATCCCTTCAGAGGTGATCGCATTATCCGGTTTATAAGTGGCAGTGGGTTAGGGTCAGCAATCTCAAGTTTCCAGTGTACATTGACTCAAAGACTTGTATGTTTTTGAATGCTGAATTTTGGTTTTATTTAATTTTTGGTTTCATTAATTTTCGGTCTTTTCAAACTTAGGTGTGCCCCTCTAAATTTCAAATCCCTTTCTAAATTTGTATACTCTAATCTGTGTTAATATGGGCAGATGATCTCGTAGTTCTGCCCCTTAAAACAACAATAACTAACTAACCCCCCCCCCAGAAGCAAATCCTAGTTACGCCACTGGTGTGTGTGCTAGAATTGATCAGTCAGTTGAAACGCGTGTTATAGATACTTTATGTTCGACGATGTCGAAATGTAAATATTATACGTCAGAAAACTGTATCTTATGAGGTCATTATAACACTATTCTTCATTATGAAACAGTTTCTCCCACCAACCAGAGCTCAAGAAACAATAATGTTATTGGTTTTACGTCCCTTTTTAACTACACTGGCTTTTAGAGACGCCGGGGTGCCGGAATTTTGCCCCGAAGGGGATCTTTAACGTGCCAGTAAATCTACTGACACGGCTCCCTCGCATTTGCGCACCCTCAAATGCCAGCTGACTGCGCCAGGTTTCGAACCTGCAACCTTGGGCTCAGCAAGCGAGAACGTTACCCATGAGCCACGCAGCCAGACGCTCAAGAAACAGTTGTGTGACCGATTAGGTAAGGATAGCATCGCATCTGCGCTGACTTCCACGGCCCCCTATTTTAAATTTCACTGCGTGGCTAGTGTCATATTGGAGTATTTGAGGAGGCCATGGTCAAACACAAGGTATTCTCTGCGTCCCATGCGCTCTGTTCAGTACATAAAACTGGCGAAATCTCGACAGATATTTATGAATATTTTTGTTCGAACATAAAATAGTTATAATAATTATCGTCGAACATAAACAGTCGTATGCAACTCGCCTATAATGGTAATTAAGACACTCGTATGGAAATTACAATACTCGTGTCTTAAGTATTGCCATTATAGGCTCGTTGCATAATGTAGTCTACTATTTACGTTTAAGACTATAGACTTCAAATATTTAACTGCCAATATCCCAAGCTGTTAGTATTGGACAGACAGACCTGCAGAGTTGATGCCGATTTGCATATTTCCTGGCGAGATACAGCAAGAAAATACCGATTTCACGTCATTGTAAAATTATGTTCAATCTTCGTATTATTATTTTCTGAGTTTCGTTTTCATAGTCTGTTTTCCCACGGACTCAGCGACGAATCCCGGCTGACACGAAATTTGAAAAGTGGTATGAGGAATGGAACGGGGTCTACTCAGCCTCGGGTGGTCCAAATGAGTAGAGGGGGTTCGATTCCCGTCTCAGCCATCCTCGAAGTGGTTTTCCGTGGTTTCCTACTTCGTCTCCAGGCAAATGCCAGGATGGTTCCTATCGTAAGGCCACGGCCGCTTCCTTCCCACTTCCTTGCCTATCCCTCCCAATCTTCCCATCCCCTCATACGGCCCCTGTTCGCTTTGCAGGTGAGGCCGCCTGGACGAGGGCTCGTCCCACCTCCCGAAGTTTCAATCTCCAGGACACTGCCCTGGAGGCGTAAAGGTGGGATCCCACTTTTGAGTGCGAAGGAAAAGCCAACCCTGGAGGGTAAACCGACATTTAACAAAAACATTATTATTATTATTATATTATTACTACATGATCTTTGCCCTTATGGGCAGTGCTTGAACTCGAAAATCTCACGATGACAATTTTCATTTCTTTCATCATCTATCATTTGCCCCGTGATCCTGCCTGCCTGAAGTCTTCCTCTATTTCATGAACCCATTAGGCTATTATTATCTTTAGTTCCTAATGGATATGGTGAGTCACAATATACAAGATACGGACTTCACAAGCGGCTTCGGTATAGAGTAGTCGGTAGCATGCTGATCTTCTATGCCCAAGATCGTGGCTTCAAACTCGGCCGAAAAGGTCAGATTTTAAGAGCGTTAAAAATCAAACAGTATGCCTTCCCTTGGAGGGGAAATAAAGCCGGCGGTCCCATGTCATAGATTTATGGCATGTAAAAGAACCTTCCGCTAATTACAATTGTACGAAGCTAAATTTGTAGGTTATATTTGATTAACGCTCTATTAAGTTCCAACGTTCGCTACCAGGTGTCGGTTGTGGTGGCATCTAGTAGCCAAGTTCACTCCTAGGTGTTGTTAACGGTAGCAAAAGTAGAAACTACTTGATATTGATCGTCTGTAGTCCTTACCTGAATTACAGATAACACACTAATACAGCCATCACAATTAACACCGGTTATCAGACAGATTCTACACACACCCAAAGTACACGGGGCTACATGACCGCGTTGTCGCAGCCTGTAAACTGAGGAACCAACCAACGGACTGTACAATTGAGTACTGTCCGTCCACCAGCTCATGGTCAATTTGGACATGGGCCCTTTCTTAAATGACTGATTCAATTCATCGCTAACACAAAATTTTTTCAATTAACAAAATAGTCTACATCAGTTCCATATCGTTGACTTTTCGATTACGGGCTGTCTTTTGAAGAATTTGTTTTTTCATCATTAATTTAAGGAAAGTTGTAACAGATCTGATTTTTAATGTTTTAAAGCAGAGGCGGCCAAACAGCACGCCGGCGTGCTTCTGGCGCGTACGGCCTTGCAGAAATATTTTTGAAATCATACTTTATAGAACAGTGGTTCCCCCTTTTCAGATACGGGAGTTCATCCCCCCCCTCATCACCACCACTCACCGCTTGACGCGGAGGATATAGACCTAACCTAATAATACTACATAATTGAATAGGCCTATCTATTACAAACTAACTTCATTTTAGCACAATACAAAGAACACACTTTCACAAAAAATCCTTAAATTAGTCAACAAATGTCAGTGAGAGGGTTCACAATGTTTTCTCTTGGTAAGATTCGGTATGTTTGGTTTGATATTTGACAGAGCACAGCTGAGATCACTTGCAACATCAAGCCGACAGCGCTGCTTTGTTTCTGTGACACTCAGCGTCGTTGAAAATCCTGACTCGCGTAAATATAGCATTGAAAATATAAGTTCAAACTGTTCAAAGCTTCAAAGAAATCACAAAGTTATGCCAACGAGACGATAAAATTGGCATAATTTTGCTCCTTACAACACAGCAAATTCCTTATTTCACCTCCAACCTCACGGCTCCGCAGAGGTTTGTGCCGACAGATGGCAATTACCAATGCTTTTGAACGATAGACTTGGTGCGACAATCGCTTGGAGAGATTCGAAAAATGTTTATTTTACAAAATTGTAATATTCGAGTTAAGAAAACTTAATTCGGAAATCACTTCACGCCCCCCTTGATAAAGCCCCGCGCATCCCTAGGGTGCGCGCCCCCCAGGTTGGGAACCCCTGTTATAGAATCATGCAACTTCATTCGTTTCGTATAGCCTACTGTCTGCTGAAGAACGTTATAGTATAACCTAATTCATTATACTCTGCCAATAAGAATTTGGGCAGACATGGTTCTGTTCATGTCATTTCGTATTGATGATGATGATGATAATTGTTGTTTTAAGGGGCCTAACATCTAGGTTATCGGCCCCATTTCGTATTGAAAACCAATACACTTATCAATAAGGCCCGAAAGTTCACGCACTATTTAATGAATAAATATGCATGCAAAATTGCACTAATTATTAGCTAAATCACAAGCCTCCGTGGCTCAGGCGGCAGCACGCCGGCCTCTTACCGCTGGGTCCGTGGTTCAAATCCCGGTCACTCCATGTGAGATCTGTGCTGGACAAAACGGAGCCAGACAGGTTTTTCTCCGGGTACTCCGGTTTTCCCTGTCAACATTTCATTCCAGCAACACCCTCCACTATCATTTCATTTCATCTGTCATTCATTTAATCATTGCCCCAGAGGAGTGCGTCAGGCCTCGGCAGCCGGCACAGTTCATCTCCTCGCCGCTAGATGGGAGCTCCATTCATTCCATTTCCTGACCCGGTCGGTCGACTGGAAGCAGGCTGTGGATTTTCATTTTCATTAGCTAAATATGCATCACGTTTCGAAGAATATGCATTATGAAAATAATTACTACGGCAATTACGATCACTCCGTATTCTTTAGTGTTTCTATTTTGAATATAAAGAAAATATGAGCACACTGACATATACAGTAACTACACCTTTTATTTTAAATATCTCAACAAAGAAACAGTTCTAAATACTGTAGTAGGTATTTTAGGGAATTTCAAGCGGTGTTGACCATCAATAATTACTAGGGTTCGGGAATTTAAGACCTAATGAAGTAGTCTACAAAATATGCCCTAAAAACTAGCTAAATATGACCCAAAAACTATGAAATATGACATGAATTTTCGGGATACCGGTAGGTAGAGTATAACTAACATAAAGTAAATGCTAAATGACGTCCGTAGAGGAGCGCCTTCTTGGAATCAGGTCTTCTAAACCTGCTATCTGCCTGTTCAGGGAAAAGAAAGAAAAATATATCCACTACAAGTCAAAAAAAAAAAAAGTCAACCCCTGGCACTATCCAGCCCATGACGGGCTAAGGCCGACCAAGCGACCGCTGCCCAGCCATTTGGCCTGCAGATATTGGAGTGACGCGTGATCAGCGCGTCGGGTCCCCTCGGCCGTTAATCTTGGTATTCGTGATCGGGGCGCTGTCTCACTGTCAGACAGCTACTCAATTGTCCTCACCCGACGCCTCCGGGTGAGAGGCAGGCGCGCTACCCCAACACCACGGGGCCGTCATATATCCACTACACTATTCGGAAATCCTGTGTTGGAAACTCGACGCAGATAACACGTACGATGTAAGCGACGCCTCAATTTAAACAACAATGCTGAAATTATAACCAAATATGACCTTATACCACTAAAATATGACCAAAACAATAAAAATGGCGAACTATGCATTTATAGGCAACATCAAATTGCTGTAAACGTGGTCAGGGACCTGTCATTCAAACTTATTTTTCAGATTTCGCGTAAAATGAGCTCGGGAAAAAGATATGACTTTTCCTTAACATCCGAACCTTAATAATTACTTTGTATGTTCATTTCTAAGTATAACTAATATACAATTTTAAAAGCCAATGATTTTTTTTAAATGCAAATAATATTACTATATTTACATAGTGAATGCTGAATAAAAATTATGGATATTAATTTTTTAAAAGGCTGAAACGTATTTAGTATTAAAATAATGTTAGTATTTTGTGATCGACTCTCGAGAGTCCGAATCGAAATATATAGCTTTAAGAACATGAACAAAAATCGCTTCAGAATAATAGGAAATTAGAGTATACGCCACTCAAGCAGAGAAACAGGCAAAGGAGAAAAATATGATGTATTGTGTCAAAATAACCAAAATATGCATAAATATGCAAAATATGAATTTGCATGAACTTTCGGGCCTTAATTGCAAATTCATTCGGATGTTTAGGAAAAGTCATATCTTTTTCTTTGCCCCTATTTTCATGTCCGATTGGTTTTTGATGCAAAACTAATTATCGTCACAATGCAGTGGTTTTTTAATTGTAATATTTCGAACATTTTTTACCATTAGGTCATATTTTGAGCCTTTTTTTTTTGTAAGAACTTCATATTTCGGTAGCTTTTATCCTCAACTTGCCGAAAGAGAACTAGTGTGTACAGAAATTGAATCTGGATGTCACAACGACAGTTAATGCAAGTGGAATACCTTATGGCAGGAGTTCTTAACCTTTTTCAACCATCGTACCTCTTTAAAAAAAATTAAACATCCTGCGTACCCCCTACTAACCTTTCTTAGGTAGTAATAATGGTTATTAAAAATGTAAAAGATATTTATGGTTTAACCTTTGTAATTTTATATGGCAAGATATTTTAATAAAACAAAATATAGTTGTTGTTTTTCAGTTCCTTTTCCCAAAGGGTGATTTTTGCGATCATTGCGTTAGTTTTCAACATAGAACATATCAGAAACACTACCTTGCATACGCTTATTCCAAATGTTCAGTTTTTCAAAAATATCACTTAAATAGGCCAATTTTATAACCCAACCAAAGTCATTGAGTACTGATGATAAATTAGAATTGTGCTCGGTAAAGGAAAGATGCAATTCTTTGTTGAGTTCAAATACACGCGCCGTAAATAATTCACAGTAGTCACGGCACGAAGCTCACTGCGCATGTGGATCGAATAGAAGGATGGCCTGCCGCGTACCCCCTGAAATGAGGGGTACGCGTACCACAGGTTGAGAACCCCTGCCTTAAGGGATGAAGGTCAAACACCTCACTGAATCTCTTGCCCCACCACATTGTACTCGGCAGGATGGTCGCACAGATAGAAACAGAAATAATCTAGAAAAACCCATCCCAGCAGTTGGCTAATTACATCTCCTTCCTTTACTTGTCCCCCAGGGGCTCACATCTAGTGGAACGTGGGTTGGCAACCCCACAAAACCAGCCGAGTCCGACATTGCTTCCTCTTACTTGTACCGGGCTCCTCCCCGTCTTCTTTCCTGGCGATCTCTCTTGGTCAACTCTTTTCTCTTCCGAACGCGACGGTATTAGGGTATCAGAGGCCTAGGGAGTCTCTTCCTTTCCCCTCTTAATTGGCCCTTCTATCATATTTCCTGAACCCTCCTTCTTCTAGGCATCAGCCTTCTTTATCTTTTCATCATACTGCATTTCGTTTTCTCTTTAAGATTTCCGCACTGTTTTTGTGAATTGGCTCCCCGTGTATCTAAATTACCTTTAGTGAATTTTTTGAATCTAAACTACACTTTGTGAGTAGTTTCAATCTAAATTGCTTTTCGCGAGAATTTTCAACCTCAATTGCATTTGGAAGTCTTTTGGAGCCAGGGCTGTCATATTATATTTTGAATCTAAATTACATTTTATAAGTATTTTCTACCTAAACCGCATTTTGCAAGTATTTTCAATCTAAATTGCATTTTTAAGATTGGGCATTTAGTGAGTATTTTGAATCTCAATTGACTCTAACCTGCATTTTGTGCGATTTTGCAAGTATTTTCAATCTAAATTGCATTTTGTGTTTCTTTTCAATCCTTTGTCAGTATTTTAAATCTTCGTTAGTTTTCGTTTCATTGTACTTTCGCTATCACCCAGACCATTAGGGGCCGATAACCCAGATGTATGTATGTATGTTAGGTAGTCAGCCCGAAGGCTGGTTGGATCCTCAAAAAGTACCGCCGTTACGTTATGTGAGTAGATACCCACAAAAACCCAAGGCAGCGCTATTTTGAGGCGTTCTAGGCAATAAGAGGAGTGAGGTAGTTTGCCATTGCTTTCCTCACTGAGTCAGAACAGTAGTACTAACCCTATGAGTAGAACCTTTCACAGCATCCACAGGCACTGACTGTGCCCTGAATGCCATTACTAAGCACCACCCATACCTCAGTAGCTTCCATATAATCACAGCCATGAGTGAGACTGAGACATCGGTGAAAAGCCACATTTTACTCTAGCCTGTGCCAACTGACAAATGCAAATGTACTGTATTTATCAGGAGATGGCAAACAACCCAGATGTCAAGCTCCTTAAAAAAAAAAAAACAAGTATAATCATCATCAATTTCTTACTTTAACAAGTGTCAGTTTACGGTGAATCGCACTCCAGTACGCATTCCATTATGCCTAAGGAAAATACTTCTACTAGTGATAAGTTACGAAGCTTTATTAAGGAATTTGGAGAGGAATATTTTTGTACAGATGGTTCAGTTCTGTTTTACAAGTTGTGTGAAGTGAAAGTCGTGGCTGTAAAAAAAAAAAAAAACGGTTTAATCTGCGGCAGCATTGTAACACGGCAATGCACAGCAGCAATGACAGTCGACAACATCAATTTAGTCAACATGTTTTAGAGGTATGTATTCTCAGGTGTTTGATAACTGAATCAAGGAAAATAGACTGTAAATAACCACTTGAAAATGAAAATCCACAGCCTGCTTCCAGTCTCCGACCGGGTCAGGAATGGAATGAATGAAGCCCCTATCTAGCGGCGAGGATATGAACTATGCCGGCTGCCGAGGCCTGACGCACTCCTCTGGGGCAATGATTAAATGAATGACAGATGAAATGAAATGATAGTGGAGAGTGTTGCTGGAATGAAATTTTGACAGGGAAAACCGGAGTACCCGGAGAAAAACCTGTCTGCCTCCGTTTTGTCTAGCACAGATCTCACATGGAGTGAGCGGGATTTGAACCACGGACCCAGCGGTGAGAGGCCGGCGTGCTGCCGCCTAAGCCACGGTGGCTCCACTTAAACATGTATATTCAGAAAATTAATATGAAAACAGAAATAAAGCATTAAGTTAACAATTTAATCTTGAAAGGATTCTCGCTTGGATTTATAATTTAAACAAGATGTTCAGTAAAGAACATATAGCCTACTTTCTCCTAAATGTATGAGTATAGTTATATCTCTTTGTTATTATCAAAGAGTATAATAGAACTATTCTTTGTTGAAGACCTTAGAAACGATTTACCTCTACCAAACGCCACAACCTAGATAAAAACTGCTACCATCATTGAAGAAAGAAAGATAAGAAGTATATCAAGAATGTTATGGATCTGGAGACATAATCGACCGGACTGGCTGCGTGGCTCAGCGGTAACGTTCTCGCTTGCTGGGCCCTAGGTTGCAGGTTCGTATCCTGGCGCAGTCAGCTGGCATTTGAGGGTGCACAAATGCGAGGGAGCCGTGTCAGTACATTTACTGGCACGTTAAAGATCCCCTTCGGGCCAAAATTCCGGCACCCCGGTGTCTCTAAAAGCAGCAGTAGTTAAAAAGGATGTAAAACCAATAACATTATTATTATTATTATTATTATTATTATTATTACATATACGACCTGCCGTGGGCAACATCCAACTTTGAGTTAGGCATGTCTTTACACGTCTGGTTGTGCATGGCTTTCACAACCCTAATTGAATTAACAAATCTTTCCATGACCCTACAGAGACGTGTGTATACAAACTATGTGGATATTTTCGATTGTTATTTGCCTGAAATAAAAGTTGAATTTAGTTACTATGTGAAATCGTTTTGTTCTTTACTTCAAATAACATTTTCAAGTAACGCAAAATAGGCTGTTACAAACCCTTTAAAATAAAAAGTAAAAATGTATCGTAGTATCATCTTGTCATTCTTCAAATTCGATGCGCATAGAATGCCAATGGAATAGTAATCAATGGAGCCCCTCGTAGACTAGTCGTAACATCTAGTGGTGAAATATCGAACAATATAATCCTAACAGAGCGAGTGCATTCTAGCGGCCAGAAGAAGAAACTTTTCAATAAAATCTGGATGTTAATAAGTTACCTTTTTGGCAGCTAGATGTCTCGAGTAAATCTGCTGGCGAATTATGTTTTAATTAAATATATATTTTACACCTTAATATGCACAATATAACGCTTAATTTTAAAACATCTGAGTCATTACAAAACAATAAACATATAACATTTCAAGCAAAAAACCTAGCTCTGATCGGGTTTGAACCATAGGTATTTGAACGATGGACTATCGCTCTACCACTGAGCTAATTGTGTCAACGAATGTTACTTTATATAAAATGACTTACATAGAACTTGTTAGCAAATAATGATTTATACTAAACGATTTCATCACTGGAGTATATTATTTATATATAAAGCATTTCATACAAAGTTTATTTATTTTGTATCAGTACGCTATATTTGCATGCAATACTCAAATTAGTGAAATATAAGTCAGGCACAAGATATCCGCTGCCATCTTGTCTTAAAATCTGAATCAGCTCAGCTTTTTAAAATCACGTCTGCACTATAGTATTACAAAATAAACTTTTAATTTCGAACGTGCCTCTTCCTTTAGAACAGTTAAAACGATTCTCGGCTCGATAATCGGAACTGGTGGGTCCCATGATATGGATTATAAAGTTTGCATAATTCGCACGGCCGCCATCCTGAAATGGTATGGCGGACGACCTTGTAGTTTGGTCACAAGACGCATCCTATACGAAGGTATGTTGTTACCAAATTTGGTAGAGATCGGATGATTTGGTTAGTCGTTATTTGATTTTACGTTTTGAACGTTTGAGTGGCCGCCATTCAGTTTTAGTAAAGATGGCGGCGATATAAAACATGACACTGAGGTGTCCTTTGCTAGTGCTACCTTTGTACCAAATTTCGTTCAATTCGCATTCACCGTGTTCGAATTGATAGGGGGGGGACAGACATTCAGAGTACGCACACTCACACACACACACACAGACACACACACACACACACAGACTCACACACACACATACACACACACAGACTCACACACACACATACACACACACAGACAGACACACTTTTTTCGACCTGTGTTGATCTCATAAGTCTACTTTCATTTTTTGCAAAAATCGAAAGTAGGCTAAAAACGGCCATAGGCCATTTTAATGTCATTTTCAGGTCATATTTCGTCATTTTTAAGGTCATGTATGCTTGCATATTCAGGCTATTTTAAGGTCTTAAACATCCAAGGCCAAGTAATAACCTAACAGGGGCAGATGACCACGTAGTTCCGCCCCTTAAAACAACAATAACTAACTAATAACATAACCTCGTATTACTCTCCAGTGCCATCCACCTAAGAACCTACCAAGAACAGCAACAAGTGCCCTTGAAGCGTGTGACAAAAGTTTTTTTTTTTTCCCCCAACATGTATACCCTTATCAAACGTTTGGCAGTTTGTGCTGTCCCCGCAGTTACCACCAAACGGAGTTTGAGTCTGAGTGGGTTGAAAACATACTTAAGAAATTCAACTTCTGAAAACAGACTCAACGATCTAGGATTGTTATCTGTTCACAGAGACATACAAAACATTGACGACTATGTTATAAACCTATTTGGTAATGCTTCAGGCCGGCTGCGTGGCTCAGCGGTAACGTTCTCACCTGCTGGGCTCAAAATAGCGGGAACGAATCCCGGCGTAACCAGTCGGCATTTGAGTGTGCGCAAATGCGAGGGAGCCGTGTCAGTAGATTTACTGGTACGCTGAAGATCCCCTTCGGGGAGTCTCTAAAAGCTTCAGTAGTTAAAAGAGACGTAAAACCAATAACATTATGGTAATGCTTCAAGAAACCTTGACTTTATATTATAGTGTAAGTTGTAAATCAAAACAGTAATGTTAATTATTTCCATCTAAAGAGAGCGAGATGATTGTACTGGTAAAAAGTAACATAAAATGGTCTTAGTTGTGATTGACAATAACCAAACATAAAACATAATAACTAGGGCTCGGATTTTTAGGTAAATAAATATTTTTTTAATGTAAATACATGTTTTAAGTATTTTTTCTATAAATACATAAATTCCTGCTTTTCACTTATTAGCACATAAAAAGACATAATAATTACAGGTTTTTTAAAATTCAGTATGCTAAATCTTTCAGTTTATTGCAGTTTTCTTCTTTGTTTCTTTAACCGGGAAGAACCTGTGAGCTCTTTAATCTTCATGCAGAGCGTATGCTAGCTTCCAGTTGTGGTATCCTTATCTTTTCGCCCCGTGCCACTCACTGTGGAAGCCGGGGATTTCCTTGTCCATAGCCATATTGCACCAGTGCTAGAGCTACCTGGAACCAGTGTCACTCACATGCAGTTCATTTCTGGCACTGTGAAGTGTAAGGCAGTTCTACGATGCCTAAAGTAAAAGATACTACAAGTTATCGTCTGCAGCAGTATGTTGCAGAATTTAAGGATTATTTTACTTCTGATGGGGGCGTTCTGTTCTGCCAACCATGTCGGAAAGCAATCAAGGCTGAACAGCGATCTCAAGTTACACAACACCTCAAGGGCAAGAAACATAATACCGCAGTTTCGCGCCTTCCGAAGAAGTGTTTCGCGATAATCTTCGGTCATTTGTGATGGACAACCTGAAGATGTATCTCGTTGTGTATTGTAATGCTTCAGCAGTTAGTGAGGCATAGCATTCGTGAATACTGCATATTGTTTATATTTACATTAATAAACTAAATTATAATTAAATATTATTCCTTTTTTGTCACATATTTCAGGTATTTTAAATACCGGTACATAAAATATAAATATTTTCCCAATTTTTTGCACCTAAAAATCCGAGCCCTAATCATAACAATTTGATTGAAATGGTGATGCCAGATAGCCTTAAAACTCATCATTTTGCACCAAATTATACAAAAGCTTCCCTGGGAGGAATTCGGGCCCCCTTTACTTATGGGGTGTTCCATTCCCCCAAACCCAAATAAAACACTATATACGCCCCCGGTTACCATAGATGTCATGTCACAAAATTCTGGAGTAACAAATAGATTCCAGTCATAAGACCATTGACGAACCTCGTCAACCAGCCAAGTGTCGGTTTAGATCATATTTGGTATTCCTTAATGATGTGTTGTTTGACTCTTCAGTCTTGATTGGTTTGATGCAGCCCTACCATGCCTCCCTGTCCTGAGCTAATAATTCCATCTCTACATAGCTACCACACCCTACATCCAAGGCAATCTGTTTAACATATTCTAACCTTGGTCTACCCCTACAGTTCTTATCCTCCACCCTTCCTTGTATAACTAAGTTTGCTATTCCTGCGTGTCTTAGTAAGGCTGTGACCCAAAGCTCAAGTTGTTTGCTATTAACTAGCTGCTATACTCTGAATTACCAGTAATGGTCGCTGACAGCTGTCAAAGCTAGCACGTGGGCAAATGCTGTGTTGCCACTGAGGCAGATCATGACTCATAACATTCCAAGAGGCCGCAGGAAGACACAAATACTGGGGAAGTTAGCCCCCTGCCTGGCGGTCTAATGACCGTGACGAGTGAACCATGTGCTTACTGCTGTGTCGGCATACATTGCAACACTGCTTGCTGTTGCTATGGAGACCGTTACCCTTCTCGTCTCCACTCCTCACTTCACCTTTCAAGCGGAAGACAGCTTTCACCGAGCATCTTTTGTAAATTAGAGTTATAGCAACTACTCACTGGGTACTACGCACTACGGAGCTTTGGGACATGTGTGCTTGATCACAGCCTCCTTCAAAGACTTGTGTTCTGAAACGCACTGGTACCAAACCAACACTCAAGATGGCGGTGATCTGCTACTCCTTGTAAGCTCTTTGCGCTTTCATGACGAGTGCGGAGTTTTCAAATCTCGATCGAAGGTTCAAATTTAAGATATCAGCTGTTTTAAAATAACGATAGAATTCTTTGGATTGCTTTGGATACCATCATGGGTGCGCCAGGCACATCTCGTTTTAGCCGAACCTTAATTATGGTTTGTGTTTGGCTGATTAAGCGAATTCACATCAGGAGGAAGAGAAGAAGGGCAATTATGTTAATAAGGCAGCAGCAAGTTGAAAACTTGAGACGAGGCCCTTATTGTGCGCTAGAGCGCATGAATCGAGATATCGTTTCAATCCTCGGTCGTGATTTCCGAAAAACCAAGCATTCAAATTCCGCACCAATTCTGCTTTCCACGGGAAGAGAGTTTTCAGAAGAACTATCCATTTATAATAAATTAAATAAACAGAACAACAGAGCACGTGGGTTGAAATACGGTTGAGAAATTGGCAAAGAGTATAGGCTAAGTCCCAAGCAAAGAGGATTCATAATTAAGACGAAGGACTAACTACAATTTCAATAACTTCCTTGTACAAGACGACAAATCTAGCATAAACATATGTTCACTAGCTACTACAGACTTGATTGCTATGTGCTAAGCACCTTTGGATCATGACTTATGACGTCACATCCGGAATATTAGTCCACTATCTAGTTCACTGCGGCTGAAGATGTAGCTTTGGGACACAGCCTTAGTGACCTACCAACCTATCTCTTCTCATCCAAGAAACATCTCTCCTCTCCTAATCGTCTTAATACCTAATCTTCATCATTCTCCTGTAACACCACATTTCAAACGCTTCAGTTCTCTATCCTGCTGCTTGAACAGCCCATATTTCACTTCCATAGAGCGCCACGCCCCAGGCGAGGGCTTTCAAAAATGACTTTCTAATACCTAAATCTATATTCGTTGTCAACAGATTCATCTTCTGTTGAAATGTTTTCATTGCCTGTGCTAGCCTACTTTTTATATCCTCTTTGCTTCGTCCATCACTGGATATTTTGCTTCCAAAGTAACAGAAGTCTCCTACTACCCTAAGCTTTTCAACTGCCAATTTGACGTCCATAGGGGTTTCCTAAATGTCGCTATATTTACCGAGATTCCCTCGCTCGTAAATATTAAGGCAATGGTATTAATTCAATAACCGATAGCTAATCGGATGGAATATGTGGAGGATGGGGGACGAGAGATTGGTTGGTTCCTCAGATTAGGGGCTGTGACAACGCGGTCCTGTAGCCCCGTGTACCAGGGGCGTATATAAGGCCCGCCCCCCCCCCCCCCGAAATTTTCTTCTCATATATTATTTGTTTATGAATTCAAACATTAAAAAGCAATATACTTCTCATGTACTATTGTTACTAAGTGACGTATGGCAACGTCGCAAAGCGAGGCGAAGATAGAGCGATGTAAACAGTGTGACAAACAGTTTGCTCTGATCTTATGTGTAACAACATAGCTTCTTACTACTCTCCAGTGCCTTCGCTCTTATGAACGAACCAAGAACAGCAACAAGCGTGTAACAAAAGTTTTTTCCCCCCACTTTTATACCCTTATCAAACTTTTGGCAAATTTTCCTCTCTATGTAGCTACTGGTACTGCCGAACGGAGTTTGAGTTGGTTGAAAACATACTTAAGAAATTCTACTTCCGAAAACAGACTCAACCGTCTAGTATTGTCATCTATTCACAGAGACATACATCTCACTGACGATGAAGTTATGAACCGATTTGGCAATGCTTCAAGAAACCTTGACTTTATATTATAGTGTGAGTTGTAAATCAAAACAGTAACATTAATTCTTTCCATGTAAACAGTATCAAGTGAGCAAGATGATGGTATTAATAAAAAGTAACATAAAATTGTCTTAGTTGTGTTTGACATTAACCAAACATAAAACATCACAACTAATTGGTTGAAAAAGTGATGCCAGATAGCCTTAAAACTCATCATTTTGCCCCGAATTATACAAAAGTTTCCCGGGCAGAACCCCGGACCCCCTATTCTTTGGGCCTATACCATGCTCCCTAACCCCCGGTTGGGCGCCCCCCGAAATACAATTCTATATACGCCCCTGCCGTGTACTTAGGGTGTGTGTAGAATCTGTCTGCGAACCTGTGTTAATTGTGATGGCTGTATTAGTGGGTGTTATCTGTAATTCAGGTAAGGACTGTAGACGATCAATTTCAAGTAGTTCCTTGTTTTGCTACCAAATGCTACCGTCAACAACACCTAGCTGCGGACTTGGCTACTAAATGCCACTAAACTGGCACCTGGTGACGAACGTAGGAATTTAATAGATCATTACTCAAATCTAACCTACAAATTTAGTTTCACATAATTGTAGTTAGTGGAAGGTTCTTTTACATGCCACAAATCTATGACATGGTGTAATGGTCCCAATTTGTGACCAGAATGAAATAATTTTATATATTTTATTATTATTATTATCAATATTTTTTAAATTTTTCATTTTACCTTTTATTAGTTATTATGTTAACTAATATGTTTATATATATTATTATGCGATAATGTAGAATATTGTGGGAATTGAAAGGACTTGGGAGCTATACACATTATATTTGAAATAAGTTAGGCGCTTGACTGAATATTATTTCTGAAGAAAATATGTACAAGAGGAAGAAAAAGGGTTATTCGCGGAAGGCCGGCTCATCTACTGCTTCTTGGTAACGACATGAATAGACACTAAAGTCTTTCACATCAAGAATTCTACCCGTAAACAAATCATACTAGGAATGGATTCTATGGAGACTCGCCATTAACAATGCAGGGCTTGTGAATGAGTCCTTTGATACTTAATAAATACAAAAGGTGGGGTGGACCTCCCGAGAAATGTTACAAAGAAGCATTGTCATTATTGATATTTGAAAGGCGTGCAAAATTGCCTAGCAACTGCAGAAGTGGGGATGGACACGTGCCCTACCTGGGAACGATATACACACATCAAAAAAAGTTTTGCATCACCTCGGTTCCCAGATCTCCGGCATATAGCCGTTGACTCTGTTTATTGTATCCAAGATACAGTCCCTTTGACTGTTCATAGATGTCACTAAAACTGCTCAAAGATGTAAACAACCATGCATGAGCAGGGCCTATTAGACGGAGGGGGTACGACAGCCGATCAGTTCCAGTCATTCCACCAGGACGAAGGTACGCTGCTCATGTTGTCTGTAGTTCTACCATGCCTAGAAGGTCAATACCGCAGTTCGATCGCGTCCGCATTGTTACTTTGTGTCAAGAAGGGCTCTCAACAAGGGAAGTTTCCAGGCGTCTCAGAGTGAACCAAAGCGATGTTGTTCGGACATGGAGGAGGTACAGAGATACAGGAACTGTCGATGACAGGCCTCGCTCAGGCCGCCCAAGGGCTACTACTGTAGTGGATGACCGCTACTTACGGATTGCCGCTCGGAGGAACCCTGACAGCAATGCCACCATGTTGAATAATGCGTTTCGTTCAGCCACAGGACGTCGTGTTTCAACTCAAACTGTGCGGAATAGGCTGCATGATGCGCAACTTCACTCCCGACGTCCATGGCGAGGTCCAGCTTTGCAACCCCGACACCATGCAGCGCGGTACAGATGGGCCCAACAACATGCTGAATGGACCCCACGGAATTGGCATCACGTTCTCTTCACCGATGAGTGTCGCATATGCCTTCAACCAGACAATCGTCGGAGACGTGTTTGGAGGCACCCTGGTCAGGCTGAACGTCTTAGACACACTGTCCAGCGAGTGCAGCAAGGTGGTGGTTCCCTGATGTTTTGGGGTGGCATTATGTGGGGCCGACGTACGCCACTGGTGGTCATGGAAGGCTCCGAAACGGCTTTACGATACCTGAATGACATCCTCCGACCCATAGTGCAACCATATCGGCAGAATATTGGAGAGGCATTTGTCTTCATGGACGACAATTCTCGACCTCATCGTGCACATCTTGTGAATGCGTTCCTTCAAGATAACGACATCGCTCGACTACAGTGGCCAGCATGTTCGCCAGACATGAACCCTATCGAACATGCCTGGGATATGTTGAAAAGGGCTGTTTATGGACGTCTTGACCCACCAACCACTCTGAGAGATTTACGCCGAATTGTCGTTGAGGAGTGGGACAATTTGGACCAACAGTGTCTTGATGAACTTGTGGATAGTATGCCACGGCGAATACAGGCATGCATCAATGCAAGAGGACGTGCTACTGGGTATTAGAGGTAGTGGTGTGTACTGCAATCTGGACCACAAATGCTGAAAGTCTAGCTGTATAATGGTACAACATGCAATGTGTGGGTCTCATGAGCAATAAAACGAGCTGAAATGTTGTTTGTGTTGATCTCTATTCCCTTTGTATTTAACGGTTCCGGAACTCTTGGAACCGAGGTGATGCAAAACTTTTTTTGATGTGTGTATATATGACGGCCGCCCAGCTGGATTATTATTATTATTGAATTGCTGGCAGAAGACGGAATGGTGCTGTTTGGAATTGGAGGAGCAGAAGAGTGGAACGTGCAGCGAGATGGAGTTGGAAATTAACATTCATCTGTAACGCAGTGCTAAATTACACAGTTGAATATTTAAGCATGCGAATTTGATGAGACATTCCGTCTCATCAAACTGTGTCATGGTTGTGTACGAGGCTATTGTCACAGGGAAGATTTATGGAATTTATTCCGTCATCCACATATAAATTCATTACGTTGAGGAAGATCACGGTCATCATGAACTCTATACGCAACAATCCATCTACAATGATCTTCAATGCGGTGAGCGATATAGACAGTTTTATTACAGTCAAATCAGGAAGCTATCATGCTTATTAAATTAAAGATATTTTATTCAATTAACTCAGTATACTCCAATTTCCAATCAAGTCCCATAATAGAGGTAAATTCAGTAGATTCTCTAATTTAAATGTATTATTATTATTATTATTATTATTATTATTATTATTATTATTATCTTTAGTATTATTTTTTTTGCACTTTTTGGTTTTATATAATTAAATTCATTTTTAAATTCAAATCTTTGACTGATTTCCTTTAGTAGCTATAAATTTCTACAAGGCAACACCACACTCCTGAACTAATTATCGTAAGGTTAGATTACGTAATGTTTCACTACGGCTGGAGAAAGGAATTTCGCTGCTCTACCTCTGTTAAACCGAGGTTTAATATATTATTTTGATCATGATATATGAATGATCAGGCACCGTGGCTACATATTATACTACACATTATGTACTTTTTAGTGATGCTGACAACAATACAAAGACATTATTAAAGTAATACACAATTAAATATTTCATTTTGATCACCCAAAAGTGGGCGACTATTTAATTATTAACCTTTGCATATTAACAGTAATCAAGTTCATTAAACCATTACAAATAACGCACAACAGTGGAGCGCTTTGCATAATAATAAGTTTCAATTTAACTTAACCCATTACAATGGTTCCGCCGGCTTTGCTTCCCCTCCAAAGGAAGGGATGCTGAGAGACAAGAGATTACCTTAGAGGTTGATGAGTTTGGCTGTAGAGGGCTTAACAAGAGAAGCACAGGAGGCCGCATTGCTAACTGCTAATAGGGGATCATGCAGGCAACATGTTCACAAACAGAGCCTTGCAGTCTAGACTGGACACTGAAGGACATGACAGTCTTAAATGAAAATGAATCTAGCCTACTGTCGGGGAAATAAGTATAGATACTCGAGGTTTAGAGGTCAATAAAACCTTTACCCGTAGTCTTACATAAGAACAACCTACACCAAAATTTTACTTGTTTTATTGGTCGTTTAACGATATAGAGTAAATATTTTCATTGTATCTCGTTAAAATTTTATAGCAGATTGAACAAAAAAAAGTACCGGTTTTTCTTACCAAGTTCACGGAGCGCTCACTTAGAAAGATCATTACGTTAAAAGTATTGATCTGATCGTAACGAAACTTTAATACGTCTTAAAGGAACTTATTGTTAACGCGTATATGAAGTTTTAATCTGATCTGACGTTTCTTAAAATAGTTGTTGTGAATTTTGTAAAACAACGTTTTCTCGGCCCTGGGTGGACATAGCAGTATGAAATGTGTATGTATTATGCTAAAATGCGTAATGTGTGGTTGTAACTTACTGTTCCAGATCCATCATGAACTGCCGAGTACAGTCGTGTTGCTGTGGTTGTTCGCTCAAGACCGGGTCCCGAGCCATTGGAATATATCAAATTGTAAGTTACGTTTCCTTTAGGGGCTTGTGCATCATGGTCATTAGCCCCGTGCCGAAATGTTTTAACACATGGGTCAATTCGGCAAGCGCCGGAGGCATCTGGTTTTCTCATATGTATTATAAATTATTACTAGCAATCCCCCCGGCTTCGCCCGGGAACAGCTATGAATGCATTACGTGTCAAGCGCTTTTTCTTCGATGTCACTGAATTACGACCTATATCGTTTTACGTCTCGGCATGATGGGTTAAAATTACTGACTGGACTATAAATTATATTATCATGGACATGTTTGTGCAACCAATTCTTGTCAGATATACCGTAATTTAAGAATGGCGAGGTGCATGAAACTCAAATTCCCCTTCCTTTCAATCTTAACTTGGCTGTGTATTTTGGGGAACGAAAAGTTCACTGGCGAAATGAAGAAGAGCCGAGTTGCACTGCCAGGGAAACTCCGAACACAATTACTCTTCTCTGAATTCGTAACTCGACACGGCTCGACAGTTTGCTGCTGGCTGTATCTGGGGTAATAGGCTCGCCCACTAGCTAGGCTGTAACTGGGGTGATAGGCTCGCCCCTAGCTAGAGAGGGCCTAGAGCCCAAACTTCGCCACAATAAAGGCACCAATAAATAAATAAGTAAATATATAAGTAAATAAACTGCCGCCTCAGTAATTGAATGGAGATAGTTGGAAGATATGTAAACGTAAAAACACTTATAGTGGGCGATGTATTGAATATGAGGTATACTCTCGGGGACTTTTTTGTAGAACTTTTCATGCTGAACAATTCTTACACTCATAGTATAGGTCTACCGATATTTTTAATGGTTTGCCCAGCGTAAGCTTAGCGCTCGGACGCCAGGTTTTTCTTTCGGCGTTTTCACTGAAATCGTTACTGTTAGGCATCCTTTGATCATAAATTATTTTCTACAGAAACGTTCCTCGAGATATCCTTTACAGAATGGCGAAAACCGCATCAAAATCCATCCAGTGGTTTTCGAGATTACCCGTGACATCCAAGAATCGGGGACTTTGTTTTATACTAAGTAGGCTAGATATTACTATTATTATAAGTAACGAAAACCTTGTTCATTTGTTCCATCAGGTGTGTTCTATGCTGCTGCTCATTGGTTTGATTGGGGCTGCAGTGCTATTGCCTCAAGCCCGTGAAGCCCGGATCAAGAGTGAGACTGTTAGCAACCTGTGTAATTCAACTCTCGACGTCCAGGATGATTCATTTGATACAAAAAGTAAGTAACATGTTATAAATAAAACTATACTGCGTTCAGTAAAGAACATATAGCCTACTTTCTCTTAAATGCATGGGTATAGTTGTAACTCTTTGTCCTTTTCAAGGAGTATAATTCAATGTTGGTTGTAGTAGCTTGCTGAAATACAACGTGCTATACGGATATTATACGTTGATTGAATCCTCACCTGAATTATATACACACACACACACACACTAATAAAGCCATCAGACAAAATTCAACACTCACCCAAGTACACGGGGCTAAATGACCATGATGTCCATGCATTGAAATGAAACAACAACAGCAACAGCTTCCTACCCAAATCCTTCCTCGTATAAAAGTACACACACTAGTAAACCTACAGACATCACAGTGACACAGGTTATCAGACAACTTCTATACAAACCCAAGTACACGGGGCTACAAGACCATGATGCTGCAAAACCCCTAAAGAATCAACAACAACAATAGACTACCGCGTATCAATGACAACGAATTTTAATCGCGGTAGTCGAGTTTTGAAATAAGTGGTGTTATAAGAACCTAGGATTATATAATATTTTCGATAGCAAATACACACTAGGCCTATATATGCTTAACATTAACTTATAACGTGTAAGTAGTTATAAAAATACAAATTGATATTTTGAAAAGTCAGCCTTTAGACGACCAGTATTTTTTAGAAATAATTATGATAACAACCTTTGACATAGAAAATATTTGAATGTAAGTCTTGCATCTCGACTTATATTATATTTTGGTTGGTTGGTTCTTAAGTGTAGGGGCTGCAACAACGCGGTCATGTAGCTCCGTGTACTTTGGGTGTGTGTAGAATCTGTCTGATAACCGGTGTTAATTGTGATGACTGTATTAGTGTGTGTTATCTGTTTTAGGTAGATTTCTTTAGAAAGCGAACTATTTTAATTTAAATAGGCAACTGCAACTTAGAATTTTTCAAATAGTTCCCACTTTTGCCGCCAAGCGCCACCGTCAACGACTACTAGGCCAAGTTCAGAACTTAGATACTAGACGCCACTGCAGTCGGCTCTTGGCAACGAACGTAGAAACCTAAGAGCGTTGTTTTCATTCTTAACCTATCCAATTTAGCTTCACACAGGTGCAATTAGTGGAAGGTTCTTTAACATGCCATAAATTTATGACATGGGACCGCCGGCCTTACTTCCCCTCCAAAGGAAGGCATACTGAGGAATTTTTAACGCTCTTAAAAAATCCGACGGCTTCGGCCGGGTTTGAACCCACAATCTTGGGCACAGAAGCTCAGCATGATACCGACTACGCCACCGAAGCCGCCTACATATTATATTTTGCCGCTGAGAAAGTTCACAGTGTGGCCGAATTTAAAATTACAACTCATTATTGACTTAAGGTATTAATTTTCAGAATATATTGGCTTTTGTTATTTATAGTCTTTGATAACTATTTGAAAGATAAGTTAGTGGTCTTGAATCGAGAAATATTTTGGAATTTAGTCTCCATGCGATTGTGGTGATGAAGGATTTATGAAAACCCCAAACATGTCCACAAAACTAAATTGAGTTTGAATGTGTAGTCTATTAAAGTATTCACTAGGTGGTTAAATAAAAATGATTGTGGTTTATTAAGACGACGAACGTGGGGTGATCAGAAACTAAGGTTACAAAGCCTGTACATGTTATTTCATACAACCAATACAGCCAATTGATAGTAAATACTCCTAGGTTATTTTTCGACATAGTCTCCATATTAGATGAGGTAGGCCTACTTGTCGCTTCATGGGATTAGTTTCAACATTGACCCATGGTGAAAATTCTGTCCTTGCGTGTTCAGCCACGTCGTCGCGAGGTATTTCACCTTCTAGGTGCTCTTTCAAGTGAAGAAAGAGGTGAAAGTCGCTTGGAGCGAGGTCAGGGCTGTAGGGAAGGTGATCAATGATGCCCCACCGAAACCGTTTCAACAGCGTGGTGGTTTTCTGGGCTGTATGAGGTCGCGCGTCGTCATGAAGGAAGATGACCCCTTAGGTGAGAAGTCATGGCCACGGTTTCATGTTTCGCCCACAGAAATCACTGATGGGACTTCTTTGCGAGTCCAGTTTTCCAAACGAGTCACCATTAGTTGTTTTCCTACAACTAGCTCTGTAGGGGATTGAAACTCTGCACAGTTACCAACAGTTTGTATTCGAATTACCTACACACTACTAATTTCTCTATAACAGACGAAATTCCAGCAATATCGGCATTGCAACCTTACTATCGGATTTTTTTTTATTATGGACACTCGAGTTTAGGCATTAATTACAACCAAACCAACAGACCTATTGAAAAACTAGTTATACCATTATTTTCCTTGTTTAATTCTGCGTTAGACTATATAAGCCAAGTATTTTCAAGTTTAATAATTATTTATTTATTTGTGGTTGAATGAAATATTGTCCGTGTTTTTGACGTCTTTTCTAGGAACCGCTCACTTATAACTATATACATGGAAAACTACTTGGCTGAGGATAATGAAATTTTTATATCTGATAGGCACAAGTATTGGTAGTGCAAATCTCAAGTTTCAATGTTTTTCAACCACCCGATAAAAAGTTCTTATACTTTTTCTGACGTAACGTTTTCTCAGCCCAGGATAAACGTACAGCAGGAAACTTGGTCTCATTTTGAAGCTCTCATTCGTGATTATCGGAAACTACGACCACTGTCAACGTACAGTGTGATGACGAATTTGTGAATGCCTAGTAGTGTCTGATTACCCCTCAGTACTTGAGGAAGTCTTCTTGAGTGTAGTAAATAGAAGTGATTTTTAATATTTATTTTCTTCTTTTCAGCACTTGTCATCATATTGTCCGTGACTACGATCCCGGTGGCATTGCAGCTGATCTACAGTATCATACTGGTGCATGGAGTAAATACGGTAGGTTCGAGTCCAGTGGTAACCATATGGACCTATGTCACTCGCACACTTTATATACAGGGTCATTATCTACTGTATGTGCGCCCCGATAAACACAGCAAGCTAAGCCTGCTGTGACTGGCGCAGATCGCGGGCGCACGCACGCGGTTCAGCTTGTGGTGGGCGCGCTACTCTGACTCTTATCGTTAGTTCAGACGTGTTTTGTCATTCATATGGATGTATATCTGCAAAGCTTAGACGTTAGTGATGCACGTTTAGTGAGTGTTGTGATTACTGTGATTGTTGGTCATGCCTAGACACCAATTCACATTGTGCGAACGTGTGTATATCCATAGCTTAATTCGTATATGAAAAGCAGAAAATCTTATTATGAAACGAGACGAAAATTTCGAATCAAGTTTCCAGGAAGACCCGTGCCTAAAGCCAATACAATTAGGAGGCTCGCTAAACGATTCAAGGAAACAGGCTCCGTAAATAATAAAAGAGTTGACAGACATTCTTTCATGAGAAGATGTCAGGTGTGTGTTACAAGAGAGGGAGGACATTTTCAGCATCGCCTATGAGCACTGTAAGCACATTATTGAAATGTTTGGTAAAAGTGTGAAAGTGGCCGCCACCACCGGCTGAACCAGGTATGCTCGCCCGCGATCTACGCCAGTCACAGCCGGCTTAGCTTGCCGTGTTTATCGGGGCGAACATACAGTAGATAATGACCCTGTACCACACTTTCGATAAAATTTGAATTTGATAACTTTTTAGGGATTTGATTGTCGATACTAAACTTTTCCTCCTTTTTACCATCTGTTGCTGGATACAGTATTTTTGCATTTGTCAGTTGGCACAGGCTAGAACAGGGGTGTCCAAACTTCTTAGCCTAAGGGCCACACTGGTAAGTCAACTAACTCGCAAGGGCCAAGACCTAGCTACAGTAGCTCATACAGTGTTCCTTCTACTCTGGAAAACATGGAATACAGGGGCAGATGACCTCATAGTTCCACTCCTTTAAACAATAATAACTAACTAACTAAACAGGGAATACTCTGGGAATATCTAATTTCCCCAAAACTCAGGGAATTACCACGGCATTTTAATGACACTCAGTGGATTTCAGTTTTACAAGGTTCAAACTTGAATAATTGGAAATTGGGAATTTAAATTTTGATAGGGGAAAAGTATATTCTGATGATGATTGTTGTAGATGGATGTTCGAAATGACGTTAAATCAGTAAGCTCACATTTCTTGCAAGATAAAGAGCACAAATTAAATAGTAGACGGTGTATTTGTAAATAAATGTGTAACTATAATTTTTGAGAGCGTTACTATTGACGAGCTACTTTCAATATTCGCAAGTTCAATACGGTAGTTTCTCTGGATAGAAATTGGCCAAATATATTTTTAGCCTACTTTTAACATTTTGCAAAAATGAGGAAAAAGTTGACTTATGAGAGTGATCCGGGAAAATGCGCGTGTGTCTGTCTGTCTGTCTGGCTGTGTGCGTGTGTGTGTCGCCCCCCCCCCCCACCAACTCCTAAACGGCTGCAGCAAACGAAACCAAATTCAGTATGAGTAAAGATGTATACCGAAATATCTGAAGCCCATATTTGAAAATAATGTCAGTGCTACCAACTGCTGAAAAAACGCAATAGAAATTTTAGCTCCATGTTGGATATCATGGAAGGTTGGCAAAATTGGCACACATGTAGATAATACTATTTCAGTTTAATTTCCAGGAGGCCATACATGACAGTGTTGCCAAGATAATTTTAAGCCTTCTGATAGGTCCGATCTTTAAATGCATATAACTTCTACACTATTAATTGGATTTCAACCAAATTTTGTATGTAATATGTGTACATAAACAGATATGACTGAGTGTATTTTAAGAGCCACCAGGGCTGCCAACTGATAATAATTGCTCTATGTTTTTATCCAAATACCAATATATCAGAAAGTATGCAAGCCGACCGCTTTAAACTATGCACACGTATAGTAACTGACATTTTAGATTAATTTGGAGTAACTTGTATACGTCAGTTCTACCAACATGATTCTATGCCTGCTGATAGGACCAATTTTAAATACATGTAACTTCTATACTATCAGTTGGATTTCAACCAAATTTCGTATGTGCTATGTGTAACATAACAGATATGACTGTGCGTATTCTTAAAAGCAATCAGGGCTGCCAACTGTTAATAAATGCTGTCTATATTTTTCTACCCTAATATCAATATATCAGAAAGTATGCAAGCCAACAGCTCTATACTTTGCACACGTATAGCACCTGATATTCTAGATTAATTTGGAGTAATTAATATAAGTCAGTGCTGCCAACATGATTCTATGTCTGCTGATAGTTCCAATTTAAAATACATGTAACTTATATACTAACAAATGGATTTCATTCAAAATTGGCACAACACGATATCATAATATTTAAGATTATTTCTGACCAGCATACGCATGACATTGTTGTTAAATATTGGATATATCAGCCCGCGTAAAAGCATGTTGGCATAGCTTTGTCGCTGCAGCCAAGCTCCGAAAAGAATCAACAACAACAACAATTGGGTACAAATGTGTTGACCGATCGAAAAGCATAAGTTCATTATCATCATCATTATTAGGGCTAGGATTTTAACGTGCGAAAAATCGGGAAAATATATTTCTTATGTACATGTATTAAAAATAAAAAGGACGTTAATAATTACAGGGATATATCAATTGTATCCCTACAAGATCGTATCCAAAGCACTCCTGAACAGAATTGAAGAAAATCTTTATAATCAGATTGGTGAGTACCAGGCCGGTTTCAGAAAGGGACGTTCTTGCCCGGAACAGATTTTTAACCTGAAAAACATCATGAGGTATAAGACGATAGGCAGGTATGACTATGTGGTCGTATTCATTGATTTTAAGAAAGCGTATGACTCAATTGACCGCGAGTCACTACTGCATATTCTGGAAGAATTTGGAGTGGATAACACGTCTCGAAATCTGATTAAACAGACTTTGACCGACAAAGTGTCAAAAGTAAAATTCATTGGCGAGATCTCAGATCCCTTTGTAATCAAAACTGGTGTCAGACAAGGTGATGGATTATCTCCAATCCTTTTCAACTGTGTATTAGAAAAGGTCATTCGTGAATGGAGGAAGACACTGAGTCGGGAAGAAGGCAATGGAGAACGATTCAGGCTAGGGCCCAAACTGAAAGGGGTGCACGTTGATTGTTTGGCTTTTACAGATGACCTAGCTATTTTTCCCAACAATATTAAATCAGCCATTGTAAATATTAATCGGTTGTCAGAGATGGCTGAGAAAGTAGGTTTACAGATTTCCTTTGAGAAGACAAAGTACATGACAAACATCAGTGATGGACCAGAATGGATGAAAACAAACCAAGGAAAGATTAAACGTGTAAAGAAATTTAAATACCTGGGTGAGGTAATCCAGCTAAATGGCCTAGAACAGGAAGCAATTAATCTTAGAATCTGGAAATTAGACCGAGCCTATCACCTGACAAAAAATCTCTATAATAAGAAGTCGCTGAGCATTGGAGCCAATTTAAGACACTACAGCACGGTTGTCAAACCTGAAGCATTATATGCTTCGGAGACTTTGACTATGAACAGGCGGGGACTAGTCGACCAGTTGGTCAAAAGAGAACGCAGGGTATTGAGAAAAATTTTAGGCAACAGATGGGTTGACGGGCACATACGTTTGAAGTCGAACGAAGAGTTATATAGAAATATAGAACCAGTCACGTCAACAATAAAAAGGAAAAGGTTGTTGTTCTATGGACACATTTTCAGAATGTCCAACGATCGTCTAACAAAGAAAATTTGGAATTTCGTGAAACCAAAGAAGAAGAAATTGGCATGGTTTGAAGAATGTAACAAAGACCTTCTAGAAATTGGTATTCCGGGCTGCAAAATTATGAAGAGGTGTGAATTCAGACACCTAATCAAAAATTACCAGGGATTTAAGGTAGGGGCAGAACCCAAAAGACGGAGGGGACCTCTTTCAGAAGATCGGAAGAAGGCGCTGAGTGATGGGCTCAAGAGATACTGGCAGGACATCAAAGCTGGCAGACGATCTAGAACGAAACATTGATTTTGATTGTTACTCCGTAGTCCATAGTGGCTCAATTCGAATGTACAAAAAAACAAACTGAAATATGTGACTAAAAAGTAAACATATTTTAACACTAGCAATAGTGCCCGGCTTCGCCCGGTGGATTTGTTTGTTTTATGGATGATAATGAATACTACTACAGAACTGGCACATAATACTTAAATTAACAGAAAAAAATAATCTAGAAATATAAATTTTTGTGGTGGTGGTGGGGGTGATAAGTAGTACAGTATAATGGACGTAAAATTCAGGTCATTTTCCCGTAATGATAATAACAGTAATACACATGTAATTTACAAACGAATTGAAAAATATGATTAGAAAGAGGAGTAAGTGAAATAAAAGACACTGCCTAGGGCCTATATCTCATTGGCTGTTAGAAAAGTAGAGATCAATAGTGTCGTCTTTTGTCACATAGTGCCATAGGAAAATAATCAGAGTACTTTGGAAAACTTCGGCTGTCCCGAGCTCCTGATGTAGCAATAGTGTCATTTATCGCCACATACCGCTCAAGGATAAGGATCTGAATAAATGAAAGTAAATTTGAAAGCACCAACGCTTATTGCAGCTGATTACCTCTATGTACTGCACCAACACTATCGCACTTATACAGAGGCATAATATTTTCAGGATAACCGTTTTACGGAGCCTAAGAAATCTTCTTGCAATAATTACTCCCAGTGACTCCAATTTATAAGCAGCGCAAGTTATAACTATTTTCGCCATTCTGGTAGGGGCGACGTGATGCAGCTCGCATTGCCAGCCAACAATTGACTTATTAAAATATTCTTACAGTTACACTATACGGACATGAATGGTTCTAGGACCTTAAAACGTAGTTTTGAAGTTCATTTTGTCTGTTGTTCTAAATGTAGGGAATGGAGAGAGTTGATGAAAATATCAAGTGGATAGTGTTATCCGCAGGGTTTCGAAGGGTAAGTACATTAAGTGTGGTTAAGATCGGTGAAACGATGTAGACTTGTGCCAAAGGGCCTAAATGCAGGGAATGGAGTGATCTGTCCGAAATTTCACGTAGACAGTGTTACTCGCAGGTTTCGAAAGGTTAAGAATACTCATTTTGGTTCAGATCGGTGAAACGGTGTAGATTTGTGCCAAAGGGCCTAAATGCAGGGAAAGAAGTGGTCTGTCCAAAATTTCATGTAAACAGTGTTACTCGCAGGATTCCAAAGGGTAAGTATACAAATGCTGGTTCAGATCGGTGAAACAGTGTAGATTTGTATAAATAACAGACAAACCAACATTGGGCTTTATACCGTATTTACACATGCTAGTGCAACAATTACAATAACGCAGGTTATCACATAAATTCCACACACACACACACACATGAACACGGGCCAACATGACCACGATGTCTAAGCCCCGCAAATGAAATATTACCTGTGCATACGATAGCATAGAGGTGCATACGATAGCATAGAGAATACTACAGTCCAATACAATCCTTGACTGTCAATCGGTCAGTTTTCCCGTGTCCTTTAGCAAATTTTACCGGACTATCATGATACAGAGTAAATCGTTGTTGCCTAGTGATAACCTGTCCATCAATGGTGCGGAGTTGACTATCATGATACAGTGTCAGTCGTTGTCATGTAGCCCCGTGTACTTTGGGTGTGTCTAGAATCTGTATGATAACCGGTGTTAATTGTGATGACTGTATTAGTGTGTGTATCTGTTTTTTAATTTTAAGTACTGCAACTTAGAATTTTTCAAATAGTTCCTACTTTTGCCGCCAAGCACCACCGTCAACGACTACTAGGCCAAGTTCAGAACTTATCTACTAGACGCCACCGCAGTCGGCTCTTGGCAACGAACGGAGAAACGATGATGATGATAATTGTTGTTTAAAGGGGCCTAACATCTAGGTTATCGGCCCCTCGAACGGAGAAACCTAAGAGCGTTGTTTACATTCTTAACCTATTCAATTTAGGTTCACACAGGTGCAATTAGTGGAAGGTTCTTTAACATGCCATAAATCTATGACATGGGACCGCCGGCTTTACTTCCCCTCCGAAGGAAGGCATACTGAGGGATTGTTAACGCTCTTAAAAAAACCGACGGCTTCGGTCGGGTTTGAACCCGCTAACTAGTCATAGAAGCTCAGCATGCTACCGACTACGCCACCGAACCGCCTATAGATTATTTAGTTGATTAATGTAAATATAAACAGTGTGCAGCACTCACGAATGCAATTTATTCTATGTCTGACTGCTGGAGCATTACAATACACAACGAGATCACAAATGACCCACGATTATCGCTAAACACTTATTCTGAAGGCGCGAAACTGCGGCAATATGTTTCTTGCCCTTGAGGTGTTGTGTAACTTGAGATCGCTGTTCAGCCTTTATTGCTTTCCCACATGGTTGACAGAACAGAATCAGAAGTAAAATTATCTTTAAATTCTGCAACATACTGCTGCAGACGATAACTTGTAGTTGTTTTTACATTAGGCATCGGAAAACTGCGTTACACTTCACAGTGCTAGAAATGAACTGCATGTGAGTGACTCTGGTTCCAGGCAGCTGGGGGAGGGGGAGGTCTAGCACGTGGTGCAATGTGGCTATGGACAAAGAAATCCCCGACTTCCACAGTGAGTGGCACGGGGCAACAAGTTAAGAATAACACAGTTGCAAGCTCACATACGCTCTGCATGAATATTAGATAGCTCACAGGTTCTTCCCTGTTGAAGTACCACACAACTAAAATGTAATAAACTAAAAGATCTTGCATACTGATATAAAAATGAAAAATTATGTCTTTATATGTGCTAAGAAGTGAAAAGCAGAAATTTATGTATTTATAGAAAAAATGCTTAAAATATTTATTTGCCTAAAAATCCTAGCCATCATCATCATCATCATCATCAAAGCCTTGTCGCTGCTAGTGTCTTCATGCTACCATAAGAACCACAAGCCAGTTCTCCAATGGAGTTCTTAATGTACGACATCCTTGGACGTCCCCTAGGGTTCATTCCCAATACTTTGCCCTCGATAACGGTTTGGAGAAGAGAGTCATGCCTTAATACATGCCCAAGAAGTTTTGTTTTTCTCTTATTTGATGTTTTTAATAAACATCGATCCTTCACCACGTCCTGTAGAATAAGATTTGCTTTCCTGTCCATCCAACTTGTTCTTGTCATTCTTATCCAAAACCACATTTCTACAGCATTAAGTTTTGTTTCCTCCAGTTTCCCTGATGTCCAGGTTTCGCATCCATACAGTAACTTAAGACACTCCAAACAAAGGTCTTGAGAAATTACTTTCGAGTCCTCAAACTGAGGTGGTTATTTAGCAATAAGTTCTTCTTATTTCGGAAGGCTTGTTTTGCTACCACTATTCTTTTCTTGATTTCTGACAGACATTTGTTATTAGAGGTTATCACACTTACCCAAATATGGGAATGCTGTGATTTGTTCAATGCAGTGTTATGCACTTTTATGTATGTTCTAGTTGTAGGATCCTTTTTGTCACCTACGATTGATTTTGTTTTCTTAGTATTGATTTTTAACCTATTTTCATTTTATGAAAAAAAAAAGGCTTATGAGATCACCTTCTGTCCATGTGTGTGTGTGTGTGTGTGTCCCTAATAAATTCTAAACGTCTTGAGAGATTTCAATGAAACTCGGTAAGGTCATAGCAACGTTTTGGCCGACCCCGACCGTGCCCTTCAAATTTTATTACGTCTCACCAAACCAACATGGCGGCTGTGCGAAATATTTCACCAGCATTCAATATCTCCGAAACTATTACCGATATCACCCTGAAATTGTGTACGGTGATAAAGGGCACTGCTACGAGTTTATCTGTGTAATTTTCAAAAACATGTAAAGTACAAAACGAACATGGCGTACAAGCGAATTTGAAACATTTTAAAAAACTTTTCTCGCGATTTAACGATCTGAGCGCAGTGAAATGTGGTACAGTAAATTATTATAGGCTACATATTGTAATGCACTAGCATCTAATTTATTTCAATTGTTTACATAAACTCAAGATGGCGGCTGTGCGAAATTTTAAAATTAAGTTTTTATTTCTTGTGTCGTAATCATGCGATCGGAGTGAAAGTTCGAATAATGAAGCTACGCCTTAATTTTCCTTTAACGGTACATAACTCAATGGTCTAAATATATAACAATCCAAAATGGCAACCATCCAAAATATTTTGACGGTTCTCAATATCAACGAATCTTTTACAGCAATCAAACTGAAATTTCTTATGTTCATAGAGTCTATGAACGTAAGTTAACCTATAGGACTTTCAATAACCTGGTGAGCACAAATCCAACAAGGTGGTGACGCGAAGTATAAATATTTAAAGGGACGTTTCTCACGTTTTAACCATCCGAATGCAGTGAAACGTTGTACGTTAAATGCTTATACAAATGTTAATCGACTGGCCTCTAATTTATTTCAATTTTCATAACCACAAAATGGCAGCTGTACAAAATTTTGAAATCTCATTTTTTACTTCTTGTGTCCTAATCATGCGATTGAAGTCTGAATACCACACGTACACAATAATCTTCATATAATAGTACATAAATAAAAATCAAACATGGCGACCATCTAAAATATTTAGACGGTCCTCAATATCTACGAATCTATTGCAACATTCAAACTGAAATTTTGTATGTTCATAGAGGCAATTAACATGAATAGGATATATGAAAATAGGCTGTGTAGTTCTTCACGGAACAACTTGTTAGTTTTTAGTTTGATGTATTCTAAGGATTTGTTGAATATTTTTAGCATCTTACACATATCCTTTTCTGAATTAGCCAAGAGGAACTGAATATATCCTACTTATATAAATCAATAAGTAATGTACGGAAACAATGTACATTTCTGTTTATAATACTGTAATTAATAATAATCTGTTCTTGTGTGTTCATTAGGATAATATGAAGCTGATAAAATCCTGGATCATCTTCACGATGTTACACATGGTGTCGGCTGGTACTCTCTACGTAATCTTATCCATAATAAAATTCCGCAATGACCAGCCAGTGCTAGGGACTACCTGGCTTCTCAGCTTTGTGACGGGCACAGGTGAGTAGTCTTCATCACCTCCATCATTCTCTTAATATCACCAGCCCTATTGGTTTGATTGAGTGAAGACCAATTTGGTTTCAGGGGAAACGTAGGAACGAGAGAAGCCGTACTAAGTCTTAGGCTCATCTTGGAAAGTAGGATAGGAAAGGGAACGTTCATGGCATTTGTAGAGTTAGAAAAGGCTTTTGATAACGTTCATTGGAGTTAGTTGTTTGACATTTTGAAAAGGATTCGAATAAAGTACGGGGATAGGAGGGTGATCAACAATCTATACAGAAACCAGACAGCAGTTATTCGAGCCAAAGGACATGAGAGAGAAGCCGGTTTTGAGAAAGGTGTAAGGCAAAGCTGCCACTTATCATTATGACCCATACTTTTCTATCTATCCATTGAACAAGCAATGAAGGAAATTGGAGAAAATGGAAGTAAAGATTCAAGAAGAAATAATTTCAACTCTGAGATTTGCTGATGTCATTGTCATCTTAGTCGAGGATTTGAATGGATTTTTAAATGGTATGGATTCTGTCTTGAGGAACGAATTATTCATGAAGAAAATTAATAAAATGTAAAACAAAATATTGGAACGCAGCCGTAAGAAATCACAAACCGCTACGGACGTCAAATTGGCAGATGAAAAGCTTAAGGAAATAGGAGACCTTTGCTACTTAGGAAGCGAAATAACCAGTGATGGACGAAGCAAAGAGGATATAAAAAGTAGCTTGGCTCAGGCAAGGAGAGCATTTCTACAGAAAATAAATTTGTTGACATTATAGATTTAGTTAATAGGAAGTGATTTTTGAAAGCCTTTGTCTGAAGTGTGGCGCTGGCTCAGCAGAAAAGAGGAGAATAGAAGCGTTTGAAATGTGGTGTTACAGGAGAATGATACCGGGTGAGTTAGCCGTGGTCGTTACGGCGGGGCTGCAGGCAGTCGCTCACATCCGGGAGGTGAGGAGGTTTGAATCCGCCCGCCGCCAACCTTGAAGATGGTCTTCTGTGGTTTCCCATCTTCCTTCCAGGCAAATGCCGGGGTTGGTCCCCAACTATAGGCCACAGCCGCTACCTTCCAATTCCTCGTCCTTACAATCACACGTTCCTCCCCAGACAACACTCCACACGCGACGGTACATGTAGCTCACCCCATGGGTGTCCGCATAGAAGCAGCTACAAACTCTGGCGAGCCGAACATGTGCTCTGAAACTCCGGGCACTAAGAGCCATACGCTAAAAAAAAACTAAAAACAAGTAGTTCCGTGAAGAACTATACAGCCTATTTTCATATATCCTAATTATGTTAATTGCCACTAAATATTTCGGATGGTCGCCATGTTGGATTTTATATATGTAGGTCCTAGAGTTATGTACTGTTACATGCAGATTATTGTGAACGTGTAGTATTCAAACTTCAATCGCATAGTTAGGACACAAGAAAAAACAAGGAGATTTTAAAAATTTTCACAGCTGCCATCTTGAGGTTATGGAAACAATTGAAATAAATTAGATGCCAGTGGATTAACATTCGTATAAGGATTTACTGTACCAAGTTTCACTGCACGCGGATGGTTAAATTGCGAGAAACGACCATGTGAATATTTATAATTCGCGTCACCGCCATGTTGGATTTGTGATCACCAGGTTATTTAAAGTCCTATAGGTGAACTTAAGTTCATAGCCTCTATGAACATTAAAAAATGCAGTTTGATTGCTAAAATAGATTCGTAGATATTCAGTATCGTGTGTAGGATTTATGAGACAGGTGAGGTACCCCCTGATTTCAAGAAGAATGTAATCATCCCTATACCAAAGAAAGTGGGAGCTGTCAGATGTGAAGATTACCGTACAATCAGCTTGATTACTCATGCTTCAAAGATCCTGTCTAGGATAATTTACAAGAGGATTGAAAGCCAGATAGAAACGGAGTTGGGTGAAGACCAGTTTGGTTTCAGGAGAAATGTAGGAACAAGGGAAGCTGTACTAAGTCTTAGGCTGATTTTGGAAGGTAGAATAAGGAAAGATAAGAGAACGTTCATGGCTTTTGTAGACTTAGAAAAGGCTTTTGATAACGTTGATTGGACTAAATTGTTTGACATTTTGAAATCGATTGGAATAAAGTACAGAGATAGGAGGGTGATATACAATCTATACAGAAACCAGACAGCAGTCATTCGAGTTGAAGGACATGAGAGAGAAGCTGGTATTCAGAAAGGTGTAAGGCAAGGCTGCAACTTATCACCCATACTTTTCAATCTTTACATTGAACAAGCAATGAAGGAAATTAGAGAAAAATTTAAAGTGGGAGTGAAGATTCAAGGAGAAATAATTTCAACTCTGAGATTTGCTGATGACATAGTCATCTTGGCCGACAAGCCTGAGGATTTGAATGAGTTTTTGAATGGTATGGACTCCGTCTTACAGAAAGAATTCATGATGAAAATTAATAAATGTAAAACAAAAATACTGGAATGCAGCCGAAATAAATCAGAAACCTCTATGGAGATCAAATTGGCAGGTGAAAAGCTGAAGGAAGTAGAAGACTTCTGTTACTTAGGAAGTAGAATAACCAGTGATGGACGAAGCAAAGAGGATATAAAAAGTAGGTTGGCTCAGGCAAAGAAAGCTTTTCTACAAAAAAGGAATCTGCTGACATCGAATATAGATTTAGGTATTAGGAAGTCATTTTTGAAAGCCTTTGTCTGGAGCGTGGCGCTCTATGGAAGTGAAACTTGGACTATTGGTGCAGCAGAAAAGAGGAGAATAGAAGCATTTGAAATGTGGTGTTACAGGAGAATGATGAAGATCAGATGGGTAGATAGGGTTACAAACATAGAGGTATTAAGACGAGTGGGAGAGGAGAGATGTTTCTGGCGACTGCTAATGAAGAGAAGAGATAGGTTGGTAGGACACATACTAAGACACCCAGGAATAGCAAGCTTAGTTATGGAAGGAAGGGTCGAGGACAAGAACTGTAGGGGTAGACCAAGGTTAGAATATGTTAAACAGATTGCCTCAGATGTAGGGTGTGGTAGTTATGTAGAGATGAAACGATTAGCTCAGGACAGGGAGGCATGGAGAGCTGCATCAAACCAGTCAAAAGACTGAAGACTCAAACAACAACAACAGTATCGTCTAAATATTTCGGATGGTCGCCATGTTGGATTGTTAAATGTATAGGCCATAGAGTCATGTACCATTAAAGGAAAATTATTGCATAGGTTCATTATTCAAACTTTCACTTCGATCGCATGACTACATCACAATAAATAAAATCTTAATTTTAAAATTCGCACTGCCGCCATCTTGAGGTTATGTAAACAATTGAACTAAATTAGATACCAGTGGATTACAATGTGTATAAATATTTCCTGTGCCAGGTTTCAGTGCGCTTGGAACATAAAATCGCGAGAAAGGTCTATTTAAAATTTTCAAATTCGCTTGGCCGTCATGTTCGTTTTGTAGTTAACCGGTTTTTGAAAGTCTTATAGATGGACTTCCAGTAGTGCCCTTTATCTCCGTACAAAATTTCAGGGTTTTACCGCTAATAGTTTCAGAGATATAGAATGCCGGTGAAATATTTCGCACATCCGCCATCTTGTGATTATGTGAACAATTGAACGAAGTTAAATGTCGGTGCATTACAATGTATATAAACATATACTGTACCAAGTTTCATTGCGTTTGTTTGGTTGGTCAAATCGCGAGAAACGTCTATTTAAAAGTTGCAAATTCGCGTGGCCGCCATGTTGGTTTTGTAGTTACCAGGTTTTCAAAAGTCACATAAGTGAACTTATAGTAGTTCCCTCTATCACCATAGAAAATGTCAGGGTAATATCGGTAATAGTTTCGGAGATATTGAATGCTGGTGAAATATTTCGCACAGCTGCCATGTTGGATTGGTGAGTCGTAACAAAATTTGAAGGGCACGGTCGAGGTTGCCGGGAATAGTGCTATGAACTTTCCGAGTTTCATTGAAATCGCTCCAGCCGTTTAGATTTTATTAGGGGACACACACACACACACACACACACACGAATCACACACACACACGCACACACACACGGACAAAAGGTGATATCATAAGCCTATTTTTTCAAAATTGAAAATAGGCTAAAAAAACAGGAGATTGATGAAGATAATATGGGCAGATGGAGTAACAAATGAAGAGGTGTTAAGACATGTGGGGGAGGAGGGATGTTTGTGGCGACTGACACATACTGAGACACTCAGGAATAGCAAAGTTGGTTATGGAATGAAGGGTCGAGGACAAGAACTGTAGGGGTAGACCAAGTTTAGAATATGCTACACAGATTGCTTTAGCTGTAAGGTGTGGTAGGTATGTACAGCTGAAGAGATCAAGACAGGGGACAATGAACAGCTGCATCAAACCATTCAAAAGACTGAAGACTCAAACAACAACAACAACAACACATTGGTTTGATTATAGACCATGTTAATTACCATATTTCCTGCTTGTTCTCCCCCAGGGACTCACAACTTGTGGAACGTGGGTTGGCGACCACATTGAAAATATCCAGCAATAACTCAAACATATCAACCAAAACATATCAATAACTCAGCGCATGCGCTCTGTTCAGTAAACAGCTGGGAACCCAGCGCATGCGCTCTATTCAGTAAACGCAACTGGGAACCCAGCGCATGCGCTCTGTTCAGTAAAAGCAACTGACGGAATCGGACAGATATTTATGAATATTTATGTTTGAACATAAAATATAGTTATAATTATCGTCGAACAAAAACAGTTGAATGCAACTCGCCTATAATTGTAATTAAGACACTCGTATGGAAATTATAAAACTCGTTCATTCGTTTTATAAACATACTCGTGTCTTAATTATTGCCATTATAGGCTCGTTGCGTATTGTACTATTTTAGTTGCGTTTGGCCGGCTGTGGACCACGTGGCAGCTTTCATCTTAGCCCAGTATTCCTTCAACCTGGCACTGTGAATGTCCTTCCGCTCCTAAAACCATTTCACACCTACTCCTGGACGCACTGCTTTTGCTGTTAGTGACTGGAGAGAGTCTGATGTTCTGATCAGAGTTCTGTGTTTATTCCAGTCGTAGATGTTACTGGGGTCAACATACAATTATTGTTCATTGTCTTTCCTGACTAGTTTCGTCCACTTGGCGTTAGTTGCTTTCCCTCTAGAGACAGTATTGAAAATTCTGGAGGTGAGCCTCTGATTATCCATTCTCACAATATGGGCCCAGAAGATCAGCCTCGTCTTCCTCATATCTGTTGTAATGCTCTCCACTTATTCATACAGTCCATTGTTGTGCCTGATTCTATATGTGGCTTCCTCTTCAATAGGACCCATGATTTTTCGCAGAATCTTCCGGTCCTTCAACTCCAATTTCCGGAGTTGTCCTTTCCTGACCATATTTAGGGATTCTGAGGCATATAGTACTGATGGTCTCACTACAGTAACTTACTGTAATGCACTGAGTTAGAGATTCATTGCGAGGGATTTGGGTTTGTACATATTCTTGCATAGGTGGTAGGCTCTCTCCAGTTTGGTGCATCTGTCGTTCATGGCCAGGTCTTCATTGATGTTTGGGGATATTCAGTCCCCTAAGTATTTGAAGAAGTTAGTCCTTAGTACTACTTTGACCCTCAGTGGGATGACTCGGACGCTTCTCTGATGTTCCTGATAATAAACTGTGTTATGTTGGTTGGTTGGTTCTTAAGTTTAGGGGCTGCGACAACGCGGTCATGTAGCTCCGTGTACTATGGGTGTGTGTAGAATCTGTCTGATAACCGGTGTTAATTGTGATGACTGTATTAGTGTGTGTTAGGCCTATCTGTTTTTTAATTTAAGTACTGCAACTAAGAATTTTTCAAATAGTTCATACTTTTGCCGCCAAGCGCCACCATCAACGACTACTAGGCCAAGTTCAGAACTGAGCTACTAGACGCCGCCGCAGTCGGCTCTCGGCAACGAACGCAGAAACCTAAGAGCGTTGTTTACAATCTTAACCTATCCAATTTAGCTTCACATAGGTGCAATTAGTGGAAGGATCTTTAACATGCCATAAATCTATGACATGGGACCGACGGTTTTACTTCCTCTCCGAAGGAAGGCATACTGAGGGATTTTTAACGCTCTTAAAAAATCCGACGGCTTCGGCCGGGTTTGAACCCGCTATCTTGGGCATAGAAGCTCAGCATGCTACCGACTACGCCACTGTGTTTTGTTGATGGCGATCTTTGAGCCTACTTTAACTGCTATGAAATTCAGAGAGGATAGTTGATGGTTAGCTTCCTCCATATTGGACGTTAGGAGTTCAAAGTCGTCTGCAACTGCTAAATAGGGGACTGTCAACTTGTCTTTCTTGTAGCCTATTATTTATTTAACTATTTTGTATTTATTTATTTGAATTATATGTTTCAGCTTGGGGAGTTTACATCACTATCGTGGTGAATAGCTATTATGAACAGATGATTGAGGAAGAAATGAGGAGACTATATACAAGAATTTCTCCCTGAAGGACACCTCATAGTTAGAGGTTCCAGTGGAAATGGGAGCAGAGAAGATCCTGCCAGCCAAAGAATCGCATCACAAACTTCAAAGACCTTTTGAGGATTGTAAATGAAACAAACAAACTGTGTTGTCAAGAGTCAGAATCCCTGTGTCATGAGAAGATACAATAATATGTGAATGAATTGATGTTAGGTATATTACACGAACATTGAGTCTGGGTTCTGTGCATGTCTGATTTTGATTTGCCATGCTTAACAAAGAAAAAAATGTTTATCTAATAAAGTTTGCTTTTGTACTGTAGCTACCGCAACGAAAGTTCACATTTGAAGGAAATTCTCCGGTTTTATAAGTTCAAAAGGAAACAAAAACCGTAATGTAGGCCTATATATTTACATCACGCCTTTTTATAAAACACTGTTAACATTCAGCAATTTTTCTAAGTTTGTGCCGTGTCGTGTGTGGGGTTTCACCTAGGACACCAAGAGTCCGCTGATGAGCCAGCTTGGTGTCCTTTGCGAAACCCCACACAAGACACGGAAACCTAGAAAAATTGTTTCATTTGTAATTCTCTGGCCGTGAAAGCCAATATACCACTGTTAACATTAATCTACAAATGAAAACACAATACCAACAAGCTTCAATAATGAATGTTTTTGCTACTTCTTCTGTGTGGGTACGAACTTTCTCGTATTAGCCCCCAAATGTAATCACCCATCATGTTGTCATTATATTGTCCTTGTTCAAAGTCCATCACGTCTTGGTGACAATGATCTCCTTGCTCTTCTGAATATGCCCCCAAGGTATCATTGAATTGGTCCAACGTGTACTTTCTTATTTCCAAGGAAGCCATGGATCACTGCTTTAAGGCTGTACCATGTTTGTCTTTCGTGGGTGTTGAGTATTTGTGGAAATTCTTCACTGGCAATTAGTTTCTTTATTTGAGGACCGACGAATATACCAGTTTTAATTTTAGGAAAATAGTCTTTCAATATTGAAAAGCTTCAGAATCTTGAAGAAGAGCCTTTACAAACTGATTCATGAAGCCTAATTTTATATGCAACTTTATTTATCATTGCATAAAGTGCAAAAGCAAACTTTATTATGAATGGCGTTTTAGTTACTGTTCGATGTAGACAGTGCATTAAATCATAGCCTCACAAAATGTTTTGTTTGTTATCATCAATATTACGTATTATGTATTTGTCTAATCCAGGGATTTCCAACCGTTTTCCCGTAATATCACAGCACACAGTGTAGTAGTAAAACCTGGCTCGAACGCAAAACGATTTCTGTAAACAAGCTACATTGGAAATTTGTTTGAAATAAATGATGATATTATTGAAGCTTTAGGTGATTATTTATCTCTCCTAAACCTGCAGTTCCTTCAAATAACCACTACAATTTGTGTTGTCACTCCGAAGGGAATCCTTCTGAATTGGAATAGTTGATCACAGACTTCAAATGCTCTACACCAGTGGTTCTAGTGGTCCGCGAGTGCCTCGGGAGTGGTATGCAGGAGAAAAGGGTCCACCAGCACGTATAAAAAAGTGGCCAATAAATGGGGATTTCGAAAACGATGAGCGTTGAACGAGAATAGTCCGAATGTATTCGCGGCGATGACTACCAGATTTTGAATTGAAATATCTTTAAAATAAGTGTTATTGAGGAAGGGTTACAACTGATAAGATGTATTGGGGGAGGGGGGGGAAGGGAGGAGGGGTGGTCCGTACATGATTCAATATTAGGCTGAGTGGTCCGCAGACTTCAACGGGTTCAGAACCACTGCTCTAAACGAACGGTATGCTTCTCTTATTGGTACCTGATGATATGCGCTTCGAAGATTTATCGTGCTGAAGACCTAATAGCAAGCAATTTTATTTACGATGCTAATAATTGAGGCGTCGAGAAGAGTAAATCTATTTATACCTAGGTAGTTCTCTTATCAATTACCAGTCACCTTGTAAACTTGCCTAATTTCGCAGTTTAGTTTATTGATCGTATGGCTGTCAGTGCCGGGAGTGTCCGAGGACATGTTCGGCTCACCAGAGGCTGTAGCTGCTTCAAGCGGACACCCATAGGGTGAGCTACAAGTTCCGTTCAATTTCAAGTAGTTCCAACTTTCGCAACCAGATGTCACTGATACCTGGAGGTGAACGTTGGAACTTTGATAGAGCGTTTCAACGAAATCTGACCTAGAAATTTAGCTTCACACAAGCTTAGTCTGTGGAAGGATCTTTTACATGCCATAAATCTATGACAAGGGACCGCCGGCTTTACTTCCATCCGAAGGAAGGTATACTGAAGGATTTTAACGCTCTCAAACATGCTACCAACTACGCCACCGAAGCCGAATTTGTTTCGACAAAGACAAAAGTTCTTGGCACTGACATTTCTCGTCGGATAGCACCATCAAACAGCTGTAACATTTTTAATGAGTCGTTTAACGTGGTGACAACTATAAAGGTTCTATTTAACAAACATGATAAGAATATATAAATACACTGTGGTGTGACCTTACCTGTGATAGTATAATATAATAAGTTGTTGAGCGCCAGATTCCTATTTAAGACAGTGAATCGAAATTTATGAATTAACCTCGGCTATCAGCAGTAGAGTCGAGACCACTTACCCGGGCCGTAGTGTAACTTAGTTGACTAACCATTCAGTATTTATTTATAAGGAGTAGTTAATTTGCCTATAGTATTTACTAACCACTATGAAAGAAATAGGCATTACGTTAAAGAAAATGAATTTATTGACTCAAGAACAAAATACTAATAGTTACAAAAAAAGAATTTAATTTACCAACTGCGGTTTAATTATTTAAAAGAAAATGAACATTTAAATTACTTGAATAAAAAAAGCTTGACTCTAAATTGCAAATAGAGACGGAAGTAATAATTGTTTATGCTCACCAACTTGCAGCTTTGTCATATTGAACGTTATAACAGATAACTTTAATGTTCCTTCTCATATTAAAAAAAAAATGTTGTAGTATGTCATAAGATACAGCATACTACGTTCCATTGTGTTGCCATCTCTAGATTTATTGTAGTATTCAACTATAAGCCATTGTCAGCTTATATATATATCTTGTCAACATTGTTGTTATTATGTCGAGACATGATGTATGCTAAAGCTATGAATGATATTTCAGGTAGCAGTCGGTCGACCTCTGTCGCTGCTCTGTCACTAATGAGTTGTCGTTCACTAATCATGTTGTAGACGCGGGTTACAGCTTATATCTTCCTTGTCACGTGGTGTCACAGCTTCCCTCTCTCTTTAGCCTTCTCCATTCTTGACTCCTAACTTGCAGCTTTGACGCGTATATGGGCTACAGTAGTGACGTATTGGTTACACCATAGTTGAAATATAATGTTCCATTCCTTCTCGAAGGAACTAGATGGTCGAACTCGTGATGGTTACTCATGACAGTGACGCTGTATGCCGTGGTGAAATAACTACTACGACGTTCTGTTTGTGACGCATAGGGTTAGTCCATATCGCCAGTCTTGTTGCAATATATAATACTTCGTCTCTTTACAAATAAATGTTAATAAAAATCTAATTGAATATAATAATAAAAACCGCTTACAATTATCTGATATAAAAATCATCTCATCGATGTACTAATTAATAAGAATAATAAATATGATAATAAATGAATGAATAACCCTTTATATCTAACAGGTATGAGATCGAATCGTTACATGGTGACTATCGGTTTGGAATAGGGCTTGCGATCAGAAACGTTTAAAACCGTCTCATAGAAAATATATTTTTAAATCATTTTAAATGATCTTGTCGACTTCGTCGTTACGCTGGGGTCTGACGTTACGTTACGGTGACGGGATGAAATGTACCCGGATGCACTGAGGTGTGTGACGTAATAGTACTGTTTGGTGCATGTGTTCCCCGACAATCTCTACTTCGTTAGTATAAGACAAAAATCCCCGATTCTTGGATGTCACGAGTAATCTCGAGAAGCACTGCATGGATTTTGATGCGCTTTTCACCATTCTGTAAAGGATATCTCGAGGAAAGATTCTGTAGAAAATAATTTTTGTATGATCAAAGGAAACCAAGCAATAACTATTTCAGTGAAAAAGTCGAAAACAAACTTGGCGTCCGTGTGCTTCTTTAGCTTATGCTGGGCAAACCGTTAAAAATATCAATATACTATGAGCGTAAGAATTGGTCAGCATGAAAAGTTCTACAAAAAAGTCCGCGAGAGCATATCTCTATCTTCAATACATCGCCCACTGTAAGTGTTTTTAGACTGGATGGAAGGGGCACGTCCCCGCGCGCTCTGGTGAGCGTGAAAGCATCCCGCGCGATTGACCTTGCTTTGCCCTTGGTTTGCACTTGCCGTTCACGATTAATTTGAAACAAGATAAGCAAGATAAGTATTATGCAGATAATTTTATAACATGTAAGAGTCCAGCCTTTCTAGCATTTTTCAGCATTTGTAGCATTTAAAATGATACAAAGTCTAGTCTTTCAGACTGACTGTCACTTTTTTAAACTAAGTGTACCCGTTCCAGCCCTCAGACCCAGTGACGTACCTGGGATTTGCTTCTGGAGGGGGATCAGCCGAGTCAAATCTCAACTAATTGCGCTCTTTGGTGTCGTGTTTGTTGTTAACTTCCTTTTTTGTGCTTTTTTTGTTTGTTTTGTTTGGATTTTTGTTTGTTTCCTGGTTTTACTTTTTGCTTTATGTTTTGTTTTTGAATTTGGCTTTGAATTTTTGTTTTCGGTTATGTGTGTGTTATCTGCTTTTTCTTTGAGTTTTATGTGATTGCTTTCTGCTTTAGTTCTTGAATTTTGATTTTGCTTTGTGTTTTGTGTTTTCGGTTTTGGTTTTGTTTTCTGCTTTTGCATTTTGATCTGTGTTTATTGTTTTTGGATTTTTCTTTTTGATTTGTGTTTTTTGTTTTTGGTATTGTGATTTTCTGCTTTCGATTTTTGTTTTTGAATTGTGTTTTTGAATTTTGCTTTGTGTTTTTCTTTTTGAATTTGGACAGTTTGGGTAACACTAAAATATTGTACACTAGTAAAGATAGGGTAAAAGCACCAGTCATTGACACCCTTAAGAGAAATTTCTACTTCATTTCAATCTACTCCTGTTCATTTTCCATTTGAACCTCCTTCTGATGTGTTAATATAATCTACAGTCTGTTCTCTTTTACAGGATATATTTGTTTTAACTCTAACCTTAGTTGTTAGCTGGAATATTTCATTTGTTTCAAATGTAAAAATTGAACCAGTCATTGACATGCCAGAAATCTCAAAACACCAATAGATGACACCTTTGAGAACAATGGTTGACAGTTAAGGAAAATAACTAGGCTAGGCTAAATTCATTAGCAATTTTATTAGAAATAAGCCCAAGAATATAACTAATAATAAGTGACTAAAATATAACTAAATTACTTATATTGTCAATGATATCAGATACTTCAACTCAAAATTACAAAAGTTCCTAATAAGGAATAAGTCTTACATAAACACACAGCAGCATCCTCTTGATACCTTACATTGTATTAATATATCACAGATAAGCTATCTCAACCACACAGATAAATAGTAGTTATAATTTTTGGTACAAAAATTACACAGCTTAAATCAAATGTATTTCTAGAAACGACTTATCTGCTGCTTCAGTGAATGATCTACCAATCCACATCAACTGAACAAGGGAACTGGTAATGGGTCGTTGAGCTTGGCTTGCCAAAAGTTAATGGGTTAGGTAGAATTTGAAGGATGTCATCCGCAGAGACATTCCTTTTATCACTTTCGTTTTTAATGAAAACATTTCTTAAACGATTGAGGGGGTTTAGAGTAACAGCTGTGGCACAATTTTCATCAAGAACCTCTGTTATTTGAAGAACATATTTGAAGTATTTCTTATTTTTTCTTATTTGATAAACAACAAAAGCTCCTTCTTGGATTGTTTTACGAGTACCATCATCAGGGCAAGACAATGTCTTGATAAACTTCCTCTCACTTAATAGAGGTTTTTCCACTGGCTCATTCACTGTTAAAACACTGCCTTCACCTTCCAATTCAGGGGAAGTTTCATTGCAAGTCACTGGATCCAACTTTGGGGACAATGGAAAATCTTCGACACCATCTTCGTGCTGAAGGTCGAAATCTTCAGTTTCGGACTGGTCTGTGAGATGGAGACTCACATCATCAATACTGCTTCCAGACGGAATCCATTCTTCTTCTTCTTCCTCTGAAGATATTATTTCACACTGCTTTTTCCTTTTCCTTGCAGTCTTCTTTGCCATATTTTTTAATTTCATTGCTTCTTCTTTTTGTTCCTTCTTCTTTTGCCTTTCAATAGCCTTCAGTTTCTTGCTTTCGTCTAAATCTAACTTTTTCTTTAATTTGTTCTTGTGGTACTCCTGCCATGACTTTGAAGTGACAACGGATGGTAATGTTTCTCTTTTCCTCTTTTTCTGCACCGTAGAAACATCTGGCCAGAAAAGTACATTTTTAAATGGACTGGGGACATTATTAGGGATCCGTTTGTGTGTTGTGTCAACAGTTTCTCTGGTTGATGGTACTGCATCTTCATTCCTAGGGATACTGTCTGGTGTCGAATCTATAGTTTTGTTGGTTGATGGCACTACACCTTCATTCCTGGGGAACCTGTTTGGTGTTAAATCGATAGTTTTGCTGGTTGATGGCACTGCATCTTCATTCCTAGGGATACTGCCTGGTGTCGAATCTATAGTTTTGTTGGTTGATGGCACTACACCTTCATTCCTGGGGAATCTGTTTGGTGTTAAATCGATAGTTTTGCTGGTTGATGGCACTGGTTCTGGTGATTCTTCATGCTCAGTCAAATGATCGATGCTTTTCTCAAGTTGTGGGATCACATTGTAACCAACAGGCCTACTCTTGGTTTTGATTTCTCTCCATGCATAAAATAATGATGTATCCTTTACATCTCCTTTCCGTTCTTCGACTCCTTGAAAAGTTGATAATTTTTCTTTCCCAATGATATTTTCCAATACCTTAAGTGCTGTATTGTTCTCTTTCACATCAACTTCTGAAATGACATTTGCATTTTCATTTCTAGAAGGTAATTCATGGTCTATCACAGTGGATGGATTCCATGGCACCAAACCACACTTCCTAAAGCCATTCTGAATGGCTATGAAAGGGATGTCATTAAGAACCGCTTTTAGAATTGGTGCAAAATCTTTCTTTTTCAGAATCGGCGAATCCATATTTTCTATTCTCCGTGAATGAACTTTCTCTTTCCAGCGGCCTTTCAATGATCTAAAAACTGAAACATCCATCGGCTGTATCAGATGTGTTGCGTTGGGATGAAGAGCTATTAAAATTATCCCTTTTTCAGAACAAAATTCACTAGTGGAGAGTCATGTGTGAGGAATGCCCATCGAGGAAAAGAATTACAGGAAGATCGATGTTTTCGCTGATCAGCCATGGGTAGAATACATTGCTGACAAACTCATAAAAAAGTGCTCCGGTCGTCCATCCACTTTCAGAACGACCTATTCCCCAATCTGCGGGAATGCTGGTTGCAATTTCTGATGGGATCCTTTCATATTTAAACACAATTAATGGAGGGGCCATCACACCTGCTGCACTAGCTGTTATCATGACAGTTAAACATTCCTTGTCATCTGGATTCACCTTTTGGTAAATCTTCTTATCTCCTTTCTTAGCTAAAATTTTCCCTCCTTTTGGATTCAAAAAGACTCCTGTCTCATCGGCATTAAATACCCTCATTGGATTAGCTAGGGCGTCCAAAACATTTTCATCACGCAGGAAATTATATATTTCTCTGTACCAGTTTTGTAGGTCTTCTGCCAACACCAATGCCCGCGATGTTGTCATGTTTTCTGGCGTTCGTAGGGAAATCGTTGGGTGCCTGTTCAAAAATGATTTAAACCACTTGCGGCCAGATTTGAACTGGGATTTCCTATTTTATTGAGTTAAAAGTTGTTGAACGCTGTTTATTAACTCCTCTTTCACAATTGGAAAACCGGCCTTTGCCAAGGATTTTATCCAAGTCACGAGCACCTCTTCCTCCTCTGGGGTTAAAATGGGGTTTGGGCCCATCCGGGATTTCTTAATTTTGCCCTGTACCTTATACATAAGGGTAATTCTTGGCACACCATGCCGTTTAACAGCTGATTTCACAGAAGAGCCATTTTTACGTCCTCCATTTGCTCCGGAGCATAATTCCGAATTTTCCTAGACTTTTTACTCATTTTGTGGCCTAAAACGAAAGATAGCTCTATATTAGTCAAAATACCAAACCTTACTGACCAATCACATTGATAAAATAGGCTAAGTAAATAAAGATATAGGAATTTGGAATCAATCGCCAATAGTTGACACCCCAAAAACCTAAAGTTGACACCCCCTGTCATCCTTTGGTATAGGTCATTCAAATGATCCAAAAGGACTACCAAAAAGATCAAAATTTAAAGTATATTCTAACAGTAACAAAAAGATTTCAAATTGAAATCATATGGGAAACACCCATTATTGACAGGGGGTGTCGATGAAGGGTTACAGGCAGGATTTAGTGAACCAATAATTGACACCCAAACCTAACCCTACTTTTACCCGCCTTTTTTCTATTGTGAACACAACAATGGAAAGAACATCTGTTTATCTTCTCTACTGCATATCAGGATTATCTGAAGTAAGCCAACACGAGGAAATATAATTACTAAAACAAACTCACCTGCTTAAGAAAACAGACAAAGAAAGCATGTGCTGCCCTATCATGCAACAGTGACCATAACTGAACTACGTCCCTCTCCAACCCATAACACCTCATCTGACTTGTTTTCAGCCAGTACCACCAGATGGCTCCCAAGTAGTTGCCGCCTAAATATGAACGCAACAGGCAGGCATCACTCCTTATTGTTAATGATTGTTTCCCAGAGTGTCAACTATAGGTGACCATGTCAATGACTGGTGCTTTTACCCTAAATGTTCTCAAATTATAAATGTGCATAAACCTTTAGTTTGTCAACAATCCGAAAAATGATTTCGAAATAAAATTCTCATCAAATTACGTTTTTTTAATAATTGGGGGGGGGGGGAGGGTTAATCCCCCTAATCACCCTCCGTAGTTACGCTACTGCTCAGACCACAATTAACAGTTCATGGTAGAGCCGGGAATGAAAATCAGACCTCTGGGGTGACAGCCAAGTATGCTAGCCGCTACACCACGAGGTGGATAAAGAAGTATTTGAATCACTTGTTTGAGAAACTGCACTAGTCCATTTTCTTTTTGCTATATTGAGTTATATATACATTCATTAATTTCAAGTATAAATACATCATTTTACAGTGAAATTACACAAGTCCATGGAATACTCTCCTCAAAATGACCGCTTTAAAATTACGTTTGTTTGAGAAATGACACATGTCCAGGAGAGTAGTGTCTAAACCTGCCACCATTACTTGTGTGCGCTGCTATTGTACAACAGCTGATTGAAATTCTGATGCATGCTCTGCTCAAAATATAAATCACAGAATTTTAAGAATGTAGCTCATGACGGTGGCACAGGGAAGATTTAACATATATATCACTATTATCCCAACCGTGCACATTCATTTATGTCATGTGATAGAGACTTTAATGTTATTAAGAGAAAATTAAGTAAAACAAAACTGATCTTTACATTCAACTTACAAGGTTAAGGCTTCTGCTAATTTTATAAGTAAAACAAAACTGACTTTTACATTGAACTTACAAGGTAAGGCTTCTGCTAATTTTAAAAGTAAAACAAAACTGAATTTTACATTGAACTTACAAGGTAAGGCTTCTGCTAATTTCATAAGTAAAACAAAACTGCCTTTTACATTGAACTTACAAGGTAAGGCTTCTGCTAATTTTATAAGTAAAACAAAACTGACTTTTACATTGAACTTACAAGGTGGCTTCGCTCGTGCCGACCATCAGCGCGGCTGGAAAGCCGCGAAGAGCGTAAAATGTGTTGATTCTTGTTACTTGTTAAGTGATTAATAGAGCTGGGATTTTTATGTAATATCAAGTGGCATAATATGTACATAAATATGTAACAAAAGCACCAAAATATGTAGCAAAATATGTAATATCATATAATTAATATAAACTTACTATTTACTCTCAGGAGGCTACACGACCAAAAAAAAAATTAGTCAGTTGCAACACACTAAACACGCTTTATATTACATTTTGTAGCACAGTGAACTATTAAGTAGTTTTCAATGTTCTTTGGAGTCATATTATATGAATATATCAGACACAAATTCAATAGAAACTTAATATTTTCATAACTCAAAGCACGTTCATTCATTAAATTTTGTAGCACAGTGAACTATTAAGTATTTTTCGATGTTCTCTGGGGTCATAGAAAGGTGTTTGTCACTTAGGATGTTCTTATATGCAGAGAAAAATCTTACAACACCACATGATGTAACTGGGGCAATTTTTTTTATGAGAGGAATTTTCACTGGAGAAATGTCCTCGGGAGGATCAACGTCATCTCCATTTAGAATTCGGCATATACTGTGAAATGTTGAATAATCAGGATTTCTCTTCAACACTTTTTGCAATTTACTCAATACACTTGCACCAGTTTCCCCATGCACAGCACTTATCATCCTATCATCCTCTCAAATACCTGTCACTCATAATTACCTAACCCCCCTGTTGAGAGGGCAGACAACAGCCCCACATTAAGTGCGAAACTTCAATTCAGCAATTTATTTCATATGAAAACAGGAAAACTCTGAAATATATAATTTTATGTAATATCACTAACAATATGTAGAATACCCACAAATATGAAAAAATATGTAAAATATGTAATTACATAGAAATCCCAGCTCTATTAATGAGATACCCTCCTGGCCCACAGTGGAATAGGAATGAAATGAAGATGAGTGATAAACCAAGATATTACCGGTATCCAAGTATTTTATTTTATACATTTGGCATTATTGTTTGAAAGAGAAGGGAGTAGTGTTTTTTTTTTGTGATTACGTGTAGGCCTAGGAATTTAATGAATATGTGTGATAAGCCAATAATATAATCCCTCCATTGTATCGTGTTCTATGGTACAGTTGTTTAAAAGAACAAAAGAGCAGTGTTTTTTTAATAGTTTCTGTGATTACGTGGAGCATACTCTGATGTATGAATGAAACTTACCACCATCAAATATTTTACAATGTGTTACTAGGTAGTATGTAAATACTAAGAGTTCTTAACAAGACATGAATTCTAATATTTTAGGGTTATTTGAGAAACAACACATGTCCAAGTTAAACAATGGCTTGTATTGTTACAAGTATAAGAATTAAATTCTTCAAATTATGATATGTAAGTTGTCCTTAGGTATACTTTCAATGGATGTAAGAAATATATTAATCAGTTGTCCAGTTTGTAGATTAAATATATACTAGCATTACCCGTCGCGGCTTCGCCCGCGAATATTCTAGTTGTAAAGAGTACACTTAGCAAAATCTCAATCATGAATGCTATGACTGATTTATCCTCGGTATGAATAATCAGACTTTATCAATTCAGCAACTGGTGCAGTGGTTAGGGGTTTGTCATTCCTTCATAGGTATATCAGAGCGAAGTTAGTTTTCAGGAAATATCACAGACACTGTTAATTTAAGGGCCTTTAAATGTGGTTTTCGGTGACCCGTCATAGTCGGGTGAAAAAGACTTTTCGTGCCACACTCACACGTGAAAATTGGGTGAAAATATTCTAGAGTGCCCCTTGACCCCTTAAGCGCATTATACAGACTGTATGTATTGATGAATTTTACATCTTAATTTGGTTCAGTGATAACCTTATAACCATCTGGAAACTTTCACAGTAATGTAATAATAGGAATTGCATTGCGTCTTACAGAAATAGATGGACCTGTGAGATTCTGTTACCATGGTTACCGTGTTGCATTCTTTCATTATTTCATTGTAAATATACATGTTTTAAGGTATTTATTTAATTGTGAGACATTTAAAGAGTAAGTGAGTGCGTCTCGGTTACGCATTGGGTTATGCTGAAACTGTAGGTACCCCATATGTGTAGGTTGGTGTTAATGGGACCTTATTTTCGGTACAAAACTGGAATGGGACCTTAGCAGAATAATATATTATAATTGGGAAAAGCCAAAGAAAGAAAGATAAAAAAGTTATACATAATTCTGTAGATAAAGTCACTCTGAATATATGAATCACTGGATTCAAAATTAAATTTTAAGAAAAAGTAGGCTCGTAAGTTCGTCACAGACCTACTTGTTCCCTCTCTGATATTCGATAAATTTTGATCTGTCTGTCCGAAAGAAAATACATGTAAGGTATTTCAAAACATAAAAGTTCCTCACCAAATCATGTCACTGTAAATCTACTTCTATACAGTATGAGTAAATATTATATTGATGAAGATTTCTACTAAATACAATGTTTTTCTTCCCCTAGCTGCCAACAGCTATTTCATCATCGTAGTGCACAGCTTCTACCAGCAGCTATTGAAGAGTCGGAGACATTCAAGTCGACTGTGAGACTGAGCCCACCATCCCAACCTGCATTTACCAGCTAACCTAGAGATTACTTTGATGGAGTTTATTTTGATACGACATATATGGACTAATGTCTAGAGGAAGTTTTGCTACATTTATATCTTATATATGTTTCTAGTATTCTTCACTGTGTTTCTGTGATTGTGTTTTTGTAATAAAAATAATACTTAAACTTTGCGTCCTTTTTAAATACTCACAAATAAGTAGGAGATTGATTCCTAGCTTTATTTTATGGATAACCCCACACAGGAGCGGTACTTCATTAAAGACCGAAAGAACCAAAAGAGCCCCGCCCATCCAGCACCGTTAGGCCATATCATATAATTATATTATTTCAGTAGTATAGATCCCTCCTGCGGCGCTCACAAGCGACCGATCGTGACAAATGAGCATTCAAATGAAAGAATCGACATTAGCAGTGACGAATTGAACTCTAATTTTATAAATATCTATAATTTCTTTAAAAAAATGACATAATGTACGAAGTGTGCGATTAACCGATACTGTTGCTGTAGAAAATACGCTCCATAATTGCTGTCCACTTCACTTTTTGGCCACTGTGACGTCTGTTACATGTCATTTTAACATTCTGGGGTCTTTCCTTCATCATTTTGCATGGATTTCAGTAACAGTAAATCAAAGGAACGAGTACTCAAATCGTATAATTTCATAAATATTGAATAACCAGCGAGTGTTATGATGATCCAATTTTCAGTGTTTGCCATCTTAAGAAGTTAGGGAACGTAGAATAGAACTGACATGTAAATAGTGTTATATAATCAATTTGGTTGAAATAAGAACATAACCTTTCTCCTTAATTCTCTCATTATAAACATATTGGGGAAAGTGTGGTTTATGAACATGCGTGATTACTAGCACGGGTCCGCTTGTTGTACAAAATTTATTCAATTAATGTCTTTAAAACTTACTTTAAATTACAGATAATCTACTTAAATAAGTATTTTTCCCTTCTAGAATCTCTAAAAACAATTCAGTACACACAAATCATCCCTAGCTTAACAACCTCGTTCGGTATATTGTAATAACGAGGGCTGCTCTACAGAACCTTCAATGTAAAGTATATGGAGCGATGGGCCGGGTGAGAAAACAGTGGACGCGAATTCTCCTGTGCTATGAAGGGATTTTCCTATCTCTTCAGAACCTGCAGAATGAGCCCATAGCGTTCCTTATTTGGAAATATATTCTCCTCTCCTATAGACACATTTATCTATCGGCTTGGTTGACGAGGTCCTGATTTTTAGCCTACTTTCGATTTTTGCAAAAAAATGAGAGTAGACTTATGAGATCAACACAGGGCGAAAAATTGTGTGTCTGTCTGTGTGTGTGTGAGTGTGTGTACTCTGAATGTCTGTCCCCCCCTATCAATTCGAACACGGTGAAACCGAATTGAACGAAATTCGGTACAGAGGTAGTACTAGCAAAGGGCACCTCACTGTCATGTTTTATATCGCCGCCATCTTGACGGAAACGTATTGGCGGCCACCCAAATATTAAAAGCTTAAATCAAATTACGACCAACCTAATCATCTGATCTCTACTAAATTTTGTTGTCCATCACAAATGACCGACGATTATCGAGAAACACTTTTTAACGCATGAACTATTTATTAAAACTTTTTTCAAATTTTGTGTTGTGTGGAATGATGATAATGGCAATATTGGCAACAGTGAATACCAAATATTAAGCAATAATATGATATGGCGCACTCTAAAGTTTTAGTCAGGAGCCACCCCTGACCCCATAGTCTATTAGTAGTTCTTCGAGTAGCAAACCCAAATCATTTCGGTCAATTAGATAATAGAGCAAGTTTTGAAAAACAGAGAATATAAAAATTTAAATCGGCTTTGTTTGTGGACGCCCGTAGGCCGCAGGTTGCAACCGCTCGCTGCAATGATGAGTGGCTACGGTTGGTAGCATTGTATCTGAGCATAAATCCAGCAGTGACTGCCTTGCCCATGATGTCATCTTGAGTTCATCTGAAGCGCTAGGCCTTACATTATGCAGTTCTGTCTGTGATATGATGTCATACATATCCGGTACCGGCTGGGCCAAAAGTTAAAAAACATCGGGGATAGACTGACATTAAAAATAATAATATATAATAACTAGGGCTCGGATTTTTATGTGCTAAATAACGGGAAAATATTTATTTTTTATGTATTAAAAATACCTGAAATATGTGACAAAAAAGTAAAAATATTTAATTATAATTTAGTTTATTAATGTGAATATAAACAATATGCAGCACTCACAAATGCAATTTATGCTATGCCTCACTGACTGCTGAAGCATTACAATAAACAAGATACATCTTCAGGTTGTCCATCACAAATGACCGACGATTATCGAGAAACACTTTTTCTGGAGGCGTGTAACTCGGCAATATGTTTCATGGCCTTTACGTGTTGTGTAACTTGAGATCGCTGTTCAGCCCTGATTGCTTTCCCACATGGTTTGCAGAACAGAACGCTCCCATCAGAAGTAAAATTATCTTTAAATTCAGCAGCATACTGCTGCAGACGATAACTTGTAGTTCCTTTTACTTTAGGCATCGTAGAACTGCCTTACACTTCGCAGTGCCAGAAACGAACTGCACGTGAGTGACACTGGTTCCAGGTAGCTGGGGAGAGGGGAGGTCTAGCACGTGGTGCAATATGGCTATGGACAAGGAAATCCCTGGCTTCCACAGTGAGTGGCACGGGGCGACAAGTTAAGAATAACACAGTTGCAAGCTGACATACGCTCTGCATGAAGATTATATTGCTCACAGGTTCTTCCCCGTTGAAGTAACACACAACAAAAATCCAATAAACTGAAAGATCTAACGTACTAATTTTAAGAAAAATTTAAATATTATGTATTTTATGTGCTAATAAGTGAAACGCAGGAATTTATGTATTTATAGAAAAAATGCTTAAAATATGTATTTACATAAAAAAATATTTATTTACCTAAAATCCTACCCTAATAATAACTAGCAACCCGCCCCGGCTTAGCCCGTGAACAGTTATGGATGCATTACCTGATAGGCACTGTTTTTTTCGATGTCAATGAACTACGACCTGAATACGTTTTACGTCTCGGCATGATGGGTTAAAATCACTGACTGGACTATTAATTATATTATCATGGAGATGCATGTGCAACGAATTTTTGACAGACGTAATTTAAGAATGGCGAGGTGCATGAATCACAAATCCCCCTTCCGTCCAATCTTAACTTGACTGTGAGTTTTGTGGAACGAAAAGTTCTGAGGCGAAATGACGAAAAGCCGAGTTGCACTTCCGGGAAACTCCAAACACAACCACTCTTCTCTGAAGTCTTAATTCAACACGGCTCTACAGTTTGCTGCTGGCTGTATCTGGGGTAATAGGCTCGTCCGCTAGCTAGGCTGTAACTGGTGTCATAGGCTCGCCCTTATCTGGCTCGTAAACTGTCGCCTCAGTATTTGAATGTAGATTCTTGGAAGAAGTGAAAACTTAACAACACTTATAGTGGGCGATGTATTGAAGATAGAGATATGCCTTCCGGGACTTCTTTGTAGAACTTTTCATGCTGAACAATTCTTACATTGATATTTTTAACGGTTTGCCCAGCGTAAGATTAAAAACGCACGGACGCCAGGTTTTTTCCGACTTTTTCACTGAAATCGTTACTGCTTGGCTTCCTTTGATCATAAATAAACTGTTTTGTACAGACACCTTCTCAGAGATATCGTTTACAGAATGGTGAAAACCACATCAAAATCCATCCAGTGTTTGTCGAGATTACCCGTGACATCAAAGAATCTGAGACTATGTTTTATAGTAAGTAGAGATATTAAAAATAATGAAATAGCACGAGCCATCAAATGACTTGGTACACTAACAACACTCAAGGGACTGTTGGGTGGAAAACAAGTATTTCCGTGAAGAACTAAACAGCCTATTTTCATAAATCCCACTGGTATTTTCCAATTAAAACTCAATTGCCTATTACAAGGAGTTTCCATGCGATATACGACGTATGTCTTCGCGAACAGCATTGCAATGAGAAGTTATGTGCTAGAATATGTAGCTTTCAATATCGGTGATTAATACTCTTCCAGAAGCCTCCGTGGCAGCACTGGGTCCATGGTTCAAATCCCAGTCACTCCATGTGAGATTTGTACTGGACAAAGAGGAGGCAGACAGGTTTTTCTCCGGGTACTCCGGTTTTCCCTGTCACAATTTCATTCCAGCAACACTCTCCACTTTCATTTCATCTGTCATTCATTTATCCATTGCCCCAGGGAAGTGCGACAGGCTTCGGCAGCCGGCACAGTTCATATCCTCGCCGCTGGACGGAGGCTTCATTCATTCCATTCCCTGACCCGGTCAGTCGACTGGAAGCAGGCTGTGAATTTTCATTTTTCAATACTCCTCCAGAGAGATGACCTCTTTCTGTAACCGGGAATTAATTTTTAGAAAAGTCAAAAGCACGGCTTCCATGATTTACGAGCAAGTAGTTCCGTCGCGAACTAGCGAGCCTAGGTTTCTTAAAATGTAAGATTGATAACAATGGTGGACTTATATACATAGTGGTTATAATTACGCTTTCGCTACTTGCGAGGGCCCCCGGGCAAACGAGTGATCGTAGGACAATGAAACGGTGTGGAAACCTTTGAAGGACATGCTGAAGAGTCAGAACGGATAAACCAGTGAAAGGAACACATTTTAGTTTCCACATGAGCGGGTAACAGGTGTTAATGGTGTACCATGTTGACAGTCCAGGTTACACACGATGCTCAATGTGACGACCATATACGGTAGATTAGATTAGCAGTTTGCCTTTTCTACCACTAGTGTGAGTCAATGAAACCCATCGGCCAATCGTACCCCCACTGCTTGGCCACCAAGATCCCCAGATTTTAACCCGTGTGAGATCTGGCTGTGTGGTTACCTTACGGACAGGGTGTATCAGCGGGACACTGACACATGTTGGCGTTTGAAGGTGAGCATCTCGAGGGAGGTAGCCAACATCTCACCGAGATGTTGCGGGCTTTACCCGATATCTTGAACGGTTTACCATGCGTAAGCTTAAAAGGCGCACGAACGGCAGGTCCCAGACGCATTAAAAAAAACGAGGTGGACAACGAAACTCCAAACACATACACTCTTCTCTGAAGTCTTAACTCGACACGACTCGACAGTTTGGTGTTGGCCGAAGATGGGGTGGTAGGCTCGCTAGCTCGTAAACTCACTCCGAAGCTAGTAAATAAAATTTTCACTGAATGGAGAATGTTGGAAGAAATGAAAACGTAAAAATACTTATAGTGGGCGATGTATTAAAGCTAGAGATATACTGCCACGGACTATTTTGTAGATCTTTTCGTGCTGAACAATTCCTACACTCATAGTATATTGATAACGATTTACCCAGCGTAAGATTAAAAGGCGCACGGACGGCAGGTTTTTCTTCGACTCGATTCACTGAAATCGTTACTGCTCGACTATCTTTGGTCACAAATGAATATTTTCCTACTGAAACCTTCCTCGAAAAAATTCTTTACACCATCCAGTGGTTCTCGAGATTACATACAAGAATCGGGGACGTTGTTTTATACTACGTATATATTAGTTACGATTTACATTGAAATCAAGTAAATTATAGTAGCGGAGAAAATTTAACTAGGCAGCTATTTTATACATAAAGAACGATGAGTTACTTTTCACAGAAAGGGTGACCTACAATCTTAACAGAAACCAGAGGACGGCAGGTTATTCGAGCCGAAGGACATCAGAGAGAACCTGGTATTCAAAGAGATGTAAGGCAAGGCTGCAACTTATCACCCATACGTTTCAATCTATACATTGAACAGGCAATGAAGGAAATTAGAGAAATAATTAAAACAGGTGTAAGGATTCAAGGAGAAATAATTTCAACTCTGTGATTTGATGATGACATCGCCATCTTAGCCGACACACCCGAGGATTGGCAGGTGAAGAGCACAAGGATGTAGGAGACTTCAGCTACTTAGGAAAGGAAGCAAAATAACCAGTGATGGACAAAGTAAAGCGGATATTAAAATAGGGTGGCTTAGGCATGGAAAGCATTTCTACAGTAAAGAAATCTGTTGATAGCAAATATATATTTAGATAATAGAATATAATTTATGAAACCTATTGTCTTGACTGTTGGCGCAACAGAAAAGAGAACAAAGGCATTTGAAATGTGGTGTTACAGTAGAATGATGAAGATCAGATGGGTAGAGGGGGTAACAAATGAAGAGGTATTAAGACGAGTGGAAGAGAACAGATGTTTCTGGCGACTGCTAATGAAGACAAGAGATAGGTTGGTAAGACACTAAGACCAGAATAGCAAATTAGTTATGGAAGGAAAGGCAGAGGACAAGAACTGTAGGAGTAGACCAAGGTTAGAATATGTTAAACAAATTGAGTCGGATGTAGGTGTGGTGGCTATGTAGAGGTGAAACCATTAGCTCAGGACAAGGCAGGGGCGTAAATAAGCCAATAAAAATTAAGAAAGTATTGCTTTGGTAAGAGCATAAACTAATTGTAAATTTTGTATGTTCCCTAATCTCAACTTATTGGCTACGTTATAAACAATATTAAGATTGAAATGAGACCAACTCGTGGTGCAGTGGCTAGCATTCTTGGCTGCCGCCACGGAGGTCCGAATTCGATTTCCGCCTCTGCCAAGAAATTGTAATTCTAGTCTGAGGGCTGGAACGGGGTACACTCAGCCTTGTGTGCATTCCACAGAACGGTACTTTGAGAAATAAATTATCAACTAGTAAAAAAAAAACTGTTTACCTTTCTGCTTAGTAAATTGACCAATATTTAGATATTTGCCATTCATTCTCCACAGGCCATAATAGAAAATGCAATACAACTTTTTTGTATTGCCAGTAATTGTAGACTATATAAACTTTGAATCTTATCTAAAATAATCACACGAAGTTATATGCTCTAAGATATTGGTTGATATTTCTGGGTATTTTGCGGTGACAATCCCCTGAGAATACTCACAATTTTCCCGGATAGTCACCCCCCCCCCACCCCGAAAAATTGTATATACGCCCCTGGGACAAGGAGGCATGGACAACTGCATCAAACCAGTCAGAAGACTCAAGCAACAGTAACAGTAAGGTAGTTACTAGAGGTAACTTACCCACTCCTGCTAACAAAGCTTCGAGTTGTATAATAGACTACCTGTTACCAGTGTACGTCAAGTTATAGCCTATGCAAGGGGCGTACTACAGTTCAGGACCCGCAAATCATCCTTAAACATGGGCGAGTAACTCGTCCAACTCCACAGAAAAACTTAGGAATTATTATTTCGCTAATTTTCCATCAAAAAGACACAAAAATATATATTTTAATAGTACATTATGCAACGAGCCTATAATGGCTATAATTAAGACACGAGTTTTATAATTTCCATACTGTGCCCAACTCTAGGAATGGGTATTCCAAGATTCAGACACCTAGATATCAAGGGAAAGGCTGTAGCCGCTTTTGAAAGTCGAGATATTTGAATATCGCGCTACATTGCTTCTCGAAGCAATTGGAAAGAATTTACCGATACTTGGATGTCAAGTGACGTAGCGAGTAATAGCAGAGGTAGAGGCTATTTATTGATTAAATAGTTAACTATGGAGTAGAGACTTGAGACTGGGATCAGATTACTGGCACGGCCAAATGAAAGAGAATGCAATTAGTATCAAGTAAATCGGACCAGGGATTCAAGCGATATGAGGATTTCCAGATATCAGCTGATGCGGCGTGACCCTGGCAGTTTTGAATAAAAGCCGGCTGGCCGAAGCAACGATAGCTCATTTCAACACAAGCACTTGCCGAGCAAGTTGCTGCGACGCTGAGCCAAGGCACATGGTTGCCGGATCTACGCAGAAGTTCTTTTGAAAGTCGTGATAGTCACGAAAGTGCTGCGCTACGAGGTGGAACTTAGTAAGTTTACGGCGAGGAGAATCACTGAGGTGATTGATTTTTCTACAGACATTGGTGGAAATATTTATATTTCTACATGGACATATGCTAGACTTTGTCTAGAATTAGTACTTTGTCACAGTCCAGTAATAACATAATACTTGGATATTTAAATCCATTTCAGTCAGTTTTCATATTTGTAACTAGTTAACCACTTCGATCTATCAGTACACTGAAGACTAGTCTATAACGGTGGCGTTCATTAGTCTACGCAAGGGAAACTACAAGTTGCTTAGCGCATGGTAGATGGTGATAAATCATGCCCAGGGAACGATCTTCAGAACAGCCGTTGATTGCTTAGACTGTCAGTGTTTTTCTTGTACTGATCAGATTACCGTGAGTTATGTTACAACTGACATATCTAAGAAGAGATCACTTAGATCTGACCCTATTTAAACAAACTGTTATGGCTTTGATAGAAGCCCATATTAAAATGGAACCACAGTTTATTCAAATGTCAAGAGATACTACCACTATGTCTGACTAGACGGATTGTGGGTATATAATGGCGGCCGATACAAGGATTATACGTGCTTGTCCAATAGGGCATGTCTATGGATAAATCTGGTACAGACCAGGTTTACTACACTTCAAGACCATCAAGAAATGTAAGCCACATTTGAATTATATTATGCCTAGCTAATTGGAACAAACTATTTTTTCTGCAGATGACCAACACATTTTATTTTTTTCTTCGTATTTACATCTTGCAATGATTTACGCAAGACTTATTAGAGTTATTCTGAGCATTTTCAACACTCAGAACAGTTTAGGATCGATGATCGAGCATAACGAAGATTTATTTGAATATTTCATATTTTAGGGAAACCACGGAGAACCGTTGATGTAAAGGTTGAGTTAAATTATTTTTGTTGAGGAATGGATATTTTTTCCATATTCGAAGATTCGAACATGTGGATTCTCACATAATGAGATGATAATTAAACACATTTAAAATGATATAAATAATAATAATAATAAAAATCCACTAATAATAATTATAATTTTTCTAAATAATTCTGGATATTATATTTTATAATAATCATATGTATTGAGAAAGAGCCTATTGAAGTAGTTTAATCATTTCTAGTTTGGAACAGGAGATTTTCCGAAGGAGAGTGGTTAGCGCAAGCCCGCATTCAACCAACATTTCAGTTCTGGTTGAACAGTTGATATTTGCAATGAGCAAAGTATATTTTTTCAGATAACACGGAGAGGCATGAAACGGGAAGCAAATGATATTTGTATCAAATAGGATACTTTTGTATTTATATAAAATCATGACGTAAATACACTCGAAAGTGAAATAAAGATTTTCATAAGTATGGTAAATTCACGGGTTGAACTGAATGGTAAAATAAAATAAACTTGTAAGTTTATTAATCTTCCAGTGTTGATAACAAGCAAAGGCTTGATTTATTGTATAAATTTTGGGAAGAAAATTTATATGTGTGGAGTAGTTGAAATGCCATTCCCAGGTGCGCATGTTTAAGTCGCAGGAATGAAGAGGTTTTTTCGAGCATCAATCAAATAGCAGGTTCGATGGCTCAGATTTATAGTAAGAGTATTGGAGCTACACATTTCGTCGGATGAATGACCCGAAGGTTATTTCTTGAAACCATCAGTTCTTATTTCAACCTTGTTTACGAATTCCATTTAAGACTTTGATTTTGCTAGAACCCGGATTTGTCATGATAGTAGTTTATTCTTCTTCAGAGGAAGACCTTTGCCGTTGTAGCTGTAATATTGTGTTCTTACACAAATAATAGAATGGACCACTGCCAATTAAAAGTAATTCTTTAACCACGAATAATTTGAAGGATATTTTCAATCCTAGTGCCATGAACTAAATGAATTTATTATGAAGCTACAATTCTTATTTCCGCATTCTGTCGAAGAATTGCAAGTTGTGAAAATTACTAAAAATGGCCATAAATATAAATATTTTATAATAATGATTCCAAGTGGAAATTAAATAGTTGAATGGTTCAACAATTTATTGATCAAGTTGATGATTCAGAAATCATGTATTTTGTTAGAAACTTGAAGTTCATAATCGAGTCACTTCTCGAAATGTTTAATGTCAGAAGAACAATTAATTGTTGTTGTGCTTCGCACAGTTCTTCGATGCTATGCTCAAGGTCAAATACTTTTCAGATGTTATTAATATGTGTAAATAATGTGTGTTGATTCAATGATAATAATATTGTTCGACGATATATTTTTGAAACTGGAAAAATAAGTGAAGGTTTAAAATTCTATGAACATTTTTTCTACGAGTGTTAATATCATGTAAATATTCAAACAGTGATCTACGATATTTCCAGTAGAGACAATTAACTTTGAACTGGAATTAATCATGAATAATTTTGGAACACAGTCTACAGGACTATTAATCGGACTTGTGTTTCCAAAAAAAAAGATTGTCAAATGTGTTTGGAAAATTTCTGTATATTGTGTAAATAAGAGTGTGGATCGCCACACGTGGATGATGCTGCTTTGAGCATCTTTGCAGTCAATTTTAACTTCAAAATAAACTGAGATAATTTTACCAGATGTGTTATACCCAATTGAATCTCCTTCTATCCTTATTGTTGCATTGAGCCAAAAATCAGTAAAGCATTTTTTTTATTTGATGTCGTTTTTGCGATTAGCTTTAACCCATCTGGCGCTCCGGGATATTTTGACTCTCGTGCTGACTGATTATTGGTAAAATGCATATGTGGTCGTGCGGACTCCGGTCTAAACGGGCACAATACGAGTGTCTTAATTACCATTATAGGCGAGTTGCATACGACTGTTTATGTTCGACGATAATTATAAATGTATTATATGTTTTAACATACATATTCGTAAATATCTGTTCAGTCACTAGAATGTTGTGATCGGGTGCTGCGGTGGGTAGTACTCTGTTTTCCAAGCTCTCTGGACAACCGACGCATGCGCTGTGTGTGCTTCAATGCCATATGTTCAGATTGTGCTCCAGTATTCAGTAAAACTGTCACCGAAGTCGTTTCAAAACCACGCGCTGTGTAGAAATTGATTTTGGGGATATTAAGGTACAGTGCCATTTATTGTCTCATATTCACCAGTTTATTTACGCGAACATATGGACGGTGCAATTTCGGTACTTTATATAGACATGTTGGATTTTGAGCGCATGCTCGAAGGTATCCTTATCTAATTGGTCACACAACTGTTTCTTGAGCTCTGATTGGTGGGATAAACTGTTTCATAATGAAAAATAGTGTTATAATGAGCCTCATTATGATACAGTTTTCTGACACATAATAGTTAAGGTCGAACATAATAGTACATTACGCAACGAGCCTATAATGGCAACTATTAAGACACGAGCTTTATAATTTCCACACGAGTGTCTTAATTACCATTATAGACGAGTTGCATACGACTGTTTACGTTCGACGATAATTATAACTATTTTGTGTTCGAACATAAATATTCATAAATATCTGTCGAGATTTCGCCAGTTTTATGTACTTAACAGAGCGCATGGGACGCAGAGAATACCTTGTATTTGACCATGGCCTACCCCACTATGGCACTTGCCACGCAGTGAAATTTAAAATAGGAGGCCGTGGAAGTCAGCGCAGGTGCGATGCTGTTTCTTGAGCTCTGATTGGTGGGAGAAACTGTTTCATAATGAAAAATAGTATTATAATGACCCTCATTATGATACACTTTTCTGACATATAATATTTACATTTCGACATCGTCGAACATAAACGTCATAACAGCAATTCTTAGCATTCTTAATCCGGACATTGTGTTGTAATTTTACTAATAATGTCAAAATCTTGAGATCAAACCAGCTCGAACCTCCAGAGCCCACTCAATGTAGACAACTTATCCATCACGACGATCGCTCAGGTTGCGTCTCACAGCAAGTGATATCGTAAGGTATTTCGCACTGTGTTCCCACGGCCAGAGGCTTGGCGAGCGTACTCACAGACTTTTGGTCTGTTGTGGCCTGTAGTGCACTGTCGTGTTCTGACATAAAGCCGTTCTCATGGAGTGGAAAGGCTCGTGGCTTGGTGAATTTCGAGCGGCCACTAGTCTAGATCTAGCACTTACCCTGCTGATGCCTTAAATGTTGTTCCTCTCCCGTGCGCTGGCTGATTTCCAGAATTTATGGCTATGTTCAGAATGGCACAAACTGAATGTGGTTTGAGTTACAAATAAATTGAAAAGTCCGTTCGATTTCCGAATCCTTACATTACAAATTTAATAAAAATCCGACACGATTGAAAAAAAAAACTATATTATAAAAATATAATAATAATGCCGTAAACAGCTGTTTGCGCGCGCTCCCTTCCTGGAACGAGCGGGCGCGCCGGCAGAAGTAGAAGGGAGAACTGTCTCTTCGGCTGCGTCAAAATCAGAATCTGTAATGCGAATTATAACCCCAAATAAACTAGTCACAGAATAAACTCGACCTTTTTGCGAGAGAAAAATCTGTCCTCAAAGAATAAAAACAAAGGAAAGGAAAACAGATTTGACCTACCTGAACATGCTTCGCTTGCCTTCGAACAGATCTATATTCTTCCGCTGAGCAGTGACGTGGTGCTATCTAGCGATAGTATGTGCAACATCATGCTTACTGGCACCCATACGCGAGTGCTAGATCTGTAATATGACGTTCGTCTCCAACACAACCAACACCACCTACATAGAAGGCCGTTGCACTGAATTGAAAGTAGCCAAGATGGTGGATCTTGTAGGCAGGTATGTGTGTGAGCATGCCGTTGTAGTTATTCTGCGATTTTTTCAGTTTTTTTTTGCTGTAAAATATGGTTTACAAGTGTCGTGTGCCGAAGTGCAGGGGTAATTATGATAATGAAAATAAAAATCAAGTGTCTTAAGTTCCCCGAAGAAGAGAATTTGAAGAAACGTTGGGTATCATCATTTAAACGAGAGAACTCCATACCAACAAAACATTCTGTGGTAAGTACCAAGAAACGTTGTATTCCTTTTATCTAACCAGTGTTAACCTACTAAATAAATAGCCGATATATTCTTAATAATATAACGAGCCCAAAGAACTTATACATTAACTTGTAAACAACTCGCAAGTGACCACATCCTTTTAAGGTTAGAGTAGGCCTAACTGCAAAGCATTGCTTCAAGTTTCAGATAATAAGGAACGATGTTTCTCATTAAATAATTAATCAACGAATCTCCCTAAATACGAGGCAAGTTTGTTTTGCGTGGGTGAATTAAACCTAGTTATACCAGTACGTATTATTTATAATGGGTTATCACAATTTGAAATGTTTACATGTACATGTTTACATATGAGCATGCTGCCGTGGTAACAGTACAGAACACCAGAACCGAAGTAAAAAATTCTCAAACTACTGAAATTAGCCAAATAACTGTACTAATGGTAGGGAAAAAATGTGGAGAAAATATAGTCATCCCAAATAGGACCACGACTTATTATTGTTATTATTTATTTACCATAAATCGTACACGAAGTATGGAAGGCCTAGTGAAAAAGGGCAAGCCCCACATACATATTTCATGCTTCACAGGCACAGCTTACATCTACATTTGTTTTAACAATATTTACAAGTTTTACAAAGATATTTGCAGTATTTACATATTTAGAATATTGACATAAAATGTGGAACGCTTCACGATTTTGCGTATATAGATGGAATCCAGCGACTGCCATTTTTAGCATCATGTACAGTATTGCCAACCCCACGCATTCGCATCCGCCTAGACCACGTTAGCTAACATAAACACTCCTGGTTTTGTGGTAAATATTTGTCTGAAATGAGCCTCTATTATGTGAAATCAAGCTAATCTGCAGATCTCTCAAGGATTTTAAATATTTGCCAACACACTGTCTGTTGTGATCAAATGCTGAAAAAGCTTTGACGTGATAATTATAACATTATTTAGTAATGCATATTGAGAATTGATGTTCAAAGCAAATGATTAATATAATTGAGTCTGGTGTCACTAGAAAGTCATTAAATATGTACCACAAATTGCTCAGATTCTAGATTGTTTAAGTAGGTATACATGGCTTCCCTTTAATCGGGTTATCTTATGCGAAACCTTTCAGCTAGATGTCATGACTGTTAGCCTATATGTGGGCATCAATGGATTTGCCTTCCGTTGGCATTTTATACGCATCAAATTTGAAGAATGACAAGTTAATAATACAAAAAACTTCGCTCTAAAGCGTTTGTAGAACAGCCTATTGTGTGATATTTGTTATTTTAATCACAGAATAAAATGATCCCACATAGTAGGCTACCTGTTGGTGCTAGTTGAGGATACCCTATTGCTCCCAGCACGATGTTTTAATAGGAAATTCCCTATTGAAGGTAACCGTTTAAATGCAAGATATAAAATATAAGTAGCATAATAGTTTGTTCTAAAGCTAAACTGTACCATACAGTGCTTGAGACAAAAAAGAAAGCTAGCCCTGTAAGTTGGAGACTACAACTGCAGTAGGCTAATTCATAATATTTTCTACATGCTTTTGTTCAGTTTTTTTTAGTTTTTTTTAGCGTATGGCTTTTTAGTGCCGGGAGTGTCCGAGGACATGTTCGGCTCGCCAGTGTTGTAGCTGCTTCGAGACGGACACCCAATGGGTGAGCTACAAGTACCGTTGGGGAGGAAAGTTGGAAGGGAGGGTCGAGGAGTTGGAAGGTAGCGGCTGTGGCCTATAGTTAGGGACCAACCCCGGCATTTGCCTGGAAGGAAGATGGGAAACCACAGAAGACCATCTTCAAGGTTGCCGGCGGGGGGATTCGAACCTCCTCGCCTCCCGGATGTGAGCGACTGCCAACAGTCATGCCGCAACGACCTCGGCTAACTCACCCGGTTTTTGATCAGTAATGCAAGCAGACTGTTCTCAGGCACTGTAACGATCACAGCCTATTAATTTATGAAAGAATCAAACATATTCTGGAGTACTATATGGTATCATTGTTCTAAGTATGAAAGACAGCGTGGATCTAGAGTTCCAAAATACACCCGACCACGGCGTTCTTAAGTTAAGTTCTTTAGTTAACTTAAGTAACTTAAGAACGCCGTGACCCGACTCATCTCTCTCTATGTAGTAGGACAGTGGAGACATGAGACACTGGTGCTAGATACCTACACAATTCACCAAGCACACATACTGCTCACATTTCTAAATGGTAAACATATGGTAAAAACAAACAAAAAATAATTCTACTATAGGCTACTATGCATGATTCTGATTTTAGATTCATACCGTTATTATGAACTAGCCCAGCACCCACCCCATCCATTGGAGCAGTTGCTCTTGTGAAACTTCTCTCATGGGGCATCAGTAATAGGAAAGAGTTTGAAGGAATTATTCTTAACTCAAAAATTAAAGATGGTATATTGGCTTTCACGGCCGGTGAATTAAAACTCAGCAATTCTTCTAGGTTTGTGCCGTGTCTTGTGTGGGGTTTCGCCTAGGACACCAAGCTAGGCTCATCGGCGGGCTCTTGGTGAGGGAGGTGGCGCAGTTCGTCACTCCTGTGGAGGTCCGGGCGGGGACACCAAGAGCCCGCCGATGAGCCTAGCTTGGTGTCCTAGGCGAAACCCCACACAAGACACGGCACAAACCTAGAAGAATTGCTGAGTTTCAAAAATTAAACATGTAGAATTAAACAAAGCACAATTTTGCAGTGTTTATGTAGGTAACTCTAGGGATAATTTAAAGAGGAAGAATTTTTGAAAAATTACACAGATATAAAGTAGGCCTATTCAAATTTAGTTCATTCAGCATGGAAATACTCAATCATATACTGTAACTTCAACAAATGTTACTTAGTATGATTCTTTTGTAAATTGCATGTTTGTTAGCTGCATTTTAATGCTCAAGACTTCAGACAGAATACTGTTTTCCATTGTGAAGATGGTCAAGAGATAACAGTCCCATGGAAAGTGCCAAGACCCATACCTGGTCCGGTTCCATCTCGTCTTCCGAATTGCCCAGTGCGGCTGAGCACTGTGTCCGATGGTAACATTATGTAGTAAAGCTATATTTTAAATGATTCAATGGGTACCCGGAATATTTCGTGAAGATCGACACAGTTGTTTAGGTGGCAAGTCCATATATCTAGCTAAAAACCTGATCTTATGCATATACTTCAGATAATTCTACCAAATGCGTATATTTTACTGCTGTTTTTTTTATGGTCGTTGGCTATTTACACACATCAAAAAAAGTTTTGCATCACCTCGGTTCCCAGATCTCCGGCATATAGACGTTGACTGTGTATATTGTATCCAAGATACAGTCCCTTTGACTGTTCATAGATGTCACTAAAACTGCTCAAAGATGTAAACAACCATGCATGAGCAGGGCCTATTAGACGGAGGGGGTACGACAGCCGATCAGTTCCAGTCATTCCACCAGGAAGAAGGTACGCTGCTCATGTTGTCTGTAGTTCTACCATGCCTAGAAGGTCAATACCGCAGTTCGATCGCGTCCGCATTGTTACTTTGTGTCAAGAAGGGCTCTCAACAAAGGAAGTTTCCAGGCGTCTCAGAGTGAACCAAAGCGATGTTGTTCGGACATGGAGGAGGTACAGAGATACAGGAACTGTCGATGACAGGCCTCGCTCAGGCCGCCCAAGGGCTACTACTGTAGTGGATGACCGCTACTTACGGATTGCCGCTCGGAGGAACCCTGACAGCAATGCCACCATGTTGAATAATGCGTTTCGTTCAGCCACAGGACGTCGTGTTTCAACTCAAACTGTGCGCAATAGGCTGCATGATGCGCAACTTCACTCCCGACGTCCATGGCGAGGTCCAGCTTTGCAACCCCGACACCATGCAGCGCGGTACAGATGGGCCCAACAACATGCTGAATGGACCCCACGGAATTGGCATCACGTTCTCTTCACCGATGAGTGTCGCATATGCCTTCAACCAGACAATCGTCGGAGACGTGTTTGGAGGCACCCTGGTCAGGCTGAACGTCTTAGACACACTGTCCAGCGAGTGCAGCAAGGTGGTGGTTCCCTGATGTTTTGGGGTGGCATTATGTGGGGCCGACGTACGCCACTGGTGGTCATGGAAGGCTCCGAAACGGCTTTACGATACCTGAATGACATCCTCCGACCCATAGTGCAACCATATCGGCAGAATATTGGAGAGGCATTTGTCTTCATGGACGACAATTCTCGACCTCATCGTGCACATCTTGTGAATGCGTTCCTTCAAGATAACGACATCGCTCGACTACAGTGGCCAGCATGTTCGCCAGACATGAACCCTATCGAACATGCCCGGGATATGTTGAAAAGGGCTGTTTATGGACGTCTTGACCCACCAACCACTCTGAGAGATTTACGCCGAATTGTCGTTGAGGAGTGGGACAATTTGGACCAACAGTGTCTTGATGAACTTGTGGATAGTATGCCACGGCGAATACAGGCATGCATCAATGCAAGAGGACGTGCTACTGGGTATTAGAGGTAGTGGTGTGTACTGCAATCTGGACCACAAATGCTGAAAGTCTAGCTGTATGATGGTACAACATGCAATGTGTGGGTCTCATGAGCAATAAAACGAGCTGAAATGTTGTTTGTGTTGATCTCTATTCCCTTTGTATTTAACGGTTCCGGAACTCTTGGAACCGAGGTGATGCAAAACTTTTTTTGATGTGTGTACATACAGTAAATTGATCCAGGAACAGTGAAATAGTGTATGTTTCATGTATTCCTACGGTACCTAGTTTCCCGTGAGGTTTCATTTTCAGGTAAACAACGAGAAGAAGATTATTCTTTGTTTGTTATCCATGTAAAGGTAAAAGATGAAGCCAACATAATAGCCTATAAATGTTGCTGCCGACGATTTACAGTATCAGTTGGAAGGAACCCGTCATATGGGCCATGGCATGCGGCGTGCTCTATAGAGCATCCAGCGTTTAGAAAAGACTGTGGAGCCTTATGGCGACAGTGTTGCTAGCTCTAGGCAGAGGTAGCGCTGACGTCATACGTTATGTTCACCCGCTTCGAGTACTGTTTTTTTCATAAGTTAGCGAGACAACGCAACCCCAGCAGCTACCTGAAATAGAACACGCCCAGAAAGGAGCAGTTTTACAAGTGTTAACGGATTGAACCAGTATTAAGGATACCGTACGCAAAGAGAACCAATAACGACATTCATTTCCTTGTGATATGACGCATTACTGATTGACAGATGTCGAGAGCACAACCCTTCTTTCCTTCTCAGATGTACTGTGTGCTGACGATGTTAACAATTTTTACGTCAGCAATACTGTTGATCATCACTTTTTTTTGTTATTAGTTAGGCTATAATTTAGTTTCTTTCAATTCTATTCTTGTTGTTTTGTTTAGATTAATATTTGTAATATTGTAGTGAGTTAGCCATGCGGTTAGGGGCGCGCAGCTTGCATTCGGGAGATAGTGGGTTCGAACCCAACAACTGTCGGCAGCCCTGATTAGATCGAACAGAAAATAAAACAGACCCACAACCAATGAGGGATAGTGCTTCAGAACTTATGTTGCCGGCGGAACTGAGCACGTGCTCCACTCCGGGCGAGCTTGCAGCACTGGACGAGGCTCTTCTTTCCAGCGTGCTAACCTCGAAAATGTTTAAATTACTAAGACGTAATATAAACGATACTTCTATGCAATAACAAAGGTAATCAATTGCCAGATAATTGTAGGAAGCTATTATGACGAAAAATATATATGTTACTTCATGATAAAAGGTGAGGTAAAAAAAACAGTGTAGAGGGGGGGTTCCGTTAAAAGTAAAAGCCCATAAGGCCCACAGTCTTTTCTAAACGCTGGATGCTCTATAGCAGCTCTGCCTTCTGTGTCCGCCAACTTGTTTGAATGCAATGGCCTTATATCTAGGTGGTGTTGACACAACGCGCGAGAAATTGATCAACGTAATGTTACGTTCGCCGCATTTTTAAAAAGTTACCTTCAAACGTAATATTACGGCGCCCGCGCTCTAAGTGTTAAAAGAGTCGCCTAAGCTAGTACGTACAGTGTTCAGTGACTTGTACAGTTCTTTAGTTCCAGTCTCAGTTCCCGTACTGTTTTTACCTTCAAGGCCAGCTTCCTGTTAGTCGCCATCATGCTTCTTTTTCAGCTCTTTTAAAGGACACTCAACGCTGATGCTACCTTGGATTCATTTCCAAGCCTCAAATATCTTGTTTCTATGTTTGCGGCTTCCAGATAGAAAGTTGCTCCATTGTACATATCTAAAAGCTCCATAATCACATTGGACCACTCCATAATTATCCGTAATGAAGCACTGAAAACGTTCAGAAAACTGAATAAACCAGCACAAACCACAACAGATCGTGGGAACGGGTGCTCGAGCTGTGTCATCCGTAGAGCCCCAAGCCATTGATGTCGGATGGATATACCGACAATACACGGGGAAGGCCGAGCCACCTCGAGCCAACCCTAGTAATAACGAGTATTTGCATTCCTACGACGTGAGGTCTGACAAACTTCAGACCAGGCTCGCCAAGCCACAGGCCGTGGGAGCAGGGCTTTACTTAGAATGTGATCTACAATACGCGTAGGTCCAGGACAAGCGCTCTCATCTTTGTAGCTAAGTGGGTAGGACGCCAACCTATGATCCAACAGGCCTCATGTTCGATTTACGGCCAGATCGTGTGATTCATTATTCATTTCATCTTCGTTACGATGCGCAGGTTGCCTGCAGGAATCAACTCGAAATACCTACACCAGGTCTACGGAGGACACATTGCTGCCAACCACTAGAGAAAAAGATGTCCCCTAAAATATTCAACGTCCAACATACAGATAAAGACAAGTAAGAAATCCCCCAGGGGCTCACACCTAGTGAGACGTGGGTCGCGACCACGGGACCCCAGCTGAGTTCAGCATTGCTTCCACTTACTTGTGCCGGGCTACTCCCTGTTATCTTTCCTGTCGACCTCCCTTGGTCAACTCTCGTTCTCTTCCGACCCCGACGGTATTAGGGTGTCCGAGGCCTAGGGAGTCTTTTCCTTCCCGCTTTAATACGTCATTGTCTCATCTTTCCTGATCCCTAATTCTTCGAGGGTTTTTGTTTACATTGTATCTCCTGCATTCTGCTCAAAGCCCCAAAGGAGGCAGGGTGTGTGTAGCCCCGCCACTTATGGTGCACCCTGCATTGTTGTGGTGGTAAAATGAGAAACCAGGAAACCCATTTTCAGGATGGCCGCTTTGACGATGCCAGCGAGGCACGAGGTAGCGCGTCGGCACGCTCTGACACTGTGGTAGCTATTTACAGTAGTTGGAAATAATGATGACGATAATTGTTGTTTTAAGGGGCCTAACATCTAGGTTATCGGCCCCTAATGGTGTGGGTGATAATGAAAACTGTAACTAATACTAACTACAAACTTACATAGGCTACTAGAAGAAAAAATGGTCAACAAATGAAGGATATGGCAAATAAAGAACAGGATGAAAAGAAATGCCCTCATCCCTCGAAGAATGAGGATTGGGGGACTTGCAAGGAAGGAAATGCCATGAAAGGCAGAGAAGAAAGTGAAAGAGGAGAGGGCCCGCCCCAATGTCAGTGGAAAACGGGGAAAACCGGACCCAGCTCAGGAATCCTCCGGGATCGCCAACTCCCGAACTCATTAGCCGTGAGCCCCTGAGGGTGTAGCAATATCCAGGGTACACCAGAAGTGGTGGGGCTACATACACCTTGCCTCCTTGAGGGCCTTGAGCAGAAGGCAGGAGATAACATGAAAAGAAAATGAAGGCTGACCCCTCACAAAAAGAGGGTATCAGGAAAGATGAGACGAGGGCCAATTAAGGCGGGAAAGTGAAAGACTCCCTAGGCCTTGGCTACTCTATACCGTCGGGGTCGGAAGAGAACAAGAGTTAACCAAGAGAGGTCGACAGTAAAGAAGACTGAGAGGAGCCCGGCACAAGTAAGTGGAAGCAAGGCCGGACTCAGCTGTGGTCCCGTGGTCACCAAGCCACGTCCCGCAAGTTGTGAGCCCCTGGGGGAAGTTGGAAATGGAGCATGAGTAACCAGGAACTCGGCCGTACAATAACATAGATTGCTACTAAGATAGTACACACATTATCCTCATCTATATTATGTCAGCAAAGGGCAATGAGCTCGGGGTTGATCCGACTTCTCAAGTCAACACGGAAAGCAAATTACTGTATCTTATCGGCTTGAAGACCTAGCCAGATGAGGTTGGGGTGTTCAGGTAAACTTGGCGTCAGACAGACCGGAATGCCTGGAATTTCCCAGCGAAGCTCCTTCCTTCAAGGACAAACAACAGGGCAGGGGATTCTAAAACTTTGTCAAGTCTTTATCCTCCCTTACAAACCCGTAGGAACATGAGAAGGGAATACAAATGGCTAAAACTCTCTCCCAAGCTCCGAGTTCAAAACCCATAAATTTAACCTATGTTTAACACTCTTATTTTCAAATGGGGGTATTTCCCCGGTGGCGAATTGTACACTCGCAGAAAAATTACGAACAGTAATATCAAACAAGTATTTTTATAGTGCGATGTTATTGTGATGGAAAAAGTCATACTGTATCTCACGAATTATTTAATCTAGAAGCGAACATTGTGAGGTTTGAAGCCATTTTTCAGTGTTGCCTAAGTAAACAAAAGTTTGGTGCTTTTCAATCGGTCAACACGAATGTACCCATCTTATGTAATTTATTTCAGGATCAGGGCATAACCCAGCTCTATTTGGGTACATTCGTGTTGACCGACTGAAAAGCACCAAACTTTTGTAAATCTAGAAGGATGTAACTAAGTACAAGTTTTTCGGGCTTGTAGGCCGTGGTCCAGACAGGATATCGTCCGACGTTTCACCGAAAACTGCGTCCGGCATTATCAAGGATTCCGCTCCTTTCCTTGGTCAGCAGTGGAATGAGGAAGAGGCTTGAAATAATGGGTAACGGTTTGTAGTGGGGGTATTGTTGCTTGAATGTGACTGTTGGCTGGGTGGATCTTGGCGATGAATTAACGGCTGGGAGGCAGTTTGGATCATCAAATTAGCATGGTGAACCGAGCGTTCTCTTCGCATTCCGGCTGGATCGTCTGATCTCACGTACATGTTGCGGGGTGCGGTGCGTACTCCGGCTTCGGCGACCGAGCTTGGGAGGGTCAGGTGTTCCCTGGGCGACTGCCGGGCTGTAGCGGGAAGGTTCTTCAGGTTGACGTGTGCGTGATATCTTGGCCTTGGTGTTCCTAAAGGTCGGGATCCATGTAATACGCACACGTTCAATTTCTTCCTTTCGATTGAAATTGTCGGGGTGTTTGAATATTTCTATGGCTTCCCATTGCAGCCTGGCGTGGTAGTGTGTGGTTGTGGAGAGTATCTCCATGTCCCCGTACTGTACATCGTGACCGGGCAAGAGAGAATGCTCAGCGACTGACGATTTCTCCGTTTGACAGAACTACCTCCCAGCCGTTAGTTCATCGCCAAGATCCACCCAGCCAACAGACATATTCAGACAACAATACCCCCACTACAAACCGTTACGCATTATTTCAAGCCTCTTCCTCATTCCACTGCTGACCAAGGAAAGGAGCGGAACCCTTGATAATGCCGGACCCAGTTTCCGGTGAAACGTCGGGAGATATCCTGTCTGGACCACGGCCTACAAGCCCGAAAAACTTTTAATTATGAACGCCGGCCGTGAAAGCCTAAGCTGTTATATCTAGAAGGTTGTGTTCTGATTTGTTTCACATATGTTGTTTCATATATTCGCTACACTGCCAAATTAAAAAAGTACGCCATAAAACCTGTGTTTAGGGATATTGCCCATCCAGAATTTCTGAAAAGGTGTTTGAAAGGAAAATATGCAAAATTCCTACGAATCCTTCAACAACCTTGTGTGGTCGACTCGAGAGTCCCCCAGTGTGTGCTCGTCGATATACCTTGGTGTGTTTAACAATGGCTACACTTCTACAGGTCTTGGATGTTAGCCTTTTATTGGGCTTAGCTTGGATTCAATAGTATGTGGCTAGGTAGCTAGATGGGGAGCGAGGAGGAGATGAGTATTCTAGTTACCTTGGATGAAGACACATTCAGCCTATTTGGAGGCATCATCACATCTTAATAGAGTAGGGCAACATTGAGTCAGCAAGATAGAGAACTATATATGGAATACCAACCAAGAGGATTTTTAGAATATTTATTCTGCATATAATGATTTTTGGGTGATAATATTTACTTTAAACTGAATGAACTTGAATATCCAATTTTTGTTATAAATGACCCTTTATCTAAGAGACTGCCGGTTATATATGGTACAGAGTAGAACGCATTCTGGTGGAGATTTTCATGAAATGCTTCAAGCCGCCGTTTTCTGGAACATTTGTTAGCCCTCATCTCCCGTATTCATGCGTTTTATTTACAGGAATAAACAAACATTCCATTCAGACTGGTATTTTTTGTTTAATCGTGTTTTTTTTGTGACGTTTAAAGAATCACAAATATTTTCCTACCAATAAATCACGCAACACTGTTCGCCTTTATATATATGCAATAAAAGCCCTACGTATTGACTATAACTTTTAATGTTCGACCCTAACTATTATACGTCAGAAAGCTGTACTATAATGAGGCTCATTATAACACTATTTTTCATTATGAAACAGTTTCTCGCACCAATCAGAGCTCAAGAAACAGTTGTTTGACCAATTAGATAATTAGATGCGCTGAGTTCCACGGCCTACTAATTTAAATTTCACTGCCTGGCCTAGTGTCATAGTAGGGTAATCGAGAAGGCCATGATCAAATACAAGGCATTCTCTGCGTCTCATGCGCTCTGTTCAGTACATAAAACTGGCAAAATCTCGACAGATATTTATGAATATTTATGTTCGAACATAAAATAGTTATAATAATTATCGTCGAACATAAACAGTCGTATGCAACTCGCCTATGATGGTAATTAAGACACTCGTATGGAAATTATAAAACTCGCATACACTCGTTTTAAAAACATACTCATGTCTTAATTATTGCCATTATAGGCTCCTTGCATAATGTACTAGTTCGCCTTTATATATGAAATAAAGGCCCTATGTATTAACTATAACATTGTAAGTTCCCATAATTCTATGTTACATATTAGTGAAGCTATGATGTAATTGTTAACTGTGTGCGAAAACTCCCTCTGGCTGTGTATGAGCTCCCGTAAAGCTCTTCACTTTTGCAATCTTTCCTCCTGTTGCGTTCATGATTTTCGGAGGCAATTTGATGTCTGTCATACATTTTGTTTTTTTTCGGAAGAGATCTGAATAGTTATTTCACGAAGGATGTCGATTCTTGTACTTTATACAAACTTATTTTTGTCCGGGGAAAAAATGGCTGCTGTTAGCGCCAGAATTTGAACCTTTACTGCTCTCCCTTGCATTCATTTATGCATTTACTTTATTTGCAAATGGGGGTAATTTCCCGGTGGCAAATTGTTACAGAACATCATTAACAATAATATCAAACACGCCTAAAAAGCTACGCGTGCGTGAGGGACAGATTAAGCGAACTAAATTGTCAAATATCTAGCTGAATGGATGGCGTCCAACACCACAGAGAAGGTAGCTTTTGAATCACGCATCAGAATAATACGATCTATTGTTGTGCCAATTTTGAATGAAATCCATTAGTTAGTATAGAAGTTACATGCATTTTAATATTGGACCTATCAGCAGGCTTAGAATCATGTTGGTAGCACTGACATATATAAGTTACTCCAAATTAATATAGAATGTCAGGTACTATACGTGTGCATAGTTTAAAGCTGTCGGCTTGCATACTTTCTGACATATGGGTATTTGGATAAAAACAAATTGAGAGCATTTATTAACAGTTGGCAGCCCTGGTGGCTTTTAAGAATACGCTCAGTTATATCTGTTTATGTACACATAGCACATACGAAATTTGGTTGAAATCCAATTGATAGTGTAGAAGTTATATGCATTTAAAATTTGGACCTATCAGCAGGCTTACAATCATTTTGGCAACACTGCCATGTATGGCCTCCTGGAAATTAGACTACAATATTATTATCTATACGTGTGCCAATTTTGAAATAGCTCCCTTTCATACCTTCCAAGATATCCAACATGGAGCTCAAATTTCAATTGCGATTTTTCAGCAGTTGGTAGCACTGACATCATTTTCAAAAATGGCCGTGAGATATTCAGGTATAGATCTTTACTTCTACCAAATTTTGTTTTGATTGCTGCAGCCGTTTAGGAGTTGATAGGGGGGGACACAAACACACACAGCCAGCCAGACAGACAGACAGACAGACAGACAGACACACATTTGCCCGATCTCATAAGACTACTTTTTCCTCATTTTTGCAAAATGTGAAAAGTAGGCTAAAAATAGAATTAGCAAATCATCTAGCAAAGGATGTTTACAATAAGAAATTAATATCCCTAAATGCCAAGCTAAAACACTATCACAGAGTCATCCACCCGGAGGCATTATATGCTGCGGAATGCCTTGCAATGCATAGGAAAGTACTTATGGAGAAACTGGAAGCAAAATAAATAAATAAATAAATAAAGAAAGAAAGAAAGAAAGAAAGAAAGAAAGATCGTAAGAAAAATCTTGAGCCCAGCAAAGGAAAATGGTAAATACAGGAGACGGCACAACCGCGAGCTCTGATGAGATGAGGAAAATAAGAATTTCATTTTATGGCCACATGGCACGAATGAGCTCTGTGAGATTGACAAACAGGATCTTAGCCTACTTTCTAGATTATAAAACTAAGTGGGCTTGGTTCACTGAGCCAGGCAGAGATTTACAAGAAATAGGGATTTCATGTGATGATGTGCAGGAGCGTGTGTCACTTAAGGTGAAACTGACAGCTCACTGGGGTTTCATGGAAAAGCCTAAGCTTAAAACGAGCATGAAATGGACTTAAGAACGGAAGCAACAACATCAACAATTCATGCGACAGTACTGGGCAAATATTAAAGCTCGACGCAGAAACCAGTTGAAAAGACGTGGTCCTTAGTTGACCGAAACGCAAGACTAAGAAGAATATTAAACACACTTAAAGTCGCGATTTGGGAACTATAATAATTACATCGCAGTATTTACACAAAATTTTATTCTTCTCTTCAACACATCAATATGATTGGGACAGGCTCCGAGACTGAGGCAGGTTAGAGTTCCAATTATTATCAATACCACGATTAATGAAAGTGTGGTTGGTTGGTTCCTTAGTTTAGGGGCTGCGACAACGCGGTCATGTAGCCCCGTGTACTTTGGGTGTGTGTAGAATCTGTCTGATAACCGCTGTTAATTGTGATGGCTGTATTAGTGTGAGTTATCTGTTTTAATTAAAGTAAAGATAGCAGTCATGGATTTTTTTCAAGTAGTTCCTACTTTTGCCGCCAAACGCCACCGTCAACGACGAACTAGTTCAGAACTTAGTTACCAGATGCCACCGCAGTCGGCTCTTGACAACGAACGTAGGAGCCTAAGAGAGTTTGTCAAATGTTTAACCTATATAATTTAGCTTCATACAGGTGTAATTAGTGGAAGGTTCTTTAACAATGCCATAAATCAATGACATGAGACCGCCGGCTTTACTTCCCCTCCGAAGGAAGGCATACTGAGGGATTTTTAACGCTCTCAAAATATCTGACGACTTCGAACGGGTTTGAACCCGCGATCTTGGGCATAGAAGCTCAGCATGCTACCAACTACGCCACCGAAACCGCTTTAATGAAAGTATATTTTTCCTAAATCTGCACGCTGCGGCCGGCCCTTAACTTGGTGTGGATGATCTGCCCTGCTCATATAGGTGGGATTTCCCAGACGTTTGCATAGTTCTCTGCATGCTGGCCGATTAGTAGGCTATAAGTGTTAAACATAGAGTATAGTCTGGATTTCGTCCTCCTATCTTCCCATCCTACAGGCCAGAACGCACAAAACCTCCCATTAATGTTACTATTCATAAATTCGTCATCACACTGTACGTTTACAGTGGTCGTAGTTTCCGATAATCACGAATGAGAGCTTCAAAATGAGACCAAATTTCCTGCTGTACGTTTATCCTGGGCTGAGAAAACGTTACGTCAGAAAAAGTAGAAGAACTTTTTATAGGGTGGTTGAAAAAAAATTGAAACTTGAGATTTGCACTACCAATACTAATGCCTATCAGATATAAAAATGTCATTACCCTCAGCCAAGTAGTTTTCCATGTATATAGTTATAAGTGAGCGGTTCCTAGAAAAGACGTCATAAACACGGACAATTTTTCATACAACCACAAATAAATAAATAAATAAATAAATAAATAATAAACTTTAAAATGATTGGCTTATATAGTCTAACGCAGAATGGAACAAGGAAAATATTGGTATAACTCGTTTTTCAATAGGTCTGTTGGTTTGGTTGTAATTAAGGCCTAAACTCGAGTATCCATAATACAAAATCCGATAGTAGTACATTATTTTCAATATATTTTCTATAAGAAGACTACCATAGATTATGACACAACAATTTATTATTAAGGACCTTTATTATTATTATTATTCTTTCTTCGAATGAGCCAACTATGGACTACGTAGGTTGACCAAAATTGTTTTCAGCTTGTTGAGTTGGGATTGGTTTCACGTTCCAAACACCACGTGACAAATGAACACAGAAATCCACAGCCTGCTTCCAGTCTCCGACCGGGTCAGGAATGGAATGAATGATATTATTTAAATGGATGCTAACCAGGTACTTGCAGTTCCTTTTCTATTTCGTCCCTGAGCTTATCTTTATTCCTTATATTTCTTAATCTTCATTACTCATGTTATTGATATTAGGCAGGATATTTCCTGACACACTCTATTAACAGTTCTGTCGCCATTGCTAAATGGATGCGGGACGCGGGAAAACGCAGCAAGCTGCGTACTCCTGCAGTAACGCCAAGGCTTATAAACTACAGTTTACTAGCCTTGCAGTAACGCAGCAATCCCGCCATCTGTGCGGGATTGTGACGCAGCTGTCTGAGTGGATGCATATCCCGCCAAATGCGCAAATGTTCGCGACATTCCCGCTCCCGCTTCCGTTCCCGCATCCCGCGCCGGTGTGCGCAGACCTAATTATCCGCATCCGCCCCGCATCCGCACGACTGTTATCCACACATTTGTTATCCGAATCCACTGGCATTACAATAATATTTTCAATGTGTTGCTTTAGAGTATACTTTATCTTTTAGACATTTGAGCAGAAAGTCGCCCTAGGCTATGTATGTCATGTGCTATGCCTAAAATGAATGTTACACAGCCAGACCTTTTCAGTTCGGAGTGTTGATTATCCTTAATGACATAATTTGAATGGAATTAGCGTAAATCATCAACTTACATTTGTCATGAAAAAACATAACGAAAAAAAAAAATCATAAACATCCGGGTCCTAGTAAGGGATAGTGGGGGAATTGTGCACACTTAAGCAAGAATCGGTCTTGTGATGATCTCATAATGCAGCTGCAGTTATGAATGAGGGAGCCTTAGTAATCCTATTAGCGATGTGCAGAAACAAATTTAATTCAAAAATACATTTGGTGGACTATAATTCAAAATCTCGCAAATATGCACTTGCGCACCATTACCCACCCTGCAGGGTAATCATGTGCATGGGTTGCGGAATTGTGAGCATGGGATGAATGTTGGAAAGCCATAATAATACAATGTGAATTGGCTGAAACTTGCATTGTGCATTAACATTAGAATATTCCAATGTTTTTTACAATAGCATAACAATGCAATGATATTAAAAGTCTGCAGTTTTGGATATTAGAATAAAATATCTTTGTTTCGTCATCATTAACGGAGGCAATCCAATTTAGGCTTGTTTTTTCAGGTTGTCTCAACGTTAATGTAGGTTTTCTCTTCAAGAACCCATACAACCAATCTTTGCCTGCTAGATCTTTAACTTTATTGAAATTATGGGGAATCTTATTCTCCTCTGCGAACTTGAACGCAAATCGTCTGACAAGCTTGGTGGGCGTTTTAAGCCGTAAAATAATTTTGCCAATGTCTATTCGGATAATTGTGACTCCATTTCGTAGGTAAAAACAGGTTTACGGCCTAGACGAGGTAGAACAAGCCTATTTTGCAGCAACTGCTTTCGTATGGTTGACTCGGAAATGTTGAAACGTCTCCCTACTTCCCTCATTTTCCACCCATCATCCCCAATTGCACGCAGAGCTTTCTGCATACTTTCTGCTGGGTAGGAGTTCTTCTCCGTTTTCTGCGTATAATTTCTTGGCATCTGGAGAACAAACACGAACTATTTTGCCATTAATTTCGCGTTGTATTTACTTGTATCATTATTTTCTGCGCACAATTACCCCACTCTGCTTTTAAAACGTAACTCAATGAATCCCGGTAAACTAATCTATTAGGGGAAGGTACCCCAGTACCGGACACTTAAGGTTCCTTTTGTATAATAAGTTAAGGAAAGGGTCAAATTAAAATTAAAAATTATTTTTGAAAACTTGATTCGATTCTCTTTCATTGTAGCAAATCATCTTTATACATTATATACTGATATAAAATAATTTAAAACATTTACAAATCTCACATTTTTCACAATTCTAAAACGAGGCACACAGTATCGGACAGTCTCATACAGGGGCGGCTCCAGGCCAACACAAGGGGTAGTGCCAAGTAAAAAAATACGAAAATATAGGTATTTACATAACATGATAGCAGAGCTGTCCACTTGCTCATTTCTCACCAAGGGTTCGATTTCCGATGTATAAAATTGCATAGGTAAAACTTATAAATCCATTCAACATTGGGAATGGGCAGTATTAGGTGTGGTAAACCCTGTGCTGTTGACTGGTATAGATATGAAAATGAACTAGCTCTGTATCGCGATCGGCGTACGAAAACTCTCACAATAATGGTAGAACGATGTCTCTCGCAGTGAAAGTCTTAATCACACTTCAATATTTAAAACAAAATAAAATAACAGTTGGATAAAATCTTACTCACCCATTGCTGCAATGAATGATCTTAAGACGTCGTCACTGTCCACTTAAAATGAGCGGTAAACCAGGTCCATTCTGCGATCCTTTTTACTTGAAAATCGTTCCATGACTTTCTTGTTAAAATTGTCAATGTTATTGACAAAACGCTTCTCACAGGACAGCATGCCTAATGCTGTCAGTCTTTCTTCTTTCATGGTGTTCCTCAGGAACGTCTTGACTCTTTTCATCAGCGAAAAACAGCGTTCAGCTTCTGCAGTTGTCATCGGCATGGTAATTAACAGTTTCAACAGTTTAACAGTTTCTTGAAACGTGTCACTTAACTCGTCGTCCAGAATTAACATGAGAAATGGTACAGCACCAGAAACAGGTCTCAGTTCTGGCCTGGAGAAGCAGACCTGTAGCTCACTTTTAAGTTTTTTCTCTTCTAGAAACGGGTATGCTTTGACCATTTCAGAGAGGTGTAGGTCAGGAAAATTTAGTTCAAATGAATCAAATTCGGCAACATCAAACAAGTTCGTTGCAACCAGATGTCCCGTAAACTGAAATCGAGATCGTATTTCCAATAAAATTGTATCGCATACTTCTACAGCTTCCCTTTTTTTGCTGTCAGAAAGCACAGTGTCGGTACGTCTTCTCTTTAGTGGAACGGTTTCGCTATCATTTCGAATTTCAATCTCGACTTCTTCGATTAGTGTGTCATTTTGTTGGCGTATTGATTGCATACAGGCTTCAAAGTGTTGCAGACTTTGACGCACTTTCACTGGGTCAATCTTCTTCTTTTGTAGCTGGTTAAAAATATCTCAACGTGTGGCATTACCTTATGAAAAAACGTTAGCCAAAATACAAAGTTTACTTCATTCAGCAGTAGTTCGTAAGCACTGGCTTGAGCGAGGGTAGATTGCATTCTTATGTCATCACGGTTTCCTATCGACTGCATAACATCAATGAGATCTTTCCTGTGTTCAAACACCGTTCTCACTCCACGAGAATGAAAGTTCCATCGCGTTTGAGAAGCTCGAGGTAACCTTCTCTGGACAATTTCATCTAAAATTTGTGTGCGTTGCGAAGAGTTTGAAAAAAATGAGCATATACCTGATAGATTTGCAAAAAAAAAATGCGTACTTGACGATTGATTGACACTGCCTTAGACATAATTAAATTCATTTGATGGGCGTAACAATGAATATAATTAGCGTATGGGTACTTGTCTCTTACTTGCTTCTGTACGCCATTTAAACCACCACTCATAACGGACGCGCCATCAAAGCTTTGAGCAATTAGCTTATTACAGTCATTTCCAATAATTAATTGTAGTTCGTGTAGTATGCAGTTTGAGATTGCATTTGAGTCATGTCCATCGGGGTTAATAAATTTCCAGAATCTCTCAACTGGCTTTCCCTTAACTATGTATCGTAGCACGATTACTAATTGAAACTGATTGGACACGTCAGTAGTTTCATCCGCAATGACCGCTATGTATTCAACAGTTTTGATTTCTTTAAGAACTTCTTCGTGATATACTTCTAACATGCATCCAAGTAACTCGTTCTGTATTGTTTTTGATGTGTATTTCGTAGCAGATGCGGTATATTGAGAACGACCGAGGTGTTCCTTGAGGTCATGATCTAGCTCGGCACTGAACTGAATTAACTCCTTAAAAATACCTTTGTTTTCAGACTCATCGCTTTCATTATGCCCCCTTAAGGCCAATTCCAAGGCGCCGCAAAATCGTATACAATTAATTATAAGATTTAAAACATAGCGGTTCTTATCAACTTGCTCATTGTGTTTTGCAATGGCTTCCCTATACTGCGAACTCAATTGGGTTTGGATGTTTACCTTGCCTAGCATGGACAAACTCATTACATTGTTCATGTGGTCTTTCGATTTCTCGTGAGCTTTCATCTTTTCCCATATGTGAACTATATCTGTAACACCACCCTTTGACCAGTTGAATCCGCCTTCGAAAAGTACGCATGGGAAGCAGAATAGCGCACCCTTTTCCTCGCAGCCACACAGCCATTTATTTTTGTTATATAAATCTTTGTTGAACTTCCTGGACCTATGAACTTTGGCACTTTTTTGTACGTAATTGATAGTCAAGTCTGGGGTTGGTCTACCTAATTGTTTAACTTGAATTTTGTCATCATACGGCAATGAAGAAAATGGTCTATTCAACAAAGCACTAATCTTATTCATGTTTGACTATTAACAGATATATACACTAATCTTGATATTCAACATTTCACATCGGGACTTACCGATAATATATACAATAAGAAAATAAAAAGAAACATTTCCACTACTCAACCATGAACCATTCACTCACGATTTCACGAATAGCGCGCTATAGCCTACAACACAAACTCTCTAACACCTTATAATAACTCACTAAAAATAACCACGAACCGTCAAGAACTGAAGACAGCCAACATACTGCATTTCGCGCGAAATCTTCCAGACCTGACAGGTGCAGGTGGTTCATCAACCATTCATTTTTAGCTACCGAGATTAATCCGTGAAGCCTGTACATGTAATCATGATCGTACTTTTTTCTCTTTTATTCCCTTAGTTATTCACTTTACCAGAGAAGGAATTATTAAATACATATTATATTCACTATTTATTAGGTCAAGTATAGATTTCGAATGTTGTATGCAGAGCCCTCTTTTAGAGAAGCCTAGAATTAATATTCTTTGTGTGAGAGCGATTAGTTGTCAGTTTGTGTCAACGAACCCACCCCCCACGCCAATAACCAATGAGTGTTAAATTACTTCCAGGCCATTGGTCTACACCCTCTTATGCTCCTCCCCTCGTGACAGACAGGTTTAGCAAAGGTGCGGTACCTCTTAATACCCGGTAGATGGCATTGCAATTTACTTTCTGTGCTGCCACGAGCCAGGCTGCATTCGGCACGGAGTCCTGTTTATTTCCCCATAGCCAGTGACAGGAGAGGTTATGAAAAGGATCGTAAATTGAACTGCGCATGCGTCAACCGTGCCGCTTAGACCGTACCACAACATATCACAGGCGGGAAGATGGAATCAATGATCATACTCTACGGACGGAATATTTAAACTACTAAGTAATTTGAAACTAATTAAATACCAGTATTAAATTGTAGACGTTTGAAATTATTCTTTCAGGACTATGAATAATTAGTTTTCTCGTTGAGGGCAGTGCCATGGCACGGTGGCACTACGCCTAGAGCCGCCCCTGAGTCTCAATATTGTAAGATTATTCTATTATTATGCTCATGTATGTACAGTATATCCATATTACCTTTTAGCACATATGCCACATTTATAGTAACGAAGTGTCCCTTCAAGGAAACCTTTGCATATGTTGCACTGGATCCAGTCCTCATTGAAATTCTCACCACAAATTATGCAGTGGGTTGTTTCGCAATCAAAATTCAGTGCCTTTCTAGCTTTTTTTCCTCAAATACGCCAAAGATTGTAAATTCAGGTCAACATGCCTTGAGTTCACACTATGCTTTGTATATAATATAATAATAAACTTAGGGAAAGGATTTCCAAAAATTAACATAGAAATTAAATTATTACATAATTGTGACATAAATTCAGTTCTAAATATTTGTCTAAACATGTTTATATCAGCGTCTTGCCCATCAGAAAACGTGCTTTTAAAAGCACCCATGGCAGTTTTCATTTGTCTCTCTTTCGCTGGAGAAATTAATTTCAATCTGTCACCTAATGTACTTCTAGGGACACAGAACTGCTCACTTGCGTACCTAATGCTCATTTTAGCCCCTCTTACTTCATCAATTGCTAATTTTATGTTTTCCATCACCCAGATTCACCTTTATACTCCCATATTTGTCTGAAACAAACGAAGGTATTGTAAGAAATGGCAAGAAAACTTCGGGTACGTTTGTCCGATACTGTGTGCCGGAAGCTTGTCCGATATTGGGTGCCCAACACGTAAAACTTGAACGGGTCATCATACGTAACACATTTAAACAAAAGCTACGCCATCATCTACATTTCTTCATTAACGTATGGTTAACAATCAACAACCCTTAAAATATTTCACTCATCAGTATTAAGGTGCCGAACAGGTTCACAAAATTATCTTCATGAAGCAAGAAACAGTCACAAAAGAGAGAGCATCTCACCACGTGCTTACTTCTTTGTTTATGGACACCCTCCAACGTACCTCGTGAAGGGTCAGTACTACCATCACAAAAGTTTCGGCAACATTGTGCTGAATATCAGAAACTGACACTGTCCGATATTGAGTTCCGTCCGATACTGGGGTACCTTCCCCTATATTGAAAAATAAATACATGCATAAACACTGTAAAAACTGGCATTTAAAAAAACATTTAATTTTAAATAATTGAATCACAACTGTAGCTTACCTTCTTATTTGCTGGCTACAGAAAATAACATGCAACGTGTCAAGTTTCTTCATCCAAGCTTCACGGCTATCACATAGCAACTGGCATCATGCTGACTGTCCCCATCTGATAGGGTGATAGGTACGATAGTTAAGTTTGTCGCTTAACAGTCTTCTTTAGTGATGTACTAAGAAGTTGTCGCTACTGCTAAGTCAGTAGGTCTCGTGGTTCTTACTTCTGATGAGTAGTATCTGCTTTCTATGAATGAGAACTCGTTGGTTAGTTTGTAGAAGTATTTATTAATCTTTGACAATCCAATATATGCAAGTTAACACCAGACAGTCAACCTGTTTGGTCGCTGCTGTAACTGGAAGAGTGTATGTGCTCCTCAGCGCAGAGCTTTTATACAGTTCCTTCACAAGGGGGAGGACAATGTGCTTCATACAGAATATGGACTCACCCTTCACAAGGGGGAGGACAATATGCGTCATACAGCATATGGACTAATAGTTCCGATAACAGGAATTCTATGAAATGAACACTCATAAGCAGTGTGTCATTTCTTTGGTTCCGAGAATAAGAATTCTCTGAATAGGGGCTTTTATACAAATCCTCCCTTCACAAGGGAGAGAGCCATGTGTGTCATACAGGATATTGATTCATGGTTCCGATAACAGAAATTCCATGAAGTGCACACTCATAGATAGTGGGGTGAACATATCGAGATATACAGAATGACAGATACACATCTGCAGTAATAATAATCATAAGTCTTAGTTTAGAATGGGGTCTGGAGTTCGACCCTAGACGGAATACATAACTCCTCCACCCTTTGTTGATCGTTATCGTCCTCGATAACAATTTTCTTAAATCTATTTTTTACAGATTTAATACATTGATTTATCCTTGTTCTATATATTAACAGGATAACACAGAAAATAAGTATTATAATACTTGTGTTCACAGACACAAAAGTCTTCATTTTAGTATTATATTCTTGAATGGGTTTTAAATCTAACTTCATTCCTTTCACATCGAGGTGGGATGAATGGAAATTTATTTCGGTCTTAACGTATGGATCACTTGGAGTTGTCAGGAGTGGAAACAGGTGCACATAATTTGTAGGTTGCTGTTGCAAATTTATGCCCATACTGGTAATAGAGCAAGACTCATTTGAGTAGATAACATATGATCCTGCTAATTTTATAGTTCTCTGAGATTCTGGGCAGGTTTGCAAGATTATTTGAGGAATTTTGCTAGAGAAAAGGCTATGCTTCTTATTTAGTGGTTGAAATAGTTGTACCTCGTTTTTTACAGTGGCAAATTGACATCCGGTAGTGTCCGTTAAATTACATGAAGTTATTCTAGTATTAAAGAGTATACATGCGTAATATTGAGTAATTTTTATACAATGTATAAGTTTTAGCATCAGTGATTGTCATATATAATATTACAACCATTTCTTCGTTCATCATGAGAACTTGCGTTTTTGACAGTTTAAGGTTCTCAAATTGATGATACTGGTCAGTATGAATTATAGTTTTTGTTGGGTAGATTAGTTGTAAATGTTTTACAACATTTGTTAAATCCTTTTGGGAGAACATCTTGATATTTGTCATTTCATTAAATGACAAGCTAATAGTATCTTGCATCACTTGTATGATTTTATCTAATTTGTTCGTACACAAGAGCACATATTGTTGATGTTCCAGAAGGTTAATCTTGAAGTCTTCTTCTTGTAAAATACCTTTAATTACCTTCATATTATAGTTTTACATGGTTCATTTCATTATAGAACTTTTGAGCAATGGAGTTACTGAATGATACTAATTTATTAATATGTTTAATTTCTTTGGCGTTACTTTGTTTTAATGCTTTTAATTGTTCTTGTAGGTTGTCTAGATCATCTTGGTCTAGATTACCTGATATGAATTTAATTATACTACCTAAACCATTTATAAGACCTCTCTTACTTCTAGGTGTAGCAGGCAGCAACTTATTTAATTCCTTTTTTGTTTCTTTAATTCTGATATTAGATAAGGAAAAGTATTAATGCTTCGTGATACGAGACTTGAGATAGTGTCTTGAATATTATTATAAGATTCTTTTAAACTCGTTAAATTGAAATGAAACATGAACCGGTGATAATCGTTAATTATTAAGGCTGGTCCTAATGAGTCGGCATAGAATCCTTATGTATGGATGGGCTGTGTGATGATGGTGCCGTATCCGGGGAGGAATCTAGAATAAGAAATTTTCTTTTGGTTTAGTGTCCCGAAAATTCCTTACATGTGTTTTACCGTTTCTCATTTTACAGTATACCCTGTTTTCTTCAATTTTGGTAATGATACCTTCGTTGTACAGGTTTTTTGATTTCTTGTTTCTGGTGAGGGGATCTAATACGTAGACAGTTTCATTAATTTGGTAATTATGATTGAAAGTGTCGGTGTTTGGTTTAGTATGACTCTCTTTTACAATTTTCAACTGATTTCCTTGTCTTTCAATGTATTCATTGATTTTGGGACATGGCGAGAAGACGTGGTCTAAAGCTTTATAGTATGGTCCGTATAGAACGTTGAAAGGAGGTTGTTTAGTAGTGGAATGGATTGAAGAATTGTAATTCGTGATTATGGTGGTCACGAGCTCTGAGAGCGGAGTGAACTTATCGTGATCTCTGGAGATACGAAGTTTCTCTAGAAGGGTCGAATTCAGTCTTTCTACTGGAGAATTAGATGAAGAATTCAAAGGGGTAGTAGCGTGATATTCGATGTTCGTGGCTTTACAATATTCTTTTATGACATTGTTTTCGAACTCTCCTCCTTGGTCATGTGTGATTTTCCTTGGGAATCCATGGTGGGAAAAGTAAACTTGTAATTGGCTTAGTGTGGCCAGACCTGTACCATTTGGTAAAATGCAGGCTTGTCCATACTTTGAGAAAATGTCAATTATAGTTAATATGCGACTTTGCTCGAAGTGAAACGTGTCGATGTGAATTTGAGAGAAAGGGTGATCGGCGGTGATGGGACCTTGGTTCGATACCTCGTTAGGGTGTCTCTCGTATTTGTTTCTTTGACAGAGGTTACATTGATTGATGATTGTCCTAATTTGTTCTCTTAAATGAGGCCAGTAGTATTTGGTCTTAAGATGTTCGTAAGTTTCTACTATACCATTGTGGTTTTCAGAATGATAGTGTGAAATCAGCTGTCTCTGAGTTTCGGGGCTTTCAATGTCTTCCATGAATTTGGATGACCTGATAATGATTAGTTCAGAAGTAAATAGCTTCTGGCATGCCCTGATGAATGGGATCTCGAGAGTGATATCGTCAAAATAAGTAGCGTACTTGTTTGAGGTTACTATTATTTTGAGGAGGTGATTTGCTAAATCTTCCTGAAGATTCTTCTTTGTGACAATCATTATGTGTCTGGTACATTTTTTAAACAGGTTTTGTTTAAGTACCTTGGGATAATTACCATATTTTACAATAATCTGATTGCGGTTTTGGTTTAAGTTCCGTTCAGATATTTTCAATGTGAATATGGGGTCTGCTTGGTTTGAATGGACAGTTTCATTATCCATATCATTTTGGTAGGTGTCATCTCCGGGGATGGCAATGATTGAAGCTGCTTCATCAGCCATGTTAATCTCTACTTTAGAGAGTGCGTCTGCGACATAGTTAGTTTTGTCTTTGACGTAATCAGACTCTCCTAGTTTTGTGCGGGGATATTCTTGAATGTTACCGTATGTAATGGAATTTATTTCCATTGGCTCAACTAAAATTGGTTCCTTAAACTCGTGTTTTAGTTGTCTCTCTGTGGGCTGTATGGCTTGGTGAGTTTTGGCATCTAAGAGATACATTTCACCATATTTAAAATTCAGAACATACTCTTCTTCTTTTTCGATATTGACGGGAATCGCAGTGTTAGCTGTATCTACCGTGGGTTGAAAATGATTCACTTGATTATGTGTAGAATGAAAGTGAAACGGTATGTCTGTGCTGTTGAGAGTGACTAGGTTCGAGGCGTAGTCAATCTTTGCGTCTAATTGAGCGAAATCTGCGCTACCTAAATTATTTAAGTCTTCGATTTTGATGGCTGGGCCAAGCGAAAATCCTGAGACTGTTCCTCTGTATCGTACTCATATTCATAGTACTGAGTGTCGTACTCTTTCGGGTAGTTTTGTATGTTGTACTCATCTACATACTCTAGTGATTGCTGTATGGGACCTAAAGCTTCCTGTTCGATGTCTTCTGAAGGTTCTAAGTGAGCATTCAGATTACCTCTAATGGTTGAAACACCGGACATCGGCTGTGGAAATCTTTGCTGGTTAGTGGGTGTGAAACGTCGGCCAATATTATTGGGAGTTGGGTAAGGACGATTCATGGGGTTTGGTGGCTTGAAAAGCTGAGTGTTCGGAGCTTGAGCGTGTCCGAAAATTGGTTGTGGTTTATCTTTATAGAAGGGTCTGTGGGTTTGATTTTGCATGAAAGGTTGGTTAAATGGGTTCCTTGGTGGAGCGGGGTTAGAATTCGAGAATGGATTGTGTGCTGAGTGGCCTAGTGGTCGAGCTGTTGGAAACTTGCTAGGAGGTAGTTTTCCTCTTAGTTGGTCCATGTAATCTTCATGGGCACGATCGTTATCATAAGACCTGCATAACCTGAGGCAATGATTCAGGTCTGTAATCTGTGCATATCTTAAGTATGAACGGTAGGGTTCCAAAACTCCTGCTTTAAACGTGTTTAGGCTTAACTCTTCAAGTTCTCTTAATTTCAATTCCAAAATTTGATTTTGGTAATTGAGTTTGCATAAGCTTTTGCATTGCAAAGTCAATCCTTCTAATTTATCATGATAGTCATTGTATGATTCGTTTCTTTTCTGGTAGCAATTAGAGATCTCCTGGATGAGAAGTCTCTCGTCTTTGACGTTACCGTATTTTCTTATGAGTTTATCTTTAAATTTTTCATAAGTACTGTTGGCTTCTAAGTCAAGAATGCTACATGCTTCACCTTTTAGTTTTGACTTTATGACGTTAAATAGGAAGTCATTTATTAATACTGAGTTTGTAGCTGACGCTATTCTCTTATGAGTGTTTAGAAACGATTCTGTTCTTGCTAAGAAATAGTCAAGACTGCAAGAATTAGTGCCGTTAAATTCAGGCAAAAGCTGTATCTGAGCATATTCGAATTTTGAAAGTAACTCGGTTTCAGGCATCTTGTTTGAATTTATAAAGACGGTTTTCACAATTATTTATAATAAATATTTAATTTGCTAGATTAAATTTTGTAACGGTGGTTACTTTTAAAAGTTAATTACTTACTTATAAGTGTTAATATTAATCAAAATATATGTGAAAGAGCCCCGGTTAGGTTTTCACAATAAAGGAAATAACTTATTATTATTAATAATAAAAATATATGTGAAAGAGCCCCGGTTAGGTTTTCACAATAAAGAAATAACTTATTATTAATAATAATCAAAATATATGTGAAAGAGTCCCGGTTAGGTTTTCACAATAAAAGAAATAACTTATTATTATTATTATTATTATTAATCAAAATATATGTGAAAGAGCCCCGGTTAGGTTTTCACAATAAAGGAAATAAGTTATTATTATTATTAATCTAAAATTAATGATATGTGGATATCTCGTTTAGATTCTCCACAATATGAACTAGTAAAATGATGAAATTAATTATATGTCTTCTGAAATGAGGATGATGATTGATGATGATAATAAATATTTAATTATTTTATTAATTCCTTTAATAGTGACAAGCGAAAGACCAGTATGGGCTGCACTAACTCACTTTTGCTAGGAAATGATATAACTTTATTATTTTTATTTTATTTTAATTGTTTAGTTACAATATTAATTCAAAAGTAAATAAAGAGTGTAAGGTCTGCTAATTAGAGCCCACTAAATTATTTCCTCTTGAAAGTACAAATATTTATTATTATGTATTTATTATTTGTTTTAAGTTTATTAAGTTTAATTCAAATCGAAATGACAAGGCAAACTCGACTAGTTAAAGTTTACTGTAATTTGTTTTCGTTTGAAAGGGAAATAATGTATTATTTAGGTTTTATTATTATTATTGTTGCTCTCCCAATTTGTCACTTGAAATATTGAACCATGCTTTACTAATAATACTCTAGTTCACAAATAAGGTATTATTTGGAGTTTGACTTACAGACAAGAAAAGATGATCAGTGCTGGCTGCATCCTCTTGGAACTGCGGAGTCGGTTGGTTCACTTGTGTCGTCGTGTGGTCGGAAAGCGCTTCTGGAGCGTTGTCGGCACGTACGGCGATGGCGGTCGGTTGTTGCGAAAGGCGTTTTCTTGGAGCGTGAGCTTCTTGGAACGTTTGTCGGCGAACTTCCTTCCTTCCGTTAAGTTAGCAAAGTTGGTTGTGGACGAAAGGCGTCTCTCTTGGTACGTTGTCAGATCCACTTCTAACTTGCTTCCTTCAAGCTGGCGAAGTCGTTTGTGGACGAAAGGCCTCCCTGAGGTTGTCAGTACCACTCCTGGCTTGCTGGCTGATTCATAGAAACGATGACTGCATCTAGTACTGAAGATAGGTACCTTGGTGTCGCTAGTATAGTGACGAAAGGCCTCCTTGTGAGGTTTGTCAGAACACTGTACTAACTTACTCGTAGATTATCTGGCAAGGATAATCGTTACCTATCCTCGGACTGGGCCCCCAGTTAAGTTTGTCGCTTAACAGTCTTCTTTAGTGATGTACTAAGAAGTTGTCGCTACTGCTAAGTCAGTAGGTCTCGTGGTTCTTACTTCTGATGAGTAGTATCTGCTTTCTATGAATGAGAACTCGTTGGTTAGTTTGTAGAAGTATTTATTAATCTTTGACAATCCAATATATACAAGTTAACACCAGACAGTCAACCTGTTTGGTCGCTGCTGTAACTGGAAGAGTGTATGTGCTCCTCAGCGCAGAGCTTTTATACAGTTCCTTCACAAGGGGGAGGACAATGTGCGTCATACAGAATATGGACTCACCCTTCACAAGGGGGAGGACAATATGCGTCATACAGCATATGGACTCATAGTTCCGATAACAGGAATTCTATGAAATGAACACTCATAAGCAGTGTGTCATTTCTTTGGTTCCGAGAATAAGAATTCTCTGAATAGGGGCTTTTATACAAATCCTCCCTTCACAAGGGAGAGAGCCATGTGTGTCATACAGGATATTGATTCATGGTTCCGATAACAGGAATTCCATGAAGTGCACACTCATAGATAGTGGGGTGAACATATCGAGATATACAGAATGACAGATACACATCTGCAGTAATAATAATCATAAGTCTTAGTTTAGAATGGGGTCTGGAGTTCGACCCTAGACGGAATACATAACTCGATGACAGCTTAAGGGTAGCAGGGAACTGAGTTGCTAGTTGTACTACCAACTCGAAAAACATAGGTGCGCACAATTACCCAACTTTCCCCATGATATTCAACAAGTTCGGATTGTATTCTATAAACTATCCGCAAATTTACTCCAAATATTATCCGCAGCTTATCCGCTATCCGCAAATCCATGCAAACTATATCCGCATGGCGAAAAATGTTGCGGATATCCGCGGATATCCGCACTGGGCTTTACCCATATCTCCTTCATTTTCTGACATTGTAGTTGTTTAGCTGCTTCTGACCTCTTTGGTCTCTGCCCTTTCTTAAGTTTAATCTGTGGGTCTTCTTTTAACATTTTCCGAAAAGCTTGTCTGTCTTGTATAACGGATTCAGAGATGTTAAAGGTTTGCAGATCTTGTTTAACTTGCTGGTACCACAGTGATGATGTGGCTCTGAGGATTACACTGGTCAATCTTGACTCGTTCATTCTCTCAAGGTGTCCGTAGAATTGGAGGAGTCTCTTGATGATTGTGTCCATTAGAGGTTCTTGCTTTAGGTATAGATCATCGTTGGGCCTGTGATACCTTTCTCCATTTATGATCCTTGGGCCTAAGATCTTCCTCAAGATAATTCTTCCCTTGACCTCTAGTTTCTGTATCAGTTTTGCCCTTTTACTGGTTAGGGTATCAGCTGCATAGAGGACCTCTGGCCTGATTACAGCGTTATAATTAGAATTTATTATTATTATATTATTATTATTAGAGCCTCCGTGGCTTAGGCGGAAGCACGCCGGCCTCTCACCGCTGGGTCCGTGGTTCAAATCCCGGTCACTCCATGTGAGATTTGTGTTGGACAAAGCGGAGGCAGACAGGGTTTTCTCCGGGTACTCCGGTTTTCCCCTGTCACAATTTCATTCCAGCACCACTCTCCACTATTATTTCATTTCATCTGGCATTTATTTATTCATTACCCCAGAGGAGTGCGACAGGCTTCGGCAGCCGGCACAGTTCATATCCTCGCCGCTAGATGGAGGCTTCATTCCCTGACCCGGTCGGTCCACTGGAAGCAGGCTGTGGATTTTCATTTTCATTATTACTATTGAATAAGCGCACAATGTGCACAATACAAAACTGAGTGAGCTACTGTATATTATTCCAATCCGAATTGGGTTATTGTTGTTTAAAGGCGCGGATCAGCGATGTCGTCTACCCCTCAAGGGCCTTTAACATTTCGTATCACTGCAAAATTCCCATTGGAGCAAGAACATAAATATATTGTTACGTGCCACCCCCCTAGTGGCACTTTTGTTAACTGGATTATGGTGGGTTGAAGCACCACACAGATTGTTCCTTTAAAAAGAAATAATTAACTTTATTGCGGCCAGAAAGATACTCCACTCAACAGCAAATACAAGCAATTAGAGCCTTACTCCAGTTTCCTCAAGTCTCTTCCTTATGGAGAGCTCTTGCCCCCTTTCACTTGTCAACAAACCACAGAAGGTAATCCGTTCTAATGAGTCAGGTGGCCTTGACAGAAACTACCTGCACCTCTTCCTCATGTACACAAACTACAGTTACTTACGATAACTTGCTACACGCTGCTTCGCTGTTCACAAGCTGGGAAACAATGTCACTGGATTTCGTAACTCGCACGGCACTTCGCCACAATACGTCTGTCGCTCAGTGAAATCCCACTCGCTCAAAACACAGGCAGACCCCTGTATGCTTCTCACTCCCTCGCTGTCAAGAGAATCGGCTTCACTAGGGGTTTCGCAAGTCACCACACTTCTGTCGCTCAGGATAAACGCTCGCACTAACTCGAAAAACACAACAACAACTGCTTGACAGGTCGCTCTTATATAGCAAGCCGGTGACTCAATAAATGCTTCTAGACCCATCCAGGGTTCACGGCTTCCCGAGGTTTCCTTCACTGGCTGAGTCACGAATATTCTGGACCTTCCCTTTGTCCTAGTAGTCCTGTTGCATAAGGCGCACGCAATACACTGAGGCAGAGCAGCCCAGCCCTGGGGCAGTTGTGACTCATGCGGCGAGCGATGAAACAAACTCACAGCCGTAACAATATATTCCAACCTGTGCTCCATTCCACAAGGAGTCATTATTAGAGCTCGGATGTTTAGGAAAAATCATATATTTTCATTGCCTCTATTTACATGCCCGATTGGATTCTGATGCAAATCAAGTGATTATCGTCGCAATAAATTAGTTTTGATTTGTCACATAAATGCATATTTCGAACATTTTTTACTATTAGGTGATATTTTAAACATTTTTTGGAACAACGTCGTATTTCGGTAGTTTGAAGGCAGCTGTAGGGTTGTGTCCTGATTGCGGTCACTTTCATTTTAGGGAAGAACTATAAACATTCCAGCATCCAGATTGCAGTCACTTTTCTTGGGAGACCGGTCCTTGGTTCTTGGTTCTTCCCGACTCACTCATACCTTCCGTAAGTTTTGTGGGTAACAAGGGGAAACTCACGTATTTCACTACCTAACGAAAGAATACAGTTCAGTGTTCAGCTGAGCACACCCCATAAAACTTCGCTTAAAAATATCAAGTCCCCTCCCAAACTGACAGCACCTCGTAAAGCAATGATTATAACATTTTCAGTCTTAAGAATAGAAACGTTTCAGGATCGGAATCAACGACCTTCACTTTAAACAAAATTGTTTTAACGGGAAATTTTATACTTACAGGGTATAATTTTTAATTTCTGCCCCTCCCCTCCCATTTGAAACGCGAGATATCTATTTTTATAATAGGTAGCCTAGTGTGTATAGTGAAAAACTTTTTTTATTACCTCGAAAAATTCGTCTCGTGAAAGTAATTTGTTCCGCGTTTGATTCTAAATCCCAAAGAGAACTGACATAATTATGACATGTACCTCAACATTGGTAAGAGGGGTGGAAGTGAAAGGTGAGGAAATCCCCAGAGGAGTTACAACCGGACCGGTCTCCCAAGAAAAGTGACCGCAATCTGGACGCTGGAATGTTTATAGTTCTTCCCTAAATTGAAAGTGAACGCAATCTGGACTGCTAATGAGGTGAACGCAATCCGGAATGGTCGCAATCAGGAAGACACCCAGCTGTCGGTGTGCAATCATCCTCAACTTGCCTATAACGGGAACTACTGTTTACAGAAATAGACTGTAAATAACCACTTAAACATGTATATTCAGAAACTTAAAATGAAAAATAAAATTAAAAGATTAGTTAATAATTTAATCTTAAAGGGATTGTCACTTGGATTTATAGTTAAAACATGGCCATACTTGAATAAATAATTTTCAGGTCATATTTCGTCATTTTTAAGGTCACATTTGCTTGCATATTCGGGCTATTTTCAGGTCTTAAACATCCGAGCCCTACCCATAACCTAGCACATACACACCCAGTTGACTATCACATGATATGTTGAAAGAAAAAAGAATAGGCTCATTCGTAGCAAAAATGCAATACCAACTATGTTTAGATATGTCATATTCGCAAAGTTAATATTATTATTTTCTTGGCCGACACACCAGAGGATTTGAATGAGTTTTTGAATGGTATGGACTCCTTCTTGAGGAAAGAATTCATGATGAAAATTAATAAATGTAAAACAAAAATACTGGAATGCAGCCAAAATAAATCAGAAAACTCTCTGGACATCAAATTGGCAGGTGAAAAGCAGAAGGAAGTAGGAGACTTTTGTTACTTAGAAATCAAAATAATCAGTGATGGACGAAGCAAAGAAGATAAAAAAAAGTAGGTTGCCTCAGGCAAGGAAAGCATTTCTACAAAAAAGGAATCTGTTGACATCGAATATAGATTTAGGTATTAGGAAGTCATTTTTGAAGACCTTTGTCTGGAGCGTGGTGCTCTGTGGAAGCGAAACTTGGACTATTGGTGCAGCAGAAAATAGGAGAATTGAAGCGTTGAAATGTGGTGTTACAGGAGAATGATGAAGATCAGATGGGTAGATAGGGTTACAAACGAAGAGGTATTAAGACTAGTGGGAGAGGAGAGATGCTTCTGGCGACTGCTAATGAAGAGAAGAGATAGGATGGTAGGACACTTACTAAGACACCCAGGAATAGCAAGCTTAGTTATGGAGGGAAGGGTTGAGGACAAGAACTGTAGGAGTAGACCATGGTTAGAATATGTTTAACAGATTGCCTCGGACATTGGTTACAGATCTGTGTTTAGCTATTTTTAATTACATTCATCATAGAAAACCCAAGTAAAATGTTATTAACAAAGCTTTGCTCGTAATTACATTAGTTTCTTTTCTTTATAACAACATCGCAGAAATAGGACATAATATGGCCGATACTGGTACATTGTATTAATTTATTATTATTGGCTAAGGTGTGATACATTATTTTATTAATGATGAAGATAATTGCTGTTTTACGGGGCCTAACATCTAGGTTATCGGCACTTAATGGTTTGGGTGATAGTGAAAGATGAGATGAGAATGAAAACTACAAGGTGCGTTCAAAAAGTAACGAGCCGGAGGCTGGAAAGCGCAAACCGGTGACGACATCGGCTAATCGTGGCTTGTGTAACTAGGTGTGGTACCGACCAGAACGTGGAAGGTCACACCCCGTCGCTAGAGGCCACGCGTGCACGACACGTGACGATACAAAGCGAGCAGCATCATGCATCAATCTTCCAACGCTGACAGACGCATTGCCAACAGTGACATGGAGGCGTCAAACGAAGAGCAAAGAGGTGTTCGGTTTCTGACAGCGAAAGGAGTAGGGGGAACGGACATTCATCGCCAAATGTCACATGTGTAGGGCGAACACTGCATGCCCCTTGCAAGGGTCGAGGCGTAGCACAAGCGCTTCAGGGAAGGACGGGAGTCATTAGCCGATGATGCCCAGTCTGGGGCACCCTCCTGCATTACCGATGACAACGTCCAGCTGGTTGATGCACTCATTACCCAGGACCGCCGAGTGACAGTGAACGCCATAGCTGCCGTGGTCGGATTGAGCGTCGGAAGTGTGCACACCATCATGAAGAAACGACTGCACTTGCAGAAAGTGTGTGCCCAATGGGTGCCCCACAGTCTCCAACCACACCAGGAAACATGTCGAATGGCCTACTGTCTTGGTCTTGGTTGGACGACTGATGCATGCTGCTGCTCGCTTTGTATCGTCACGTGACGTGCACACGTGCCCTCAGGCGACGGGCTGTGACCATCCACGCTCTGGTCGGAACCACATCTCGTTACACACACCACGATTAGCCGATGTCGTCACCAGTTTGCGCATTACAGCCACCAGCTCGTTAATTTTTGAACGCACCTTATATTACTAATACTAACTACAAACTTACAGACTAGAAGAAGAAATGTTAAACAAAGGATAAGGCTAATAAAGGGCAGGAAGAAAATAAATATCCTCAGCCCTCGAAGAATGAGGATTGATGGGCTGGGAAGAAGGAGAGTCAGGAAAGGCAGATAGGAAAGTGGAAAGAGGAGAGGGTCCGCCCCAAAGTCAGAGGAAAAAGGGGACAAAACGTACCCAGCTCAGGAATTCCTCGGGTCGCCAAACTCACCATCCGTGAGCCCTTGAGGGTGTAGCACTAACCAGGGTGCACCAGCAGTGGTGGGGCTACATACACCCCGTCTCCTGAGGGCCTTGTGCAGAAGGCAGGAGATGACATTAAAATTAAAAAAAAGGCTGACACCTCACAGAAGGAGGGTATCAGGAACGATGAGACAAGGGCCAATTAAGGCGGGAAAGGAAGAGACTCCCTAGGCCTTGGATATCCTAATACCGTCGGGATCGGAAGAGAACAAGAGTTGACCAAGTGTGGTCGACAGTAAAGAAGACGGAGAGGAGCCCGGCACAAGTAAGTAGAAGCATTGCCGGACTCAGCTGGGGCCCCGTGGTCGCCAACCCACGTCCCACTACATGTGAGCTCCTGGGGGGACGGGGCTACGTGACTGCGTTATATGAGAAGTATTGTTTATTTTAAATGGAGTACGCTCCTTCTTGGTATTGGAATGTTGTCACCAGAAGGGACCCGTTTCTTGGAAAGTCTGCTATTGTCGGCTTGCGACATGCTGCTACTATCCTTGTTTACGTTGCTAATGGAGAAACAGAATTTCCCAACAAGTAGGTTTAATAACTTCCATATTTTAACGTCTGCACTTCCTTGGTACTTATGATGTTGTCTTCAGTCTTTTGACTGGTTTGATGCATCACTCCATGGCGCCCTGTCCGGAGCTAATCATTTCAGCTCGACATACCTAACACACCCTACACCCTGTTTAACATATTCTAACCTTGGTCTACCCCTACAGTTCTTGCCCTCGACCCTTCCTTCCATAAATAAGTTTGCTATTCTCGGGTGTCGTGTCCTACCAACCTATTTCTTCCCTTTATTAGCAGTCGGTATATACATCCCACCACCCTCACTCTTCTTAATACCTCTTCACGTGTTACTATAATGTCATAGATTTATGGCATGTAAAAGAACCTACCACTACAATTGATCGTGTGTAGCTCTATTTGTAGGTTATTTGGTGAGAAACGCTCTAACAAGTTCCAAAGTCGCCGCTAGTAACAGTGACATCTCTGGTAGCTAAAGTTGGAACTATTTAAAATAGAACTAGTTGGAAACTTAGGGAGATCAATTCAAATGCCCCGCTATGACCATTGACTGATATGCAAAATAATTACCCCCCAAGGCCACGTGGGTTGGCGACCACGGGACCCCAGCTGAGCCCGGCATTACTTTCACTTACTTGTGCCGGGTTCCTCTCCGTCTTCTTTCAACTCTTGTTCACTTCCGACCCCGATGGTATTAGGGTATCCGAGGCCTAGGGAGTTTCTTCCTTTACCGCTTTAATTGGCCCTTGCCCCATCTTTCCTTATCCCTCATTCTTCGAGAGATCAGTCTTCTTTCTGTCGGTCAAGCTGTATGCCTCTCACCAAGGCGGACCGGGTTCGATACCAGGTCAATGCATGTGAGATTTTCGATGTGAAATGCCATGTCCTGTGGTTCGGATTCAACGTAAAACGGGAGGTCCCGTGGCTTATGATCGCGAGATTAACGGTCACGTTAAACTACAAGCTTCCTTCCTTCCTTTTTCTTCTTTCTGTTTCCATGTTATCTTCTGCCTTCTGCACAAGGCCCTCAAGGAGGCAGGGTGTATGTAGCCCCACCACTTATGGTGCACCCTGGATAGTTGATGATGATGATAATTGTTGTTTAAAGGGGCCTAACATCTAGATTATCGGCCCCTAATGGTCTGGGTGATAGCGAAAATGTCAATCAAGTGGAAACCAGAACGAAAATTAAGAGGAGAGGAAAATACTTACAAAAAGGAACTCAGATTGAAACTACTCACAAAATGGAGAGCCATAATACTTACAAAAGGGAATTTAGAACGAAAATACTCACAAAAGGAATAGATTGAAAAATACACACAAAATGTAGGTTAAGTTCAAAATACATACAAAATGCAAATGAGATTGAAAATACGTACAAAATGCAATTGAGATTGAAAATACGTACAAAATGCAATTGAAGTTCAAAATACTTACAAAATGTAATTGGAATTGAAAATACACAATGCAATTTGGATTGAAAAATGCACATTTCAGATTCCAAATAATCACTAAGTGCAATTGATATTCAAAATACTTACAAAATGTAATTGAAATTGAAAATGCTTACAAAATGTATGGTAGATTCAAACCCTGGATAGTACTACATCCTCAAGGGTTCACAGGTGGTGAGTTCGGGAGTTGGCGACCCTGAGTGATTCCTGAGCTGGGTCCGGTTATTTCCCCTCTTTCCATTGCCTTTGGGCGGACCCTCTCCTATTCCCTTTCCTATCTGCCGTTCATGGTTCTCCTTCTTTCTAAGTCCCGCAATCCTCATTCTCCGAGGGGTTATTTATTTCCCCCTTCTATTATTTCCCTTTTCTTCTTCTAGTGGGTAATTTAAGCTGTAGTTAGTTTTAGTTGTAAATTTATCGATAGATTTAATGATGATGATAATTGTTGTTTTAAGGGGCCTAACATCTAGGTTATCGGCCTATGATGATTTGGGTGATCGTGAAGATGATAATGAAATGTAAACTATAACTAAAACTAACTACTGACTTATATACTAGAAGAAGAAATGGAAACCAAAAGGAGAATAAGGCAAATAAAGGACAGGAGGATAACAAATGCCCTCAACCCTGGAAGAATGCGGATTGAGGGACTTGGAAGGAAGGAGAGCCATAAAAGGCAGATAGGAAAGTGAAAAAAGAGAGGGTCCGCCCCACAGGTAATGGATAAAAGGGGGAAAATCGGACCCAGCTCTGGAATCCCTCGGGTTCGCCAACTCCCGAACTCACCAGCCGTGAGCCCCTGAGGGTGTAGCAATATCCAGGGTGTACCAGAAGTTGTGGGGCCACATACACCCTGCCTCATTGAGGGCCTTGAGCAGAAGGCAGGAGATAACAGGAAAAGAAAAAGAAGGCTGACCCCTCGCAGAAGGAGGGAATCAGAAAGAATGAGACAAGGGCCAATTAAGGTGGGAAAGGAAGATACTCCCTAGGACTCGGATACCCTAATACCGTCGGGGTCGGAAGAGAACAAGAGTTGGTCAAGTGAGGTCGACAGGAAAGAGGACGGAGAGGAGCCGGGCACAAGTAAGTGGAAGCAATGCCGGACTCAGCTGGGGTCCCGTGGTCGCCAACCCACGTACCACTAGTTGTGAGCCCCTGGGGGGATAGATAGTTGTAATTATAGGTTCATTTTCATTTTTCATGATCACCCAAAGCATTAGGGGCCGATAACCTAGATGTCAGGCCCCTTAAAACAACAATTATCATCATCATCATCATCATCATAAAAAATATTTTCTTGCGTCCTAAGCAAGTCATCGATATGAAACTCAACAGTTTGATGCTGGCCTAAGTTGGGGTGATAGGCTCTCTCGCTAGCTCGTAAACTCGCTCCGAAGCTAGTAATTTAAATTTCCACTGAATAGGGATTGTTGGAAGAAATGAAAACGTAAAAACACCTATAGTGAGCGATGTATCTAAGATAGAGATATGGTGTCATGGACTTTTCATGCTTGAACAATTCTTACACCCATAGCATAACGATAATTTTAACGGTTTACCTAGCATAAGCATAAAGGCGCACGGACGGTAGGTTTTTATTCGACTAGATTCACGCAAATTGTTACTACCTGGATTCCTTTGGTCATAAATGAATGTTTTTCTACAGATACCTACCTCGAGAAATCGTTTACAGAATGGTGAAAACCGCATCAAAATCCATCCAGTGGTTCTCGAGATTACCCGTTACTTCCAAGAATTGGGGACTTTGTTTTGTACTACAGTATGTAGAAATATTGACAGCCTACACACTTTAAATAATAACTTTGTTATTTGCATGTTAATAATTTTGAATTTCGTAGTAATGTCCCAAGTTTAGAGTAAGTCTAACAAATAGGTTTCCTATACGATCAATTTCTACAAACTAACAAGGCGTCAAAATATAACTCACACAATAAGTCAGCTGATTGCAGTAATGCCAATGAACTCGGATTATGAATCCAATTATTCACATCGAGATATTCAGAGAGAAAACGGTTCCTGCGTTATCTTGGTTACAACAGTGATAGCACTGCTTGGGAGGGAGGGAATGAAAATAAAACACATCCATTTTCATTTGAGACTGTTTTGCTCCAGTCTAGTCTGCAAACCTCTGTTTGCGAACAAGTCACCACCCAGATTCTCTATTAGTAGTTAGCACTGCAGCCTCTTCTGCTTCGACACCTCTCATTTTAAAATCGTTAAATCATTGAATCTAAACATCGCCTCCTAGGTCTACCTCTGCTTCTCTGACCCTCTACAGCTGCACTCTAAGATAATCTCCCCCCCCCCCCCCACTCCCTTCACATGACTCCACCACACTAACATCTTCATCCAGCGTGTTCATTTCTAACGTAGCCTTTTATCTCTTCCTACCATTGCTCACATCGATTTGACCCAGCAATCATTCGTAATATCCTCGTGTCAGTTACCTTTAGCTTATAATTATAATAATAATAATAATAATATCGTATGGCTTCGAGTTACGGGTGCAAGCTATATTATTTGCGCCCAGAGGGCAGCTTGCATGTCGATTTTTGCCGTTCCTTAGAGCGCTGTGACAGTCAAGGAGAAAGGAGGAACTTTTGTGTTGAATGAAAATCCAGAGCTTATTTTGCCATTATGAACACGGCCTACTGAATTAAAATGAGTTCTTTAACATGCCAACAACGGATGACATGCGTGTCTTGATTTTTGTCGCCTTTCAAAAATCACTTTCCACAGCCAGGGGAACCTGCAAGCTTGGGGTTGGTAGTCCGACAAGATAGCCACTCACCCACCGTGCCAACCACCTTCAGCTTGTGTATCAGCTATCCTGAATCTACTGAGCAGAATACCGTAGATCGCAACTGAGAACTCACTGCATTGGCTCTATTTCCTTCCCCGTACAGTGCTACCATGCTGATAGAATACATTGCCCAAGTACTTACTGCTCCAATTCAGTTCCTCCTATCTCACATTCTATTTACTTGTGTTTCTTCCCAACCGACATAACGTTCGTCTTTGAAATGTTATCTTCATACCATACTCCCTACATTTCTGTTGAAATTCTATCTTGTAGGCTTTTAAGCTTTCGACGGAGTCCGCCTTTACTACCAAGCCATCAGCATAGGCCAGACTACTTACTTGTTAAACGGAGCATTTACGAAATCGTCAGTCTTTTCTTATTTATTTATTTATTTATTTATTTATTTATTTATTTATCGTATGGCTTTTAGTGCCGGGAGTGTCCGAGGACATGTTCGGCTCGCCAGAGGCTGTAGCTGCTTCAAGCGGACACCCATGGGGTGAGCTACAAGTTCCGTTCAATTTCGAGTAGTTCCAACTTTCGCTACCAGATGTCACTGATACTGATACCTAGTTGGAACTTTGACAGAGCGTTCCAACGAAATCTAACCTAGACATTTAACTTCACACAAGTTTAGTCTGTGGAAAGATCTTTAACATGCCATAAATCTATGACATAGGCCGCCGGCTTTACTTCCTCTCCGAAGGAAGGCATACTGAAGGATTTTTAACGATCTTAAAAAGTCCAACGACTTCGGCCGGGTTTGAACCCGCTATCTTGGGCACAGCAGTTCAGCATGCTACCGACTACGCCACCGAAGCCGATAGTATTTTCTTTAACACACCTATATGTTTGGGGAAAGGCTCTAAGACTGCGGCAGGTAGAGAGTTCCAGTCATCAATGGCACTGTTTACGAAAGAATATTTACCATAATTTGTACGCTGTGGTCGGCCCTTGACTTTCAAAGATGATGATGATGATTAGGGTTCGGAAGTTTTAAGACCTAAAGAAGTACAAAATATGCAAGCAAATATGCCCTAAAAACTAGCTAAATATGACCTAAAAACAATAAAATATGACCTAAAATACTACGAAATATGACATGAATTTTTAGGATAGGTAGAGTATACAGTAAACATCTTAAGTGCCAAAATGTGATCAGCGATAATACACCAGACACATTTAATCATACAAACTGACAGAGAGCTACAGTACATTAAAATGTTCAACATTCATTCAATATCATAGCCTTGAGATGCAGTTCTTGCTCGGTTTTCCTAAATGAAAACAAAAAAACCGAAGTAGGCTATTAGTATGCTTTATGATACATGTCGGCGTAAGTTAGAAGACACTGCCTAACAGGAAGTTTATTGCGCCTTCTTGGAATCAGGTTTTCTAAGCCTGCCATCTGCCTGTTCCGGGAAAAGAAAGAAAAATACATCTACTACACTATTCGGAAATCCTGTGTTTGAAACTCGACGCACATAACACGTACCTTGTTAACGACGCCTCAATTTAAAACAAAAATGCTGAAATTATAACCAAATATGTCCTTATATCACTAAAATATGACCAAATATGACCAAAACAATAAAATGGCCGAAATATGCATTTATAGGCAACATCAAATTGCTTTAAAAGTGGTCAGGGACCCGTCATTCAAACTTATTTTTCAGATTTCGGTCAAAATGAGCTCAGGAAAAAAATATGACTTTTCCTTAACATCCGAACCTTAATGATGATGCTTGTTGTTTTAAGGGGCCTAACATCTAGGTTATCGGCCCCTAATGATCCTTGTGATAGCGAAAATGTTAATGAAATGGAAACCAGAACGAAAATTAAAAGAGACGGAAAATACTTGCAAAAAGGAACTCAGATTGAAACAACTCACAAAATGTTCTGACAAAAGGGAATGTAGAACGAAAAGATTCACAAAAAGAATCGATTGAAAAATACCCACAAAATGCACGCTAGGTTCAAAATACGTACAAAATGCAATGTAGAGTCGAAATACATACAAAATGCAACTGAAATTCAAAATACTTACAAAATGCAAGTGAGATCGAAAATGCGTACAAAATGCAATTGAGGTTCAAATTACTTACAAAATGCAATTGAAATTGACAATGCACAATGCAATTCAGATTGAAATATCCCAGTTCGAATCCAAATTATTCACAAAGTGCAATTGAAATTCAAAATACTTACAAAATGCAATTGAAATTGAAAATGCTTACAAAATGTACGGTAGATTCAAACGACTCATTTGGATTGACAATACTTACAAAATGTAATTTAGATTTAAAATACCCACAAAATGCAATTGAGAATCAAAATATTTGCAAAATGCCCACCAAACAAAATGCAATTTTGATTTAAAATTCTTGCGAAATGCGGTTTTGGTTGAAAATACTTACAAAATGCAATTGAAATTCAAAATACTCACTAAAATGCCCTGGACCTACATTGAAAGACTTACTAAAAAGCAATTTAGATTGCCAATCTTTACAAAATGCAATTGAGGTTGAAAACAATCGCGAGAGGTAATTTAGATCGAAAAAACTTACAAAAATGCAACGTAGATTAAAAATACCTACAAAAAATCGCTAAAGGGAATTTAGATACATGGGAACCAAGTAACAAAAACAGTGCGGGAATCTTAAAGAGAAAAGGAAATATAATGAAAAGATAACAAGAGGTCTGACCCCTCGAAGAAGGAGGGATCAGGAAAGATCAGACAAGGGCCAATTAAGGCGGGAAAGTGAAAGACTCCCTAGGCGTCGGATACCCTAATACCGTCGGGGTCGGAAAAGAACAAGAGTTGACCAAGGGAGGTCGACAGGAAAGAAGACAGAGAGGAGCCCGGCACAAGTAAGTGGAAGCACTGCCAGACTCAGCTGGGGTCCCGTGGTCGCCAACCCACGTCCAACAAGATGTGAGCCCCTGGGGGAAACTTTCAAAGAATACCAGACCTCTAGCACTTAAAGGGTTAAGCATGAGAACTATGTTACTGTATACAGTACAAACAAGAGAATGTCCCAAGCCGTGCGTCACGAGGGTATTACTCTCTCTCTCTCCTTCTTGATGCTAATTGAGGAAACATAGTTCATATTACCCCATGAAAGGTTGTTCATATATTAGCTCTCCTCCAGGCGTCCAGTTCATAGTGGTGAAGACTGTGGTCAGAGAAACATCGTGTCTTAGAGTGTTCTGTATATTCCTCCTCAGAGGTAAGTGATTATCATACATTCATTTGAAAAGGGTACTGTGCCCGTTTAGACCGGAGTCCGCACGACCACATATGCATTTTACCAATAATCAGTCAGCACGAGAATCAAAATATCCCGGAGCGCCAGATGGGTTAAAGCAAATCGCAAAAACGACATCAAATTTATAAAAATGCTTTGCTGATTTTTGGCTCAATGCAACAATAAGGATAGAAGGAGATTTAATTGGGTGAAACACATCTGGTAAAATTATCTCAGTTTATTTAAAGTTAAAATCTGACTGCAAGAATAATGCTCAAAGCATCAACATCCACGTGTGGCGATCCACACTCTTATTTACACACAATATACAGAAATCTTCCAAACACATTTGACAATCTTTTTGAAAACACAAGTCCGATTGTTAGTCCTGTGGACTGTGTTCCAAAATTATTAACATTTTATTCCAGTGCAAAATGAATTGTCCATACTGGAAATAACGTCGATCACTGTTTGACTATTTACATGATGTTAACACTCGTAGAATAAATGTTTATAGAATTTCTTAAACTTTCATTTGTTTTCCAGTTTTCCAAAATATATCGTTGAAACTATTATTATCATCGTAGCAACACAAATTATTAACACATATTAACAACATCTGAAAAGTATTTTACCATTGAGCATAGCATCGAAGAACTGTGCGAAGCACAACAACAATTAATTGTTCTTCTGACATTAAACATTCGAGAAGTGACTCGATTATGAACTTCAAGTTCCAAACAAAATATATGATTTCTGAATCATTAACTTGATCAATAAATGGTTGAACCATTCAACTATTAGATTTTCCACTTGGAATTATTATGAAAAAAATGTTTATATTTATGGCCATTTCTAGCAACTTTCACAACTTGCAATTCTTCGACAGAATGCGGAAATAAGAATTGTAGTCTTATAATGAATTCATTTAGTTCATGGCACTAGGATTGAAAATATCCTTCAAATTATTCGTGGTTAAAGAATTATTTTAAATTGGCAGTGGCCCATTCTACTATTTGTGTAAGAACACAATATTATAACAACAACAACAACGGCAAAGGTCTTCCTCTGAAGAAGAATAAACTACTATCATGACAAATCCGGGTTCTAGCAAAATCAAATTCTAAATGGAATTCGTAAACAAGGTTGAAATAAGAACTGATGGTTTCAAAGAAATAACCTTCGGGTTATTCATACGACGAAATGTGTGGCTCCAATACTCCTACTATAAACCAGAGCCATCGAACCTGCTATTTGATTGATGCTCGAAAAAACCTTCATTCCTGCGACTTAACATGCGCACCTGGGAATGGCATTACAACTATTCCACACACATAAATTATCTTCCCAAAATTTATACAATAAATCAAGCCTCTGCTTGTTATCAACACTGGAAGATTAATAAACTTACAAGTTTATTTTATTTTACCATTCAGTTCAACCCGTGATTTTACCATACTCATGAAAAGCTTCATTTCACTTTCGAAGTGTATTTACGTCATGATTTTATATAAATTCAAAAATATCCTATTTGATACAAATATCAATTGCTTCCCGTTTCATGCCTCTCCGTGTTATCTGAAACATATACTTTGCTCATTGCAAATATCAACTGTTCAACCAGAACTGAAATGTTGGTTGAATGCGGGCTTGCGCTAACCACTCTCCTTCGTAAAATCTCCTGTTCCGAACTAGAAATGTTTCAACTACTTCATAGGCTCTTTCTCAATACATATGATTATTATAAAATATAATATCCAAGAATTATTTAGAAAAATTACGAAAATTATTATTATTATTATTAGTGGATTATTATTATTATTATTATTTCAAATATGTTGAATTATCATCTCATCATGTGAGAATCCACATGTTCGAACCTTCGAATATGGAAAAAATATCCATTCCTCAACAAAAATAAATTTAACTTTTACAGTTACATCGGCTGATTACCGTGATTTCCCAAAAATATGAAAAATTCAAATAAATGCTCAAAATGCTCGGTCATCGATCCTAAACTGTTCTGAGTGCTGAAAATGCTCAGAATAAATCTAACAAGTCTTGCGTAAATCATTACAAGCTTTAAATACGACGAAAAAAAATGTGTTGGTCATCTGCAGAAAAAATAGTTTGTTCCAATTAGCTAAGCATAATATAATTCAAATGTGGCTTACATTTCTTGATGGTCTTGAAGTGTAGTAAACCTGGTCCATACCAGATTTATCCGTAGATATGCCCTATCGGACAAGCACGTATAATCCTTGTATCGGCCGCCATTGTAGACCCACAAATCGTCTAGTCAGACATAGTGGTAGTATTCTTCGACGTTTTAATAAACTGTGGTTCCATTTTAATATGTGCTTCTAACAAAGCCATAACAGTTTGTTTGAAACTAGGGTCAGATCTAAGTGATCTCTTCTTAAATGTGTCAGTTGTAACCTAACTCACTGTAATCTCATCAGTACAAGAAAAACGTTGACAGTCTAAGCAGTTAACGGCTGTTCTGAAGATCGTTCCCTGGGCATGGTTTATTAATATCACCATCTGCCATGCGCTAGACAACTTGCAGTTTCCCTTGCGTAGACTAATGAACGCCACCGTTATAGACTATTCTTCAATGTACTGACGGATTGAAGTGGTTAAATAGTTACAAAATATGAAACTGACTTCAAATGGATTTAAACATCCAAGTATTAATTTACTATTGGACTGTGACAATATACTATTTTCTAGACCAAGTCTAGCATATGTCCTTTAAGAAATATAAATATTTCCACCAATGTCTGTAGAAAAACAATCACCTCAGTGATTCTCCTCACCAGAAACTTACTAAGTTCCAACTCGTTTGCGCAGCACTTCTCGTGACTATCACGATTTGAAAAGTACTTCTTCGTAGAGGCGGCAACCATGTGCCTTGGCTCAGCGTAGACGCAACTTGTTCGCCAAGTGCTTGTGATGAAGTGAGCTACCTAAGCCTGCTCCAGCTTGCTTTTATACAAAAACGGTCAGGGTCACGCGTCATCGCCTGATATCTAGAAATCCTCATATCTCTTGAATCCCTGGTCCGATTTACTTGATATTAATTGCATTCTCTTTTATTTGGCCGTGCCAGTAATCTGATCCCAGTCTCAAGTCTCTGCTCCATAGTTAACTATTTAATCAATAAATAGTCTCCACCTCTGCTGTTACTCGCTACGTCATTTACCATCCAACTATCGGTAATTTCCTTCGAAAGGCTTCGAGAAGCAATGTAGCGCGATATTCAAATATCTGAACTTTCAAAAGCTGCTACAGCCTTTCCCTTGATATCTAGGTGTCTGAAACTTGGAATACCCATTCCTAGATTTGGGCACAGTACAGCTCCGGGTTTCTAATTCAAGAGATATCCCAGTCTCAGACATTATTTTTTTTATATAAAGGAAACATTCAGAGACAATGAAAATATACGTTCAGGCAGTTAAGTTATTATTACGGCTCGGATGTTTAGGAAAAATCGTATTTTTTTCTTTGCCTCTTTGATGCCCGTTTGGTTTCTGATGCAAATCAAGTGATTATCTGATAATACAGTGGTTTTCATTCGTCATATAAATGCATATTTCGAACATCCTCAACTTACCGAACGGGAACTAGTGTATACTGAGCACTTGTGTCGTTTAACTAATACGTTTTTTTTTCTTTCGAAAACCGATTTTTTGGTATCAATTTAGGGTAAAGCGAGGGTGCTGGTCACGAATATATTATTACTGTTGCACCCATAGTAATATTTCTTACTTCAAAGTGCAACAATCGAAGAAAGTGAAAATTGTCGTACACTCTTGTTTTTAAATCAATTATGGGTAAACGTGAATATAGCAACGTTTTGGCACACACCGTGCAATGCTTAGAAACTACTGTGCATGGCCGTCCATTAGTTTACCTGAAGCTGCTATTGACGATTAGCATCGTGGAATGTGATACGCTATGTATTGTGTATATTTTTGACAATTTCTTCTTTGAAAAGCTGTGTATTGTATATTTTTTTATAACACTAATAGTATATTCGCCGGCCCCGTGGTGTTGGTGTAGCGCACCAGCCTCTCGTCCTGAGGCCCCAGGTTCGATTACCGGCTCCGTCAGGGATTTTAAAAACTGACGTGAGAGCTGGAACGGGGTGCACTCAGCCTCGTGAGGATAACTGAGTAGCTGTCTGACAGTGAGACAGCGCCCCGATCACGAAAACCAAGATTAACGGCCGAGGGGATTCGATGCGCTGATTACTCGTCACCTCAATATCTGCAGGCCAAATGGCTGGACAGCGGTCGCTTGGTAGGCCTAGGCCTTTCACGGGCTGTATAGTGCCAGGGGTTATTATTATTATTATAAATAATAATATATTCACGATCAACACCCTCGTTTACCCGTAATTGATTTAAAAACAAGAGTGTGTATGACAATTTTAACTTCCTTCGATTTTTGCACTTTGAAGTAAGAAATTATTAATTTGGGTGCAAAACTATTAATATATTCGTGATCAGCACCCTCAATTTACCCTACATTGATTCCAAATAATCCGTTTTCCAAAAAATAAATCGTACCAGCTAAACTACACAAGTGCCGTATACTGAAAATAACCACTTAAACATGAATATTCAGAAAATTGGAATAAATCATTTAGGTAACAATTTAATCTCGAAGCGATTTATAATTTAAAGAAGAAGTTCCGTGACGAACTAAAGAGCCTACTTTTCTTAAAATTTAAGATTCATGACAATGATTAATCTATATGGATCTATCTAGAATAATGACGAAATTAAGTTGGTATTATCGAAATTTCTAATTATTTCCAAATATTGTATACCTGGCATAATGTAGCCTAATAGAGAACTACAGTTGGCAGCCCTGGGTAACTGAATATATTCTTAGTTCCAGCTCTTTTAAGGTACAGAATACAAAATTTGGTTGAAGTCCAATGGATAGCATGGACGTTACATGCAGTTAAACATCGGATCTAACAGTGCGCGTAAAATCATGTTGGCAACAATGACATACATGTATTGGTCAGAAATAATCTGAAATAATATGATCTATTGTTGTGTCAATTTTGAATGAAATCCATTTGTTAGTATAGAAGTTACATGCATTTTAAAATTGGACCTATCAGCAAGCTTATAATGATGTTGGTAGCACTGACGTATATAAGTAACTCCAAATTAACATAGAATATCAGGTACTATACGCGTGCATAGTTTAAAGCTGTCGGCTTGCATACTTTCTGATATATGGGTATTTGGATTTTAAAGAATGAGAGCATTTATTAACAGTTGACAGCCCTGGTGGCTCTTAAGAATACGCTCAGTCATATCTGTTTATGTACACATAGCACATACGAAATTTGGTTGAAATCCAATTCATAGTGTAGAAGTTATATGCATTTAAAATTTGGACCTATCAGCAGGCTTATAATCAGTTTCGCAACACTGCCATACATGAAAATGAAAATCCACAGCCTGCTTCCAGTCTCCGACAGCGTCAGGAATGGAATGAATGAAGCCCCCATCTAGCGGCGAGGATATGAACTGTGCCGGCTGCCGAGGCCTGACGCACTCCTCTGGGGCAATGATTAAATGAATGACAGATGAAATGAAATGATAGTGGAGAGTGTTGCTGGAATGAAATTATGACAGGGAAAACCGGAGTACCCGGAGAAAAACCTGTCTGCCTCCGTTCTGTCCAGCACAGATCTCACATGGAGTGACCGGGATTTGAACCACGGACCCAGCGGTGAGAGGCTGGCGTGCTGCCGCCTAAGCCACGGAGGCTTCTACTGCCATACATGGCCTCCTCTAAATTAAACTGCAAAATTATTATCTATACGTGTGCCAATTTTGAAATATCTCCCATTCATACCTTCCAAGATATCCAACATGGAGCTCAAATTTCAATTGAGATTTTCCAGCAGTTGGTAGCACTGACATCATTTTAAAATATGGCCGTGAGATATTCAGATATAGATCTTTACTCCTACCAAATTTTGTTTCGATTGCTTCAGCCGTTTAGGAGTTGATAGGGGGGGGACACACTCACAGCCAGACAGACAGACAGACAGACACACATTTGCCCGATCTCATAAGTCTACTTTTTCCTCATTTTTGCAAAATGTGAAAAGTAGGCTAAAACGGCCATTTTTAAATCAGTCATTTTCAGGTCATGCTTTGTCATTATTGAGTCCTATTTCGTTATTTTTTAAGCTCATATTTGCTGGCATATTCGGGCTATTCTTAGGTCTTAAACATCCGTGCCCTAGTTATTATTAATGTTCTAAAGAAACGGTTTCGGTCACATTATGACGTCCATCAGGAATTCTATTATTTAAATCACTCCGCATTGATGTGCTTAAATAGTTTTTTTAAAAGATTTATGTTCGACCGTCACTATTATGTGTCAGAAAACTGTATCATAATGATGGTCATTATAACACTGTTTTTAATTACGATACAGTTTCTCCAGCCAATCAGAGCTCGTTCATTGACCAATTAGGTAACGATACCTTCGCGCATGGGCTCAAAATCCAACATGTCGGACATAAACACAACATCGAACTATAATAAATTACCGACATGGAATACGCACCGTCCATATGTTCGCGTAAATAAACTGGCGAATATGAGACAAGAAATAGCACTGTACCTTAATATCATCAACCCTAATTTCTACACAGCCTTCAAACGACTCCGGTGACAATATTACTGAGGGACGGCAGATGTAAACTTATGGCCTGCATAATATGGCATTGCAAGCACACAGAGCGCATGCGTCGGTCGTTCAGAGATCTTGAAAGACAGAGAGATGTCTCGCGCTCGCTCTCCGATAACAAAATTCTTGTGGCTGACTCTCAACAGATATTTATGAATATTTATGTTAAAACATATAATAAAGTTATAATTATCGTCGAACATAAACAGTCGTATGCAACTCGCCTATAATGGTAATTAAGACACTCGTATGGAAATTATAAAACTCGCGTACGCTCGTTTTATAAAAATACTCGTGTCTTAATTATAGCCATTATAGGCTCGTTGCATAATGTACTAGTATGTTCCAACCTTACTATTATATGTCAGAAAACTATACTATAATGAGGCCCATTATAACACTATTTTTCATTATGAAACAGTTTCTCCCACCAATCACAGCTCAAGAAACAGTTGTTTGACCAATTAGATAAGGATAGCATCGCACCTGCACTGAGTTCCACGGCCTTCTAATTTAAATTTCACTGCGTGGCCTAGTGTCATAGTAGGGTAATCGAGGAGGCCATGGGCAAATACAAGGCATTCTCTGCGTCTCATGCGCTCTGTTCAGTACATCAAACTGGCGAAATCTCGACAGATATTTATGAATATTTATGTTCGAACATAAACAGTCGTATGCAACTCGCCTGTAATGGTAATTAAGACACTCGTATGGAAATTATAAAACTAGCATACGCTCGTTTTATAAACATACTCGTGTCTTAATTATTGCCATTATAGGCTCGTTGTATAATATACTATAAAATAACCACCTGAATCAGAAAACAAAACAAAATTCTAATCCTAACCACATTGCCAAGAGAAGTCCTTTCTTACCACGTCGTGTTCTTTTGCATGCTGCCGTTTTGATTGGCTTTATCTTTTAAGCATAAAAAGGCATCGTCATTGATTATACACAGAATGGTGAAGTATTGTAATTCCATGTTTGTCGTCTCAAGCTATTGAACATTGCTTAAAACGGGACTGCGAATGCACTGTCTACTGGATTCTTCATACATCTTCATTAACATTTGCAGGCCGAATACTAGGCTATCACCGTTACCAACTACTTTATTTTGATCTATACCTTACTACCTATATAATTATATGGTGCACCATATTAGGTTAAATAACCATTTATATTTCAGAGATACGCCTTATCATAATTTAATTATGTTAATGCTTTACGTTTGGCTGATGAACGGGACAAAACTTGTTAATTAGTCCCTGAAACATGTACCAAGAACAATGTTATTAATAATTATTTTCATTAAAATACCGGCATTGATTCAGGCGGGTATATAAATCTTTAAAAAGAAACTCCATCAGCAATGTATAACGAATATTTATAAATAGAAACAAGTATGAAGTTTCAAGTTCGTGAAATAATATGATAGAGGTAAAATAATAATTTTCTAAATGTTGTGAATTGAAAAAGATCAACAAGTAAAAGTTACATTTATAAAAGAGGTGAGATTCAATAATATTTCTAAAATATTTTTTGTCTAAATTATTTAAACATAATATAATCAGAACTGTTACACATTTTGATTAATATGAAAAATATTTCTCCAAAAGCAGCTCGATCTACCTCTAGATGATGATGATAAATGTTGTTTTAAGGGGCCTAACATCTAGGTTATCGGCCCCTAATGTCTGGGTGATAGCGAAAATGACAATGAAAATTAAGCTGGACTCGAAATACTTACAAAATGGAACACAGATTGAAATGACTCACAAAATGTAGAGTGGAAATACTTAAAAAAGGTAATCTAATTTAGAAGGAAAATACTCACTCAAGGAACTTAGATTGAAAAATACGCTCAAAATGTAGTTTAGGTTCAAAATACTTACAAAATGCAATGTAGATTCGAAATACTCACAAAATGCAATTGAAATTGAAAATACTCACAAAATGCAATTCAGGTTCAAATTACTTAAAAAATGCAATTAAATTGAAAACACACATTGCAAGTTTGATTGAAAAAGGCCGGTTCAGATTCAAAATACTCACAAAGTGCAATTTCTACGTCTAGAGTTCCTGTATCTATTTATAAATATTAATTACACATGAAGGTCACAATGTGACCAAAACCGCTACTTAATAATAATAATAATAATAATAATAATAATAATAATAATAATAATAATAATCTTATTGACTGAAGGTATATTTCCGCTTTCTCACAAACTTTGTCAATAAGGTTCATTTTCTAGACATGGCTATTTTCCTGTCTCTACGTAAAGGGAACATTATTGTTGTTGTTGTTTCAGTCTTCGGCCTTTTGGCCGGTTTGATGCAGCCGTCCACTCCTCCCAGTTCAGAGCTAATCGTTTCATCACTACATAGCTACCACACCTTACATCAGAGACAATCTGTTTAACATATTATAACCATGATCTTCCCCTACAGTTCTTGTCCTCGACCCTTCCTTCAAAAATTAAGTTTGTTGCTATTCCAGGGCACTGGCTTAACAATGAGGGGGGGATGATTAGGGGGATCAATCCCCCGCCCTCCAGAGCCAAATAATTAAACAAATATATGATGAAATTTTATTTTTTTTAAGCCGATTTTCGGATTGTTAACTAACGATTGGATTCTGTTCCTTTATAATTTGTTGGTTGGTTGGTTCCTCAGTTTAGGGGCTGCGACGACGCGGTCATGTAGCCCCGTGTACTTTGGGTGTGTGTACAATCTGTCTGATAACCGGTGTGGGGGCGTGGTGGCTCAGCGGTCTAGCTGTATGCCTCTCACCAAGGCGGTCCGGGTACGATTCCCGGTCAATGCATGTGAGATTTTCGAAGTGAGATGCCAAGTCCTGTGGTTCGGATTCCACGTAAAAAGGAGGTTCCATGGCTCATGATCTCGCGATTAACGGTCACGTTAAACTACAAGCTTCCTTTTTTGATAACCGGTGTTAATTGTGATGGATGTATTAGTGTGTGTTGTTTGAGATTCAGATAGGACTGCAGACTATTCATTTTTTCGAGTAGTTCCTTTTGCTACCAAATGCTACCATCTACGACACCTAGCTATGGACGTGGCTACTAAATGGCATCGCAGTAAGCACCTGGCGGCGAACGTTGGAACTAATATAGCGTTATCAAACTAACCTACAGATTTTAGCTTCCACAAGTGTATTTAGTGGAAGGTTCTTTTAGATGCCATACATTTATGACATGGGACCGCCAGCTCTACTTCTCCTCCGAAGGAAGGCATACTGAGGGATTTTTAACGCTCTTAAAAAATTCGACGACTTCCACCGGGTTTGAACCCGCGATCTTAGGCATAGAAGCTCAGCATGCTACCAACTACGCCACCGAAGCAGCCTTTGTAATTTTAAAACATTTATCTTTACTTGTGTAAAATATTTAGTTAGACCGCACATTGAGAAGTGCAAATGCTATCGAGATCAATCGTGTAGTTCTGCTTTCATTGATTGCCCTATTTTGCCCCCCGCAAAATGCTAAAACACACGCAGGACCAAAACAGAAAGCAAAATTCAAAAGCAAAAACCGAAAACAAACAAAAACAAAACGCAAAATTCAAATACAAAAGCAGACAAAAAACACAAAAGCAAAAAGCATCATTCAAAGTAAAAACTGAACACAAGTACAAACCTAAAAACAAAAAACACAAAGCAAAATAGCAATATTCAAAGACGAAAGCAGAATACAAACACAAAATCAAAAGCAGGAAAAAAAACACCAAATCAATAACAAAAAGGCAAAATTCATAAACAAAAGCAGAAAACAATACGAAACAAAAAAAGCACAAAGCAAGAAGAAAAAGGTAGAAAGCAACAAACACCTAACGAAACACAAGCTAATTCAGAAACAAAAGCAGAAAACAAACGAACCCAAAAGCCAAAAACACAAGGCATAATGAGAAATGCAAAAAACAACAAACATAACACCAAAAACTCAATTAGTTGAGATTTGACTCGGCTAATCCCCCTTCAGAAGTGATCGCGTTATCCGCTTTTTAAGTAAGAATGTGTTTAGGGTCAGCAATCTAAAGTTTCTAGTGTACAATGACTCAAAGATTTGTTTCTTCTGAATGTTGAATATTTGTTTTTCCGCAATTTTTGTTTATATTATAAATTAGTTTATTTTTATTTTTTGTTTTATTAATTTTCGGTCTTTTCAAACTTAGGTGTCCTCCTCTAAATTTCAAATCCCATTATAAATTTGTATACTCTAATCTGTGTTAAGAGGGGCAGATGACCTCGTAGTTCCGCCCCTTAAAACAACCCCTCCAGAAGCTACCATAGTTGCGCCACTGGTGTGTGTGCTAGCATTGATCAGTCAGTTGAATCGCGTGTTAAAGTTACTTTATATTTGACGATGTCGAAATGTAAATAATATATGTCAGAAAACTGTATTATAATGAGGGTCATTATAACACTATTTTTCATTAAGAAACAGTTTCTCCCACCAACCAGAGCTCAAGAAACAGTTGTGTGACCAATAAAGTAAGGATAGCATCGCACCTGCGCTGACTTCCACGGCCTCCTATTTAAAATTTCACTGCGTGGCTAGTGTCATAGTGGAGTATTTGAGGAGGTCATGGTCAAATACAAGGTATTCTCTGCGTCCCATGCGCTCTGTTCAGTACATAAAACTGGTGAAATCTCGACAGATATTTATGAATATTTATGTTCGAACATAAAATAGTTATAATTATCGTCGAACATAAACAGTCGTATGCAACTCGCCTATAATGGTAATTAAGACACTCGTATGGAAATTATAAAACTCGTGTCTTAAGTATTGCCCTTATAGGCTCGTTGCATAATGTACCAATTACGTTTAAGACTATAGACTTCAAATGTTTAACTGTCAATATCCCAAGCTGTTAGTATTTGACTTTGACGGACCTGCTGAGTGGATGCCGATTTGCATATTTCCTGGCGAGATACAGCAAGAAAATACAGATTTCATGTCATTGTAAAATTATGTTCAATCTTCGAATTATTATTATTATTATTATTATTTGCGTTTCGTTTTCGTAGTCAGTTGACCCTCCAGGTAGGCTTTTCCCACAGACTCAGGGAAGGTTCCCGGCTCTGTCACGAAATTTGAAAAGTGGTATGAGGACTGGAACGGGGTCCACTCATCCTCGGATGGTCCAAATGAGTAGAGGGGGTCCGATTCACACCTCAGCCATCCTCGAAGTGGTTTTCCGTGGTTTCCCACATCGTCTCCAGGCAAATGCCGGGATGATTCCTAACGTAAGGCCACGGCCGCCTCCTCATACTTCCTTGCCTATCCATCCCAATCTTCCCATCACTTCCCTCATAAGGCCCCTGTTCGCTTTGCAGGCGAGGCCGCCTGGGCGAGGTGCTTGTCCCATCTCCCCAGTTGTATCCCCCCCCACCAGATGTTTCAAGCTCCAGGACACTGCCCTGTAGTAAAAGTCGGATCCCTCGCTGAGTCCAAGGGAAAAGCCAACCCTGGAGGTTTAACCGATTTTAAAAAGAAATATTATTAATATTATTACATCATTTTTGCCCTTAAGGACAGTGTTTGAACTCTAAAACCTCACGATGACACAATTTTTACTTCTTTCCCTTCTTCCTCTTCTCTTCCCAAAATCTCTTCATCCTTTGACTGTGTTCCTGTTTCCTTTGTTCAGTTCACAATTTTCCCGTCTTCTTCCTTTCTGGTACCGGTACTATATTTTTTGTTGGTTGGTTCCTCAGTTTAGGGCCTGCGACAACGCGGTCATGTAGCCCCGTGTACTTTGGGTGTGTGTAGAATCTGTGTGATAACCGGTGTAAATTGTTATGCCTATATTAGTGTGTGTTATCTGTATTTAATTCGAGTAAGACCGGGTGACTTAGCCGTGGTCGTTACGGCATGACTGCTGGCAGTCGCTCACATCCGGGAGGCGACGAGGTTCGAATCCCCCCGCCGGCAACCTTGAAGATGGTCTTCTGTGGTCTCCCATCTTCCTTCCAGGCAAATGCCGGGGTTGGTCCCTAACTATAGGCCACAGCCGCTACCTTCCAACTCCTCGACCTTCCATTCCAACATTCCTCCCCAACGGTACTTGTAGCTCACCCATTAGGTGTCCGTCTCGAAGCAGCTACAAAACTGGCGAGCCGAACATATCCTCGGACACTCCCGGCAATAAAAGCCATACGGTACGCTAAAAAAAAAATCGAGTAAGGACCGCATACTGTACATTCTATTTTCAAGTAGTTCAACTTTTGCTACCAAACGCCACCGTCAACGACTAACTGCAGGGGCGTATACACATTTTTTTCGGGAGGGGGGGGGGGGCTGAATATCCTGGAAAATTGTGAGTATTCTCAGGGGATTGTCACCACAAAATACCCAGAAATATCAACCAATATCTTAGAGCATATAACTTCGTGTAATTATTTTAGATAAGATTCAAAGTTTATATAACCTACAATTATTACTGGCAGTACAAAAAGAGTTGTAAAATAAAACACAACACACAAATCAAATTTTATACTTAATGAACTTTCTATTATGATCTATGGAGTATGAATGGCAAATATGAACTATTTGTCAGTTTACTATGCAGAAAGGTAAACAGTTTGTTATATATATATATTTTTTTACAAGTTGATAATTTATTTCTCAAAAGTACCGTAAGTTACTGTGGAATTCACAGTTTTGCCTCACAGGGCTGAGTGTACACCGTACCAGCCCTCAGACTAGAATTAAAATTTCTTGGCAGAGCCGGGAATCGAATTCGGGCATCCGGGGCGGCAGCCAAGAATACTAGCCACTACACCACGAGTTAGTACAATTTCAATCTTAATACTGTTTTTAACTTTGCCAATAAGTTAAGATTAGGGTACAACCAAATTTACAATTATTTTATGCTCTTACCAAAGCAACACTTTCTTAATTTTTATTGTTTTTTTTCGGGGGGGGGGCCCTCAGCACCCCCCCTTATATACGCCCCTTACTAACTAGTTCTGCACTTCGTTACTAAATGCCACCACAGTCGGCTCCTGGCGACGAACGTTGGAACCTAAGAGATTTAGTCAAATCTAACCTATAATTTAGCTTCACACATGTATAATTAGTGGAAGGTTCTTTATCGTGCCATAAATCTATGACATGGGACCGCCGACTTTACTTCCCCTCCAAAGGAAGGCATACTAAAGAATTTTTAACGCTCTTAAAAAATCCGATGACTTCAGCCGTGTTTGAACCCGCGGCCGTGAGCATAGAAGCTCAGCATGCTACCAACCGCGCCACCGAAGCCGATATAATTTTTGTATACTAAAGTTTGGTTCTGAATTCTCCTGTATCGCCTGTCATTTGCCTCGTGATCCTGCCTGCCTGAAGTCTTCCTCTATTTCATGAACCCATTAGGCTATTATTATCTTTAGTTCCTAATGGATATGGTGAGTCACAATATACAAGATACGGACTTTACAAGCGGCTTCGGTAGCGTAGTCGGAAGCATACTGAACTTGTATGCCCAAGATCGCGGCTTCAAATCCGGCTGAAGTCGTCGGATTTTTTTAAGAGCGCTAAAATCCCTCAGTATGCCTTCCTTTGGACGGGAATAGTTATTAACAAGAAATGAACATCTGCCTGAATCAATGTTGTTGTTTGAGTCTTCAGTCTTTTGACTGGTTTGATGCAGCTCTCCATGCCTCCCTGTCCTGAGCTAATCGTTTCATCTCAACATAGCTACCACACCCTACATCCGAGGCAATCTGTTTAACATATTCTAACCTTGGTCTACCCCTACAGTTCTTGTCCTCGACCCTTCCTTCCATAACTAAGTTTGCTATTCCTGGGTGTCTTAGTATGTGTCCTACCAACCTATCTCTTCCCTTCATTAGCAGTCGCCAGAAACATCTCTCCTCTCCCACTCGTGTTAACACCTCTTTGTTTGTAACCCTATCTACCCATCTGATCTTCATCATTCTCCTGTAACACCACATTTCAAATGCTTCAATTCTCCTCTTTTCTGCTGCACCAATAGTCCAAGTTTCACTTCCATAGAGCGCCACGCTCCAGACAAAGGCTTTCAAAAATGACTTCGTAATACCTAAATCTATATTCGATGTCAGCAGATTCCTTTTTTGTAGAAATGCTTTTCTTGCCTGAGCCAACCTACTTTTTATATCCTCTTTGCTTCGTCCTTCACTGGTTATTCTCCTTCCTAAGTAACAGAAGTCTCCTACTTCCTCCAGCTTTTCACCTGCCAATTTGATCTCCATAGAGGTTTCTGATTTATTTCGGCTACATTCCAGTATTTTTGTTTTACATTTATTAATTTTCATCATGAATTCTTTCCGTAAGACGGAGTCCATACCATTCAAAAACTCATTCAAATCCTCTGGCTTGTCGGCCAAGATGACGATGTCATCAGCAAATCTCAGAGTTGAAATTATTTCTCCTTGAATCTTCACTCTCACTTTACATTTTTCTCTAATTTCCTTCATTGCTTGTTCAATGTAAAGATTGAAAAGTATGGGTGATAAGTTGCAGCCTTGCCTTACACCTTTCTGAATACCAGCTTCTCTCTCATGTCCTTCAACTCGAATGACTGCTGTGTGGTTTCTGTATAGATTGTAGATCACCCTCCTATCCCTGTACTTTATTCCAATCGATTTCAAAATGTCATACAATTTAGTCCAATCAACGTTATCAAAAGCCTTTTCTAAGTCTACAAAAGCCATGAACGTTCTCTTATCTTTCCTTATTCTACTATACAGATAAAATTAATTATTTAACTTGTTTACGGTACATGTTTCGGGGATTAATTATATTTTATCCCCTTCATCAGCTGTTGAAAAAAACAAAAAACAAAGCGTAGCACAGTAATAAGATACGTGTTTAAAACCTAATATGGTGCACCATAAAATTTAGGGTATAAGAATAGAATAAAATGAAGAGAAACAGGTGGTGACGGTGATTAGCTGCTCATGACAAATAGTAGTTCCTTGAAATGGTAGATCATAGTGATCATAGGTTAGTTTAAAGCATATAGCATAAGCATATCACGTCGGGTTTCTTAAAGCCGCTTTGTTTCGAAGGGCTATATTGGGATATAAGCATACATGCTCTTCATTGGTTATAGAGCTACACGGTTTGGTGAAGTATTCGTGTTACATATCTACCATTTCAAGGAACTACTATTTGTCATGAGCAGCTGATCACCGTCACCATCTGTTTCTCTTCATTTTATTCTATTCTTATAACCTAAATTTTATGGTGCACCATATTAGGTTTTAAACACGTATCTTATTACTGTGCTAAGCTTTGTTTTTTGTTTTTTCAACAGCTGATGAAGGGGATAAAATATAATTAATCCCCGAAACATGCACTGTAAACAAGTTAAATAATTAATTTTATCTGTATTGATTCAGGCAGATGTTCATTTCTTGTTAATAACTATTCTAACATATCAATACGGAACCACCATGAGTCATTTAAATAATGTAATTTGGTGGGGAAGTAAAGCCGGCGGTCCCATGTCATATATTTATGGCATATAAAAGAACCTTCCACTAACTACATGTGTAGGTTAAATTTGATTAACGCTCTATTAACTTCCAACGTTCATAGCCAGGTGCCGGTTGCGGTGGCATCCAGTAGCCAAGTTCACAGCTAGGTGTCGTTGACGGTAGCAAAAGTAGGAACTACTATTCCACAAAGAAAATTCGGTGTTTTGTCCATACGTAACCCTATTCACGGGATACGAGATAGCCTACAAGTCTTAACTTTCTCAACTAAGATATCTTGCCAGCCCTTCATGTAATCAACGTTATGACAGCACCCAGTACTTCCCGATCTGCTGTTTTGCAATCGGTAGATGCTAGTCATCTCACGGTGACTAATCACTCAGGCGATCAGGGGCGTATAATGTGGGGGGAAGGGCCCTACCCCCACCCTCCAACATTGTCTCATAAATAATATTTGTTTATGAATTAAAACATTCATAACCAATCAAATGTACCGGTGATATTTGAGTACACATCAAACATTCATCTATAGCTATTATCACTATAACATATCATAAAGCCTTTTATTCCTACGAGGCCTAAGCATAAGATCACAATTACATCGTAACTTTCTCAATAAACAACTAGGCTACATCAGTTCCAATCATTGAATTCTCGACTACGGGCTGTCTTTTAAAGAATTTGGTTTTTCATCATTAATTTAATGAAAGTTGTAACATATCTGATTTTTAGCCTATTTTCAATTTTGAAAAAATAGGCTTATGAGATCACCTTTTGTCCGTGTGTGTGTGTGCGTGCGTGTGCGTGTGTGTGTGTGTGTGATTCGTGTGTGTGTGTCCCCCTAATAAAATAGAAACGGCTGGAGCGTTTTCAATGAAACTCGGGAAGTTCATAGCACTATTCCCGGCGACCTCGACCGTGCCCTTCAAATTTTGTTACGTCTCTCCAATCCAACATGGCGGCTGTGCGAAATATTTCACTAGCATTCAATATCTCCGAAACTATTACCGATATCGCCCTGAAATTGTGTACGGTGATAAAGGGCACTACTAGAAGTTCACCTATGAGACTTTCAAAAACCTGGTGACTACAAAACCAACATGGCGGCCAAGCGAAGTTGAGATATTTAAATAGACTTTTCTCGCGATTTAACTATCTAAATGTAATGAAACTTGGTACAGCAAATGTTTATACACATTGTAATGCACTGGAGTCTAATTTAGTTCAATTGTTTACATAACCTCAAAATGGCGGCTGTGCGAAATATTTCACTGACATTCTATATCTCCGAAACTATTACAGATATCAGCCTGCAATTTTGTACGGTGATAAAGGGTACTGATACAAGTATATCTATGTATATTTCATAAACCTGGAAAGTACGAAACGAACATGGCGACCAAGCGAATTTAAAATATTTTAATAGACTTTTCTCGTGATTTAACTCTCTGAGCGCAGTGAAATGTGGTACAGTAATTGATTTTGCAGATTGTAATGCACTGCCATCTAATTTAATTCAATTGCTTACATAACCTCAAGATGGCGGCTGTGCGAAATTTTAAAATTAAGTTTTAATTTCTTGTGTCGTAATCATGCGATCGAAGTGAAAGTTTGAATAATGAACCTAGGCAATAATTGTCCTTGAATGGTACATAACTCTATGGCCTATACACATAACACTCCTAAATGGTGAGCTCCCGAAATATTTAGACGGTTCTCAATATCTGTGAATCTTTTACAGCAACCAAACTGATTTTTTTTAATTTTCATAGAGACTATGAACATACGTTCACCTTTAGGACTTTCGGGAACCTGGTGAGCACAAATCCAACATGGCGGCGACGCGAAGTATAAATATTTAAATGGACGTTTCTCGCGAATTAACTATCCGAGTGCCGTGAAACGTTGCACGTTAAATGCTTATACAAATGTTGATCCACTGGCATCTAATTTATTTCAATGGTTTGCATTATCACAAGATGGCTGCTGTGCGTAATTTTAAAATCTCGTTTTTACTTCTTGTTGTCTAATCATGCGATTGAAGTTTGAATACCACACGTACACAATAATCTTAATGTAATAGTACAAAAATAAAAATCCAACCTGGCGACCGTCTGAAATATTTAGACGGTTCTCAATATCTACGAATCTGTTACAGCAATTAAACTGAAATTTTGTATGTTGATTGTGGCAGTTAACATAAGTAGGATATATGAAAATAGGCTGTATAGTTCTTCACGGAACTACTTGTTAATCTTTTCGAGCAGAGGTGTTTAAGGGGTTAGGTACAGGTTACCATGGTAAAAATTTAACAATTATCTTTTTTTTTTCTCTTTAAAACCATAACAGTTACAACAATGAAATTTTGTGCACATGAAGCACTGGCATGAAAAGGAGACAGTCAGTCTAAAAGACTAGAATTTGTATCATTTTAAATGCTACAAATGCTGAAAAATGCTAGAAGAAAATTATCTGCATAGTACTTACCTTGCTTATCTTGTTTCAAATTACTCGCGAACGGCAAGTGCAAACCAAGGGCAAAGCAAGGTCAAGCGCGCGGGATGCCACACGTTCACCAGAGCGCGCGGGGACGTGCCCCTTCCATCCAGTCTAAAAACACATAGTGGGTGATGTATTGAAGATAGAGATATGCTCTCGCGGACTTTTTTGTAGAACTTTTCATTCTGACCAATTCTTACGCTCATAGTATATTGATATTTTTAACGGTTTGCCCAGCGTAAGCTTAAGGAGCGCACGGACGCCAAGTTTGTTTTCGACTTTTTCACTGAAATCGTTACTGCTTGGCTTCCTTGAAATTATTTTCTACCGAATCTTTCCTCGAGATATCCTTTACAGAATGGTGAAAACCGCATCAAAATCCATCCAGTGGTTCTCGAGATTACCCTTGACATCCAAGAATCGGGGATTTTTGTTTTATACTAACGAAGTAGAGATTGTCGGGGAACACATGTACCAAGCGGTACTATGACGTCACACACCTCAGTGCATCTGGGTACATTTCGTCCCGTCACCATAACGTAACGCCAGACCCCAGCGTAACGACGAAGTCGACAAGATCATTTAAAATGATAAAACAACTTTACATTCATGTCAAAAAATAATTTGGGTATTTTTTCAAAATTCAAAATGGTGGTTGTTCATCATACAAGGCTGCAGCGTTTTAGTGATAACATTTTTAGGTTCAGTTAATTTTCTTTTATTGAAAATATATTCTTCTAGAAATGCAAGTACTTTCAGCAACATATCTTAACAACAAATATTTTTACTTTTGTATTGAAAAGAAAATGTGAAAATTTTACAATACTTTTGCTACATTTTTTAAATAAACTATTTTAGAGAGAGTAATTTAGTAGATATGGTAAGCAGAAATACACACAAAAAGTTTTATTGGTGAATGTCAATTAGTTTTTTAGTTATCATTAAATCCGGTGTCAAAAACACAACTCGGAGAGAATGAGCGATAAACATCTGTGCATAAATCTTAACACAACATTAAGAGCTTCGCCTTTTAAATCATAACTCAAAAACTGCGGCGCATAATGACATATTTCTTGCACCAAAATGTTCCTAAAGGATAGGAGCATTGAATAAAAAATATTTTAAAAAATTGATATTTTGTACCTAACCTCTTAAAAGTGGTTATTTACAGTCTATTTTCCTTGACTCGCTTATCAAACACCTGAGAATACATACAGTAGGCCCTACCACTAAAACTAAATTGATGTTGTCGACTGGCATTGCTGCAGTGGTTTGCCTTGTTACAACGCTGCCGCACATTAAACCGTCTTTTCAGCCACGTCTTTCACTTCACACAACTTGCAAAACAGAACTGAACCATCTGTGCAAAAATATTCCTCTCCAAATTCCTTAATAAAGCTTCGTAACTTAAGACACGGAGATTGAAAATACTGACAAAAGATAAGAAACACAAAATGTAACTCAGAGTGGAAAACACTGGCAAAATGGAATTTAAATGGAAAATGCTCACAAAAGTAATTTAGATTGAGAATACGCACAAAATGCAGGTTAGAGTCAATGCTTCCACTTACTTGTGCCGGGCTCCTCTCCGACTTCTTTCCTGTCGACCTTATTTTCTGTCACGCAGCCATATGGCGGTATAAACGTGAGTGATACTTCCTAGCCAGAATTGCTTTTAGAAGGTGACAAAGTAGAAGCAGTGTGCATTGCAAGAGTAATCAGTGAGAAGTGAATCAACAGCAGAACGTTCGGTGATAAACGCAGTAAGTTGAAATATTGCTGTTATTTTGATAAACAAGTATTAAAGTGTGTGTGAGGTTAGAGTTGAAAACTACAAAATAACGGGCAAAGACAACAAAAGAAGGCAGTTGACCGCAATGGGGAGCGCGGAGTTCGTGAACGAACGAAGGGTGGACAGCGCAAGCAAGTGAAAGCAGACGACCCTAGCGCCCTAGAGAGGAACGGAGCAGGTGGCAGCTCGGGAGAACAATTGAAGACCGTGGATCGCAGTCAGGGTGGTGGTTGTCGCAATGCTAGCGAAGCTGACGGCTCAAAAAGAAACTGGAAGGACAGTGGCACTACTTTTTCTTCAGCGGACCACGAGACTCAGCTGACATTTTAAGCCTGCTGAGTAATACGAACCTAATCGAGGAGCTCGTGGATCGAGTTGCTAATAAGGTGATTGATAAACTAAAAGAAACAATAGATTTTAACACCCAGGTCATCAATGAACTCAGACAGGAACTTGCCAGGTGAGACGACACTATAAATCAACTTGAGCTGCAACTGAATGACCGCACTGATGAACTTGAGCAGTACCAGCGTCGAAATAACTTGAGAATTTTTGGTATTCCAGAAACTCCAGGTGAGGACACCAACAGGTGTGTAATGGATGTTGCTGCCAAGTTGAATGTGACAATCGATCCCCAAAGAATAGACCGATCTCATCGTGTAGGATTCCGGGATGCTGGAAAGAAGCGGCCAATAATAGTGCGGTTCGTGTCCTATGCAGATCGAGCAGCACTCTTCAGGTCGAAGAAATACTTAAGGAATACCGGCATAACTGTAAGAGAAGATCTGACGAAAACCCGGACTGATATTGTAAAACAAGCAGTAAGCCACTTTGGGTTACACGGTGTCTGGACTGCAGATGGCGTTGTTCTGATCCGCATTGATGACACGAGGCATCGTGTGAAAACACTCCGAGAATTGGACTTTTTGAAAAAAAAAAACCCGCTCCTCGAACGTAAAGGACCCTCATACGTGCCAGTGTGAGGGGGCTCAACTGATCAAAGTTACAAGTGTAAGCACAAACATGTAATATGGTTACTGGTGGAACTTTAACTACAGTGTCTAGCCAAAATACAAGCCGATATTATTGATTAATATTTAGAAAATAGCTTAAGTTTTAGATTTTGTAATTTTTGATATTTCTCGTTTAACAATTTTACAATAACTTTCAATTATCTTTTGCATGGATATTAGTACCAATGAGTATGATACGCATGCCTATCTTTGTGATATAGCTGATAGATTACCCAATGATTTTAAAGTAACTCACCTGAACACGCAGACACTTAAAATGCTAGAACATTTCGCAGAATTTGAATACACGTTTGTTAACTCCGGTATTGATGTAATCGCTGTTGGTTCAATAAGTCCATTACTGATTCATCTGTAACCTTGCCAGGATATAATATCTACCGCAATGACAGACAACGTAGAGAAGGGGGTGGAGTAGCAGTGTATGTTTGACAGCACATTAAGTGCCGGGTTATCTGCAAATCCCCAAATAATGAGAATTTCAGACCTGAGTACCTCTTCGTAGAGATTTGCCTGAAAGATACTAAAGTATTATTTATTTGTGTTTATAGAGCACCCCAAGTCGGTTTTATGGAACTACTATTAAATGACATGCTTTCACACATTTTTAGTTATAAATATGTAATATTAGCCGGTGATTTCAATGCCCATTTTGGGTCGGCTACATTTGAAACGAAAAACATAGTAGAAACTCTAAATACTTGCAATCTGTCGTGGCTCCCGTATCAAGATACACATCACACTGCAACCTCCTCTTCTACTCTGGATCTAATAGCATCCAACTGCAATGAGCACGTGATTGAGTTTGGCCAAACAGCTGCTTCTGGCTTCTCAGCACATGATCTCTTATACGCAGTATATACCCTGTCAACTCCAAAATATAAGCCCAGTATTCGAACTTTTCGAGACTTCATCAGGTTTAATTATGAAAGGTTTAAGGCTGATGCCATCTCAGTTCCATGGCACACTGTTCTCGAGCAGCAAACTATAGATGAGAAGGTCGAAACATTCAACACATTTTTAATTGATTTATATGATCGGCATGCCCCAGTGCGCTCAGCTAACGTGAGGCACGCACCAGCTGCCTGGATCAACACAGAAATAAGAAATCTAATAAGATCTCGAAATAGAGCCAGAAAGAAGTGCAACAGAACACAGAAACCCGAGGACATTGTAGAATACAAAAGCTTACGCAACAGAACCCAGCAAGTTATTCGTAATACAAAGATACGTTACACTTATTCGCTAATTAATTCAGCTAAAAACTCTTCGGCTTTGTGGAGAGCTATAAAAATTCTCGGTGTTGGAATATCCAGACACAAAAGCAATAACCCAACAATGAGCGCTGATGAGCTTAATAAGCATTATTTAAACGTATCAACCGTTGTAGACAGCAATAGAGTTTTGTCAACTGTTGCTAACTACAGGGAAAAATTTACTGACCGACGGGAAGAATTTCATTTTGGCTATATATACAGGGTCTTTCATATGAAGTAAGAACGGCGAGCGGCGGTTTTGTCATTCGCTGCTGAAGCCGGCTTGACCGAGCTTGTGACGCGCCACGGCCCCCTGCTGTAGTATTGAAAGTGCGCGCATAGTACAAACTTGGACCTTGTAATAAGCGTGCAGGTGTTCAGTCGCCAGTCTGAACCACAGCTGCTAACATGGTGAGACAGTTATCATTGCAACATCGTATTTTTTGTATGTAAAATTTATTTTAATTACGATTCGGCTCGGCGGGTACGTGATGCATTTGTTCAGCAATTTCCTGATGAAGTGCCACCTTCACTAGCACAGATTCACGTAATTGTAAATAACTTTGACACTTCTGGTTCAGTGCTCAATAAAAAACACAAAATAAAAAATCGGAAAATATACAGTGGCATGACTCACTCGTGTCAGCCAAAATGTGGTTACCAGGTACAATGCCTGTATAACCCAGGAAGGACGACACTTCCAGCAACTTTTATAAGGTAATATTTCATAGAGGATTGTACACACGCTTAGAGCAGGGGGCCACGGCTCACCACAAGCTCGGTCAAGGCCAACACACTAGAGGATAACAAACCCGCCGCTTGGCGTTCTTACTTTATATGAAAGACCCTGTATATATCCAGAGGACATTCATTTAGCCATATTTAGGATAACTTCAAAAGCCATAGGACCAGATCATATTATCTATTACCCTATTGAAAAGGAATATGGACCTCCTCATGCCAGTTTTATTTCATATATTTAACTATAGCCTGCAAATGGGTATTTATCCGACACAATGAAAAAAAAGCCAACATCAAAGCAATACCAAGATTCACGAACGCCTTAAACTGTAGTGACTTTAGACCAATAAGTATATTGTGTGCAATTGGGAAAGCGTTAGAACGGATTGTTTTTGATCAGTTTTATGAATATATAAATTCCAACAATATCCTAAACCCGAACCAATCTGGATATAAATCAAAACATAGTACTCTGACAGCCCTTATCAAAGTCACAAGACGCCATTCGTCTAGCAATGGACCGGAAGGAAATAACTATATTATCTCTATTCGATTTCAGCAAAGCTTTTGACAGAGTTCACCATGAGATCCTACTAGTTAAATTAAGAAATCTCGGCCTTTCAAAGTCAGTAACGAACTGGTTTAGGTCTTACCTAACAGGCAGATGTCAGAGAGTAGTCCTAGCAGATGACAATGTTTCAGAATGGTGTGAAGTAACAACAGGTGCGCCGCAGGGTTCGGTCCTTGGTCCACTCCTGTTCTCCGTGTATATAAATGACCTTCCATCTGTCCTTAAATTCTGTCAACATCATATGTATGCAGATGACCTTCAGCTATATCTACACACGGATCTGAAATCCATTCATTTGAACGTAGCTCTAATTAACAGTGACATTCAAAGCCTATCTCAGTACGCACTTGATCATAATCTAATACTTAACTTCGAAAAAAAAAAAAACGCAACCGATCATCATCGGCTATACCAAATTACTCAGTTCCCTACCTGACCCAGTACCATCTTTACAGCTTGCATCCCAAACAGTTCCGTACCAGTCAGCAGTAAGAAATCGGGGAGTTATTTTTGACTCTCGATTATCGTGGCAGGATCACACAAACATGATTCTGAAAAGGGTTGCATCGTCATTATATCAAATTAGGCGAACTTGCTTCTATTTGCCTCAAAATGTACGAAAGATACTGATACAGAGTTTGATATTACCAATATTTGACTATGGATCTATAATTTACCATGATATGGGAGAGGTCCTCAATACAAAAATGCAAAGAATGCAAAATGCTTGCTTGAGGTTTGTTCTCAATGTACCAAGAGAGTCTCATATAACTCCATTTTACGTCCAGATTGGATGGCTAAAGTTAAAGGAACGAAGACAATGTGCCATGGCTCTGACTGTGATAAAAATTCTAAAATTCAAAATTCCGTCTTATATTTACTGCACACTGACTCCCATGCAATCAGTGCATAATCGTGCGAATAGACACACTGCACAAATGCTCCAGATACCTCATCACAGAACCGAAAAATGCAAAGGTTCATTCCGTATTTCAGCTAGTATTCTCTGGAATAAATATAAATTGCACCAGTATTCAGGACTTCCTATCAGAGCGATAAAACACTCCCTTCATTGTAATCTATAAGCTATACAATTATCATGTTCAAGGTGAACGGATGTAATAACAAGAACTTCTATTGTCAACTGTATGTATAGGTTAAGTTTTTTCTTTCTTCATTTATTCTATTGTATTTAACCGCCCTCTGAATGAAGAGAGCTGCATAAAGAGGCTTTGTAGCCTCAGTGGCCTGTATAAGAGAAACAATAAATTCAAATTCAAAAATTCTCTTAGTCAACTCTTGTTCTCTTCCGACCCCGAAGGTATATCCGAAGCCTAAGGAGTCTCTTCCTTTCCCGTCTTAATTGGCCCTTCTCTCATCTTTCCTGATCCCTCCTTCTTCTAGAGATCAGCCTTCTTTTCCTTTTCTCTTTAAGATGCCCGCACTGTTTTTGTTTTGTGAATTGGCTCTCCGTGTAGACTAAATTACCGTTTGTGAGGATTTTGAATCTCAATTGCCCTTCGTCAACTATTGCGTAATGTGTGGTTGTAACTTACTGTTCCAGATCCATCATGGGTTGCAGAGTACAGTCGTGTTGCTGTGGATGTTCGCTCAAGACCGGGTCCCAAGCCATCGGAATATATCAAATGGTAAGTATCGTTTCCTTTAAGGGCTTGCGCATCATGGTCATTAGCCCCGTGCAGAAATGTTTTAACACATGGGCCAATCCGGCAAGCGCCGGAGGCGTCTGGTTATCTCATATGTATACAATAACGAAAAACTTGTTCATTTCTTTCATCAGGTGTGTTCTACGCTGCTGCTCATAGGTTTGATTGGGGCTGCAGTGCTATTGCCTCAAGCCCGTGAAGCCCGTATCAAGAGTCAGACTATTAACATCCAGTATAATTCAACCTTCGACATTCAGTATGATTCACTTGATACAAAAAGTAAGTAACATAATCGGAACTAATGGGTTCAAAGTTATTAATTACAATGCTTCCATAATTCACACGGCCACCATCCTGAAATGATAGACTACGTCTGATGACCTTGTCGTTTGAGCGCATCACGTATCCTATGAAGGTATGTTGTTACCAAATTTGGTAGAGATCGGATGATTAGTTTAGTCGTAATTTGATTTTACGTTTTGACCGTTTGAGTGGCCACCATTCAGTTTTGGTAAAGATGGCGATGATAGTCTATAAAACATGACACTGAGGTGCCCTTTGCTAGTGCTACCTCTGTACCAAAGTTCGTTCAATTAGGTTTCACCGTGTTTGAACTGATAGGGGGGAGGGGCAGACATACCAAATCACACACACCCACAGACAGACAGATAGACAGACAGAAAAACAATTTTTTGGCCCTGTGTAGATCTCATAAGTCCTCTTTCATTTTTTGCAAAATTCGATAATAGGCTAACAATACTGGTCGTCTAAGATCTATAAAACACATTGAAATAAAATTTAAAAAAATCAGCCTTTCGACGACCAGTATTTTTTTAAAAATAATTTTGGTAACAACCTTTGATATGGAAAATTTTTGAATGTAAGACTTGCATCTCGAAAGCTTCCGTGGCTTAGGCGGCAGCACACCGGCCTCTCACCGCTGGGTCCGTGGTTCAAATCCCGGTCACTCCATGTGAGATCTGTGCTGGACAAAACGGAGGCAGACAGGTTTTTCTCCGGGTACTCCGGTTTTCCCTGTCAAAAATTTCATGGGCAACACTCTCCACTATCATTTCATTTCATCTGCCATTAATTTAATCATTGCCCCGGAGGAGTGCGTCAGGCCTCGGCAGCCGGCACAGTTCATATCCTCGCCGCTAGATGGGGGCTTCATTCATTCCATTCCTGACCCGGTCGAAGACTGGAAGTAGGCTGTGGATTTTCATTTTTCACTTGCATCTCGACTTATATTTTGCCGCTGAGAACGGTCACAAAGTGGCCAAAACCGGTACTAACATTAAAAGTACATATTATTGACTTAAGGTGTTAATTTTCAGAATATATTCTTCGATAACACGTCATCTCGAAGGCTTCGATTCTCCAACGGCATGCAGCATTTATGGTCCAGGACTCAGAGCCATACATGACGATAGGAAATACCAAAGCTTGAACCAGTCAATTCTTTAATTTCTCTTTAACAGACGAAAGTCCAGTAATATCGGCCTTGTAACCTTAGTTTCTGTTTACCCAAGAAGGCAGCCTCAGTACTTGACGAAGTTTTCTTGAGTGTAGTAAATATAAGTGAAATTTAATATTTATTTTCTTCTTTTCAGCACTTGTCATCATATTGTCCGTCACTACGATCCCGGTGGCATTGCAGCTGATCTTCAGTATCATACTGGTGCATGGAGTAAATACGGTAGGTTCGAGTCCAGCTCGTGACGGGCCTTGGTAATCGTATGGACCTATGTCACTCGCACACTTTATATACTTTCGAAGAATTTGAACTTGGTAACCTTTAAGGATTTTTTTGTTGGTACTAAACTTTTCCTCTTTTTTACCATGTCTTGATGGACACAGTATTTTTATTTTAGCCTACTTTTCACATTTTGCAAAAATGAGAAAAAAGTAGACTTATGAGATCGGGCAAATGTGTGTCTGTCTGTCCTTCTGTCTGGCTGGCTGTGTGTGTCCCCCCCCCCCCCCTATCAACTCCTAAACGGCTGCAGCAATCGAAACAAAATTTGGTAGGAGTCAAGATCTATACCTGAATATCTCACGGCCATATTTGAAAATGTCAGTGCTACCAACTGCTGAAAAATCGTAATTGAAATTTGAGCTCCATGTTGGATATCTTGGAAGGTATGGATAATATTGCAGTTTAATTTCCAGGAGGCCATACATGGCAGTGTTGCCAAAATGATTAAAAGCCTGCTGATAGGTCCAATTTTTAAATGCATATAACTTCTACACTATCAATTGGAATTCAACCAAATTTCGTATATGCTATGTGTACATAAACAGATATGACTGAGCGTATTCTTAAGAGCCACCAGGGCTGCCAACTGTTAATAAATGCTCTCGATTTTTTAAAATCCAAATACCAATATATCAGAAAGTATGCAAGCCGACAGCTTTTAACTATGCACACGTATAGTACCTGGCATTCTAGAGTAATTTGGAGTAACTATTGTAAGTCAATGCTGCCAACTTGATTCTAAGCCTGCTGATAGGTCCAATTTTAAAATGCATGTAACTTCTATACTAATTAATGGATTTCATTCAATATTGACACAACAATAGATCATATTATTTCAGATTATTTCTGACCAATACATGTATGTCATTGTTGCCAACATGATTTTACGCGCGCTGTTAGATCAATGTTTAACTGCATGTAACGTCCATGCTATCCATTGCACTTCAACCAAATTTTGTATTCTGTAACTTAAGAGATGGAACTAAGAATATATTCAGTCACCAGGGCTGCCAACTGTAGTTCTTTATTAGGCTACATTATGCCAAGTATACAGTATTTCGAACCAATTAGAAATTTCGATATTACCTACTTAATTTCGTAATTATTCTAGATAGATCCATATAGATTAATCATTGACATGCATCTTAATTTTTAAGAATCTTTAGTTCGTCACGGAAATTCGTGTTTTTCTTGTTCAGGTGTAACATCTTTCCACTCGGTTGCTGTGGGGGTGATTCTGAAAAATGAAACTAAATGATGATTATGATAACTGTTGTTTTAAGGGGCTTAACATCTAGGTTATCGGCCCCTAATTGTTTGGGTGATCGTGAAGATGAAAATGAAATGCAAACTACAACTAAAAACTAACTACGAACTTATATACTAGAAGAAGAAATGGAAAACAAAACGAGAATAAGTCAAATAAAGGACAGGAGGAAAAGAAATGCCCTCAACCCTCGAAGAATGCGGATTGAGGAACTTGGAAGGAAGGAGAGCCATGCAAGGCAGATAGGAAAGTGAAAGAGGAGAGGGTCATCCCCACAGGTAAGGGACAAAAGGGGAAAAAACGGACCGAGCTCAGGAATCCCTCGGGGTAGTCAACTCCCGAACTCACCAGCCGTGAGCCCCTGAGGGTGTAGCAATATCCAGGGTGCGCCAGAAATGGTGGGGCTACACACACCCTGCCTCCTTGAGGGCCTTGAGCAGAAGGCAGGAGATAACAGGAAAAGAAAAAGAAGGCTGAAGGAGGGTATCAGAAAAGATGAGACAAGGGCCAATTAAGGCGGGAAAGGAAGAGACTCCCTAGGCCTCGGATACCCTAATACCGTCGGGGTCGGAAGAGAACAAGAGTTGACCAAGTGAGGTCGACAGGAAAGAAGACGGAGAGGAGCCCGGCACAAGTAAGTGGAAGCAATGCCGGACTCCGCTGGGGCCCCCAAACCACATTTTCTGCAGCCTTAAGTTTTTTTCCCCTCCAGTTTCCCTAAAGTCCAGGTTTCGCATCCATACAGTAACTTAAGACACTCCCAACATAGGTCTTGAGAAATGACTTTCTAGTCTTCAAACTGAGCTGATTATTTAGCAATAAGTTCAACTATCTCGGAAGGCTTGTTTTTCTACCACTATTATTTTCTTGATTTCTGACAGGCATTTGTTATTAGACGTTGCCACACTACTCAAATACGGTAAATCTGTGATTTGTCCAATTCCTTTTATGTTTGTTCTAGTTGTAGGTTCCTTTTCGTCAAGTATCATTAGTTAGTTATTGTTGTTTTAAGGGGCGGAACTACGAGGTCATCTGCCTGTCTTAACACAGATTAAAGCATACAAATTTGGAATGGAATTTAAAATTTAGAGGTGCACACCTAAATTTGAGAAGATCGAAAAGTAATAAAACAAAAGGAAAATTAAATAAATCAACTACCATTGATTTTGTTTTCTTAGTATTGATGTTTACTTTTAAGTTCTCTAAGGATTCGTTGAATATCTTTAGCATCTTACACATATCCTTTTCAGAATTAGCCAAGAGGTACTGAATATATCTAACTTATTTAAATCAATAAGTAATGTACGGAAATAATGTACATTTTTTATAATATTAATATAAATTAATAATAATCTGTTCTTGTGTGTTCATTAGGATAATGTGAAACTGATAAAATCCTGGATCATCTTCACGATGTTACACATGGTGTTGGCTGGTACTCTCTACGTAATCTTATCCATAATAAAATTCCGCAATGACGAGCCAGAGCTGGGTACTTCCTGGCTTTTCAGCTTTGTGGTGGGCACAGGTGAGTAGCATTCATCACTTCCCTCATTCTCTTAATATCACCAGTCCTATTGGTTTGATTGAGTGAAGACCAATTTGGTTTCAGGAGAAACGTAGGAACAAGAGAAGCCGTACTAAGTCTTAGGCTCATCTTGGAAAGTAGGATAAGAAAAGGGAACGTTCATGGTATTTGTAGAGTTAGGAAAGGCTTTTGATAACGTTCATTGGAGTTAGTTGTTTGACATTTTGAAAAGGATTGCAATAAAGTACAGGGATAGGAGGGTGATCAACAATCTATGCAGAAACCGGGCAGCAGTCATTCGAGCCAAAGGACTTGAGAGATAAGCTGGTTTTCAGAAAGGTGTAAGGCAAAGCTGCCACTTATCACCCATACTTTTCAATATATCCATTGAACAAGCAATGAAGGAAATTGGAGAAAATTCTAAGTATGAGTCAAGATTCAAGAAGAAATAATTCAACTCTGAGATTTGCTGCTGACATTTCGCATCTTAGCCGAAGATTTGAATGGATTTTTAAATGGTATAGATTCAGTCTTGAGGAATTAATTCATGATGAAAATCAATAAAATGTAAAACAAAATATTGGAATGCAGCCGAAAGAAATTATAAACCTCTATGGACGTCAAATTGGTAGATGAAAAGCTAAAGGAAGTAGGAGACCTTGGCTACTTAGGAAGGGGAATAACCAAGGATGGACGAAGCAAAGAGGATGTAAAAAGTAGGTTGGCTCAGGCAAGGAAAGCATTTCTACAGAAAATAAATTTGTTGACATTATAGATTTAGGTATTAGGAAGTAATTTTTAAGCCTTTGTCTGGAGCGTGGCGCTGTATGGGAGTGAAACGTAGACAATTGGTGCAACAGAAAAGAGGAGAATTGAAGCGTTTGAAATGTGGTGTTACAGGAGAATGATGAAGATTAGATAGAGCAACAAATGAAGAGGTATTAAGACGAGTGGGAGAGGAGAGATGTTTCTGGTGACTGCTAATGGAGAGAAGAGATAGGTTGGTAGAGCACATTCTAAGACACCCAGGAATAGCAAGCTTAGTTATGGAAGGGAGGATCGAGGACAAGAACACCGAGGTTAGAATATGTTAAACAGATTGCTTTAGATGTTCGGTGTGGTAGCTATGTACAGATGAAGCGGTCAAGACAGGGGGGGCATGGAGGGATGTATCAAACCAGTCAAAAGATTGAAGACGCAAACAACAACAACACATTGGTTTAATTATAGATCAAGTAAATTAGCGTATTTCCTGTTTGTTCTCCCCCATGGGCTAATAACTTGTGGGACGTGGTTGGCGACCACGGAACCAGAGCTGAATCTGGCATTCCATTCTCGTGTGGGGTTCCTCTCTTTCATCTTTCCTGTCAACGTCCTTTGGTCATTTCTTGTTATCTTCCGATACGCAACGCTATTAGGTTATCCGATGCCTAGAGTAGCTTTCATTTTTACTTTCGCGCCTAAATTCGTCCTCGTCTCATGTATCCTGATAACCTTATTCTTCGAGAGGTCAGACCTCTTTTTTAGCCTATTTTCAATTTTGAAAAAATAGGCTTATGAGATCACCTTTTGCCCGTGTGTGTGTGCGTGTGTGTGTGTGTGTGTGTGTGTGTGTGTGATTCGTGTGTGTGTCCCCCCCTAATAAAATCGAAACGGCTGGAGCGATTTCAATGAAACCCGGGAAGTTCATAGCACTATTCCCGGCGACCTCGACCGTGCCCTTCAAATTTTGTTACGTCTCTCCAATCCAACATGGCGGCTGTGTGAAATATTTCACTAGCATTCAATATCTCCGAAACTATTACCAATATCGCCCTGAAATTGTGTACGGTGATAAAGGGCACTACTAGAAGTTCACCTATGAGACTTTCAAAAACCTGGTGACAACAAAACCAACATGGCGGCCAAGCGAAGTTGAGACATTTAAATAGACTTTTCTCGCGATTTAACTATCTAAATGTAATGAAACTTGGTACAGCAAATGTTTATACACATTGTAATGCACTGGAGTCTAATTTAGTTCAATTGTTTACATAACCTCAAAATGGCGGCTGTGCGAAATATTTCACTGACATTCTATATCTCCGAAACTATTACAGATATCACCCTGCAATTTTGTACGGTGATAAAGGGTACTGATACAGGTATACCTATGTATATTTCATAAACCTGTAAAGTACGAAACGAACATGGCGACCAAGCGAATTTAAAATATTTTAATAGACTTTTCTCGTGATTTAACTCTCTGAGCGCAGTGAAATGTGGTACAGTAATTGATTTTGCAGATTGTAATGCACTGCCATCTAATTTAATTCAATTGTTTACATAACCTCAAGATGGCGGCTGTGCGAAATTTTAAAATTAAGTTTTAATTTCTTGTGTCGTAATCTTGCGATCGAAGTGAAAGTTTGAATAATGAACCTAAGCAATAATTGTCCTTGAATGGTACATAACTCTATGGCCTATACACATAACACTCCTAAATGGTGAGCTCCCGAAATATTAAGACGGTTTTCAATATCTATGAATCTTTTACAGCAACCAAACTGATTTTTTTTTATGTTCATAGAGACTATGAACATATGTTCACCTATAGGACTTTCAGGAACCTGGTGTGCACAAATCCAACATGGCGGCGACGCGAAGTATAAATATTTAAATGGACGTTTCTCGCGAATTAACTATCAGAGTGCCGTGAAACGTTGCACGTTAAATGCTTATACAAATGTTGATCCACTGGCATCTAATTTATTTCAATGGTTTGCATTATCACAAGATGGCTGCTGTGCGTAATTTTAAAATCTCGTTTTTACTTCTTGTTGTCTAATCATGCGATTGAAGTTTGAATACCACACGTACACAATAATCTTAATGTAATAGTACAAAAATAAAAATCCAACCTGGCGACCATCTGAAATATTTAGACGGTTCTCAATATCTACGAATCTGTTACAGCAATTAAACTGAAATTTTGTATGTTGATTGTGGCAGTTAACATAAGTAGGATATATGAAAATAGGCTGTATAGTTCTTCACGGAACTACTTGTTTTAATTCAGGGAGTCTACTACTCTGGAAGACATGGGAAAGAGGGAATTTTAAGGAAAATTCAGAGAATTACCAAGATATTTTCATCTAAATGGATTACCAGTTGGTTGGTTGGTCGTGTAGAATCTGTCTGATAACCGGTGTTAATTGTGATGGCTGTATTAGTGTGTGTTATCTATAATTCAGGTAAGGACTGCAGACGATCAATTTTAAGTAGTTCCTACGTTTGCTACCAAATGTTACGGTCAACGACACCTACCTGTGAACTTGGCTACTAGACGCCATCGCAACCAGCACCAGGCAGCGACCCTTGGAACCGTTAATCACATCTGTCCAACAAATTTAGCTTCACACAATTGTATTTAGTAGAAGGTTCTTTTACATTCCATAACTAACTAACTAACTAACTAACTAACTAACAAACAAACGAACAAAACAAATATATATATGACATGGGCCCGCCGGCTTTACTTCCCCTACGAAGGAAGGCACACTGAGGGGTGTTTAATGCTCTTAAAAATCCGAAGACTTCAGCCGGGTTTGAACCCGCGATCTCGGGCATAGAAGCTCAGCATGCTACCAACTACGTCACTGAAGCCTCCTAAATGAAATACCAATCAGTATTTAATAAACGTCTCGCATATCCATGAAAAGTACAAATGGAAATCAAACCACACAGTAACATATGTCAAAATCCAGGGACGGTGCGTCATTAAGGGCCGAATGGGCCCTGCAAAGAATTTGTTTAATTAATGTATTTTAAAATTACTTTATGTTCGACCCTAACGATTATGTGTCAGAAAACTGTATCATAATGAGGCTCATTATAACACTATTTTTCATTATGAAACAGTTTCTCCCACCAATCAGAGCTCAAGAAACAGTTGTGTGACCCAATTAGATAACGATACCTTCGCGCATGCGCTCAAAATCCAACATGTCTATATAAATTCCGAAAGTGCACCGTCCATATGTTCACGTAAATAAACTGGTGAATATGAGACAAGAAATAGCACTGTACCTTAATATCCCAAAAAACAATTTCTACACAGCGCGTGGTTTTGAAACGACTTCGTGACAGTTTTACTGAATACTGGAGCACAATCTGAACATATGGCATTAAAGCACACAGAGCGCATGCGTCGGTTGTCCAGAGAGCTTGGAAAACAGAGTACTACCCACCGCAGCACCCGATCACAACATTCTAGTGACTGAACAGATATTTATGAATATTTATGTTAAACATATAATAAAGTTATAATTATCGTCGAACATAAACAGTCGTATGCAACTCGCCTATAATGGTAATTAAGACACTCGTATGGAAATTATAAACCTCGCATACGCTCGTTTTATAAAATACTCGTGTCTTAATTATAGCCATTATAGGCTCGTTGCATAATGTACAATTATATTACAGATGCTCAACTTAAAATAAGTGTTTTACCCTTCTAGAATCTCTAAAGAGAATTCATTATAATCAACTCATCCTGACAGTGTCGTACGGTGTATCGTCATAGCAAGGGCCGCTCCACAGCAAGTCCCATGTAAAGTATGTGGCTTCATGGGCCGGGTGAGGAAACGGTGGACATAGCACTGTCTTGCACGCGAATTCTTCAGAGCTATGAAGGGAATTTTCTCTCTCTTCAAGGGCCAGCAGATTGGGCCCATAGCGTTGCTTTGAAGCATCCTGCTTCTGTCTCTGTCAAACAGGATTACGGGAGAACGGTTCACCCCACCCCACGCTCTTAAACAGATTGCTGACATAAGACAAACATATAATTATACATTTTCAGTTGTCTGATATTCCCAAGTACAGTACAAATGTGTTGGGGAGTTCTGTCGATGAAGCTGTAATTTCTACTGTATAGCCTAAATGTTTTTTTTTAAATTTGTGGCACGGTACGTAGTTATTTAATATGTCGATTGTATGCCGAAATAGGAAAATGAAAGTGGAATTTTTAAACAAATCCATTTTCTTCTATAGCTCTGAACACAAAGTTAGAAATTAAATAATTATGACCTCATCAACCAAGCTGATAGATAAATTTGCTTCATCCAAGCACAGGAGAGAATAAATAAAGAGCCATGAGGTTACAGTTTTTAATGCAACAACTATTTATTAAAACTTGTTTCAAATGTTGTGTTGTGTGGAATTATGACAATGGCAATATTCGCAACAATAAATGCCAAATATAAAACAATAGGCCAATTTAATATGTAACAATAATAGTATCATCTAGCCACCCTAAAATTTTTATCAGGAGCCGCCCCTGTCAAAATCTTTTTTTTTTTTTTTTTTTTGCCTATGGCTTTTAGTGCCGGGAATGTCCGAGGACATGTTCGGCTAGCCAGTTTTTGTAGCTGCTTCGAGACGGACACCCAATGGGTGAGCTACAAGTACCGTTGGGGAGGAAAGTTGGAATGGAAGGTCGAGGAGTTGGAAGGTAGCGGCTGTGGCCTATAGTTAGGGACCAACCCCGGCATTTGCCTGGAAGGAAGATGGGAAACCACAGAAGACCATCTTCAAGGTTGCCGGCGGGGGGATTCGAACCTCCTCGCCTCCCGGATGTGAGCGACTGCCAGCAGTCATGCCGTAACGATCACGGCTAACTCACCCAGTGTCAAAATCTAATCATAAATTACATCAGTTCTTTGTCAAGGAACATTCAGTTCAAAATTTCCATTGCAGCAAGAAGATACACATAGCAGCCTAGATATTCCAAGCTGTTGTAATGCTCTCCACTTGTTTATACAGTTAATTGTTGTGCCTGATTCTATACGTGCCTTCCTCGTGATTTTTCGCAGAATCTTGTAGTCCTTCAGCTCCAATTTCCGGAGTTGTCCTTTTCTGACCATATCTAGGCATTCTGAGGCATATAGTACTGATGGTCTCACCACAGTACTACCGGGTGAGTTAGCCGTGATCGTTACGGCATGACTGCTGGCAGTCGCTCACATCCGGGAGGCGAGGAGGTTCGAATCCCCCCGCCGGCAACCTTGAAGATGGTCTTCTGTGGTTTCCCATCTTCCTTCCAGGCAAACGCCGGGGTTGGTCCCTAACTATAGGCCACAGCCGCTACCTTCCAACTCCTCGACCTTCCATTCCAACTTTCCTCCCCAACGGTACTTGTAGCTCACCCATTGGGTGTCCGTCTCGAAGCAGCTACAAAAACTGGCAAGCCGAACATGTCCTCGGACACTCCCGGCACTAAAAGCCATACGCTAAAAAAAACTACTACAGTACTGTAATGTCCGAGTTTGAGATTCATTGATTTGGATTTGTACATATTCTTGCTCTCTCCAGTTTGGTGCATCTGTCGTTCATGTCCAGGTCTTCATTGATGTTTGGGGTTAGCCATTCCCCTAGATATTTGAAGAAGTTAGTCCTTCGTACTACTTTGTCCCTCAGTGGGATTGACTCGGGTGCATCTCTGATGTTGCTGATAAACTGCGATCTTCTTCTGTCTTCCGTACAGATGTTAAACCGCTTCTTCTTTTCCTTCTCCTGGAAACACTTGAAATTTTTGATTATATTTCTGAAAAGTGGTCTGTCCTGAATAATATCTATTGTTACTTCCATCTCTTCCATATCCCTTTTTATATATTGTTCCATCGATTACCATTTTTCTCTTGTATACATGACTTAACATTTGTTTTGTGAGTCTGGTGTTATTCATCTTCATTACATGTCCAAAGAAATTAACCCTCCCTTTCCTGATCGTATCGTAGATTTTGTTCAATATCTTTATTTCTGTAGAGGTCGTCATTTTTTCTGTATCTGAACTCTCCACTTTCTGTTTTTAATGGTCTCTATTTTTCTAACTATCCTTCTATCCTTCTTCACTAGCTCTTCTATTTCGCCTTTTTTTTATGGAAAACATACATTCTGAAGCACGGAGACTTTCCGCCTTAATTACCGTATTGTAACGCCGGATTTTTGTTGCAATATATATATATTTTTTTTTTAGGTAGGCCTATCCTTCGTCAGTTGAAAAGTTTGTTCCAATGTTCGTATTCTTGCTCTATTTGCTTCTTTGTCTAGTCCATTAATTATTTATTTCAATCATTTGTTTCAGCTTGGGGAGTTTACATCATCATCGTGGTGAATAGCTATCACGAAGAGATGATTGTGTCAGGAATGAAGAGACTGTATCCATGAAGTTCTCCCAGAAGAACACATCATAGTTAAGTTGCAGTGGAAATTGGAGCAGAGAAGATCTTGCCAGCAAAAGAATCGCTCCCATAAACTTGAAAGAGCTCTTAAGGATTGTAAATGAAACAAAAACCATTAAAATCTGGCAATACTGTGTTGTCAAAGAGTCAGAATCCCTGTATTGTTATATTGTAGGGACCGGATTCTTAGGGTTTTAAAATTGTCATTTTAGGTGATTTTAAACATTAAAATAGTTTTTTTTTTTTTAGGTTTTTATGTTTAAAGTGCTGCAAACGTTGACTGACTGCGGAAAGCTTAAAATTAATGCCCAATTGTTAGTAGAAAATCTGATGCAACGAGAGTGTAAATATTTTACATAATGATACGTCTTTTATAGAATTATGCTTGCCACGGTGGGTGAGTGGTTATAGTGTCGGACTACCAACCCCAAGATTGCAGGTTCGCCCTTGGCAATGGTAAGTGATTTTTGAAGGCGACAAAAATCACGATACTCATGTCATACGTTGTTGGCATGTTAAAGAACCCATTTGAATTCAGTAGGCCGTGTTCAATGGCAAAATTAATCTCGAGATTTTCCGCCAACACAAAGTTCCTCCATTCTCTACATGAAAGCGCTGTAGTGTCAAGGAGTTTAGATATCTAACCTCCTTGACTTTCATAGCGTTCAAAGGAACGATGAAATTCGACATGCAAGCTACCCTCTGGGTGTCAATTAACAAAGCTTGCACCAGGCATCCGAGGCCATACGATATTATTATTATAAAATTATCACCGAGAACTTCACACTTTTAGGCAATATTTGCTCTCCTTAAACATGATTATTATTCAAATTCAATAAAACCAAGGATGTCCGAGGCTTAGCCCGTTTAATTAACTTTGTTTATTTAGAATATATGGAACTTGGAAACAACAAAGGATTTATCCCCACAGTAAATAACCAAACAGTAAGATATAAGCTGAAAAGTGCTGAAAATATTTGAATTTTCTGGCAGATAGCACTTCTCTCAATCAACTAGAGCTAGGAATAAACACTGTCTTGTGGTTTACTTTAAAAAATTATGGAATAAAAATTCAATTATACTGCAACAAATGGAACAAAACTGCAATTAGGTATTTGTAGGTACTCTCATATCATTTAGTTTTTTTTAGATACTACAGAATTCATGAATATGACTCTTTTGAGAGTGATTCGGAAAAGTAATAAGAGTATTTTATATTAGAAGTAAGGAACAAAAAATAGGTAAAAACCTAAGAATCCAGTCCCTAATTATGTGTCACGTGAAGATACAATAATATGTGACTGATTTGATGAATTTTGAGTCTGGGTTCTGTATGTCTGGGTCATGTTTAACTAATAAATAATTTATTAAACACAATGTGTACATTAATTTACAAACATTAGTTTACATATTTACTTCTGTTTTTCACCAGTCTTTCGTTTACGTGTTTTGCGGCTGGGTTCTGTTTCCACATTTCAGCAAGTGATATTTGGGGCATGATTTGTTCCATAATTCACAGACGCAGTCGATCTCTGGTTCGTGGTATGTTTTGTTCCAACATAACTTCCCATGGAACCCGTTGGCGGTGAAACTTGTGTACAGACGGCGAAGCTCGTAGTTCGGTCTATTCCAGGCTTCTGTTTTCATCGCTTCTGTGTCCATTATTTGCTCCGGGACCTCGTTGGCTTTGTTCTGTATTTCCTTGATGACTAATAGTTTTACCTAATAAAGTTTGTTTTTATAGCTACCACATCGAAAGTTCATATTTGAAGGAAATTGTCTATTTTTATAAGTTCAAACGAAAACAAACGTTATTTTATATATTTACATCACGTTAATTTATAAAACATTTTTATTAATCTACAAATCAAAAAACAATACAAACAAGCTTTAAAAATGAATATTTTTGGCACTTCTTCTGTGTGGGTACGAATTTGGTCGTATTAGCCCCCAAATGTAAACACTAGGGCCCGGATGTTGATGCCGTGAGAAAGTTAAAAAAGTACTTTAAATGTTCAAAAATGACTGTAATAAATGACCCAAAAATTCGAAAAATGCACTATAAAATAGAGAAAATGAACTGAGACAAGAATATACACCCCTTCCCCTTTCTACCAAGCCACAGCTGACCTTGGTCAACAGAGCAGGTAACATTCTATTCTGCTAATAACTGGTTTGCGACGATAACAAGAGCAGCTGTATACCTACGGCACCGTTCTTCTGCATCCAAAATATATATTTTTCTACTAATAGCAATAACGAAATATTTTAGTTCAATATTTTAAATTATCTTGTATCAGCTACTACCTTCTTCTTAACTCTGAGAGACGTAGCTCCCTCATATAAAGCTGTGACATGACTAAATTGAAAAAAAAAAAAAAAACAACTTAAAAGGCAGATTTCTCTAAAATATGACCAAAAAATCTAGCAAACGTAAAAAAATGCTCTTGAAATAGAAAAATAGCAAATAATGCAAAAAGATGCAAAATAAAAATGATATATTTGAAGACGGGCTGAGTTTCTATGAACTTCAGCATTGTTTTAGACAACTCAGTGAAAAGATGACATGTCATCAACAGCCCGGCCCTAGTAATCACCCATCATATTCTCATTATATTGTCGTTGCTCAAAGATGATAACGTTGCTCAAAGTGAAAACATATGTGAAAACGTTCCTCTTGCTCTTCTGAATATGCTCTCAAGTTAACTTTAAATTGGTCCAAGTGAGCATGTAACATGTGTGCTTTAAGGTACCTTCTGCAACCCATGAGTTTTAAGTTCTCAAGCACAGTGGAAATAAGCAGCTTTCTTATTTCCGAGGAAGCCATGGATCACTGCTTTAAGGCTGTACCATGCTTGTTTTTCGTGGATGTAGAGTAGTTGTGGAAATTCTTCACTGACGATTAGTTTTTTTCATTTGAGGACCGATGAAAATCATCATTATCGTCATCTTGCACAGTTTACAGCCACTGGCCGGGTCTGTTTGGAACACAACCCTCTCCAACGTCTCATGTCTTCCCACCATCTCTCAGCCTCCACCCTTGTCCAGTCTTCTCTCTTCTTCACGCTTTCTTCCCCCCCTTCAGCCACTTGTCTCTCGGTCTTCCTCTCGGTCTCTTTCCTTCCCACTTCGTCTCGTGTATCCTCCTGGGTATCCTCTTCTCCTCCATTCGTTTTACATGTCCATACCATCTAAGTCTAGATTTCTCTATACCATCCTGTAATGGTTCCTCCTTCATTACTTCTCTGGTCCTCTCATTTCTTATTCTGTCCATCTTTGTAGCTCCAATATTGCTTCTCAAGAACCTCATCTCACTGGCCTGTATTTTGCTCTTCTCCCTTCCTTTCATAACCCAGGTCTCCAAGGCATACGTCAGGATGGGGACATAGTACGTCCGATATATGACCTTTTTGCTGTTCTGAGGGACATCCTTGCTCCATAACATGCTTCTCACACTCCTCTGGAATGCTTCTGCATGTCTCCCCCTATCATTTATTTCTCTATCGTTTCTTCCAGTATTTTGTATCAGGCTTCCCAGATATTTGAAACTCTCCACTTTCTTCAGCTGTTCCCCAACAATTGTTATTCCCGTTGTGGTTCTTCCCTTCTTCCTTGTTGTGATCACCATCTCACTCGTATTTACGCTAAATTTCATCCCATATCCTTGTATTATTCCTTCCCACACATCCAACTTCTCCTATACTTCCTCGTTCTTGTTTCCCCAAATCATCAAATCATCTGCAAACACCATTGCTTTCATACCTGTTTTAATTTTGGCTTCTGACAATCTGTGAATGAAGTCTTCAAATACTGAAAAGCTTCAGAATCTTGACGAAGAGCCTTTACAATCTGCTTCATGAGACTAATTTTATAATTATACAACGTTATTTATTATGGCATAAAGTACAAAAGCAAACTTTATTATGAATGGCGTGTTTGGTTACTGTTCGATGTACACAGAATATATGCATTAAATAAAAGCCTCAACACAAAATGTTTTGTTTGTTATCATTTAGGGCCCGGATGTTTATGACATGTCATCTTTTTAATGAGCTGTCTAAAACAATGCTGAAGTGCATAGAAACTCCGGACAGGCCAGTCTTCAAATATGTCATTTTTATTTTGCATCTTTTCGCATTTCTTTTGGCTATTTTTCCATTTTAGGAGCATTTTTTTTAGGTTTGGAAGATTTTTTGGTCATATTTTAGAGAAATCAGCCTTTTAATGTCATTTTTTTTTTCAATTTAGTCATGTCACAGCTTCATATGAGGGAGCTACATCTCTCAGAGTTAACAAGAAGCTGGTAGCTATGAACATAAACCTTTTTTTAAGCGCTAGAAATCTATTTTGATTGACTTTTCAGTTTGAGCTTCAGATGTCATTTTTGAAATATTGGTGAGTTTAGTCTATTATTATAAGATCATTTTCTCCATTTTATAGTGCATTTTCCGATTTTTAGGTGATTTACTACAGTCATTTTTGAAAATGTTAAGTGAATTGTTTAAACTTTTTTACGGTATCGACATCCGGGCCCTAATTATCATCGATATTACGTACTATTTGTGTTTGTCTAATCCAGGGATTTACAAAACGTTTTTACGTAATATATCAGCACCAGTGGCGGGGGTCCTGGGCGATATAATAAGGTGGGGCCCACAACAATAGGAAATTTAAAAATATCAAATCAAATGGAAGATAGTTTGGTAATAATAATAAAATAAAGAATAGTTACAATATTTTGAATACACTACAGTACATTTTTAGCCTAGCCTACATTTCACATTTTGCAAAAATGAGGAAAAAGTAGACTTATGAGATCAATCCGGGAAAATGTGTGGCTGTGCGAGTGTGTGTCCCCTTATCAACTCCTAAACGGCTGCAGCAATCGAAACCAAATTTATTATGAGTAAAGATGTATACCGGAATATCTGAAGCCCATATTTGAAATTGATGTCAGTGCTACCAACTGCTGAAAAATCGCAATTGAAATTTGAGCTCCATGTTGGATACCTTGGAAGGTATGCATGGGAGCTATTCCAATATTGGCACACATGTAGATAATACTATTTCAGTTTAATTTCCAGAAGGCCATACATGACAGTGTTGCCAAAATAATTTTAAGCCTTCTGATAGGTCCAATGTTTAAATGCATATAACTCCTACACTATCAACTGGATTTCAACCAAATTTTGTATGTAATATGTGTACATAAACAGATGTGACTTGAGTGTATTCTTAAGAGCCACCAGGGCAGCCAACTTTTAATAATTGCTCTCTCGATTTTCTTCATCCATCATCATCATCATCATCATCTTGCACAGTTTCCAGCCACTGGCCGGGTCTGTTTGGAACACAAGCCTCTCCAACGTCTTCTGTCTTCCCACCATCTCTCAGCCTCCACCCTTGTCCAGTCTTCTCCTCTCTTCTTCACGCTTTCTTCCACCCCCTTCAGCCACCTGTCTCTCGGTCTTCCCCTCGGTCTCTTTCCTTCCCACTTCGTCTCATGTACTCTCCTGGGTATCCTCTTCTCCTCCATTCGTTTTACATGTCCATACCATCTAAGTCTAGATTTCTCTATACCATCCTGTAATGGTTCCTCCTTCATTAATTCTCTGGTCCTCTCATTTCTTATTCTGTCCATCTTTGTAGCTCCAATACTGCTTCTCAAGAACCTCATCTCACTGGCCTGTATTTTGCTCTTCTCCCTTCCTTTCATAACCCAGGTCTCCGAGGCATACGTCAGGATAGGGACATAGTACGTCCGATATATGATCTTTTTGCTGTTCTGAGGGACATCCTTGCTCCATAACATGCTTCTCACACTCCTCCGAAATGCTTCTGCCTGCCTCCCCCGCTCATTTATTTCTCTATCGTTTCTTCCATTATCTTGTATCAGGCTTCCCAGATACTTGAAACTCTCCACTTTCTTCAGCTGTTCCCCACCAATTGTTATTCCCGTTGTGGTTCTTTCCTTCTTCCTTGTTGTGATCACCATCTCACTCTTATTTATGCTAAATTTCATCCCATATCCTTGTATTATTCCTTCCCACACGTCCAACTGTTCCTGTACCTCCTCCTCCTTGTTTCCCCAAATCATCAAATCATCTGCAAACACCATTGCTTTCATCTTTCCTTCCCCAATTACTTGTGCCACTTGGGTCATTATGTCATCCATCACCACAATGAAAAGTAACGGTGACAGTGCACTTCCTTGTTTCAGGCCGTTTCTTTGTTCCAACCAGTCAGATCTCTCTCCTCCCACTTTCACACAGCTCACGCTTCCCTTGTACATCTCCTTTATCCTCTTTACAGTCCATTTCTCTACTCCTCTATCCTCCAGGGACTTCCATACTTTGTTTCTGCATACACTGTCATATGCTTTCTCAATGTCCAGGAAGGCCATCAGTAGATCTGTTCCATACTCATAGTGCTGTTCTTGTAACTGCCTTACAGCAAAAATCAAATCCACTGTGGACCTTCCTGCTCTGAAGCCATGTTGTTCTTCCCTCATCCCTCCTTCTATCCTTGTCCTAATTCTCTTTTCCAAAACTTTCTCGAAGATCTTTGCACAATGACTCATCAGTGTTATTCCCCGATAGTTTCTGCAATCTGTTCTACTACCTTTCTTGAAGATCGGGACAATGATTCCTATTTTCCAGTCCTCTGGGGTCTTCCTTTCCTTCCATGCTGTCCTCATCACTCGGTACAGCCACTGTATCCCCACCTCTCCTGCTGCTCTCACCATCTCCACACTCAACTCATCCACACCCGGTGCCTTCCCTCCTTTCATCTTGTTCACTGCATCTTCCACTTCTTTCCATGTTAAGTCCTTTTCTGTTTGCAGTTCATCTTCCTCTTCCCCGATTTCTTCCTCCTCACCATCTTTTCCATTTGGGTTCAGAAGTTCTTCAAAATATTCTTTCCACATTTTCTTCAGTTCTTCCCTATTTTCTATCTCTTGTCCCCTTTTGTTCACCATTCTAACATAATCCGTAGGATCCTTCCGCCTCTTATTTTTTACCATCCCATACAGGACCTTTTTTGTACCTTCACTATCCTCCTCCATCATCTTTGTCCACTCTTCCATCCACTTCCTTCTCTCCTCAGCCACCACTCTCTTCGCCTCCTTCTTTCTTTCCTGGTACTCTTCCCTTGCCTCTACCGTCCTATTTTGATACCACCTCCTAAAGGCTCTATTCTTTTCCCTTACAATATCTTTTGTCTTCTCATTCCACCATGGTGTTTCCTTCCACCTCTTCATCCAAATACCAATATATCTGAAAGTATGCAAGCCGACAGCTTTAAACTATGCACAAGTATAGTACCTGACATTTTAGATTAATTTGGAGTAACTTATATACTTCAGTTCTACCAACATGATTCTAAGCCTGCTGATAGGACCAATTTTTAAATACATGTAACTCCTATACTATCAATTTGATTTCAACCAAATTTCGTATGTGCTATGTGTAACATAACAGATATGACTATAAGTATTCTTAAGAGCAATCAGGGCTGCCAACTGTTAATAAATGCTGTCTATATTTTTACCCTAATATCAATAGCCTATAACAGAAGGTATGCAAGCTCTATACTTTGCACACGTATAGCACCTGACACTCTAGATTAATTTGGAGTAATTAATATAAGTCAGTGCTGCCAACATGATTCTATGATTGCTGATAGGTCCAATTTTAAAATGCATGTAACTTCTATACTAACAAATGGATCTCATCCAAAATTGGCACAACAAGATATCATAATATTTCCTATTATTTCTAACCAGCACACGCATGACATTGTTGCCAACATGCTTTTACGCGTGACAGATCCAATGTCTAACTGCATGTAACGTCCATTGGACTTCAACCAAATTTTGTATTCTGTACCTTAAGAGATGGAACTAAGAATATTGTTACGGCTGTGAGTTTGGTTTGTCGCCTCGCCGCGTTGAGTCACAGTTGCCCCGGGCTGTGTGTGCTCTGCCTCAGTGTATTACGTGCGCGTTACGCAACGGGCTGCGAAGTGAAAGGGATGGTCCAGAATATTCGTGACCCAGCCAGTGAAGGAAATCTCGAGAAGCCGTGTGACCTGGACGATTCTAGAATTCATTGACTCACCAGCCTGCTATATAAGCGGCCTCAACAGTGCGGGGACCGAGTTTTTGAGGACAGTGTTCTTGAGCGAGTGTGATTTCACTGAGCGACAGAAGTGTGGTGACTAAGTGCCGTGCGAGTTACGAAATCTAGTGACATTGTTTCCCCAGCTTGTGGACAGCGAAACAGCGTGTAGCAGGTTATCGTAAGTAACTGTAGTTTGTGTACATGAGGAAGAGGTGCAGGTCAAGGCCACCGGACTCATTAAGACGGTTTAACTTCTGTGGTTTGTTGACAAGTGAAAGGGGCAAGAGCGCTCAAGGAATCTGGAGTAAGGTTCTAATTGCTTGTATTTGCTGTTGAGTGGTGTGTCTTTCTGGCCGCAATAAAGTTAATTATTTCTTTAAAGGAACAATCTGTGTTGTGCTTCAACCCACCGTAATCCAGTTAACAAAAGTGCCACTAGGGGGATGGCACGCAACAATATATTCAGTCACCAGGGCTGCCAACTGTAGCGCTCTATTAGGCCACATTATACCAGGAATATTTCGAACTAATTGGACATATCGATATTACCAACTTAATTTCGTCATTATTCTAGATAGGTTCATATGCTGTAGAATAATCATTGGCATGAAACGTAGGCTCTTTAGTTCGTCACGGAACTTCTTGTTTAATAATATGAAAGAAACCTTTAAGTCCCCTTGAAGAAGATTATGTAAACTATGAAATATTACTTTGCAACTTATATCCCGGCTGAAGTCTTCTATTATTCCACTGAAATCTAAACTTGCTAAACGGTCACGGGAGGTCATAGCTGCACTGAAAAAAGGAATATGAATTATAAATTAGTTTGAAAAAGTATAATTAAACTAGCAGGTACCCGCGGCTTCGCTCGCGTCATAGTCGTGTCGTATTGTTATTCAATGAAATGCAGGTTTAACCCCGTTGACACCCCTTTAGAACCTGAATATCCAAAAATTCCTCCTTAGTAGACGTTTTCGACACACAACAAACATATCCCCAAAATATCATTCTAACTTTAATAGTTTTGTTTGGTCGATGAGAGTGAACATCCAAAAATCCTTCTTTAGTGGACGTTTTTCTTCCAGAATTTCACCCCTCCGCATAGGCCCCTTAAATTGGATTTATGAAAAAAAAAACGGTCGAACACCTATTTATTTTAATTATTTATTTATTTATGTATTTATTTATTTTTAAGCTGATTGATTTCCACCGAGTTTCAAACTCCTCGCCTATGTCGTTTAAGAGATACACGCTCCGTTAGGAATCTTTCGACCCCCACTTTTCATCCCTTTCACCTCATAATATACACCACATCGAAAAACCATTAGATATGTGTCAGCTTATTTTTAACGATTGGTAGATATGCCAAGTATTACATCCCAAAATGAAACCACTCGTGAGATATTGTTATTCAATGAAATGCACATTTACCCCCTTAACACCTCTTTAGAACCTGAATATCCATAACTCTTCCCTTAGTGGACGTTTTCGACATACAACGAACATATCCCCAAAATTTCATGTTTCTAACTTCAATAATTTTTGGCTGGGCGATGATGAGTGAGTGAGTCAATCAGGACATTTTCTTTTATTTATTTTTGAGAATTTCACCCCTCCCCATGGACCCCTTAAAATGGATTTATGAAGAAACGGTCGAACACCTATTTACTTATTTTTTAAGCTGCTTTTTCCGCTGAATTTCAAACTTATCGCCTATGTCGAATAAGAGATACATGCTCCGTTAAGAATCCTTCAACCCCCAATTTTCAACCCTTTCACCTCATAATATACACCGTATCGATAAACCCTTAGATATATGTCTGCTTATTTTTAATTATTAGTTTATATGCCGAATAACACATCCCCAAATTAAGCCACTCGTGAGATATTGTTATTCAATGAAATGCAAGTTTAACCTCCTTAACACCCCTTCAGAACATGAATATCCAAAAATCCATCCTTAGTGGACTTTTTCGACATACAACGAACATATCCCCAAAATTTCAAGTTTCTAACTGCAATAGGTTTGCTGGGGGATGATGAGTGAATATCCAAAAAACCTTCCTTAGTGGACTTCTTTCCCCAGAATTTCACCCCTCCCCATGGGCCCCTTAAATTGGATTTATGAAAAAACGATCGAACACCTATTTACTACTTTTTCAAGCTGATTTTTCTCCCTGATATTCATACTTTTTGCCTCTGTCTTTTAAGAGATTCTTGCTCCGTTAGGAATCCTTCAACGTCCACTTTTCACACATACACCTCATAATATACACCACATCGAAAAACCTTTAGACATATGTCTGCTTATTTCTAATGATTAGTTTATATGCCGAGTATCACATCCACAAATGAAACCACTCGTGAGATATTGTTATTCAATGACATGCAGGTTTAACCCCCTTAAGACCGCTTTAGAACCTGAATATCCAAACATCCTCCCCTAGTGTACGGTTTTGACATACAACGAACATATCCCCAAAATGCCATGTTCCCAACTTCAATATTTTTGGCTGGGCGATGATGAGTGAGTGAGTGAGGACATTTTCTTTATTATTATTTTTTTTTCCAGAATTTCACCTCTCCCGATGAACCTCATAAATTTGATTTATGAAAAAAGAAACTGTCGAACACATATTTACTTATTTTTAAGCAGTTTTTCCCCCTGGGTTTGAAGAGTGAGTGAGTCAGTCAATCAGTTAGGACACTTTCTTTCCTGTTTTTTTCACCAGAATTTCACCCCTCCCCATGGGCCCCTTAAATTGGATTTATGAAAAGAAAACGGTCGAACACCTATTTACTTATTTTTAAGCTAATTTTTTTCCGCTGAGTTTCTAACTCCTCGCCTATGTCGTTAAAGAGATACACGCTCCATTAGGAATCCTTCAACCCCCACCTTTCACCCCTTTCACCTCATAATATACACCACATCGAAAAACACTCAGACACGTGTCTTCTTATTTTTTAATGATGAGTTTATATGCCGTGTATCACATCCCCCAATGAAACCAATCGGGAGATATTGTTATTCAATGAAATGCAGGTTTAACCCCCTTAATATCCCATTAAACCTGAATATCCGAAAATCCTCCCTTAGTAGATGGTTTTGACATACAATGAACATATCCCCAAACTGTCATGTTTCTAACTTCAATATTTTTGGCTGGACGATGATGAGTGAGTGAGTGAGTGAGTGAGTGAGTGAGTGAGTCAAGACATTTTCTTTCAATTTTCTTTTTTCAGAATTTCATCCCTCCCCATGAACCCCTTAAATTTGCGAAGTTGCGACTTTTAAATAGAAGTTTCTTGCGATTTAGCCAACCAAACGCAATAAAACTTGGTACAGTATACTTTATACACATTGTAATGCACCGAAATCTAACTTCGTTCAATTGTTTACATAACCTCAAGATGGCGGTTCTGCGAAATATTTCACCAGCATTCTATATCTCTGAAACTATTAGCGGTATCACCCTGAAATTCTGTACGGAGATAAAGGGCACTACTGGAAGTTCATCTATAAGACTTTCAAAAATCGGTTAACTACAAAACGAATAAGGCGGCCATGCGAAATTGAAAAATTTAAATAGACTTTTCTCGCGATTTAATGATCCAAACGCAATGAAACTTGGTACAGGAAATGTTTATACACATTGTAATGCACTGGCGTCTAATTTAGTCTAATTTTTCACTGGCATTCTATATCTCCGAAACTATTACAGATATCACCGTGAAATTTTATAAGGTGATAAAGGGCACTGCTACAAGTTTATCTATGTAACTTTCAAACACCTGTAAATTACAAATCCAACATGGCGGCCAAGTGAAGTTGAAACATTTTAATAGACTTTTCTCGTGATTTAACCATCTGAGCGCAATGAAATGTGGTACAGTAAATGATTATACATATTGTAATGCACTGGCATCTAATTTAGTTAAATTGTTTACATAACCTCAAGATGGAGGCTGTGCGGAATTTTAAAATTAAGTTTTTATTTCTTGTGTCGTAATCACGCTATCGAAGTGAAAGTTGGAATAATGAACCAAAATGGCGAGCATCCGAAATATATTTTGACGGTTCTCAATATCTACGAATCTTTTACAGCAATCAAACTGATATTTTTATGTTCATAGAGTCTATGAACATAAGTTCACCTATAGGACTTTCAATAACCTGGTGAGCACAAATCCAACATGGCAGCGACGCGAAGTATAAATATTTAAATGGACGTTTCTCGTGATTTAATCATCCGAGTGCAGTGAAACTTTGCACGTTAAATGCTTATACAAATGTTAATCGACTGGCATCTAATTTATTTAAATTGTTTTCATAACCACAAGATGGCAGCTGTGCGAAATTTTAATTCTCGTTTTTACTTCTTGTGTTCTAATCATGCGATTGAAGTTTGAATGCCATACGTACACAATAATCTTCAAGTAATAGTACATAAAAAAAATCCAACCTGGCGACCATCTGAAATATTTAGACGGTCCTCAGTATCTACAAATCTATCACTACAATCAAACTGAAATTTTGTATGTTGATAGAGGCAATTAACATGAGTAGGATATGTGAAAATAGGCTGCATAGTTATTCACGGAACTACTTGTTAATTCATATGCAAATATTTGGCTATATAAGACAAAATTTCGGAGCCCTCCCTTATATATGCCCCTGAAGGAGTGTGATATTCTGCACAGAAAACAGTGACATAGCAATTGGTGTTGTGATTTGAACATGCAGTTACTCCAACATGCACTGGTGTACAGCTTTGTGATTAGATAAGAGCCTGCTTTATGTTGATAATTTTATGATTGTTCAGCTTTTAAAATTGATATGCATGTAAGAGATTGATAAAGTTTTATTGTGTTTTCATGAGAAGACTCCGTCTTGGGGAAAGAATTCATGATGCTTGGAGAGCTGCCATGTGATGACCTGCCCTAGGGCAGAACACTGATGATGATCGTTTTTATGCACACAATGTGGTAGGTGACGCTAACTTAGGTTTTGGTGAAAAAAATAATTTTCCTCTTCTTTGAAATTTTGGGTTGGCAGCATATTGATATATCATAGGGAGTTTGTTTCGAGCAAATATGTTAATCTATTTCTGAAAAAGGAGTATCTGAATGTTGTCAACTTTGGCAAACATCCACTGTTTCTTTATTAATCTACAGGGTCTTTCATATAAAGTAAGAACGGAGAGCGGCGGATTTGTTATCCGCTGCTGCAGTGGCCTTGGCCGAGCTTGTGGAGCGCCACGGCCCCCTGCTGTAATATTGAAAGCGCGCGTATACTACAGTATACACTTTACCTTGCAATAAGCGCGCAGGTGTTCAGTCGCCAATCTGAACCTCAGATACTAACATGATGAGACAGTTATCATTAAAACATCGTATTTTTATTGTATGTAAAACTTATTTTAAGTACGAGTTGGCTCGGCGGGTACGTGATGCATTTGTTCAGCAATTCCCTGATGAAGTGCCACCTTCACTAGCACATATTCACGTAAATAAGTTTGACACTACTGGCTCGGAGCTCAATAAAAGACATAAAATAAAAGATCAGAAACATTACAGTGGCAGAACTCCCTCCCTTCAGCCGGAATGTGGTTACCAGATGCAATGCCTGTATAACCCAGGAAGGACGACACTTCCAGCATCTTTTATAAGGTAATATTGCATACATGATTGTGCACACGCTTAAAGCAGGGGGCCGTGGATCGCCACAAGCTCGGCCAAGGCCACCGCCACTTGCCGTTCTTACTTTATATGCAAGACCATGTATTTGCAGATATTTATTTGACAGTCATTTTTTTAGATCTTTTATTTTTATGCCAATAAGGTACACTAGTGGGCCCGTGCGAGCTTTCGCAACGTGAATGTAGGTTTATGGGGTAGTAGGGAAGAATGTGGGAGAACGAAGTTTTAAATATTGAAGAAATGTATTTATTCTTGTCACAGCAGCTGTTTGTAGACAATATTCGATGTTACAACGAATTCATCGGTATTGTTTGCTCGGGAGTTTCTTCTACAGCAAAATTTACATTTGCAAAGGATTGAACCCTAGAGAAAGTCTTGGCGAGACCACACAGGAGCCATCTGCTGAGAGACTCCTCAGCTAACAGTACGCCGCGCTCCCGCCAGATGGCTGCCGCTGCCACGCTGTCCTGCGCTCTAGTGACAGGCTCGCCAGGTTACGGTCCTCCCATTGTAAATGTGCATTTTTTAAGGTACCAGTATTTATTTAATTGCGAGGCATTTAAAGAGGAAGCGAGTGCGTTTCGGGCGCACATAGGGTTATGCGAAACCTGTAGGTACCCCATATGCGTAGGTTCGTGTTAACAGGACCTTATTTTCGGTACAAAACCGGAATGGGACCTTAGCAGGATAATATAGGGAGGATTATCTCGAAATTTACTGCACCGTTCCACTTGAAATTTTCACAATATCTTTATATGCATACGTGCAATAATGTGACCTAGAATAATGGCTACATTGCTACAAAAACAAACCTCTTTTTAAACTTATCAAAGACAAATTTACAAACAATAAGTTTGAAGAACTGGAACCATGATTCTAAGTTGGATTGCAGCCATGAAATCTGCTTCAAGTGAATTTAGTTTCAAATCTTTAACTTCAATAGTAAGGTCATAAACGTACCTTCTGCTTAATATTATGTTTTTAACAATTGATTAATATTGTAATGTTGGTACCGGTAAATGTTATTGCCCTTTTAGTAACTTAAGTATTTCATCTTATGAAGATAAATGTCGGTGTATTTCTATAACAATCGATTCAATAATTTGAGTGGTAGGATCATATTCAGAAATGGTGGTTGGTTACTCAGTTTAGGGGCTGCGACAACACCGTCATGTAGCCCCGTGTATTTTGGGTGTGTGTAGAATCCGTCTGATAATGATAACCGGTGTTAATTGTGATGACTAGGGCTCGGATGTTGATGCCGTAAAAAAGTTTAAAAAATGCACTTAAAACTTTCAAAAAAGACTGTAATAAATGACCTACAAATTCGAAAAATTCACTATAAAATGTAGAAAATGATCTTATAATAATAAACTCACCAATATTTCAAAAATTCGAAAAATGCACTATAAAATGGAGAATCAAAATAGATTTCTAGCACTTACAAAAGGTTCATGTTCACTTTAGTCTCAGTTGCACTGCACTACGAATGTCATTCAGATGTTGTCAAATGTAAATGATCTGCGGTTATCCGACAACAAGTATTTATATCTCGAAAAGCTGCGTTCAACATCAACTGATGTGATCGGAGCGTACTTGAAGTGAGGAAGGTCGTTTGCTGCTGAATCCTCCTCAATCCCATCCACGCAGTAGTTATCAACAGAAAGAATGTCTGAGATTTTGCAGAATGTTTTATACCCGTTTTTTTGCCCAGCACTTGTTTTAGTTTTGATGCTATACTCGCAGCAATTTCGCTACGATTGTTGCTAGGACTAACTTTTACCCGGTTGATTAAGGAAATGGAATCAATATTTTAATATTTTAAATTACGGTATCTTGTATCAGCTACTAGCTTCTGCCCGTAACTCCCTCATATAAAGCTGTGACATGACTAAATTGAAAAAAAAAAAAACAACTTCTAAATGCCAATTTCTCCAAAATAAAACAAAAAAAAAAACCAAACTTTAAAAAATGCTCTTAAAATGGAAAAATAGGAAAAAATGCAAAAAGATGCAAAAATTAAAATGACATATTTGAAGACGGGATGGCCCGTCCGGAGTTTCTATGTACTTCAGCATTGTTTTAGAGAGCTCAGTAAAAAGATGACATGTCATCAACATCCGGGCCCTAGTGATGACTGTATAAGTGTGTGTTTCTGTTTCTTAATTCAAGTATGGACTGCATACTTTGAATTTTTCAGGTAGTTCCTACTTTTGCCGCCAAACGCTACCGTCAACAACTACTAGTTCAGAACTTCTACTAGACGCCACCGCAGTCGGTTCCTGGCGACGAACGTAGGAACCTGAGCGTTGTTTACATTTTAACCTAATTTAGCTTCACACAAGTGTAATTAGTGGACTGTTCTTTATCATGCCATAAATCTATGACTTGGGACCGCCGGCTTTACTTCCCCCCCGAAGGAAGACATACTGAGGGATTTTAACGCTCTTAAAAACTCCCGTCGACTTCGGACAGGATTGAACCCGCAACCTTGGGCATAGAAGCTCAGCATGCTACCAACTACGGCACCAAAGCTGCCGGATACGAGATAGCCTACAGTACTTCACCAAACTAAGGTATCATATCAATGATATCGCATCCGGTGGTTCCTGTCCCGCCGTTGTGTAACGGTAGATGCTAGTCAACTGGCGGTGACTAATCACTCTCCACCCGTCACACGGCCCTGGCGAGAATCCATTGTATAGAGAAGGCCCTGCACAGGTATTACGCAGCGTGTCGAACTGACTTCCCCTCACAAACCTGGCATTGAGGGTGGCTGGTGTCAGGTTAAAGGTTCTCTACTTATGGAGCAAAGTATGCAAACACTGAGTAGAATCTCCCACCCAAATACGGCACATTGGCAGCCAGGGTGCAGTACTATTCATTTGCTCAAGTCCTATAAAAGGATGTACTCACCACTTGTAAGGGGATGGTGAACACGATCACTTACCTGAAAGAGAAAGAAAAACAAAATTAGGTAATTGATAAACTAATAACAGAAAAAAAAAAGTCGGCAAATTAGTCCCTAGTGTAGTCATGACGGTCACCGCGTACCTAGATGGATGCCTCTCATTTCCATAATACTACCGCTCAGTACCGCCAAACTAGCTATGAAGATTCGGTGTCGGCTTCAGTTATCTCGACAACAGATGCCCCTCCTGATTTAAAGGTACTGTTGTCTTGAAGAGAGAAACATAGGAGCCAACTTCCGCTCCTCCGCAGAGTGTGAGTGAAGCAGAGGTGGGAGGATAAATAATATTACTATAATAATAAAGTTGAATTGGCGTTCCAATTTACGAAGGACACTTATAACAAGAAGTCTCTCTTCTGGAATACCAAGATAAAACATTATAACACGGTAATTAAACCAGAAGCCTTATATGCAGCCAAAACACTGTCTCTCACCACCCAGGGACCGATTGAAAGGCTGGAGGTCAAGGAAAGGAAGATAATACGCAAAATCTTAGGCCCCAAATTTCATAACAACAAATCAATCCATGTCAGGAACGAAACTCTTTACCAAAAACTGAAAAACTCTCGGACACAATAAGAAAACTGAGAATTGATTTTTATGGGCACATCCTCCGGATGAATTCAAATAGATTAACCAAAAATATCTTCGACCACTTCCGTAATGAAAAAAAGTGACAGTCAGTCTGAAAGACTAGACTTAGTATCATTTTAAATGCTACAAATGCTGAAAAATGCTAGAAAGGCTGACATGTTAGAAAATTATCTGCATAATACTTATCTTGCGTATCTTGTTTCAAATTACTCGCAAAGGGCAAGTGCAAACCAAGGGCAAAGCAAGGTCCAGCGCGGGGGATGCCGCAAGCTCACCAGAGCGCGAGGGGACTTGCCCCTTCCATCCAGTCTAAAAACACTTATAGTGGGCGATGTATTGAAGATAGAGATATGCTCTCGCGGACTTTTTGTGAAACTTTTCATGCTGACCAATCCTTACTCTAATAGTATATTGATATTTTTAACGGTTTGCCCTGCGTAAGCTTAAGAAGCGCACGGACGCCAAGTTTGTTTTCGACTTTTTCACTGAAATCGTTACTGCTTGGCTTCCTTTGATCATACATAAATTATTTTCTACAGAATCTTTCCTCGAGATATATTTTACAGAATGGTGAAAACCGCATCAAAATCCATCCAGTGGTTCTAGAGAATACCCGTGACATCCGAGAATCGGGGATTTTTGTCTTATACTAACGAAGTAGAGATTGTCGGGGTACACATGCACCGAGCGGTACTATGACGTCACACACCTCAGTGCATCTGTCCGTCCGTCGTCGTAACGTAACGCCAGACCCCAGCGTAACGCCGAAGTCGACAATATCATTTAAAATGATAAAAACAAAACCTCTTTGGTTTAAGGAAACCGAGAAAGGCCTCGTGGAACTCCAAATTACAGACACCATGCTCACGGACAAAACAGCCAAAACCGTCACCAAGGATAAGAAACAACGGTTTTAAGTGAAACTCAAACAAAAGCATACGATCCACATCTCTACCGAAGAAAGGGAAGCAAGAACTCAAAGGATGAGGCAATACTGGGCTCAAAGGAAAGCTCAAAACAATAAAAAGTGATTGATTTCATGTACCCCAAAGTTGGGTGAAACAAATAAAGAAGAATATTGTATCTATCTCTCTCTCCCTCTGAAGTGCTGCAATGGTTAGAGAATCGCCGTTCACCAGCCATAATACAAGACTCATGCAGATAATATACATTTATGTTGGACGATGTCGAAATGTAAATATTATAAGTCAGAAAACTGTATCATAATGACGGTCATTATTAGGGCTCGGATTTTTAGGTAAACAAATATTTTTTTATGTGAATACATATTTTAAGCCTCTTTTCTATGAACACATAAATTCCTGCTATTCACTTATTAACACATGAAAAGACATAATATTTACATTTCTTTCAATCACTATGCTAGAACTTTCAGTTTATTGCATTTTAGTTCTGTGTTACTTCAACGGGGAAGAACCTGTCAGCTATCTAATCTTCATGCAGAACGTATGTCAGCTTGCAACTGTGTTATTCATAACTTGTCGCCCCGTGCCACTCACTGTGGAAGCCGGGGATTTTCTTGTACATAGCCATATTGCACCACGTGATAGACCCCCCCCCCCCCCTAGCTATCTGGAACCGGTGTCACTCACATGCAGTTCATTTCTGGCACTGTGAAGTGTAAGGCAGTTCTACGATGGGTAAAGTAATAACCACTACAAGTTATCGTCTGTTGCAGAACTTAAAGATAATTTTACTTCTGATGGGGGCGTTCTGTTCGTAACCATGTGGGAAAGCAATGAAGACTGAATAGCGATCTCAAGTTTCACAACACCTCAAGGGCAAGAAACATATTGCTGCAGTTTTGCGCCTTCAGAAGAAGTGTTTCGCGATAATCGTCGGTCATTTGTGATGGACAACCTGAAAATGTATCTCGTTGTGTATTGTAATTATTCAGCAGTCAGTGAGACATAGCATTCGTGAGTGCTGCATATTGTTTATATTCACACTATGTATGACTACCCCTTATTATTCCCGTTTTTTTTTTCGAACGGGGTCGGGGATGAGATGCGATGGAAGTCTTTGTGGCGATGATTTTTACGGCCGGATGCCCTTCCTGACGCCAACCTCAGGAGAGGAGTTAATGAGAGATGAAATGAATGATGGTGAATGAAACTGGGCAAGGATGTGGAAGGAAGCGGCCGTGGCCTGTCAGAAAGTACCGTCCCAGCATTTGCCTGGTGTTGAAAATGGGGAAACCACGGAAAACCATTTCAAGGACGGCCGACGGTGGGGCTCGAACCCACGCGTCTACCGAGTCAGCAGAGAGCTTGGCCCCATGACCTAATGCTGCGCGTTAGCCAGCGTAGCCACTACTGTCGGTTGTTTATATTCACACTAATAAACTGAATTATAATTAAATATTTTTACTTTTTTGTCACATATTTCGGGTATTTCAATACATAAAAGATAATTATTTTCCCGATTTTTACCACCTAAAAACCCGAGCCCTAGTCATTATAACACTATTTTTCATTATAAAAACCAGTCAGAGCTCAAGAAACCGCTGTGTGACCAATTAGGTAAGGATAGCATCGCACCTGCCCTCCTATTTTAAATTTCACTGCGTGGATAGTGTCATAGAGGGGGTATTTGTAGAGGCCATGGTATTCACTGTGTCTCTTGCGCTCTGTTCAGTATATAAAACTGGCGAAATCTCGACAGATATTTATGAATATTTATGTTCGAACATAAAATAGTTATAATAATTATCGTCGAACATAAACAGTCGTATGGAGTGTCTTAATTATTGCCATTATAGGCGAGTTGCATAATGCACTATTATACGTGTGGACAGTCGAGTCAAATCAGCCTGATTATTGTTGCTCATAAAACAGTGATGTCGAATTATATATATATATATACAACTCTGGCGTAGCTCATCATCAGAGAAATATTGGGACAACCCCAAAGAAGAACTTGCTGCAGGTCATCACCTCCCATACGAGACATGGAAGGTCCTTAATAGACTGAGGACTGGAGTATCTCGGTGTAAGGTGAACATGAAGAAATGGGGAACTATGTGAGTGTGGTGAACATCAAGACCACCAGCACCTACTCAACTCCAGGAAACTATCAGAACCTGTCTCCATGGACGATCTGGTAGCCGCCAGAGATAACGTAGTTCGTGCAGCGGAATTCTGGGCATCACATAGAATATAAAGATGCACATATACTTATATATATTTATTTATTTATAATATGTTATGTTCTGGACACGTATAAATAAATATATTAAACCCTTTGGAAAATAGCATGTAGACAAGATTCAAAATTTCGGGGTCGTAATGGATTCTTGTGAATGTGATTTAGAGGTTTTGCTATCAACATAACTTCCAGGGTTCATAAGGTTAACTTATTATTATTATAAAGCCAAGAAAAACAACAGGATCTACTAACAAATGAAATTTATTAACTGAATCAAACATAAAAGAGGAAAACTATAACCACCCTTTTATTGTTCACTCGCGTGAACAGATCTGACACTGACCAGCCTGACGTACCATGACGACACGGTATGACAGCTGCCAACAAGCATTGTGACTGAAATGTCACTTAAATCAGAGTAACAAAAGAAAACGGATCACAAGATCCAAATATAACAAACAAATAAAATAGTACAAAAATTTAATATTTATGAGCGACACGGGTTTTAAGACTAGTTCAAGTAATGAGCATTTTGACGGGCGCTCGTTTCCGACCAAAACAGTTGGTTCGGGAACGGACTCCGTACTGCGAAGGATGAATTACGGAAATGTGGGAACAACAATTACATATTTATATACACTACTGACATGCTCTAACCTTAGATTACCACAACCAAATATACGTGTGTATTATTTAAAATAAGGGCTGCGGAATTACCGACTTATACCTTAAACACTAGGAAGGCATAACATGACATGAACAGGTTTGGCCGGTTGCCAAATTATATTTATATGAATACAATGGCCTTGAAAATAAGAGCCAACAACAACAAAATACAACTTTTAATTTTCACGCCGGAAAGTTTGGCGTTTTAAAACAATGAACAAATAAGTCGTAGTAATGATAAAAGAAACTTGGATCGACAACATGGCAACTTCCCAAATTAAACCAAATAAAATAACCTTAACTCATTAGGCTTTAAAGCAAACATAACGTGTCATAACGAGCTGGAGACAACCGGGCCTGTTATCGCATCACCGAGAGAGTGGCTTATTTCTTCCCCCAAGTAGTAATTAGTGCCATGCTAAATATAGATTCTGGCCCATAGCCAGCGTACAGCACCTTTGCTAATCGCCACCTGTTAAACGCGTACAAATAAATAACACATTATCTCAAAACATCCTCTCAGGGATTTTTAAGAATACATTCCCAGGTCAAACTTATCCCCACGGATAACTAGTTTGCCGGAATGATATCGCAGTCATGGACAGGCTTTACCTCTCCTCATCATCATCACTTACACCCAAAAATACGTGGCACATTTCTCGAAGATCACGTCGTAGCATTAATCAGCACACCTCTCAGATAATGACACACAACATGTCCAAATGACAATAAAGAACAAATAACAGGATCAGTCCTAGCCCGAGTTATCAAAGCAACAAAACACTAATTTTCCCCCCACGTAATAATTAGTTTAACATATCATTAAATCAGTCCATTTATCATTGTCGTTCCTAGGTTCTCATTCATGGCTACACTTTTTATAGATACGTTAATCGATGCGGCCGTTTCGCAATAAGAGTTACGTATACATAAGGAAAACATTTAAATTACAAAATTTACTGTACAACATAATTGTCACGCAATGCCAAAATTTACTACACGCATGTCAGTTAAGAAATCAAACCCTGAAATTTAAATTAAACCACACAACTAAAATCTATACAAAGTTCCACACATCTCTCGCGATTCCCCTCGTCCAAAATCAATAAATCAATTTTTTAATACTCATCACTTAAACTGCTTTCCAGAGGCCTCCCGCCTCGTCAATTCCCATCATTAGGCCGTTAGCCCATAACACTGATGGTAATGGAGGATGAAGCTTGCTGTCTTCTCTCCATGGTCGACATTTTGCTGCTGTTAAAACACAATTAAATCAAAGTTTTTAAACTGTTCTATCTGCGTTCTAAGTATTTTATTTCCTCAGATCGTCCTATGCAGAATCGTCGACTTTCCCTATTCTATGGCTAATTGCCATCTCACAATTTATGAAAATTTCCAACTTCGTTGCCGACACACAACTATAATTTTAAAACCATATCGTCTTAAGGACGTCTTAAAATGACTGTCGAAGAATAATTAGGAGTGTCCCGGTTCATCTCAGACATTTGTATATATACAGAAAGCCTAAAGTTTCAATGGTGGGAGAAAAACAGCTCCACAATATTTTAAGTAATGGGCCTATAATTATGTGTGACCTCTCAAAATTCTTGTATTTTCTCACAGGTCGCGAATCTGCCGTCGAACAAGCAAACCGATCGCTAGATCTTTTTATATCCGATTGCCGCGCAAAACACACTGACGCTATGTTCTGGCGTCATGTTTTCTTATTGGTCAGATAAGTTGGCTTCGGAGTTCTGACCTTACAAATCCCGCCCTTATATTGACGTCACGACTATTCTCCTCTCTCTCACTCCTTGCCTTGTACGCAGCATTTTGCCCTTTTATGGTCACGTACGCCACAGCGTCATATCTGATTTTCTCAGAAATCCAAGAATAACATTGGTTGTGAAACTATTGGTCATTTCCAGCCAGCACGTAGCATGTCTTACCAAGTCCAGATTTCTTGCTACATCAATATTACTCAAATTTCCAGCATATCATGTATTTAGTATTTCCATCGTTTTTATTAATATGAAACATTATTATTGGACACAATGATAAGGGTTCATCTGACCCCTAGTTGATGAAATTCGAACTCAAATGAAGTCGAATTTCACATCCCCTACTTTTCTGGCTCAAATTTGAAGTTGCTGGTCACCCTCAAATATAATGACTGTCCGCCTCTGTCTGTTTCAGTAGCCGTCTCGTTCCAAACTCATTAGGAAGTTCCTGTATACTTATGCCCTCCGGCCTCTTTCCTTGCTACTCGTCTCCCCTCTCACTCTTTCAAAACATCAACATATTCATTAACGACTTCCGCCTGAACTTGTAAACACGTCAGAGCTGTCTTTTGAGCGCTTTCACCACTCGAGTACCCCCGTATCTTTTGTTGTATGTTATCACGCGAATGTTTAATTTGCTGCAGTAACATTATTTCTCGGTTCGTATGGCTCTCTCTGATGATACAATTTTAAATTTGAGATATTATATACTGCCATGTTTCCTGTGCTCACCTCTCGGACTCTGTAGGCGTTGTTACCTAAGTTCGTAACCCCTAGTTGAACTTCCTTAAGCCGCTCCTGTCTCTTCTCCATTTTACCGTGATGTCATCTCCTTCTTCTTCCCCGCGTTGCCATCTTCTTCCTTCTCCCTTCTTCTTCTCCGATTCCCGTACAATAACTTTTTTTTTTACCATATTTCGAGACCCTTGCCTGACACGGTCTGCGAATCTCTCCTGCTATTCTTCTGTTTCCTATTGTCGGCTGCTCTATTTTCTTCTTCTCCATGCAGCTCCTCCAAATATCTCTGGGTTTCTACATGCATGGCCTCCAACATTTGATGTGTTCCGTTTTCCTCCTCGTGGTTGTCGGGATTCTTCCGCCGATCTATCGCTCTTTCCCATTTATCATTATTTCCTTCCATGTTACGTGGCTCCTCCAGGTACTGTTGCGGGTCAGCGTGTCTCTCGTTCCAATTTCTCTGATCATCCCTTGGATCCGATTGCTCGTTAAACCGCTGGTTATCTTGTGCGTTATGTTGCTGGTTGTAACGCCTATTGTCTCTGGGCCTATATTGTTGATTATAGTGTCCTCCACGCCATCCCCGATTGTAAGGTGCGTTATTATTATTATTCCTATTGTATGACGTTTGGTATCTCCTATTATCTCGCCACTGCTGATTGTTTGTGTTCCGGTAGCGGTTAGTTTCTTCCTGATTGTTATGGTTTCTGTCCCTATTTTCGTATCTCGGTTGAGATCTCGGCTCATATTCTTTGGTGCTCTGCCGTCTTTGGTTATCCCCAGTGTTTGTAGCTTGCGACCTCGTGTTTTTGTTCGGTGTCTTGACTACTTCGACTGCATTAACTAACTCTATCTGTCTCTTCTCTCTCGGGTTGATGTAATTAGTGGTTTCATCTATCTTCCTTAATACCTCTTCTGCCTGGACCACGGTCGTAATATTTGCCGCCACCAAGAATTGCTGAACGCTAATAGGCATCTGCTTTCCTATAGTAGTTATTAGCTCCATTTCGCTCGGGGGATTATCAAGATCCTGCAATTTGACAAGTTGCATGGCGAAAAAATCTGCATATTTCGTCTGATGCGTGGAATGGTATTTGCGCGAGTATAAATCCATTCGCAAGCTTTGTTGATACGACCCACTCCAGTATTTGCTTAGGAAGGCCTTGTGGAAACCTTCCATTGATTTAAATGTGTTCTTAAATCCAAGATACCAGGTAAGTGCTGAGCCCGCCAAAAAATTTTCAACCATTCTTAATTGTCGCGTTGAGCTAACATTTTGGTCCGAAAAATATTCTGTCAGTTCCCTTAAGAAAGCTTTAGGTGTCCCTCCGCTCTCTGGTAAAAACTTATTCGGTTTAAATTCGTTTCCACGGATGACTTGTATAACTTGCGTGGGAAGTTGTGTGTTTTGAGGTGTCGAGCTACGACCCTCATAATTCTGGAATGCTTGCGTGTCTACCGTTCTTGGACTTTGCCCAAGCTCGTGGCTGTCTATTGTGTGCTCTCTTTCCGCATTCTCCCCTTTCCCCTTTTCCATTAGTGTCGCAAACATCGTATTATGTCCAAGTGACTGCAACTCCGATTTTATCATGCGGTCCTCTTGAATTTGAAATCTTAACTTCATATTTTCTTCTAACGCCTGTATTTTCGCGTTATTTTCCCCTAGCTTCTTGCTTACTGCGAGCCGTTCATCTTTCGAATCAGCGCTCATCTTGGTCCAATCTTTCCTAATAGTATCCTTCAATTTAACAAAGCGTTTTTCGACTTCCTGTTGATTAGCCTCCTGATTATCTTCAAGTTTATCTATCCTTTCTCCCAGAGAAATGTTGTTCTGTTCTAATGTTTGTTTAATTTCTTCCTGGTCAATTTCTAACTTTTTCCATTTCTTAATTGATTGTATTTCTAATTTGTTGAGTTCCGTCACTAAGCCCGTGATATTGTTATCTACTGTAATTATCTGATCTTGCATACCCTGTGTCCCTCGTTCGATATTCTCAAACCTTTTTTCTAAGTTTGTGTGTGCTTCTTTAATCTCAGATGAGCTGGTCAAACACGCTTGCTCGATTTGTGCTAGTTTTGCCATAACAGTCTCATCCATTCCTTTTATTTCCTTTTTAAACGAATCTTCGATACCTTTTATTATTCCTAATTGTTTGGTATTGTTAGTGCTAACGTCCTTTGCTAATTGGATTAGCTGTTCTTTTGTGTGCTCTTTGATTTCTACCGTTAGCGCAGCTAGATTTTGAGTGTTCCTTTCGTCTTGTGCGTTTAACATTTCATTGTTTTTCTCAGACTGCCTATGTAATTGTTCACTAACCAGAATGTTTTGTGTAGCGATTTTCTGATTTATATTCTCGTTAACTTCAGATAGTTTTGTGTTTAACTGTGTCTGCATTTCTACACTATTTGCCGCTAACTGTGTCTGCATTTCTACACTATTCGCCGCTAACTGTTTCTGCATTTCTACATTATTTGCCGCCAACTGTGTCTGCGTTTCTGCCGATTGTTTATTTATAGCCGCTAACTGTGTCTGCGTTTCTGCCGATTGTTTATTTATGGCCGTTAACTGTGTCTGCGTTTCTTCACTATTCGCCGCTAACTGTGTCTGTATTTCATTGGTTATGTCTTTTCTCATCTCACTAAGTTGTTCTCGCGTACGAGCGGATGCTAGTTCAATCACTTCGCGAATTTCTCCCAGAGTTGCCATCACAACAATAATATATTTGAGACATAGGGAAATGACATAAGGGCGGAGCCCTGGATACGCGCGCTCACATATATTAAATATACACACATTAACCCTTTACATACTCAGTTCATTTACTTTAAATTACTCCCACAAACTATAGCATCACTGAGTATAATTTACTTATTATTCCATTTAATTTTTAACCCTTTGATTCAGTTATAATCTTCCTGACCTTACTTTACTTACAAATTTTAACCAATTAATAGAGTATTAATTAGTTTTTAAGGTCTAACCTTCCTGTCAAACAATTCTTTGAGTTTGGCTTTTCTACACAAAGATAATTTAATTTTATTGGGCGCCTGGAACAGTTTGTTCTAATTTTAATCAAAGTTCAAACACTTAACTTGTTCCACATTTACTTTATTGCAAACTCCATGACTTTATATTTTCAAACATTTGGCGGTACTATCTTCGCCTAACTTACGTTAATAAACTTATCACATGCCGGTGATCTATTTTTTTACTCTAAAACACAAATGCCCCACGTTCGGAAGCCAAAGTAACTCTTATAAACCCTTTGGAAAATAGCATGTAGACAAGATTCAAAATTTCGGGGTCGTAATGGATTCTTGTGAATGTGATTTAGAGGTTTTGCTATCAACATAACTTCCAGGGTTCATAAGGTTAACTTATTATTATTATAAAGCCAAGAAAAACAACAGGATCTACTAACAAATGAAATTTATTAACTGAATCAAACATAAAAGAGGAAAACTATAACCACCCTTTTATTGTTCACTCGCGTGAACAGATCTGACACTGACCAGCCTGACGTACCATGACGACACGGTATGACAGCTGCCAACAAGCATTGTGACTGAAATGTCACTTAAATCAGAGTAACAAAAGAAAACGGATCACAAGATCCAAATATAACAAACAAATAAAATAGTACAAAAATTTAATATTTATGAGCGACACGGGTTTTAAGACTAGTTCAAGTAATGAGCATTTTGACGGGCGCTCGTTTCCGACCAAAACAGTTGGTTCGGGAACGGACTCCGTACTGCGAAGGATGAATTACGGAAATGTGGGAACAACAATTACATATTTATATACACTACTGACATGCTCTAACCTTAGATTACCACAACCAAATATACGTGTGTATTATTTAAAATAAGGGCTGCGGAATTACCGACTTATACCTTAAACACTAGGAAGGCATAACATGACATGAACAGGTTTGGCCGGTTGCCAAATTATATTTATATGAATACAATGGCCTTGAAAATAAGAGCCAACAACAACAAAATACAACTTTTAATTTTCACGCCGGAAAGTTTGGCGTTTTAAAACAATGAACAAATAAGTCGTAGTAATGATAAAAGAAACTTGGATCGACAACATGGCAACTTCCCAAATTAAACCAAATAAAATAACCTTAACTCATTAGGCTTTAAAGCAAACATAACGTGTCATAACGAGCTGGAGACAACCGGGCCTGTTATCGCATCACCGAGAGAGTGGCTTATTTCTTCCCCCAAGTAGTAATTAGTGCCATGCTAAATATAGATTCTGGCCCATAGCCAGCGTACAGCACCTTTGCTAATCGCCACCTGTTAAACGCGTACAAATAAATAACACATTATCTCAAAACATCCTCTCAGGGATTTTTAAGAATACATTCCCAGGTCAAACTTATCCCCACGGATAACTAGTTTGCCGGAATGATATCGCAGTCATGGACAGGCTTTACCTCTCCTCATCATCATCACTTACACCCAAAAATACGTGGCACATTTCTCGAAGATCACGTCGTAGCATTAATCAGCACACCTCTCAGATAATGACACACAACATGTCCAAATGACAATAAAGAACAAATAACAGGATCAGTCCTAGCCCGAGTTATCAAAGCAACAAAACACTAATTTTCCCCCCACGTAATAATTAGTTTAACATATCATTAAATCAGTCCATTTATCATTGTCGTTCCTAGGTTCTCATTCATGGCTACACTTTTTATAGATACGTTAATCGATGCGGCCGTTTCGCAATAAGAGTTACGTATACATAAGGAAAACATTTAAATTACAAAATTTACTGTACAACATAATTGTCACGCAATGCCAAAATTTACTACACGCATGTCAGTTAAGAAATCAAACCCTGAAATTTAAATTAAACCACACAACTAAAATCTATACAAAGTTCCACACATCTCTCGCGATTCCCCTCGTCCAAAATCAATAAATCAATTTTTTAATACTCATCACTTAAACTGCTTTCCAGAGGCCTCCCGCCTCGTCAATTCCCATCATTAGGCCGTTAGCCCATAACACTGATGGTAATGGAGGATGAAGCTTGCTGTCTTCTCTCCATGGTCGACATTTTGCTGCTGTTAAAACACAATTAAATCAAAGTTTTTAAACTGTTCTATCTGCGTTCTAAGTATTTTATTTCCTCAGATCGTCCTATGCAGAATCGTCGACTTTCCCTATTCTATGGCTAATTGCCATCTCACAATTTATGAAAATTTCCAACTTCGTTGCCGACACACAACTATAATTTTAAAACCATATCGTCTTAAGGACGTCTTAAAATGACTGTCGAAGAATAATTAGGAGTGTCCCGGTTCATCTCAGACATTTGTATATATACAGAAAGCCTAAAGTTTCAATGGTGGGAGAAAAACAGCTCCACAATATTTTAAGTAATGGGCCTATAATTATGTGTGACCTCTCAAAATTCTTGTATTTTCTCACAGGTCGCGAATCTGCCGTCGAACAAGCAAACCGATCGCTAGATCTTTTTATATCCGATTGCCGCGCAAAACACACTGACGCTATGTTCTGGCGTCATGTTTTCTTATTGGTCAGATAAGTTGGCTTCGGAGTTCTGACCTTACAAATCCCGCCCTTATATTGACGTCACGACTATTCTCCTCTCTCTCACTCCTTGCCTTGTACGCAGCATTTTGCCCTTTTATGGTCACGTACGCCACAGCGTCATATCTGATTTTCTCAGAAATCCAAGAATAACATTGGTTGTGAAACTATTGGTCATTTCCAGCCAGCACGTAGCATGTCTTACCAAGTCCAGATTTCTTGCTACATCAATATTACTCAAATTTCCAGCATATCATGTATTTAGTATTTCCATCGTTTTTATTAATATGAAACATTATTATTGGACACAATGATAAGGGTTCAATATATTGTTTAAATTAGAGTGCCATATCCCCTCCACGGACGTAGGCGACCTAAATTAGAGCCCTTGACTTTCTCAAGGAATCAATAACCAGGCATCCCGAGCCGGAGTTTGCGTGTGGTAGGGTGGCCAGTTCCTTTCCACTCATCCTCCTGCCATTGCATCCGGCAGGTTAGCTTTTTGCATGACGAGGCTGGGAGACCCCGTACCAGATATACCAAGACTTTTAAATTCTTGGCAGAGCCGGGCATCAAACCCAGTACCTCGAGTTTGACAGCCAACAATGCTAGTCACTGCGCCACGAGGTCCAATTATATTTACTGCAAATTAAAAACACTATTTCACAAAATGATATCATTTTGACTGTCAAAACTTGCAATGAAAACACTATTATCCAAGCCCCTCAAATGAAACAACAGCAACAACAATAACAGAAAATCATGGTATCGGCAGGGGTAGTGATTTTTAGCCTACTTTTCACATTTTGCAAAAATGAGGAATAAGTAGACTTATGAGATCGGGCAAATGTGTGTCTGTCTGTCTGTCTGTCTGTCCTTCTGTCTGTCTGTCTGGCTGGCTGGCTGTGTGTGTGTCCCCCTCAATCAACTCCTAAACGGATGCAGCAATCGAAACAAAATTTGGTAGGAGTAAAGATCTATACCTGAATATCTCACGGCCATATTTGAAAATGATGCCAGTGCTACCAATTGCTGAAAAATTGCAATTGAAATTTGAGCTCCATGTTGGATATCTTGGAAGGTATGAATGGGAGCTATTTCAAAATTGGCACACGTATAGATAATAATATTGCAGTTTAATTTCCAGGAGGCCATACCTGGCAGAGTTGTCAAAATGATTATAAGCCTGCTGATAGGTCCAACTTTAAATACATGTAACTTCTATACTATCATTTGGATTTCTACCTAATTTCGTGTGTGCTATGTGTAACTTAACAGATATCACTATGCCGATTCTTAGGAGTAACCATGGCTGCCAACTGTTAATAAATAGCCTATTGTTCCTATTTTTGTTACCCTAATATCAATATATCAGGAAGTATGCAAGACAATAGCTCTAAACTTTGCACACGAATAGTACCTGGCATTCTAGATGAATTTGGAGTAACTAATATAGGCCTACGCCAGTGCTGCCAACATGATTCTAAGCCTGCTGATAGGTCCAATTTTAAAATGCATTTAACTTATATACTAACTAATGGATTTCATTCAAAATTGACACAACAATAGATCATATTATTTCAGATTATTTCTGACCAATACATGTATGTCATTGTTGCCAACATGATTTTACGAGCGCTGTTAGATCAAATGTTTAACAGCATGTAACGTCCATGCTATCCATGAGACTTACACGAACCTCAAGAGATGGAACTAAGAATATATTCAGTCACCAGGGCTGCCAACTGTAGTTCCCTCTTAGGCTACATTATGCCAGGTATTACCAACTTAATTTCGACATTATTCTAGATAGATCCATATAGATTAATCATTGGCTTGAATCTTAAATTTTAAGAAAAGTAGGCTCTTTAGTTCGTCACGGAACTTCTTGTTAGCATTTGAAATCAGAAATTTAGCATTTTTCTTTGAAAATGTAGTTTTTTGCAGCATTTTGGAAAAAAAATCAACATATAATTTGTGTTGAATCTGACAAATGAAATTAAAATCATATTTGTTAAAGGTTAATAGTGTAATAAAACGCATGAGGTAAATCGCATATGTTCTCTACTTAGTATAAAACGAAGTCCCGGATTCTTGGATAATCTCGAGAACCACTGGATGGATTTTGATGCGGTATTCACCATTCTGTAAAGGATATCTCGAGAAGGATTTCTGTAGAAAATAATTTATTTATCATTAAAGGAAGCCAAGCAGTAACGATTTCAGTGAAAAAGTCGAAAAAAACTGGTCTCCGTTCGCTTTTTACGCTTACGCTGGGCAAACCGTTCAAAATATAAATATACTATGAGTGTAAGAATTGTTTAGCATGAATGGTTCTACAAAAAATTCCGCGAGAACATATCTCTATCTTCAAAACATCGCCCACTATAAGTGTTTTTACGTTTTCATTTCTTCCAACAATCTCCATTCAATTACTGAGGCGACAGTTGACGAGCTAGCTAGTGGGCCAGCCTATTACCCCAGATACAGCCAGCAGCAAACTGTCGAGTCGTTCTGAGTTAAGACTTCAGAGAAGAGTAGTGTGTTTGGAGTTTCCCTGGAAGTTCAACTCGGCTCTTTTTGATTTCGCCTGTGAACTTTTCGTTCCGCAAAATACACAGTCAAGTTAAGATTGGACGGAAGGGGTATTTGTGTTTCATGCACCTCGCCATTCTTAAATTACGCCTGACAAGAATTCGTTGCACATGCATCTCCATGATGATATAATTAATAGTCCAATCAGTGATTTTAACCCATCATGCCGAGACGTAAAACCTGCAGCGCATGAGCGAATTCTTGAATGCAGCTGATTTTTCCGTTCTAGGCTGGAAAACAGTATTTTCAGCATCCGCAGCTGATATCGAAAGTATTTTTAGGTACAAATTATACACAACTATTATTATCTACATTTCATTTTATAATGTCTGACTAGGTTAAAAAAAACGTACAAACATTTAATTATGCACATGTTAAAAACAATGCATAAAATTTGTAGAAAAAAATAGAAAACTTGGCAGACTTATTTAAAAGAATATTATGATTAATTTTAAATCACTTGTATTTTCTGCCAAACACTTTATACCTGATTTAACGATTGAGTGGACTTGACATCAGAGCGGTTGACCAATGGCACAACAATGTCTTGCGAACACCACCACGCCATCGGTCAAGCGCTCTGAAGTCAAGTCCGCTCATTCGTTAAATCAGATATAAACATAATACAAAAAGAACTATAATCACTATTGTTTAATAAAAATATGAACAGGAAATGCGCAGCAGAAGGTGTTTGACCCGGCCCTTGGTATGCGAGCAGGAGGGTTATGGCATTTGTTTACGTCATTGGGGATAACCCCTTTGCCTGATCGGAGTTGAGGAACTTATTTTTGGGTCCCTTGGAGGGCCGAGTGGAATTAAGGAAAATCGAGCGGAATTGATGTTCAACCCACTTTTCAGGTGCAAGTTTGAAAGAGAAAATGGTTTCTATGTCTGCGTCAGATAGATGGGTACATGTTATAGATTTATTCGTGGCAACAACATAAAGGAATATCTTAGTCCTTGTGAAGTTCATACTCAGCATTTTCCCCTCCAATGATTTTACGAAGAGTTTTTTCTGTCCTGAATATAAAATGGAGAGATAATAGAAACAGAAGCTCCATTAGTTTGATAAAACAAGATTGTTCACATATTTCAATTAAGACGAAAATTTTAGTGAATTTTATCAGAAGCTACTTACAATTAAATTAAAATATTGCTTGCAAAGGGTCGTTCAAATGAAAAGTATTTGTATGTTGCTGGTGTCATAGGCCTATATGATACGTCAGCAATATCTAGTTATAATTTTGTGTATTTCATTATGTAATGTTTAAAATAAACACGCGTGTATTATTTATTACAACATTTAACAACCTTAAAAAAATGTTTTGGGACGTGTGTTCCGTTATTCCATTCTTGAAATCTGGCAACCCCAGGGTCGCTATTTGATTATAAATTGAAGAATGGATCTCGGGCGAGCTTGTACTCACGAGCACTGTTTGACGAGGGCACGAAATTCCATTTCGCGAGTACCTGGTTGAGAAGGTCTGCAGTACATAAATACTCCTCATGGCAACGCTGCCTGTGCCTTTTATTGTGGACTCAGTCCCAGTCACTTCAGCCAGAGGATTGACACTTTCCCTACCTCAGATTCTCCACACTGAAGAGCCTGCTGTCACTCCACGAAGGAAGACGTCAACTTTTCAAGACAGTCCATTGTCCCACGAAACAATAACATCCGCTGCGGCACTGCTCTTGTTTGTTCTTGTTAAATTTAGCAGCTTTGCAAAATCACCGTGACTAAATAGCCCCATGAACTTAGGTGTTTATGGAAGTTTTTAAAAGTAACTAAGTTACCAAACACAGTAGTAACGGAGTGTTTTAGTTACAATGATCTAAGTAACGCATTCTCATTTTACCGTTACTTTTATATAAAATGTTGTGTTGTTTGAGTGGTCAGTCTTGTGACTGGTTTGATGCAGCCCTCCATCCCTCCCTGTCCGGTGCTAAACGTTCCGTCTCTACATAGCTACCAAACCTTAAATCTGTGTAACATATTCTAACCTTGGTCTACATATTTCAATTAAGACGAAAATTGTAGTGAATTTTATCAGAAGGTACTTACAAATAAATTTAAAAAATGCTTGCAAAGGGTCGTTCAAATCTTGTCCTAGACCTTTCCTTCCATAACTAAGCTTGCTATTCTTGAGTGTATGTGTCTTACCAACCTATCTCCTCTCTTCATTAGCAGTCGCCAGAAACATCTCTCCTCGCCCAGTCGTCTAATACCCTATCTACCCATCTGATCTTCATCATTCTCCTGTAACACCACATTTCAAACGCTTCAATTCTCCTCATTTCTGCTCCGCCAACACAAGTTTCACTTCCATAGAGCGCCACGCTCCAGACAGGCTTTCAAAAATGACTTTCTAATACCTAAATATATATTCGATTCCAACAGATTCCCTTTCTGTAGAAATGCTTTCCTTGCCTGAGCCAACCAAATTTTGTATATCATCTTTGCTTCGACTATCACTGGTACCAAGAGTCTCCTACCTCCTTTAGCTTTTCACCTGATAATTCGACGTCCATAGGGGTTTCTGATTTATTTCGGCTGCATTCCAATATATTTGTTTTACATTTATTAATCTTCATCATGAATTCGTTCCTCAAGACAGAGTCCTTACTATTTAAAAACTCATTCAAATCCTCTGGTGTGTCGGCAAAGATGACAATTACGTCAGCAAATCTATAAAAAAATAGTCACATATTTCGTTAATTAAGCCAAGTAATTTAATTGTGGTCTGAGAGTAGTAACGGAGTATACACTCAGCCTCGAGAGGCTAAACTGAGCTATCCTGTAAGTGGTTTTCCATGGTTTCCCCCAGTTCTACTCCAGGCAAATGCTGTGATGTTTCGTTAATTTTAAGGTCACGGGCACCTCCTTCCCAATCCTATCCCAAATTTTCAAATACACAGCCATCACAATAACACAGGCTATCACACACACGCCCAAGTACACGGGGCTATATGACCACGATGACGCAGTCCATAAAATAAGCAACAACAAAAACATGTGTCCTTTGGCAAATACAAATTGTTGTCACAAAGTAAAATTCAACAAAATATGTAGGTTAACTTATGCTAGTTGACAAAAATGATGATGATGATGATGATGATGATAATTGTTGTTTTAAGGGGCCTAACATCTAGGTTATCGGCCCCTAAGTTGACAAAAGGAGCCTACAACTAAAACAAACATAAAAGTGAATAACACTGCACTTGATTTAGTGGTAGCAAAACAAGCCTTGCGAAATAAGAACTTATTGCTAAATTATCAGTTCAGTTTGAGGACTAGAGAGTAATTTCTCAAGATCTTTGTTTGGAGTGTCTTACTGTATGGATGCGAAACCTGGACATTAGGGAAACTGGAGGAAACAAAACTGAGGCGGTAGAAATTTTTTGGAGAAGAATGACAGGAACATGTTGGATCGACAGGAATACAAATGATCTTTTTCTGCAGGACGTGACGTACGTTCGATGTATATTAATACAACAAAGAAGAGGAAAACCAAGTTCCTTGGACATGTATTCGGGCACGACTCTCTTCTCCAAACCATTATCAAAGGTAAAGTACTGCGAAGGAAACCTAGGGGACGTCCAGGGATGTCTATCGTACATTAAGAACTCCATTGGAGAACTGGCAAGAGGTTCTTATGGCAGCATGAAGAGACTAGCAGATGTGGTTGCAGCGAAGTATTTGCCTTTAGTTTTTTTTTCCGTATGGCTTTAGTGCCGGGAGTGTCCGAGGACATGTTCGGCTCGCCAGTTTTGTAGCTGCTTCGAGACGGACACCCAATGGGTGAGCTACAAGTACCGTTGGGGAGGAAAGTTGTGATGTAAGGACGAGGAGTTGGAAGGTAGCAGCTGTGGCCTATAGTTAGGGACCAACCCCGGCATTTGCCTGGAAGGAAGATGGGAAACCACAGAAGACCATCTTCAAGGTTGCCGGCGGGGGGATTCGAACCTCCTCGCCTCCCAGATGTGTGTGACTGTCAGCAATCATGCCGTAACGACCACGAATAACTCACCTTTAGTAAATGATGATGACCTTATGCTTTTCGATCGGTCAACACATTTGTAGACACAATTTTTGTCGTCGTTGTTGCTGTTGTTGTTGTTGTTGTTGATTTCTTTCGGGGCTTTGCGACATCGTGCTCATGTAGCCCCGTGCACCTATGTGTGGAATTAATCTGCTAACCTGCGTTATTGCGATAGTGAGTGTATTTGTAATTCAGATGAGGACTGGGAAGAATGGAAGGAGGCGGCCGTGGCCTTAAGTTAGGATCCATCCCGGCATTTACCTGGAGTAGTAGTGGGAATAACATGTACGACATCTGAGGTGATAATCGAACCAATTTCTCCTCAGTTTTGAGTCACGAGGTTGGAGTGTACCCCGTCCCAATATCTAGACCAGAATTACAGTTTTTAGGCCGAGTCATGAATGGAACCCAGGAGCTCTGAATCCGGAGTCTCAATGCGTACCCCGAGTCTACAGAAGACGGCTTAAAAGCAACCAAATTACCGACAAACACCAGTTCCGAGATTTACGTCGTAAAAGTGAAAAGTACAGTATCTCCTCTTTCGCATAAAAAGCTAACGTCAATTTTTATCACTTCTTCCATTATGCCGTTATCTACACACAAAGCACATAAACATCACAAAACTGGGAAAAGGTACAATGGACTAAAAGAGAGTGAAACTAAATAAATAATTAAATACATAAATAATTAAATAATTAATTACATAAATAAATAATTAAATACATAAATAAATAACATTAATACATAATTAAATAAATAATTAAATACATAATTAAATAAATAATATAATTAAATAAATAATTAAATATATAAATAATTAAATAAATAATTTAAAACAAAATATTGTAGCATTGTTTTGTTTGTGTTGACCGACTGCAAGCAACAATATTAATTGTTAATAAGGTAACACGAAAAAATGACTTCAAAGCTAACTTTTAAATAAATAAATAAATAAATAAATAAATAAATAAATAAATAAATAAATAAATAAATAATATATTAAATTAAATAATAAAAGAGAGTAAGTTAAAATAAATAAATCAATAAATTAAGAATAAACAAATAAATACATGAGATATCGATATTAGACTGTCTAATTTTAATGATAGTCAACAACCAGAATTCCGAGGACCATTCTCCTAGTAAAACAGCCTCTGTAAAGGGACTTACTGACACAACGAGAAATAGCAGTAAGTTATCGCATTTTAACTCAGAAATGGGAGAGTCTACTAAAATGTCCATTATATTCCCAACTCTGAGTCGAACAGCGAGTGTGATGGGAGCACCAGGTTTCATGCAGCCGAGTAGTCGCTAAGAATTCTCCCTGCAATTACTCTCACTCAAGTCTCATTACGTTAATGCCAGCAGTCAGAAGGATTTGAAATTGGATGCTGTGTTGCCAATATTCAACTGACTCACTGTGTTCGAAGTCATAGGATTGAATCCCAGTACCACTGTGGCCCGAGTTGCTGTTGTTGTTGGAGTCTTCAGTTTTTGACTGGTTTGAGGCAGCCCTCCACGCCTCCCTGTCTTGAGCTAATAGATTCATCTCCACATAGCTACCACACCTTATATCTGGTCAGTTTAACACATCCTTACTATAGATCTACCCCTACAGTTCTTGTCCTCAGCCCTTCTTTCCATACCTAAGTTTGTTATTCCAGGGTGTCATACCAATCTATCGCTTCTCTCCATTAGCAGTCACCAGAAACATCTCTCCTCTCCCACTCGTCTTAATACCTCCTCATTTCTTACTCTATCTACCCATCTGATCTCCGTCATTCTCCTGTAACACCACATTTCAAACGATTATATTCTCCTCTTTTCTGCTGCGACTCCAGTCGAGCGCCACGCTTCAGACAAAGGCTTTCAAAAATGACTTTCTAACACCTAAATCTATATTTAATGTCAACAGATTTCTTTTCTGTAGAAATGTGCTTTCCTTGCCTGCGCCAATCTACTTCTCATATACTCTTTGCTTCGTCCATCACTGATTCTTTTGCTTAAATAATTGATTGAACTTAATTATTCAATGTGTTAGAGGAATTTGGAGTAGACTCGAAGTCCATAAACATCATCAAAGATTGACAAGGTAGAAAAGTTTAAGTATTTGGGAGAAATGATTCAACTTAATGGATTAGACAAAAAAGTTAATAGAGCAAGATTACGGAAATTGGAAGGAGCTTTTCAACTGACGTAGGATACCTACAATAAGAAAAAATCTTAGGTATGATACAAAATCCAAAGTGAAATTTATAGGAGAGATCTCAAAGGAATTTTTAATTAATACCGGTGTTAGACAGGGAGACGGAATGTCTCCAATTCTTTTCAACTGTGTTCTAGAAAAGGTAATAAGTAGGGCTCGGATTCGAGCATATTTGCATATTTTTTTCCTGAATAGTACACATTGAAAGAAGCCTTTCGGTGGTATTTTCACCTCTCTGGGACCAACAGAATTGAAATTTATCGAGCATATAAATGCATAAAACCGCGGTTTTCAGAATAGAAGCATATAAGTGCATATTCTTGTGGTTTTCGTCTAAATACTTTGTTTTTCTTCGAATTCTCCCCCGAATTCAGGCCCTGACCATCCTTAAGGTTCGAAAACATAAATAATTATTGAAAAGCCTATCTGGTGCGAATAATAGAACCGCAGGCTTTTAACCTTTTGTGAGGTCCTTCTCGTCATTGAAACTTTTATTGACTGATTTAAGAAAATCATTCAAAACTGAAAACCTAGAAAATGTCTTGTTGTACAGACCAATGCAGATCTACTTCATTGACTCGCCTAATTCTGAACATTTTGAACTTTGAAACTGTATCTTTTTAAGAGCACTTCTCTTATATATATACACTTGTAAAACTTGAATGCGAGTATATTGAAGTGTATCACACATACAATTAGAATATAAAGCTCGTATTTAAAGGTATGTTGTTGGTTTTTTCGTTTCACTTTCCTTTCTATAGTTTTTAACGGTGTTTTTTGAGCATATTCTGCATGTTTAACCGCATATAATGTTTTTTTCGAGAATATCTATCGAGCATAAAACACATGGTTTTCGAGCATATCTGGAAATTTTATCGAGCATATCGATCCGAGCCCTAGTAATAAGGAATGGGAAGAAAGGCCCAAGGAAAGAGGACTCTACAACGAAATAAGACTTGGATCGAAATTTGAAGGGGTAGGTATCAATTCCTTGGCCTTTGCTGATGAAATTGCCATTCTTTCAGAAAATATATGATGCTGATGATGATGATAATTGTTGTTTTAAGGGGCCTGACATCGAGGTTATCGGCCCCTGACGAAATGAAATTACGTGAAATGGAAGGATGAAGATTAAAAAAACAGCTCACTGATATGGATAAAACGAAAATGGTTTAGATAATATATAGACAGTGAGCCCCAACAATTATGCCTTATGTAGCAGGAAAAATACTTACAAAAAGGAACTCAGATTGAAACTACTCACCAAATGGAGAGCGGTAATACGTACATAAGGGAATTTCGAACGAAAATACTTTAAAAAGGAATAGATTGAAAAATACGCACAAAATGTAGGTTAAGTCCAAAATACGTACAAAATGCAACGTACAGTCGAAATACTTACAAAATGCAAGTGAAATCAAAATACTTACAAAATGCAAATGAGATTGAAAATACGCACAAAATGTAATGTAGATTCAAAATACCCACAAAACGCAATTGAGAATTAACTACTTGAACAAAGCGGGGTAGGTTGAAAATACAAAAGGCAATCGAAATTGCTTACAAAAGGTATGGTAGATTCAAACTTCTCATTTGGATGGACAATACTTACAAAATGCAATTTAGATTGAAAATAATTACAAAATGTAATTTAGATTCAAAATACCCACAAAATTGCAATTGAGACTTAACTACTTGAACAAAGCGGGGTAGATTGAAAATACAAAATGCAATTGAAATTCAAAATACTCACAAGAAGACCCCCCTATATTGAAAGACCTACTAAAAAGCAATTTTGATTGGCAATCCTTACAAAATGCAAGTGAGGTTGAAAAACACTCACAAAATGCAATTTAGAACGAAAAACTTACAAAATGCAACATAGATTAAGAATACCTACAAAAAGGTGCGGGAATCTTAAAGACAAAAGGAAATATAATGAAAGGCGGAGAGGAGAGGGTCCGCCCCAAAGGTAAGGGACAAAAGGGGAAAACTAACCCAGCTCAGGAATCCCTCGGGGTCGCCAACTCCCGAACTCACCAGCCGAGAGCCCCTGAGGGTGTAGCATTATCTAGGGTGCACCAGAAGTGGTGGGGCTACATACACCCAGCCTCCTTGAGGGCCTTGAGCACAAGGCAGGAGGTAAAAGGAAAAGAAAAAGAAGGCTGACCCCTCACAGAAGGAGGGAATCAGAAAAGATGAGACAAGGGCCAATAATGGCGGGAAAGGAAGAGACTCCCTAGGCCTCGGATACCCTAATACCGTCGGGGTCGGAAGAGAACAAGAGTTGACCAAGTGAGGTCGACAGGAAAGAAGACGGAGAGAAGCCCGGCACAAGTAAGTGGAAGCAATGCCGGACTTAGCTGGGGTCCCGTGGTCGCCAACCCACGTCCCATTAGATGTGAGCCCCTGGGGGGTCAAAAAATATACAAACAGCTTGTGTCCAAATAAACCTTTTGAGAAAGATAGCAGAGAGAGTTGGACTTCATATATCTTTTCAGAAGACCAAATTTATGACATATTAAAAACAAGATGTTCAGTAAAGAACATATAGCCTACTTTCTCCTAAATGCATGGGTATTGTTATAACTCTTTGTCCTTTTCAAGGAGTATAATTGAATGTTGGTTGTAGTAGCTTGTTGAAATACAACGTGCTATAGGGATATTAAACATGAATATGAGGTGCCCTTTGCTAGTGCTACCTCTGTAAAAAATTTCATTCAATTCGGTATCACAGTGTTTGAATTGATATGGGGAATGGATTTGCACACATACATGGCCGCTATTTGCCAACTATTGGGCTGATGAACTTGTAGTCAGTCGTAAGATGCATTCCACAAAAGGGCATGTAGTTGAAAATCTGGTAGAGATCAAATTATTAGGATGATCGTAATGTGATTTAAGCTTTTAACATTTGGGTGGCCGTCATCCCGTTTCCGTCAAGATGGCGGCGATATAAAACATGACACTGAGGAGCCCTTTGCTAGTGCTACCTCTGTACCAAATTTCGTTCAATTCGGTTTCACCGTGTTTGAATCGATAGGGGGAATCGATTTGCACACATACTTAGCCACCATCTGCAAACTATTGGGCTGATGATCTTGCAGTTTGGTCAGAATATGCTTCCCACATAAAGATATGTTGTTGCAAAATTTGGTAGAGACTAGATTATTAGGTTGGTCGTAATTACATTTTAGCTTTTAACATTTGGGTGGCCGCGATTACGTTTCCGTCAAGATGGCGATGATATAAAACATGACACTAAGGTGCCCTTTGCTAGTACTACCTCTGTACCAAATTTCGTTCCATTCGATTTCACCGTGTTCGAACTGATAGGGGGAATCGATTTTGACACAAAGATGGCCACCATCCGCAAACTATTAGGCTAATGACCTATTAGATTGGTCAAATGATGCTCCCTCCATAAAGGTTGTTGCAAAATTTGGTAGAGATCGGATGATTATGTTAGTCGTAATTTGATTTAAGCTTTGAACATTGGTGTGGCCGCCATTACGTTTCTGTCAAGATGGCGGCGATATAAAACATGACACTGAGGTGCCCTTTGCTAGTGCTACCTCTGTACCAAATTTCGTTCAATTCGCGTTCACTGTGTTCGAATTGATAGGGGGGGACAGGCATTCAGAGTACACACACTCACACACACACACACACACAGACTCACACACACACATATACACACACACACACACACAGACACACTTTTTTTCGCCCTGTGTTGATCTCATAAGTCTACTTTCATTTTTTGCAAAAACCGAAAGTAGGCTAATTCTCCTACAGTTTTAATAACAGACTCTGGAAAAATAGACAAGGTAGAAAAGTTTAAGTATTTGGGAGAAATTATTCAAATTAATGGACTAGATAGACAAAGAAGCAAGTAGAGCAAGAATACAAAAATTGGAAAAAGCTTTTCAACTGACGAAGGATACCTACAATAAGAAAAATATTTCTATTGCAACTAAAATCCGACATTACAAAACGGTAATTAAGCCGGAAAGTCTCTATGCTTCAGAATGTATGTTTTCCATTAAAAAAGGCGAAGTAGAAGAGCTAGAGGAAAAGGAAAGAAGGATACTTAGATAAATATTGGGACCATTAAAAACAGAAAGTGAAGAGTTCCGATACAGGAAAAAATGGCGACCTCTACAAAAATAAAGAAATTAAAAAATCTACGATACCAACAGGAAAATGAGGGTTACTTTCTTTGGGCACGTAATGAGGATGAATAACACCAGACTCACAAAACAAATTTTCAATCATGTATAGCCTACCAAAGCAGGAATGGTAATCAATGGGTAGAAAGTATAAAACGGGATATGGAAGAGATGGAAGTAACAATAGATATTATTCAGGACAGACCACTTTTCAGAAATATGATCCAAAATTTCAAGGGTTTCCAGGAGAAGGAAAGGAAGAAGCGGGTAACATCTGGACGGAAGACAGAAGAAGGAGACAGAGTGAAGTAATGAAGAACTACTGGAAGGCAAGAAAGGATAACGGAAATAAGAGACAGTGAATGCAATGGGTTGTTTTACGCGGTCCAAAGATAGCCAAAATCGAGGAAAGAAGAAGAAGAATAATTGATATTAAGAAAAGACGAATTAAATTCTTTGGTCATCTCACTAGACTACCGATTGACGCAAAGGATAATAAATTATGTAACCTCACTCAATAACTCAACGCCTTCAAAAGAACCTCAAAAACGCAAAGTTCAACAGACATGTCAGAAAGGAACACCTTCAGACACAAAGTAAACAAATGGGAAGTCAAATCAGAGCAACCAGAACAAAAACAGTACAGACCAAAATGGTCGGAAGAACGTAAACAAGCCTTCTCGGAAAGAATGAAAGCCTATTGGCAACTCAAACTAACACTTGGGGCGCTGCGATCGGTCTGGATAAGTAGGGTAAAAACAGGTAAAAATACCCAATAACACGCGTTTGATACGGAACACTTTTTATTTTTCGGTTATAATCGGTAAATGTGGTCCCTAAAATAATGACAGTGTTATTTTCAATTGTATATATGTATAAATGTGCGATACACGAGATCTAATTTGTGTGATCCACTGGATTTTATGTGTCAATTGCATATTATCAAGCATCGGTTGTCTGCTGGCATTTGTTTTTGTGCAGTTCGGGTCATGGCGCTGTTACGTTTAAAAGCTATATTTGAGTTTGCTCACTGTACCATAGACTCTAGGAATTATTTGTTGCTTGGTAGGGCGAAGGGATGTGTTTAACCTGTATTAAAACTCGGGGTAGACAGGAATTGCGTGATTTGGATGGTAGGTATTAATCCTGCGATGTCAAAATTAGGCCTATATGACTCGTAGTGGAATGGCTCGAATATCGCAGAGCGAGGTGATGGCGGTTGGTAGGGTTATGGAAATCAACTAGGGAGCGGAGGATACCTGACTGATGAAGCTTGGCTGTCTTGGTGCGGCTTGGCTCGGCGTAAGTGAACAACCCGTCCTGTCGTCAGTGAGTGTAGTGGTGCGTGGTCCAACCCGCTCCTGTTGCCCGTATTTATTTGGTATCGTCACCTTTCGGCTATTGCTATTTGCATCTTTTGGAAAGTGATGAAAACGTATATCCGCAGCCCTCTTATACATCGACTTACAGCCATAAACTGAGCAATATACTTTGCTTTTACTCATTTTGCACTCTTATCAACGAGTAAAACTTATAACTTATGTATAAACACGAAGAAATTACCACGATCTGCTCACCAATACAAGAAACCATATACAAACAGTCACCACGTGGCAAATGTACCCTACTTGGTAAGTTTCTCATTTTTACCGCTAGATGTCATATCAGATAGCTGGAGTTGCCAAGGAACATCAAGCAGGAGAGCAAAAAGAATTGTTTGAATTATTTGCTTGTCTTCCATTTATTGGGAGAATTCGCTTAAAATAAATAAATAAATAAATAGTAATAGTAATTATTATTTCCATTTTCAACGGGGTCGGGGATAAGATGCGATGAAAGGGTATGCGGCGGGTGGTTTTTACGGCCAGATGCCCCCATGACGCCAACCTCAGGAGAGGAGTTAATGAGACATGAAATGAATGATGGTGAATGAAACTGAGCAAAGATGCGGAAGGAAGCGGCCGTGGTCTGTCAGAAGGTACCGTCCCAGCATTTGCCTGGAGTTGAAAATGGTGAAACCACGGACAACCATTTCAAGGACGGCCGACGGTGGGGCTCGAACCCACGTCTACCCAGCCCGTAGATAGTCCCATTGCTTAGACTGTGCGTTAGCGAGCGTATCTACCGCTGTCGGTTAATAATAATAATAATAATAATATAATATCGTATGGCCTCGGGTGCCGGGTGCAAACTTTGTTATTTGACACCCAGAGGGCAGCTTGCATGTCGAATTTTGTTGCTCCTTGAAGCACTATGAAAGTCAAGGAGGTTAGATATCTAAGCTCCTTGAACACTATAGCACTTTCTGTTGAGAAATGAGGATCTTTGTGTTGGCGGAAACTCCCGAGATTAATTTTGTCATTATGAACACGGCCAACTGATTTCAAATGGGTTCTTCTCATGCCAACATCGTATGACATGCATGATGTAAATTTTTGCCGCCTTTCAAAAATCACTTACCACGGCCAGGAGCGAACCTGCAAGCTTGGAGTTAGTAGACCGACACGTTAACCTCTCACCCACCGTGGCAAGCAAAGTAAACCTGACGATATTGTTTATTCTTAGAAATCCTACCTGCCGGAAAATTCTAATATGTTCAGCTTGCATCTTATTGTTTGTTTATTTATTTAGTGTTTGTTTCCAAGTTCCCTATATTCTAAATACGCAAAGTTAATTAAGCGGGCTGGAGTGTGAAAATCACCTCTGACATCTTTGGTTTTATTGAATTTGCATAATAGTCATATTTAAGGAGAGCAAATATTGCCTAAAAGTGTGAAGTTCTCGGTGATTATTTGATAAAAGACTTCATTTTGTAAAATATTTACACTCTCGTTACAATCAGATTTTCTACTAACAATTAGGCATTCATTTCAAGCTTTGCGCAGTTTATATCAACTTTTGCTGCTCTTTAAACATAAAAACCTATTCTACCAATTAAAAACATTTTAAATAAGTAGTTCCGTGAAGAACTATACAGCCTATTTTCATATATCCTACTTATGTTAATTGCCACTATCAACATACACAATTTCAGTTTGATTGCTGTAATAGATTCGTAGATATTGAAAACCGACTAAATATTTCGGATGGTCGCCATGTTGGATTTTATATATGTAGGTCCTAGAGTTTACTGTTACATGCAGATTATTGTGAACGTGTAGTATTCAAACTTCAATCGCATAATTAAGACACAAGAAAAAACAAAATTTTTTCACAGCTACCATCTTGAGGTTATGGAAACAATTGAAATAAATTAGATGCCAGTGGATTAACATTCGGATAAAGATTTACTGTACCAAGTTTCACTGCTCGCGGATGGTTAAATTGCGAGAAACGTCCATGTGAATATTTATAATTCGCGTCACCGCCATGTTGGATTTGTGATCACCAGTTTATTTAAAGTCCTATAGGTGAACTTAAGTTCATAGCCCCTATGAACAGTAAAAAATGCAGTTTGATTGCTAAAATAGATTCGTAGATATTCAGCATCGTCTAAATATTTCGGATGGTCGCCATGTTGGATTGTTAAATGTATAGGCCATAGAGTCATGTACCATTAAAGGAAAATTATTGCGTAGGTTCATTATTCAAACTTTCACTTTGATCGCATGACTACATCACAAGAAATTAAAACTTAATTTTAAAATTCGCACTGCCGCCATCTTGAGGTTATGTAAACAATTGAACTAAATTAGATACCAGTGGATTACAATGTGTATAAATATTTCCTGTACCAGGTTTCAGTGCGCTTAAATCATTAAATAGCGAGAAAGGTCTAATTAAAATGTTCAAATTCGCTTGGCCGCCATGTTCGTTTTGTAGTTAACCGGTTTTTGAAAATCTTATAGATGGATTCCAGTAGTGCCCTTTATCTCCGTACAAAATTTTAGGGAGATACCGCTAATAGTTTCAGAGATATAGAATGCCGGTGAAATATTTCGCACATCCGCCATCTTGTGATTATGTAAACAATTGAACGAAGTTAGATGTCGGTGCATTACAATGTATATAAACATGTACTGTACCAAGTTTCATTGCGTTTGGTTGGTCAAATCGCGAGAAACGTCTATTTAAAAGTCGCAAATTCGCTTGGCCGCCATGTTGGTTTTGTAATTACCAGGTTTTCAAAAGTCACATAAGTGAACTTATAGTAGTTCCCTCTATCACCATAGAAAATATCAGGGTAATATCGGTAATAGTTTCGGAGATATTGAATGCTGGTGTAATATTTCGCACAGCCGCCATGTTGGATTGGTGAGTCGTAACAAAATTTGAAGGGCACGGTCGAGGTCGCCGGGAATAGTGCTATGAACTTTCCGAGTTTCATTGAAATCGCTCCTGCCGTTTAGATTTTATTAGGGGGGGACACACACACGAATCACACACACACACACACACACGCACACACACACACGGACAAAAGGTGATCTCATAAGCCTATTTTTTCAAAATTGAAAATAGGCTAAAAAATATTTTGAAAACATAAAATGATAATTAATAAAACCTAGCCTAAATATCCGGTCCCTAGTAATAAATGACGATCTTTTTGGCTTTCGTAAAGTCCATCCCCGGTCCACAAACTTCTAAATCAGACTAACTGAAATCATCACAAGCGCATTTAACGAAAATAGAATATTGAGGTGTTTGAAGGCATTTTTCGGCGTTGCCTTAGTAATCAAAATTTGATGTTTTTCAGTCTGTCAACACGATTGTACCCGATTGTACTGTCCTCGCGGCAGGAGATGGCAGTTGAACACGCTGTGACGGGGTGCGGGGGTCTTGCAGTACGCATGCGCGGTTCACCTATTCCAAACCCGCATGCCAATTGTTATTATTGCAGCATACGATACGCAGCCAGTGAAAGAAGGAATGTGCTGAGTGAGTGAAGCTAGTAGTGACAAACTGAATTTTTTTGGAATGCGCGATACGCAGTGAGCGGGAAGACCTCTGCAGTTCAAACCCGACTGCCAACTCCTGGCGCGATATCAGTAATGGGTTGTTCCCTAATCCTGAAAAACAAATAGGCCTACATGAAATTAACAAATACAAGACGAGTTTCTATCGTCAAGCGGTCATCACCAGATCCCTTTACACTTAGGCTATTGCCTATGTCAACAAGTATAGGTGATAGCGGGTTCAACGACGAAGGGCCTAAGACCTGAACTTCAAATACATAATCGAATTCTTTAAGTGTTTTATGTCTATTTTAAACAATTTTTACGAATGTAAAAAAGAGTTTTTATAAGTGTAACAAGATTGTCATATGAGAATGTGTTTTGACTGAAGAAGGTTCACAAGAACCGAAACATGTATCAAAAAAGTTAAGGACGTCATATAAAAACATTTTGTATTGCAAAGTGGATATTGTTGCTGTGTATCAAATCAATACGGGAAAATCTAGAAGAATGACAAAAGTCATAGATATTGTTACGTGCCACCCCCCTAGTGGCACTTTTGTTAACTGGATTACGGTGGGTAGGAAGCACAACACCAATTACAGCTTTAAAGAGATAATTAACTTTATTGTGGCCAGAAAATTACACTAATCAGCAAATACAAGCAATTAGGAGCCTTACTCCAGTTTCCTCAAGTCTCTTCCTTGAGTGCTCTTGGCCCTTCCACTTGTCAACAGACCACAGAAGTTAATCCGTCCTAATGAGTACGGTGGCCTTGACAAAAACTACCTGTTCCTCTCCCTTATGTTCACCGACCACAATTACTTACGATCACTTGCTGCAGGCTATTTCGCTGTCCACAAGCTGGAGAAACAATGTCACTGGATTTCGTAACTCGCACAGCACTTCGCCACCACACTTCTGTCGCATTCGCTCAAAAACACACACCCACAGAAAACTCGGTCCCCTCACTGTTGAAGCCGCTTATATAGCAGGCTGGTTACTCAATAAATTCTAGAATCGTCCAGGACACACGGCTTCTCGACATTTCCTTCGCTGGTGGTGTCACGAAGATTCTGGACCATCCCTTTCACTTCGCAGTCCGTTGCGTAACGCGCATGCAATACACTGAGGGAGAGCAGTCCAGCCCTGGGGCAGTTTTGACTCATGCGGCGAGCGAAGAAACGAACTCACAGCCGTAACACCACCCCCTTCCTAAAAAGGCTGATCGTCCCGATCAATCATTGGTCCGTCTGTGTCCCTCCGTAGGCTGCCAGGCGATCTCGATGCACGATCTTCATCTTCGCCCTCGGGCTCCGCTGGATCCTGTAGACGACATCGTTGATCCGTTTCACGACTCGGTACGGGCCCTCCCAGGACTTCTGCAGTTTGGGTGACAGGCCTTTCTTCCGTAATGGGTTGAAGAGCCAGACCAGGTCGTCCTTGTGGAATCCGCCGGCATCCGCCGGCATCCGTCTGCTGGTCGTATCGGGTCTTCATTCGGTCGGTCTCAATCCGCAGTTTCCTCCTCGCGAACGCGTGCACGTTCTCCAGTTGGTCGACCAGTTCTTGACAATACTGGCTTACCAGGATCGGATCATTCCCAGGTCGGCCAAAGGCAAGATCAACAGGTAGACGGAGCTCCCTCCCAAACATGGCCCGGGCTGGTGTGCACCCGGTGGCTTCATGCACGGCGGCGCGGTAGGCCAGGAGAAATAGTGGAAGATGTTTGTCCCAATCCCTCTGGTGCTCGCTGACGACTATTCGAAGATGGTTCTCGATGGTGCGATTGAATCGCTCTACCATCCCGTCGGACTGAGGGTGTAGTGGCGTTGTCCTTGTCTTCCGGATTCCCAGCAGCTGGCATAGGTTCTGGAACACCTGTGACTCGAAGTTCCTCCCTTGGTCGGATTGCAGCTCCAGGGGTACTCCGTACCGGCTGACGAATTCCATCACCAGGGTCTCTGCAATCGTCGCGGCTTCTTGGTTAGGGAGCGCATACGCCTCCGGCCATTTGGTAAAGTAGTCGCTGACGACTAATATGTAGCGGTTCCCTGCCTCGCTTAACGGGAATGGCCCAGCAACATCGATGGCCACTCTCTCCATGGGGCCGCCCACGTTGTAGGTCTTCAGTGGACCCCGTCGTCTTCGTCCTGGGCCCTTGCTGGCTGCGCAATCGTGGCACCTCGCGCAGTAGTTCTCCACGTCTGTTCGGCATCCGATCCAGTAGAACCGCTCTCTCAGCTTCTCCAGGGTCTTCTTTATCCCTAGGTGTCCACCAGATGATCCTCCATGAACGTCCTTCAGGACTTCCTCCGTCATAGCCTTTGGAACGACGATTTGTTCCCGAGATGTCTTCCCGTCGGTGCTCTCCCAGGTACGGCAGATGAGGCCATCCCTTACAATCAGCGAGTCCCACTGTGCCCAGTAGGACTTAAACTTTGGGCTGCAGTCACTCACAATGTTCCACCCGGGTCTGGGGACACAGGCCCTCTTCCATTCGGCTATCAGTCCCAGGTCATCATCTTCTGCTTGTGCCCGCGTGAAAGATTCGCGGCTCCAGTTCCCTTGAAGTTCCACAGTAGTCCGTCGGCACAGTATCCCGGTGTTCTCCTCCCTTCGGGCACAGAAGGTGCAGTCTTCGGGGCACGGTCTTCGTGACAGGGCGTCGGCGTTAGAATGCAGTTGGCCTTTCCTGTGCTGAATCTCAAAGTTGTACTGTTGAAGCCTCTCTAACCACCGCGCGAGTTGACCCTCGACTGCTTGAAGTTCAGGAGCCACCGCAGGGAAGCATGGTCGGTCCTGATGAGAAATTCTTGCCCGTACAGGTACTTGTGGAAGTGTTCAATGGTCTTCACGATGGCGAGCAGCTCCTTCCTGGTGACGCAGTAGTTCCTTTCTGGCTTTGACAAGGCTTTGCTGAAGTAGGCCACTACTCTTTCCTCGCCGTCCACTACTTGCGACAGGATTCCCCCTATGCCGAAGTCGCTGGCATCGGTATCGACGATGAACCTTGTTCCAGGTCTGGGGTAGGCCAAAATAGGCGCGGTGCACAGAGCCTGCTTGAGTTGTTCGAAGGCACTGTGGCATTCTGCTGTCCACGTGAAGAGTTGGTCCTTCTCAGTCAGTCGATGTAAAGGTTTGGCGATGTCGGCGAATCCTCTCACGAAGCGACGGTAATAAGTGCAGAGTCCCAGGAAGCTTCGTAGTTGCGACTTGTCCTTCGGAACTGGCCACTCCCTCACAGCTGCGGTCTTCTCTGGGTCGGTGCGCACCCCTTCTTCGGAGACGATATGCCCAAGGTACTGGACCTGCTTCTGGAAGAGCTGACACTTCTTGGGGCTCAACTTCAGCTGGGCAGCCCGTAGCTTCATCAAGATCTCCTTCAGGTTGCAGTAGTGCTCCTCGAAGCTCTTTCCCAGAACGATGACGTCGTCTAGGTAGACCAGGCAGGTCTTCCAGTGTAGTCCCCTCAGAATGGACTCCATTAGCCATTCGAAGGTCGCAGGGGCGTTGCACAGACCGAATGGCATGACGGTGAACTGCCAGAGCCCGCTGCCCACAGAGAACGCCGTTTTCTCGCGGTCCTTAGGGTGGACCTCCAACTGCCAGTATCCACTCTTCAAATCCAAGGTAGAGAACCATCTCGACCCTGATATGGTGTCCAGGGTATCGTCGATCCGGGGTAGAGGGTAGCTGTCCTTTTTCGTGACGTCGTTCACCCGCCTGTAATCCACGCAGAACCTGGTGGAACCGTCCTTCTTCTTCACTAGCACGACCGGAGAACTCCAAGGACTATGTGATGGCTCGATCACCCCTTGCTCCTTCATCTCTTCTACCATCCGGTCGACTTCGGCTTGCTTGGCGAGCGGGACACGTCGGAATGGGGCCCTAATCGGTGCGTTGTCCCCAACGTCGATTCTGTGCTGGACCAAGCTTGTCCTGCCGAAGTCTTTGCTCCCCACGGAGAAGACGTCCTGGAATTCGCGTAGCAGGTCCTTCAGTTGGCGTGATTGTTCCTCGTCTAAATGGTCCTGGGATCCTTGGTACAGCTTCTGTAGTTCTTCTGGCAGTGTGCGTCTTCTTCGGTTGTCCGTCTGCAGGTGTACGTCCGACGTGTCGGTGATGCGGGCAATCCAGGTAACGGGCTCGCAGACTCCTAGGTTGGTGTCCCGGTGAACCGTAATGTCGTAGTCGTTCAGGTTGGACAGGCGGACGTACGGCCGAGACGTCGTGTTGATGAGCGTCTTGGCAACTAGCAATCCTTTTGTCTGGATGTCCTCATATTTTGGTTCGATGACAGCAGCCACTCCCTCAGCAGTTCCGTCGACAATTACGGCAGCGCTGACCTCCGTCCTGGCGGGAACGATGACGTCTTCTCTCAGCCTTACTCGTCGTGCGGTGATGGACTCGTGCGCAGTTTGCAAAGCAAGTTCCTCACCTCCGAAGTGCAGAGTGTTGGTACTCCGATCCAAGATGATGTTGTTCTGGTCCAGGAAGTCCAGTCCGATGATCACTTCATTTGATACGTCAGCCACAAGCACTGGATGCTTTATCGCCCGTCGACCAATGACGAACTCCAGTGATGCTTCGCCATGTACCGGTGCGGTCTCTCCGGTCGCGGTTATTAGCTGGAGGTTCCTTTGTGTGCGTTGCACTCTCCACTTCGGGATCACGGTGGGATTGACGATGGTCCTCGACGCTCCCGTGTCGATTAGCATGGGCCAGCTCTCTCCGTTGACGACTCCGTCGACCATCAGGCTGCTATTGTCCCTCCGTAACTTAGTCACACGCACTTGGACTGCCGGGGCTTGACGACTGTCACAAGCCAACCTTTGCTCCCCAAGGCTGGCTAATACTAGTTTTCCTGGGCCGCGCGGTTTCCCTACGACTGACTGTCCCGACGGAAACCCTTGGCGGCGGCGATCACCGCAGTCCTTGCTTAGGTGGCCTCTCTTACGGCAGGTCCAGCAAGTCGGTAGTCCTCTTCCGGGCCGCCTCTCCGGATGTCCTTCGCCTACGTTTTTGTTGGTGGTGCTGCGATTCTTGAAGAAACGGCTTAGCGCCTCCATCAATTCGTCGGCCAGGGGCTTGGTCTCGTTGGTTTTTACTGGTTCGTCGACGTCCACTTGACGCACCCGCGCGTGCATTCTGGATGCCTGTTTTGCCGTCTCGAACTGAAGTGCGTGGCTCAGCGCATCTGCCAGGGTCTTATGGCGCGCGAGACGCAGCGCCTGTTGAGTGTCCGAGTCCCGTAGCCCGTCGGTGAAAGTCTGCGTCGCTATCTGCTCCAGAAAGTCGGCCGGCGCTGTTGGGTAGGCGAGCCTTACGAGGCGTGCGATGTCCATCTCGAACTCCTGCAGGGTTTCCGCGTTCTTCTGTACCCGGGTCCGGAGCTGCATCTGATAGGCCTGCTGAAGATGGCTATCTCCATATCGGGACTCCATATGGGCGATCAGGGAAGCGTAGTCCTGGGATCCAGTCGGGATGGCCTGAAGGACGTTAAGGGCGTCACCTCTCAGCGCTACAATGAGAGCTGTAGCCTTTTCTGTGTTGTTCCAGTTATTTATGGAACAGGCCGCCTGGAACTGACGTAAGTAGGTGCTCCACGGGACCTTTCCGTCGAAGGTTGGGGGCGTCATTCTGCTCTGTCCCGTTCCTGATGTCCCCGGTGTACCTGTGGGCAGGCGTCGGCGCAGCTCGGCAACTTCCTCTTGAAGAGCGTTGAATTTCTCTTCCACCCCCGTGAGTGGGCGTTGGCGCAGTTCGGCAACTTCCTCTTGTAGGGCTTTGACTCTCTCATCCACCCCGGTCGGCGGGCGTCGGCGCAGCTCGGCGACTTCCTCTTGTAGGGCTTTGAATCTATCTTCCATCCCTGTCGGCGGGTGTCGGCGCAGCTCAGCAAATTCCTTTTGTAGAGCGTTGAATCTCTCTTCCACCCCCGTCAACGGGCGTCGGCGTAGCTCGGCAACTTCCTTTTGTAAGGCGTCGAACTTCTTTTCCACTGCCGTGATTTCCTCATGCAGACCCAGTTCTAATTTCTTCAGGTCCTGTGTCAACTTATTCTGACCGTCTTCCATCTTCTTCTGGCCGTCCTCTATCCGCTTCAGGTCCTCCGCTAGCTTATTTTGACCGTCTTCCATCTTCTTCTGGCCGTCTTCTAGTTTGGCAGTTAGGTCCTCGGCTAACTTCTTCTGGCCGTCTTCTAGTTTGGCAGTTAGGTATTCGGCTAACTTCTTCTGGCCGGCCTCCATCTTCTTCTGGCCGTCCTCCATCTTCTTCTGGCCGTCTTCCATCAGGTCCTTGGCTAATTTCTTCTTGCCGTCTTCCATCTTGGTTTCCATGCCATTTAACTTTTCTAGCAATGCTGCGAATTGCTCTTCCATTTTAGATGTTTGTCTTGTAAGGGGCATGCACTCACAGGAAAATTAGAGAAAATGACCTGCTCGGGTTTTGAAACCAGGACCGTCAGGTGTTGTGCTTGAGTTCGTAATCCGGCTTCTGACACCAGTTGTTACGTGCCACCCCCCTAGTGGCACTTTTGTTAACTGGATTACGGTGGGTAGGAAGCACAATACCAATTACAGCTTTAAAGAGATAATTAACTTTATTGTGGCCAGAAAATTACACTAATCAGCAAATACAAGCAATTAGGAGCCTTACTCCAGTTTCCTCAAGTCTCTTCCTTGAGTGCTCTTGGCCCTTCCACTTGTCAACAGACCACAGAAGTTAATCCGTCCTAATGAGTACGGTGGCCTTGACAGAAACTACCTGTTCCTCTCCCTTATGTTCACCGACCACAATTACTTACGATCACTTGCTGCAGGCTATTTCGCTGTCCACAAGCTGGAGAAACAATGTCACTGGATTTCGTAACTCGCACAGCACTTCGCCACCACACTTCTGTCGCATTCGCTCAAAAACACCCACCCACAGAAAACTCGGTCCCCTCACTGTTGAAACCGCTTATATAGCAGGCTGGTTACTCAATAAATTCTAGAATCGTCCAGGACACACGGCTTCTCGACATTTCCTTCGCTGGTGGTGTCACGAAGATTCTGGACCATCCCTTTCACTTCGCAGTCCGTTGCGTAACGCGCATGCAATACACTGAGGGAGAGCAGTCCAGCACTGGGGTAGTTTTGACTCATGCGGCGAGCGATGAAACGAACTCACAGCCGTAACAATATTCACAGACATCAAGTATATGAGATGTGACAATTACATGGAACTGAACTGAACCGCGAACGACAGAACAGTGTGGTTGTATCGACAAGAATATGAATGCATACAAAATAAAGTACACTAAACAACAACTACAAAACTATCACTTGAAAGATTCAACAATAATTCCATTCAAATCATTAATATGAACGGTATAGGCCTAGTACAGTACATACAACTGTAGTTATAGCATGGAAGTGAAATTAATTGGTTTCCAGAATGTATTATCATTCTTCAAGTTATTGTTTCACTTAACAATAGCGATTCTTTGACATGATGCTGTTTCCCGCGGAAAGATGTGCGCGCCAACGCTATCGTCAACAATGCAATGTTTAATTCCTTCTTCTTTTGCCACTTGTTGGCATAGGAAATGATCAATACAGCCATATCCTCAATTGCTCTTGTGCAATTCAGAAACGAATATGCGCTTTAGGCCTGAAGATGTTGCCAGGGCAGTGGCTCTGATCGAAAATGGTGGCACGCACATCTTTCCGCGGGAAACAGCATCATGTCAATGAGTCGCTATTGTTGAGTGAAACAATGACATGAAGAATGGTAATACATTCTGGAAACCAATTAACCTTACGTCCATGCTATAAACAGTAAGTTATGTAGGCTACTGGGCCTAGAGCGTTCATATTTATGATTTAAATGAAAGTAATGTTGATTTTTTCAAGTGATCGGTTTTCTTTGCCGGTCAGTTTATATATGGAATAGCCTACACAAGAGCTCTGGTCAGTGCTGTGGAGTGAGTCTAACCAATACAATGCTGTTGGTGAGGCATTGATGACATCCTTCTAGTTCTAGTCTCTAGGGACATTCCTCTACAATGTGGTCTATGGTCTGCTCTGAAGATTCACAGTCACAGTCTAAGTCCCCATTCGTGCATGAAGTAGGCCTACTTAGTTCTTTTGGCGAGGTGATCTGATGGCAGACAACAACAAACTACACTAGTGTCCAAAAGTTAAGTATAATCACTAAACGAGGCCATACCGCCTGATAGGAATGTCAGACGGATTGCTGAACGAACGGAAGCTGAATCGCACACCATATGTCACACAACTTGTCCAAAAAAAATCAGAAAGGTTCTTATAGTACATCTGTGACAACAACTAACAAAACTTGGCAATGTCTTCCACAACACAATATGCTGCTGTTAATAGGGTGTATGGTTACCCCTAACGGCCACACATGCTTCGCGGCGACGTTCCATGCTCTATCAGATGGTCCAATAGCTCGTGTGACAGTCGATCCCGTTCCTCCGAAAGGGCAATGCGAAGGTCTTGGAGGGTCCTTGGTGGAGGCTGACGGGATGCAATTCGCCTCCCCAATGCATCCCAGGCATGTTCTATAGGATTTAGAACGCAACCCTCCCCCAAGGAAGAAACTAAACGACCACCAGGGTTTACAAGAAAGAAAAAAGTGACAGTCAGCCTGAAAGACTAGACTTGGTATCATTTTAAATGCTACAAATGCTGAAAAATGCTAGAAAGGCCAAAGACTCTTGACATGTTAGAAAATTATCTGCATAATACTTATCTTGCTTTATAATACTTTACCTTGTTTCAAATTACTCGCGAACGGCAAGTGCAAACCAAGGGCAAAGCAAGGTCAAGCGCGGGATGCCGCACGCTCACCAGAGCGCGCGGGGACGTGCCCCTTCCATCCAGTTTAAAAACACTTATAGTGGGCGATGTATTGAAGGTAGAGATATGCTCTCGCGGACTTTTTTGTGGAACTTTTCATGCTGACCAATTCTTACGCTCATAGTATAGGCTATTGATATTTTTAACGGTTTGACCAGCGTAAGCTTAAGAAGCTCACGGACGCCAAGTTTGTTTTCGACTTTTTCACTGAAATCGTTACTGCTTGGCTTCCTTTCATCATACATAAATTATTTTCTATAGAATCTCTCCTCGAGATATCCTTTACAGAATGGTGAAAACCGAATCAAAATCCATCCAGTGGTTCTCGAGATTACCCGTGACATCCAAGAATCGGTGATTTTTGTCTTATACTAACGAAGTACAGAATGTCGGGGAACACATGCACCAAGCGGTACTATGACGTCAAACACCTCAGTGCATCTGGGTACATTTCGTCCCGTCACCGTAACGTAACGCCAGACGCCAGCGTAACGACGAAGTCGACAAGACCATTTAAAATTATTTAAAAAAAGTTGAATACGGAAAAGATGTGGACGGAAGAAAGAAAAGAGCAACACCAGCAACGTATGAAGGAGCACTGAGCAAAGATCAAAGCCCAGAGAACACAGTTGAGGTCCTTGGTAGGCCGATACGGTTAAAGAATAATAATAATCGCAGCAGAATGCCTGGCAATGAATAGGAAGGGTCTGGTTGAGAAATTGGAAGCCAAGGAAAGGAAGATCCTGAGGAAGATCTTAGGGCCGTTGAGAGCCGATGGTGAATACAGGAGACGGCATAACAATGAGCTGTACCATGTTGTAGAAAGGATATCTCAAGTAAATCGGAAGAGAAGAATATCTTTCTATGGCCACTTAGCTCGTATGAAACCCGAGAGAATCACCAATCGGATATTTACCTATTTTATTAACAAGAAAACCAAGGGCTCCTGGTTTTGTGAGGTAGACAAGGATTTGCACGAAGTAGGATCAACCACGCAGACATTATGGAACTTGGTCTTTTGAAGGAAAAGCTTTGAGCACATCAACAATTCCAAGAAAAAGCTAAATTAAAAACCGACAAGAAGTGGTCTGATGAAAAAGGGAGTTTCACAGGCAGCGAATGCGTGAACACTGGGCTAAGATCAAGGTCCAAAGACGGAAGCAGTTGAAATAACGAGGTCCATAGCTGGCCTAAACGAAGAAAGAAGAATGTTATTAAAACCCTAAAAACAACAAAGCTAGTGGAGAAGACTCCATTACGGCTGAACTCATCAAGTGTCTCAACCAAAAATCATAGGTGACCTTGACATCATTTTTCAAGAAATTTGGAAAACGGAAACGATCCCGGAAGAATGGAAAGTGGCCCTTCTACATCTTTTGCACAAGGAAGGTAAGAAGCAAGATGTCAACAACTATAGAGGTATATCCCATTTGCCAGTGGCCTACAAGATATTTTCAACAATACTACTGAACAGGGCAGAAGCAACACTTGACAGTCATTTAGGTGATTATCAAAGTGGATTTAGAACAGACAGATCTTGCTCAGAACAGATATTCAACCTAAAGTACAGATTTTCAACACAGACTATTACGAGTATCTTCTAAAACCATAATAGTGACATTTATAGATTTTTAAAAGGCTTTCGATTCTGTCGACAGGGATACTCTAGATAAAGTAATCAAAGAATTTGGAGTTAAATCTAAACTGGCAAACCCAATCCGTTAAACCCTCACAGACACTATTTCAAAGGTAAAATTTCGGGGAGGAAGTTCAAAACCATTCAAAATAAATACAGGTGTAAGGCAAGGCGATGGTTTATCTCCACTCCTATTCAACTGTATCCTGGAGAAAATAGTACGAATTTGGAATAAGAAATTGAAGGAGCAGAATATATTGCATATAACACAGGAAAAAAAGAGTGGTGTTAAAGTAAATTGTCTGGCATTTGCTGATGATTTTGCCATACGTTCTGAAAACGTAGCTCATGCAACAGTACAAATCAATCTATTAGGAGAGTTAGGCAATAAAACATGTTTCAAGATTTCTGTAGAAAAAACAAAATGTATTACAAATATTAAAAATGCTCCAGAAACCCTAATAACAAAAATTGGTCAAATTAAGAGGGTAGATAAGTTCAAATATTTGGGGGAAATAATTCAGAAGAATGGCTTAGAAAAATCTGCTGCAGAAGAAAGAGTGCACAAGATTCAAAGAGCATATGGTATAACCAGGAATATCTATAACAAGAGATGTTTATCTAAGAAATTGAAAATACAGCACTATAGAACAGTAATTATACCAGAATGCTTATATGTCAGTGAATGTCGAATAATAAATTATAAATTGGATAAATTACAAGTATCAGAAATAAAAATTATACGCAAAATTCTCGGTCCATTAAGAACTACAGAGTTTTGAAAATTAAGAAGTAACGAAGAAATATATCGGAACATTGAAAACATAACGGAGATAATAAAGAAGAGGAGATGGTTATTTTTCGGACATTTATAAAGAATGAATGATAGCACGTTAACCAAACAGATTTTTAAATATCTTTGGAAAAAGAAATCGACAACAGCCTGGTTTCAAGAAGTAAAGAAAGATTTAGAAAAAAAAAACAATGTAAGAAAAGAAGATGCACTGGAGAGAGTTTTTTTTTTAAAAAAAGGACTCCAAGGAAGGCAATATAAGAAAACAGGCTCAAAATGGTCGGAAGAGAGAAAAAGAAGACACACCGCGAAAATATGAAGAAGCACTGGAGGAAGAAGAAAGAACAACAAAGGACTAAACCTTGAAATTGGTTCGTGGTCCTCAAAAGACCCTAACGGAGAAAGAAAGAAGAAGTATGTTATTGTTTTTACGTCCCTTTTAACTATTGCGACTTTCAGAGAAACCACACCGTGATGCTGGATTTTTGTCCCGAAGGGGATCTTTAACGTACCAGTAAATCTACTGACAAGGCTACCTCACATTTGCGCATCCTCAAATGCCAACTGACTGCGCCAGGATTCGATCCTGCAACCTTGGGAGCAGCAGGTGAGAACATTACCGCTGAACCACGCAGCCAGGCGTGTAATACTAATACTAATAATAATAATAATGATGACTGCTTCATTTTCTTATGATTTATTCCAATATATTCCTTCGGGTTAGATAAGTGTCGCACCCTCACCGCTCGACGGAGAAAATTAAAGGCCCGATCATTTCAACTTGATGACGGTCCTTTCATAAAGCCTATGGAAGGTAATGAGACCTACAAATACAGGGTCTTTATATTTGCTTGGTAAGGACATTCTCGCTCACGCGCTCCGTCAGTGACTGCTCAGTTGCCGGCTGCCGCGCGCGCGTATGTACGGCAGAATACGGTGCTTAAAATCAGTATCATGCATTTTTACTCACCATGTTTACATTACATCCTGTAAATGTTCCTCATCCGCTGCCAAACATAATCGGCATCCACTTATGAAGTCTCCGGTTACTCCAGTTAATTTAGCTTCAGTAAGGAAATAACGACCATTGCGTCTATTTGTATTGTTTACTGAACCTATACGTTTGAATCTCTTAGCCAGTTGCATTATTGTCCGATTTATAGGAATGGGTCTCCCTCTAAACTTTTGTCTTGTTCTAGCGCACGATTTCCTTCACTTTGTGTACGTATTGTGCAGATATAAACGTTCACGTAACGAATATTTCACATAAGGCATTACAGCAAATGCACAATCACAATAAAACACTATACGATATACAGTACACAGTAGCTTTATAAAACACCCACTTAGCTCGAAGCTCACACGTCTACCGCACCAAGAGCGTGGGAATACGGCTGGGGAGCACGCGTGCCAACCTGTAACATCCGGCTATTGGCCGGGGACCGGCGGCCAAGGTCTAGCGGAATCATCTTGCCAAGCAAATATAAAGATCCTATTCTTGGTATCCTGCAATCTAATCGAATCGATCGTACAGGTAGAACCATTGATATCTACAAACAACGCCTTAACAAGATTTTAAAATCAAATTTGAATGGATAGAACACCTTCACGGCTATTAACACCGATGTTATTCCTGCTCTGACGTACACTTTCGGTATTATCAGCTGGACCGTCACAGACTTGGAGAACATCCTAATTAGGACATGTACCGTCTTAACAAAACACAGATGTCTCCACCCTAAGTCATCTGTTGAGCTACTGACATTCCCGCGTCAATGAGGTGGACGAGGGCTCACGAACATTATCCAGTTACATGCAAGGCAAGTGAGGAACCTTCAGAGATACTTTCTGGGCAGACATGACTCTCCCATACATAAGCCGCTGTCAAGGCAGATGACAAGTGCACACCGCTGGATCTTCTTCACGTAAGGGATACACAATTAGCCACCGATGAGGAATGTACAGCCATCATGCTTTAGCAGTGGCCGCAGAAAGCTCTGCACGGTCGGCATCCGTATGATCTCAACCAGAAAAAATATGTTGACAATGATGCGTTGAACAGCTGGTTGACTCATGTGGACCTATTTACTGAGACCGAGGGATTCATGGTGGATATCCAGGATCAAGTTGTGGCTACCAAAAGCTATCTTCAATATATAGTTAAGGGAAACCACGGAAAACCATTTCAAGGATGGCCGACTGTGGGGCTCGAACCCACGCGTCTACCGAGTCAGCTGAGAGCTTGGCCCCATGACCTAACGCTGCGCTTTAGCCAGCGTAGCCACTGCTGTCGGTAGTTATTACTGATAAGACCATACCAACAAACCGGCCAGATATCGTTCTTGTGGACAAAGTGCGGAAGAGAACTTTTTTCATTGACATTGCAGTTATTTATTTATTTATTTAGCGTATGATGCTTCATTTGACAATCGTTGAAATGTATTACATATAATTGCTATTACAAAATAAAAATTAATATATACATATTTATATACATGGATGTAAAGTATTACAGACATAATAACTGGGATGCACGCGCGCACACACACACACACACACACACACACACTGCTGCAGATTCTGATATTTCATCACAAGCTGATGTCTAGTCCTTCCAACCAAGTGAGTGCCGTAGGGGTTACTTGATGTAGCTCCTCCACAGGCCCAGTGAATGCCCGCAGAGGACATTCTTTCACGATGTGGCTGATGGTTTGCATTTCAGCACCACAGTTGCAGGAAGGAGACTCCAATCACCCCCATTGGTGTAGTGCAGAAGCAGTTCTTCCAACGCCGCAGCGTATCCTGTTTAGTCTGGTCCAGATGGTGCGCGGGAGGTTGAACCCAGGAGGTTTTGCTGTTGGGTCATCGATGTTGATTAGACCAATTCCCATAATCTGCAACACACCTGCTGTGAGATCACCAAGTATCTGTCCTTGGCTGAGGAAATACGGCAAATGTGGAAATAGGAAAGTGTAGTAGTTCTGTTCATAATGTCGTCACGTCAGGAGATGGCAGTTCAACACGTTGCGACAGGGTACGGAGAGTCTTGCAGTACGCATGCGCGGCCCGCCTATTCCAAACCTAAATATATCGGCTGGCAGTCAGTTGCTGCTACTTCCTGCATGATAATTTGTTATCGGGCTTCACGTGTGTGTGTGTATTGTTACCTTCCTTCCTACTGTCGATATTCTTACAAACCTTGGTGTTTACTAACAGTGTAGCAGTATCAGGTACAATAATGGAAACAGTGACCAACTTAATGTTTTTGGAATGTGCGATACGCAGTGAGCGGGAAGACAACTGCAGTTCAAACCCGACTGCCATCTCCTGGCGAGATATCTCTTTTTTTAATCATTTTAAATGATCTTGTCGACTTCGTCGTTACGCTGGGGTCTGGCGTTACGTTACGGTGACGGAACGAAATGTACCTAGATGCACTGAGATGTGTGACGTCACAATACCGCTGGTGCATGTGTTCCCGACAATCTCTACTTCGTTAGTATAAAGGAAGATTGTAGTTTAACGTGACCGTTAATCTCGAGATCATAAGCAACGGGACCTCCTTTTAACGTGGAAACCGAACCACAGGACATGGCATTTCACTCACACGCATTGACCGGGAATCGAACCCGGTCCGCCGTGGTGAGAGGCCAACAGCTTGACCGCTGCGCCACCGTTAGTATAAGACAAAAATCCCCGATTCTTGGATGTCACGGGTAATCTCGAGAACCTCTGGATGGATTTTGATGCGGTTTTCACCATTCTGTAAAGGATATCTCGAGGAAAGATTCTGTAGAAAATAATTTATTTATGATCAAAGGAAGCCAAGCAGTAACGATTTCAGCGAAAAAGTCGAAAACAAACTTGGCGTCCGTGCGCTTCTTAAGCTTACGCTGGGCAAACCGTTAAACATATCAATATACTATGAGCATAAGAATTGGTCAGCATGAAAAGTTCTACAAAAAGTCCGCGAGAGCATATGTCGACCTTCAATACATCGCCCACTATAAGTGTTTTTAGGCTGGATGGAAGGGGCACGTCCCCGCGCCCTCTGGTGAGCGTGACGGCATCCCGCGCGCTAGACCTTGCTTTGCCCTTGGTTTGCACTTGCCGTTCGCGAGTAATTTGAAACAAGGTAAAGTATTATAAAGCAAGATAAGTATTATGCAGATAATTTTCTAACATGTCAAGAGTCTTTGGCCTTTCTAGCATTTTTAAGCATTTGTAGCATTTAAAATGAAACAAACTCTAGTCTTTCAGACTGTCACTTTTTAGTCATCTCTTCTACCGCCATCATCCCTAAACCATTAGCTCGCAATCTAGAAAAATTGGGAATACATTCTGGTCTACATATCACGCAGGAGGCCGTCATCTTGGAGACCTGTTCCATTGTTCGATCGTTTCTCAATGTGCCACCCTAAAAGAAGTTGTCACGCCGTCATGCAAACAAGACGACGATATTGATTTGTCCCACTTATGTGGTGAAATGAATATGATAACAATAATAATAATAATCTACATTATATATAATACGCTAAGGTGCAGGGGCGCACTCAGACTTTTGGTTTGGAGGGGGCTTTCCTCAATAACATGATTTTAGCTATGGAAAGAGAATGTGTCCATTATTATTCTTGTATGTAAATATGTATATCTGAGATCATATGCATAAAAATATATACTATAAGATCAAACATACTGTAGAATGCTCTGTTAAAAACCAATACAAAAGATGCTATTGGATTGGAGATTATTTAAACAAAATATGCATTGGTTTTATATAAATTTTAGTTAAAGTACCATTGAGCTAAGGTTATACAAATAATAAAAAGGAACTGCATGATTTTTATCAAGAATTAGGCTAACTTTTGATCACGATCAGAGTGATAACGACTGGATTGCTCTGCTCACTATTATCATAACTATATACCCAGCTACCAGGATCGTCAGATTGATGTGTTACATCAATAATCTGCAATCATTTACTAAGTTTTGAGTTGTTTATACCAAGAACTAGTATAGGTTTTAGGAAATTAATAATAACATTTTTATTTTGAATATGTAAATTTAATTGGAACTAAAAATTACATTTTAAAAATTACGAGATATTGTAAGCCTATACCATAGTGTTATGGATAGTAACAAATATTTGATGTGCTGTACGTGAAAATATGTTATTTTAATTTTCCTTAATAACTAACATTATAATAAAAATCTTAAACATTTCTAGAATGTCAAGTTGAACTTAATTACACAGGCTAAATGCAAGTTTAAACAAATAGTTGAATACAAATCATATATTAATGAATAAACATTAACGTTGTTTGAATAAAGTGGAAACTCAAATTTCACAGAACAAAATCCAGGCGCCTAGCAGATTTTTTCAAAACGGAAACTACCTCTGTACTGGTGACTTCAATTTCCCGGTGAATATTCAGTGCTGCTAGTCCAGTCAGCCTGTCTGCACCCATGGTATGCCTAAGATATGTTTTCAGCCGACGTAGTGTAGAAAATGACCTCTCAGCAGTGCTTGTAGTCACAGGGATGGTACACAAAATTCTCAACAATGTGTGGATATTAGGAAACAAGTCCTTGTCACATAGATTCAACACATCGATTGCGTTTTTAGGGATATTAGCGTGGTCTTGAAGCTCTTGTGCCACCGTTCAAACTCAGCCATAAGCAGGCCTTTGTTGTTTCCTCCACTTTCAATTATATCATTCTTATAAAAATTACACAGCTGTAAGGAATCAAGTTGCATTTGTTCTTGGAAGGTTTCTTTATGTGTATGTGTTGCAATGTTTTTAAAGTGTTCCCAGGTTTTTAGGGGGGGGGGCTTAAGCCCCCAAAGCCCCCCCCCCCCCTGGGTGCGCCCCTGCTAAGGTGTATGTTTCACAAAACTCAAGCTCCTAAACCAGAGGGAGTTAGAAAATGTGGACTAAAATCTTCCAAATCGTCTCAATAGTACAGGAAAAATCTTGCATTTCTTGAAAAGTCAACGGAAATATATTTGCGTATCAAGTGCTTTTAAACAAAAAAAAAAACATATGTATAGAAGGCCACCTAACAGTAAAGCCAGGTGGGTGGTTTATACACATGCGAGAGTCCTCGCACGGGTCCGCTAGTAATAATAATTACTGAACACTGGCAACCGTGGACAGGTTCGACCCTACTGCTCGGTTCCAAGCTCTGTGAACTTGCGGGATGAAGGGCAGAGGCATGGTAGGAGCAGGCGAGAATTGAGAAGCCTGTCGACAGCCCGCCGTGTTACCTGACATTCTCATCTTTTCCAATACTGCTAACATGGGTCTTTTCTGAAACCAGTGTGGCGTTGGAAATGAGTGACTGAGTCACCGACTAATGTATTTGCTTCTGTTACTACGCAAGGACCGAGAAACCTCGTCACTCGTCACCATCGCAACTCAATAGTCTGCGATGCACATTCCTCCCAGGTCCACGCACCTTTCCCTTTCAGAAGTGTACTGTATCTGTTACTAAAACATCTGTTGCAGTAAAAAGCTTGGAATATAGGACCGTTAGTCAAGTGGTTAGCAGGCAGGCAAGTTAAAAGCACCCTCTTCAAGAGTACGTTGCCATGGTTGTAATCGGACTACGAAGTGAGTTTATCTTTCTTCGCAGGGCGATATTAAAATGCATACATCAGCGCTAGATAAGAGCTGAATCGCATTGCGTCGCGTCGTAAAGAATGATATAGGGAGCCCGTCTGTCAGCAATTTCGTCTCGCCTTCCTTGTCTGTCACAGTGTTGCCATGTTTACTTATTTGGAAGAATATTTCCTTCTACCTTCTACGAGGGTCAAGACATAAGTTATGGCAACTATTTTTTTTTCTCGCGAACAGGAGACAACACGGAAAATCTACTATATGCATTTGGAAATATAGGGCATGTACGTATGCATACTGCCTGAAGATAAATTCTGACGTCAGGAGATGCTCGTAGGTTAATGACAGAACACAGGCCATTGGTAAACATTGTTTTATTATGGTATAGACAGAAAATACACAAGATTACAAAGGGCAGGTCTCCACTGGTTACAGCCCTTCGAAATAAACACGCAAGGTGTCTACTGTGCGTTGCCAGCGTTGGGGCAGGCGCAGAATACCATTCGGTGCATGTGTATCTCCACCCACCTCGCCACTGTTCTATGAGGCATGGCATGCACACCTAATGCTTCCTGCAGCTCTGCTTGGCATTGGCGTACATTTCTGCCGCGTAAAACTGCGATGTTAATATGCGATCGTTGCTCCTGCTTGTTGACCTTCCACTGTGTGACGCTCTCACTCACACACTTCACTTGGGGGCATGCTCAGACCCACACTGTTGTTTACACACACTATCTAGTTGCATCCTACGCAAGTACATATCGTACGTTTCCAAATGCATATCATAGATTTTCCGTGTTGTCTCCTGTTCGCGAAAAAAGAAATAGTTGCCATGACTTATGACTCGACCCTCATATTTTTAGGTAGATTTCATTAGAAAGGAAACTGAAAGAAGCTTGTGTTTAACGTAACCGTTAATCATGAGTCGAGATAGTCAAAATTCAAAACACGTTAAATCACGAAAAATGTTCAAACAAATAAACATTAGTTTAGATGATCATGATGATGATTGTTGTTTTAAGGGGCCTAACAACTCGGTTATCGGCCCCTAACCGTTTGTGAGATCGTGAAAATGAAACTACAAATAACAAGTAGTTCCGTGAAGAACTATACAGCCTATTTTCATATATTCTACTTATGTTCATTACCTCCATCTACATACAAAATTTCAGTTTGATTGCTGTAATAGATTCGTAGATATTGAGAAACGACTAAATATTTCGGATGGTCACCATGTTGGATTTTATATATGTAGGTCCTAGAGTTATGTACTGTTACATGAAGATTATTGTGTACGTGTAGCATTCAAACTTCAATCGCATGATTAGGACACAAGAAGTAACAAGGAGATTTTAAAATCTCGCACAGCTGCCATCTTGTGGTTATGGAAAAAATTGAAATAAATTAGATGCCAGTGGATTAACATTCGTATAAGGATTTACGGTACCAAGTTTCACTGCACTCGGATGGTTAAATTGCGAGGAAAGGAAATGCCCTCAACCCTCGGAAAATGAGGACTGAGGAACTTGGAAGGAAGGAGAGCCAAGAAAGGCAGATAGGAAAGGAGAAGAGGAGAGGGACCGCCCCAAAGGCAATAGAAAAGGGAAAAAACCGGACCCAGCTCAGGAAGCCCACGGGGTCACCAACTCCCGAGCACACCAGCCGTGAGCCCATGATAGTGTAGCACTATCCAGGGCACACCAGAAGTGGCGCGACTACACACACCCTGCCTCCTTGAGGGCCTTGAGCAGAAGGCAGGAGATACAATGAGAAAAAAAAAAAGAAGAGGTCTGACCCTTCGGAGAATGAAGGATCAGGAAAGATGAGACCAGGGCCAATTAAGACGGGAAAGTGAAAGACTCCCTAGGCCTCTGGGTCAGACAAGAACAAGAGTTGACCAAGGGAGGACGAGCGGAAGTATAACAGTAAGCACAAGTAAGTGGAAGCAATGCTGGACTCAGCTGGTGTCCCGTGGCCGCCAACCCACGTCCCACAAGTTGTGAGTCCCTGGGGGACATTGATTTAGAACATGCAAATAAAAAATATCATATAATTACAAATTTCAACTCGCGGAAAAAACGCGAAAAATCACAAAAAATCTATGACTCACGAATTTAACTTTTTTTTGTCTTTATTCGCGAAAAGGCGGATTTTTTCGGCAATTTACAAGTAATTAGCTAAATTTGAAAAATTTAGATTGGTTTTTCATAATATCTATTGACCTAGTTCCAAAACAAAACTGTTCCCTGCCTTGTCATATCTGAAAAATCCACAAGGTTTGGAATGTTGTCGCTAGATGGTAGGAGTTGAAATGGTCCGTAAACACTTGATAGGTGGCAGACGCTATAGGAGAGGAATAAGACTGTCGATCATTGCTCGATATGTCGTTTCTTGTGTAGCCGTGTTCATATTCGTTGCCCACGTTTTTGTTGCTTCTTGGCTTGCAATGCCATCGCCAGTATTAGCCTATTTTCATTTTATGAAAAAGAATAAACTTATGAGATCACCCTTTGTCCGTGTGCGTATGTGTGTGTGTGTGTGTGTGTCAGTGTCCCCCTCTAATAACTTCTAAACGGCCGGAACGATTTCCCTGAAACTCGGTAAGGTCATACGCACCATTTCGGCCGACCCGAACATTGCTCTTCAAATTTTATTACGTCTTACCAATTCAACATGGCGGCTGTGCGAAATATTTCACCAGCATTCAATATCTCCGAAACTATTACTGATATCCGCCTGAAATTTTGTACGGTGATAAAGGGCACTATGAGACTCCAAAAACCTGGTAACTACAACACCAACATGGTGACCATGCGAAGTTGAGACTTTTAAACTTTTCTCGCGATTTAACCTTCTGAGCGCAGGGAAATATGGTACAGTAAATGTACACATTGTAATGCACTGGCATCTAATTTATTTGAAATGTTTACATAACTTCAAGATGGCGGCTGTGCAAAATTTTTAATTTAAGTTTTCAATTCTTGTGTCGTAATCATGTGATCGAAGTGAAAGTTTGAATAATGAACCTACGCAATAATTTTCCTTTAATGGTACATAACTCTATGACCTATACATATAACAATCCAACATGGCGACCATCCGAAATATTCAGACGGTTTTCAATATCTACGAATCTTTAACATCAATGAAACCAAAATTCTTTTTGTCCATAGAGGCTATGCACATAAATTCATCTATAGGATTTTCAATAACCTGGTGAGCACAAATCCAACATGACGACGACGCGAAATTTAAATAGACATTTTTCGCGATTTAACCATCCGAGTGCAGTGAAACTTGGTCCGGTAAATGCATATACAAATGTTAATCCACTGGCATCCAATTTATTTCAATTGTTTTCATAACCACAAGATGGCAGTTATGCGAAATTTTAAAATCTCGTTTTTACTTCTTGTGACCTAATCATGTGATTTAAGTTTGAATACTACACGTACACAATAATCATCATGTAATAATACATACAGTAACTCTTAAGTCGGTTGGTTGGTTGGTTCTTAAGTTTAGGGGCTGCGACAACGCGGTCAGGTAGCCCCGTGTACTTTGGGTGTGTGTAGTCTCTGTCTGATAACCGGTGTTAATTGTGATGACTGTATTAGTGAGTGTTATCCGTTTTTTAATTCAAGTAATGACTGCAGACTTATGAATTTTTCAAATAGTTCGTACTTTTGCTCCCAAACGCCACCGTCAACGACTACTAGTTAAGAACTTAGCTACCAGACGCCACCACAGTCGGCTCTTGGCAATGCACGTTGGAACCTAAGAGCGTTGTTTACATTCTTAACCTATACAATTTAGCTTCACACAGGTGTAATAAGTGGAAGGTTCTTTAACATTCCATAAATCTATGACATGGGACGGCCGGTTTTACTTCCCCTCCGAAGGAAGGCATACTGAGGGATTTTTAACGCTCTCAAAAAATCCGACAACTTCAGCCGGATTTGAACCCGCGATCTTGGGCATAAAAGCTCAGCATGCTACCAACTACGCCACCAAAGTCGCTAACTCTAAGTCCTACATATATAAAAATCCAATATGGCGACCAAACAAAATATTCGACGGTTCTCAATATCTACGAATCTATTAAAGCAATCAAACTGAAATGTTGTATGTTGATAGAGGGAATTAACATAAGTAAGATAAATGAAAATAGACCTTAGTTCTTCACGGAACTACTTGTTTTCTTTTCCAGGATTAGGGAACATCCCATCCCAATTGGGTACAATGGTGTTGACCGACTGAAAAACATTACTAAGGCATATTGAGGTTATGTTGTAACATTTATTATTTCCCCACGTTGGGCGCCAAGTGTAACGTTTTCTCCACGTTGGGATGACAAGTGTAACGTTAATTATTGCCCCCTGTTGGTAGCAACAAGTGTAACGGTTTGGCTGCCCCTAACTGTTGGGTGATAAATGTAACTGTTTACCTTTGCCTAAGCTATGTTGTTTTAATGGGCGCCAAGACCTCAACGCAATGCTGAAATCTAAATTTGTATTTAACAACGTCTAGCTCTGGTAGAACACCTTCAAGAATCTATTCACTCAGATCGTGGTATGATTTGATCATTAACCCAACAAACAATTGTATCAGGAGAAGGAATTGGTCTATATCTAATGCTACCTTCTGAAAGCAAAGATTGCATTGTAAAAGAATTGAATTTATTACATAAAACAAGTATAGCAAAATTAATAATAATATTTATTTATTTATTTATTTATTCGTGTCAGAAGTACAAAGTATGTGTTAAACAGACGACTTCAAACAGTTTCTGCCCAGAACTTAGCCACTTCGATAGCACTTGAATTAGCTTCAGTCAAGTCATTCATTGTGCAGCTGTACGGGCACAATGGACAGGAGAAGAGGTGTTGTGTTGTCTGGGTTGCGCCACAATCACACAGGACTGTCTTGGTCGGAAAATGCCACTTATGTTGTCCCTGGATCTTGCAACTTCCACCCTCAGTCTGTTCAGGGACTTCCAGATTAGCCAGTTCTCTGTGTGACCAGGAGGTAGAGATTCCTTTGGTTCCATCCATTCAGACAGACTGCTGGTCCTCTCCTTCCACACGGCAACTCGAGCTGTTGCTGCTGTTCCTTGTAATGGTTGAGTAGTTGTTAGGAAGCTCTTTCTCGATTTTCGTCTCCTCTCAGCAGGTTGATATCCGAAGAGTGGGTGTGAGGTCATAACAGATGATTTACTTCTTTCGTTGTTTGCAGCCACTTCTCTTCTGATGTCAGGTGGAGCAATCCCTGCAAGATAGTGCACTTTACTGATGAGAGTTGGCCTCAAGCAACCAGTAATAATCCTGCAGCTCTCATTTAAGGCTACATCCACCTGCTTTGCATGGGCTGACTTGTACCACACAGGACTGGCATATTCTCCTGCTGAATAGCATAAGGTAATTGCTGTTGTCCTTAACGTTTGGGGATGGGTGCCCCAGTTAGTCCCTGCCAGTCTACGGAGGAGGCTGTTCCTCGAAGAGATCTTCTGTTTTAGCTTAAAGCACTGCTCCTTGAATGTGAGTGTACCGTCCAAGGTGACACCTAGATATTTGGGATGGAAACAATGATCCAATAACATACCATTCCAGAATACTTCAAGTTTCCGACTAGATTGTTTATGTTTCAGGTGGAAGGCACATACTTGAGTCTTATTAGGATTGGGCATGAGTTGGTTCCTTTCATAGTAAGTACCCAGCTGTTTGAGAGCACGAGGAGTGTATGCTCTACAACTTCAAACTGTTCTGATTGGGCAGAAAGAGCAAGATCATCAGCGTAAATGAAGCTTTTACACCCTTGAGGCTGTGGTTGATCATTGGTGTACACATTAAATAAAATAGGAGACAATACACTTCCCTGGGGCAATCCATTCCTCTGAGTTCTCCAACGGCTGTGATGTCCTTGGAAGTCAACGAAGAACCGGTGATCCTGAAGAAGTGTAGCTATCATGTTAGTGAATCCATAGTTGTTCGTTAGGTTATAGAGTTTATGTAACAGTATTCTGTGGTTTACGGTGTCATATGCAGCAGAGAGATCAACAAAAGCTACACCTGTGATCTTTTTCCTTTCAAAACCATCTTCTATGAACTGAGTAAGGTGTAGGACTTGAGAAGTGCAATTTTTGCCTGGTCTGAACCCAGCTTGTTGAGGGATTAGAAGAGGATCAACTACAAGAGTTAAACGATTCAGGATCATTCTCTCTAGGATCTTATAAAGATGACAAAGAAGAGAGATTGGTCTGAAACTTTTAGGATCATTTGGCAATTTACCAGGCTTTAGCTATTACACGAGCCTTGCGCCATAATTTTGGGATCTTGAAAAATGCAATGCAGTGATTATAAAGATTTAGAAGCCAAATTTTCGTGACATTGCCAAAATGTTTAATTTGTTCAACACAAATATCATCCAGTCCTGCTGCCTTGCCATTCCGACATGTACGGACGGCAGCTTCTAGTTCATGGAGATCAAATGGTCTTGTTAGTTCACTGTTCTGATTGTGTACCTTATCCTGAAGTTTGAAATCTGATTTTCTAAATGACGATCTTGGTGTGCTATTATTTATGAGCTGTGATGCGATATTATTGGCAGTGATGTTTGCATGTGTGGAACTCTTAGTTGGATCGTTATTTAATTTCTTTAGCAGCCTCCAAGCCTTCTGACTATTAACAGAGAAGTCAGTTTCCTCCATAAGTTTCAGCCATCTTTCTCTCTTGTTCAATGCTATGGTGGATATTAGCTCTTTTCCTGCTGAAATGGTTTCGTCACTAAATGGGTTATCTTCGAAGAGTGAAAGATAATTAGTCATCAGATCGGCTGTTTTAGGTGTTAAGCCATGGAAGTATTGTGTCCTGCACCCTCGAGGCATCGACAACCGTGATGCCTTCTTCACAGCATTCACAAATGTATCGTATTCATCTGGTGTTGGCTGGATACCAGCTACAAAACTATCCAAAGTAGAACTAAATTTCTCCCAATTAGCTTTCCGGAAGTTGAATCTTCTGCGGTAGGGTATAGTGATCGGTTGGGCTAACGCAGTAACTTGGCACATCACAGGACGATGTTGAGAGTTAGGAACTGGAGAGCATACTGTCTTCATGCATTGTTGGCTGATGTGCTCACTGGCAAAGATCAGATCTGGATTGTATCCACGATGCCAACGCCCACTATTGAAGGATGGAGGAAGTTTACTGTCATGTATGAGGGTTAATTGGAAGGTATCGGCCCATTTTAACACCTCTTCTCCATTATCATCGTCTTGAGCATAACCCCATACTGTACTGTGACTGTTAAAGTCACCAACTACAAAATTGACACTATGTTTATGGAAACTATCAGGGGTAGCAAAGGAAAAAGCAGCACCAGGTGGTTTGTATACAGAAGATACGGTGCAATTACTCAGCTCAACAGTTAATATTTCCATATCCTCGTGTTCAGAGATGGAAGTAGACACGATTTGAAGATCAGGTCGAACGAATAAAGCACTTCCGTACTGTCTGTGAGGTCTCTCGGCAATAAGTCTCAAGCCAGCAATTTTGGGACGTCGTAGCTGATTGTCTCTGTGGGTCTCTTGTATGCAAAGTATGTCACAGTTGTTACTTCGACATATTTCACTCAGGAGCTCTTCTTTTGGGGATGAAAGTCCCTCTGTATTAAACGTAATTATAGTTAGCCTTGCAAAAGGCCTTTGTGGAACAGATGTCATCATCTTGTTTGTACTTCTGGAATGCTGATGCTCAGTTCAGTACTGGAAAGTGTAATCCAGGTACCTATGCAGGGGCACCACGTGCACATTTAAATTGGAGCGTTGCGATTTTAATATTACCGATAGAAAATTACGTGAAAACGGAGTCTGATAAATTATTGATTTTACTCTTATTCCCAAGCTATGAAGTTACTGAAATATGAAATATAAAACAAAGAGAAACGAGAGATTGCGTATTTCTGCGTCATTCGCGCTTACCACTGGAAATGACCGAAGCCTTTCCCTCGTACTGGATGATGCTGTGAGCTTCCCACAGTCTCCTGGACGTCGTCATCTTTGTCGATATTTGATGATATTCTGGTAGATTAGATAATTCTATGGTCCGTACATCGGACCCAAACACTCGTACAACCACACTGGTTAAGTTTTACAAAAGTTAGTCCTCCACTCCACGGAACATCGGAGCGACTCCCACTTGCAACCGAACTCGTTAAGTTCTACACAGATAGTTCTCGTTCCACGGCGCGCTGAACGATATATGCACCCGCCGCATCCCCACTCTTCAGCCGACTTCCAGCTTACGTGGTCTCCACTGATTGGCTGCTCCCTACGCGCTAGATCCCCACTCTGGCTCACTACACTCGGCGGGAGGCTGAAGTCGTTTTCCGTTCCATACATCCGCATTTTCGTTAAGCTGCAACGCAGGATTGCGTAATACTTCTTGACAAGAAACAGCCCGTATCTGAATTTCCAGTGAGTCATGTCTCTCATAATATCCTAACTGACGAAACTCCGTAAAATTACGTAATCACATAATTTTCTATGACATTGTCGTTCGTAATAATTTGCTTGATAGCGTTTTCTAAGACATAGAAAACCTATCTGTATGCTTATAATTTTTATAAAATGCTTCGAAAAATATCTTAATAATAATAATAATAAATTAATAATAATAATAATAAATTAACATGAAAAATTCTCTTGGCCGAACAATTTACCGCGTAAATAAATATTAGAATGGCATCCTACTGACTTATGCCAGTGGCATAAAAACCCCTCGAAAAACACGTTACAATGTTAACAATTGAACTAAATTAGATGCCAGTACATCATAATGTGCATAAACATTTGCTGTACCAAGTTTCACTGCGTTTGGATGGTGAAATCTCGAGAAAAGTCTATTTAAAAGTTTCAACTTCGCTTATTTGTTTTGTAGTTAACAGGTTTTTGAAAGTCGCATAGGCGAACTTCTAGTAGTGCCCTTTCTCACCGTACAAAAGTTTAGGGTGATATCGGTAATAGTTTCAGAGATATAGAATGCCGGAGAAATATTACGCACAGCCGCCATGTTGGTTTGGTGAGACGTAATAAAATATGAAGTGCACGGTCGGGGTTGGCCAAAATGGTGCTTTTACCTTACCGATTTTGATTGAATTCGCTCTAGCCATTTAGAAGTCATTAGGTGGACACACACACTTCACACACATACACACACGGACAAAAGGTGATCTCATAAGCCTATTAGCCTACTTTCGATCTTTCAAAAAATGAAAGTAGACTTATGAGATCAACACAGGGCGAAACAAAGTGTGTCTGTCTGTGTCTGTGTGTGTGTATTCTGAATGTAGGTCCCTCCCTATCAATTCGAACACGGTGAAACAGAATTGAACGAAATTTGGTACAGAGGTAGCACTAGCAAATTGCACCTCAGTGTCATGTTTTATATCGCCGCCATCTTGACGGAAAAGTAATGGCGGCCACCCAAATGTTCAAAGCTATCAAATTACGACTAAACTAATCATCCGATCTCTATCAAATTTTGCAACAACATATTTATACACCGAGCGTCGTTTGACTACACTATAAGGTCATCAGCCCAATAGTTTGCAGATGGCAGCCATGTATGTGTGCAAATCGATTCCCCCTATCAATTCAAATACGGTGATACCGAATTGAACGAAATTTGGTACAGAGGTAACACTAGTAAAGGGCACCTCAGTGTTTTATATCGCCGCCATCTTGACGAAAACGGAATGGCGGCCACCCAAATGTTAAACACTTAAATCAAATTACGACCAACATAATCATTTGATCTCTACAAAATTTGTAACAACATACCTTTTTAAGGGAAGCATCTTTTGACTGAACTACAAGGTCATAGCCCAATAGTTTGCAGATATGCCCTCGGGTACAGTATATGTGCAAATCGATTCACCATATCAATTCAAACACGAATTGAACGAAATTGTACAGAGGTAGCACTAGCAAAGGGCACCTCATATTCATATCCGTAACACGTATTTAAACAAGCTACTATAACCAGTATTCAATTATACTCCTTGAAGAGGACAGAGTTATCACAATACCCATGCATTTAGGAGAAAGTAGGCTTTATGTTCTTTACTGAACATCTTGTTTTTCTCATAAAATGAAAATAGGCTAAAAATTGCTTCAAGCACCATCATGTTTAACAAATGTTCACGGGTTCAAGACTGTGGAATTCCCTACCAGTCAATGTGACCTCACGACACCCGGGTCCAAGCTCTGGAAACTTGCGGGGTGAGGTGAAGTGGCAGGAGGGAAGAGAAGAGCCTGTCAACAGCCCGTCGTGTTATCTGGAATTCCTGCCTATTCCAATACTGCTAATATACGGCCGTTGCCTAAACCACTGTGGTGTTGCGAGTGACCAACCAATGTATTTGGTTCTGTTACACGCACGGACCGGGATTCCCCCACGTCTCTCTTCATCGTCCGCGATCCACATTCCTCTCGGGTTCACACAGAGCTTGGACTCCATATCCTTTGTTGGACACGAGCAGGGGCGCACCCAGACTTTTGGTTTGGAGGGGGCTTTCCTCAATAACATGATTTCAGCTATGGAAAGTGAATGTGTCCATTATTAGTCTTGTATGTAAATATGTATATATGAGACCATATGCATAAAAAGATATTCTATAAGATCAAACATACTGTAGAATGCTCTGTTAAAACCAATACAAAAGATGCTATTAGACTGGAGATTATTTAAACAAAATGTGCATTGGTTTTATACAAATTTTAGTTACAGTACCATTGAGCTAAGGTTATGCAAGTAATAAAAAGGAACAGCATGATTTTTATCAAGAATTAACTTTTGATCACGATCAGAGTGATAACGACTGGATTGCTCTGCTCACTATTATAACTATATATCCAGCTACCAGGATCGTCAGATTGATGTGTAACATCAATTATCTGCAATCATTTACTAAGTTTTAAGTTGTTTATACCAAGAACTAGTACGGTATAGGTTTTAGGAAATTATTAATAACATTTTGATTTTGAATACGTAAATTTAATTGGAACTAAAAATTACATTTTAAAAGTTACGAGATGTAATTGTATACCATAGTGTTATGGATTGTAACAAATATTTTATGTACTGAACGAGAAAATATATAAGTTATTTAAATTTTCCTTAATAACTAACATTATAATAAAAAACTTGAACATTTCTAGAATTTCAAGTTGAATTTAATTACACAGACTGAATGCAAGTTTAAACAGATAGTTGAATACAAATCATGTATTAATGAATTAACATTAACATTGTTTGAATAAAGTGGAAACTCAAATTTCACAGAACAAAATCCAGCCGCCTAGCAGATTTTTTCAAAACGGAAACTACCTCTGTACTGGTGACTTCAATTTCTCGGTGAATATTCAGTGCTGCTAGTCCAGTCAGCCTGTCTGCAGCCATGGTATTCCTAAGATATGTTTTCAGCCGACGTAGTGTAGAAAATGACCTCTCAGCAGTGCTTGTAGTCACAGGGATGGTACACAAAATTCTCAACAATGTGTGGATATTAGGAAACAAGTCCTTGTCACATAGATTCAACACATCGATTGCGTTTTTAGGGATATTAGCGTAGGTCTTGAAGCTCTTGTGCCACAGTTCAAACTCAGCCATAAGCAGGCCTTTGTTGTTTCCTCCACTTTCAATTATGTCATTCTTATAAAAATTACACAGCTGTAAGAAATCAGGTTGCATTTTTTCTTGGAAGGTTTCTTTATGTGTATGTGATGCATTGGCTGATGGCAGTAAGCACTCAAAACTCTTTAATAAGTCTTTAAGCTTGATGAATCGAGATTCCAATGAAATAATGAAAGAGTCAATCCAAGGGATGAAAACAGATCTTTTACAGTATAATTCTGGAGTTTCTGCCGGTATGTTGCTTCTGTTCAGTTGTCTTCCAACTGTTCGAGGCATCGAAATTATTGAACCGCAGTTATTAGCAATTTTGGTAGCTTCTTCAAACAACGAGTGAAATTCTTGATCTGCATTTTTTCTTAGAGATTTTAAGCTTTCAATCACAGTTTCAGCGTGAGTAATTGCAGATGATAAATCTAAATCAGTTCCCTGAAGCTTTTTTCTTATGTTTACTGTGTAACCAAGCAGTTTTTCTGATGCCATGAGAGAAATTATAAATTCACCCTGACTTAAGGAGTTTAGTAGTATTAAAGCTCCTGAAGAAGATTCCCTATCATTCCAGTTTTTAATCTCCTCTAACGCTACTTCAAGAGGTTGCAGCAGTTCTTTCATAACAAAAATAGCATCGTGCCTTTGTACCCATCTCGTTGGACAAAGCTGCAGGAGTTTTTTCTTGTTGGTTTCAAGATTTACCTCAGATTCAATGCACTGTTTTAAAACTGCTTGTCTTTTAGGAGTGTTAAAAAAAATCCCACAACTTCTCCACTATTCCAAAGCAGTTCCTGATTGATACAACCTCAGACGCGGTCGACAATGCCAGGTTAAGGCTATGAGAAGCGCAATGCACGTATATTGCTGTGGGGTGAGCTTCTTGGATGCACGCTTGAGCCCCTTTAAACTTTGCACTCATGGCAGCCGCCCCATCGTACCCCTGGCCACGTAGGTTATTTATGTCTATATTACTGTCTTCAAGACCTTTAATCAATGTTTTTGCCAATACGCTACCCGTAGTAGAGGTTAGAGGCATGAACTTCAAAAATTGCTCACATATTTCATAACCATTTAAAGTATTTGGGGTTACATAACGTAAACACAAAGAAAACTGTTCAACAGTTGAAATATCAGATGTTTTATCTGCGAGAACACTAAAAAACTTAGCTTCTTTTACTTTACTTGCTATTTTTTCAGTTATTATTTGGTTACAAGCATCGATGACTTGATTTTGAAAATTCCAACTTATATAGGTCGCATTTTTGCCACATGACCCAAAGTGATCTTTCAAATTGTTGTCACCTGCTTCAATTCTAGCTCTGAGCAAAGCTCTTAAGTTCCCCTCATTTTCAAATGGTTTGCTGTCGATTTGAAACTGACCATAATCTCTATGGCCCCTAAGGGCGATATTTTGCCTGCCACACAAAATAACAGTTTCTATTATTGGAATTATTCTTTTCACATTATTTTGGGCTTGGACGTCTTTTCCTTTATCAAGAGATTTGTCAATCGGTTTCATTCGGCAGTCCATAACTCTTTTAAAGTCAGCTGCGCTTACACATGAGTCTTTATGATACTGCGAGTTTGCACGTTTTTCAAACTTTTCTAGTGCTTTTTTCCAGTTACAAAAACCTTCTTCAACAAGTTGTCCAGTATGTTGAGCGTTACTCCCACCGACTTCTTTTTTTGAAAAAAAGCATACAATGGACACAGTATGCAGAGTCTTCAATTCCAGAATACGAAAGCCAGGTATATTTCTTTAGCCATGGAAACGAAAATTTTCGTTGTTGGTTCCCATGCGATCTAAAAGGAAAGTTGAAGTTGCTCTGAGGAACCCATCTGTCATTCAAAACTTTGAACGTTTCATTGTCCGTCAACACTTTGTTTTTAAATAAACCAATGTCCAAATCCATGTTATGTTTACTTACAACGGCCTTAGGCCTGCTCACATTTGCCTCTGAGCTCTCCACTGACGAACAACTTGGCTGTTTTTCTATGCTTGCAGTCCTCGTTAACAGTTCCTTACTCGTTGAAGGATCACCACATTCACTAACACTAACCGCATCATATTTATTGATTTTTAACGGTTTAAAATAGTTTTGGATGTTTGACTTTCTTTTGTCTCCCATTACGAATAGTCCAATTGGACACACTACGAACACCAATAGCCAATAGAAAATACAAACACAATAACAATCATCGAATCAACTTTTACAAACACCACTACTGACTTGACGCCTGACACAGAGCACAGCACAATACCTTGGGGAGAGAAATTTTCACCGCTGTCCCACGCGCATCTTGCTCCGAGCATAGTTACGACAACGGACGGAAATATCCGATCGTGTTGTGTTTACAATATATATTACTAGCGGACCCGTGCGAGAAATCTCGCATGTTCATAAACCACACTTTTCCCAATAGGTTTTGCAAATCGAACACTTCTTACAAAAATTGATATTTAAGAAATTTAGAATGCAATTTGTCACTGATTGAGTGTGCTGTAACACTCATTGGTTATTCGATATTTATGAAACCATACTATTTGTGTACTCATTCCTTTGATTTAGGCAACTGTTTCTGAAATCCATGCAAAATTATAAAGCAAAGACCTCAATGTTAAAATGACATGAAACGGGTGTCACAGCGACCAAAATGTGAAGTAAACAGCAATTATGGAGCGTATTTTCATACATCAACAGTAGCTGCAAATCGCACACTTCTTACATTTTTTAAAGAAATTATTGATATTTATGGAATTAGAGTGCAATTCGTCATTGCTAATGTCTATTCTCTTTCATTTGAATGCTCATTTTCACAATCGGTCGCTTGTGAGCGCTGCAGGAGGGATATATACTAGGCCTACTGAAATAATATAGGCCTATATATGATTATCACTCAAGTGTTGCTTAAATATAGGCCTAACATAATTCTATTTTAAACAGTAGAAAATCGCAAAATGTTCCAACACTAAACATTCTGGAACCCGTTATGCAATCAATTTTCTTGAAAGATATCATAAATGTTTTTAAAGTGTTCCCAGGTTTTGGGGGGGCTTAAGCCCCCAAAGCCCCCCCCCTGGGTGCGCCCCTGGACACGAGATTAGTACTGCTCACTGATTTGTGTGAATGTGTAATTTTGTTTCCATATTGAAATAGTTAGTAAGTTAATGCAAACTTGTATTTTGCTTGTGCAAATTCTCCTGTAGTGCAATTTACTTGTATATGTTTTAATGTTCCTACATGTGAATAGGAAAGGGAATAGAAAATAAAGAAAAAGAAGAAGGGAAAAGAGAGAAGAGAAGAAAAATGAAAAAAGAGAAAGAAGAGAAAGAAGAAAAGAAAAGAAGAGAGAAGAAAAGAAATACGAAAATAAATAATCCTCCACTGAATTATTGTACGCTTTTGTCGCCCGCCCGTTCTGGCGAATGTATTTTATGCATGACCCCTTAAGCTATTTTTCAGGACATAAATGATCGCAATTTATTTTAGGTCAACAACTTCCAAGGTCTGGTTAGACATTTTACTCTTCCACCTGATAATCCTGTCAGTTCACTACTGAAAATGAATGTCATGTGAAATACGAGTGCAAAACATTGCAACACTGGCTATGATGAATACCATCATCCCAAGGGTATAAAAAAAATACATACTGTAGTTCTTTTGTTAGTTTCTTTTCAGAGAAGTGACGCAGGAACCCCAACAGCATGGTTAAACCCTTAGCGTGAACGTGATTGGTCAGTCAGAGCGAGTCCGCTGCTCCCACTGGGTCCTCTAGAGGCGTCACTTGCTGCACGCAAAGGCGAGGGTTAGTTGCAGTTGCTCCTGAAAGTGTATCGGAACAGCAAGGTAAGTGTGTGTGGCTTGTGAAGTGTACAGTGTTCTTTTCAGGAGATGGCACGGCCGATAACCTCGATGTTAAGTATCGTAGGACGTAGTGGCTAAGCTTTTCAGGAGAGGACAGGGCCAATAACCTCGATGTTAGGCATCATCATGTCCTGTAGAGGCGAAGGACGTAGTGGTCAAGTTGTTCAGGAGGGGACAGGGCCGATAACCTCGATATTAGGCATCATGTCCTGTAGGACGTATTGACCAAGCTGTTCAGGAGAGGACAGGGCCGATAACCTCGATGTTAAGCATCATTGTCCTGTAGAGGCCAAGCTGTTCAGGAGAGGACAGGGCCGATAACCTCGATGTTAAGCATCATGTCCTGTAGAGGCGTAGTGGCCAAACTGATGAGGAGAGGACAGGGCCGATAACCTCGATGTTAAGCATCATCATGTCCTGTAGAGGCGTAGGACTTAGTGGTCAAGCTGTTCAGGAGAGGACAGGACCGATATCCTCGATGTTAAGCATCATCATGTCCTGTAAAGGCGTAGGACGTAGTGGTCAAGTTGTTCAGGAGGGGACAGGGCCGATAACCTCGATATTAGGCATCATGTCCTGTAGAGGCGTAGGACGTAGTGGTCAAGTAGTTCAGGAGAGTACAGGGCCGATAACCTCGATGTTAAGCATCATCATGTCCTGTAGAGGCGTAGGACTTAGTGGCCAAGCTGTTCAGGAGAGGACAGGGCCGATATCCTCGATGTTAAGCATCATCATGTCCTGTAGAGACGTAGGACGTAGTGACCTAGCTATTCAGGAGAGGACAGGGCCGATAACCTCGATATTAGGCATCATCATGTCCTGTAGAAGCGTAGGGCGTAGTGGTCAAGCTGTTCAGGAGAGTACAGGGCCGATAACCTCGATGTTAAGCATCATCATGTCCTGTAGAGGCGTAGGACTTAGTGGTCAAGCTGTTCAGGAGAGGACAGGGCCGATATCCTCGATGTTAAGCATCATCATGTCCTGTAGAGACGTAGGACGTAGTGACCTAGCTGTTCAGGAGAGGACAGGGCCGATAACCTCGATATTAGGCATCATCATGTCCTGTAGAAGCGTAGGGCGTAGTGGTCAAGCTGTTCAGGAGAGGACAGGGCCGATAACCTCAATGTTAAGCATCATCATGTCCTGTGAGGGCGTAGGACGTAGTGGGTTAGCTGTTCAGGAGAGGACAGGACCAATAACCTCGATGTTAGGCATCATCATGTCCTGTGAGGGCGTAGGACGTAGTGGCCAAGATCTATTTGCATCTCTGGTTTCGATTCTCAGTTAATACAAGTGCTATAATAACAATAATGTTATTGGTTTTACGTCACTTTTAACTTCTGCGGCTTTTTAGAGACGCCGATGTGCAGGGATTTTGCCCCAAGGGAGATCTTTACCGTGCCAGTAAAACTACTGGCCTGCCTCACATTCGCGTACCTTCAAATGCCAACTGACTGCGCTAGGATTCGATCCTAGAACCTTGGGCACAGTAGGCGTAAACGATATCGCTGCATTACGCAGCCTGTCAAAAATAATACATGCGAGTTATTCGAGTTAGAAAATCACCGTCCATTGGTTCAGATTCCACGTAAAAAGGAGGTCCCTTGACTTATCCAGTAATCGCGAGATTAACGATTATATAAAACTTGAAGCTTCCTCCTCATTCTCTCCTCTCGTGTCCTATTCATTGGCTAAGTGGTTATAATAATAATAATAATAATAATAATAATAATAATAAAATTATAATTGCGTGTGACATCCAGAGAGACCTGGTGTAGGTCTTTAAAGTTAACTCCCGAAGGCGAACCGAGCCAGAGGAATAAAGTTGTTGTTGTCGTCATTAATTGTATGGAGGCTTTGCAACATCGTGTCATGTATAGGGACCTTGATAAATCTCTACATATTATAAAACTAATTCCCCTATTCTTGGATGTCACGGGTAATCTCGAGAACCACCGGATGGATTTTGATGCGGTTTTCACCATTCTGCAAAGGATATCTCGAGGAAGGTTTCTTTAGAAAAAAGAAATCCTTTATGACCAAAGAAAACCGAGCAGTAACGATTTCAGTGAATCGAGTCGAACAAGAACCTGACATCCGTGCGCCTTTTAAGCTTACGCTGGGTAAACCGTTAAAAATATCTACATAATACGAGTGTAAGAATTGTTCAGCACGAAAAGTTCTACAGAAAAGTCCGCGACAGCATATCTCTATCTTTAATACATCACCCACTAGCAGTAAGTGTCTTTACGTTTTCATTTCTTCCAACAATCTCCATTCAGCGGAAATTCAATTTAACTTTTTATGAGCTAGCGAGCGAACCTATCGTCCCAGCTTCGGCCAGCATCAAACTGTCGAGTCGTGTGGAGTTACGACTTCAGAGAAGAGTATGTGTGTGTTTGCAGTTTCGCTGTTCACCTCAGCTTTTCGGAATTGCGTCTGATCTTGCTGTCCGTAGAGCCTCCGTGGCTTAGGCGGCAGCACGCCGGCCTCTCACCGCTGGGTCCGTGGTTCAAATCTCGGTCACTCCATGTGAGATCTGTGCTGGACAAAACGGAGGCAGACAGTTTTTTCTCCGGGTATTCTGGTTTTCCCTGTCAACATTTCATTCCAGCAACACTCTCCACTATCATTTCATCTGTCATTCATTTAATCATTGCCCCAGGGGAGTGCGACAGGCTTCGGCAGCCGGCACAGTTCATATCTTCGCCGCTAGATGGGGGCTCCATTCATTCCATCCCTGACCTGGTCAGTCGACTGGAAGCAGGCTGTGGTTTTTCATTTTTACTTGCTGTCCGTGCTCCTTTTAAACAACTTACGCTGGGTAAACCGTTCAAGATACCGGTCGAAGCCTGGGCGGGGTGGTAATTTAAAAAGTCTTCAAAGTGGTGAAATAAAAAAGGTGTGGTGTGAGTTTGTTTAATAACTAAGGCCCCGATAGTTGTGTGTTTAAAACATTTTTTATTCAACTAGATACTTTCTCTTTATTTAGATAATCTTTGCCGTTTTTATAAATAAATACATATTCTGGCGAATTTATTCATAAGTACATATTTCCTATATTAGGTGGTATGTTGTACTCCTTAGATGACTCACATTTTCGACCCTTGGCAATTCCAGTAATTTGCTTCTCTATTTCGTGAATGCACCCTTGTCTCTGTATTGTAGTAGTATTTCAAGACAGGAATTCCCCGGTCATTATGTAAAGCAGGGCGTTGAGATCAACAGTCGCATTAAGCCTCCAATAGTTCTTACCTTGGCAGGAAATTTTACTTGAAATTACACTGGTCTGCGAAATTTGTGAGTATTCACAGAGTGCTATCAAAGTTTTTGAAGTGAGCTTTTCTTCTGTTCTTTAGAATGACATTCGAAAACAGCACATACCTACAGGCGCGGATTAAGGGGGGGGGGGGGGGGGTCACGGGGGTCATGACCCCCCGCAAACGGATACCAAATTTTTTTTGCAAACTCAAAAAACGAAAACACAATAACCAGACAAATAAAACTTAACGAATTTTAACTGAAAAACAGTTTTTTTATTCTTCAATTTTATTCAATACTGAAAATATCTTCATTGCAATTATTATGTTCTGTTACAACTGTACATATCTACAACTTCATACCTGCAAACGATTATTTATATAACAAAATCAACTCGTCTATTTTGTTTAGCAAACCTTGTGATTACCGAATCTATGTTTATGGCGATGTCACGATGAATGTGCAGCAACGCACGGATAGGAATTTGGGGCTTTTTTCTCACCAAGAAATTTTGCCGACGTCCAAACTGCAAGCTTTTCTCGAAGCTCGATGTAAAAGTCGCAAAACACGCCGTTGCAATTTGTACGAATATTTTTGGTGCGCTAAACGCATCAAATTTCTATCCATGTAGCTTCCCAAAAAAAATGGTCTGGTTTTGTACGTTTGTTTATTTTGTGATTGCGTTGTTAGTGATACCATTTTTCTTAACAATTTCAATTCTCTGACCTCCCCCCCCCCCCCCAAACTCTAGATCCGCGCCTGACATGATTTCGTATCGCGCATCTGCAGAAAGTATTGTAGGATTCGGAAGCTGAGACAAGCCCTGGCTTGTCAAGCGGGAATATTTTTGTACTGTAGACAGGATTGTGGATTATTCAAGCTGCTGGACGTTTCAACTATATTTCGAGTAAATTTAAGAAACTTGATCACGTATTTTCCACTTTTAAGCACATAAACACATATTTCTGAAAAGTTAAGCACATTATTATCCGGGCCCTGTTGACCTGCGAGGAGTGGCGCATGGGTATGTTTCACCCGAGGCTTAAATAAGGCTCTATATTTTCGTTTTGACCAGCCCTTATTTCTTGTTGGTTACTGTACCTCCCTCCCTAGCCTTGAACTTCACCCTCCAAAAGAAACATGTCCACAGCTTTTTGAACAATCCAAGTTATTTCTATATTATTTACGGTTGGGTCAGAATTACCCATGGCGTCAGTCCTCGCGTGACTATGTTCGGCTTACGTTAGTCCGGACAAACCGAAAAATTAAAGGGGGAAAATCCAAATATTTCCATGCAGAACAATCACATAGCTCACGTTATTGTTGGTCCATGTTTACAGTCTAGTGACACCTTTGTCATCAGCTCCTTTGTTCAAAGAAATCGAGGTGACTGCTTTACCGCCACTATCAAAGCCAATTATATGCATGTGTCTACCCCTTATTATTCCCGTTTTCCAACGCGGTCGGGGATGAGATGCGATGGAAGTAGTTGTGGCGATGGTTTTTACGGCCGGATGCCCTTCCTGACGCCAACCTCATGAGAGGCGTTAATGAGAGATGAAATGAATGATGGTGAATGAAACTGGGCAAGGATGTGGAAGGAAGCGGCCGTGGCCTGTCAGAAGGTACCGTCCCAGCATTTGCCTGGTGTTGAAAATGGGGAAACCACGGAAAACCATTTCAAGGACGGCCGACGGTGGGGCTCGAACCCACGCGTCTACCGAGACAGCAGAGAGCTTGGCCCCATGACCTAATGCTGCGCTTTAGCCAGCATAGCCACTACTGTCGGTTTATCAAAGCCAATTATACTTTTAAGAAAATTATTCTCATTTCTCTGCATGTTAAATTGGAAAAATATAAATAAACCTCATTTTATATAATGAATAGTTCACAGGAAGACACCAGGTGTAAAATTACTTCATTAAAATGCGCACAACTACGACATAAAAGGAGTGACACACTATGGGTCAAAATGACCCGGCGCCAGTCTTCGTGTTATATTTTTCACGACAGCTCTCAAGGGTTAAAAACTATGTGTACGATGCACGGATATGGTTAAATTTAATAATGAACACTATAGAAACATTCGGAGGAATAGCAAACAATGTATTTTAGTTACTATTTCTATAAGTTACTAGCATTACCCGTCACGGCTTCACTCGCGATAATTGAATGAGCACTACACTTTAAATTTAGCGACGATTCACCCTACAATGCCATGATTCAATGTTCAAACTGCCTTCTTTACGATACGATAAGGCACCATGCTGAGTATTCTAGTCGCTCTTGATATAGAGAACAGTTGTAGGCCTACGCCAATTTGTTTAGGGTTAGCAGACGCTCACGGTAAAAAAAACAGGTAATTTGATTGAAAAATCAGGAAATATAATACAAAAAATTGTTTCCTAAGAAGGGGGTTAGATTTTAATATTAATAAACAATAACAAAAACTAACAAGAAGCACAGAACTGCCCCCTTTTTTTAAGAACTCAAAAAACAAAACAAAAAATAACAAAAAGCACAATAACTCTACATTGTTCAGGTATTAACAAAGGTTCAGGTTTTAAGAAATTAATTGACAAATAATCATAGTCTAAAGAAGCATGTATTAATGTGTCTATATAAATATTTACATTTGATGATATTCGTAGCCGTTGGTCGCGATATAAATTAATAAAATCAATGGTCCAAAAATAATGGCGTCTTCGGTTTGTTTACTTTTTAACGCTTTTAGTGCGCACATCGAAGAAACAAAAACAGTGCGACCAACGGTTCAAACCAGAAACTCCCTTAATTACTGCCATTCCTTTAGGAATACATTCAACTGAGTTCGGTACATTTTCTTTCTTGCTGTGTTTCGCATAAGTCAGTCTTTTTTATTACAACAAAATAAAAACCTATAACTTAATATAAAAATTAAATGATTAAAAATCAGGACATTTTCTATAAAATCAGGACAGTCAGGACGGAGGTAAAAAATCAGGACATAACCCTAAATTTGCTAGAATTGTGTCTTCAAATTGTTCTAAACATGATCAATATAGAAAACATCCCTTTAATCCCATAAAATGAAATATATTAATGAGGAGCTTGTTTTCAAAACTGAAATTCTCTAAAAATTTAAAAAGAAAAATTATGGTTGATTCAGTAACATTTGCCTCAGCTGCATTGGATGGTAAAATATTTTTTTGATCAAATTTTAATATTGCCCATTGATAAGGCTGTGAGAAAACATGCTTTACTTTCAAAACTGAATATATTCATCACTTATAATTATAATATATCGAACTAAATGAATATCTTTAAAAAAATTAAGGTTCTAATTTCTAATTGTACCTGGTAATATTTATTATGTTTAAAATAAATATCACGATTAGGATAAACATTTGAGATTATGTGAAATATCTGCTTTCCATAGCTAAATACAACAAACATTTTTTTTCAAAACTGAACAGGCCTATATCCATTCATTTTTATCAATCTTTTATCAATAACTTTTTATGTACTATTTGGTACACTTTAGGTGATAGTATCTTGCTCTGGGGATGGTGATAGGTGACCGCTAACTTGGGTCTAATTATGGAAGGCTTAGGGAAGGGATATTGGAAGGAATTCGGCCGTAGACCTGTTGACAGGAACTGTCCCGGCATTTGCCTGGTGGTGAAAATGGGAAACAACGAAAGCCCGTTTTCAGAACAGCCGAGGTGAGATTCAAACCCACAGTCTCTCGATGTAAACGAAGCAGGAGCGGGGTCCACTCAGCCTCGTGAGGCAAAACTGAGAAGAGGCGGGTTCGATTCCTACCTCAGCCATCATGAAGGTGGTTCTCCATGGTTTCCCATTTTCACTTGTATAACCCCTGGCACTACAGCCCACTAGGCCTAGGCCTACCAAGCGACCGCTGCCTAGCCATTTGGCCTGCAGATATTGGCGTGACGCGTATTCAGCGCATCGGGTCCTCTCGGCCATTAATCTTGGTATTCGTGACCGGGGCGCTGCTTCACTGCCATACAGTTACTACATTAACCTCACGAGGCTGAGTGCACCCTGTTCCAGCCCTCACGTCAGTTTCTAAATTAGCTGACGGAGCCGGGAATCGAACCCGGGGCCTCCGGGTGAGAGGCAAGCACACTACCCAAACACCACGGGGCCGGCACTTTTGCTTCTACTCCAGGCAAATGCCGGGATAGTACCTAACTTAAGGCCACGGCCGCTTCCTACCCAAATCCTACCTAGATTACAAGTTCACACTAGTACAGACATCACAGTGACACAGGCAACTTCGACACACACTCAAGTATGCGGGGCTGCATGACCACAATGTCGCAAAGCCACTAAAGAATTAACAATAATGTATGTCTACCCGTTCTTGTTCCCGTTTTCGAACGGGATCGGGGATGCGATGTGATAGAAGTTTTTGGGGTGACGGATGGTTTTTACGGCCGGATGCCCTTCCTGACGCCAACCTCACGAGAGTAGTTAATGAGAGATGAAATGAATGATGGTGAATGAAACTGGGCAAGGATGTGGAAGGAAGTGGCCGTGGCCTTTGAGAAGGTACCGTCCCAGCATTTGCCTTAAGTTGAAAATGGGGAACCACGGAAAACCATTCCAAGGATGGCCGACGATGGGGCTTCAACCCACGCGTCTGCCAAGTCAGCAGACAGCTTGGCCCCATGACCTAGCGCTGCGGTTTGGCGAGGGTAGATACCGCTGTCGGTCAACAATAATAATAATAATTTTGTGTTAGCGAGGGAAAGTTTGTAAACAGTGGTTCAGTTGCAAATTTCATCGAATTTCATGATTAACGCCATCTCAGGAACCCCCCACATCGATAGTGCATTTGGACATCGTTTCCTACGTTAATATTACTATTGCATGTGCGGTTTCTCGTTGGATCGATCCATGTACAAGTCCAAGGACATCCCTTTTGATGAAAGAAAAAAACTAACGAGCAGATATGGGGGTTTCTCAGATGAAATGACCGATTCACGTGTCAGTTGGCACAAAAATATATCAGATAACCTAGAGAGAACAATATAATCCATTCATCACTTTTGAAGGTCATAAGCTCCACGCCTGCCTGCACCGCACCATTATGAAGGATTCCCAACTGCACGCCATTAGTGTGAGTGAGATGTATGCGCCTCATGGTTTCAAGGTTGAAATACAATCCAAACAAAAAATCCTCACAACAGTGTTGCCAACTTAAACATATGACTCTTACGTAACTTTTTTTGAGGCGTGGCGTAATTAGGGGCGCAAAACGTCCTCACAACAGTGTTGCCATATGACTCCTACTTAACTTCTTCTTCTTTTTTTTAACATGGCGTCAATAGGGGCTATGGAAGGGGCGCTGCCGCATCACAAACTTTACGGCCTCTTTCACACGGGGCCATCATGGTGTTGTCACCACGTCTTTGCAATATTGTTTCTAGCCACCAAATACGCCACCAGCTATGAGCCAGTCTTGAAATGGAGGTGGAAGGTGCGTAAGCGCCGAAAACGGGGAAATAGAAGATTTTGGGTTCACCCTCTTATGCAGAATCGATCAACAAACGGGATATTTTGTAAGCTACTCTGTATATTGATCTTAGACAGAATCCAGTCAAATTTTTCACCTTCCTACGAATGAACATTTTGAGCTACTGTTGTGTTTAAAAGGTCAACTGACCGGTGTGGACACACATATGAGAGATTGTACACCTCCAGACGAAAAACTCCCTGTTTGCGTATTCATCAGCAGTCTTATCCCACAGAGCAGGTTTCGGTTGCATTAAGGATATGAATATATCTGTGTCAAAATCACTCTTTCCTGGTACGATATCCCTTTTTAAAACTAGCAGATAATCCACGCGTCTGGCCTGGCTGCACAGGAAGTCGCGCCTCGTGTGAAAAGCTCCGTTTGACTCAGTGTAAACATGTGGTGGCACTGCCAGCTTGGTCGCGCCAAAAATCGCATTGCCCGCCACCAGCAATTCTGGCCGTGCCACCACCACCACGTGTGAAAGAGGTCTACTTTACGAAATACGTACTAAGTAGATTTCATGAGAAAGCCAGTGGGTACCATGTTACGACTTCTGAGTAATTCCGACATATCTTCCTGTTTTACATCCTCCAGACCCCAAAACAGCCGACTTCGCCCGGGAACAGTTATGAATGCATTACGTGGTATTACCCATTTAAGACTTGATTGCCGCTGAGCGTGGCCGCACGGGGTGGAGTGGAGGACACAGTCTAAAAAGGTGGGTACACACTTGCGAGCGACTCATGAGCCGCTCGAGGAAAAAGTAAATGCCCGAGCCTTCTATGAGCATTATTTGAGCCATAATGCTCGCGAGCAGAATCAGTCATTGTGTGTTGTTTCCACGTGCAAAACGGATGTCTTCCGAACAAGAAACTATGGTTGCGAGTGGCGCAGCTTTGATGATGGCCAATTTAAATGAAAATGAAAAGAAGCCCCGTCGGTGTTGGCGCAATGAACTGTACAAAAGACGAAGTGGGTCGGAATTATTGTTGGACATGAAGTTCCAGTGCGTTAGTGGTTAGCATAAAATTTTCACACGGATGTCGCCTACTGACTATGAGACTTTACTTTGTAAGCAGAATAGGTCACAAAATCTCGAAACGGGAAACATATCTTCGCTCTCCGATTTCGGCTCAAGACAGGCTCACAGAAGCTGGTACAGCTGATACTTGCGAGTACGTATCTCTGCCGTCCACACTGATACTGAGGATTTCCTTTGTGATCGCTGTAAAAACCGACTTCAGTCGGCTCAGATTGACCGCCTCATGGTCGGCTCGAACTAAGCTCAAAAGACCCGTACACACTGACGAGGCTGTATAGTGTGAGCGGCTCGCCAGCCGCTCGCAAGAGTGTACCCGCCATTAGAAGCGCAGATAAGCGTCACAGGAGCTCATGCCACCTCGGACAGTTAAACGATGAATGAAGCTACGGGAGCTGAGTTCAGCGGGGTCAGCAATTTGCGAACCTGCTAGCATATATCCTACTCGCGCAACCTGTCAAGGAAGCAGAGTGACGTGTGACACAAGTCAACAGAGAATACTTCCCATCTCGACCACCGGCAATCAATTCGTGAATAAGCGCTTTTTTTTTCGATGTCAATGAACTGCGATTTTTATCCGTTTTACGTCTCGGCATGATGGGTTAACATCACTGACTGAACTATTAATTATATGATCCTGGAGATGCATGTGCAACGAATTCTTGTCAGACGTAATTTCAAGTATGGCGAGGTGCATGAAACACAAATAACCCTTCCGTCCAATCTAAAACACTTATAGTGTGCGATGTATTGAAGATAAGAGATATGCTCTCGGGGACTTTTTTGTAGAACTTTTCATGCTGAACAATTCTGACACTAAGTACTGTATATTGATATCTTTAAAGGTTTGCCCAGCGTAAGCTTAAAACCCGCACGGACGCCAGGCTTTTTTTTCTCGACTTTTCACTGAAATCGTTACTGCTTTGCTTCCTTTGATCATAAATGAATCATTTTCCACAGAAACCTTCCTCGAGATATCCTTTATAGAATGCTGAAACCCGCATGAAAATCCATCCAGTGGTTCTCGAGAGTACCCGTGACATCCAAGAATCGGGGACTATTATACTAAGTAGAGATATCTCATTCCTTCATCAGTTTACCACACCGAATTTAGTTTCCTGGGAATATCACAGACACTGTCAAATTTAGGGCCTTAGAATGTGGTTTTCGGAGATCCCTAATAGACTCCCGAGCTTTGTGTCTCACATGCAGGGGCTTAAAATAAGCTTTGGACGTCCATCTAGGATAATTTTTATATTTCGTCTATTTCAGCGTGTATTTTGTAAAGTTTTACACTTTTATGAGAAGTACAGTGAAGTACATCAATGATGTGTCGTGCCTCGAAAGGATATGTGTACCAAATATTATGTCAATCCCCTCAGCCATCCTCGAGTTAAAAACGTATCTACTTGTACAGACAAGACAGACAAAGAGACAGACAAAAATTTTGTTTTTGCGCGCAACGGTTATAAAGCATTCTGAAACGTGTAAATAACACAAATTTCCGTCAAAATTCAGAAGAAACAGACAAACTTTCATTTATATATAGGGATATAAGTATAACCATTTAAAATCTCGTTCGAGTTCGTTAATAGGCAAAATCGGACCAATGGGGTGGAAATGGGGGGGGGCTTTTTACGAAAAAGTGAAAAATCGCTATAACATTCTCAGTGTTTGAAAAATCGAATCCATTCAATGTTTGTACTATTCTTCGGATAAGGGCCAAAAATTTATCTCGAGTATAGTTCTATCATAGGGTTGGGAAAAATGGAGATTTGAGAGAAAAGAAATCCTAGCTCCCTTAATACCGTCGAAAATGGCCAATAGTCCTCTAGAAAGTACCTGAAACCATTGGTCTGAATGCATTTTTATATGACTCAACCTTACGTCAAGGGATGAGCAAAATGTTTTGGGAATTATCAGAAAATGGAGGATGTGCTAAACATGTGGAACTTTTGTAGGTAATCAATTGGCAATCAAAAAATGCCTGAGGGTATTGAACCAAGGAACATATTAAAGAAAGAATTATGTAAATAAAATAATTTGGCAAAGAATTGAATAAAAAAACGAGTAAATAAACTAGCGATTTTAGGCTGGAAATTATTATTTTCGAAATTTGTTTTCTTTTCGTTGTCTTCTCCACTTTTCCAAATGTAAAGGACACACTAAACGTTTCTTACGAAGTGCCGGCTTTATGACACGCGGTAGACCAGAAACTCAACCATAGATTAGCAGTTTGCCATTTCAACCACTACGAGCGCTCGAGTGAGTCAATGCAGAGTTTCACTCAAGCCCTATAACTACTTCCGGTGTGAAGATTTGTCAAGAAGAAATAATATTAAGAAACGCCGGAGTGTATTGAACAGAGGAACACATTAAAGAAAGAATAATTATGTAAATAAGTTATTTTGGCTAGGATTTGAATCAAAAGGAAAACTATTAAAGAAATAGGTGATTTTAGGCTGTTTTTCCGGAACTGCATTTAGGACCATGGTGGCCACTACTCCTGGAAAACCTGGAAATCCTGGAAAACTCCTGGATGTTTATTAGGTCTGGAAAACTCCTGGAAAATGATGAAAAATCTGAAAACTCCTGGAAAATAGGCACTGTTAATTAATTGTAAAAATCTTTCCATCTTAAATCATACTCCCGCTGCAGTTTTGGGTGAGCACTCTATTGGCAACTCAAACTAACACTTGGGGCGCTGCGGTCGGTCTGAATAAGTAGGGTAGAAATAATCAATAACACGCGTTTGATATGGAACACTTTTTATTTTCAATTGTATATATGTGTAACTGTGCGATACACGTGATCCAATTTGTGTGTTCCACTGGATTTAATGTGTCAATTGCATATTATCAAGCATCGGTTGTCTGCTGGTATTTGTTTTTGTGCAGTTCGAGTCATGGCGCTGTTACGATTAAAATATATATTTGAGTTTGCTCACTGTACCATAGACCCTAGAAATTATTTGTTGCTTGGTAGGGCGAAGGGATGAGTTTAACTTGTATTAAAACTCGGGGTAGACAGGAATTGCTTGATTTGGATGGTTAGCATTTACCCAGCGAAATCAAATTTGGCCTATATGACTCGTAGTGGAATGGCTAGGATATCGCAGAGCGAGGTGATGACGGTTGGTAGGGTTATTGGAAATGAACTAGGGAGCGGGAAGGATACCTGACTGATGAAGCTTGGCTGTCCTCGGCTGGTGTAGGCCTAGGCTTGGCTGTCTTGGTACGGCTTGGCTCGGCGAGACTGTGCTTAGCTGTCTAGGTGCGGCTTGGCCCGGCGTAAGTGAACAACCCGTTCTGTCGTCAGTGAGTGTAGTGGTGAGTGGTTCAACCCGCTCTTGTTGCCCGTATTTATTTGGTATCGTCACCTTTCGGCTATTGCTATTTGCATCTTTTGTAAAGTGATGAAAACATATATCTGCAGCCCTCTTATACATCGACTTACAGCCGTAAACTGAGCAATATACTTTGCTTTTACTCATTTTGCACTCTTATCAACGAGTAAAACTTATTACTTGTGTATTAACACGAAGAATTTACCACGATCTGCTTACCAAAACAAGATACCATATACAAACAGTCACCACGTGACAAATGTACCCTACTTGGTAAGTTTCTCATTTTTACCTCTAGATGTCATATCAGATAGCTGGAGTTGCCAATCGTTAACGAAAGAAATTTCCTCAGGCCACCTTTTTTCTGTGTGGGAGAGCAGGCGATAGTATTTTTGTAAAACATATTGAGTATAGACAACTTCACCGCAATAAAACTGCAGGCGGCATTCCTTTCTTTTTTTAAGCGGATATTTCAGTCAAAGGCTTTTCTAAAACAACAATTAAACCATTTGGGTGTAGGCTTGCGTATCAATAACGCAATCACCACTAATTTTTGTCAACATCTGTATAAGTAAACCAAACACAACTGCTTTATTTTGGTCTTGAAGTAGGCAATCGATAAAGCACCCCCCCCCCCCCCCCCCCGACTCGCGCTTATTTTTAAGTCTGGAAAAATGAGAATTGCTCCCGGAAAATTCCTGGAAAACTCCTGGAAAATCGTTGACCGATTTGAGTGGCCACCATGTGGGAAGGAAGTGATTTTTGACAGTTATTTTTATTAGTTTTATAGAGCTCTCCAAGTCACAATTTGAAACCTTTTCGAGCCCTTTAGCCTTTCAACATTTGGCATAATTGAAGGAATCGCTTAATTTTACGTCTTTTGCTAAGACGGTGTGAAATGTTTTCAACATTTAAAGCGTTGGTGGGCCGGAGTTTGGACAGCCCTGCCCTAAAATGGATTAACAACTATGTTTATAGTTAGCTTTATTGTCCATATGTTGGTATTAATGGTCCTGTTTTCTTTTCCAGTTGAAATAACTCTCCTATTACCATGGGCTGCATAGTACACCATTGTTGTTGCGGATGTCCCCTCAAGTCGGGATCCCTGGCAATTGGGATTATAGAGGCTGTAAGTATTCTATAGTCTGTGTCACCTTAAAATATGAAACTTCACCATTTGCCCCCAATCATTACAAACGTAGTAACTTATTTCACAATTAATATTGTACAGGAGTGTGCAAATTCTTAGACTCGACGTCATTTTTCTAAAATTGCATTTTTACTTTTCATGGCTTAATGCACTAAATATGTTTACAAGGCGTTGAAATTACTCCAAATGTTTAACCAAGAGTCTTAATTATGTTTTCATTAAAGAAACTCAAATTAAAATGATGTTTCAACATATCCACTCACAGAGGAGCTTTGCTAATGCAAAATGTCACATGTTTTGTTTTGATTACTTTACTGTTCGTGTGAATTTAGAGCAGACAATGAAATGGAAACATCCTAGCTCACCTGTTCAGGATCATCACAGCGGATGAGACGAGGGTGCACCACTTTACCCCGGAGACCAAGGTCGCCTCAATGACATGGGAACATCCCAGCTCACCTGTTCAGGATCATCACAGTGGATGAGACAAGAGTGCACCACTTTACCCCGGAGACCAAGGTCATCTCAATGATATGGGAACATCCCAGCTCACCTGTTCAGGGTCATCACAGTGGATGAAACATGGGTGCACCACTTTCTCCAGGAGACCAAGGACGCGTCAATGACATGGAAACATCCCAGCTCACCTGTTGAGGATCATCACAGTGGATGAGACAAGGCTGCACCACTTTATCCCAGAGGACAAGGACGCCTCAATGACTTGGGAACATCCCAGCTCACCTGTTCAGGATCATCGCAGTGGATGAGACAAGGATGCACCACTTTACCCCGGAGACCAAGGTCGCCTCAATGACATGGGTACATCCTAGCTCACCTGTTCAGGATCATCACAGTGGATGAGACAAGGGTGCACCACTTTACCCTGGAGACAAAGGTCGCCTCAATGACATGGGTACATCCTAGCTCACCTGTTCAGGATCATCACAGTGGATGAGACAAAAGTGCACCACTTTACCCTGGAGACCAAGGTCGCCTCAATGACATGGAAACATTCCAGCTCACCTATTTAGGATGTAGGCAGGGCTATCTCCCAACAGTGACAGAGGCTGGAAGGGTATAAGAGATAGTCAAAGGACATTAAGAGTTCACATGCTTCTCGCTGTCACGATAACTTATTTGTGTTTTCAGATCTTCTCGGGGATTGGTTTGGTGATCACTGTATTGGCCTGTTTTGGATTTGCTGTGCTCAGCGAGTCCGCAATGGACGACGAAAGGGCGACAAAAGAACAGATAGAGCAGTTCCATGCAGCTATGACAGGTATACATTATCTTATAATACCGTTAGGGTCTTCTCCATAGAACGGAACCTCGCAAGCGCCGTGTGACGGAAGGGCCATTGTATAGCCGCCTGTCGAGCAAGGCACTGGCAGTAGCAGCAGCGTAGCACCCAACTAGTTCAACACATTTACACTTTTTAACGTATTTAATAATCTTCACATGAATGTCAGAGTAGTTGCTGGAAATGCTGTCATTCATTTTCTAAACACACATTGCACCAAAGTAGGAAATTTTGGTACACTCGCTGTAATTTATCCTTACTGATATTTCGATTCAGTGCAGTTATTTCATTCTCGAGAGTCTCCAGAGTACACGGATTGTTTCTGTACGCAGTTTTTTTGAGGTTTCACCACAAGTACAAATCGCACGGCACTGAAATGTACGAACACATTTATTGTAAGAGTTCTTGAGAAGATAAGTTTCCACTAGGGAAACTCAATGTTTTGTTCTATACCTAACCATGTTCACGGGATTATATCACCTAAAGTAGCCTATCTTTCCAGCTGCGAATGTAAGAAATCCTGTGACAGCATCCTAGGCTTCACGACCCGCTGTTGTAATCGGCACATGCTGTAAATCTGACAGGGAAATATTGCGACCAGTCCTCGGCACGCCCTTCGAAAGGCCCCGTTGTATGGGGAGGGCCCCTCAGTGTACAAAATTAACGTAAACGTAACAATGGTTTACTTTGATAATTTTAACTGTAACACACTGTAAGTTTGTTATTATTGCTTGCTTGCAAGTGACGCTAACTGAAACCTAGTTACTTTTAGGAACTAATTTAGCCAACCCTAAAATTACAGATGTAATGTGACCAGAGCCAATCTACACCGGTCGCCTCCATTCCTTCTAAATGAAACAATGTAAGAGTTACTTCCTGTTTCTGTTCACAGTTCTTACTGTAGTGATGGCTCTGGTGTCTGTGATTCTGGCACTGCACATGATCTTCGCCATTCTGCTTTCCTGTGGTGCAAGTAATGTAAGTAGATTGGATTGCCTGTATCACACAAGTAATGTTAGTAGATTTGGTTGCCTTCATCACACAAGTTAAGTAAGTAGATTTTCTGGGAAGAAGTGATGAAGTCTGCATTCTTCTGTGCATTAATATTGTAGGAAATGCAGTTATCCTTATTTATTACTATATTTATATACAGATGATATAAAGAAAATATGAGCTTCAAATTTAAAAAAAAGGAAATAACCTGAAGTTAAGTAAATAATATTCCTCATAAAGTTAATGCATACAACTGTTGCAGTATGTCTTGACAGTGTACTGTACTTTAAAATATCTGAACTGAAATCATGAGGTCTGATTACCAAAAGTTGGATTTCAAAAATGCCATTAAAATCTTTTTAGAAATTCGAAATTCAAAAACCAAATAAGTTCTGGATGCATTGCTACATCATTCCATGATAAACAACATTTGGTTAAAATCAAGGTAGAAGAAAGGTACATTTTTGGATGGAGTCTCCCCCTTAACTTACTGTATAACAATCCTATTTTTGTTTCAATGGATTTTGTCATGGTTTTGTTAAAGAAAGTTCGGTATTGTCCTGCATTTCAGAAATCCACAGTTCTAGCCCCTCAGGAAAGTTGGAAACATTCTCTGATGTCATGGACTAGACCTTCCGATTGAATCTTATTGCTGGTGCATTTGTAATCAATCGTCGTGGTTTTCTCCACATTTTTAACTGTAAAGGACACACTAAACGTTTCTTACGAGGTGCCAGCATAATGACACGCGGTAGACTGATGATTGTTCACCGGAAACTCTACCATTAGATTAACAGTTTACATTTTCTACCACTACGAACGTGGTTTCACTTAAGCCGTAATAACTACTTCCAGTGTGATGATTTTTCAAAAATATAAATAAAAAACTCCTGACTGTATTGAAGCAAGGAATACATTAAAGAAAGAATTATGAAAATAAGTTTTTTTTTTAGTCGTTTTGGCCATCAATGGACCACGATGTTCTTCACTCATATGATCACTGTAATGCTTGTTTTCTTGTCTGACAGTAGATCTTCATTCTTGACGAATGTTCAGCTCTCCTTTCTTCCGTCCACTTGCAGCGAGGGCGAGGCATCACAGATGTTAAAGGGTGTAGATTACTGGTTGATTTAACCGCCTTTCTGAACAGGTTCCCCTATCCCAAACGAGAGCTTGATTGATTCAAGCTTCTGTTAGGTCCTCTTTAACTTGCATCGACCATTTACAATAGGAATTTTTTTTAGAGATTGATGAGTGTATTCGATATGAAAGTCTATGATGCTCCATCCGTTCCAAATGTCCAAAGAAAGATATTCTCCTTTTTCTCATCACACTCGCCAAATCTTCTATATGTTCAAATAATTCATTGTTATGTCTTCTTCTGTAAGTACCATTATCATTAACAGGTCCTAATATTTTCCTTAGAATTTTTCGATCCTTAAGTTCTAATTTTCTCAATGGGCCTTTGTTTGTCATCTGTAAGCAAGCATTCTGCGGCATACAGTGCTGACGGCCTAATTACTGTGTTATAATGACAAAGTTTGACATTCCGGGACAAGCTTTTACTTTTGTAAATTTTTTTCCAGGTTTGAAAGGCACCTTCCAATTTGTTACATCTGCTCTCAATGGCTGCTCTTTCTGAATTATTAGGGGTAATCCATTCCCCTAGGTATTTCAATTTTCGGACTTTTTTGATTTTTTGCACACCAATCGTGATGAATTTTGAGGCATCTTTGACATTTGAGATAAAATTAGTTTTATGGAAGGCCACTTTAAGTCCAGTTTTAGCAGCTATGATTTGTAGTTTATTAAGTTGGTCAGTGGCCTCTTCCATTGAATTAGCGAACAAAGCAATGCCATCAGCAAAAGCGAGACTTCAGGTCGTCTTTTCTATAACCAATTCGAATACCATAATTTGACTAGGATTTGAATCAAAAAGAAAACGAGTAAAGGCTATTTTTCCTGAACTACATTTAGGCCGGAAGTGTTTTTCTAAATTTGGTTCTTTACTCAGATAGAGCTCTCCAAGATTCACAATTTGGAACCTTTCCGGGCCCTTTTGCCCTTCAACGTTTGGCACAATTGAGTAAATCGCTTAATTTTACGTATTTGCAAAGATGGGGACCCATATTTGCTCTGCTAAGAAAAGTTTTCAACATTGGAAGTTCAGTTGGTAACCCTGGTGACTCCCTTACTCCGATGCTGTTAATATTTGTCTGTGCTTGCAGGAGAATCCTAAGCTCATCAAACCTTGGATCATCTACTCGATCGTGAGTGTAACACTGAGTATCATCCTATACGCAGTCCAAGCTATCATCGAGTTCGCGAACGGTCAGACTGGGCTTGGCATTCAGTCGCTGGTCGTTTGTACACTTGGATCAGGTAAGTCTAGTTTCATTTTATGTACAGTAAAACCGCTCTTAAAGACCACCCTTAACGACTGATTTTCTAAAATTCCTTAATATCCATGCATTTTTAAAGTCCCGGATTTCTGGTTTTATCGATATCCACAAAATATTTCAGCAAACACATATATGTTATTACGACGATATATTTACTCTAAATAAGCCACTTATTAAAATTATTGTCGTCGCGAAATATCGCGAAATAAATTTATTTTGCAAAATATGTTATTTTTCACCCTAAAATGCTAAATGCCAACAAAACGCTGGTAATAAGATCATTTTTAAAAATATTTACTTCAAATTAATTGAAATAGTCCCTTCATAGAAAATAAGAAACCTTAAAAATATAAACGTTTCATAAGATGCGGGATAATGGAGTCCCTTCTCAGACTTGATTGGTCGAAGTCCTGAAAACCTGGAAACAATACTCTGCTTAATTTTGGGGACAACATACGTTTCACGAGTTAGTGAGAAAAGGACTATGGTAGTCGTAGAGAAGTAAATTTTAGGTTAGGTATTGAACACAAATTCATTTGAGTTCTTGCGGAAAAAAATAAATTAAAAAAAAAATAAAAAAAAAAAACTAGAATAAATAGTTTGTTACTCCTCCAAATCTTTGTATAGTGTTCATTATTTAACCAAATCTGTGCACCGTACACATAGTTATTATGCACACTCACACCTCGCTATTGTTATTTATTGAACAATTCATTCCACTGCTTTGAAGCCTTTTATATTACCTTAAATCAGGGTCCCTTTGCATTTTGTAAAGTTAGGGCCCTTCCCTATAGAATGGAGACTCGCAGGGACACTATTGCAGCGTAGCACCCAACTAGTTTTAAACATTTACACTTTTTAACGTATTTAATGTCGGCTTCGGTGGCGTAGTTGGTAGCATGTTGAGCTTCTATGCCTTCGAAGATGAAATAAAGCCGGCGGGCCCATGTCATAAATTTATGGCATGTATAAGAACCTTCTACTAACTACAATTGTGTGAAGCTACATTTTTAGACTTGATTAACACTCTATTAAGTTCCAACGCTCATCGCTAGGTGCCAGTTGCATCTAGTAGCTAAGTTCACAGCTAGGTGTCGTTGATGGTAGCATTTGGTAGCAAAAGTAGGAACTACGTGGAATTGATAGTCTGCAGTCCTTACAGCTCGAGTCTAAGCTGCGTGGACCTGAGAGGAATGTGCATCGCAGACTATAGTAGTGGTGGTGACGAGTGATGCGGTTTCTCGGTCCTTGCGTAGCAACAGAAGCAAATACATTAGTCGGTGACTCAGTCACTCATTCCCAACGCCACACTGGTTTCAGAAAAGACCCATGTTACCTGTATTGGAATAAATGAGAATGTCAGGTAGCACGGCGGGCTGTCGACAGGCTTCTCAATTCTCGCCTGCTCCTACCCTGCCTCTGCCCTTCATCCCGCAAGTTCACAGAGCTTGGAACCGAGCAGTACCTGAATCACAGATAACACACACTAATACAGGCATCACAATTAACACCTGTTATCAGACAGATTCTACACACACCCAAAGTACACGGGGTTACAAGACCGCATTGTCGCAGCCCCTAAACTGAGGAACCAACCAACCCCTTTCTTTATCAGATATGCCATAATGTTTTCATTACTTGGTTATTAGTGTAAATTTTGTGTGTTTGTTCTTCAGAATCCATTCTTCATGTCAATTTGTTTCATTGTAATATTCAACTTATCTAAATCATTTTGAATTTCTTTGAATCAATCTTTTTCTTTCTTACTCTTCCGAAAGTAGTTAACTTAAATAATAAGTTGTTTTAGTAGTCGATTGTCATGTAATCTCGATAAATGACAGAAAGAGGCAATTCTCCTTTTTCTCATTGTACCTATTATAGAAGCACTTTCCCGGTAGACAACTGTATTATGCAACAATCTCCTAGTGTCCACCCACCTGGTGTTATGTTCTGATTATCCTTTTGTCAACCTATTGCAGTTGATCTGTCGTTGATTTGGTGTTTAATTTAACTAGTGTTTCACAAGAGTAAGTCGTTTCAGGTTTAAGGACGGAACAGTAATGTTGTAATTTAGCATTTATTGAAAGAGATTTCTTCTTGCTTGTTGGCCAAGTAATTTGTTGTGTTTTTTCTTTTAAATTGAAATGTTCTATTTTCTATTGACAATTTTTCATTGGAGTTCCAAGTGAGAATTTTATTAAGATATATATATATATATCAGTAGTATAGATCCATCCTGCGGCGCTCACAAGCGACTGATCGTGACAAATGAGCATTCAAATGAAAGAGAATAGCCATTAGCAGTGACGAATTGCACTCTAATTTCATAAATATCTGTAATTTCTTAAAAAAAATGACTTTAAAAAATGTATGGTGTACGATTTGCAGATCGTAGGAAAATATGCTCCATATTTGCTGTCCACTTCACATTTTGGCTGCTGTGACGCCTGTTTCATGTCATTTTAACATTCTGAGGTCTTTCCTTTATCATTTTGCATGGATTTCAGAAACAGTAAATCAAAGGAATGAGTACTCAAATCATATAATCTCATAAATATCGAATAACCGGCGAGTGTTATGATGATCCAATTTTCAGTGATTGCCTTCCTAAGTTAGGGAACGTAGAACTTGGAATTCTAACTGAAATGTAAATAGTGTTCTATAAGGTTGAAATAAAAACATAACAACCTTTCTCCTTAAGTCCCTCATTATAAACCTATTGGGAAAAGTATTTTTTATGAACATGCTAGATTTCTCACACTGGTCCGATAGTTTAAACTTATTTAAAATTTCAATATGTTTCTTATTGTTTAACAGTTGGTGCTGGAACTTTGAAGGGTGGCAATATTTCTGTTTTTTCATATGAAATTTGTAACCCAACTATTTTTTGCTATGCTTTCAAGTTCTTTTAGTTGAAATTTAGCTTCATTCAATAACAAATGAAAAGTTTGTGACAAGTTCCTAGAAGTCTGAACGTATGGACATGACTAGTTTTGCAACTCAATGACTCATATTACTGAGATATACAGGGTTATTACAAATGATTGAAGCAATTTCACAGCTCTACAATAACTTTATTATTTGAGATATTTTAACAATGCTTTGCACACACATATACAAAAACTCAAAAAGTTTTTTTTAGGCATTCACAAATGTTCGATATGTGCCCCTTTAGTGATTCGGCAGACATCAAGCCGATAATCAAGTTCCTCCCACACTCGGCGCAGCATGTCCCCATCAATGAGTTCGAAAGCATCGTTGATGCGAGCTCGCAGTTCTGGCACGTTTCTTGGTAGAGGAGGTTTAAACACTGAATCTTTCACATAACCCCACAGAAAGAAATCGCATGGGGAGTCGGGAGCGTGGAGGCCATGACATGAATTGCTGATCATGATCTCCACCACGACCGATCCATCGGTTTTCCAATCTCCTGTTTAAAAAATGCCGAACATCATGATGGAAGTGCGGTGGAGCACCATCCTGTTGAAAGATGAAGTCGGCGCTGTCGGTCTCCAGTTGTGGTATGAGCCAATTTTCCAGCATGTCCAGATACACGTGTCCTGTAACGGTTTTTTCGCAGAAGAAAAAGGGGCCGTAAACTTTAAACCGTGAGATTGCACAAAACACGTTAACTTTTGGTGAATTGCGAATGTGCTGCACGAATGCGTGAGGATTCTCTACCGCCCAGATTCGCACATTGTGTCTTCACTTCACCATTAAGAAAAAAATGTTGCTTCATCACTGAAAACAAGTTTCGCACAGAACGCATCCTCTTCCATGAGCTGTAGCAACCGCGCCGAAAATTCAAAGCGTTTGACTTTCTCATTGGGTGTCAGGGCTTGTAGCAATTGTAAACGGTAAGGCTTCTGCTTGAGCCTTTTCCGTAAGATTTTCCAAACCGTCGGCTGTGGTACGTTTAGCTCCCTGCTTGCTTTATTCGTAGACTTCCGCGGGCTACGCGTGAAACTTGCCCGTACGCGGTCAACCGTTTCTTCGCTCACTGCAGGCCGACCCGTTGATTTCCCCTTACAGAGGCATCCAGAAGCTTTAAACTGCGCATACCATCGCCGAATGGAGTTAGCAGTTGGTGGATCTTTGTTGAACTTCGTCCTGAAGTGTCGTTGCACTGTTATGACTAACTGATGTGAGTGCATTTCAAGAACGACAAACGCTTTCTCGGCTCCTGTCGCCATTTTGTCTCACTGCGCTCTCGAGCGCTCTGGCGGCAGAAACCTGAAGTGCGGCTTCAGCCAAACAAAACTTGATGAGTTTTTCTACGTATCTGTAGTGAGTCGTGACCATATGTCAATGAATGGAGCTACAGTGAATTTATGAAATCGCTTCAATCATTTGTAATAGCCCTGTACTTGAGCGGTAACACACGTAATATATGTAACTTTCAAATGTGTACAAAACAAAATTGCAATACCAGTACTCTTCTATATTCATGAAGACCACTTAATATGACACAATCTTTATCTGCTTTCAGCCCTCAAGATTTATTTCATCATCGTGGTGAGGAGTTTCCATATTGAACTTACTCAAGCGGGTGGAATAAAATCCTTTGCTTAAAACCTTCAGAGAAAGGTTAATCGCTGCTACTCCATACATCTTTAGCTTATTCCAAGACAGAAGAGAGAGAAACCACCTCCCAGCAAGATATTTCCAAGACATCATCAGAGGATGCACACAATGTTACCTGTATTAAGATTTTTGAATGATGTCTGATATACACTATGTTAAGAGTCAACCACACCTTTCAGAGATCATTGTTCAAAATAATACTTTGCTAATTATTCGAATATTATGTTGTAATAATGTTATGAATTGAACATCCATTTGAACTGCTGCATTTTTACAGTTCCGGAATTTTCACCTACAAGGGATCATTAATGTGCCAGTTAATTAATTTATATTTTAGTAACACCTATACAGTTATCAATACTCGCAATTTTTACATCAAACACCAAATCAGTTTCTTGGATAAATAAATAAATCACACGACTTAATACGGATTATCCCAGGCTTTTCCCACATCATGCACGGCCAGTGTTACTTTGCTGGATTCTTCTCTTCCATCAATGTCTATCCAATACTTCCTTCTTCTTCCATCCTGCAACCTTGTCTTTCCACCTCATTTTTGGTCTTCCTCTCCTCCTTGACCCCTCAATTTCCAGGTTTCTCCAACTCTTTTCCCCACGTAGTCATCCTCTCTTCTCAGCACATGCCCATACCATCAGTGCCTACTCTCTTCCTATAGGTCCCACTTTCACGGATTAAATAATGATTAAATAAATAAATAAAATGATCTGAATTAGTTTACAGTATGTAATAGTCACAACAATCTGTACGCGTTTCCAAAGCAGTAAATACTGTAATTAGAACTTCACAGCTTAACCACGCTGCGCTGTTGAGTAGCAAAAGATTGAATCTCCGTCTTTTAAACACAGTTAGTAAGGTGTGACTGGCACTTAGTGACTATCCAATATCTAAGTTTGGTGTGTTATTGAAAATTCTGTACCCTTTATTCTATTTTAAATAAATGCTTTAACAATTTTTTAAAAACTTGAACTGTGAAAAACAATATAAGCATTCCTGTTCCATCTGAATTTACCTTCCTTTCGTTAATGAGAATAGTTAGTTAGTTAGTGTTGTTTTAAGGGGAGGAACTACGAGGTCATCTGCCCCTATCAATGAGAATGAAAATCCGCAGCCTGTTTCAGGGAATGGAATGAATGAAGCCCCCCCTCTAGCGGCAAGGATATGAATAGTGCCGGCTGTCGAAGCCTGGGGCAATGATTAAATGAATTACAAATGAAATGATAGTGGACAATGTTGCTGGAATGAAAGTTTGACAGGGAAAACCGGAGTACCCGGAGAAAAACCTGTCTGCCTCCGTTTTGTCCGGGATTTGATCCACGGACCCCAGCGGTGAGAGACCGGCGTGATGTTGCCTAAGCCACGGAGGCTCTTCCTTTCTTCAATACGACATGTATTTCTGCAGCTTATTAACCATTTAAGAGCAGATTTTTTAAAATTCTCATTGAAAAAAAATATGTAGAAGTCTTAATTTTTTACTTATCATGTCTGTAGGTCTAAAATGTCTTTAGTGTTGGGCCATATTAATCTAGATGTAAATTGAAAATCCTATGTTTACGAGGTATTTTAGAAAAGTATCCGACTATATATTTTTGTGAAAACCTCATGGATTTGAACCTTCATGCGCATGCTTGGATTTTTTCCCCACCTGTCTGTTGCTGGTAAGCAGCATTTAACCATTTATAGGGCAAAACTCTTTTCTTTTATATTTGTGTTTCTACATTTTAATTTATTTTAATTATTATTATTAATAATGTTATTTTTTGTTTCTCCAATTTTGATGTTTATATATTTATTTTTAATTTTCAATTTATGTTCTTATAGATTTAATTTTGATATTTTTTATTGAATTAATTAATTAACTAATTTCGAATTGATTCTTACAATTATTCTCCTAGTTTTTTATAGTTATGTTTATTATTTTAATTTTTATATTTCTTTTATTATTCAAATTTCATTTTTATGATTTTATTATTATTATGTGCGTATGGACCCTATTGGATCACGCATTACATTTATGATTAGCCTTTCTAACAGACCATATTGCTTTCATTCTTTCACTGTGCGCTTGTTTCCTTTCTTCTGACCACTTAGTCCCCGATCTTCTGGGGACTTCATTCTCTGGCTGTACCACCCATTTATTTATCTTCTGACGGTAGACATTTCTGTCTAGTATTTCTGACGTTTCTATCCGGGCCTTTTCCAGGTCATTTTTAACATCTTGTATCCAAGATACGTTCTTCAGTTTTCCAGAGTATGTCAAAATCTTGTGAGTTAACCTTGAAGATGAGAGTCTGTGAACGTGTCCATAGAATTTCAGTCTTCGTTTCCTGATGTCTGCGGCGAGGTTGGATAGTTTTTCCGTGGCTTTGCGTGATTTGAGTCTATACCCTTCTTCACTTTTCTCTGGGCCCAGAATATTCCTCAAGATCTTTCTTTCCTCCTTCAAGATATTTTCCAGATCACCTTTCTTATTAAGTACCAAGGTTTCACTTGCATACAGCACTTCAGGTTTAATCACCGTATTATAGTGTTTGATTTTTGTATGTATGGACATGCATTTCTTGTTATAGATGTCACGGGTTCTCCAATACGCTCTTTTGAGTTTTTGTAATCGAACTTGCTGAGCTTCCTTTTCCAATCCTGTTGGTTCTAGGATCTCACCGAGATATTTAAAGTGTGGAACCCGTTTGATGTGCCCGTATGTTGTTTGTAGTTCCTGGATGTCGAACCTAGTGCAAATAAACTTGGTTTTCTCGAATGAGATTTGCAACCCAGTTTTCTCAGCGCATTCCTTGAGGACTTCAATCTGTTTGATCGCTAAAATATCGCTGTCTGCTAGTATCGCTAGGTCGTCTGCGAAAGCTAAACAACTGACCTTGATGTCATCATTCTTTCGTCCAAGTTGAATGGGTTTCCAGAGCTTCTGGGCATTCAAGTCCTTCTCCCATTCTCGAATGACTTTATCTAGAACAAGGTTGAAGAGCAGTGGTGACAATCCGTCACCCTGTCGCATGCCGGTCTTAATCGCAAAGGGCTCTGATAATTCACCCAGAAATTTTACTTTTGACTTCGTGTCCGTGAGTGTTTCCTTGACGAGTCTTAATGTCTTTGGATCAAGTCCTAGTTCTTCCAAGATGTTAAAGAGAGACTGTCGATCGACCGAATCGTACGCCTTCTTAAAGTCGACGAAACTACAAATGATCGGAGAGCTTCGGGTTGCTCTATATTTCAATATCGTCTTCAAGTTAAAAATTTGTTCAACACAAGAACGCTCAGGTCGGAAACCAGCTTGATATTCACCAATTTTTTGTTCAAGCTGTTCTTGTACTCTTTGAAGAAGACACGCGGAGAGAATTTTGTAGGTGACTTGAAGGAGAGAAATCCCTCTGTAGTTATTCACATCCGTTCTGTCACCTTTCTTGTATAACGGATGGATGAGTGCACATTTCCATTCTTCAGGTAGCTTTTCTGTTTTCCAGATATCCTCAAGTGTATTTGGGCCTATGTTCTTTAATAGTTCTGTAACTATGCCATCTTCTCCAGACACCCTGTTACTTTTGAGTCTGAAAATGTGTCTCTGGATTTCTTCTTTAGTAGGTGGTGGAGATTCAGGGTTTACATGTACGGGAGTCTCTCTGGGCCATCGTGATGTTGGCTCCTCGCAATTGAGTAATTCAGAGAAATACCGAGCCAGTTCACTACAATTATCCTGGTTGGACAACGCGAGGTTTCCGTCTTGTTTTCGGAAACACAAGTTCTGTGGGGTGTATCCTCGGATTCTTCCTGCGAACGTCCTGTAGAAATCTCGCATTTTGTGATCTCGGAAGTCTTGATCTATAGATTCCAATTGGTCCTTCATGTGTTTCCTCTTAGTTTGTCTGATTACTTTTGACACTTCCTTCCTGGTCTGAAGATAGTGTTGTTGAGTCTCGAGTGACTTCTTACTGTTGTATTTCTGAAAAGCTCTCTTTCTCATTTCCAGTGCTTCTTCACATGCAGAATCCCACCATGGGTGTTTCGTATTCTTCTTCAATGGAATAGTCTCTTTAGCTCTCGTAATGATCTTGTCATGGAACTGCTTCCAGGTGCTTGCCTTTTCCCATTCCTCTGTTATGTTACTTTCCTTTATCTTTTTCGTGTCAAATTTCTGAAGATGAGATTTCTTGGGGTGGATTCTTTTCGGGGTAAATTTCACTTTGATTCGCACTAGATAATGGTCGGAGTCAATATTGGCTCCTCTTCGAACTTGCACATCACGAATTTCTTTCTGTAAAGGATGTGTGATGGCCACATGGTCGATCTGATATTCTCCAAGAGATTGCACAGGTGATCGCCAAGTCTTCTGTTTTCGAGGGTGCTTCCTCAGAGAGGTGGACATTATCTTCAAGTTGTTCTGTTGGCACAGTTTAATGAGTCTCATGCCATTCTTGTTGGTGAATTTATGAGCTGGGTATTTGCCTACAGTCTTTTGTTATTATTTTTCTTTGCCAATCTGTGCATTGAAATCACCTAGTAATATCCTTGTGTCTTCTCTAGGAACCGTTGCCACGATCTTTTCGAGTTTAGACCAGAACTGTTCTACCTTCTGCAAGTTCCTTTTATTTTCAATGTTCGTGGGGGCATGTGCGTTAATTAATGTGTATTTTTTGTTCGCACATTGTATGCGCATAGTCATTACTCTATTACTTATGGGAGTGACTTCTTTTATCGAATCAACTATGCTCTTGTGAACTACAAATGCCTTACCCAAGAGTTTTGCGACCTTTTCCTATTCGTTTGTCCGTTTTACTTTTGAAAATACGGTAGTTACCATAGTCTAGTGTGCTCTCATCCGTAAAGCGTGTTTCCTGAAGAGCTAGTATCTGTATCCTTTGTCGATCTAGTTCTGATGTTAAGGTGTGTAGTTTGCCTGGTTTTAGTAATGTGTTGATGTTGAAGGTCCCGATGTATGTGGGTGTCTTTGATGGTAGTTTGCCAGAGAACTCCGACTTTCTCTGTGATCGTGGTTGCCCAGGTCCTCCGGAGTCCGAAAACCTGGTTGCCGTCCATGGACGGGTGGATTGGTTACCATCTGGGGTAATTCTGTAGTTACTCGCACGAATCATAACTGCTTGTAATCAAGGATTAATCCAGTGTTTCCACTGGGAGTTGAGGACCAGGGATTGCTAGTTCCTGGAACATAAGCTATGCAGCCGTACCTACTAGGTAAGCAGACGCTGACCACTTTGCCGCTCGATCCAAGACAGACGCGAAGTGGATTTCAATTTTGGTTCTTCCGCCCTCGCTGCCATTGAGACATAGGTCCTCCTCTGCCATCGAAGCCGTTGGCCATTGTTTTATTCACCTCAGTTGATCCGCGGGTGCTTATTTGACTAGGTCTTATTCGCACCTTTCCTGTATATCTACAGGAAATTCCCCATCAGCCATCGGGACGCGCCGTGTCGGGGTTGAGGGCCCCCTTCCCAGTGTCTCACGCAGGGTTATGCTTAGCTCGTACTCAGTTCGGAACTAAACCCCCACGTGAGCTGACTAGGTAATAATGTAGTATGCTGTCTAGTACAAAAGCATCACATTGCTGGTCGTAAAGATGGCTGACAATAGTGGCCGGTTGTGTGACCTAGGTAACACCGAGACTATACAGAATAGTGCGTATCCTATTCATGGCCTCCATGGGATCAATGACAAAAGAAAACAAAAAGGAGACAGTTAGGTCAAAAGTGTTAGTTAGATATACGGAGTGACCTCTAAATAGTGTTATCTATGGAATAATATTGTCGCAATTACCAAGATGGCGGACATTTATAGCACAAAATTCATATTAAATATTACTTTAAAACACTATTACACAGGAACACATACACTAGATAACACTAACACATTCAGCACTAAAAGTAAAGCCACTATTATTCCCTGGAAGCCACAAACGAAGCACAGTTCCTCCGTATTAGCCGATATAAGACGCAGCATCATTACCCATGATCTCACCCACTGGGCACGGTATGATTTTTATTGCTATATTTATATTTTATTTTTTACAGTTAATTGTTAATGTTTTTAGTTTTTTTTTTTTTTAATTTTATCCAACACATTACGGCAAGTAGATACGTATATAATATTTGATTTTTAGAAATACTAGCACTTCGGCATGACAATTCTCCGAAATTTGGCTTAAAGATTCAACTATCAGCATCTTTGAAAGCATCAACTGTCCTTATGACAGGTGGTTAATATAGAACACTATCCCTTAAAGGGTTAAGTGAGGTAGTGTGTAGTGCTCTCGTCGGTCTTTCATTGCAAGGTCTGGGATTTGGTTTCCGGGTCATACCCGGAAACTCAGGACTCGTCGCCAGTGATTATGGTGCTCATGAAGTCGGGGATGGGGGGTCACTGTGGAGTCCAGCATGTCCTGCGAGACTTCAACACGAAGTTGCTTTTGCTCCGCCGTCACAACCTTCGGCATGAATTTTGAAAACCGAAATTGAAGATTTTTTCACTAAAGATTACAATTTCATACCTTCCTGTAATTCAATTTTTAAATTTCTTGTTGAGCATATAAATTACATCTCTTTGAAAGGTCATGTTCCAGTTCCTCAAATGAATATCTTCGGATATTCTCTGTATTTCACAATTCTGGTTTTGAATTTCCTCTAGTTCCTGGAGTACTGCTCTGTGCTGCCATCTGTGGACAGTTTCCATAGTCATGTGCAGAAAGGAACAATATTACAAACAAAAACAAAAAATCTTTTTTCACAAGACAATTTTGGACAATAATACCTGTTCTACATAGTAGCGGCCAATGGTATCGTCCAGACAGATGTCTAACCTAGTAACGACCAATGGTATCGCCCAGACAGATACCTAACCTAGTAACGACCAATGGTATCGTCCAGACAGATGCCTAACCTAGTAACGACCAATGGTATCGTCCAGACAGATGTCTAGGCTAGTAACGACCAATGGTATCGTCCAGACAGATGTCTAACCTAGTAGCGGCCAATGGTATCGTCCAGACAGATGTCTAACCTAGTAACGACCAATGGTATCGCCCAGACAGATGTCTAACCTAGTAGCGGCCAATGGTATCGCCCAGACAGATGTCTAACCTAGTAACGACCAATGGTATCGTCCAGACAGATGTCTAACCTAGTAGCGGCCAATGGTATCGTCCAGACAGATGTCTAACCTAGTAACGACCAATGGTATCGTCCAGACAGATGTCTAACCTAGTAACGACCAATGGTATCGCCCAGACAGATGTCTAACCTAGTAGCGGCCAATGGTATCGTCCAGACAGATGTCTAACCTAGTAACAACCAATGGTATCGTCCAGACAGATGTCCAACCTAGTAGCGGCCAATGGTATCGTCCAGACAGATGTCCAACCTAGTAACGACCAATGATATCGTCCAGACAGATGCCTAACCAAGTAGGGACCAATGGTATCGTGCAGACAGATTCCTAACCTAGTAACGACCAATGGTATCGTCCAGACAGACGCCTAACCTAGTAACGACCAATGGTATCGTCCAGACAGATGTCTAACCTAGTAACGACCATTGGTATCGTCCAGACAGATGTCTTAACTAGTAACGACCAATGGTATCGTCCAGACAGATGTCTAGCCTAGCAACGACCAAAGGTATCGTCCAGACAGATGTCTAACCATGTAGCAACCTAAGTCACTAATTCTTTAGATGAGAGCAGTGCAACTTTTCTATTAAATTGAATTAAAACTAATTTATGAACATTCGTAGGCTAACTCACCAGCAAACCTCGCACTTGAACACATGTCACTGCATCCGCATTTGATGACGCACTGTTTGAAACCTCATACATCACAGTTACATTTCAACAATTGAAGATAAAACGTCAAAGAAACTTACCCTATATCAACGTCCATACATCATCCGTGATGTCATCGACTACATTAAAAACTCCCCAAGACACGTAGGAATTGTGGTAAATACTTGAATTGTACGAAATAGGTGGAGATCGATCACCTGTTTTAATTAGCTTGTCACCATGAAAATCTACCAAATTTACTATAGGAATAGGTAGGCCTAGTGTGTTAGTTATTGTTGTTTAAAGGGGCGGAACTACGAGGTCATCTGCCCCTCTTAACATGGATTAAAGAATACAAAATGAAGAGCGGTAATACTTACAAAGGGGAATTTAGAACGAAAATACTCACAAAAGGAATAGATTGATAAAATACGCACAAAATGTAGATTAGGTTCAAAATACGTACAAAATGCAATGTAGAGTCGAAATACTTACAAAATATAAGTGAAATTGGAAATAAGAACAAAATGCAATTGAGGTTCAAAATACTTACAAAATGCAATTGAAATTGAAAATACACAATGCAATTCAGATTGAAAAAACTCCCTTTTCAGATCCAAAATACCGTACTCACAAAGTGCAATTGGAATTCAAAATGCTTACAAAATGCAATTGAGATTGAAAATGCTTTCAAAATGTACGGTTGATTACCTGCTTTTGCTACATCTGTATGTAAGGGAAGCTCTCATCTTCGAAGAGCTGGAGGTTGGATGTTACTTAGAACAGGTAACCATGGATGGACAATACTTACAAAATGCAATTTAGATTGAAAATACTTGAGAATCAAAATACTTGCAAAATGCCCACAATATAAAATGCAATTTAGATAGAAAATACTTGCAAAAAGCGGTTTAGGTTGAAAATACTTACAAATTGCAATTGAAATTCAAAATACTCACAAAGCTACATCGGATCTCCGGACTCCCAACATTATTGAATCTCTGGACTCCCGACATTATTGAAAGACTTACTAAAAAGCAATTTAGATTGTCAATCCTTACAAAATGCAATCGAGGTTGAAAACACTCTCAGAATGCAACTTAGATCGAAAAAACGTACAAAATGCAACGTAGATTGAAAATACCTACAAATTGGAGTGTGGATGGAAACAAATGGCTAAAGGGAATTTAGATACACTAGGAAAAAAAAGTGTGGGAATCTTAAAGAGAAAAGGAAACATAATGAAAAGAAAACAAGAGGTCTGACTCCTCGAAGAATGAGGGATCAGGAAATATGAGACAAGGGCCAACTAAGGCGGGAAAGTGAAAGACTCCCTAGGCCTCGGATACCCTAATACCGTCAGGGTCAGAAAAGAATAAGAGTTGACAAAGGAGGTCGACAGGATAGAAGACGGAGAGGAGCCCGGCATAAGTAAGTGGAAGCAATGCCGGATTCAGCTGGGGTCCCGTGGTCGCTAAACCACGTCCCACTAGATGTGAGCCCCTAGTAGCAACCAATGGTATCGTCCAGACATATGTCTAGCCTAGTAACGACCAATGATATCGTCCAGACAGATGTCTAGCCTAGTAACGACCAATGGTATCATCCAGACAGATGTCTAACCTAGTAGCGACCAATGGTATCGTCCAGACAGATGTTTAACCTAGTAGCGACCAATGGTATCGTCCAGACAGATGTCTAACCTAGTAGCGACCAATGGTATCGTCCAGACAGATGTCTAACCTAGTAGCGACCAATGGTATCGTCCAGACAGATGTCTAACCTAGTAACGACCAATGGTTTCTTTCAGGACGTCCTCTAACCAAGTAGCGACCTAAGTCACCAAGTCTTTAGAAGAGTACAGAGAAACTTTTCAATTATAATAATAATAATATCGTATCGCCTCGGGTGCCGGGTGCAAGCTTTGAAATTTGACACCCAGAGGGTAGCTTGCATGTCGAATTTTATTGTTCCTTGAATATCTATGAAAGTCAAGGAGGTTAGATATCTAAGCTCCTTGAACACTAGAGCGCTTTCTAGTAGAGAAATGAGGAACTTTCTGTTGGCGGAAAATCCCGAGATTAATTTTGCCATTATGAACAGGGCCTACTGAATTCAAATGGGTTCTTTGACATGCCAACATGGTATGACATGCGTGTCGTATTTTTGCCGCCTTTCAAAAATCACTTACCACGGCCAGGAGCGAACCTGCAATCTTTGGGTTAGTAGACCGACACTCTATCCAGTCACTCACCATGGCAAGCTACTTTTCAATTAAATTGAACTAAAAGTAATTTATGAACATACGTAACTGGCAAGCAAACCTCGCACTTGACATATGTGACTACATCAACATTTGATGACGCACTGTTTGAAACCTAATACAGCACAGTTACATTTCAACAATTGAAGACACGACGTCAAACAAACAAATATCAACATCCATACATTCCGCGATTTCATCGACTACACTACAAAATCCCCTAGGCACGTAGGAATTGTGGTTAATACTTGAATTGTACAAAATAGGTGGAGCTCATCTGTTTTAATTAGCTGGTCACCATGAAAATCTACCAAATTTACTATAGGAATAGATAGGCCTAGTTTAACTGAGAGGAAGTGTCAACATGATTTTGCAGGGTGCTGTTATATTTCCTACAAGAGGAAGGATCGGCGAGAAAGTTCCACCATCTCTGAACAGTTGATTATTCCTATTGCTATGGTAACACCCACCTAATTTCCATTATTACTAACACCTTTGCGTTCCATTCTTTGCTTTGCATCAATAGCTTGCTGCAATTAAAGAGTTTGATTGATAAACTAGTGTAAAAATCCCCCTAGATAGGTTTATATTGTGGTATATACAGTGTATGTCTACCCCTTATTCCCGTTTTCCAACGGGGTCGGGGATGAGATGCGATGGAAGTCTTTGTGGCGATGGTTTTTACGGCCGGATGCCCTTCCTGACGCCAACCTCATGAGAGGAGTTAATGAGAGATGAAATGAATGATGGTGAATGAAACTGGGCTAGGATGTGGTAGGAAGCGGCCGTGGCCTGTCAGAAGGTACCGTCCCAGCATTTGCCTGGTGTTGAAAATGGGAAACCACAGAAAACCATTTCAAGGGCAGCCGATGGTGGGGCTCGAACCCACGCGTCTACCGAGTCAGCAGAGAGCTTGGGCCCATGACCTAATGCTGCGCATTAGCCAGCGTAGCCACTACTGTCGGTATTGTGGAATATACAGTACTTAACTCATATCTTGAGTCAAATGAAAATTAGAAAATTTCTAAAACAAATGCAAAATGGTGAAAGAAAAAGTGGCCGAGAGCGCTAACGCGCTACTTCGTGCCTCACTGGCATCGGGAGAGCGTGGGTTCAAATCCTGAAAATGGTTTTCGTGGTTTCCCATTTTCACCACCAGGCAAATGCCGGGACGGTTCCTTTCAATAGGTCCACGGCCGATTTCCTTCCAATATCCCTTCCCTGACCCGTCCTGAAAAGAGGCCATTGCCTGAATTAATAAAATTATTTAAAAAGTACTTTAATAACTCCAATAATTTAATTTTTCAAATAATAATACCAATTATTATTCACATAGCCCTTAAAACTATCACAAAACCAGTTTAATTGTTTGGAAATAATGAAAAATTACTTTTATAAATTGTGTTATAAATCTGAAACTATGTTAATGGATGAAAATTGCAAGACTTAAAAATCTCAGAAGTGACGAAGAGGAGATCTGATATTCTACGGATCGGAGCGTGTAATGCTAGAAGTCTGAAAGGCAGTGGAAGGTTAGAAAGCTTATACCCCGTTTATACGTCCCAGTTGCGATCGCGATCAGGCCCCGATCCAGATTAAGTTGGGACGTCTAAACGCAACAGGATTACATTATCGCTATGAACTCCAACAGGATCAGCCCGATCCCGTTCCCACAACTAGATAATCGCGTTCGTGGCCATTGCGATCGTCGGTGTGTTCTATCCTCCTGCTGTGTGAGTGAAGTAGGCAGTGGAAGTGGTGGTCATTTTGGATTATCTTGTATTTTGAAAGCGAAAAGTATGTAATGTTGACCATGATGGTTGTATTTATGTTGGTTGATATCAGATATATGAAGATTGAGAGACACGAAATGATGGATGGAGACAAACATACCAGTGTTCATAAACACGGAACTTTGTCTATTAGCGTTGGGGAAAGTCGATGAAGACGATTAATAAAGACATAAATTTATTGTCATAGACATAGAAGGGATTCCGATAGGGCCAAATGACTCTGGACGAACAAAGAAGTATTTATTCAATAAATATCTTAGACTTGTGCATAAATATTTTAAAATATTGTTATTTCCACACCAAGAGTAGGCCTTGCCTACACATCTCCTCAGAATTTGTATATACGCTGCCGAAGTGGAGTGCCTAGCAACCGCATGGGCGCAGCCACATTGGGCCCATACAACTGGTTGCTAGGTTTTTTTTATACATAGAAAGCTGCATTAACGCTGCGCAGCGTCTTGAATTTTGTGGATAAAAATGTGTAATACGCGTGAAATAAGGCAAACGCCTCCCGTGAAGATCATCTACAGTGTTGGAGCTACAAAATAGAAGTGAAATTTTATGAATAAGTACGAGAATTTTGTGAAATAGTATGAATAAAGTTGACCTCACTCCTGAGGCAAGAATTGCATGGCGGGGTACTACAAATTATAAATATTTATCATTTAGTGGATAGAGTATATCTAATATAGAGAGATATTTAGGACATATATGTCACATAAAGGGTTTTTTGGTTCATGTGGGGAGTGTAGTTGTAATTAAATATGGTTTGTACTATAAGTATTATAAACGACATCCTACATAACCTTACAGCTGATTCATTAACACCAATAAATGTTATCCTACAACTTTTCTGAGTGGTGATTTTTCACTTAATTTATTTAAACAGTGAATTGTGTTTCCAAATAACAATTAGGCCTATCCCAGACTGAAAATTTCTGCCTAAATATTTTATTTTTTGCACTTTCAGAAAACAATTATCATGTAGGCCTACACCCTGCAACAAAGTTACAGTACCGTATAGTGACATTATTCAAGCCAATGAATACTGCATCGTTATGGTACCGGGACTAGCATTTCCCTACATCAACTCTTTGGCCCACTTCATACCAAGTAGGCTACTTGTACCACTTTGACTGTCCATCACATATTGTGTGAATGTTTGCTAGGGTTGCTCGTGAAGATGCATGGTAGCTATTTTTTTTGTTGTTGTTCTAAATCTGTATATACCAGCTAGTTCTATTTAGCTCTTTTGTGGCACACCAGCTAATGTGTAACAATAATCAGTGTGATAATGTGGTCATCAGCTTGGTGTAGCCTACTTATTGGGTGAGAGCCTCGGATATTATCATGTCAGTTTTAGTGGCCTTAGGCCCTATATTTAGAGCGAGGATAGGAAAAGTGCCCCATTATTTAGAATGAGGTAGGACGATAGGCCTTAATTGTAGACTTCTCTAACCTGTTAGTGAGCACACAGGTTAGGCTTTGTTAATTTGATTCGTTTTCAAACAAACGCGGCGTTGTGGTAAACACTCAAATTGTATTGAAATGCAGTCTTTGTTTCTTCTATAGCTGTTGATAAGATTTGGCCTAAACTCTCATCCAAATATTTTAAACTGTTCCCTTATGCATTGATAGACCTTAAGTTCATTTTATTCGTCACTTACTGGTAGGGCCTACGGTACTTTATTTTCCGTAGTATTGGTCATTCATATGGGACGCGATTCACAATATCCAGAAATGTTATATTTTCATGTTTTCACTTAATTTAAGGTAAATATCGTAGGCCACATCTCTACGACTTTATGCTCATAAGACGTAATGTGCATTCCGTACGCAATATTTTACAACTTGACTGGACAACTCTGTTAAATTACTGTGGAAAATATAAATTTCTATGCTTTCTTGCCTCTGGACATCCATGCAAGTACAGTTTTATACGATACAAATAGGAAATAATGACGGCTCAAAGACTGAAGCAAGCTACAAGGGAGCCATGTTGTATTGCTCTAGTTGCTTAGCAACGGAGCGGAAGTGACGTTGACTTCGGCAGCGTATATTTAAGAATATACATTAGCAGGCTGAATTATGTAAAGAGAATAACTGAAATACTTCTCAATTGGAGGAAACAAACTAAGTTACTGTTGTGGTGTTTGAAGCCATATTTTCAGTGTTGCCTTAGTAAACAAGAGTTTAGTGCTTTTCAGTCGGTCAACACGAATGTACCCAAAAGAGATGGGTTATGCCCTAATCCTGAAATAAATTACATGTGATTACATGTTGCCTTGTCAAAGCACCCAGGCAACCAGGCCTAAAAAAGTCCATACTACTTTTATTAATCACATGTAATTTATTTCAGGATTAGGGCATAACCCATCTCTTTTGGGTACATTCGTGTTGACCGACTGAAAAGCACTAAACTCTTGTTTACTAAGTTACTGTAAATTTCTGCTATAACACTTGGAATTCGAAAGTTGCCAGACCTTAGCGATGTCATGCTGTTTTACTCGATTATCCTGTTGTTTCATGATGGGACGTCTAAACACGTACCAATGACAAATGCCGTTGATCACGATTGGACATTATCCAGATCAGAGATAATCGGGATCGCGACCGAGACTTCTAAACGGGGTATTAGAAAGGGAAATGGATAGTTTGAGGTTGGATTTGGTCGGGATTAGTGAAATGTGTTTGCAGGAAGAACAGGACTTTAGGTCAGGAGACTAGGGTCATTAGCACCAGTGGCGAAGCTGGAAGGGGAAACTTTGATCCTTAGAATACTCGTTTCATTCTCAAGGAATATGCACATTTAAGTTTTCCTATTTTTCATTGGCCTAGGCAAATTAAATCTCTAGTTTTCGGTATTATTCTCTGTAACCTCGGTGGGATTGACGCCAGCTTCTCTGCGCGGGACTCAGCAGCCAGATTCTCTGTGGGTAGAGAAGGCAATCGCGCATGTGCCAAATGAAGGTCGATGGCTGAATGCGTCAGCAGAGAGCCTAGGCTCCAAGCAGTGCATTTGTGAGGCGGGCGGGATTTCAGTGCGTGCATCTTCGATTGAGAGTTTTAAAACTTGGATCACTCTTCTTCCTCCTCGCCTTTTCCCGTTACGTGGGGTCGGCTTTCTTAATCCTGAGGCACCACTCATTTTTTGGGAAAGCATCATCAGCAGATAGGCCCAATATTCTCATGTCCCTCTGGACATTCGTCATCCATGTTGTTTGAGGTCTACCGCTCCCTCTCTTTTGCGTGGTCATGGAAAGTCACTTCTTCACTACATGATTCTCCGGTCTTCGCATAACATGTCCATACCACCTTAGCCTGGTTTCTAAAAGCTTCTCTGTTATAGGCGCTACTTTGAAACTGCCCCGTACATGTTCATTAAGGATTTTATCTTTGAGGGTAACTCCATCTGCCCAACGTAACATACGGATTTCAGTGGTATGTAGCTTTGCTCATGTGCCTTTGTAGTAGCCCATGTTTCACTACCATACAGTAGGATTGGTCTTACCACAGTTTTATAAACTTTCCCCTTCGTTCTTATGGGTAATTTCGGATCACATAAAACTCTTGTTAGCTCACGCCATTTGTTCCACCCAGACGTGGCCCTGTGGATTATATCGGCGGTTATCGTGCCATCTTCAGCAATGACAGAACCTAGATATTTGAATTTTGTTACCCTTGGTAAGGTTTCACCATCTAGTTTAAGTTCAATATTTGACATACTGGGTTTATTGTTGTGGAAGTCGCATACCATATATTCAGTCTTGGTTCTACTAATGCGCAGTCCATTAGATTCGAGAGCTCTCCTCCATTGGTCTAAACTCTCCCGAAGGTCATACATACTGTCAGATATTAGTGCCACATCGTCAGTGTACAAAAGATTCCACGGTAAGGGTTTCTGAAATTGTTTTGTTAGGTAGTTTATAGTAATATTGAATAACGTGGATCACTGTAGTGATTTAATAATGTATTTAAAATCAAGACCATTTTCTTCTATGAGGAGAATATTTCTTGGACAATGGCCTGGAAAAAATATATCAAGAAACAGTGCGCCTCATGAGACTGATTCTTACCTTTGCTGTTTCTACTGCTTCAAGTGAACGAAGTATGAGTGCACTGATGAGTAGTGATGGGTTGCGAGTGGACTCGTGAAGAATCGAGTCTGGAACCGTAAAACTCGAGTCCGGAATCGAGGCCGACGACTCTGTCAGCGGTATCTGTCAGCCATGTATGGAAACAACACGATGTATAGTAATGTCGACACGCCTGGCCTAGGCCAAGTATTGTGTTCGTTTCTCATCAATTCACGGTGTTAATATCGGCGGCGGCGGCCAATACTCGTATCCGAGTGTATGTTTCTTTCCTTCATTACTAATTTGTATTCACTCTATAGTGATGTCGCTGGTGACTCAACAGACCAATTCTGGCATAGAACATACGGCCGCACACGATGCATGTGATGGAAGGTGGAGGACGTGGCAATATCTGGCGCAGCTTTCTCCTCTGACGAGTTTCCATTTCCTGCCTTCGGCGTCTTTCTTCAAAATGTGAAAGCGCGGCTGATGTGGCTGCACGCCAACGTGCGCAATCTTTCGCAAGTGTATGCCAATTATCAGGATCAATGGTTACACTCCTCAAGGTTTGTTTAAGCTGATCTTTGTAACACTTCTGAGGTGCTCCTAGAGGTCTCTTGCCCGTGCTGAGCTCGCTGTACAGGATTTTCCGTGGGAGTCTGTCGTCATTCATGCGTTGGACATGACCGATCCATCTAAGCCGGTGACTAATGATGATGGCCTCTATGCTCTTCATCTCTGCTCTCTCGAGAACCGCAGCATTCGTTATATAGTCATCCCATTTGATGTGCATAATGGAACGGAGTTTCTGCAGGTGAAAGCGTTCCAGTTTTTTGATGGTCTGGCGGTGTAGGGTCCAGGTCTCACATCCATAGAGCAACGTAGAAATGACAACAGCTTGGTATACCATTAGTTTTGTACAGATTCTTAGATCTTTACTCTGGAATACACGACGTGAGAGACGTCGAAACGCTGCATGCGCAGCACCGATTCTGTTATCCACGTCCTTCTCAACAGTACATTGCATAGTCAGAATACTCCCAAGGTATGAGAAGTGATCGACTGGGTCCAAAGATGTGCCAGAGATAGTAATATCAAAACCTGGGATAGAGGTTCCAGGAACAGGTTGAGCTAATACTTTGGTCTTCTGAATGTTTATGGTAAGGCCAAAACGTTCATATGCACTCCTGAAACAGTTGATAGACTGTTGCAGCTCTTCAGATGTATGGGCTGGTGAGGCATCGTCACCGGCATATTGGAATTCTGACAGTTTTAAAATAGAATATTCAAAATTGAAAGCCGGCAAGAAGTGGACTGATGAAAGAAAAAAAAGAACGCATTACGCTGAAGAGAGATTTCCTTCCATGTGATACTTTGCTAACCAGCGGTATATAAGGGTGTTGATAATGCTTGCGTATTTACCACCATCTTTGGTTGAGTGGTTAAAGTTGCAGGCAGACCGGGTTTCGATTCCCGGTGGGGAGCTTTTTTTAAAACTTGCTTTTTATTGTATTTATCGCTTTATAATTACTCAGTCGTTATAATATGATGCATAGTGTGCATTTTGCAAACGATTTCTCTTGTAAATCACTAGTAGACAAGTCGTTTGCAAGTTTAGCGAGTGTTGGGAATTGACCGCGTTGTGTCCTATATCGTAAGTACTGATCGTGACGTCACCTTGGAGACTCGAGTCCTTTGCAAGGGTTAATCGTTCAGACTCGGAACTGCTAGACTCGATTCTCGCGAGTCCAGGAGTCACTCGCGCACATCACTATTGAGGAGAGTTAAGACATTTTTAAGGAACTCCATGTCAGATTCTAGACTGAGCAATTTTAGTACTCTGGCTATTGAGAAGAGTTTGGTGAACGATCTATCCCGGGATGACATCTTCAAGGAGCGCATCATCGATATCTTTGCTGAGTGAAAAATACGACGATGGAGTTTATCTACAACAAACTATAAGGTATGAACATTAGAACACCCAATTCCATGAATGTAGCTTCGCCACTGATTAGCACTACCGGTACCCTAAATCAAACAATGGCCAAGTAGGGAGGTCTCACATTGACTACTGTCGACCAAAGTATTATTTGCACTCAAGTTTGAAGGTTGTTTGTGAAGTAACGAATAGACCTACATAAAATCCAATAACATCCTCATTTTCGTCGATCTATTTTACGTTAGTTCATGTAGGTTTGGAATTTTTAATTTATATTTTAATATTTTTTATCGCAGTTGGAACACAAAAAGTGCACGTTTTTTAAGTGTGTTTCAACCATGCGTCACATTTAAGAATTATTATCTCAAAAACCCGTCATCAGATCGAATCCAAAATTTAACACAATATACATTGGAATGTTGTAATGTTGCAATAAGCTGACAGTATCTCCGGCATATTCAAGCTTGTGAAGTGCTAGTTGATTTGACCTAACATACAGTGCACTCTAGGGGCAATTTTACAGTTTATGTGTTGCCTTAAAGTGATGTTTTCTATACAACAACGTGTATTCATTGTGCTTTGTTATGCGAAGTAATGTTTTCACTCCTTGGCAGTAATACGGGAAGTTTTCAATGACTGTATAGTTAATTATCCCGCCAGATCACCCGATTTAAATCCATGTGATTATTACCTCTGGGGAATGCTGAAAGGAAAGGTATATGCAAACAATCCTCACACAAGTGAGGAGTTAAAAGAAAATATTCACCAAGTTATAACGAACGTCACCCAGGAAGAAATTCGCCGTGTGTCTAGAAACTTGTTTACGAGGTGCCAGGCATGCTTGCGAGCTGACGGACAACACTTTGAACATTTCTTGTAAAACCAGGTAAGTTTGTAGATAATTATTTTCACTAGAAATTGCTATTAAATGACTGTATGTTGACGCGAAGTAGTGGGGAAAAGTTGCGCACTTTTTACCGGCCAGCGAGAGGGTGTCAGCGCGAGAGCTTGCCGCGCCGTGATCGGTATCGGATGCGAGACTTAAATCGATGACCCTGTAGGCTACTTTGGTCGACAGTAGGAACTGAGACAGCGGCTGACGTGCTCCGATCCCGGCGAGCAGGAAGCACAGGACACGGCTCTTCTTTCCAGCGTGCTAACCTAAAAAAATTACTAAGACGTAATATAAACGATACTTGTATGCAGTAACAAAGGTAATCAATTGGCAGATAAATGTAGGAAGCAATGATGACGAAAAATATAGGCCTAAATGTTCAGAGTTCCTTCATGACAAAAGGTGACGTATAGAAAAAGAGACTGATAGTCAATCTGAAAGACTGAACTTTATATCATTTTTAATGCTAGCAGCCGTGTACCAAGAAGGCAGTACGAGAACAGAGTTTCAAGATTATATTTTGTTTCTTCACTGCCTTCTTGAACTCTGTTCTCGCACTGACTTCTTGGTACTCAGCTGCTACATCGTACTATGACGTCACACACTTCAGTGCATTCTCGGTACATTTCGTCCCGTCACCGTGACGTAACGCCAGACCTCAGCGTAACGACGAAGTCGACAAGATCATTTAAAACGATAAAAGAGTTTAGAGGGGTTACCGTTAAAAGTAAAAGCCCGTAAGACCCACAGTCTTTTCTCAACGCTGGATTCTCTATCAATAACATTCACGGCTGCGTGTAATATAAAAATGTATGACACATTTTTATAATTATGGACATTTGAAACAATATTTCCCCAAACTTTACATGTTCTAAGTTACCGTAGCCTATGTACCTTTTTCTCAACAACTGTAAGCGCGATCAAGGTGATACTGTATTTTGCATACTCACAGGCACTTATGAGCTAAAAACTGGGAATCAAAATTAACTTAAACAGAGTAAAATAAAATAATTTAACATGAGAAATGTATCTGAAACAATGGCTCACAAAGTTGAAACATCTAAACCAAATGAGTAGCGACAATAATGTTACTTTAATAAGAGATTTAACATTACCGGTAGATTACAAATTACAGCTTTCATCTACAGAAATGACAGAGGAAAAGTTACCTAACTAGGAACACATTTCAAAATTCTCATAATAACTTCAGTTTGTTCAAATGTCCATAATTATTGAAATCACGACTTGGTATAAAACGACCCGATTCTTGGATGTCACGGGTAATCTCGAGAACCACTGGATAGATTTTGATGCGGGTTTCACCATTTTGTAGTGTAAAGGCTATCTCGAGGAAGGTTTATGCAGAAAATAATTTATTTAAGATCAAAGGAATTGAGCCGACTGCGGTGGCGTCTGGTAGCTAAGTTCTGTACTAGTAGTCGTTAACGGTGGCGTTTGGCGGCAAATGTAGGAACTATTTGAAAAATTCAAAAGTCTGCAGTCCTTACTTGAATTAAAAAACAGATAACACTAATACAGTCATCACAATTAACACCGGTTATGAGACAGATTCTACACACACCTAAAGTACATGGAGCTACATGACCGCGTTGTCGCAGCCCCTAAACTAAGGAACCAACCAACCAACCAAGAGTAGCCAAACCGTTCAGACGCTCCTGCGCCATCGTTGATCACAAATAGTTTTTGATTAGTTTCAAAATGGAAAAACTCCTTTCCCCCGACGCAACCGTTATATGAATTGTAAGCATAATTCGATAGGACGTCGTTAAATTAGGATAGGACTCCTTCATCGGGGCTAAGTACTGTAGTGCACCTAAAGCACTTTTTACAGATGACGGAACAGCGTTCCTAAATAATTGTAGCTCCAGAAAAAGATCTTCTGCACCCAAATCTTCAAGCTCCCCGTCTTTTAGAAAATTAGCGAGTGTTTGACAATGGTCTTTCAATTGCTTTTCCTCCAAATTGGAAAGCTTGGAAGGATCGAAAAGAAATTCAAAGTATTCCGAAAAAAATCAACTTCGTTAAATCTATTTTCTACGCAACTCAGTGCAGTATCTACGACAGACAAACAGTAATTTACCAAAAATTTATTTTCAGCTTCTTTTTGAAGTTCCTCTTCATTTTTTCCCACCTGCTGATCATTTTGTTGATTTATTTCATCAAAGAATCTTTTGCGATTGCCTTGACGGCGAATAGAAAATTTCTTTGCATAGCCCAAATTTTCCATTATTTCTCTAGCGGTGGACATTGCACTGTTAAAGCCAGTGTTGCGATAATTTTGAAAATATGGCTTTAGGTCCTGAAGTTCGGTTAAAGCCGTATCTAACGAAGTCTTCTCAGATTGGAGAGTTTTACTTGTTAAGTTCACAGAAAATAAAATATCGTACCAGGTAACGAGGCTTAAAACAAATTCATACGAACTTGTATGAAGCAACAAAGATTTGGCCTCTGAGCGGGTAACAGGATCTTTGGTAGTTTCTGCCACTTTTCCTAGAGATTCGTTTCATTCGCCTAACTGGTACCTGATGGGCTCGACACTGTCAATTCTACATTCCTACCTCGTGCTAGATAAGATTTTAGTGCGAGGAGGCCAGGGCATACTTTGCACAAAATGTCCCACCTTTCCGTGGAAGCTACAAAGGAAGTTTCCAGACGCTGAACTATACCAATAAATGTCATAGCGACCTTATTGCATTTAACCATGTCACCCAAAAGCAAGTTAAGATTATGTGCAACACATGCCATGAACATTGCTCGTTTATTAATATTGTTTACTCGCGTCTGCACCCCTTATACTTGGCCTTCATATTAGCACCGTTGTCATACCCTTGTCCCCTACAGTCCATGATATCAAGATCATTATCCTCCAATACTCTCTCTAAAACCTCAGCAAACCCCTTTCCCGTAATGTCGCGTACCTCCAAAAAACTCGATGAACGATTCGACGATCCTTGGAGTTTCTGTCATCATATCAATATAGCGGAGGACCAAGGTCATTTGCTCCTTGTGGCTCACATCGGGCGTACAGTCGAGAATAACCGCGTAATATTTGGCGACAAGAACAGCATTCAGTAATTTTTACTTCGTAGCAGCGCCTTAAGATAAGGGGGAAAAAAAGATTAACATTTTCGCTAATGCCATTTAAAGAACTAACCTAATGTTTAAATTTAGTTTAACTTTAACTTACCTAACATCGAAATTATATCGTTTTGTATTTCGGGACCGAAATAATGCACATGGGTTTCGTCATCACGCACCCACCAAAGATGTTCCTGCATCGGCTCGTCAAAAATAGCGAGCATTTCCATCAACTTTGGAAACTCCCATTTTCTCTCTCTAACAGTTTGCACGAACTCCCTCGAAAGGCGAAATTTGTCTCAGCCAAGTACTGTACTGCTGCGATGATTCTTGTGAGTACATCTTTCCAGTGTTTCTTTTCCGCGTTGATCATATCAACATGCGCGTGATATATGGTGGAGTGTTTTTTAATTTTTGCGCTAAGGTCCGTCCATTTGGCGAAAGACTTGATATGGTCTGCCGATCGCTGGAGTGACTTTAGGCTTCTTCCGCAATGACCCCAGTTGCTATAACCGTCCGTATTACTCAGGTTTGTGACAGTTGCCTGATCACTTCCGCCAAAATTCGGCAACAAAAACTAAAAGCGGCGTGTTTTGTTTAATAAACTAACCAAATTCTTGTCACTGTTTCGCCATTAACCAACTTGATTACTTGGATGTATGTGGTGGTGGGGTGTGTGGGGGAACCCCCCGGTGGGATCCCCATACAAACACGTCATATTTTACATTGTTGGCTTATTTTAATTCGGGCTGGACTGAATCAAACACACTATCTTTATTTTTTTCATTTATGAAAAAAAAAAAAAAAAATGGTGTGAAGCTCGGAGCCTGGCACAACCGCACCTCTCGCCCCGCCCTCGCGATGGCCCTGAATACTGCTGATTGCCCCGTGTGAATGGTGATAGATGATAGGACGTATGACTGTGCTAGGATTATAGTTAGGATATTATAGAAAGGTCTATGACGTGATTAGTATTATTTGTATTAGATAGATTTTATTACGGTAATTCCATTTGATCAAATACATATATACAATACATTTTTGATATAGGACACGTCAGAATTTGCATCTATAAAATAAAAGTACTAATAGTTATATATTACTAATACTATAACTATTTATAACTTATTATAATAACAGATCTTAAGAGATACAATCTTATTGGACAACTATTTACACCTTACTCTATTATCATAATATAAAAACTTCATTCTATATATACAAAAACTTGCAGCTAGGTATTACAATTAAAATAGAAACGTAAGATATAATTATAGATTTCATCGCTCCTATACGCCAAGATATTCAACTACAAAGTAAAATTACGGTATTATAATTCATATTCCTTTATCATTAATATTAGTATTAACATAATTAATTTACTCTTTATTTATCATCATAACTATTTATTGTATTTCAAAAATGGTCTCATATGTGCTGGCACCATATTGCGTGGTTAAGTGTAAGAGGGCCATGAGCCCTAACTTCGCCACTACCGGTACTGAAGACATAAAATAAATAAAATAGTCCGAAGATAGCCAGGCCCCTGGCTTTGCGCTTTAACGTGAGCAACTACCCAGGTTGGTAATAATAATAATAATAATAATAAATAGTAATCGTATGATATCAGCTAAATGATGTAGATCCTCTCAGGTGGTGGTGATCTACTTAGTTTTGTCAGTTGGTAGAGAAAGGTGCAGATAAACTCGCTGTTCCGCCCCTTAAAATAATAATAATCAAAAATGAAACTCGTAAATGGGCGATATGTGACTAGATTTAGTTTCATTTTAGCATTCACCGAGAGGTCTTGAACGAATTGAGATTGTTCTAATTAGGAGTGCCGTAGATTTTTTTCCAACTTCTAAAACTAGACTCCCTTGACTGCCCTAAATGAAACAACATAATCGTGAACTAGTACATTAAAAATTAAGAAATCCCTAGGAGGTCCTTCCCCAAATCCTCACCATCGCATTCTCTGTGTTTAAGAATGCATCGTCGAGGTTGGCAACACTAGCTGTCAGGTCGACACGAGGTCACGCGGCCCATGCTGCCTCCTGACGGCAATGACTGAAACTAGTGTTGTCATGTACTGGCTTTCGATTCTTGGAAGTTAGTAGGTCACTCTGGTAACTTCAGCAAGATTCAGAATACCAACGACAGAAGTGGGAATATTATTGCAACATAAAGGATAACTTGTGTCTTCACAGTCTACTTATAACGTGAATTCCAAGTTCATTGGATCACATCTTCTACCTTGTCAGGTAAGAAAACAACAAAGAATATGTTCAACAAGTGAGCATCAGTTCTCGGAATTGTAGTGAAATGCATTGTTCTATTAGCGGAATTATTTAAAGGAATCTTGACAGATCTGCAGTCTTTCAATTCAGAAAAATTTAATTGGTATAGGCAAGGCGAAAGGGGACCTCTTGTCGAGAAATTTTATTTTCAGTATTTGGCATCGAATATCAGAAATCAATACTGAATTTGAAAATAGCAAAAACTCAAATATTTGTTCTTCTTTGTCCATTACCGCTTTTCATCTTTGTCAATAATGCATATTATAATAATTAGAATCATAGCCTATTTTAATTTTGCACATGCTGTATTTCAAGGTCATTATTTACCTGTTTTCCTGGGGACATACCGGTAATAATAATACCATAATAATAGTCACAATTTTATTACCATATCATATTTCAAGGATATTATTTACGTCGTTTCCTGGTGACATCATTATAATAATTTTTATTTTGTATATAATTATTTCAAGCGCTTCATTTTCGTCTTATTCTGTAACCTTTCAAATCTGACCTTCAACGTAGGATGTTTAATATTTTTCCTTTACGCCCTCCTGTTTGCTATATAGAACTTGTAGGTGTAGCCTAAGCGGTGAAAATTCCGGATGTTTTCGTAGCCTACATAAACAAGTTCCAAATAGTGGTTAAAGCCATACCCACTGGCCAGTTCCCCCTAGGAGTTGAAAAAATATGCGATTCCAGTTACACAAGCAACTGATCATACAACGAATGCTAAGGTAAGGGTATCGGAGAAATATACATTGGCAATGTAATTCCTCCGAGATGACATGAATTTCCCGGTTACGATGGCTTAATGGCTGATATCTTTCCGACGCCAACCGCATGACAGGAGTCGACGGGAAATAGAATATATGAAATAGGACACGAAACAGGAAGGAAGCAACCGTGGCCTATAATGACGTAGCGCTCGTCTATGCCTGGAGCTGAAAATGGAAAACCAGGTCGGTAAAGATGCTTCCTCGATATTTTATTTAAAATACAGCGGAGCAGATGACCACGCTGTTCCAATAACTCTCAATAACGAACTAAAATACAGCGCGTAATGAATCTGTTAGGTAGTCTGCCCAGAGACTGGTTGGATCCTCAAAACTTACTGCCATAGGTTAGGTTTGTACCGGTCGCGGTGTCATCCGGAGAGCATTGGTTCGAATCCCACCTCGGCTAATCTGAAAATGGTTTTCGTGGTTTCCCATTTTCACTACCAGGCAAATGCCGGGACGATTCATTTCATAAACCCTTCCTGACCCGTCCTGAAAAGAAAAATATATGGCCATTGGCTGCATTAATAAAATTATAGGTTAGGTTGGTAGATACCCACCAAACCTCGAAGTAACACTATAATGAGGCGTACTAGGCAAGATGAGGAGTGAGTTAGTTTGCCTAGCAAGCACTATAATGAGGCGTACTAGGCAAGATGAGTGAGGTAGTTTGCCATTTCTTTCCTCACTGAGTCAGGGCGTGGAATCTTTCACAGTACAAACTGGCACTAGTTGTGAAGGCCATTACTCAGCACCACCCATACATCAGTAGCTGCCGAATGATCACAACCATGAAGGAGGCTGAGACAGGTGGAAATTCATACTTTACTCTAGCCTGTGCCAATAAACAAATGCAAATATACTGCATAATTGCCTGATTTAATTCCTGTAGTACGACCGCTTTGATTGCACCCGCACGAGAAAAGTAAGTGGACCGGATCCGGAGAGAACCACCATTAAAAGCTCAAACATATGTGATCGTTCTTTCGCTATGGAAATAATGAGTCAGATCACAGTACAAAGAATCACTGGCCGCTATTTCGAGGTCAAGACGTCACAATTAAGTTTCCGATTACAGGCCGGACGTTTGTTTTAGACAAGTGAAAATTCTTAATGGAAGCCTGGAGGCGAGTTACTACAGTAACTGTGTTGTTATCAGCTGCCCCAAGCGGTCCGATGATTGACAAAGCTTTTTCACACTACTACTGAAGTACAGTCATTGGCAAGTATCAAACGATCTAGATGGGCGCAACAGTTTGTTCCGTTGCGTCTTACCACAAGAAGAGAAGTTCAAGGACACAACGGACCTCTACGCAAGCGGAAAAGAGGCGTGTCACTTGCCCGAAATTCTCGGGCTTCAGCTGTCCGGCATATCTTGAGAATGCACCTGTGTCTTTGCTACTAACCCTGCAACATTGCTTACCTTAAGGAACGGATGGCGGCTTGACTGTTATGTTGTTAAAATTAATGCTGCGTAATTAAGGAACCAATATTATAAGTGAAGTGGTAATTGATACCACATTTGTGTTGGACAGATTCAATTAAGCCTCTCCACTAGCTTACACTAGTAACATGTTTGAAAAAAAAAAAAAAAAAAAAAAAAAAAAAAAACGACAAAGAATAACAAGTCAAAAATAAACACTAGGTGACAAATAAGATCATCTTAATTGTACAAGTTTGTGTATTTCTTAGTTCGCAAGGTGGCTCCACCTCACTGTAATAATTGAACACCTGGAAATGTAGACCAATAAAGTTAGTACCGGTAAATGTTCACTTATTTGGTTGGGTTAAGGAATAGTGATATAACGATAATCGTTTCGATATACCGAAATATTGATTGCAATGTAGCCTATATCGAAAATAGGTTTAATCTATAGTCTAGTGGTGTCGGTCTGTCTATTACTCTTTCATCCAAAAACTACTCGAAACATTTTGCTGAAATTTTGCAAAAATATAGTTTATAAACCAGGGAGAAAAAACAGGCCTATTGCGGTTTCAAAATGTTCAACTGTTTCAATATGGTGGCAAAAGGTACGTTTCATATCAGCAGCAATGTCCCGCCCAGTGAAAAACATTATTCATGGCAAGTTGCACAATCAACCCTTGCTCATGCTTCTCGCTGATAAATTTCACTTTCGATTCAGAGTGTATTTACTCAGGTTAGAACAACAAAACTGCTCGGAGGATACACACAAATGCGGTAGGCTACGGCATATTTTACCCGTACGAAGGACGGGTAACCAGCTAGTGATAATAAAATGTAATACCAGTATATCGGTATTCTGTAAATCACTTCCTCCATCGCTATCGTGACGACTGTGAGCGGTGTCTCAACAATGGTCCAACAGTCGAACAATAGAAATATGGCTGGGGCAGTAGCCGTGCGAATGTTTGTAAAATTTGTGCGACCGAATATGAACGGATTGCTGCCCACTCAACAGGCTTTGTTACCCGACTTCCTCATGGAGTCGCACAAGGTAAAGTAACAGCAGCTGGACACGTCATGTAGAACGCTGCGAGGGAAGAGCTCCGAGGCCGTAAAGTACCGGTAGGCTACAGAATGTGGAAGGATACGGAGCCATTAAAGAACATACCGGTACCGTAGAAGATATAATAGCATGCCATATATTATACCCAAATTCACGGACGCATCCCAAATTTTGTCCTACGATACGAATATGCCTAATTTTATCATTTTAAATGATTATGTCGACTTTATCTGGGGTCTGGCGTCACGTTACGGTGACGGGACGAAATGTACCGAGAATGCACTAACTATGTGACGTCATAGTACGATGTAGCAGCCGAGTACCAAGAAGGCAGTGCGAGAACAGAGTTTCAAGAAGGCAGTGCGAGAACAATCAAGTAGGCAGTGAAGAAACAAAATAGAATCTTGAAACTCTGTTCGTGCACTGCCTTCTTGGTACTCGGCTGCTAGCAATTAAATTGATAATATATAAAGTCTAGTCTTTCAGACTGACTATCCGCGTCTTTTTACTTGTAAGAGCTTCTATGTCTAAGGTTGCGGATTCAAACCCGGCCGAAGTCGTCGGACTTTTTAAGAGCGTTAAAAATCCCTAAGTATGCCTTCCTTCGGAGGGGAAGTAGGCCTAAAGCCGGCGGTCCCATGTCATAGATTTATGGCATGAAAAAGAATCTTCCACTAACTACACTTCTGCGAAGCCAAAATTTGTGGGTTAGAATTGATAACGCTCCAACGTTCGCCACCAGGTGCAGACTGCGATGCCATCTAGTAGCCAAGTCCGCAAGCTAGGTGTCGTGGACGGTAGCAAAAGTAGGAACTACTTGAAATTATTGTCTGCAGTCCTTACTTGAATTACAGATAACACACACTAATACAGCCATCACAATTAACACCGGTTATCAGAACGATTCTACACACACCCTAAGTACACGGGTCTACATGAACATGACCGTGTTGTCTCAGCCCCTAAAACTAAGTAACCAACCAACAAGCTTGGAAGTTGATTTGATACAATCCTTTTATAATACGGTAAGTTATTCTTATTCTTACACTCCAACATTCCAAACATCAATGGTGATGATAGGGTAGAAGCCCTCTCTACCACTAACTGCCAAACTGTGCTGCGATTTGATTTCATTCCTCAACCTTGGACACCAAAATGGTCTGACTAGGGATCAACATATAGCCTAAACTTGTGTTCCAGAAAAAGTGAAAATTTGGGGATAGTAGTAAGTCTATTGTTTTTCAAGGCCTATAGGCTACTTCCATAACACACAGTGTAGCAATGAGATATAAAGATGAAAGGAAACAATGTTCTGTAATATTTTCAAGAGTTTAGTGCTTTTCAGTTGGTCTGAAAGCACTGAAAAGCACTAAACTCTTGTTTACTAAGGCAACACTGAAAATATGGCTTCAAACACCACAATGTAATATTTTCAATTGTTGTCCTTTTGAGGGATTACATTATAGTCTATTTGAAGAACAATTATTTACCTGCTAAACTAAACAAAATGTTTCTTTGTTATGGTAACTCAATATGCTCACCAGGAAAAGAAAAGAAGAACACATATTTTACACACCGAATGCATTTAATACAACCTACCTGTTACCAGATTTAGAGTATATTTCAAGGGGAAGGGGAATATAATAGTTTCCTCACAAATATTTGGGGAGTAGGCCTATGAGATACATTACACTACAAAATTTTCTAGTCACAATAAAAGTCATCCATGACATCAGGTAATTATGCAGTACATTTGCATTTGTTTATTGGCACAGGCTAGAGTAAAATGTGGATTTCCACCTGTCCCAGCCTCATTCATGGTTGTGATCATTCGGCAGCTACTGAGGTATGGGTGGTGCTGAGTAATGGCCTTCACAACTATACCAGACCCAAAACAACTGTGAACATGGGCTCGCCCAGTAGCGTGCGTCCAGCTGAGCGCTGTTGCCACAGTGAGACTGGTGGATATGACACAGCACTACACTCGCAGTATACGCACGACCTTCTCCGTGAACACAAGCCGCTCTGAATGTAAGAACATGTATGAGCTAGGGGGGCTAATCCTACGAATATCTATGCTCACAACGGAGTGCGCACATATTTATAATTGTGATATGAGGCAGATATAATATATCACACAAACGATATTCGTGCACTCCTGGTGTAGCGACCAGCATTCTTGGCTGTGGTCCAGGAGGTCCGGGTTCGATTCCCGGCTCTGCCAAGCAATTTAATTCTAGTCTGAGGGCGAGAACGGGGTATACTCAGCCTCGTGAGGCAAAACTGGGAAGATGTGGGTTAAATTCCTACCTCAGCCGTCCTGGAAGTGGTTTCTCATTTATACTCCAGGCAAATTCCGGGATGGTTCCTAACATAAGGCCACGGTCGCCTCCTTCCCAATCCTCACAAGCACACAAATACACACACTCTAATACAGACACCACAATAACCCAGATTTTCAGATATGCACACGGGGCTAAAGTAACGACACACTGCTTGAAACCTCGCACAACTGACAAAATGGTGGCAATTCAAGCCAAAGCATCAATCACACACACATCTACGTACAAACACACTCCATCTGTGCCATCATCGACTAGGCTACACTAAAAATTTCCTCTAGACACGTACGTATCGCGGTATATACTCGAATCAATATTTGAGCCATCGCAGGGGGCTTTAGAATGTGCCAATGGAGTGTTGAGGGTGTATTGATTTTGGTATATCATGTAACATGAATCCTCTGGGCAAAACCATTCTAAAATGCTTGTGCGGTTAAAAAATTGAAACCACCTGACATAAATTTGTTTTGATTTTTAAGGAATGAAATCATCTTGGGAGGGGTAGGAAGGGCAAAATGCCTTACTTCCCTGCTGGAGCCATGCCTATGCAAAATTCTTAAGTACTGCTTATTCTGTTGTAGTGAAATCACCTACGTTTCACCATGGCCTGGGTAGTGGACAAGTGCTGCTGTGGCTGTTCGCTCAAGACTGGATCTCTCCTCATTGCAGTCCTACAAGCTGTAAGTATGCCTACCACTGTTCTAGTGACGTAGTAGGGTTACCAACTGATAATGTTCAAATGCAGGACATAGCTCTGCAAAAATCTGGACTCCCTTATACTCTCTGAGCTGCCAGAATAGGATTGACAGTTCTCGTCTCGCCATGTGGTCTAAGAACAAGATTGCCAAACTGTACAAGTCAGAGATGCAGCTGACCAGGCACTGAAGCACGTGGGCTGTAATATTGCAATGCAGAGTATTATGACTTCAACTATGCAAACATGGATTGGTCAAGAGGCAGAGCGGTGATGACTGAGGTGGAATTTCCAACTAAATGTCAATCCTATTCAGGCAGCTCACAGAGTATATATGCTCCGGAACAAAATAATATAATACTAAATTTAATCACCTTCTTAAATGACCAGCCAGTCTTTGATGCAGTGCTTTTCGTTGGAACTGAAATTGTCGACATAACCTACTTTGAAAAGAAGAGATGGATTACTTTTTTGCTGAATATATTTTAAAAAAATCTTCACATGAAATAAAAGTTTATGTAAATGTAAAGTATTGAAGCCATTCTTTCAGTGTTGCCTGACTGAAGATTTACAGCTAACTTCTTACTTCAAGGTTTGTTCCAACACGATGTTCTGAACGCGTTCCGAATTGGATACCACCTTTGTTTAATGCGCAAGCGGCATTTGAGAACGAGTATGGAACTAGTTCGTGATTTTGTTTGTTGGAACACTTTTTTTTTTTACCTGCGTAAACAACGGAATGCCTCTTATAATGTCGAGTAATATTCTGAACAGTTCCTCGTGAAACCCGAAAATGTAGAATAAACGAATCGTCTTCATACCGAGGCACTGTTTGTTCTAAAAGGAAATTGTATATTCATAATAATATATACTTTTTACATCTTTAAAAATAGACGAGATAATAATTTAGAAGGATAATTAAACAGCTATAATTATATTGTTATCAACAAATTGCTTATTGTCTAAATAACTATCATTTTTCCTTTTTAATACATTCCATTCTAAGTCGTCATTGTCATCAACAGCTCTTGAATCATAAAAGAGGCCGCTGTCATCTTCTAAATCACTCACTTTAATAATACAAGAGAAACTACTTCAGTGTATTTTAAAAAGGGCAAGCTAGGGTTATGATTTTCCTTTAGCATTCAACAATGGAAGCATCTGCAAAGAACGCTTGTGCGCATGATCGGAACTCCCAGACCTGTTCTTGACTGAGAACTGATTACACTAGTTCCGAACGAGTTCCGGAACATAGCAAACATAGAACTAGCAGTTCAGAACTCGTTCGTAAAGTTTGTTGGAACGGTCCCTGTGCTACTTCGCACGCGTCGGCAGTTCTCGAACAATACTTCCCTGTTTTGGAACAAACCTAATATTATTATTATTATTATTCAAAGGGTTTCAGGAAAAACATGGCTCAAAAGACAAGGTCATCTGGTCTGAAGATGGAAGGCGACTTAGCGACCACATGAAGAAATTCTAGGAGGAGAAAGAGGAGAATAGAAGCGTTTGAAATGTAGTGTTACAGGAGAAGGATGATCAGATGGGTAGATAGAGTAATGAATGAAGAGGTATTGAGACGAATGGGCGAGGAGAGATGCTTCTGGCAGCTGCTAATGAAGAGAAGAAATTGGTTGGAAGGACACATACTAAGACACCCGGGAATAGCGAACTTAGTTATGGAAGGAAGTGTCGAGGACGAGAACTGTAGGGTTAGACCAAGCTTAGAATATGTTAACAGATTGTCTCGGATGTATGGTGTGGTGACTATGTAGAGATGAAACGATTAGCTCAGGACAAGGAGGGCTGCATCAAACCAGTCAAAAGACTAAAGACTCACACACAATACTTTCTCCACACAGAACTGAGATATTTATACTCCACTGTGCAACCCATCTCAAAGCAGAAACACACCCATCAAACCAAGTTACAGCCAGTTATAGTTGGATTACTTACTACCTGCGTGGAGTCACAAGCTTTGAGGGGAAGAGGCCTATGAAGAGTAGTGGTGAACGTTATGAGATTTATAACGTGTATAATATGACCATCCCGCGAAAAAAAGTACATAAAATTTAACACTGAAAGCGTAAGTTATGTTAACTAATAAATGTGCTGTGTCTTAACCCCTCTTAATTCTCACTACTAGGTCCATTCGATACAATACTGAAATTTGTACGAGTGCCTTCCTTTTTACAATATATTTTGTTTATGAGTGAAAACCGTCTGTGTTGCAATACTTGAATACTTGCAATACTTGAAAGCAACTTACTACGTTGTCGATGGAGGTAAAATATGATGCATGGAAGTTATTTGTTTTTAACTATGCCCACAAGTGCACACTTAAATGATAACTGAATACTCCTGTCTGCCCTTTTCCTTGGTGCTTTCAGCTAGTGTCTGTCCCAGTAGCACAGCAGTAGTTACCCCCTCCACAACCTTCCTTCCCGTCATTTCTTCCTAGACTGTTTTACATTAAGCTTTGATATGTTTGAATTGTTCAATTTATTTCACATATACAGTACATTTATGGTAGAATACGCGCAGATCCTCGGCTATGTTTGGGTGGGCTCGCTAGTGGCAGAACACGCCCCTCCCACTTCGCTTCAGTAGCTCGCTGGCAGCAGTTCTGAATGGACAGTTTGCCCATCCGGAGATCTCAGCGCGTGTGTGTAATGCCTTACACAGTAGTTATTACCTGAGCCAGGACACAGTAATCTATACCCTAATTAGCCTATATAGTTTGCTGCTTCCTTGCACACTATGCTTGAATTACAGCTGTAGACCGCGTCTCGCAGTGAGCCCGCAGGTTTGAAAAATGTAGTGAGTAGTGAGCCCGGTAATCAGCATTCGGGGGACACACAGGAGCAATGAGCATTGAACTAAATACAAAAAAGACGCATTTCGCGATTGTCACACATCAGCCAGACTTTAAAAAAATTGCACATCTCCAATTTAATGGCTCCTCCTTACAAAGAGTAAATAAATTCAAATACCTTGGAACATGGCTATGTGAGGATTGGGGATCAGATATGGAGATAAAATGTCGTACAGAGAATGCCCGTAAAGCTTTTGTGAAATTCAAGAAAATCCTCACAAGTATGGACTTAAATCTAACCCTTAGACTTCGGTTTATAAGCTGCTACATTTGGTCTGTATTTCTATATGGGTCTGAAGGATGGACAATAAATGCAGCAACAACAAGGAAGATAGAGGCTTTGAGAGGTGGATTCACCGCAGAATGCTGAAGATACCATGGACTGCACGAATAACTAATATTGAAGTACTGCATAGAATAAACAGACAACGAAACTTATTATGCACCTTTAAAAGACGAAAAACTGCATACCTGGGACATATCTTGCGGAACACCAAATATCGACTTCTCAAGTTGATACTGGAAGGAAAGATCGAAGGTCAAAGAGAAAGGGGCCGAAGAAGGATTTCCTGGGTGGATAACATAAAACAAAGGACAGGATTACCCAGCATCGATATATTATTCCACATCGCAGTTCATAGGCAAAAGATGCATCATGTGGTCGCTAACATCCATTAATGGATAGGCATCCGAAGAAGAAGGTCAGATGTTACAGTGTCCATCAGTAGGATGAACAGGAGCGGTGATAGCGCAGAACCTTGATGGACTCCAACAGTGATGGAAAAATCTTTTGATGCTCCTGCCACAGCTCGGACGTAGGTACTTGGTTCTTTGTAAAGGAGCTGCACCCAGTTTACGAGGTATTCTGGCACACCGTGCTTTCGAAGCGCAAGCCAGATGATGTTGTGCGGTACACGATCAAATGCCTTCTTGAGGTCCAAGAATGCTAGGTACCTTAAAGATTAACTATCATATTTATATTTTCTAAGTAAATTTCAAAAATAATCACTTGGCCCTAAACCAACCCATCTTAATGGCAGTTGCCATATGTACTAAAAAAGAAAGAAAGATTGGACATGCCCAGGGCCGGATTTAAGAGTATGCCGCCTGTAGGCTAAAGTCCATTTGCTGCCTCCTCAATAGTTCATATTTGCTTAATACATTTGTTTATACAACAAAAGGATAGAGTTCATTGGCGTTTTCATCTATTTTAAACATAAAGTTCATTTAGTTTAGATAAAACTACAAATTTAATGGCTTACATAATAAATGTTATAATGACATTAGTTATGGTATCTACTTGTTTTGTTACTTACTTCATTTAAGGTTCGTTAAAATATGAAATGGGTTTCGAACCTAATTAATTAATTAATTTGTTCTTGGAGATCAGTGACCACTATTTTACACATTTTTTATATTTTAATGCTAATGACTATCTTTTGCGTAATTGAAGAACTGTGTTCAATTTGAATTAAGTTGTCCTACATGGTGAAATGAAATTACACAAAATGTAGTCAATTACTGGTTTATTTGTTGAAAAATATACAAACTTCTCTAAAACAACTCACCCCACGTAATATTAGTGTTCAAATTTACATAGCTTTCTTATGAGATTTCTTAATGGCAAACTCGTTAATAATGTCCTCATATGAAAGTGTTTTTGTTGTATTTAAGTTTGACCGTATTTCAGAAATACTAGTTCACAGATAGTTCTTAACTCTTCTAAGGCAGGAAGAACTGTAGAAGGACTAAAACATATTTTTAAGTAACATGTATTCTTAAATTCGTACGGAAAATATTATTAACGTCTGAAATACTTCATTTTAGCTTTTGAATGAATTGTCAAAGTGCCACCCCTGAAAATGTGCCGCTCTAGGCTGCAGCCTACTTAGCCTATTTAGAAATACAGCCCTGGACATGCCTGTGATAGTGTATTTGAAGAAATTGATATATATTTTGCAGACTCTCTCTGGAACAATCTTCATGCTGACTATGATCTCCACTGGAATATATTTTGTGGTCAAGCCTGTCTTCAGAGACAAGGACCTGCAAGCTGTAGAAACACTAGGTGAGTACGAAAACTACTGATGGGAGTTCATTTGTCTGCCAGTGCAGGTTGAGGCAGAGATTGAGGGAAAGGGTCTCTTAACACTTGGCCAAACTTTTGTTGGTAAGTCAGATATCACCGACCCTTGGCCTGACAATAAGGCGCTACGTTCTCGGTGGCTACATTCCTCTGCCTAGCATTTACCGTAAATGAGCTCCCATCAGTAGAACCCTTTCCCCCCTTCTCCTTCTCATGGAATGGAATGTTTCTGTGGTCACTTACTGCAGTCACAACACCCAGATTTTTCTCAGCTGAAAAAGTACCGGTATCTTATAGATGCAAATACTACCTACTTAATTAAAGAAAATGGAAATGAAAAGTTGGAGCAACAGCATTATTTGAGTCAAAGATGTTACCAAACTCCTCCCATTATAGTTTTGATCACATCATTGGCTCGCCTATTGCCATATATTGAATACCATTTTGCTTTAATTGCTTTAATAAATCTGAAGTACTAAGTACACACTGCAGGTTCTGATTGTAATTAGTGGCTTGATCGCAGTTGGAGAAAGTATAGTGTACACAGCACAATTAGTTCAATGGTCATTGCGATCAGGCCAATCCTGTTTTTACAAGATTATTGTGCTAGGGCACGGCCAGGTCGACGAAAACTTCCTGTGATGAACACTAACGGGTTACTAACAAAACAGTTTACAACGCAATCACTTTAAAAGCTTGCTATCGTAGAAGTTAATGTTTCAAAGGTTTTCATACTTAAAGTATTAACTGCAAAAAACTCAGCAGTTATAGAAGTAATAAAAAATAATTTAAATAAAAGGGCTTGCTTCATCAACTTTTGTTAAATATTTAACGGCATATGTTAATAATAACGAAGTAGTGCTTAACTAACCAATGATACTGCTAACAAAACTAGTTTAAAGTCTTGTCATCTTTAACCCTGGGTAAGTGAGGCGAAATATTACACAGGATTTGTGTGGCCTGTCTCTTTTTTTTTTTTGTTCATTTATTAAATTGTGAATTGTAAGAATAGATCAGATAGCAGCCTCCGTGGCTTAGGCGGCAGCACGCCGGCCTCTCACCGCTGGGTCCGTGGTTCAAATCGCGGTCACTCCATGTGAGATCTGTGCTGGACAAAACGGAGGCAGACAGGTTTTTCTCCGGGTTCTCCGGTTTTCCCTGTCAACATTTCATTCCAGCAACACTCTCCACTAACATTTCATTTCATCTGTCATTCATTTAATCATTGCCCCAGAGGAGTGCGACAGGCCTCGGCAGCCGGCACAGTTCATATCCTCGCCGCTAGATGGGGGCTTCATTCATTCCATTCCTGACCCGGTCGGAGACTGGAAGCAGGCTGTGGATTTTCATTTCATTTTCCGTAAGAAAACAGACTTATAAGTAAAATATGACCAATAAAGATAACAACAACAAAGGAAAAAATCAGAAAATGGAATCCGAAGTATAATCAAAACATGTAAATAGCAAGAACGACAAACCAATACTCTGATATGTTATGTTGTGTCAGTTTTGGAAATGTGGCACGTAATAAATCTCGTATAAGCCTGTGGCTTATGATGTAAGGTCTCCCGTAAACATTGCACATTTATTTTGAAAATTCACTCACAGTCTTTGCATTAGACTTCTATGTGCTCTAGGAACATGCACTTCTTGCACTTTCTACAATAGTATATTGTTTTCTGTTCTGCTTCCAAGTACAAGTCTGACATAGTCCAAAGATACTTACAGGCTGATCATTTTGCACCCTTTCAAGCTTTCAGACGACAGCAATCCTCTCTCGCAGATATTTTGGGATGTTAGTCATGGCCACGTGAGAGCGAAGGTGGCTTTGTAAAAGACTCATTCCCCACCCTGTGAGAAATTTTTGCCGTTCTATATTCTGGGTTGGTGCATGACTTTTTATGCCAGCAACGTTCATCAGAGAATAAAATACCACCATAGGCCAACATTTTGTATTTCTGGCAGAGAGCTGGTCTATGACATCGACACCACCTTTAGTTTTATTGTAGTCCAGAATCATCTCTGATTTCCCTGTTCCTTCATCGACGAAGTCATCATCTTGCATCGATGAAATTAGTAACACGTTCTTTTGTTGGTTCGGAATATTTAACAGTCGAGTTCAATCTTCACGAAGTCCAAAGATGATGGTTGGGATAGGCCTGGACTGTCCTTGAGTGAATTGAGGAGGAAGCTGGCGCTTGCTTTTCCTAATGGTGCCTAGCAGCGTGAGTTTGTACTGATTGGTCAACATTTCACAGAGTTCAACGCTGGTGAACCAGTTGTCCACTGTAACGTTCCTTCTCGTCCCGGAAATAGGCTGTATTATTCTCTCCACTACATCTTTGGGGCTGTTACTTACATCATACTGGGATCCTTCTGGGTGTTTTCCAACGTAGACTTCTATTTTTGAAGTATAAAATAGCTTTGCATCACACAAGGCATATACCTTGATGCCGTATTTGTTAGGTTTCGAAGGTATGTACTATCGGAAAGCAGTCTTTCCCCTTAAACCTAAAAGCATTTCATCAATTGCAACAAACTGATTCAAGCTGAAATATTGTACACACCTGTGAACAAATAGTTCGAACAGATCACGAATTGGAGCCCGTCTATCCGACTGTAGCCTCTGCTGCCTGGTCTCAATATCATCAAAACGTATATGGCTGAGTTGGGAAGAGAAGCGTTGCTGAGACATAACTAGCCGAAAGATTTCCGGGGAGTTTCCATCTGTGGAGAATAGTTCTTCTAAATGTAACCTATTGGACTTCTTTACTCCAATCAAAATGAGAAGGCCCAGGAGAGCTTCTATTTCATTACAGTCGACCTCACGAACGTGATATTCTTTATTATATTTTCTTTTCGCGTGAGTGGTAATATGTTGGTTTGTAAATTTTACAAGAATTGCAATTATTACTCAATCGAAGAAATGTGTCCAAACCTCGAGAGGATCGGTCTTTCCTCTAACTGATCCTCTGACACCTTCTGCTTAAATATTCAATCCATGGATTGGTCTGCAGCAGTTCTCCAGTCGGCTCTATTTATAGCTTTCCTCTTCATCTCTTCATAGTTTCTGCATCCTACATCAGACATGATTTTCTGTACATATTGAAGGCGTGGTCTTATCTTTTGCCTTCAACCATTCCCTCCAATACAGTTTTCAGTAGGCTATAGTGTCTCTATGTCTTATCAGTCTAGTCCTCCTCCTCTTTATGCTTTCCCGTAAGGTATAATTTTCCTCCACCTTTTTAAATACTTCAGCATTCGTTATTTTTTCTGTCCAGCTAATTTTTAGCATTCTTCTATAACACCATTGTTCAAAAGAATTTAACCTCCTTTTTTCTTCTTTTCCAATTGTCCACGTTTCACAACCATAAAGGGCAATGCTCCAAACATATGCTTTTCTGGTTTTAAGATTAATGGAATTTGTAGTGAATAAACGTTTCTTTTTGTGAAATGCTAATTTGGCTTGTAAAATTCTGCATTTGATTTCTTTCTTGCTTCTTCCATCTTTGGTAATTTTGCTTCTGTGATATTTGATTTCTTGAACATTTTTAGTGTTTTGTTGCCCACCACTATTTTCATACTTGAGTCTGCTTTCTTTATCGCAGACCATAACTTTCGTCTTTGTATTCATTACCCATGATTTCATCCATTTTTACTATTATTTGTTTGAGATGTTGTTCACTATCTGCAACTATGGCAATGTCATCTGCAAATCTAATCATATTTATTTGTTCACCTTGTATCCTTCCTAAATTCAAATCCTCTCGAACCTTATTCAATGCATCCTGGATGTAAGCATTAAAAAGCACAGCCTTGTCTAACCCCTTTCCTTATTTTTGCTTCCTCTTGTTCATTTCTAATTTTAATTACTGCAATTTCATTTTTTGTACAAATTCCAGATATGGGACTCCTTATGTTTTAAGAATTTTCTGACACCTGGAAGGTGAATTTTAATATTCTTCTGACGTGTTCTAATATTTTTGGGAGGGGGAAGAATTTTCCACTTCGTCTCATCCCTACCATAATAAAAGTAAGAATCTTCACCTCCGTGATAATAATGCCGTCGCAAGGATTGTGCATCTTCATCGAGATCCAATTCTTGTTCACTTTCCAAATTCTCTTCTCGAACTTCCAGCACATCCTCTTCATCATCTGAAGCATCATCTGGTTCAGAATCAGTGGAAACAGTTTCAAGTAGCCTTTGCAATCGTTTTGTTCTCTTTCATTGTCCATTTTACCTAAAATATAGTAAAATCTCCAAGAACAAATTAATTAAGTTCGAAACCCATTTCATTTTTTAACGTATCTTAAAAGAAGTAGCCTAAGTAAAAATAAACAAGTAGACAACTAATTTCATAATAACATTTATTATGTAAGCCATTAAATTTGTATTTTTATTTAAACAATGAACTCTATCCTTTTGTTGTGTAAAACAAATGTATTAAGCAAATATGAACTATTGAGGGGGAGGCAAATGGACTTTAGCCTATAGGCGGCATACACTTAAATCCGGCCCCGCTAGTGGTGGTGTATTTTATATCTTACATGTTGGGCACAATGCCATGACATCAATTTCTCAACATATTTTTACTATATAAGTCGTGTTATAATTCGGTCCTTATGCAAATGTACTTGAGCTATCTTCTCTGAAGTCATGTCTGAGGGAATGTTCTGGATGGATTTGTTTTTTGTTTGCAGGGGCTCTTCTTACAATGACTGTGATAGCTGTGCCAGCAGTTCTCCATCTGGTCTTTGATGTTCTACTGGCCATTGGGGCAGGCAATGTAAGTTCTACAACAAAGTTTTAAAGGAACAACTCAACTATGATTTTATATTCGAAAAGCATATTGATGCATTCTAGCTTTGGTTCTAGCGCAGAATGGTGCATATTAAATGGACTGAAAAGAGAACTAGTATGTCCACTATTATAGAACAAGCGACTTGTGATGATTTAAACAGAATGAACAAATTATAATCATTATTATTATTAATATATATCTCTACTTAATATAAAAACTAAGTCCCCGATTCTTGGATGTCATGGGTAATTCAGAGTACCACTGGATGGATTTTGATGCGGTTTTTACCATTCTGTAAAGGATATCTCAAGGAAGGTTTCTGTTGAAAATAATTTATTTATGATCAGAGGAAGCCAAGCAGTAACGACTTCAGTGAAAAAGTCAAAGAAAAAAAACTGGCGCACGTGCGCTTTTTAAGCTACGCTGGGCAAACAAGTGTAAGAATTGTTCAGTATGAAAAGTTCTACAAAAAAGTCTGCAAGAGCATATCTCTATCTTCAATACATTGCCCACTATAAGTGTTTTTACATTTTCATTTCTTCCAACAATCCCCATTCAATTACTGAGGAGACAGCAGTTTATGAGCTAGCTAGAGGCGAGCCTATCACCGCATTTACAGCCTAGCTAGCGGGCGAGCCTATTACCCCAGATATAGCCAGCAGCAAACTGTCGCGTCGTGTTAAGTTAAGACTTCAGAAAAGAGTGGTTGTGTTTGGCCTTTCTTCATTTCGCCTGTGAACTTTTCGTTCCGCAAAATACACAGTCAAGTTCAGATTGGACTGAAGAGGTATTTGTGTTTCATGCACCTCGCCATTCTTAAATTACGTCTGACAGGGATTCGTTGCACATGCATCTCCATGATAATATAATTAATAGTCCGGTCAGTGATATTAACCCATCATGCCGAGACGTAAAACGGATATAGGTCGTAGTTCATCAACATCGAAAAAAAAAAGCGCTTTTCATGTAATGCATTCATAACCGTTTCTGGGCGAAGCCGGGGCGGGTTGCTAGTACTGTATATAATTCGCTAGAACCATCTTGGACCACGTTAAGTCTTATTACATTTGGCTTTCTTTTGGTGCTCAGAATTCCCCCATTCTTTGGGAATGAGCCTGCTTGCGTTCCTCTGTCCAAAGGGCACGTCTTATTATTATTCATTCATTCATTCAGTTTCGCTAATCGGCCAACTAGGGACCACGATAAGCCGCATTTTACATTCTGGTATTTGTTCATTTTTCTCTTGATCCACATTGTCTTCACGAGCTCACTGTGTTTAGCAGGACGTTCTTCTGTGCATTTCGCACCAGTTGTTCGTTTTTCGTCCCGGAAAGTCCCATACGTCTTGATGGCTGCTCTAAAAAGATTTCGGTCTTGTGCATCTCCTGCTCGTATCCCCATTTCTTTCAAATCTTTCTGGACGTTATTATTATTAGAATATTATTATTATTAAGGTATATTTTTATTTATTTTTATTATTTTATTGAATTGAGCATGTTAACAATCAATTTCATTTGTGTCTAGATCTTGTTCGTGACATCCTCCCAGTATTTCTTGAGTCCATCGATCGGTGTCTTCTTTTGTGCTTCTGGTAGAGGCTCTCACCGTTTCCTGGGATCAGATTCCACTTAAAATTCTGACAGTTTTTAACCATTTGCCAGTGATTTGAGTCTTTGGATGGAAGGCATCTCTTTATCAGCTCAAGACTAAAATGCTAACTTTTGATTAGGCCTACTAAATTAAATGTTTGGTTGTATAGCCTACTGTCAATTTGTATCGTTTAGAGAATATTTTAAACTACATGACAAGCAATTGCATGTAATATTGAATAATCAGTCTTGTTTTTGGGGGTTCATATTGACAATGCTGATCTTTGCTGCTTTTTCAGTATTAATTGTATTTTTTTAGGTTATGGTTAGTATGATTTCCCAAGTAGGCCTAATTTATTGGTTATGTTCAAGTTGTTTCTTGTTAAGTGCTAATGATTTCTGTTTTTTATGTACCTATAGGAGCCTAAAATAAACCTGAAAGTTAAATTTAATATTGACAAGACAGATCATAATATTATAATGTAATGTTTCCACCAATTTGCCATAAAAAGCCATTATCTGATATACGGTACTGTACAATATTTTGCACTACTTAAAGAAATTGTTCTTCCTGATCTATATAAAGGATAAAGCGAATTATTTGAACATGTTTCAACCTGAAATGAGTTCTTCACAGCAAGCAAACTCCCGCAAGTGTCGCGGCGATCTGCGAGAGCAAACCAGCTCCTGCATGTAATACAATGGACAGGCGGGGGATCTGAACCACACTGACAGCTTCCAATCGTCAAGCAAGGAAGATAGTGGAGGGGTAGAGACAGGCCTGCCACTCTCACGAAGCAATGAATAAAATGTCCCTTCCCGATCTGTCAGATCAACCGTGACTGATGCTGGGTTAAGCACCGATCAGGTCGTACCAGGCAAGTCAAATCCAGGTGGTTTGGACGATATGCACAACATCTGGAGTTGTTCCGTCATAGCTTAGGTCTGCCATGTATGTTTCCAGCATTCTCGGATGGTAAAACCGTTGTCAACTAACATCTTGCCAGTTTCCAGGAGTGGATAGCGAGAACGGAGCCTTCTTTTACTGAAGGTTGGGATATCTGCATGAACAGGAAGGTGAGGATTATCCTGTAGTTTTATATACTCCTGGACCGGAGCATTCTCCCGCCGTAAAGATGGAGGTGGTATGTGGTTAGGTATAGGTAGCCAGGTGATGGGGTGGGTCTGAGACGCATGGAATGGTTGAGTTGAATGTCAACCAATCTTGTGTGAGCACCATTCATCCACGCTGGGGAACAATTCCCGGAGCTGAAGTATTATTATTATTATTCCCGGAGGCCCCGGGTTTGATCTCCGGCTATGTCAGGGATTTTAGAAATTGACGTGAGGGTTGGAACGGGGTGCACTCAGCCTCGTGAGGACAATTGGGTAGCTGTCTGACAGTGAGACAGCGCCCCGATCACAAATTCCAAGATTAACGGCCGAGGGGACCCGACGCGCTGATCACGTGTCACCCCAATATCCGCAGGCCAAATGGCTGGGCAGCGATCGCTTGGTCGGCCTTAGCCCGTCATGGGCTGTATAGTGCCAGGGGGTATTATTATTATTATTATTATTATTATTATTATTTATTGCATTACATTACACAATAAATACTGTAATAGTGAATAACGAAAAATGGTGAAATTGAAAAACCTTGAAGTTTGATAAGTTATGAATTCAAAATGCCATAAACCAACTCCAGCACTAATTAGAAACATTTGATTTTCTCCCTGCTTGTTACAGGAGAAGCCAAAACTTATGAGACCATGGGTGATCTACTCCGTGGTGTTGTTTTATTTCTCCATTATCCTTCTGCTGTTCAGTATCACCGGGTTGTTTCTGTCGGGCAATGAGGCGAGTGAATGGGTCTCATTCGGCATAGTCTTTACCATTGCAGTCTCTATTGGTAAGTACAGAAGTTAATTAAGAACAAGTGTTCAAGAATTATCTTTCAGAGTTGTATAATTGAACCAGATGGTTTTCGTGCATTTATTATAACCGTGAGCAGTGGCGAGTCATTGCTGCCCAGTGTGAATCCCAAATTTGGTGCCCCAAGTATATTTTGGCAATTTACCTTGAGAAAGCTGGAATTCGCTAAAAATATAAGTTATAAGACTTTGCAGCTTATCCTGAAAATCAATCATTTCTGAACTCGGAGAAAAAAATATTAAATTTTGTCTATTCATTTATTTATGCAATAGTTGCAACAAGGGCTAGGATTTAGTCGACCCATAAACTATTCAAAAATGCCATCATTATTACATTAGAAGCACTGTCAAAGAAATTGTATCTCTCCTCTCCGACGACACACCAAATGCTCTGCTATATGTTTCGAAGAAAGTAAAAGGTCTCAGTCTTCTTTGAGTGGAATGGAAGGCCAATATACAACATTTTAACAGCTGTGGGTGTGTGTCACAAATTAATGGTGAACTTCTACTTCATGTTAGGAATCTATACTAAGAGAAGAAAACTGCTCTAAGGCATCTAAAGATTCCTGAAGCCAACGTATCCCCTCAGACCACCGGAAGGATGTTGCACAAGAATTCGTGAAAGAGATCTTTTGAATCCTGGTGTCAACTGCCTCACAAACACAAAGGTGTAGTAGTCTGCGAAGAATGCAAGAAAACAAATTCTTGGGTCTGCAATAAGAAAAGTCAATGATCATCAGAATTCGTGAATGCCATAAAAATGTTTCGCAAGATCACTGCAGTATGCTCTGTTCCTGGCATGCTGGCTGCAATGGTATTAGTTTCTTCAGTAATAGTGTGCATTAGTTCTGGAAGATGATCAAGAAGAGAAAAGCTAGAGGATTTTTAAATTAATGAACGGGTTGTAGATGTCTACTACAAAAAAAAAAAAAACTACACTCACCGGCAATAAAAGCGAAACACTACGAATTTCAGACTAAACCCAATGTATGACCGTTCCAAACCTTGTATTAACCAAATACTATGGCATCACAACAATATGGCAATGTATCATAAGTGAATTGCCATAATTAGTACAATATTTGAAAAACATTATTGATGAAGACAACCACAACAGTGCACAAACACGAAGTTGGAAATGTCGAAACCTGGAATCCATCATACTGTAACACTGTATGATTACGAATATTGTAGACAAACCGAAATGTCCACAAAAATACGCGGCACGAGAATTCACAGCGATAAACCTTAAAACAGCCGTTTGTGGTTATTTTTGTCCAAAGGTGGGAAACTGTAACATTAGTGTTGTGATTGTCACGATCAATAATTTTTATCAATATTATTGCGCTGAAACTTCTCAAATGAGCTAATTAACTCATGTTTAACTCACGACACATTGCCATGTCGCTGCAAAGTTACAGCATTCAATTTATGCCAGGTATGAAACGGACAAACATTGAGTTTTGTCTGAGATTCGTGGTGTTTCGCTTTTTATGCAGGTGAGTGTCCTACCAGTAGTAGATAAACTCAGAACAGGTATAACAAACGAGTGATATCATACAAAGCAAAACTCAGACATTACAGTACAGTGGTAAAGCCAGAGGGTCTGTATGCCTCTGAGTGTCTAGCCCTGAACAAAAAAAGGGAGCTGAAGGAACTTGAGATAAAGGAAAGGAGGATCCTGAGGAAAATTCTCAGACCACGGAAAGATGATGACGGAACATGGAAAAAAAGGAAAAGCGAAGATCTGTATATGCAGACCGAAACCATTGTGGTCACAATGCGTAAAAGAAGGCTACAATTTTACGGGCATTTGATGAGAATGGACGGGAACCGGCTGACAAAGAAAATTTTTAAATACATCACAGGGTTGAAAGCTACTACAAAATGGGTAGAAGAGGTCAAAAGAGACGCCTTTGAAGTTGGACTAACTGAACTTGTCATTCACGATAGGAAAACGTTTCGAAGCCGAGTTGACAATATCAAGACGTTCAAAGAAAAACCACCACAACACAGGCCAAATTTGGTAATAACAGAAGAACAGAGAATGATTAGAGGTGAAAGAATGAAGAGGTTCTGGGAAGAAAAGAAGAAAAAATCTATCAGGAAGCCTTAGGTTCCATGCAGTCCATAGTTGGCCAAAGTCGGAAACAAACAAACAAACAAACAAAAAGAAGTCCTACATGATTTACATTTGTAGACTATAGCAATTAGCCTATTATCAAATCACTATTCTGTTGAGTTATTAACTTATACACGACTTAAAAACAAATTTATTTACAGAAAACACAATCATATTTCAATATGTCAGTAGTTGTCTGCAAAATGAATGAAACTTCATATAAAAACATTGTATATTTGTCATCCATCTGTTGCCATGTTCCTTGCTTGTCTCTGTCATGAGCTTTGGCTCGTTAGGATATATGTAAATAAATATGCAAACCATTCCTCAGATTGACCACTAGAGAAGAAGAAGAAGAAGAAATAAGAAATCAAGTCAATGACATAAGAACAAGATATGGAACGCTTATTCTGTTACAATAGCTAATCAGAGAAAGCTTGTTGTTGTTGTTTGAGTCTTCAGTCTTTTGACTGGTTTGATGCAGATCTCCATGCCTCCCTGTCCTGAGCTAATCGTTTCATCTCTACATAGCTACCACACCCTACATCCGAGGCAATCTGTTTAACATATTCTAACCTTGGTCTACCCCTCGACCCTTCCTTCCATAACTAAGCTTGCTATTCCTGGGTCTCTTAGTATGTGTCCTACCAACCTATCTCTTCTCTTCATTAGCAGTCGCCAGAAACATCTCACCTCTCCCACTCGTCTTAATACCTCTTTGTTTGTAACCCTATCTACCCATCTGATCTTCATCATTCTCCTGTAACACCACATTTCCAATGCTTCAATTCTCCTCTTTTCTACTACACCAATAGTCCAAGTTTCACTTCCATAGAGCGCCACGCTCCAGACAAAGGCTTTCAGAGAAAGCTACTGAATGAAAATCATTGATGCAATGTCGAGAAAAGAATAATTTTTACACAGTTTAAGCTGAAACTGTTAATAACTACTGTATGGTATATTTAACGTACAATATAAAACCTGGGGAGAAAAGCACCCTATATATGTGCTTATGCCACAAAATTTGATGCCTATATTTTAGGATAAACAATGATGTCGGAACAAATACCGCATTTCCTCACATATTCGTCGCACTGTACTTTTCAAGTACAGAAAATTGGTTTAAAAAATTTAATGGCATAATTGTCGCATAGCATATTGGTATTTGTGCGCCGGTCGGTTGCACATGCTGCCACGAACTTCTAACTTGGCGTGACCTTGTCAGAAGAAAGGAGTCTCGTCTCAGTGTCTGAAGGCTGTGACTGTCGCTATGCAAGTGGCCAGCACACAGCACGCTAGACAGAGGTACTTGTATGGACCCTTCGCTTCTGCGAGTTGACTTTGGAATGACCATCAATAAACGGTCATACAAAGTGCTGGTAGCCCCAGTTTGCCCATTGGCAGAAACTTATGCGAGGGACAGGTACCCTCGCCAGTCAAGCATCAGCCACTTCTTTGGAAACATCGCAACAGAGACCCATTCATGATGTTACACACGTGGTGTTCGCAATAAGAAAATTCAAGAATTAAACAGTGATCTTAATGAAAATGCGTATCATCATCATCATCTTGCACAGTTTCCAGCCACTAGCTGGGTCTGTTTGGAACACAAGCCTCTCCAACGTATTCTGTCTTACCACCATCTCTCAGCTTCCACCCTTGTCCAGTCTTATCCACTCTTCTTCACGCTTCCTTCCACCCTCTTCAGCCACCTGTCTCTTTCCTTCCCACTTCGTCTTGTGTATCCTCCTGGGTATCCTCTTCTCCTCCATTCGTTTTACATGTCCATACCATCTAACAAATTAAGCAAATAGTGATACGGTGTATTTGAAAAAAAAAAAGTAGTTTTTCTTCTTTGAACTTTGCATAATCATCGCACCCTGCTTTTCTTCCACTAATTTGAAGCTAAAAATATATGATTATGCGAGGAGATATAGTATGCAATCTCTCTGCAGGACATCCCTTGTTCCAGCTTCTGAATTTAATTAATAATGCATTTAGTATGCATTAATTTAACGGAGTAATAGGTATACTAATTTGTCAACATTGTCTTCATAATGTGCATGCCTCTCAATAATATTTCCTAACAGTTCCTCGCACTTTTTTCCAGCTCTCCAGTGCTATTTCATCATAGTAGTGAAGAGTCACATTCAGCAGCTGACTGAGCCAAACATGAAGAAGAAGAATATGATCCAATACATCCAGCTTACGAGTACAAAACCATAGACCTTGCATTGCTGCAGCTCCAAGATGATTTAATATTACTACAAGTCTGAAGTACTGTATTGTAACAAGCTATCATTATGATCATCATTAAAGAAAAGCTATTTTGAATGAAATGCCAAACATTTTATTATTATTATTATTATTAATCTTGATTGGTCACATTGGACCACTTGAGTCGTTCCACAATCACTTCTTCTTTGAAGGTAGTACTGCTTGGTTCTTGCGCTCTTTCCAGTACTTTTTCATTCTTTCAGATCGGGATTTTCTCAACTCATCTGAAATCTCCATAGGCTTTCTATGTGTCATTCCTGCAGAAAATTTGTGAGTTTTAAGAATGGTGTTAGTTTTATTTTTCTCCTCGGCATCTGTTATCTTCAGTCCAACTGCTTTGAGATCTTGTTGGATTTCTTGGATCCATTTCCCTCCAGTTTTCTTTCCTAGATTTCTCATCACTAGTTGACGCACAATTCTGTTTTCTGGAAGCCGCAAGATGTGAAAAAAATATGAAATTCTTTTCTTCTTCATTGTGCTGGTGATTGGATTAATCTCACGATAGACAGTTTCATTTGGGAGAATCCTCCCGACTCCTTCAACCTGAACTTACTCAGGATCAAAATGATGTACGGAAATGGCGACAAGCAACAGCAAAATTAAAACGAGCAATAACAATATCAAAAAGAGAATCTTGGAATAAATTTTTAACAACGGTTGACTATAGGACAGACAGCAATAAAGCTCACAAACTTATCAATTCTCTAAACAACAAACACGTAGTCACTCCTTTGAATCCTATTATGATAAATGATAAGGAAATTACAGACTGTCATAAAATAGCAAACCACTTCTGTAAACATTTCACTTCAATTAGACTATCAAAACAGAAAAAGAAAGAAGACAAGACTCTCAAAAAATGGTCAAAAAATTCATGAATAATAATGCAGATGATATCTTTAACAATAAATTTTCAATGGAAGAGTTAATGTTAGCAATAAAGAACACACAAGTCAGAAAACAACCAGGACAAGATGAGATATTCCCAGAATTCATAAAAAATCTAGGTCCTCTGCTCTAAACTTGCTGCTACACATATTCAACAAATTTTGGACATCAAATGATAACCTACCTAAAGACTGGACTAAAGCAACCATCATTCCAATCTTAAAACCAGGCAAGCCAAAAAACCAAGTCCCCTCGTACCGACCTATAGCACTTACCTCCATTCTGGTAAAAGTTCTAGAAAGGATGATTACAAATAGACTCAATTGGTACTTGGAAACAAAATCTCTTCTATCAGAAGAACAAGCAGGGTTTAGACAAAACAGGTCCTCCTCCCACCAAATAATGAGATTTACACAAGCTGTTAAAGAAGCCTTTAACAAAAGGGAAAGTGTTCTTGCAGTTTTCATCGATTTTAAAGGAGCCTATGATACTGTATGGCGAAACATGCTGCTAAAGAAACTTATCAACTTCAAAGTAAATGGCTGTATGTTAAACTGGTTTTCAAGATTCCTTTCACAAAGAATGATCAATGTTCGTTACAACAACAAAACTTCAGGTTGCAAGCAATCAAAACTAGGCCTCCCACAAGGAGCTGTATCAAGCACAACTTTATTCAATGTGTACATCAACGATCTTCCAAAAACAATAAAGAAAGTAGGTAATGTGAATATCAGCTTGTTTGCAGACGATGTTATCATTTGGACCACAGCACGTAACAGCCCAAATCAGCAAATGCTTCTTGAACACAGAATGAACCAGGCACTTATAAAACTCAAAAACTGGACCGAAAACAATAATATGGAAATCAATACTTCCAAAACAGTATACCAGTTTTTCTCCCTAAGACACCACAATCCAACTTTTAGTCTTAAATTAAGTAATCAAGACCTTCCAAAAAGTGAAAGTACAAAGTACCTAGGTATCATCATGGACAAGAAGCTGAACTGGACCAAACACATAAAACATGTGGAGGACAAGGTAAGCAAACGGATGAAATTACTGAAGAGACTAGCAGGAGCTACTTGGGGGAGCACTCAAGACATACTCAACAAAACCTACAATACTTACATCAAACCTATCATAAAATATGGCAGTGAAGTACTCTCTACAGCACCCCAGTCAAACATTGATCGTCTCGAGAGGTGTCAGAATAATGCCCTACGAATCATAACAGGTGCAATAAAAACCACACCTATAACCGCCTTGCAATTATATACCCACAACTTACCAATAGAAGAAGAGATGAAACATCAAACAGCCAATGCATACCTCAGTATACAAATACTACCTCAAATGACATGGATCAAAAAACCAGTTTCTAGCCCCAATCCTAAAATGCAAAAAGATCCCTTAAGCCTCGCCAAAGAATACATCAATAAGAGCAATCTGCAAATAAAACTTGAACCACTCTGTATGCCAGTCAACCCCATTGAATATATACAAGTGACTAAAGATCTTACTTTGTTAGAAGAGGTCTGCAAGAAAGACTCTTCACCACAAGATCTAAAACAACTGGCCCTCTGTACAATAGAAGAAAGATATCCATCTAATCAATGGCTAAAAATATTTACAGATGGCTCACAAGACAAAGAAAATAGAACTGGAGCAGGAATACATTCATCTCTCTTTACTTCCCAGTAGGCCAAAACAAAACAAACTTTGATGCTGAGATAAGAGCAATTTCACATGCACTCCATCAGTTATTAGGCAGAAACATTGATTATCAAAAATGCGTTATCATTACAGATTCAAAAGCAGCCATCCAAGCCATCTCGTCAAATTATAAGCCCCAAAATAAAGAACTGAAAGAAATTTTTTGTATGATAAAAACCCTTCAAAGACTCCACAAACAGATCTCATTTCAGTGGATCCCTTCTCATGTTGGAATAGCAGGAAATGAAGAGGCAGACAGATTAGCAAAAAAAGGTACCACACTACAACAACCTGTCAGTCAGACTGATTTTATGTCAGCAAAAAGGATCTTGAAAAATACTATCAAAAACAGGTATGAAATGGCAAAGAAAACAGCAGAAACCAAATTATGGAAAGACATTGATGCTAAATGGGATCAATATAAATTAACACCAAGAAAAGAAGCTGTAGCGTTCTTCAGACTGAACACTGGCCACGACTGCCTTGCAGCTCATCTGAAACGAATCAACATCCTGAGATCTGAAGAATGCACACTTTGTCACGAACCTGGAAGTAAAATGGATAAGGGACACCTGCTACATTGCAACAAACTTGATGTGACTGCTAGAACTTCCGGAAACCTCACACAACTCTATTGGAACGCAAGAAAGCTGATGGGTTGGAATCCGGGCTAGCCATAGGAAACAACAACAACAACAACTTTTTATTTATGCACGTTCTAATGATTCTTCTTTCCATTTTGAGGAGCTGATCAGTTCTTTGTTCATTTTTTAATTTGTAACTGTTTCACAAGCATAAGTGGCTTCTGGGAGAGTTACAGTTTTATAATGTTGGATCTTAGTAGCTATTGATAGGCATTTTTTATTATATGTTGACCAGGTTAGAGATAGTGCCTTTTTCATTTTATTTGTTCTATTTATCCAAGTTACTTTTTCGTTTAAGTTATGTGTTATAATTTCTCAAAGATACTTAAATTGAGGAACTAGGTTAATTTTATGATCATTTATATAGACTTCATTTATATCTATGGGTTTCATAGGCATGATATCAGTTTTTTCAAAGGATATCGGTAATCCTATCTCTTGAGCACTTTCTTGGAGACTAGTGATCTGAGTACAAACCTCTTCCTTGTCTAGTGCTAAAAGAGCCAAGTTATCTGCAAATCCTACGCAGTTTATTTTTATTGATGGTTTTGTTTCAATTTTGATCTTAGGAGGGTTTTCCTTTTGCCAAACCTTCATTTTATATTATACACACCAAAATAAGTTTTGCGTATTGCTGGCCAAGAGTCGTAGTGGTCTCAAACCCATTATACCAAACGTCAGGTCAAGTCCTCCGCACATCTCATCTCTATGTCCCTGCCATGGATTGCCATCTCTCAATGTTTTATATACATTTAAAATCATTTCTTTGGACCTTTTACTCAACTCATTGCCATTTTCATTATCTTTGAATTATTTTATTGGTGATTCAAGCTTGAAAACTGCAGTTTGAACACGTTGTGTACTTGAGGAAACCATATTGAACTTTGTGAAATCGTGGTAGTGTTGTCAACCTTGGAGCCTGATTCGCCATAAAATCGAATTACTTGGGTGCTCTTTTGCCGCTCTAACAAGGTTTATACACACATACACAACAAAATGTAATATCCCTCCCTATATTATTCTGCTAAAGTCCCATTCCAGTTTTGTACTGAAAATAAGGTCCCATTAACACCAACGTACACATATGGGGTACCTACAGGTTCAGCATAACCCAATGCGTAAGCGAAACGCACTCACTAACTCTTTAAATGCCTCACAATTAAATAAATACCTTAAAACATGTATATTTACAATGAAATAATGAAAGAATGCAACACGGTAACCATGGTAACAGAATCTGACAGGTCCATCTATTTCTGTAAGACAAAATGCAATTCCAATTATTACATTACTGTGAAAGTTTCCAGACGGTTATAAGATTATCATGGAACCAAATTAAGCTGTAAACATCATCAATACATACAGTATAATGCGCTTAAGGGGACCAAGGGGCACTCTAGAATTTTTTCATGCAATATTCACGTGTGAGTGTGGTACGAAAGGTCTTTTTCGCCCGACTATAAAGGGCCTCCAAAAACCACATTTAAAGGCCCTTAAATTAACAGTGTCTGTGATATTCCCAGAAAACTAACTTCGCTCTGATATACCTATGAAGGAATGACAAACCCCTAACCACTGCACCAGTAGCTGAATTGATAAAGTCTGATTATTCATACCAAGGATAAATCTGTCATAGCATTCATGATTGAGATTTTACTAAGTGTACTCTTTACAACTAGAATATTCGTGGGCGAAGCCGCGACGGGTAATGCTAGTAATATTAAATTCGTCCTGATTTACTCTGCCTATTGTTCCAAATACCACTAAAAACAATGTTCACAATTCATCGCATGGAAAGCAAAGTTGGTAAAGCTCCCAATTATCCTGAAAATGAAAAATTTATTCATAGATTTTTACAAAGGAAATTCTGAAAAGTAATATTGACCTAGCTTATGAAAATATAAAGCATGTGTTGGAATATCTTGTTCGCCAAAAACAAGCAGAAAAAGTAGGAACTGTTTCCTGGCTCGTTAGCCTCTTCACTGACAAGAACATCAAAGGGACCGCTTAGGTCTTGAGGTGACTAGAGGTATAGTCGTTCTTGCGTGAATGTATATCGCCTGTGTACACTCACCTGTGTCAGAGGATAGATCTGTGCGAGTGTGGAGACGACCCGATGAACATATGCACGACCAATACATCCGAGACCGATACCAATAGGGAGGAGGTGGTGGCATCATGTATGGTCGCCGAATGCCTCGTGTACATACCAGGGCGTACGCCAGACATACGTTACAGGGATACTATCCTGGTACCTGTAGTGAAAGGCTATGCTAACTATTAAGAGGTTTTAAAGCGGCAATGAAATGTAACGCTCGATTAAATGTAACTCAACTGATTTATTTAACACAAAATACATGAACTGTTTAAATGCGTTGTGCCGTGAACAGATCAGAAAACGAAACTGTTTGAAAGTTAATTGAGGGCGCTAGTTGCGCCTATCGATCAGGATGGAGGTCGATACCGGCGGATGCCGATCTCACCAACACTGACAATTTCGGCCCAGTTTCACTTTCGTGGACGATAATGCTCGCCCGCTTATTTTCACGTTGTTCTGTCAATATGGCAACATTCTTTCAGTCTTATTGTATGTTGGGACAGAAGAAGGAAGGAAGCTTGTAGTTTAACGTGACCGTTAATCTCGAGATCATGAGCCACGGGACCTCCTTTTTACGTGGAATCCGAACCACGGCACATGGCATTTCACTTCGAAAATCTAACATGCAATGACCGGGAATCGAACCTGGACCGCCTTGGTGAGAGGCATACAGCTAGACCACTAAGCCACCACGCCCCGTTGGGACAGAGAGATCCCATTTTGCCCATTAACGAACTCAACCGAGATTTCGATTGGTTATATTCTTTGTATAAGTTTGGAAGTGCTTGGTGCAAAATGACGGTAGTTATCGCGTCCACGAGAAAGTGATACATAGATTAATAAATCATTTAAACTTTTGAACTGACGGTGGTTTTGGGGTCTGGAGGACGTGAAATGCAAAGATATTTCAATATTTTCCGGAAGTCGCAACATTATACCCATTGCTATTAGTTGCTTTCTAATGAAATTTACCTAAAAGAGGTTCTGGTATAAGCCACATTTAGTATTAATTTAAATACTAGGCCTTATAATGTATTAATTTGAGATTTTTGGTTGTAAAAGCTCTTGGTGATACCAAACTCTCTTTCCTTCTTGTGTGTCCTGTCTTCCGCAGCGGACTGTTCTAAACCATTTACTTCAATTGTCTCCTCCAAATATTGGAATAATATGATCATTAATTAATTTTATTATTGTTCATATTGCTACATCTTACCTTACAAGAAGATTCTCATGTGATAGAAGAATGTTTCTTCAAGAATCACTTACCTAAAACAAAAAAGAAAAACACCAATTAGAACGTGATGTTGCCTGGAGAAAACCTGCTGTATGGAAATGAGGCGTCACGCAATGTAGAAGCAACAATTAATTACTTCTAGCGATTGTTAACTTGGGGAGATAGCTTCAAAATTAGGCCTTAGAATTAATAACCAAAAAAGTCAGTACATGGTAATGAGAAGGAATATTGACGTGTTTGGGAATCGGTTACCTCTCCTTATTGGCAAGCATAGTTTTGAGCGGGTTTAACATTTTTTGAATTCCTAGGAGTCACGATTGATGAACGGAATCATCGAGAAGTGGAAATTAAAGTTAGAATACAGAATGCTAACAAAGTATAAATTGATCTCAGTGCTACCAACTGCTGAAAAATCGCAATTGAAATTTGAGCTCTATGTTGGATATCTCAGAAGTTATGCATGCGAACTATTCCAAAATTGGCACACATATAGATAATAACATTCCAGATTAATTTTCAGAAGTCCATACATGCCAGTGTTGCCAACATGATTCTATGCATGCCGATAAGTCCAATTTCTAAATGCATGTGACTTCTATACTATCGATTGGATTTCAACCAGATTTCGTATCTACTATGTGTACTACAACAGATATGACTGTGCATATTCTAAAGAGTCACCAGTGCTGTCATCTGTTAATAAATGCTCTCTCTATGTCTTAACCCTAATATCAATATATCATGAAGTATGCAAGCCAACAGCTCTGAACTTTGCACACGTGTAGTACCTGACATTCTAACTTAGGTTGGTGTAACTTATAACTATCACTTAGAGACAGCCCAGCGGGGCCAACGAAGCGAGCCGAATATTCACGACCGTAACCGATCATCCGTCCCCCTTCACGATCTTTTGACACGCACCGAGACACACTACCGCCGCGGGGCAAACCGAACGTACCCGAAACTTCACAACCTAGACCGATCATTAGAGCTAGGATATTTATATAAATACATATTCCTTCCCTTAGCTTATACATGACTAAAAATATTAAATGTCCATGAATTCATCTAATTACATTTTATAGTTACATAGTTTACATATTTATCATAATGACATTTGTTTTAGATATTTTTACTTTAAAATTAATATTCTGTGCTTTTATTTTACATATTTGATCAAAATGACATTTTTCTAACATAACTTTACTTGATTTATTTAAAATTACATATTCTGTCTCTTACTGTAAAAGAAAAATATTTTTTTCGCAAGTGAAATATATTTGTTCACTAAGAACTCAGGCACACGAAACGGATTTTCCAAGCAATTCATTCAACCTAACCCCAAACATCAATGGTCCAGTTAACCCCACATTCTCTCTATGAATAATCACGAAAATGGCTTCCTCTGCATCTTTGATTTCATGAAGTTTTACAAAGCAATAACTATTGAATTTAAAACTAATCAAGACAATATTGTGAAGTATCAATAAATAATACTTCAGGAGAATTAATTACTAGCAACAAAAATTTACTCTTACCTGTAAAACTCACTTCTCTATTTATTGTTCTGAATACAGCATACACACAGTGGAGCCACTGTAAAGGAATTAACATGTGGTACCGGTAGTGAAAAAATAATTTCCCTTCTTATTTTGATTATTATTGAGATGGTCCAGTTAACCCCGTAGTCCGGTTAACCCCAACCTCCCCTACTAAATTCTCTCTCTATTTGTTTAATCCTAATACCAATATATCAGAAAGTATGCAAGCCATCAACTCTAAACTTGGCACACATATAGTACCTGACATTCTAGATTAATTTGTAGTAACGAATATACCTCAGTGCTTCCAACATGATTCTAAGCTTTCTGATAGTTTCAATTTTTAATTACACGGAACTTCTATACTATGGTGTTTATCCAAAATTGGCATTATAATAGATCGTAATACTTCATATTAATTCTGAGCATCACATACATGACATTGTTCCAAACATGATTTTACGCACACTGATAAATCCAATATCAAACCGCCTGTAACGTCCATACTCTCCATTAGACTTCAACCAAATTTTGTATGTGCATTCTATACCTTAAGAGATGGAACTAAGGATATATTCAGAGTCACCAGGGCTGCCAACTGCAGTAAGTTTATTAGGCTACACTATTTCAGGTGTATTTCAAACTGCAGTACTTAGAAATATTAGCATTAGCAACTTGATTTGGTCATTATTCTAGATAGGCTAGGTCTACATGTATATAGATTGGCATGAATCTTAAATTTTAAGAAAAGTAGGCTCTTTAGTTCGTCACGGAACTACTTGTTAGAAATATTTTTGAAAACAACCTTTGTTATGAATTTTCTTTTAGTGTAAGACTTGCAACTCTACTTGTATTATCCATTTTCTGCCCAGGAAGGTGACAATGTGGCCGAAACCGGTACTATAATTAGAAGTACATTTTATTGACTTAATATAAGGTACCGTATTAATCTTCATGATATATTAAACTTTGGCAATAAGGAATTGGGCACAGTCTTGTCTTTTCGTACTAATGATTTCATTTTAATAATAATGTTAAGACATAAGTCGTCCAGTTGCAAAACTCGTTTATTCCACTTGTGAATAAGGATCAAGTGTTAAAATTATTTAATTCGTTTATTTTAATTTACTCTATTTTATTTTATTTTGTTTAATTTTGTTTAATTTTATTTCGTTTTAAAATGTTTTATTTAATTTTTTTGTTTTTTGTTTTATTTTGTTTTGTTTATTTTGTTTTGACTTTCCAGAAAACAAACACAAAACCAAAAACAACAAAAACACGAAGCAAAAAGAAAAATTCAAAAACAAAAGCAAAACCAGAAAACAAAAAATAAGAAACACAAGCAAAAAGCAAAATTCAAGAAAAGCAAAAGCAGAAAACAACACGAAAGCAAAAGCACAAAGCAAACACAAAACCAAAAACCAAAACACAAAGCAAAAAGAAGTAGAAAACAACAAACACAAAAGATACGTGAGGCAAAGTCCAGAGAAACGTTTCTCATGAAAATGATTCTTATTCACAAGTGGATTAAACGAGTTTTGCAACTGGACGTCTCACTCATTATAACACAGTAATTAAACCAGAAGCCTTATATTGCAGTCGAAACATTGTCTCTCACCACCCAGCGGCGCTTGAAAGGCTGGAGGTCAAGGAAAGAAAAATATTCGCAAAATCGTAGGCCACGAATTTCATAACAACAAATTAATCCATGTCAGGAACGAAACTCTTTACCAAAAGACTGAAAAACTCTGGGACACAATAAAACTATTTGTATGGGCACATCCTCCGAATTAATTTAAATAGGCTAACCAAAAAGATCTTAAGACTACTTTCGTAATAAAAAAAAGCAAAACAAAAAGGAATTGAGATTGAAAAATATGCACAAAATGTAGTTTAGGTTCAAAATACTTACAAAATGCAACGTAGATTCGGAATACTCACAAAATGTAATTGAAGTTCAAAATACTTACAAAATGCAATTGAAATTGAAAATACGTACAAAATGCAACTGAGGTTCAAAATACTTACAAAATGTAATTGAGGTTCAAAATACTTACAAAATGAAAGTTAGATTGGAAAATGCCGGTTCGGATTCAAAATAGTCACCAAGTGCAATTGGAATTCAAAATACTTACAAAATGCAATTGAAATTGAAAATGCTTGCAAAATGTATGGTAGATTCAAAATACTCAAAATATGTGGAAGCCCGCGATTCAAAATACTGTACTGACAAAATGCAATTGAGATTGAAAATATGTACAAAATGGAGTTTAGATCGAAAATACAAAATGCAATGTAGATGGAAAATACTCACAAAATGTAATTTAGAGACACGGGGGGCCAATTCAGAAAAACAGGGCGGGAATGTTAAAGAGAAAAGGAAATATAATGAAAATGAAAAAAAAAAAAAGGCTGATCCCTAGAAGAATGAGGGATCAGGAAAGATGGGAGAAGGGCCAATTAAGGCGGGAAAGGAAAGCCTCCCTAGGTCTCGCATATCCTAATACCGCCGGGGTCGGAAGAGAACAAGAATTGACCAAGAGAGATCGACAGGAAAGAAGACTGAGAGAAACCCACCACAATTAAGTGGAAGCAATGCCGGACTAAGCTGTTGTCCCGAGGTCGCCAACCCACATCCTACTGGATGTGAGCCCCTGGGGGGTCCCTAGCAATGACTGAAGCAATCACATAATTTTGATTGTATGGTTTAGTTTACGTCATTATTCCTTGTGATTGATTGCAATTTCCATGAATTAACTGTCATTTATCCGAATTCCTTTCATTCTAGTATTCCCCTTATCTCTGCCAGTAGCACGCCACTGTTTTGATGTCATTACTAAAATCAGGAACAAAATAAGAAAGAAAGGCTGAGCACAGTATATGTTAGTAACTAAAAATATCCAAGGGTCTGCAGCACTGCACAGCGTCCAAGGTTGGATGCAATATGATCTACATGGTGAGGTACCACAAGGGACAAACTTTGGTTCTTGACGTAGCGTTGCCAGCTCTGTATGTGACCAGTTACTAATCTAGCAAAATTGGTAGGTTATTTGAAAACATACCGGCCACGGTGCCTCGCTGGCATCGGTAGAGTGTGGGTTTGAATACCACATTGGCCATCCTGAAAATGTTTTTTGTGGTTTAGCATTTTCACCACCAGGCAAATGCCGGGATGGTTCCTTTCAACAGGTCCACGGCTGACTTCCTTCCAAAATCCCTTCCCTGGCCATTCCTAAATTAGACCCAAGTTAGGGATTAATTTAGCGGCTTCGATGACGTAGTTGGTAAAATGCTGAACTTCTATGCCCAAGATCGCAGGTTCAAACCCGGCAGAAATCGTCGGATTTTTAAGAGCGTTAAAAATCCCTCGGTATGTCTTCCTTCGGAGGCGAAGTAATGCCGGCGGTCCCATGTCACAGATTTATAGCATGATAAAGAACCTTCCACTGATTACACTTGTGTGAAGCTAAATTATCCCTCCCTATATTATTCTGCTAAGGTCCCATTCCAGTTTTGTACCGAAAATAAAGGTCCCATTAAAACCAACCTACACATATGGGGTACATACAGCTTCAGCATAACCCAATGGGTAAGCGAAACGCACTTACTCTTTAAATGCCTCACAATTAAATAAATGCCTTAAAACATGTATATTTACAATGAAATAATGAAAGAATGCAACACGGTAACCATGGTAACAGAATCTCACAGGTCCATCTATTTCTGTAAGACGCAATGCAATTCCAATTATTACATTACTGTGAAAGTTTCTAGACTGTTATAAGATTATCACTGAACCAAATACATACAGTATAATGCGCTTAAGGGGGTAAGGGGCAATCTAGAATATTTTCACGCAATTTTCACGTGTGAGTGTGGTACGAAAGGTGTTTTTCACCCGACTATGAAGGGTCTCCGAAAACCACATATAAAGTCCCTTAAATTAACAGTGCCTGTGATATTCCCAGTGAACTAACTTCGCTCTGATATACCTATTAAGGAATGACAAACCCCTAACCACTGTACCAGTAGCTGAATTGATCAAGTCTGATTATTCATACCAAGGATAAATCAGTCATAGCATTCACGATTGAAATTTTGCTAAGTGTACTCTTTACAACTAGAATATTCGCGGGCGAAGCCGTGACGGGTAATGCTAGTAGGTTATATTTGACTAGCGGTCTTAGGTTTCAACGTTCGTCACCAGCAGCCGACTGCGGTGGCATCTAGTAACAAAGTTCAGAACTAGTTCGTCGTTGACGGTGGCGTTTGGTGGCAAAAGTTAGAACTACTTGTTAAATCGAATGTCTGCAGTCCTTACTCGAATTGAAAAAAAAAAAAACAGATAACACACACTAATACAGCCATCACAATTAAAACCGGTTATCAGACAGATTCTACACACACCCAAAGTACACGGGGCTACATGACCGCGTTGTCGCAGCCCCTAAACTTAAGAACCAGCCAACCAACCAACTCTCTCTCTCATCACAAGAACAAGTTCAACGCCGTTCACAATCTTAAGTACCAAAATTCGAACTTCGAAGGTTCATAAATGTAGCTCAGCGGCTAGTAGATCAAGTTGAAATGTCATTAAGAAATTCCTCCCTACAAACAGTGGAAACTTTACTATTTCTCTGGCCGCGAAGCTATGAAGATAATGATTATTTTCATGTTCTCATTATAGTATTTTGTAGCATATTCAATTGATTCAGATACTTTTAATATAATAAAATGTCAAATTTGTTGGCAAATACGTAAAATTGGGTAAATTTGTTTACTGATGTTCTCTCCTTTCGCGCGCCCCTCGGCAAGACCGGGCCCCGGGGCTGCAGCCCCATTTGCCCCTCCCTCTCGTTGGGCCTGACCTTAAGACTTAGTACAGTTTCCCTTGTTCCTATGTTTCTCCTGAAACCAAATTGGTGAGTACGACTTACTTCATATAATTTCTTGCAGCACAGCACAAGTAGTAAATATGTACAACTACATCGAATAAGTATGACACGGTAGACAAATAATGACTATTTTAATGATTTAAATTCCCATGTGAACAACATATTTTATAACTTACCCGGTATACATTATTACGATCATTATAGGACCTTACGTAAATCAAGTAACGAATGACGTGGTGCATATCAAATCAACGTTATAAAATAGCCATTAAATCGGTTCATAATACGTAATATTTTATTAAAGTTAGTTCCGGCAAACCAATCTGCTACTCCTGTCGCTCAAATATCTAGTTCAATTGTAGAGGAAAATATCCTCAAGAAATTTATTAAAAGAAGCTTTCCAGTCAGTCACCACAGTATGCCTTCCTTCGGAGGGGAAGTAAAGCCGGCGGGCCCCATGTCATGTATAAGAACCCTCCACTAACTACAATTGAGTGAGAAGCTACATTCGTAGGTTAGAATTGATTAATGCTCTATTAAGTTCCAACGTTTGCCGCCAGGTCCCGGTTGCGGTGGCATATAGTAGCCAAGTTCATAGCTAGGTGTCGTTGACGGTAGACTTTGGTAGCAAAAGTAGGAACGATTTGAAATTTATCGTCTGCAGTCCTTATCTGAATTTCAGATAACACACACTAATACAGCCATCACAATTAACACCGGTTATCACTAAAGACCTGCGCGGATAAACCCGCGGATATCCCCAACATTTTTCGCCATGCGGATATAGCTTGCATGGCTGTGCGGATAGCGGATAAGCTGCGGATAATGTTGTTGTTGTTGTTTCCTATGGCTAGCCCGGATTCCAATCCATCAGCTTTCTTGCGTTCCAATAGAGTTGTGTGAGGTTTCCTGAAGTTCTAGCAGTCACATCAAGTTTGTTGCAATGTAGCAGGTGCCCCTTATCCATTTTACTTCCAGGTTCATGGCTAAGTGTGCATTCTTCAGATCTCAAGATGTTGATTCGTTTCAGATGAGCTGCAAGGCAGTCATGGCCAGTGTTAAGTCTGAAGAAGGCTACAGCTTCTCTTCTTGGTGTTAATTTATATTCATCCCATTTAGCATCAATGTCCTTCCATATTTTGATTTCTGCTGTTTTCTTTGCCATTTCTTCATACCTGTTTTTGATAGTATTTTTCAAGATCCTTTTTGCTGACATAAAATCAGTCTGACTGACAGGTTGTTGTAGTGTGGTACCTTATTTTTGCTAATCCGTCTGCCTCTTCATTACCTGCTATTCCAACATGAGAAGGGATCCAGTGAAATGAGATCTGTTTGTAGAGTCTTTGAAGGGTTTTTATCAGTGGCGGCCGGTGGTAGATAAAGCTGGGTGTTGCACCAAAATTTCTGATGTCGCAATTTTATATGGGAAGTTTACACATGTAACAAAAATGAATTAACGTTAGATAAACTACAGTTCTATAAAAACTGAAATACATGGGTTTTCCAAAATAACTGTACGTTCGACAAATAGACAAATTTTAATGGCTCTTTTGGGCTTCTTCCTATAGGAATTCATAAAAAAATCAGATTTATGTGTTTAAGCCCTATGCCTGAGTTCATGGGAAGAATTTTAAACACAGCAGGTTGTCTAAGGTTGGGTCTCAATCTCCGGGATAATAAACATTCTCAACATAAAAACTTGGCAACCGAAAAGTTTGTACGTTAACGAAAAATGTTATTACTAACAAAGACTGGCACATATTCTGCATAAGGATAGGATTTTTATCATTTTAAATGATCTTGTCGACTTCGTAGTTACGCTGGGGTCTGGCGTTATGTTACGGTGACGGGACGAAATGTACCGAGCATGTACTGAGGTGTGTGACGTCATAATACTGCTTGAGCTTCCTCCTTTCCCCGCGCGCTCCGGTGAGCGTGACATCATCCAGCCAGCTACCTCCTTTGACCTTGGTTTGCACTTGCTAACGGACTTTGAGTTCACGCAGCATTTAAAATGATATAAAGTCTAGTCTTTCAGACTGACTATCAGTCTTTTTTTTTTTTTACTATAGCTTGAACCCCATCAGAGGAACCAGCCATGAAGTGCGCTCTGTCATACGTCGGCGCAATTCATTTTTGCGGAATTTCGTTCAATTTCTGCTTCTTTAATTCATCCAGTAAACACGCTGCTAATGTGTGTGCATCATGTTTTGTTTGCCTCTTACTACGTATCGGTACACAACAGCCATCTGAAATATGTTTGAAATATCACTAGTTTTATCTGCTATAATGGCAAAAATTTCCGATTCCTTTATTTGCTTTGATTCTTCTTCTTGGCAAACCTCCAACATAATCTGTAAAAATTAATTTTGAATTGTTTTGGACGTTCCTTTGAAAACAGTTGCCCTTACCAAATGACATTGAACACAGCATCCAACTCAGCGGTAAAATTAATTAGTTCTCTCAAACCACCTGGATTTGTTGATGTTACACTCTCATCATGATCACGCAAGGCCAGTCCGAAAGAGCCACAAAAACGAATAGAGTTTATTACAATATTTAACACATACCTATTGTGCCTAACATCTTCGTTATATTCCGCAATTTACCTTCTATAGGAACTGTCCAATTGTGCAGCTTCGTTAACAGTTCCAAAAAGTGTCAATTTCAAACAGCTGAAGATTGGTTGGTTGGTTCCGCAGTTTAGGAGCTGCGACAACGCAGTCATGTAGCCCCCTGTACTTTGGGTGTGTGGAGAAACTGTCTGATAACCGGTGTTAATTGTGATGGCTGTATTAGTGAGTGTTATCTGTTTTTAATTCAAGTGAGGACTGCAGACATTGAATTTCAAGCAGTTCCTACTTTTGCCGCCAAAGGCCACCGTAAACGACTACTAGTTCAGAACTTGGTTACTACACGCCACCGCAGTCGGCTCCTGGCGACGAACGTTGGAACCTAAGAGCGTTGTTCAAATTTTAACCTATAATTTAGCTTCACACAGGTGTAATAAGCGGAAGGTTCTTTAACAAGCCATAAATCTATGACAAGGGACCGCCGGCTTTACTTCCCCTCCGAAGGAATGCATACTGAGGGATGTTTAACGCTCTTAAAAAATCCGATGACTTCGGCTGGGTTTGAACCCGCGATCTTGGGCATAGAAGCTCAGCATGCTACCAACTACGGCACCGAAGCCGCTCAGCGTTTTTAATATCGCATTCACATAACCAATTATTATTGCCTTAAATATCTCCTTTAAACGCCCTCGTATACTTATATTTTGGACAATACTTATCCGGCAATGGTCTTCCGAGTGTTTTTACTGTAAGTTTATCGTCATCAGGGAGCTGGAAAAACTGACTGACTAGAAAATTACTTACTCAATTCATTTTCTCTCACACTCCACAATACAATTAATGTTTCAAACTAAACATTCCGTTAAAATAAAATACTACGGTAACTTACAAGATGCACAGATGATAAATCTGGGTGCTACATCGGAAAGTGGCGCGAAAGGCAAACTAACAAAACACTGAATTTTGCTAGCCAAGAAATTTCGTAGTGAATGCATAGGTCTACTCACAATCAACCAAACAATAATAATAATAATAATAATCATCTTAATAATAATAATAATAATGCACAGTTAAGTATCTGCCTGGAACCAAAATACTCAAATCAACTAAATACAGAACTAATCGCAACTTAAATCCCGCAAGAAAAAGAGTGGTAAAAGCAAACATAAACCGTTACAGTACACCAACAATACGTCGCAAAATAGTTCAGCCACTTATCTACTGTACTTATTGGCAACTCAAACTAACACTTGGGGCGCTGCGGTCGGTCTGGATAAGTAGGGTTTAAAATACTCAATAACACGCGTTTGATATGGAACACTTTTTATTTTTCGGTTATAATCAGTAAATGTGGTCTCTAAAGTAATGACAGTGTTATTTTTAATTGTATATATGTATAACTGTGCGATACACGTGATCTAATTTGTGTGTTCCACTGGATTTTTTGGTGTAATTTGCATATTATCAAGCATCAGTTTTTATGGTTGATGTAGATCAGCTGATTCAAATTTACACAGGGCTTCACTTCGGACATTATTTCGGTACTATTATGCGCAATATAATGTAAATGTCGATCCTGAGTCAACGCCGAGGACATTCAAATAGAGAAATACGGTACATAAACAAATAAATAACACACCGAAGCTGTGCTACTTTTATCATTCCGAGACTAGCATCCACGCAAACCAGACGCCACTGTTCCAAGCCCCGACTTATATCGTGCATTGATGTCAAACTGATGATCGGCCAGCCTACACCTCGTAATCGCTAAGTTCTTCGATATTCGAGCTATTCCACCACGAGTCATATAGGCCTAATTTGCCTCCCCGTGGGCAGAGTAGAATGAGTGATTCCGCTACCATTCAAATATTCAACACCAAACCCACCTTTTAACCATCCAAATCAAGCAATTCCTGTCGCCCCCCGAGTTTTAATACAAGTTAAACTCATACCTTCTCCCTACCAAGCAGCCAATAATTAATTATTTAATTAATTATTCAAGTAACTTCAATTTTACCAGCGCGCCCATCGTAACAGCTGTTTTTAAACTGAATAACCTCCGCTGGCTTTACGTCGCAGGTCTTCTGTCTGTCTACCTCGACAAGTGTTAGATCCTTCCCGGGGTGGAAAGGTATTATTATTAGGTATCATCACATTTCGGCTATTGCTATTTGCATCTTTTGGAAAGTGATGAAAACGTATATCCGCAGCCCTCTTATACATCGACTTACAGCCGTAAACTGAGCAATACACTTTGCTTTTACTCATTTTTCACTCTATCAACGAGTAAAACTTATTACTTATGTATAAAGACACGAACAATTTACCACGATCTGTTTACCAATACAAGAAACCATATACAAACAGTCACCACGTGACAAATGTACCCTACTTGGTAAGTTTCTCATTTTTACCGCTAGATGTCATATCAGATAGCTGGAGTTGCCAATAGAATGGTGGCGTTCTTAGGCTCGCTTCACAGAACAATTGACAAAAATATTAAATGAAGTTATGATGAGAAAACATCTAAAAATAATTGGGTGTGAACCAACTAATGTCTCCCTATGAAATTCCGATATTTGTACTGTTGTGGGTGGTGTAGCATTCCCTAGTGGTGTGGGAAAGAAACTACCCTTCAGGGGAAGATGACCTCGTAGTTCTGCCCCTTAAAACAACAATAACTAACTAACTAAATAACTAACTAAACTACCCTTCGCGGGGTAAGAGAAATCGAGGGTGTTGTCATTTCCAAAGAGTGGTGCAGTCTAACGGGGCCATTTGGAACTGAGTGTTGCCAGGAGGCTGGCAGCTCGTCTGCAACTCCCTGCTGCCCATGCTGGTCGGCGTGCTATGCACAAGCTTGGCCTCGTCCAGCCTCGTCCTGTACGCCGCAGTCTGCTTGGGAGTCGCCACAAGGGAGCTAACCCCCTGGAGTTTGATTTGAAGGCGGCAGCTTTTATAGGTACAGTGTAAAGCATTAGGATAAATAATATCAAAATATAGATGATTTTAACACATTTTTGAGTGCATTAGATCTATAAAACTAAAACATTAAAGGAAAAGAAACTACGAATTAGGTGTAAAATTATTGGGAGTTGTGCAACGCTGCAACAATGTCACCAGCCGCCACTGGTTTTTATCATACAAAAAAATTCTCGCGCGCGCACAAACACCAAAAAACCACACACACACACACACACACACACACACACACACACACACACACACACACACACACACACACACACACACACACACACACACACACACACACACACACACACACACACACACACACACACACACACACACACACACACACACACACACACACACACACACACACACACACACACACACACACACACACACACACACACACACACACACACACACACACACACACACACACACACACACACACACACACACACACACACACACACACACACACACACACACACACACACACACACACACACACACACACACACACACACACACACACACACACACACACACACACACACACACACACACACACACACACACACACACACACACACACACACACACACACACACACACACACACACACACACACACACACACACACACACACACACACACACACACACACACACACACACACACACACACACACACACACACACACACACACACACACACACACACACTTACTTTTTAATGGCATGTAAAAGAACCTTCCACTAACTACAATTGTGTGATGCTAGATTTGAATACGTTCCAATGTTCACCGTCAGGTGCTGGTTGAGTTGTCATCTAGTAGCCAAGTTCAGCTAGATGTCGTTGACGGTAGCATTTGGTAGCAAAAGTAAAACTACTTGAAATTGATCGTCTGCATACTGAACTGCTGTGCCCAAGATAGCGGGTTCAAACCCGGCCGAAGTCGTCGGATTTTTTTAAGAGCGTTAAAATCCTTCGGTATTCCTTCCTTCGGACGGGAAGTAAAGCCGGTGGTCCCATGTCATAGATTTATGGCATGTAAAAGATCCTTCCACTAACTAAACTTGTGTGAAGCTAAATTTCTAGGTTAGATTTCGTTGGAACGCTCTGTCAAAGTTCCAACGTTCACCATTAGGCATCATTGACATCTGGTAGCCAAAGTTGTAACTACTTGAAATTGAACGGAACTTCTAGTTCACCCTATGGGTGTCCGCTTGAAGCAGCTACAGCCTCTGGCGAGCCAAACATGTCCCCGGACACTCCCGGCACTAAAAGGCATACGATTAATAAAATAAATACAATAATACCTGAATAACAGATAACACACTCTAATACAACAATCACAAATTATCCGGTTATTGGACAGATTCTACACACACCCAAAGTACACGAGCCTATATGACCACGTTGTCGCAGCCCCTAAATTGAGGAAGCAACCAACCACTATGAATTTTTCTCCAATATCCTTCATTGCACGTTCAATTGTTCCGTGTATAGATTGAACAGTATGGCTGATAAGTTGCTGCCTTGCCTTATCCCCCCCCCCCCCTCCCCCCCCCCCCCCCGAAAAAAAAGAGATGGCTAGAAGTAACGGCTACACAAATAATTTCTTGATAAGGTCCATACATGACGTCGATCCACAAGAATTGAACAGCGCTCTTACCAGTTCAGTGTGTAACTTCGCGTCGCGTCAGTGAGAGCGTCTAGGTGAGTAGAGACAGCTCTTGTCTATAGAAACGTTATCTGCATCCGCACGACTGTTATCCGTATCCGCCCACATCCGCACGACTTATCCGCATCCGCCCCTCACCCGCACGACTGAGATCCGCATCACCACGACTGTTATTCGCATCCGCCCCGCATCCGCACGACTGATATCCACATCCGCCCCGCATCACCACGACTTTTATTCGCATCCGCACATTTTTTAACCGAATCTTCTGGCATTCTTCTTCTTTTTCTTCCTCTTCTGCCTTATCCGATGCGGACGTTGGCTACCACCTTCTTAATTGGGTTTTCTGCCCTGAAGATTATCCTGTGGCAAAATAATGGAGGTGGTTTCCCGTTGCCTTCCTCAATGCCAATATGGCAAATTTTTAGCCGTCCTTGGTTGGTTGGTTCTTAAGTTTAGGGGCTGCGACAACGCGGTCATGTAGCCCCGTGTACTTTGGGTGTGTGTAGAATCTGTCTGATGACCGGTGTTAATTGTAATGACTGTATTAGTGTGTGTTATCTGATTTTAATTCAAGTAATGACTGCAGACTTTTGAATTTTTCAAATAGTTGCTACGTTTGCCGCCAAACGCCACCGTCAACGACTACTAGTTCAGAACTTAGCTACCAGACGCCACCGCAGTCGGCTCTTGGCAACGAACGTAGGAACTTAAGAGCGTTGTTTACATTCTTAACCTATACAATTTAGCTTCAGCACACAGGTGTAATTAGTGGAAGTCAGCCGTCCTTAACATGGGAAACAGACGCTGTTGTAACCGCCTCACTGAGGTACAGACGTTACGTTAAATATCTGCTCCCCGACAGAGAAACAGATACGTTTTTACTTAAATACCCGAGCACTGGGTGCCCCTTCCGCCAACAAAACTGTTCCGAAATCCATTTTCTCCACTGTAGTTGCCGTTGAGGACTATACTCATAACCCTGAGCTTGGGAGCTCCAAATTTATGACCCCTGGAGAGAGAGTGTCCCAGCATTTTAAAGCCCCCTGGAGTTGGGCTACTTGTTGGTCCACGGGTTCATTTGCGCGGTGTCTGCACCAGCCCACACTACAGTGGGCCCCCTATCCGCCACCTGGGGACGCGCCCTCTAGGCGTTAACAGGCTCCCCCGAGGGCTACTGGCATTACAATAATATTTATGTTCGACCCTGACTATTATGTGTCAGAAAACTGTATCATAATGATGGTCATTATAACACTGTTTCTCATTATGATACAGTTTCTCCAGCCAATCAGAGCTCGTTCATTGACCAATTAGGTAACGATACTTTCGCGCATGCGCTCAAAATCCAACATGTCGGACATAAACACAACATCGAACTATAATAAATTACCGACATGGAATACGCACCGTCCATATGTTCGCGTAAATAAACTGCCGAATATGAGACAAGAAATAGCACTGTACCTTAATATCACCAACGCTATTTTCTACACAGCGCATTGCCTTCAAACGACTCCGGTGACAATATTACTGAGGGACGGCAGATGTAAACATATGGCCTGCATAATATGGCATTGCAAGAACACAGAGCGCATGCGTCGGTCGGTCAGAGAATTGAAAGGCAGAGATATCATACCCAGCGCTCGCTCTCCGATCACAAAATTCAAGTGGCTGGCTCTCAACAGATATTTATGAATATTTATGTTAAAACATATAATAAAGTTATAATTATCGGCGAACATAAACAGTCGTATGCAACTCGCCTATAATGGTAATTAAGGCACTCGTACGGAAATTATAAAACTCGCATACGCTCGTTTTATAAACATACTCGTGTCTTAATTATTCCCATTATAGGCTTGTTGCATAATGTACTATTTTAGTTAGATAAAGCATGAAGTATTAAAGCAACACATTTAGACATTTGAGGAGAAAGTCGTTCCCCTAGGCCAGGGCCATCCAGTCATTGCGCTCGGGGAGCACTGGGCAGTCAGAATAGCGCTCCTTCCCCTACCACCACTACACTGTGGCAGCGAGGAGAGCACTGGGCAGTCGGAGTAGCGCTCCTTCCCCTACCACCACTACACTGTGGCAGCGAGGAGAGCACTGGGCAGTCAGAGTAGCGCTCCTTCCCCTACCACCACTACACTGTGGCAGCGAGGAGAGCACTGGGCAGTCAGAGTAGCGCTCCTTCCCCTACCACCACTACACTGTGGCAGCGAGGAGAGCACTGGGCAGTCAGAGTAGCGCTCCTTCCCCTATCACCACTACACTGTGGCAGCGAGGAGAGCACTGGGCAGTCGGAGTAGCGCTCCTTCCCCTACCACCACTACACTGTGGCAGCGAGGAGAGCACTGGGCAGTCAGACTAGCACTCCTTCCCCTACCACCACTACACTGTGGCAGCGAGGAGAGCACTGGGCAGTCGGAGTAGCGCTCCTTCCCCTACCACCACTACACTGTGGCAGCGAGGAGAGCACTGGGCAGTCGGAGTAGCGCTCCTTCCCCTACCACCACTACACTGTGGCAGCGAGGAGAGCACTGGGCAGTCGGAGTAGCGCTTCTTCCCCTATCACCACTACACTGTGGCAGCGAGGAGAGCACTGGGCAGTCGGAGTAGCGCTCCTTCCCCTATCACCACTACACTGTGGCAGCGAGGAGAGCACTGGGCAGTCGGAGTAGCGCTCCTTCCCCTACCACCACTACACTGTGGCAGCGAGGAGAGCACTGGGCAGTCGGAGTAGCGCTCCTTCCCCTACCACCACTACACTGTGGCAGCGAGGAGAGCACTGGGCAGTCGGAGTAGCGCTCCTTCCCCTATCACCACTACACTGTAGTAGCGAGGAGAGCACTGGGCAGTCAGAGTAGCGCTCCTTCCCCTACCACCACTACACTGTGGCAGCGAGGAGAGCACTGGGCAGTCGGAGTAGCGCTCCTTCCCCTACCACCACTACACTGTGGCAGCGAGGAGAGCACTGGGCAGTCGGAGTAGCGCTCCTTCCCCTACCACCACTACACTGTGGCAGCGAGGAGAGCACTGGGCAGTCGGAGTAGCGCTCCTTCCCCTACCACCACTACACTGTGGCAGCGAGGAGAGCACTGGGCAGTCAGAGTTGCGCTCCTTCCCCTACCTCCACTACACTGTGGCAACGAGGAGAGCACTGGGCAGTCAGAGTAGCGCTCCTTCCCCTACCACCACTACACTGTAGTAGCGAGGAGAGCACTGGGCAGTCAGAGTAGCGCTCCTTCCCCTACCACCACTACACTGTGGCAGCGAGGAGAGCACTGGGCAGTCGGAGTAGCGCTTCTTCCCCTATCACCACTACACTGTGGCAGCGAGGAGAGCACTGGGCAGTCAGAGTAGCGCTCCTTCCCCTACCACCACTACACTGTGGCAGCGAGGAGAGCACTGGGCAGTCAGAGTAGCGCTCCTTCCCCTACCACCACTACACTGTGGCAGCGAGGAGAGCACTGGGCAGTCAGAGTAGCGCTTCTTCCCCTATCACCACTACACTGTGGCAGCGAGGAGAGCACTGGGCAGTCGGAGTAGCGCTCCTTCCCCTACCACCACTACACTGTGGCAGCGAGGAGAGCACTGGGCAGTCGGAGTAGCGCTCCTTCCCCTATCACCACTACACTGTAGTAGCGAGGAGAGCACTGGGCAGTCAGAGTAGCGCTCCTTCCCCTACCACCACTACACTGTGGCAGCGAGGAGAGCACTGGGCAGTCGGAGTAGCGCTCCTTCCCCTACCACCACTACACTGTGGCAGCGAGGAGAGCACTGGGCAGTCGGAGTAGCGCTCCTTCCCCTACCACCACTACACTGTGGCAGCGAGGAGAGCACTGGGCAGTCGGAGTAGCGCTCCTTCCCCTACCACCACTACACTGTGGCAGCGAGGAGAGCACTGGGCAGTCGGAGTAGCGCTCCTTCCCCTACCACCACTACACTGTGGCAGCGAGGAGAGCACTGGGCAGTCGGAGTAGCGCTCCTTCCCCTACCACCACTACACTGTGGCAGCGAGGAGAGCACTGGGCAGTCGGAGTAGCGCTCCTTCCCCTACCACCACTACACTGTGGCAGCGAGGAGAGCACTGGGCAGTCAGAGTAGCGCTTCTTCCCCTATCACCACTACACTGTGGCAGCGAGGAGAGCACTGGGCAGTCAGAGTAGCGCTCCTTCCCCTACCACCACTACACTGTGGCAGCGAGGAGAGCACTGGGCAGTCGGAGTAGCGCTCCTTCCCCTATCACCACTACACTGTGGCAGCGAGGAGAGCACTGGGCAGTCGGAGTCGCGCTCCTTCCCCTATCACCACTACACGGTGGCAGCGAGGAGAGCACTGGGCAGTCAGAGTAGCGCTCCTTCCCCTACCACCACTACACTGTGGCAGCGAGGAGAGCACTGGGCAGTCGGAGTAGCGCTCCTTCCCCTATCACCACTACACTGTGGCAGCGAGGAGAGCACTGGGCAGTCGGAGTAGCGCTCCTTCCCCTATCACCACTACACTGTGGCAGCGAGGAGAGCACTGGGCAGTCAGAGTAGCGCTCCTTCCCCTACCACCACTACACTGTGGCAGCGAGGAGAGCAATGGGCAGTCAGAGTAGCGCTCCTTCCCCTACCACCACTACACTGTGGCAGCGAGGAGAGCAATGGGCAGTCAGACTAGCGCTCCTTCCCCTACCACCACTACACTGTGGCAGCGAGGAGAGCACTGGGCAGTCAGAGTAGCGCTCCTTCCCCTACCACCACTACACTGTGGCAGCGAGGAGAGCAATGGGCAGTCGGAGTAGCGCTCCTTCCCCTACCACCACTACACTGTGGCAGCGAGGAGAGCACTGGGCAGTCGGAGTAGCGCTCCTTCCCCTATCACCACTACACTGTGGCAGCGAGGAGAGCACTGGGCAGTCGGAGTAGCGCTCCTTCCCCTACCACCACTACACTGTGGCAGCGAGGAGAGCACTGGGCAGTCAGAGTAGCGCTCCTTCCCCTACCACCACTACACTGTGGCAGCGAGGAGAGCACTGGGCAGTCGGAGTAGCGCTCCTTCCCCTACCACCACTACACTGTGGCAGCGAGGAGAGCACTGGGCAGTCGGAGTAGCGCTCCTTCCCCTACCACCACTACACTGTGGCAGCGAGGAGAGCACTGGGCAGTCAGAGTAGCGCTCCTTCCCCTACCACCACTACACTGTGGCAGCGAGGAGAGCACTGGGCAGTCGGAGTAGCGCTCCTTCCCCTATCACCACTACACTGTGGCAGCGAGGAGAGCACTGGGCAGTCAGAGTAGCGCTCCTTCCCCTACCACCACTACACTGTGGCAGTGAGGAGAGCACTGGGCAGTCGGAGTAGCGCTCCTTCCCCTACCACCACTACACTGTGGCAGCGAGGAGAGCACTGGGCAGACAGAGTAGCGCTCCTTCCCCTACCACCACTACACTGTGGCAGCGAGGAGAGCACTGGGCAGTCGGAGTAGCGCTCCTTCCCCTATCACCACTACACTGTAGTAGCGAGGAGAGCACTGGGCAGTCGGAGTAGCGCTCCTTCCCCTATCACCACTACACTGTGGCAGCGAGGAGAGCACTGGGCAGTCGGAGTAGCACTCCTTCCCCTACCACCACTACACTGTGGCAGCGAGGAGAGCACTGGGCAGTCAGAGTAGCGCTCCTTCCCCTACCACCACTACACTGTGGCAGCGAGGAGAGCACTGGGCAGTCGGAGTAGCGCTCCTTCCCCTACCACCACTACACTGTGGCAGCGAGGAGAGCACTGGTCAGTCAGAGTAGCGCTCCTTCCCCTACCACCACTACACTGTGGCAGCGAGGAGAGCACTGGGCAGTCTGAGTAGCGCTCCTTCCCCTATCACCACTACTCTGTGGCAGCGAGGAGAGCACTGGGCAGTCGGAGTAGCGCTCCTTCCCCTACCACCACTACACTGTGGCAGCGAGGAGAGCACTGGGCAGTCAGAGTAGCGCTCCTTCCTCTACCACCACTACACTGTGGCAGCGAGGAGAGCACTGGGCAGTCGGAGTAGCGCTCCTTCCCCTACCACCACTACACTGTGGCTGCGAGGAGAGCACTGGGCAGTCGGAGTAGCGCTCCTTCCCCTACCACCACTACACTGTGGCAGCGAGGAGAGCACTGGGCAGTCGGAGTAGCGCTCCTTCCCCTACCACCACTACACTGTGGCAGCGAGGAGAGCACTGGGCAGTCTGAGTAGCGCTCCTTCCCCTACCACCACTACACTGTGGCAGCGAGGAGAGCACTGGGCAGTCAGAGTTGCGCTCCTTCCCCTACCACCACTACACTGTGGCAGCGAGGAGAGCACTGGGCAGTCGGAGTAGCGCTCCTTCCCCTACCACCACTACACTGTGGCAGCGAGGAGATCACTGGGCAGTCAGAGTAGCGCTCCTTCCCCTATCACCACTACACTGTGGCAGCGAGGAGAGCACTGGGCAGTCGGAGTAGCGCTCCTTCCCCTACCACCACTACACTGTGGCAGCGAGGGGAGCACTGGGCAGTCAGAGTAGCGCTCCTTCCCCTACCACCACTACACTGTGGCAGCGAGGAGAGCACTGGGCAGTCGGAGTAGCGCTCCTTCCCCTACCACCACTACACTGTGGCAGCGAGGAGAGCACTGGGCAGTCGGAGTAGCGCTCCTTCCCCTACCACCACTACACTGTGGCAGCGAGGAGAGCACTGGGCAGTCGGAGTAGCGCTCCTTCCCCTACCACCACTACACTGTGGCAGCGAGGAGAGCACTGGGCAGTCGGAGTAGCGCTCCTTCCCCTACCACCACTACACTGTGGCAGCGAGGAGAGCACTGGGCAGACAGAGTAGCGCTCCTTCCCCTATCACCACTACACTGTGGCAGCGAGGAGAGCACTGGGCAGTCAGAGTAGCGCTCCTTCCCCTACCACCACTACACTGTGGCAGCGAGGAGAACACTGGGCAGTCAGAGTAGCGCTCCTTCCCCTACCACCACTACACTGTGGCAGCGAGGAGAGCACTGGGCAGTCAGAGTAGCGCTCCTTCCCCTACCACCACTACACTGTGGCAGCGAGGAGAGCACTGGGCAGTCGGAGTAGCGCTCCTTCCCCTACCACCACTACACTGTGGCAGCGAGGAGAGCACTGGGCAGTCAGAGTAGCGCTCCTTCCCCTACCACCACTACACTGTGGCAGCGAGGAGAGCACTGGGCAGTCGGAGTAGCGCTCCTTCCCCTATCACCACTACACTGTGGCAGCGAGGAGAGCACTCCTTCCCCTACCACCACTACACTGTGGCAGCGAGGAGAGCACTGGGCAGTCGGAGTAGCGCTCCCTCCCCTACCACCACTACACTGTGGCAGCGAGGAGAGCACTGGGCAGTCAGAGTAGCGCTCCTTCCCCTACCACCACTACACTGTGGCAGTGAGGAGAGCACTGGGCAGTCAGAGTAGCGCTCCTTCCCCTACCACCACTACACTGTGGCAGCGAGGAGAGCACTGGGCAGACGGAGTAGCGCTCCTTCCCCTACCACCACTACACTGTGGCAGCGAGGAGAGTAATGGGCAGTCAGAGTAGCGCTCCTTCCCCTACCACCACTACACTGTGGCAGCGAGGAGAGCACTGGGCAGTCGGAGAAGCGCTCCTTCCCCTCCACCACTACACTGTGGCAGCGAGGAGAGCACTGGGCAGTCAGAGTAGCGCTCCTTCCCCTACCACCACTACACTGTGGCAGCGAGGAGAGCACTGGGCAGTCGGAGTAGCGCTCCTTCCCCTACCACCACTACACTGTGGCAGCGAGGAGAGCACTGGGCAGTCAGAGTAGCGCTCCTTCCCCTACCACCACTACACTGTGGCAGCGAGGAGAGCACTGGGCAGTCGGAGTAGCGCTCCTTCCCCTACCACCACTACACTGTGGCAGCGAGGAGAGCAAAAATCAACAACAAATTGTGTTCTTTTTAACATATTACATCTCTGTTGCGCACTAAACATTTGGCATGCCCCTTATAAAGATTAAATTTCCCATTCGGCCTTTAAGGCTGCTGCTTCACCACTCCTTTTATTTGTATGTGTATGACGTTCAGTCATGACCACTGCGAAACTGATTTACTTACACGCTGTCAACAAAGCGCATTGGACTAGACTAGCGACTGATGGATCGGCTGCACACTTCAGCGTGCTCAGCCTGCCAAGCTCCTCCCAGCACTTCTGAAACTACCTTCCAACAAAGCGCTCCGAGCACTGGCTTAGAGCGCGGCCTAGGCTATGTACTGTACTGTGTGTCATGTGCTAAATGAATTTTGTACAGCCAGAACAACCCTTTACAGTTCGAGTGTTAATTACGCTTAATGACATAATTTGAATGAGATTGGGTGAAATAATCTTACATTCGTCAAGGAAAGAACATAACGGAAAAATTATGATACCTATATCATAAACAACCGGGTCCTAGTAATGATATTCAACAAACTATTCGCAAAATTACTCCAATCATTATCCTCAGCTTATCTGTTATCCGCACAGTCATGCTAACCATATCCCCATGGCGAAAAATTTAGCGGGTTTGTAGCTTGCTGAGCTTCTATAACCAAGATCGCGGGTTCAAACCCGTCCGAAGTCGTCGAATTTTTAAGAGCGTTAAAATCCCTCAGTATGCCTTCCTTCGGAGGGGAAGTAAAGCCGGCGGGCCCATGTCATAGATTTATGGAATGTAAAAGAATCTTCCACTAACTACAATTGTGTGAAGCTAAAACTTGTAGGTTAGATTTGATTAACGCTCTATTAGTTCCAACGTTCGCCGCCAGGTGCAAGTTTCGGTGGCATTTAGTAGCCAAGTTGACAGCTAGGTGTCGTTGATGGTAGCATTTGGTAGCAAAAGTAGGAACTATTTGAAATTTATCGTCTGCAGTCCTTACCTGAATTACAGATAACGCACACTAATACAGCCACCACAATTAGCACCGGTTATCAGACAGATTCTACACACACCCAGAGTACAAAGGGCTACATGACCGCGTTGTCGCAACCCCTAAACTGAGGAACCAACCAACCAATCAACCAACCTACGTAATCAGCAATTGAGTAAGAACATAGGTAAAATCGATGTACCGTGGTGATTGCATCACTGTCAATTTGCAATAATAGTTATAAAAAAGCTGGGTCAAATGTATTAAAAAAATATACGACCTATTACAACATATCGCAAATATCAGAAAGAACAAGACTCTTAGAACATCTTGCGATACTGAAGGTCTTTGCAGATTTCCAGTATCAGAGAATGATAATAGAACTACATAATGCATACCTAACTAGAACGCAACCGCCAAAAGAACATAAAGAACATCACAATAACTGAAATAGGAACTCCAATTAACGAAGATTAAGATCCCAATCAGTACTACCCTGTTCCCTCAAAATACGTTGGTGGTTGTAGGCGGGGTTATATACAGGGTGGTTACAATTAAAATTGCCCTACTTGCTAGGGGTGCCCGGACAAACGAGTGATCATAGGACAATGAATCGGTGTGGAATCCCTTGGCAGGACATGCGGGAGAGACATAACGAATAAACCAGTGAAAGGAACACATTTTAATTTCCACATGAGCGGGTAACAGGTGTTAATGGCGCACCAGGTTACACACGATGCTCAATGTGACGACCATCTGCACTGGAACCGCACTAGCGAGTGCTCCACCACTGCCCGCAACATATAGGGTGGGATGTTGGTTACGTCCCTCGCGATGCTCACCTTCAAAACCCAACATGTGTCAGTGTCCCGTTGATACACCTTGTCCTTAAGGTAACCGCACAGCCAGATCTCACACGGGTTCAAATCTGGGGATCTTGGTGGCCACGCAGTGTGGAACGATCGGCCGATGATGCGACTCCAGGCTATCGTGGATGCGGATGGTCGTCACAAGGAACATCGTTTGTAACCTGGGCTGTCAACATGGTGCGCCATTAACACCTGTTACCCGCTCATGTGGAAATTAAAATGTGTTCCTTTCACTGGTTTATTCGTTACGTCTCTTCCGCATGCACTTTCAAAGGTTTCCACACAGTTGCATTGTCCTATGATCACTCGTTTGAATGTCCGGGGGGGGGGGGGGGGGGGGAGCTAGCGAGTAGCGCAAGTGTAATTATAACCACCCTGTACAACTCCTGCAATTTAAGGTACGACTGCCTTCAGAGATGGTAGGCCTATGCTCTAAAATACATTTCAATTAATCATTATTTTCTTTCCTCTTTATTAAATGTCTATATGTCTTTTGAATATAATGTGGTATTTCTGTTTGTCAACACAGCAGAGTACAGTAGATCAACGCCATGGTTGCGACTGTGAGAACATGTTGCTGTGGCTGCTCGCTAAAGACGGGGAGCGTCCTCATAGGAACGGTGGGAATTGTAAGTACAGCAAGCTTCACTAGGGTGCAGGATCTAGATCCACTCGATACCGATACCACCAAGGACACTTAAGGTCAAGTCTCTCCGCTAATGCCTGGATATTACCGGAAATCCTTATTCTTGTCAGCAGTGTCAATTCAAGGGAAGTCGTAAAGGTCCAAATCGGTTAATTTTGACATTTTCTCTTTTTTACACATTAATACTATACTTTATGATTCATTCTGATTAATTTGGAATATGTTTTATTATAATAGTCTAATATTTAGTATTTTCAATTTCTTTTTATTAAATTACTGTAATCCTAATTTTTCTTTAGAAAATCTTGCAGGGTTTTATAAACAGCATATTTCACAAACTATTTGTTCTAGAAGTTTGTTGTTAGGCTTATATTTCAAAGGAAATCATCTGTTGGCTATTCTATCGAGAATAGTGTCAGCGGTCGATGATCCCCCGACATCCCTGTCTAACGGGCACAATACACTTATATAGTTGCTACTACTACTGCAACTAAATACTTTCACCCAAACCTTTAGACATAGATTTAATAGCCTAAGTGTAAAAGATCTGATGAAGATCGCTTGACGAAACTGGCCATCCAAGTGTATTTATTAATTAATTTATTAATATCATATAATATGTTTTCCATGATTAGGAAATAAGCCATCACAATTTTGTAAAAAAATATTAATATATTAATTAGTTATATTGAATTCAGTTTTGAGTGTCACTGATAGTTGTAATATTTGTAGGGGGGAAAGTGAAACTGTGTGAAAATGCTTCAAAATGAAATGGCCTAACTTTAACATCAATATCTCCATAATTATTTTGCCGTATAATGTATATTGCACATCGATACTGTCGATCCTCGAAGAGTCAATTTGTTCTGGTAGATATAAAAAAAACTCCAAATATTTCATGAAAAACTTAGATGATGATGATAATTGTTCTTTTAAGGGGCCTAACATCCAGGTTATCGGCCCCTAATGGTCTGTGTGAAAGCGAAAATGTCAATGAAGTGGAAACCAGAACGAAAATTAAGTGAGCAGGAAAATACTTACAAAAAGAAACTCAGATTGAAACTACTCACAAAATGGAGCGCGGTAATACTTACAAAAGGGAATTTCGAACAAAAATACTCACAAAAGGAAGAGAGTGAAAAATACGCACAAAACGTAGGTTAAGTTCAAAATACGTACAAAATGCAACGTATAGTCGAAATACTTACAAAATGCAAGTGAAATCAAAATACAGTACTTAAAAAATGCAAATGAGATTGAAAATTCAGACAAAATGTAATGTAGATTCAAAATACCCACAAAAGAAATTGAGAATTAACCACTTGCATAAATCGGTTTAGGTTGAAAATACAAAATGCAATTGAAATTGCTTACAAAATGTATGGTAGATTCAAATTTTATCATTTGGATGGACAATACTTACAAAATGCAATTTAGATTGAAAATACTTACAAAATGTAATTTAGATTCAAAATACCCACAAAAATGCAATTGAGAATTAACTACTTGCCAAAAAGCGGTTTAGGTTGAAAATACAAAATGCAATTGAAATACAAAATGCTCACAAAAGGACCCCCCCCCCCTATATTGAAATACTTACTAAAAAGCAATTTAGATTGTCAAACCTTACAAAATGCAATCGAGATTGAAAAACACCTACAAAATGCAACGTAGCTCGAAGAGACTCACAAAGTGCAACGGAGATTGAACATACTAGAAGAAGAAATGGTAAACTAAAGGAGAGTAAGGCAATTAAAGGACAGGAGGAAAAGAAATGCCCTCAATCCTCGAAGAAGGCGGATTGAGGGACTTGGAAGGAAGGAGAGCCATGAAAGGCCGATAGGAAAGTGAAAGAGGAGAGGGTCCGCCCCAAAGGTAATGAACAAAAGGGGAAAAAGGACCCAGCTCAGGAATCCCTCTGGGTCGCCAACTCCCGAACTCACCATCCGTGAGCCCCTGAGGGTGTAGCATTATCCAGGTTGCACCAAAAGTGGTGGGGCTACATACACCCGGCCTCCTTGAGGGCCTTGAGCAGAAGGTAGGAGATAGCATGAAAAGAAAAAGAAGGCTGACCCCTCGCAGAAGGAGGGAATCAGAAAAGTTGAGACAAGGGCCAATTATGGCGGGAAATGAAGAGACTCCCTAGGCCTCGGATACCCTAATACCGTCGGGGTAGGAAGAGAACAAGAGTTGACCAAGTGAGGTCGACAGGAAAGAAGACGGAGAGGAGCCCGGCACAAGTAAGTGGAAGCAATGCCGGACTCAGCTGGGGCCCCTTGGTCGCCAATCCACGTCCCACTAGATGTGAGCCAAGTCAATGCCCTCTGTAACCCCGGAATGTGAACAATTCCTCATTGTAAAGGTGCCTGTACACTGGAGAGTGCTTTTCATAGAGCAAGTCTAGCTAGACCGCTCTAGCTAAACTGAGTGCGTGTACACTGTAGAGTAATTTGCCCTACCTAGAGCATTCGTAGAGTGGAGAGAGAGAAATCTACCTAGAGCGCTCTCTGAACCTGTCTACACTGTAGAGTAATTTGCCCTAGCTAGAGCATTCGTAGAGTGGAGATAGACAAATCTACCTAGAGCGCTCTCTGAACCTGTTTACACTGTCAAACGTAAATGCACCAGGTAGAACAGCGCTAAAACATTCTGAGAGCAGTGTGAGTCTAGGTTTTTAATGCATCAAAATACTCCCAAGTACTCTTCTTAATGCCACCTTCATTGCCAGTTTCTTTCTTGTTTAAGTTTCCGCAACTCAGCATTGAATTGGCAGCGGAGGTTGTGAAACTTTCTGGAAATTTCTTGCATAGTGCTTCCCATGGATTCTGCTATCACCCGAAACGACTGTGCCTTCAAATTCCTGTCTCTGTATTCTTTCCGAGAACAATTCCAAGTTTCTGGATGGGCTTCAATATTTTCAATTAATGTTACTGTTTTTTCGCGACTCCACACAATTTCAGCCATGGTCAAACACTATAATTAACAACAAACAAATAACCCCAACAATCCACCACTGACTCTACCTAGAACACTTTCCAATATTCTACCGAACGAATAGAGCTAGACTGGTCTAGATAGAGCACCCAAATGCTGTTTACACCGTAGAATCAGCCGGCCCTAACTAGAGCTTAGAGCGGTCTCCGCTAGGGTTCTCTACCACCTGTGTACACTGGAGAGGAGCTTAAAGTGCCCTAGCTAGAGCTTAGAGCGGTCTCCGCTAGGGTTCTCTACCACCTGTATACACTGGAGACACAGATTACCTACTGACTGGAGAGGAGCTTAAAGTGCCCTAGCTAGAGCTTAGAGCTACTCTACGCTCTAGCTAGGGCAAAAACTCTCCAGTGTACAGGCACCTTATTCGACAAATATCGTCGTCGTCGTCAGCTGATACTCGTGGCCGAATATTAATTTCTCCCCTGCAATTTTTCTTTAATATCCATTCAGGCATGGAGATGTCTTTGGTGGCTGATCAAGCCAATCCGGACATGAAACAAACTACCACATCGGTTGCACCTTTTAGAGGTTGGTGGTTGAGCTTGCGTAATTTATGCCTCTACAATTTTTAGCATATTTTCATTTATGGAAAAAAAAAAAAGCAAACAGGCTTTTGAGATCACATTTCGTCCGCGTGTGTGCGTATTATGTGTTTCCCTAATAAAATCTTAACGGCCAAAGTGATTTCAATAAAACTCAGTAAGTACATATTACTACCACTTCTTCCGACCTTTTGGAGCGGATTTACGAGTTAACTGTCCACTGATTCTCTGTGTTTTGATGGCTGAATATCATCGCTGTTACATATATGTTTTTAGTTTTGCTCAACAATTTCCTGTGACCTACTTATATGGTGCACCATATTAAGTTAAATAGCTATTTATTTTTTGAGTGCTACGCTATTTTATAACTTTCTTCGGATATTTGTCTTGGCTGATGAAGGAGATAAAAGCAATTAATCCCCGAAACATGTACCAGGAGCAAGTGTAATTATAATTTATTTTCGTTTATGTATTGACTAAGGCGGATATACAATTTGTTGTTAAAACTATTCAGTACGTCAATACGGAACCATCATGGAAACTAGTTTAAATAATAGGACCTTGACTGAGTCTTTCAAATTTAAATATGTTTCACCAATCCAACATGGTGGCCGTGCGAATTATTTCACTGGCGTTTTGTATCTCAGCAACAGTTACGGACATCACCCTGATATTGTGTACGGTGATAAAGGGTACTAATAAGTTCACATATGCAACTTTCAACAACCTGTTAAATACAAAACCAACATGGCGGCCAACCTAAGTTGAAACATTTAAATAGACTTTCTTTGCGATTTAACCATCCGAGCACAGTGAAACTTGTTACGCTATATGTTTATACAAATTCTAATCCACTGGCATCCAAATTAGTTCATTTTTCATATCGTCAAGATGGCGGCGGTGCAAAATTTTAAAATGAAGTTTTTATTTCTTGCGTCCTAATTATGCGATCGAAGTGAGCGTAAGAATAATACGCCTACGCAATAATCTTCACTTAATGGTACATAACTCTATGGCGTACATACATATAATCCAACATGGCGGCAGCGCGGAAGATTTCTCCGACATTCTATAACTTTTAAACTATTACTGATATCACCCTGAAATTTCGTATGGAGGTAGAGATAGCTATAGAGTTCATCTATGTGACATTGAAGAACCTGATATCTACAATACCAACATGGCGGCCAAGCAAAGTTAATATATTAAAATGGCATTTTCTCACAATTTAATCATCCCAGCGCAGTGAAATTTGGTACTGCGCCCGAATTCACCAATCAGTACCTATATCCGCTGCACTGTAAAGGATTGCAGACACGAAATTACCCAGCTCAAAAATTTACCATTGTCTGCTAAGTAAAAATTGGGAATTCCAGGAACACATAGGGTAGATATATTGTAAAGAAAATAGTACTACCAGCCTAGGTACAAATTTCTACTATCATTTACATTTGAGCAAATCGAGAAACTCCAATCTCGAGGGGTGATAAGGTTAATCTATAGTGAGCGCCTGTATCCATACCTAGCAGTACTATTTTCGGCGATGACGACAATGAAAACGATGTCAGCAAAGATAAAAATTGACTGATTCGCTAAGGAGCGCCAGCCGTTTATTGTGCTAAGAAAAGTACAAATACTAACTGACTGCCTGTCTGTGAATAGAGTCTCCCTGACACTGCAATAAAATAATCTCAACAATAAACTAAACGTGACACTGATATAATAAGAAAATTTATGAAACGGCGTGATTTTTAAACATCACCCTATTTTATACAATCCGTTTCATCTCTGAACCGTAGTTCCACATCTAAGTATAAAAATTATTCAACATTAACTATATTCATATTTACACTAATTCATGGTTCGCACAAATATACACTTAATTGTGTTGAAAAGATTAAATTGTCTATATTACAAATGAGTCTTTACCACTCAACTTCCGTAACAAACACCGCAACTCTATCGGTTGAAAGTATAAATACTTGTCTAAATCAATAGAACATAAGTGACAAACATTTAAGCTAAGCACTGTTCTTACTTTGTCTTTTCCCATTTGATCATTAAATCTTGAAAATTCCTGAAATTCTTTACTCTGTTAACAATTCTCTGATAAACGTGAATACTAGAAGTGCATGGCATTTTACCTTCATTCCACACTCCTCTTCCAAAATTATACAACAATCACATTATTTCTTAAACACCCTGTAGGCCTACAGAACTTTCTTTAAATACACTCAAACAACGTCACAATCGCTGTGATCAATACTAGAAAAACCTGAGACTCCTCAGTCTCCTCTCGTGAAAATACGTAACTCATTTACGTCTACAATTCCTTTCTTGCACGGTATTTCAAATCTTAACTCCCATTTCAATGCATTTTCTTACTTCACGCAAAGAAAATTAGTAAATTTATTAGATATCCACGTCCATTGTGAATATTGTTCAAGAAACAAACTTTAACAAACTCCTCTATCCTTATACAACTTCTCCTCGTGCTTATAACTTCACTTCTGCAATAACCTTCTGTACAGTTACTTTTAGATCAACCTGTGATTTAACTTTCTTAACTCTTTTCCACGTGTTTAAATTCAATTTCACATTATTGCAACCTTTAAAGAATTATCAGTAAGAATTCATATTTAATAAAAGAAATAAGTGTATCTTCCTTTCGTGAAAATATTTATTTAACAAATGTATCTAGGCTTTTTAATGCTCTAAATTTTATTGGACATATTTATATAAAGGTTCTTGAAATACTTTCGTTACTAGAAAATATGGTTTATCACGTTACAGCATAGATCTACATATCTATCTGTCTCATTACTGTGAATTTAGTATTTAATGGTTTAATCATCTATCAAGCATTTGACTATCTTTATCAGATTTCGTGTCGTGTAACAATTCAATTTTGTTCACAATTGGTTGAAAATAAATTTCTGACACTCGAATCAACATCATGAGTTGTCGAAATATTTGACACTTAGTGACATAATTTTTTAAATATGCGGTACTTAAATTTGGTTCAATATGCCTTCTATAGTTCGTTCAATATTCTTTCTTTAAATTGTTTACTATACTCTTTCTTTAATTTGTTCACAATTATACATTCCATCGCTGCGCATAAGACAGGTTTATTTAGTTCTATTTTAATGGCGACCTCGCCGTGAAACAGACTGTCTCGTCCGCACTCCCCTGCTCGTTCACTGCATGTCGTCTGGCTCTTCTTTCGATACTCCATCTCTGCGTTGACATCTCTTCTCAAGGTTGAAATTCGTTCGTTTCATAAAAGTCTCTGCGAGTATACCAGATGTATAAGAACTCTTGTTGAAAAGTAGAGGTTCGTTCTGTGATTTTGCGCATCGCGTGGATGTTCTGCTGCTCCTTCCATATTGTGAATTCTGGAATTCAGCTCTTCATTTTTGTAGCTTCCACTTCCCTATCATGTGCAGCTTAGCACATGGTCATTCTCGTTTCACTGATGACACTTTTATGACTTCCCCGTTGCCAATTTATGAACTGCATTTTATATATTATGTTCAAGTAAGAGTTCAATCGTAGTAATAATAAAGCTCTTCTTGTAGAAATGAAATGTTTTCATGCGATGTATAACAGCTTCGTTTGAAACACTGTAATATCAAGCTATATGCTGTGCTGTTCTGCTTGAGAATGTTTCTTGCTTTGCAAGTTACAGTTCACTGTACTTCACTCGTCTTTCCCAACTTTCATAAAGCGTGGCACTATACTGTATAAATAATAGCTTCTCCTCTCGGTCTTAACTCGTCGAAATCTCAAATTGGAAAGAACTCCACTCTCTGGCTCTCTGCGTTCGCCAAGTTCCTCACTCTGCCTCCCCTCTTCCGGTGTGACGTAACTCCAATCACCCGTGGCCGACGAGAAAGACAGGCCATGGCGCGGATCTGTGACGTCAGAGGAGTGGTGTCGCTCGCTCGCCTCGCCGCATTGATTGCACCAAGGTATTCTCATCTATAGAAGCCTACCAATAGCCGAGTAATTTGTTATTGTGAATTTAAGGATACTCAAAAAAAAAGTTAAAAGCTGTGGAAGAAATCCACCCCTATCACTAGCTCAAAACCTTAGAGCAGTAGAATATTAAGCAGTGTAATACAAACGTTGAATGGATGTTCCAGTTTATGCAGATATACAAAACTGTACATATTATCCTCTTATCTTCGTTCATCAATAAGTTGTTTCCATATATACCAGTTTACATGTGAGTTTAACTTTAAAAGCAGCTGGAATTTTAAAAAAAGAAGAAACAACCAAGCATTGCATTAGGAGAAAGTATTCAGTGCTTCATTTATTGCAAGGGAAGGGTCATTCATGCCCCAAAATAATAAAAACGAATATAAGAAATTTGAGCCTACACTCGTGGTTTTTAGCATTTTGCTTTTTTGAGAAGGCCTACCATAAGACAATCTTTTTCAACAACAAAAATTTAATGCATAGGACTACTTCAGATACATATATGAATTGCTGAGATTATACTTACCTCCTTTAGCAGAGAGCCTTTTATCTGACACCAATCCCCTACAGTGGCAGGTTTACTTCTTGTGGCAACTACCTTCATGTTGGACATGTTTAACGGTTCTCTCCCGTTCCCAGTTAGGCTTAGGTCAAATTTATGGTTTTATGGGCTCAAGATTTTTATAACGAAGTATATTACTACAAATGAAGGACCTTGGAAACTTATTCATTGTGAGTTAATCCAGTGGATTGAAATGTCGTGGATATCAGCCCCATGCACTTATGTGTGTACTGTACTTGTAATAGAAAAGGATATGGTAGTGGTTTTCAGTTAGCTTTTATTTACAGTTGAGTTGGGAAGACACTTCCAGGATGCAAGGAGTGGGATTCAAATCATTCTATCAAGAGCCTTTGTGCGAAGCTTTGAAGACTAAATCCTATATCAGGTTTCAAATACTCCTTCGCAAAACAGGTCATCTGGACAAGAAGCCACTTTACTTACCCCTACTCCATGTAGGTGGAACTGTTCCATTTATTAAAATTAAAGAAAGACCATACTTGCCATTGTAATTTGGATCTATGCTGGCTACACGGACATGGTATCTCCCTCCCAATAAGATGTCCAAGATCTCCACCAAATGTCAAACGAGACCCTTCAAATTATTCAAATGAAAGCATTCCTCAACTTTTAATTATTTTTTCTATTTTTTGTTTCACCCTGGTGGTCTAGGGATGAAGAATTTTATAACATACCCAGTCCCCCCCTTCCCCTTCCTCCCAGAAAATATCGCATAATCCTCACCACATCCATTCCCCCTGAAAAAGAACATGGGCATCCTGTTAACATAAGCAGTTAACAGTACTACACACTGGGTAAATCGGTTTGAAATGGGTAAATCTAGAGCTTTAACAGAGAATTATGGATGTGGTGATTGGTAGGGCCCTGGAGTACAAAACTATGCCCGTATCTTCAAGAACACTAGCAAATTGCAAGTAATCTTCCTCCAATGACACAGTAATGTTTACACTAAATTATAATAAGCACACACAAAATGTATTACAGACATTATTTTATTTAGGATATTGGTTATAAATATAAGCATCTCAAGCACATTAACACATTGTCTGGAAGAATCTTAGAATGTAGAAAATGAAGTTTGCAGGTTTCACCAAGTAGGCTATAAAGGTGATATCTTGCTGATCTTGGATATATTACTGACGATTATTAGGATCTAATATCCTCCAGCTATTAATATTCTCAAAAAATCCTGCACTGCACATAGGGCCTACAGCCATTATACCCTGCTGATGATTCATGATCTCTTCAGGATTTTAAATTTTTCTGACACCATTTCTCAATCTCACTGGAGCTTAGTGGGTTACAAATTCATCGTTACAAAGATGCATGAACACAATTTGAGGACTGGACATGTCTAACTTGATTCCAGCTGCCTTGCTACTGTTTCCTTATGCAGTACAAAATCACTATCAATTATATTGGTATCTTGCAGCCTTGGCAACGATAGAGTCTTGTATTAACTCTTGTACTATTTTCATCTCTAATTTATCTCAACAAAACAAGCCTGCCAACTTGTGTCAATAGCTTTAATGTGGACATGGAATGGAATTCACACTTACAAAATTCCCCTAGACACAAAATTGCATCTTCCATGACAACGTGGACAACACTTAGGGTTTAAACGCTGCATACATGTTAAATTCTATGTGTTATACTCTGATTTACAAAATATGAACGGTGCAAGCTGCCATCCGCTTGAATAGTGAGGTGAGGAGTGGAGACAAGAGGGGTAACTGTGTCCATAGCAACAGCGAGCAGTGTTGCAATGAATGCTGACACAACAGTGAGCACATGGTTTGACGCAGTGTTCTACTGTGAACTAACTCGTCACTGCCATTAGTAATATCCCGTGTATATATTGAAGTGCATTTGCTTATTCTTTCATAGGCTACAGTAAACGTTATCCTTCTGTTTTTGTTGGAAGCGTGTGTATATACAGATTTTGAGTTTATTTCTTTTATTTGCATCATCGTGTCTATTTTCGTTGTGTAAAAATGGCATCGGTACATGCTCGCGGAAGGCCCAGGATCCATTCTCTGCGACAGAACAACTTCAGGCCGTGGTGTGACTCTCCATAGCCAAGTAAAGGAGATGGTATGTGCGGTGAGGAATTTTATGGAGGAAGAAGAGGAAAGTATGCACTTACGGGAGAAACCTCTGATTCCATTTGTTCAGGTGAGGAAAAGAATTTCCAAGACTCTTGGTGTGAGTGAAATCACTGCATACTGAGTGACGGAAGGGAAGTTCCTGTCTGATGATGCTGGCCCGTCTAAACTATCAACTCCAGGGAAGAAGAGGCATAGAGAAGGGGTGGTCACTAATTTAGATGGCTTTCAACAAGATGCTGTTAGACGGCATATTTATAGATATTATTTTAGGGAAGAAATTCCAACATGTCGCAAACTTCTTGTTTTTGCTAAGAGAGGCACAATTATTTCAAGGAAGCCTTTCTTCACTGAAAGTGTTGCACGATCTGGGATTTAAATATAAGAAAATTAATGGGGGGAAGGTGATCATGGAGAGGCCAGATATTGTGGCTTTGAGGTGTCAGTTCCTACATGAAATGGGGAGACCCTACTGAGTTGTAGGCCAAAAATTACAAACAAAAAACCAAAATCTGGTTTCATGCCCTAGAAGTTACCTTATCACTTGGGGCACTTAAATATACATTTGTTTTTTATGTACGGCCATTTTTAAATCCTTACGGGGGCTTTTAAAGAACACGTGCTTAGGTCTTGATATGGGCAACGCCTACTTCCTAGAACCAAAAACCCCCTCAATTTTGTTGTAATTTCATACTCTTGGCCAAGATTATCATGCCAATCATCTGAATACAAGCTTATGGTGCCATCTGTTGGTCAATTTATCAGTTATGAGTAACCTAGGCAATGTTTGTCAAGTGTGAAACTTTTCTTACCGTACATGTTATTTTCTTATCCCATATAATTTTTAGCTGTATGGCATTCACTAAAAGAATATCATTACTATACACATGCACATATTTAACATCGAACAGAAGTATTTTGGTTTGTAGTAAAGTATAGGCCATTTTGGATACATAGTGGAACCATGCGTCTTTGTTTATTTTGATGGTCAGTGGCTTTAGTGAAGTTTATTCGCAAGAATTATATTTTTATTGGTTTACTGTGAGTGGTGGAACTTGTGTAAGTTAATGGTATTTTAGAGATTTGTGTGCAGTTTATTAGATGTATTCTGTATCTAGTCGATGGCGTAAACCGAAAGTCTGTGAAACAAAGAAATGGAATAGTGCTATTTTGAATGTTGACAAACAGTGGGGTGATATTACATGTGAAGTTAAGTAATGCAAGTTCAACAGCTGCAACTACTTCTTCTGCCAGTGTCAGAAAACTGGAATAGGCCTATTTTAGTGAGGAGAATACTGTTAGACCTAGTGTTAATGACAAGCACATTCTCATTCATATATGGGTGCCCTCCAAAATTTGTTTACAGAACTGTGTGGTGAATGTGGCAGTAAATCTTCGTGTCAACGTCAGGGAGAAAGATGGGTTTAGTAATAAGTTACCTCTGAAGTGTGGGAAAAGTGATTTGTCAACTCAGGGAAGTCTTGATGCAGGAAATTCCACTAAAATACTGTTTTTCTTAATAAAGTTAGGTTTTTCTCAATACTATATTTTTCAGCATTTTAAATGTTCCAGTTGCCTGCCTTTTGATCCCATTACCTTCAAACTTGTTTTGCACATACAACTTTGTGGTCTTAATAATGTGTGGAATCCATTTTGAAAAATATTAATAACTTTCAGAAATATTTAGGTTCAAATTTGAAAAAAATGACATTTTAACAGAACAACAGGTCATTCTAAGATAAAAACATTTTAATAATAAACCATTTGCACTGATTTTAAAAGTAATACCAATTTTTATTTGTAGACCATTGATGATCATTCCATAGAAGTTTTAGATTGATAACTTTAAATTTGATGTACCTGGGACATTTTCAAAATTTGCATATTTATTACATAAAATGTTATAATTTCTAAATGACTGAACCAAATAGCTCCAAAGTTTAGAATTCCCTTAATTATGCTCACTTTAAAGAACCTTCAAAATTTGGTGAAAATTGGGTGAAAATAGGCTACTGGAAAATTCAAAACTTAAGTTAATAGGGCAAAAATGTTATCGATATTGTGTGGTTAGGTGAAATGAGGGTCAATGCTGGTCACACAGTATCTAAGGGTTGGAGTGACAACTCAGTTCAGGGGACAAGGAAGGGCCGTCAGGCAGAGGGGGTCGATTTATTATTCTATATGCCGGGCTATCACACGGATTTGTTAATAATACACTTTTGCTCTTTAGGTCGAAAAGAACTCGTGATTACCATGAAGACATGGACTAAAATGGTTCCAGGAACAATTGTTACCCAACATCCCTGAACACAGTGTTATTGTAATGGACAATGCTTCGTACCACATAGGTCAGATAGAATAAGCTCCAACAACTTTAAGTACGAAGTCACGAATGTTGGAATGGCTGGACCACCATCGTGTAACCTACCATGCGACAGCTCTCGGACAAATGGAATCCTTCTCGGTAGTGCTGAATGAACATAGAACGAGCGATAACATTCTATATAATACATGAATTCGCCAAAATACCTTATAAAAGGATGAGAAATAAATCAGGAAGCAATGTTTTAATAGATGTTTCCTCCTCCGCCGTCTGTGACACACCCAGCCATTCCAAATATAGCGAAAATTACAGCAGTGAGCGCCATTGTTCAAATCAATCTTCAAAAAAGTACCATAACAGTACTGCCAACCTCGCCCTTACGGTACTATGTGAAACAAAAAAGTGCCCAATTTACTCTCTAGTGGGCATCATTCGTTCGCTGCACTCAGTTCACGACTCTAATTATGCTAGTGTGTGCAATATTTCGCATCTCTGTACGGCTGAAATGAGTGTTTTTTGTTATCTGCTCTGTAATAACTATGCAGTATATCGCTCTCCTGTAATAAGTATGTGTATTTTTTCCCGCACAACTGTGGTTTTGACAAAGGTTACAGCCTAACGCGCCCAGATCAATGGTTTTGTGTCAACCATGCCCCGCTAGTAGCGCGCGGCCAAGGCTGCACCTACACCCGACCATTCTTACCTACACTTTGTCCAATCCAATGGTTTTTGACAATGGTTACAGCCTAACGCGCCCAGATCAATGAATTTTGGCAATGGTTACTGCCTAACGTGTCCCGATGATTCTTTTTTTTATCAACAGTGATTTTGCATCCCACTTCTTTCTATCAACAGTGATTTTGTATCTCACATGTGTGCCTCGGTGCGTGCTGCTAGAGTGAGCCTTGATGACGGTTAAACGAGATCAAGTGCTATCGAAGCATGGCAGCTGTTTTTAAAATAGCAAAAAACAAAAACACATATTTACGTACTTTAGCACATATATGAGGTTCAGTAGTAAGTTTTAATTAGGGTTCCTAATTTCAATACGTAATATCGCCCAAAAAATGAAACAAGGACACAAGGTATGTAAAAGTACATTCATGTCTGCTACAAGTGTATAAGCCGCGTTCCACTTTCATTCAGAATTAATATCCTTCTCAACCTTATACAGCAGCGCAAGCCTAAACCCATGTAGGCTACCACGTGGATGAACTGGCGAGAAAGCATGGCCATGAGATCATCACGCTGCCCCATATCATTGCCACTTCAATCCTATAGAAATGATATGGGGTCAAGTGAAGGGTTATCTAGCACGGCATAATAAGAATTTCACACTCCGTGAGGTTGAGAAGCTTACCGTTTAGGCTATTAGGGAAGTGACTTCATAAAACTGGAAGCGTTTTGTGTTAATAGTGCAACGAGAACTGGATGAGGCTACGAAACGTGAATGTATACTCGATGATAGGGTAGATTGGTTCATAGTTTCCCTGGAAAGCAATTCCAGATCCAATTCAGACACAAGTGACGAAGAGGGGGCGATGAAAGGAATAGACCCATAATTAAGTTAGTAGCAGCTAGAGCGATTAGGCAACTAAAAATTCCCCTAAACTCGCGTGCATCGCAATGTTTAATTGACCCTTCACACGAATACGGCTGACACACCACAGATCCCAGTATTTGTGTCTTCCTGGAAACTTCTTGGAATGTTATGAGTCATGATCTGCCTCAGTGGCAACGCAGCATTTCCTCACGTGTTAGCTTTGACAACTGCCAGTGCTCATTATTGGTACCGGCAATACAGAGTATTCTTTGCGTACAAACACAAACCTAACCCCAGACCTCCTTGCTTGTACTAGGCCTACTAACAATAATTTTGGTCCAGATAGTCGCCTAACCAAGTAGCGACCAATGGCTTTGTCTCGCCATGACTTTAGAAGAGTACAGTTCAACTTTTCCATTAAAATGAACTACGGTAAAAGTAATTTATGAACATTCATGATCTTTCAAGAAATTATTCTTCTTTAGACTGAGATAGGCTACTCAATACTCCCAATAATGTCAAAAGTACTCAAATCAAACTTACCAAGCAACTTTTGAAGATTTGATGGATGAGGCAGATAAATATGACCACTCCGATGTAACTTTTTGTACACTGATGACAATTGAACATATTATATGGAAGCTGCCAAGAGTAACGTGTCTCCACTGTACCTACGATTGTTTACCTAACATCTAAAAAATTAATTTGCTCTATTAAAAATTATAAGGGTGTGCAATCATCACTCGAAAAACTTCTCTGTAGGGTGTTCACAGGAGCATTCACTACTGACAACTTTCTTCCATTTTCATCGCACTCAGAATTTTCAATGAACTGAAGTAGGCTAGTTCATCAAATGAATTTTTATCAGTAATGCAAAGAAAGTTTTGTGGAACTTAATGTTTGGGAATCTGCAACCCATTGACTCAATGCTGAGGTTATTTAGAATACACACAGAACCTGTAATTATGGGCACTGCATCACTCAAATTCTTCAAGTACTTCACCAACTTGTCTTCTGTCTTGATATGTGTCCATTCCTGCTTAAATTTATTCCTGTTGGAGGAGAAGTGTTCAGATATATCCGATAGACTGTGCACAGAATTCTCTTCTTCGTAGTGTCTGAAGTCTTCCAAGCTCGCTTCTATGGCTTTATCCGAGATTTTCTACCTCTGCATCACACAGTCTTCTAGAAGAAGGCCCAGGAATGGATAGCTATTCTGGCAAATTCGAAAATATTGAAGATACTGCATCAGGATTCAACTTCGGGTAACTCCTAGCAAATGTCTTTATTTCCCCATCAACTTGCTCTGTCCTGAAAACAGAGCTATCAGGAAAATGTTTTATACAAATTATAGGCTTGCTCACTTTAGAGAAGTCAGTGGGAATTTTTCTAGGCCATATATTTCTTAATTTTTCGTCCTTTGGGAGAGAAAATGTAGAAACATTTTCATGCTGGGATCTGTAATTGTTCTTACAGCCAGCCACATTACAGCATCTCGGCATTTTGATTTCCTGTAAAGAGACACATTCATTAAATATCTAACTTTAACTCAGATAATTAACTTAGCATGCATTCTAATAGTCCTTAACATCCACAATATTAGGCTAACGTAAGTTCGTACATAACCTGCACCACACTTGCGTTTGATTAACCTGTGTCATTAATGAGAAATAAAGTGTTAACACTTACCCTGTAGGCTACGTGATTATTGCAGCTACATGATGCACCACAACACAAGTTGGATGTAAAGTTGGACATGACACTTTATAAAACACTAACTATTCTCACACTGCTATTCACAAACAAGTCTTCTCAACCGGAGTCACTACTTCGCCTACGTCACAGACAAGATGGCTGCTCGCACTGGGGCCAGTATCTTTCGTGGGCCACGAATCACCTCTCCTCACTCAGTCTGTACTTCGACCTTTGTCCCTTCTCCTCCTTCATGACGTAACTCTCGCTCCTCGTGGCGTGATGTGCTCTTACATTGTAGGCCTCCCTACATTCAGATAATAAATATATATCCATATTTAATTATTCCTTCTTGCCTTCCATAATTGTTTAAGATGCATAGCATTTCACTAATTTCCACACAGATTTTCCCATATCTCACGAATATTAAGGAATAAAAGATTTTAATTCATTCTTTTATTTTTCCTGGGTCCCGGTTCATATCCAGATTGGTTCTTTGGTAATGGCCTTAAATAAATTCTGGCGCAGTACGGTACATAATGCATGATTTAAGCTACTGGCATCTAACGTAATTCAATTGCTTTAATGACCTCAAGATGGGGGCTGTGCAAAATTTTTAATTTATTTTGATTTTTATTAGCCTACTTTTCACATTTTGCAAAAATGAGGAAAAAGTAGACTTATGCGATCGGGCAAATGTCTGTCTGTCTATCCGTCTGTCTGTCTGTCTGTCTGTCCTCCTGTCTGTCTGTCTGTCTGTGTGTGTGTGTGTGTGCGTGTCCCCCCCCCCTATCAACTCCTAAACGGCTGAAGCAATCGACACAAAATTTGGTAGGAGTAAAGATATATACCTGAATATCTCACGGCCATATTTGAAAATGATGTCAGTGCTACCAACTGCTGAAAAATCCCAATTGAAATTTGAGCTCCATGTTGGATATCATGGAAGGTATGAATGAGAGCTATTTCAAAATTGGCACACGTATAGATAATAATATTGCAGTTTAATTTCCAGGAGGCCATACATGGCAGTGTTGCCAAAATGATTATAAGCCTGCTGATGGGCCCAATTTTCAAATGCATATAACTTCTACACTATCAATTGGAATTCAACCCAATTTCGTATGTGCTATGTGTACAAAAACAGATATGACTGAGCGTATTCTTAAGAGCCACCAGGGCTGCCAACTGTTGACAAATGCTTTCAATTTTTTTAAATCCAAATACCCTTATATCAGAAAGTATGCAAGCCGACAGCCTTAAACTATGCACACGTACAGTACCTGACATTCGATATTAATTTGGAGTAACTTATATACGTCAGTGCTACCAACATGATTCTAAGCCTGCTGAGAAGTCCAACTTAAAATACATGTAACTTCGATACTATCATTTGGATTTCAACCAAATTTCGTGTGTGCTATGTGTACCATGACAGATATGACTATGCCGATTCTTAAGAGTAACCAGGGCTGCCAACTGTTAATAAATGCTGTCTCTATTTTTGTTACCCTAATATCAATAAATCAGAAAGTATGCAAGCCAATAGCTCTAAACTTTGCACACGTATAGTACCTGGCATTCTAGATTAATTTGGAGTAACTAATGTAGGCCTACGCCAGTGCTGCCAACATGATTATAAGCCTGCTGATAAGTCCAATTTTAAAATGCATGTAACTTCTATACTAACTAATGGATTTCAGTCAAAATTGACACAACAATAGATCATATTATTTCAGATTATTTCTGACCAATACATGTATGCCATTGTTGCCCACATGATTTTACGCGCGCTGTTAGATCCAATATTTAACTGCATGTAACGTCCATGCTATCCATTGGACTTCAACCAAATTTTGTATTCTGTACCTTAAGAGATGGAACTAAGTATATATTCAGTCACCAGGGCTGCCAACTGTAGTTCTCTAATTAGTTTCGAACTAATTAGAAATTTCGATATTACCAACTTAATTTCGTAATTTTTCTAGATAGATCCATATAGATTAATCATTGGCATGAATCATAAATTTTAAGAAAAGTAGGCTCTTTAGTTCGTCACGGAACTTCTTGTTTTTTTTTGTGTCCTAATCAAGTGATCCCAGTGAAATAGTTTTAATAGGAAGGCGAGTTTTATTGGTAAAGACCAGAGGGATATATGAAAATAGCAGGGGCGTATATACAATTATTTTTCGGGAGAGGAGGGGGGGGGGGGTGACTATCCTGGTAAATTGTGAGTATTTTCAGGGGATTGTCACCGCAAAATACCCAGAAATATCAACCAATATCTTAGAGCATATAACTTTGTGTAATTATTTTAGATAAGAGTTAATTGTAAAATTCTACGTTTGTATAGGGTATAATTAGTGGCAATACAAAAAAAAGTTGTAAAATACAACACAACACACAAATACAATTTTATACTTAATGAATTGTCTATGGAGTATGAATGGCAACTAAATATTTGCCAATTTATTAAGCAGAAAGGTGAACAGGTTTTTTTAATATTTTATTTTTAATTTTTACAAATTGATAATTTATTTCTCAGAAGTACCGTGCTGTGCAATTCTCAGTTTTGCCTCACAAGGCTGAGTGTACCCCGTTCCAGCCCTCAGACCAGAATTAAAATTTCTTGGCAGAGCCAGGAATCGAATTCAGACCTCCGGGGCGGCAGCCAAGAATGCTAGCCGCTACACCACGAGGTAGTCTAATTTCAATCTTAATAATGTTTATAACTTAGCCAATAAGTTAAGATTAGGGTACAGCCAAATTTACAATTAGTTTATGCTTTTACCAAAGCAACATATTCTTAATTTTTATTGGATCTTTTTCGGGGGGTGCTGGAGCCCCTACAGCTCCCCCCGCCCCCCACTTTATATACGCCCCTGGAAAATAGACTTACATGGTGTCCACTGAAGTTTCAATGTCAATTTTCCTGACTTTTCCTGACCACTTTACAACAAAATTCCTGACTCGTGAAGTCACCCGCAACATCGGAAAAAAGGTTTATTGAGCAAAAAAATATAATATATCAAAATTGCCATTTTGGAAATAGGAAATATCCATTTATTGGCATTTAAATTTAAATTTTCTTGTTTATGAATGTCAAGTCACAATATTGTAGAGGCAGATTGCAGACACGTAGTGCAATGTGCTGGGCGACGAGGTCCTCACATCCCTACGCCAACGCCAAAAAAGCGTACAAAAACCGGTAAAAGAGGTTTTTACTATGATGTACTGTAAAAATGGAAACTTACCATAATGTCCAGTGTGTTATTGCATTTTATCTTCAGAGATTATTTGAACTAGTAACATCAAAATATGGCTGTAAAACACAAAATACTGTATGGTTAATATATAATTCCTGACTTTCTAATAGTTTTCGCCATTTTTTCCTGACTCACATCATTATTTCACACTTTTTCCAGACTTTTCCAGACTATTCCTGACTTTTCTTGCCTGCTGACACCATGAGCTATTTAGTTCTTTACGGAACTACTTCTTTGTAGTTAGATAACATTGTATATAAATGTAAACCTTAACACAGTGATCCGGATCTGATGATTACTGCTCGAAGGTTGATACGCGTAATTCTAAAATTGCCCCGTTATAATAGTGATCATAATTAGTACATGTATTCTTTTCCAGGAATGCTATTTGTTTATTATTTATATACTATACAGGGTGGGTGGTGTCAAATCAGTTATCCGAGAACATACGATTCCCCAGGTCAGTAATCCCCTAAAGACGTGAAATTCACATAGTAAAAAGGGGCGTGGTTTAGGAGCAAAAGTACGTCACTCTTGACAACACTGCTTGCTACTCTGTACAAGACCGGATCGAGGAAGTGCCACTGGACTGACAGAACAGCCGGTATAACTGATAAGTGATGGTCAGTCCCACGGAGGGGAGATAACTTGCCCAACCAGTTCCCCCTTCCCTTCCCCTCTAAGATAAGACAGCTGATGCGATGTTGCCGGCCTGGGCATGGCAAATAGCCTTCCCTAAAGTCATTGTCGTAACATGGAATTGGTTGAGAACCACTCGCCGTATGCAGATCCGTTATCCGCCCCCAAACATTATTTCTTAGTTTCTTTATCCTGCACAGCATGGTGAAATCCCAGAAGTCATAGGACCAACGATTCGCCTGCTAGACATGTTTTAAAAATGTCATTAAAGCATTCTTTCTCGCTAAACCACGTACCTTTCACTATACGTTTTTCATGTCTTTCGGCTCTTCGTGACCTATACCAGACCTAAAACACTGTGAACATGAGGGAGGAGCCAGATTTACTCGCTCACTCACGCCAGCCAGTAGCATAGCGTGGCGTTGCCTAGTTACTCAACTCGCTGCGCCGTACAAAATCGTTATTTCTCTCCGCGCACGAAAATAATTAATTCTTCAATTATTTTGATGATCTTATGTTACAGAGCTAATAAGTTTGAAGCTGACTGTCCAAACCCTGTGGCGCTTCGACCAGCCGTTCGGGAGTTAACATCTGGCCTTGAACTGAAGGGATAATTAGAGAGAGAATGATTTAGGTGTTGAAATTCTTAGGTTCGCTAGGGAAGATAACGAAGAGTGACGGTATTGTTGTATCAATTCAGTGTACAGGAGTGAAGCTTTAAGAAGTGCTGTGAGCTGAAGTTTTGTATTCATAGGCTAACAATGTTCCTTGGCAAGCCAAGTGACAGCCAAACAATTTTACACAGCCAGGCAAGAAATATAATTTACAGGATATATGGCCTTTAAAAGAAAAAAAAGAAGCTTTCGAATATAGGAAGTACGTGAAAACACAAACTCTGATAACCTGTGTTATTGTGGTGTCGGCAATTATGATTTTTTTAAAATTGTTGTTGGTTGGTAATGATTGTTTTAGGGGCTTTGCGACATCGTGGTCATGTAGCCCCGTGTATTTGGGTTGTGTGGAATTTGTCTGATAACCTGTGTCACTGTGATGTCTGTACTAGTGTATTTGAAATTGAGGTAGGATTTAGCTAGGAAGCCCTCAGACCATAAGTACATTTCTTGGTAGAGTTGGGAATCGAACCTAACCTCTTCACAGTTTTACCTCACGAGGCATAGTGAACCCAGTTTTAACCCCGAGACCAGAACTAATAGTCTTGATTGAGCCGTGAATCGAATCCGGGCCTCACGGGTGAAAGCAAGAGTTGTAGTTGTTGATGATGATTGTTTTAGGGGCTTTGCGATATCGTGGTCATGTAGCCCCGTGTATTTGGGTGTGTGTGGAATTTGTCTGATAACCTGTGTCACTGTGATGTCTGTACTAGTGTGGGTATTTGTAATTGAGGTAGGATTTGGGTAGAAATCGGCCGTGGCTTTGCGTTAGTTACCATCTCAGCATTTGCCTGAAGTAGAAGTGCGAATCCACAGAAAAACCACTTCCAGGATGGCTGAGGTAGGAATCCAACCCACGTCGTTCCCAATTTTGCATCACGAGGCTGAGCGTACCCCGTTCCAGCCCTCGGACTAGAATTAAATTGCTTGGCGGAGCCAGAAATCGAACCCGGACCTTCTGGCCAACAGCCAAGAATGCTGGTCGCTATACCAGGAGGTTGTCACGTGCACAAATAACGTTTGTGTGACATCTGATATCTGCCTCATATCACAATGATTATAGATAGCGGACCCGAGCGAGAACTCTCACATATTCTACTGGGTTGTGTGCGCCCCATGTGTACAGACTACCCGCCCGGCTCTAGTGCTATGCGGGGTATACATGCTACAGTTCTACCATGGGCTATCGTCTTGTTTATTTGTTTAATAGCACTTTATAGACAAACTAGCAGTAGTACCCGGCTTCGCCCGGTGGAATGATGATAATGTTTTAAGGTCTCCTTAGAAATATAATGGACTTAAAATCTAAGTCATTTGCCCCCAAAGACAATGAGGGAGTAATATCTAGGTCATTTGCCCTTTTGATAAGGATGATAATAAAAACTACTGTTGAATTGACACGTCAAACTTACAAACTACCGTAATAGAAATACATATTTCAAAATTCACAGGCGAGGAAGACTTATTGTGTGTGGTGATTAATGGTGTAATGGGCGTAACATCTACTGTAGGTCATTTGCTCTTATGATGAGGATGATAAGGGAAACTACTACCGGTATTGAATTGACACTTCAACGTATAATGTACACAATGTACTGTAATAAAAATAACTATATGGCGGCTTCGGTGGCGTATTTGGTAGCATGCTGAGCTTCTATGCCCAAGATAGCGGGTTCAAACCCGGCCGAAGCCGTCGGATATTTTAAGAGCGTTAAAAATCCGTCAGTATGCCTTTCTTCGGAGGGGAAGTAAAGCCGGCGGTCCCATGTCAGATTTATGGCATGTTATTGAACCTTCCACTAATTACACCTGTGTGAAGCTAAATTGGATAGGTAAACAACGCTCATAGATGTCTACGTCCGTTGCCAAGAGCCTACTGCAGTGACGTCTAGTAGCTAAGTTCCGAACTTGGCCTAGTAGTCGTTGACGGTGGCGCTTGGCGGCAAAAGTACGAACTATTTGAAGAATTCTAAGTTGCAGTTTGTACTTAAATTAAAAAACAGATAACACACACTAATACAGTCATCACAATTAACGCCGGTTATCAGACAGATTCTACACACACCCAAAGTACACGGGGCTACATGACCGCGTTGTCGCAGCCCCTAAACTTAAGAACCAACCAACCAAAAATAAATATTTTAAAAATCACAGTCGAGAAAGACTTTATGCGGCGGTGATTATTGGTATGATGCGCGTAACATCTAGGTCATTTGCACTTATGATGATAATAATAAGGTAATGAAAAAATGACTACTAAACGAACATGGTGTTATTTTAAAACTGATATAGGTAATTCAGGTGTCTAGCTTCGATGTCTTCCAAAGTCTCAACCTTATTTTCTGGCTTACGCCTGTACTGGATGCGTCTAGTGAAAGAGCGTACTGCTCGGCAAAGACAAAGAATATAGGTCCAAGCTGCACGAACCTGAGATGATCGCAGATGATGACGAAATATGATGACACACGTTCGGGGTTCCCCGTCCTATACAGATTGACCGGGAATCACTCACTGTTTCGCAACGGCCCTGTGCTGGCATCAGCATAGACAGCAGGAGATAACACGGCGGGCTCTGGAAAGTACTCTCAAGTCACCTCACGATGAATCAGCAAGCTATTCTCACAACTGACCCCCCCCCCAGGTTCTCACAACTTGTGGGACGTTGGTTGGCGACCACGGAACCCCAGCTGAGTCTGGCATCGCTTCTACTTCCTGGTGCCGGGCTCATTTCAGTTCTCTTTCCTGTCGGCCTCCCTTGGTCAACTCTTGTTCTCTTCCGACCCAGACTGTATTAGGGTATCCGAGGGCTAGGGAGTCTTTCAATTTCCCGCCTTAATTGGCTTTGTCTCATCTTTCCTGGTACCCTCATTCTTCGAGGGGTCTGCCTTCTTTTCCTTTTCATAATATCTCCTGTCTTCTGCTCAAGGCCCTCAAAGAGGCAGGGTGTGTGTAGACCCACCACTTCTGGTACACCCTCAAGGGCTCATGACTGGTGAGTTAGGAAGCTGGCAACCCCGAGGAATTCCTGAGCTACATGCAGGGAATGGAGTGACCTGTCCAAATTTTAAAGTGGACAGTGTTACTCATCGGGTTCCAAAGGGTAAGTATACACATTTTGTTTTCGATCGGTGAACGATGTAGATTTGTGCCAAAGGGCCTAAATGCGTGGAATGGAGTGGTCTGTCCGAAATTTCGAGTGGACAGTGTTACTCGTCGAGTTCCAAAGGGTAATTATGTAAAATCTGATTGAGATCGGTGAAACGGTGTAGTTTTCTGCCAAAGGGCCAAAAAGCAGGGAATAGTGTGGTCTGTCCGAAATTTAAAGTGAACAGTGTTACTTGTCGGGTTCTTCGGGTAAGTATATAAAATTGGGATCAGATCGGTGAAACGGTGTAGATTTGTGCCAAACAGCCTAAATGCAAGGGATGGAGTGGCCTCGCCGCAATTTCAAGCCGACAGTGTTAGTCGCAGTGTTCCAAAGGGTAAATATACAAATTTTGGTTGAGATTGGTGAAACTGTGTAGATTTGGGACAAAGGGCCTAATTGCAGGGAATGGAGTGGTCTGTCCGCAATTTCAAGCAGACAGTGTTACTCGCTGGGTACCAAAGGGTAAGTTTACGAATATTGGTTCTGATCGGTGAAACGGTGTAGATTTGTGCCAAAGTGCCTAAATGCAGGGAATGGGGTGGTCTGTCCGAAATTTTAAGTGGACACTGTTACTCGCAGGGTTCCAAAGAGTAAGTATACAAAGTTTGGTTCAGTTCGGTGAAACGGTGCAGATTTGTGCCAAAGGACCTAAATGCATGGGATGGAGTAGCCTCTCCGCAATTTCAAGCAGACAGTGTTAGTCGCAGTGTTCCAAAGGGTAAATATACAAATTTTGGTTGAGATCGGTGGAACGGTGTAGATTTGGGCCAAAGGGCCTAACTGCAGGGAATGGAGTGGTCTGGCCGCAATTTCAAGCAGACAGTGTTACTCGCAGGGTTCCAAAGGGTAAGTATACACATTTTGGTTGAGATCGGTGAAACGGTGTAGATTTGTGCAAAAAGGGCCTAAATACAGGGAATGGCGTGGTCTGTCCGAAATTTCAAGCAGACAGTGTTAGTCGCAGTGTTCCATAGGGTAAATATACAAATTTTGGTTGAGATCGGTGATACGGTGTAGATTTGGACCAAAGGGCCTAAATGCAGGGAATGGGGTGGTCTGTCCGAAATTTTAAGTGGTCAGTGGTACTCGCAGGGTTCCAAAGGGTAAATATACAAATTTTGGTTGAGATCGGTGAAACGGTGTGGATTTGGACCAAAGGGCCTAAATGCAGGGAATGGGGTGGTCTGTCCGAAATTTCAAGTGGACAGTGTTACTCGCAGGGTTCCAAAGGTTAAATATACAACGTTTGGTTCAGATCGGTGAAACGGTGTAGATTTGTGCAAAAGGGCCTAAATGCAGGGCATGGGGTGGTCTGTCCGAAATGTAATGTTGACGGGGTTACCCGCAGGGTTCCAAAGGGTAAGTATACAAATTTTGGTTCAGATCGGTGAAACGGTGTAGATTTGTATACATAACAGACAGACAGACAGACAGACAGACAGACAGACAGACAGACAGACAAACTTTGTGCTTTATATATATAGATACATATATTTCCGTTGACTTTTCAAGAAATGCAAGATTTTTCCTGTACTATTGAGATGATTTGGAAGATTTTGGTACAAACTACACCTTGTAACTCCCTCTGGTTTAGGAGCTTGAGTTTTGTGAAACATACACCTTAGCGTATTATATAATAAGATTATTATAAAACTGTGCGCACAGATATTCGTAGGATTAGGTCCTCCATCTCGTACATGCACTTACATTGTGTTCAGGGGGAAGGTCGTGCGTATACTGCGAGTGTATACTCTGGTTTACAAGAGATGAACTGTGAAAGCTGTCATCCGCTTGAAGAGTGAGGTGAGGAGTGGAGACGAGAGACGTAACGGTCTCCATAGCAACAGCGAGCAATGTTGCAATGTAGGCCGACACAGCAGTGAGCACATGGTTTGATTCAGTGTTCTACTGTCTCTTCACTCGTCACGGTCATTTGAACGCCCGGCAGGGGGGGCTAACTTCCCCAGTATTTGTCTTCCTGCAAGCCTCTTGGAATGTTATGAGTCATGATCTGCCTCAGTGGCAACGCAGCATTTCCCCACGTGCTAGCTTTGACAGCTGTCAGCGACCATTATTGGTAATTCAGAGTATAGAACTGTGTCATCTCCCGCCAGTCTCACTGTGGCAACAGTGCTCAGCTGGACGCACGCTACTGGGCGAGCCCATGTTCACAGTTGTTTTGGGTCTGGTATAGGGAATACGAAGGGTGTTCAAATGAAAAAGGTACGAAACGATACTGTGGATACAATTTATTCGTTATTCAAAAGTAATCACCACAGACCTGTGCACAGGTGTCCCATTGCTTCACTAGCCGCAGTATTCCCTGTTCCCCGAAGTCTTGTGGTTGTTACAGGAGCCAATCCTGTACGGTCTCCTTTAGTTCATCGTCCGATTGGAAACGTTTTCCCTTGAGTTCATCGTCCGATTGGAAACGTTTTCCTTTGAGATGTCTTTTAACGGACCAAGCAGATGGAAGTCGCAGGGTGACAGGTCGGGGTTGTAGGGCGGATGATCAAGTTGCTCCCACTTGAACGTGGCCAATACACCTTGTGTGACGTTAGAGACGCGTGGGACAGCGTTATCATTGAGCAGAATTCCTCCCTTCGTGAACAGTCCAGGCCTTCTACAGACAGAAATCTGATGACCCCTCTCTGCTCCTCACTTGTCGAATTGTGCAATGAGAATGCCATTACTGTTGCTGCTACAACTTCAACTGGACGGGACGTCCAACGGTCAGCTTCTCTTCTGCGTCATGTGCGTGTACGCCGACGCATGCGCAGTAACACGCCGGGACTTCATCTCCTATAAGCATCCAGCGTTTAGAAAAGACTGTGGAGCCTTATGGCGACAGTGTTGCTAACTCTAGGCAGAGGTAGAGCTGACGTCTTACGTTATGTTCACCCGCTTCGAGTACTGTTCTATCATAAGTTAGCGAGACAACACAACCCCAGCAGCTACCTGAAATAGAACACGCCCAGGAAGAAGGAATTTTTGCAGGTGTTAACGAATTGGACCAGTATTAAGGATACCGTACGCGAAGAGAACCAATAACGGCATTCATTTCGTTGTGATATGACGTATTACTGATTGACAGATGTCGAGAGCACAACCTTTCCTTCCTTCTCGGATGTACTGTTCCCGCGCCAGCTCTGAGAACCTGACAGGAATGTGGAGTGGAGTGAGTAAGCCAGTGATGACGTAGCACTGTACTATACTAAGCATAAGCATGGCCCGGAAATTCCCTCGCTCACTCATTGTTCCCACTCCCCTTACCTTCCCCTTACCTCATACCCCGCGTCCACAGAGCTGGTGCGGGGACAGTACTGTATGCCGACGATGTTAACAATTTTTACGTCAGCAATACTGTTGATCACCACCTTTTCTGTTATTAGTTAGGCTATAATTTAGTTTCTTTCAATTTTATTCTTGTTGTTTTGTTTAGATTAATATTTGTAATATTGTAGTGAGTTAGATGTGGGGTTGGGGGCGAGCAGCTGTGAGCTTGCATTCGGGAGATAGTGGGTTCGAACCCAACTGTCGGCAGCCCTGATTAGATCGAATAGAAAATAAAACAAACATGCAACAATAACACCAATGACGGATAGTGCTTCAGAACTTATGTTGCCGGCGGAACTGAGCATGTGCTCCACTCCGGACGGCGAGATTGCATTTTCTAGTTCACTTTTAGCATTAGAGAGTGATACGGCTTCTTGATTGGCCGTTCTGACAAAACACAACAGTAGCAAGGGCTGTTCTTAGTCAGCGTAGTTATAGATTGGAATCTATCAGCGATGTCGTTCCAGGTTTGAAAAAAATATGTAGAATTCCCACTGTTTTAACTCCGTAATTTCTTGGTACCTTCATAAATTGTAATGCGCCTAGCAATAGTTGCATGATCATTGTTCCTAGGCCATAAGTGTGTCCATATCTTCTTAAGGGGACTTATGAGTGAGTTTCCAAAATCCGAAACTACTGGACAGATCAATTTGAAATTTTAATCACATGTAGATATGCCTCTAATTAGAGCATATTCTGAATTACAAATTGATTGCTCTAACCTTTTCTGAAATAATAATAAAAATATTATCAAAACGTAGGGTCATAAAAAAAGTTCCTAGCAATGGATTTTTCACTTATTTTCATCCATACTTGGTAAACAGTAGCACAATACATGTACAAATGGAAATTGCTCTGGAATTTTATGTACCTTTCATATGAGAGTCAGAAATGATAGTCAAAGTGATAATATTCATGTTTTGCCCTAAAAATAAAAATAATTTATTTTTGAAAGCAAAAAAAAAAAAAAAATACAGTTAATTTTCACTGACACAAAAATCCAGAGCAAATTGTAATGTTCATACATATTTTAATATGCAAACCAACTTTGGACCAAATATCTTCAAAACTGCAATACAAGGAGCATTTTTTATGATATTACATGCAACAACAATCACTTCATGAGAAAACTGCAATTTAAGTTGGAGGTTAGTTACTTACATCAGAACTGCCCTGCACCAAATGTACAGCCTTCAGACTTCTTCATCCTGTCTTCTAGGGACAAGTTCAGCAGTTTTCTCTTTTTTCTTGCAGTTTTCTTTCCTGGGGTGGTCCTTTTTCTGCTCTGTTGAAGACGTATGTGGTCACGTTGCTCACTGATCTTCACTGAAGGTCTTGTCTTAGTAATGATGCGCATCCATCTTTAAATCACCGACTGGGCTTTAAAAATGGCGCCACGGGAAAAAATCCAACACTCCTTGATTCTGAAAAGGTGTGGGCACCAATTTTCGGTAAAATTCAAATTTCCGTATTTTGGTCCATATTTCATGAAAACACACTCATAAGTCCCCTTAAGTCAAGAAGTGCGGTGAATGGGAAGCTCATCTCTCAACCCCGTGGTTGCCATTCATGCCGTCGGAAATGAAATATTTTGAGCCACCTCCCATGTGTATACAATTCTTGATCGGGAATGGATGATAAGCTACTTGTACAGACTAAATGAGCTAATCGATGATAAACATTCTGGTAATTACTTTTCTTGACTTAGTGCGATACGGAAACACTTATGGCCTAGGAACAATGATCATGCAACTATTGCTAGGCACATTACAATTTATACGGGTACGGTACCTAGAAAATACGAAGTTAAAACACCGGGAGTTCTACATACTTTTTTCAAACCTGGAACGACATCGCCGATAGGCTCCACCCTATAACTTCGCTGACTAATCACAGCCCTTGCTACAGTCGTGTTTCGTCAGAATAGCCAATTAGGAAGCCGTGTCCTTCTCCAATGCTAAAAGTGAACTAGAAATTGCAATCTCGCCTCCGGGCGAGCATGCAGCAAAGGACGGGGCTGTTCTTTCCAGCGTGCTAACCTTGACAATTTCTAAATTGCTATGACGTAATATAATCGATACTTGTATGCAATAACAAAGGTAATCAATTGGCAGATAATTCTAGGAAGCTATTATGACGAAAAATATACATGTTCTGAGTTCCTTCGTGATAAAAGGTGAGGTAACAAAACCAGTGTGGGGGAGGTTTCCGTTAAAAGTAAAAGCCCATAAGACCCACAGTCTTTTCTAAACGCTGGATGCTCTATAGATGTCGTCCTACGTTGTCCCAAAGCGACATATTCAAATATCAATCGGTTTTGGTTTTACGACGATTCGTACCTTTTCATTTGAACACCCCTTATATGTTCCCGGCTGTCCAGTTAAACTCCACCCACCCTGCACCCCGCCCAGTCATTGGGCCAATTCGTGCTGACCGACAGAGGAGTCCCATTGTTAATATTGTTTTATTTATTTGCAGATAACTTCGATCTACTGTATTTACGAATCATTACGGAGTCTGGCGGAAATTCATACGATGGAATTTGTTTACGATGAAGATACGATGAAACGTAAGTTCTAAATCACAGAAACCTTTCCTATCGACCTACCTTGGTCAACTCCTGATCTCCTGCGACCACAACACTATGAGCGTATACAATTTATTTTGTTTAATCATATGGCGAAGCCTCCGTGGCTTAGGCGGCAGCACGCCGGCCTCTCACCGCTGGGTCCGTGGTTCAAATCCCGGTCACTCCATGTGAGATCTGTGCTGGACAAAACAGAGGCTGACAGGTTTTTCTCCGGGTACTCCGGTTTTCCCTGTCAAAATTTCATTCCAGCAACACTCTCCACTATCATTTCATTTCATCTGTCATTCATTTAAGCATTGCCCCAGAGGAGTGCGTCAGGCCTCGGCAGCCGGCACAGTTCATATCCTCGCCGCTAGATAGGGGCTTCATTCATTCCATTCCTGACCCGGTCGGAGACTGGAAACAGGCTGTGGATTTTTTCAATCATATGGTGATTACTAGACAGTGGAAGTTCAGGCTCTAGAAGGCTCCTTTAACTGCTATACTTAGTGTGTGCCCAATGGGTGTCCCACAGTCTTTAACCACACCAGGAAGCATCTCGAATGGCCCACTGTCTTGGTCTTGGTTGGACGATAGATGCATGCTGCTGCTCGCTTTGTATCGTCACATGACATGCACGCGTGCCCTCTAACGACGGGCTGTGACCTTCCACGCTCTGGTCGGAACCACACCTTGTTACACACGCCACGATTAGCCGATGTCGTCACCGGTTTGCGCATTCCAACCTCTGGCTCGTTACTTTTTGAACGCACCTTATACATTGTTTTACCCTTTTTTTTCTACCCAAATGAAGTACATTACACATCAGTTGTTACGTCCACCTTCTCAACATAATCTCCTTTTAACTTTGTGCACTTTTTCCATAGATGTGTCAGTCTCTCCAGACCTTCCTGAAACCATTCTTTCGGAGTGCTGCGTACCCGTGCCTTGACAGCTACGCCACGGAAACAAGCCAGGAACGTGTGTGGGAATAGGACTACAAATGTTTGAGGATTGATTTTAAACGTTCAATTTTGAACACACTAAGGCCCATTGGCAAAAACGCTCGAACAAGGGCAAAATATTTTTTTATGAAGAGCAGACCCTCCAAATTTGAACGCTTTTCTAGTAAACCACTTGGCAGCCTCTCCTTGTCAGTTAAGTTTTTGATAGCACCAACTATTGACCAAAGGGGTAGAAAAATTTGTGTTTTGAGAGAAAAACCATACTTCCCTTAATACCGACGAAAATGGTCAATAGACCCCTAAAACGTTTGTCTGAAAGATTTTTTGATATGACCCACCCTTGCGCCAAGGGGTGAGCAAAATGTCTTCCCGCATGATAAACATGCGGAAAGTTTGTAGATATACAACATTTGGCAAATTTAGTGAAATCGAAATATTTTTGTTTCCCCAGTGACACCTACCTCCGCCTTACGGCGTGCCGAGAGGGATTCTTTTTGTCAATTACTGTCTGTTACCATTAATAATGCGATCCTTCAAGGCCAAACTGAGGCACTACGTTACCGCAATTCCCCCGGAGTCGTTATATGCACCAGAAGCCCGGCGATGAATAAGAAAGGCCTGGCAGAACAACTCGAAGCCAAAAGAGAGGAAGATTCTGAGAAAGATCTTGGGCCCGGTCAAGGAACGAGGAGAGTATAGAAGACGACACAACGATGAACTCGATCTACATGTGGAGAAAATAACGGACACCATTCGTAAAAGGAGACTCTCCTTTTATGACTATTTAACACGAATGAAATCCGGAAGATTGTCCAATCGAATATGTGCCTACTTTGTGGGAAAGAAAACCAAAGGGATCTGGTTTACAGAGGTGGAAAAAGACCTACAAGAACTGGGAATATCACATGAGGACATCTTGGAACGTGACTCTTTGAAGAAGAAACTTGGGGAAAGACAGAGTTTTCAGCCAAACCCTATATTGAAAACCGGCAAGAAGTGGACCGAAGAACGAAAGGAAGCTCACCAAAGAAGAATGTGCGAACACTGGGTCAATGTGAAAGAACGAGGGAAAAGGCAGTTGAAATAACGTGGTCTCTAGAAGACCGAAACGATTGTAAAAAATTAAAAAATGCGGTATTTTAATCTTATTAAATTACTGTCTCTTATTGTCTTTTCCACAGTCATGTTCTGCACCATAATCTTCTCGGCACTATATGGGTTTGCACAGTTCATCTTCTCCTGTGGGCTGGTCTACGGTGCTAACACGGTAAGTGTGAGCAAATCTACTTATGAACATGAATATACAGTATTACGTCGACAAACTGAAACCAGAGGTTCCGGCCCGTATCTGAAGCAACTTGAGATAGGAACGGCCGGAAACGAACCGTTAACAATCTGTGCGACGTTTAACTTTTAACGAGGCAAATCCGCAACACTGCGTCGAGTTTATTGCATACATGAAATTAATAAATACACTAGGATTTCATTAATTTTTTTCAGGATTAGGGTATTACCCAGCTCTTTTGGGTACATTCGTGTTGACCGACTGAAAAGCACCAAACTTTTGTTTACTAAAGCAACACTGAAAAATGGTTTCAAACCCCATAATAATAATAAAAACATAAAAATTGAATGAATAATAAATAATATTAAATACTTAAATTAAGTAAATTATAAAATATATAAATAATAATAATAATAATAATAATAATAATAATAATAATAATTAAATAAACAAATAGATAATAAACAATAATTAACAGTCAATAACCATTTAACGATGATTTGAAAAGCCTGTCGTTCAAGAGTGCGGTTGCGCGCAGTGGCCATGACACTCGTTAGGGCCGGCCTGCCACACTACTTTGTAGCTTCGTTAAAATGTCTTCGTATGCACGTTATAGTCAGCACTATGAGCTTTAAAACGATATCGTGGGAACCAAAAGGGTTTTAAAGGGTTCACCACAGACATTGCTAACTTACATGCAAATCCTGTTCATGCCCCCCCCCCCCCCCCCCATTACAGAAATGCATATTTATTAAGTCGTTTCTTCGTAATTTTTCTAAGAAATTTATTTTTAGCTCTTTTCCTCGCTTATAGCGTCATTATTATGTCATTGTACGGAATTTATTAGAATATTTTATATGTTTTTAGTCATTTTCTCACGTTTTTAATGGTTTATGATGCATTTTTTGCGTATGGTACTGGATATTAACGGAGCTGAAAGTCAGCATGAATACGAAGCATGAGAATCTTCACAACTTTGTTGAACCCTTATTTCTTGGAATATCCACATTCCAAGGAGAGACACTAGACTGAAATAATAACCAGTATTTGTGTGCAAATAATTCGCATTTGTCAAATAATAATTAAATTATGTTAGGTAGCTATTAAAATAATTTCAACATACTATGAACATCACCAGTTTAGCTGGTTTTGGATTCATGCCATCCCATAGACAGTGGCGTAGCTAGACTTGAAGGGGCCCCGGGGCAAGAAGTTGAAATGGGGCCCCCTCACTATCTTTTGAAAACCTGACCTAACTGCAGGCCTTTAATATTAATAATGTTCGAAGATAAGAACTTATCAAAGTGACTTTATGCACTTTTCGAATTCCTCCCCACTTGCCACTTCCCATTTTCTAGAAATATTTAATTTATACATTGGCTGTTGGCTCCATAAAATGTCCTATATAATTATGATAAATAATAGCTATCGCTTTTCAATTTCAGAAATTGTGATATCGTAATAAGAAAAATACGTCTACACAAATACCAATTAGAAAGAGAAGAGAACTGCATGTAAATATTATAGGCTAAGTACACATATTTCTTATTTTATTACTGACATATGGAGCTAGAGTAGAAATCAAAAGGGAGCAGATAGGATCGTCTATGAAGTACTAGGCTTTGAAAATAAAATACACGCCAGGTCTAAAGCTCAAAATTATAAATATATTGTACAAATGACTTGAAATAAAATAAATCTATAAATTTTTACTCATTGTTTATAAAAAGATTGTTGATTTATTATTATTAAACAAACTATTTAAAACAAATAAACTTATCAACTAACCTAATTTTCACAAAACTTTTTTCCTATTCTATGCATCTGCAAACATGTTAATTACCGGTGCATATGAGAAGTTAAGTTTTCGAGCTCTTTCATTTTCAATCGATAAAAGGGCCAACCCACTTATGTTCTTGGCTCATTGTGCTTCTTAGGTAGGACTTGATAATTTTCAGCTTGGAAAAAGATCTTTCTGCCTTAGCCACTGTGATAGGTACAGTCAAGAACATAAAACAAGCAGTACACACGTCAGGATAGCTTACAACCAGAATGTGATTTTCACTGTAGAGGAGGTCCATCAGTTGCTTAACAGTCGACATTTTCTTAATTTTAGAGGAAAAAGATGCACGCACGCTGGAAATTTGTGCAGGAAATGTTGGCGACACATCATAAGAAATAGTCTCGGCGAAACCTTTTGCCTCTTAAACAGTTCGTCAACTGGAGGCATTTAGATACGATGTTCAGTTGCTGCAAAATCTTCGTTTGTACAACTAACAGAAGCACTAATTCAAAACTTTCAATTTTGTTTTTGAATCCTATTGCATCATTCCTTTCTTTTGCCTTATTAATTGTCAAAATAAGTTTGGATAGCTTTCTTAATATATCGCCAAACCTCTCCTTTAAAGAAAAAACTGCATTGTACCTTCCCGACCTTCTTGTTGGGTTGAGTGTTGATAACGTTATGTTTGCATTTTCAGATACATCTTGCAGCACCAGCCAGTGTTTGATACTGTGTCCAAAATAGTTGTAGTCATTTAGTACATCCTTGGCTTCTACAGCATCTTTCAACGCCAGATTTAAATTGTGACTTGTACGAAATATGCATGTGGCGCAACTTGTTGAATCTTTTTCTGCACTCCATTGTATACTCCAATCATTAGGCTTGCGCCGTCAGAACCTTGGCCACGACATTTTTTTTTTTTTTTTTTCAATTCAAGACCTTGATCTTTAATAGATTCCACTATTTCACTTGCCAATCCAAATACACTTTGATCTTCTACTTTTGTAAAATAAGTAAGTTAAACGTCTAGCAAATCTTTATTTCTTTGGGTTTATTTTTTCATCATTTACCACTTTGACGTACCTGAAAACTTCACTTAACTGATCAACTTTACTTATATCCTGTGTTGTATCCATAATAACAGATACATAAGGAGAGCCCTGTATTTCATATTTGATTTCTTTCAGTATCGTACGGTACTTCATCTTCCATCAAAGAAATAACTTCATTTTGGATGCTAGGGCTTAAATAGTTTACACTTTCTGCTGGCTTTTGCAAAAGGGTTTTTAGTGCAGGGAAATAGTCAGACACGAGTTCTATTATAGACAAGAAATTTCCTTTATTTGGATCTTCCATTTTACTACTTCTTCCGCGGAAAGCAAGGATACAGGTGGCCAACGTTAATGAAACATTAACTATTCTTTCTAGAACGTTCCTCCAGTAATTTTTCTCTTCTTTTAACTGTTTTTCTAAAGCATCACTCATTGTTTCATCATTCATCCGATTGTTCATGAGTTTTAATTCTATCAGAAAGATGTTTCCAGTCGTTTAGTCCCGTACTACCGAAAGTGTTCTCGGAATGTTGTGGGAGTCCCGTACTACCGAAAGTGTTCTCTGAATGTTGTGGGAATACCCAACATGGTTGACAGTAGACACGGTCTAACTTTTACGAATAGCAAAGCCAGAGTCTGTTACATTTCATCCCAGAACCTGATATAAAACTGTAGTAATTAGTTAAAAATATTTTAAAGCCTCGTTCATCAGGCTGTTTTGGAAAGGGACCACCAGGTTGACAAGGTTCTGATGCTATGATTAACCTTTTCATTGCTGGATTATTGACGGGACAGGGAAATTCAATTTTGTCTTGCAAAACATAATTTTCATCGTGTCCAGTTTCAGTCAAGCTCACTGCGTCCTGACTGACCGATTGACTGATCAAGACATGAAAGGCCACTATGAGTGGTCGGAACATCGATTTTATGTACTTCAGACTGTTGATGAGCGTCAACATCTGAAAAAAAAATGCATAGTGAATAATAGTGAGCAATAAAATTTAGTGTAATGGTAATGCCCCATTGTAGCTACACCTCTGCCCATAGAAGTGTTCTTACTTGTTGGTAGAATTCCGGTAATTATTACTGTTAAGCAGGGCCAGGTTTCTGATGACATGTAATCTTTTAAATTGTTCACCGTAGACATTGCCAACTTTTATACAAATCCTGTTCATGGCCCCACATTACAGAACTGCTTATTTATTAAGTCATTTTTCGTCATTTTTCTAAGTATTTTAATTCAGGTCATTTTCTCGCTTTTCGTTTCATTATTATGTCATTTTATGGAATTTACTAGAATATTTTATACACTTTGAGTCAATTTCTCACTTTTTTAATGGTTTATGAAGCATTTTTTGCGTATGGTACTGGATATTAACGAAGCTGAAAGTAAGGATGAATACGAAGACATGAGAATCTCACAACTTTGTTCAACCCTTATTTCTTGGAATATCCACATTCCAGGAGACACACAGCGATGTTGAAATCGATGCGGTAGGAAGACAGACAACAGTAGGCCCAGTGATGCCAGTCTGGTGAAGTACTTCAGTGCAACCATACATGTGCTAAGTGGATTTGAGTTATCGGCCGCGATTGTTATTTCGTGTCTATTTAAAATGCCAGTGTTAAAAGCCATCGGGGGCTGTTCATTTCAAACCAATTATTTCGGAATTAAAAGAGGATATTCCCCCCCCCCCCCCTTCCCTCCAAATGTGAAATTCTTTTTTGCAAAATATGTGAAGTGAAAGTGGCAGGAGATAGGAGATTTACCGTTCAGCAACATATCGGTCGGTATTATCCTGGCATTTGCCTTGACGGAGTGTGGGAAACCCCACGGAAAACCATACTCAGGATAACCGATATCGAACCTGCGATCTCCGGACTTGATGTAGCTGCCCTCGCAGCCATAGTGTATGATTTAACGAGCAAAACTACGCTGTGGGACAAGGATTAAACAACCCTGTGGGTGCTAAAAGCAAGTTTGTAATAAATAGGGCTCGTATTTTTAGGTGCTAAAAATCGGGAAAATATTTATTTTTATGTATCAAAACTACTTGAAATATGTGACAAAAAAGTGAAAATATTTAATTATAATTTAGTTTATTAATGTGAATATAAACAATATGCAGTACTCACAAATGCTATGTCTCACTGACTGATGCAGCATTACAACACTCACCTTGAGGTTGTCTATCACAAATGACAGATGATTATCGCGAAACACCTCTTCCGAAGGCGCGAAACTCTGGCAATATGTTTCTTGCCCTCGAGGTGTTGAGTAACTTGAGATCGCTGTTCAGCCTTGATTGCTTTCCCACATGGTTGCCAGAATAGAACGCCCCCATTCATATATTCTACAACATACTGATGCAGACGATAACTTGTAGTTGCTTTTTCTCTATACACTTAGGAACTGCCTTACACTTCACAGTACCAGAAATGAACTCCATGTGAGTGACACTGTTTGCAGGTAGCTGGGAGGGGGATTCTAGTACGTGGTGCAATATGGCTATGAACAACTGCATGATGATTAAATAGCTCACAGGCTCTTCCCCATTGAAGCAACACAGAACAAAAATGCAATAAACTGAAAGATTTAGCATACTGATTTTAAAAAATGTAAATAGTATGTCTTTTAATGTGCTAATAAGTGAAAAGTACGAATTTATGTAATTATAGAAAATAATGTTTAAAATATTTATTTACCGGTACCTAAAATCCGAGCCCTAGTAATAAAGTACTGTGTGTTGTTGCAGGAGAAACCTCAGTTCATCATGATCTGGATCTACTTCTCTCTCGTCTCAGTGTCCATCATAGTCATCCAGATCATCGGTGTTGTTGCGCTAGCTATTGTTTACGAATTTGTCATATTCGGAATCTTCTGTCTCGTAGTCGGCGCCTCAGTTATAAGTAAGTGTGTGTTTGAGTTTTCAGTCTTTTGACTGGTTTGGCGCAACACTCCATGCCTCCCTCTGTCCTGAGCTAATCGTTTCATCTCTGCATAGCTACCACACCTTGCATCCGAGGCAATCTGTTTAACAAAGTCTTCTAACCTTAGTCTACCCCTACAGTTCTTGCCTTCTACCCTTCCTTCCATAACGAAGTTTGCTATTCCTGGGTGTCTTAGTGTGTGTCCTACCAACCTATCTCTTCTCTTCATTAGCAGTCACCACAGACATCTCTCCTCTCCCACTCGTCTTAATACCTCTTCATTTGTAACCCTATCTACGCGTCTGATCCTCATCATTCTCCTTTAACACCACATTTCAAACACTTCAATTCTCCTCTTTTCTGTTGTACCAACAGTCCAAGTTTTACTTCCGTAGAGCGTCACGCTCCCCACAAAGGCTTTTAAAAATTATTTCCTAACACCTAAATCTATAGGCTATTCGATGTCAACAGATTCCTTTTCTGTAGAAATGCTTTCCTTGCCTGTGCCAACCTACTTTTACATGCTCTTCGCATCGTCTATCACTGGTTATTTTGCTCCCTAAGTATCAGAAGTCTCCTATTTCCTTTAGCTTTTCACCTGCCAATTTGTCGTCCATAGGCGTTTCTGATTTATTTTGTTTTACATTAATTGATTTTATCGTGAAGGTCTTCTGCAAATGATTCCCATTGAGTGGGATGTCAAAAATTACCTACCTGTTGATGTTGTCCAATATGATCCGGAGCAGGATTTTTGATCGATTAATGGAGGTCATGCCATCAGAGCAATACGGCTTCATACCTGGGAGGTCCGCAGTACCGGCAGTCCAAAATGTACTGGAGAATATAATGAACTCGATAAGCAACCCAAAAGGGTATGCCCTTGCAGCCTTTATTGATTACACAAAAGCCTTTGATGGAATAAACCGAAACATACTCGTCCAGAAGCTCAAAGCAGTCCTAGGTCCTGAAGACCAACATCATGGAAATGAATGTAATAAGTATCAGCGATGGTCTTCTGGAATCAACAGATATCATCCAAACGAACGGCGTATTGCAAGGCGACCCCATGAGCCCGATATTGTTCAATATGTTCACGCACGACGTCGCCCAAATGGTAACAACACCAGACGTGAAGTTGGTCCTCGATGCAGATGACATGGTCTTACTAAGCAACAACAGGGCTTCACTACAAGAAGCACTCATCAAATTAGAGAAGTGGTCACAAGACAACGACATGTACATAAACCAGGACAAAAGCAAGATTATGAATTTCCGCAATGGAGGGAAACTATCGTCTAAGGACATCTTCACCTGTGGAAATCAAACGTTGGAAATAGTAAACTCGTTCAAATACCTAGGAGTGACTCTTCAGGTCTCCGGACTGACTTTCACCAGACACACAGAGGACAAAACCGTCGCCGCGATAAAGGCCACAAGAAAACCCTCTCCCTTAGAACCGCAATGGCACTATTTAAGCTAAAAGTCGCCCCAGTGGTGTCATATGTCATCGAGATGATATGGCCACACCTAACTGTAAGCCACAAAAACCTACATTCTTTCGACAGAGCCAAGGGCAGATACGTAAAGCGAGCTCTCTGCATTTCCAAATTCGCGCCAACCCGACTTGCGTACCTGCTAGCAGGTACTAGATCTTTAATTGAAGATGTAATGACTACCCACAACCTGGCATCAACCCCAGCCTCCACAAAATTCCTTGAGGAACAACTCCTGAAAACAGAAGAAATAAACCTGGAGTTCTATCAAACCCCGGCTATGATCAAACAAGAATGGAAAGAAGCAAACTTCGAGCTACACCACATCTACAAGAGAGGCGCAATACATGGGTTTCATCATCGCATCTGTAACAGGAAGGGCTTTCATGAGCCATCCATAGACTGTGTGTGTGTAATCTGCGGTCTACACTACCCACCGTATCACCTGATTGAGTGCACACAAAGAACATTACCTCTGTCCCTCTATGCAAAAGACTGAACGGTTGCTATATTGTGTAACATGATCCTACTTACTGTATGGCCATTGGCTGCAATAAATTACATTATTAATTGAATGTTGAGCAGTTGGTGGTTAATTTTCTGCTTCTTTATGTATGCAAATTGGATTTTATTTTCAAATTGACCTAGCTTGTTTGTTTGACAAGATTGCTACAGGTGTTTCAGGGTTGTTTTTGATAGGTAGCTTACACCTGTGCTTCTCTTACCATCTACAGCCGACCCTCTTAGATAATCCCATTCTCTTCACATGAGTCCACCAACTGAATCGGCTCTTACGAACAGCTTCATCTAGCGCAGGGCCATCCACACAGCACTCCGAGCACTTTGGTGGAAGTAGTTTCGGATGGGTGGGAGGAGCTTGGCTGGCTGAGCGCGCGGTCTGCCCATCGTGCCGAAGTTCCAATGCGCTTTGTTGACAGCGTGTAAGTAAATCAGTTTCACAGTGGTCATTCCAGAACATCTTACAAAGAGAAGATGTAGTGGTGAAGCATCAGCGTTTAAAGCAGACAGGGAAATTTCATTTTTCTGTACAGCTTATAAAGAAGCTAAAGTCACTCAAAGTCTGTACTATCTGTTCATATGGGTAAAATGTTGCTGAATTTTCCTCTCGGGAAAACAGCCCTATCAATATGAATGTCAACAATCCCACAAAAGTCATCGGCAACACGACTGTACATACGTATCTAGTCAGCGCGGTCCGAACATCGTCCGTCTGTCTCTGGTCTCCTCGCTGCCACACTGTAGTGGTGGTAGGGGAAGGAGCGCTAGTCTGACTGCCCAGTGCTCCAAGAGTGCGATCGCGCTTTCCGAGCGCAAAGACTAAATGGCCCTGATCGAGCGTGTTCATTTCCTCTCCAACACTAATCTTTTCTTAATTTCTGAGATGCATCTGTTGTCATAATTATTCACACTTCCCAAATAACAAAACTCCGTTACTTGTTCAATGGCACTATCATTTAACATTATATTAGCTAAAATTAAAGCCTCCGTGGCTTAGGCGGCAGCACGCCGGCCTCTCACCGCTGGGTCCGTCGTTCAAATCCCGGTCACTCAATGTGAGATTTGTGCTGGACAAAGCGGAGGCAGACAGGTTTTTCTCCGGGTACTCCGGTTTTCCCTGTCACACTGTCAGTCCAGCAACACTCTTCACTATCATTTAATTTCATCTGTCATTCATTTAATCATTGCCCCAGGGGAGTGCGACAGGATTCGGCAGCCGGCACAGTTCATATCCTCGCCGCTAGATGGGGGCTTCATTTATTCCATTCCCTGACCTGGTCGATCAACCGGAAGCAGGCTGTGGATTTTCATTTCATTAGCTAAAATTGGTTCTTTCTGATACGAGATAATACTAATATTGGCCCCTGTCTGTTGCAGTGTTTTACGCGTACTTGATCATCGTGGTGCACAGTTTCTATCGCCAGCTTCAGGAGATTGCGAATGATATGGCACGTGAGATGTCTGCTAAATTGTGAAGAGGAAACTTTAAATGAACCAACCTATAACATTTATAAATTCATTTACAATGGTATTCAATTGGCAATAATGATTTAATTACACCTACTGACCTATTTCTTTTACAGTCTTCCACTGAGAGTCCTAATTAGGTGGCCTACCTATTGCAATGGGTACCATGTAGCGACTTCAGGAAAATTTCGATATACGAAGGGTGTTCAATATACAGGGATGTCATTTATGTACTCGAGTACCCTTAAGGGGCGTGTATGGGATGGGTATAGGATCAATTTGAGATAGGGAACCTGGGGTCGTAACGGCCTCCTAACCCCAGAAAACAGGTTTGTTTCAGGCCCTCCGCCCCAATAGAGTAGGCAAGCGTGTCATGTGTTACTCTTGAGATCAGGCACTCTTTCGCTGTCAACGTTCTTGGCGCGACCACCGCTTAACGCTGCGTTAGCCGAGAGGATAGAGGTGAGGCGCGGTGCCACGGTGGTCCAGCGTTCGTTTCTCATGGGGTGCCATGCCTTCATTTTTTTCTTTTTTTTTAGAGGAGACGGAGGGGGCGTAGTCACAGTGCGTGTTTATTCTGTGTTGATTTTTTAAAAACTATCGTTGATTCTGTAAATTAATTGCCTTTTGATTATTACTATCAATGAGTTACGTGTGTTTCTTTAGTAGTTACAGACGACGGAACTATCGGTTGGCAAGAGGAATGCAGCTCTCGGCTAACGCAGCGTTGAGCGGTGGTCACGCCAAGACCGTTGACAGCGAAAGAGTGCCTGACCTCAGAGTAACACATGACACGCTTGCCTACTCTATTGGGGCGGAGAGCCTGAAACAAACATGTTTTCTGGGGGTTAGGAGGCCATTCCGACCCCAGGTTCCCTATCACAAATTGATCCTACACCCATCCCAAAACACGCTCCTTAAGTGTACTCAATTACATAAATGACACCCTATATAATGCAACACATTATGTTTCCGGTTCGAAGTGATGAATCCATGTTTCATCACCTGTGGCAATGTTTGACAAGAAAATGTCACCTTCAGCATCATAACGAGCAAGCAATTCCGCACAGATGTCTCTTCTTTGCTCTTTATGGTCTTCCGTTAGGTGTCGAGGAACCCAGCGGGAACAAAGCTTTGACTACTCCAATTGGTGGATAAGTGTGTCAGCACTACCAACAGAGACGTCAAGTTCACCAGCGAGGTGTTTGACTGCCCAATAGTCACGAACGTTAGTGTAAATGGAATGTAGAGAATTGTAAATGTCTGACATAATATGTAGAACTCAAACCCATGGCCTTCTGCCGACACTTTTTGACGCTAACGTAATAAGAGGAGTTAAACCTAGCACCACAACAATTGGCTGATAGAAATAAGGCAAGATCCACAAGAAATTGGTGTGAACGAAATAAGCAAAAATATTTGCCATAATAGCAAATTGTGTAAATCCGTATTGATAGAACAATAAAAACCACTTATGTTATATATTCGCCAAATCAATACTAAAAACACTTAATTGTCTATATTTTATAGACTATGTGTACATGTTTCGAAACTCGTTGGTTTCTTCATCAGCACATTAATCAAACTTATTCTAAGTACACTTAAACTAAGTAAATGGATATCCTTACATTAAGTTTTAAGAAATAATTAAGAAAAAACATTAATAGGCTAATCCTTTGAAAATATCTATGAAGATTTGTATTATAGGCAATTACAGGTGTTATCCAACAGTAATAATAGTACTTGTTTGCCATACAGTATATCCTCTTCAAAATAACTATATTTTTCAAAGGATTAAGACTTTTACTATTTTAATAAACAATAACATTATTAAAATGTAATATCGTATGGCCTCGGATGCCGAGGGTAAGCTTTGTCAATTGACGTCCAGAGGGCAGCTTGCATGTCGAAAATTATCACTTCTTGAAGCGCTATGAAAGTCAAGGAGGTTAGATATCTAAGCTCCTTGAACACTATAGCGCTTTCTAGTAGAGAAATGAGAAACTTCGTGTTGGCGGAAAATCCAGAGATTAATTTTGCCATTATGAACACGGCCTACTGAATTCAAATGGGTTCTTTAACATGCCAACATCGTATGGCATGTGTATCGTGATTTTGTCGCCTTTCAATAATCACTTACCACGGCCAGGAGCGAACCTGCAAGCTTGGGGTTGGCAGTCCGACACGATAACCACTCACCCACTTTGGGAAGTTAAAAAAAATATTATATCCCATTACTTGAAAGACGAATAAGTTTTTAAGAGAGGGGCGGCAAACCCTGATCTCGCATGTGCCAAAAAAATACCTAGAACCGGCCCTGGAAAGGAGGAGACATTGTGCTCAAGTTTTAACTCGCTCCTTAGTCGGCCATAACGAATCAGATGATACACACTCTGTCTGAAAAGTTTGGTGAATGGGCTGGGCTATATTACGAACGGATTGTTGGCTTACCTGAAACAGCCGTTACTGTCCTTCGTAGTAATCCCCGTGGATGGTTATGCACTTCTGAGAACGACTGAACAGGTCATGGAAACGCCTGGCATAGTCTTCTTTAGGAATAGCCTTCAGTTTGGGTCGTCAAAACTCTACATTGAAAGCAAGAGAGAAGCGTAAATTTATGCAACCTGCCTTGCACACCTGTTAGACGGGCGGCAGAGAGAAGGGTGAATTTATGCAACCTAACGTGCACACATGTTCGACGGGTGGCAGTGAGAAGGGTGACTGTTCCGTGGAATGGAATGGTCATGAAAATCATCGTCTGAAGTACGAACTCGAAGGCATGCGTCAAAGTATGGAGTATTGGGGTCCAGGGTCTCCCTGAAGGGCCAGAGGTTTTCGGACATTTCGGGCATCCAACGTAATGTGACGACCTAACTGAAGGCTATGCCAGGGCTTGTACAGCCGTTCTAAGATGTGCATAACCATCCACGGGGATTACTTCGAAGGATAGTAACGGCTGTTTCAGGCAAGCCAACAATCCGTTCGTAATATAGCTCCATTCACCGAACTTTTCAGAAGCAGCTTATCTTACCTTGCGACGAGACTCTCGTGTTATTAGAAGATTGCTCCCTCAAGAATCACTTACCTAAAACAAAAAGAGACGTCATTATTAGAAAGTGTCGTAATATAAAATTAACACGAATATATCATTATTGCTTGGCTGTCACCACAGAGGTCTGGGTTTGAATCCCGGCTCTGCCAATGAATTTAATTCTGGTCTGAGGGCTGGAACGGGGTATATTCAGCCCCGTGAGGCAAAAACTGAGAAGAGGCGGGTTCGATTCCCCCCCCCCCCCCCCCCCCCCCTCAGCCATCCTGGAAGTGGTTTTCCGACGTTTCCCAATTCTACTTCAGGCGAATGCCGGGATGGTTCCTAAATTTAGGCCACGGCCGAACCCTTACCAATCCTCATGTGAATTACTAGTACCCACACTAATATAGCCATCACAATAACACAGGTTATCAGAAAAATTGCATATATATATATATATATTGAACCCAACGGGGTTAGGCTGACTGGTGTCGAACGTGGATCTCAGAGATAGTTGAGCTCAGAATTGAGGTTCCGGCAAGGAACGAACACGAGATCTTTTCAGGGAGTTTAAGTCATAAAAACCCCTAGAGTATATACATATTAAATCACTGTTGTGATATGAACTAATGCTGACATTATTTATTAATATAATGCAGGGAATATTAGTAGAATACGGCATTATTGGGCTGTATGGAGCATACTATTCTGGACTTGAGCACAGAAGTTGGAGCGCTTGACGTTTGTCTAATGACTCTAGAAAAAGGGGAGGAGATTCTTGGAGCCTTGTCACTCTTGGTGACCTACTTAAGTCGTCCGGAGCAGGTCAGGATGAAAAATAATTGCCAAGTTATTCCCCGTTTCAGAATAGGGAAGCTGGTGGAGTGGGTAGATCCCAGCGTAATTTAATGATTACTCGTGATTGGAGCAACGCAGTGACATGAGGTTTTCACCCATGTGAATGTTTAGCCGGGAGGCTAATTATCAAGCCATTAAACATTGAAATCGAGGCATATTTGATGGAACGCGCAGTAAAACAGTATTTGGGAGTTAGCGGATAGATATAACGGTGCTGTCGGTTTTTTTTTAGGTGACGCGGCGTGCCCACGCCATGGCAAAGGCAATTAATATTAATTAATTGGCCGATCAATCCTCGAGCACGCATACAGATATGTGACCAGCGAGGAAAAAGGAACCATATAAACGTTATTTCAAGACCAGAATCATACTGTGAGAGAATATGACGCTGCAGCGGAATTCTCGGTCTACTTTTTCTCTTCGAACGGATATAAGGGATGGACCCATGACAGAGGAGGTCAGTCGAACCATACTTGAGAGCGGAGAGCACGTCACTCTAGCCCAGAGAAGAAAGGCGCGGACTTTAACATTCTAAGTGCAGCAACATATAATCATGCATTAAGTCATGAAGTAATAACGAGTAATGTAATCAGTTGAACCGCAGTCTAATGCGAAGTGCGCGTTACCGAAGTCGAGAAGGGATGCTCGGACTTCAACATGAAGAGCCGCGCAGTAAAACATTTATGAATACCATTTATTAAGGACAGTCGTGCCATATTTGTATAATCGGCAGTACGAGCGATTGTTTTTGTGCACGTAGGAAATGTACCGTGTAATATACAATGTAGAACAATTGAGAGTAATAATTTGTACCAGTACAATGTAAAATGGTTGAGCGCAGTATGTAAACTATTGGTTATACATATCTAGTATGCCGGACTGCGCAGGGATAAACTTTATTATGCGATTGGTGAGATTTCATAAGAATACCAATATAAGTAACGCTCAGGACGATATGCAAGCATATTTATGCGATAGCAGGAAGTTCATCGAAGGATAGACAGTTGGGTGAATCGATAGGAATCCTTAGGCTGATGATCGAGACTTTCAATCAGGATGCGCGTAGCAGCGAGGAGGAGTTATTCAACGCCTGCAGTTCTGATATCTTGCCAGAGAAATTCAACCAGTAAGAAATGTAAATAGTGACGTGTGAGTGTAGTGATGATCTGTTAAATATCTTTAAAGTGCCGTGTTTCTTGGGAGGCCAAAGTTATATAAAATGTGTGTTATCAGTGTAAGAATGCCTTGCTAATTATGCAAATGGCAGGCGTTACTGGAAGGAATGAGTGGTTGGAGCCACCGGACTAGCCGATGTAAGTACCCAAAAACCATGATTTTGTAGCAGTTGTAGTCCACTGTGTGTTGTGTGATTTCAAAATTTATAATATATGCCAATAAGAGTCAATTTTAGGAGGGAGAGCCTCGAATTATTATTGTTGTGTTGATCTTACAAAGGAACGGATCGCGGTGTAAAATTCTGATCTGGTTGAAATTTAGTACACAATAATCCTACAAAGTTGTACAATGACGTAGTGAAAACCGCATGGGCCGATTTCAATTTTGAACGCCAATATTGAACGCCGAAAATCTGCCGTACGACGGCATGAGCGAGGAGGTGAGAAGAGGTAAAGCTGACCTTCAATCCTAGCAGCACGCGATGGCTCCCGGCCACTAGGCAGCAACCTGCCGTGCTGCGATGCATTCCCCACCTTAAACGCTCCCCTCACTCTTCTACCCTCTCGATTACAGTATAAAATGCAACATAATGTGATGTTTTGCACTTGGCCATACTGTAAATAAATAAAACAACCTTTTTTTCCCTCTGTTTTACTCCTAGTAATCCTTGCAATAGTGAATGCTTACAAAGAAGTGGTCAATACAAAGAGATTGCTTGCACCACGCGCACCTTGCAACACTTTCTTTTATACACATATCGCAAGCATTTTGGATAGCATCATCCTTGCAACAAAATTGAACGGGGTTCGCAAAGCAAGCGGCTACTTTGTAGTACAATGCTGTACAAGTTGTACAATGACGTAGTGAAAACCGCACGGGCCACTTTCAGTTTTCAACGCCAAAAACCTGCCGGGCGGTGGCATAAGCGAGGAGTTGGGGAGAGGTAAAGCTGACCTTCAATCCAAGCAGCACGCGATGGTTCCCGGCCACCAGGCAGTGACCTGCCGTGCTGCATTGCATTCCCCACCTTCCACCTTCCCCTCATCTTGTCACTTCCTTGTCAGTTCAGTGGGACTATGCAAAACAAGAGTTATGTTTCGGATGAACAGGTCCCAAATCGTTCGGTCATCAAGCCATGTAAGTATGACAATATTTTATTGTGTCTGTGTTTAATTTGACTGGCAATAATGTTAAATCCTTTACATTACAGTCAGACGACGACGGTGTTCAATTGGAACACCTTCCAAATTTTAATCCTTGGAATGTGGTAGTTTGTCTACAAAGCTGCTTTGCTGAAAGTGATCGCTGTGAAAGCCAAATAACACCTGGTGAAAGAGAATTGGGTTTTGAACTGTACCGTAAGTAAAAACTTTGTTTACATTTTCTCATGGCAAAGGCAGACATGCACCAAGACTGAATCATGATCGTTGTTTACAGGCCTTATTGCAGAAAGGGTTGGTGATGTGCAGGTCGCCATTGAACATGAGGATACGTCAGTTTTGCCTGACAATAACAATGTTATTCAAGACGATGAATTTGCAATATCCGATACTGACAGTGAAAAAGATGCTACCACAACACCTGCAATAAGTGTCACATACAAAAAAGGTGGTTGATTATTGGCCGAACAAAGGAGGGAAAAAGGTCATTAGAGTCATTCAGCACAAGTTTAAAAAGCTACGGCACCAGTCGGACCTTTCTAGATGGAAGCTACAAGTAGAATCAGGTGGTACAAAGGATGAAAAACTGAAATTTATCACCAAAGAAACATTTGAAGAATTTTAAAAGGCGAGGCTGAATAACAACAAACACGTCCATGTCGTACACATTAGGAAATGGGCCCTGATGAATGCTCGGCGTGTTCATGACGATACCTTCCGAGCCTCAACTTTCTGGGTTCGCAAGTTTAAAAATAAATTCAACATTGGTTCCCGAAAAGTTATGAAATTTGTACCCAAAAGTTACACAGACGATCAGCTTGACCTTGCGTCCAACGCAACAAGTTTTGTAGGAGAGGTAACCGAATTAATAAACACTCACTCTCCAAAGAGTGTTTTTAACACAGATCAAAGCGGGTTTAACGAAGAGTTCCATGCAGGACATACGCTAGATGTAAAGGGAGACAAAAGAATTTTCGCAGAAGCGCAATCGTTGAACTCATTAACACACAGCTATACAATTCATCCTGTAATATCTGCCGGTGGAGAACTGGTACCTAAACTGTTAGATGTGTTAAAAGAAAAGGACGGTGAATTTGGCCCTATTGTTAAAAGAACTTTGTTTACAGCAGATAATTTATTTGTATTGCCGTCCCCGTCCGGAAAGTTAACTAAAAAGTTACTTCAAAAGTGGTTGCAAGATGTTTATTTTCAAACTGTACCAGACGACAGTGTTTTACTGTCAGATTCGTGGACAGCACAAAGTGAAGCAAATATAATAGCGTCAAAACCCGCCAACAAAACTCTCATTGTTAAAACTATTCCCCAGAGAACTACTGGAATGATTCAGCCGTTAGATGTGCTTGGTTTACGGATATGGCAACAATTTGTTCGTGTTTTAATGACCTAATTGTATTATACAATTTCCACATTAACATTCATTTGCGCAACAATATTTTAAAAACCCAATCATTGACCCACAACCAACTATCTTCTCCGCGGTTTCGTAACATGTGGAAGTACAGTTGGTACAAATCCGGTTATGTTCAAACACAGCCAGTTTGCTTCGCGAACCCCGTTCAGTTTTGTTGGAAGGATGATGCTATGCAAAATGCTTGCGATATGTGTATAAAAGAAAGTGTTGCAAGGTGCGCGTGGTGCAAGCAATCTCTTTGCATTGACCACCTATTTGTAAGCATTCACTATTGCAAGGATTACTAAGAGTAAAACAGAAAAAAATAAAAGGTTGCTTTATTTATTTACAGTATGGCCAAGTGCAAAACATCACATTATGTTGCATTTTATACTCTAATCGAGAGGATAGAAGAGTGAGGGGAGCGTTTAAGGTGGGGAATGCATCGCAGCACGGCAGGTTGCTGCCTAGTGGGCGGGAGCCATCGCGTGCTGCTAGGATTGAAGGTCAGCTTTACCTCTTCTCACCTCCTCGCTCATGCCGTCGTCCGGCAGATTTTCGGCGTTCAATATTGGCGTTCAAAATTGAAATCGGCCCATGCGGTTTTCACTACGTCATTGTACAACTTTGTAGGATTATTGTGTACTAAATTTCAACCAGATCAGAATTTTACACCGCGATCCGTTCCCTTGTTAGTAAAGTTGAGATGTTTGTACATCATTGAGTGGATAAATCGTTACCACTATTGTAAAATGGCAGTTCAGTTATATAAACTTAACGTAACGAACACGGATGCTCGGTTATGAAAATGGTTACGTTGTGTCGGGTTATTGTAATTCATGTCAGTAATAATAATAATAATAATAATAATAATAATAATAATAAATAAAAGGAATAAACGAATACAAATCAGGGAAAATTGGTTGTAAGCAAATATATGTGATAATTGGAATCTTTATCTATCCGAGCAGTAATATTATACATGAAAGGCTAAGAAAAGCAAGTTAATATCAGAATATATTGTAATAATGGGAATAAAATATGCAAGAATCTAGGGAATGGAAGAGTTTAATAGTGAATTGAATTATAAGCTTGTAGAGTAATTGATAGATTTATCTTACTAATTAAAGGACGAGATCATAGCACAATTGCCACGGAAGCCAGGTAATCTATTCGACGTGTGAAATCTCGTACAGCCTAGGGCGTACAGAGATATTTATTATTTGCCAGAATGTATTTAGTGATGTACCCTAACTCTGAGGATGGATATGGAATGTTCCGGGTTCGAATCCTGTGGTATATGAGAGGATAACAATGGAAACCTCTGCATGATACCTGTTGTCGACCGAGAACTTGTTATTGTAATGATTCAGCTCATGGGAAGCGAATTTTATTGACGGCAGGTTGTGCCTGACCGTAGCAATTAATGAGATACCGGCTAGCCAGTTCGACCAGTGTTTGATGAATCTCGCTCCTTCGTATAATGAAATGAACCTATTGAGGCAAGTTATTAATATCCTAAGGTTAGGAAGAAATGTTTAAACTCGCCCATAACCTAAATTGCATACCATTCAGTTTAAATCATATGGGATATGTGGGTCATTAAGACGACACTATTGTATTTAAAGTTACAAGTTACTGCTTGGAGGTAAAGAGAGAAGGGAAAGTGCGACGGAGCTAGTAGAGGACGGAACGAGTGTTTCGTTACCGCCCGCCTCAGCCCATTATGCAGGAAGAACCCAGGGGGAGTTTTAAACGATCCGTGAAGGTTAACATTTAGAAGGGACAGACTGTGAAACCCTATTCGTAATGAAAAGAGTCATTGTTCTATTGTATAATGAATTTGTGTGGTTTGAAACACATTGTTAATTAAGGATCGTTCTTATAACGTAATACTTGGAAAACTTATGAATTGTTGGAAGTTACATTTTTTTACTGACAGTATTACTTAGCTCTGGAGCTCAGCACTAGATGCCACAGGCTATGCCCGCGCAAGGGTAGCAATAATACCATTCGACACAGCGGTAACGGAAGTTTTGAAGTTGAAATCACAACGGCATACAATGCAACTGTAGGGGTATATTTACATATAATTGTGGAGTTGCAAGTAGATTTGAGGTGCAACCCATGAATTGGCTAATGCATGGTAAAGCATTTTGGTGGGAAGAGAGAAACAAAACACAAAAGCACACATAATGTAAATTAAGATGTTGAGAGTAAACAATTAAGCTTGTGAAATGAAAGAGGTCACAACAGGCGACATAAGAATATAAGTACAGTTTTTGTGTAAATTACATGTGCATCAGAGCACTTGAGATGAAGTTTGATGTCAATATCAGGGTAAATGAATGTATAATCAGCTGGAGTTGCAAGGATAAAATGTGAATAATTAGTGGATTGTAGGAGTAATTGTGCTTTGTTTGTATGATATTTGTTGGGATTGTGTTTTTATGTGTTTGAAGCCATGATTTAGAACTGAATTAAAGTCTTTAGAATAGAGTTGTGCTTTATCATTGTAGAGTTGATACCTTTTAGTCTCAGATCAAAAATATGCAACTGCTCAGTGGGTGGACGGTACACGCCTGAGAACTGATGCTGGCTGGAGACAGAAGCATATTTTCCATGGAAATTACTCACATGGGTACAATATATATATACACACACACACACACACACACACACACACACAAGTATCAAGGGCAGATGACCTCGTAGTTCCGCCCCTTAAAACAACAATAACTAACACCCAAGTACACGGAGCTAAATGACCACGATGTTGCAAAGCCCCTACATGAATCAACAACTCTTTAATATTACATTAATGAGTTTATTGGTTGTTTCTGTTATTGTTATTGCTTAGGGGCTTTGTGATACCGTGGTTATGTAGCCCCATGTATTTGGGTGTGAGTTGAATCTGTCTGACAAATAACATGCGTCAGTGTGATCATTGTTGTAATAGTGCGTATATTCTTCATTGGAACTAGGATTAGGTAGGAGTCGGCCGTGGTTTGTGTTAGATACCATCCCAGCATTCACCACAGGTAGACGTGGAGAAAGCACGCTAGATCACTTCTAAGATGACTGGGACGGGAATCGAACCAACCTCTTCTCAATATTTCGTCACGAGTGCGCTCCGTTCCAACCCTCAAACCAGAATTAGAGTTCTTGGGAGAGTCGAACCAGTCCTGATGATTATGGTAATTGTTATTTTAAGGGGCATAACATTTAGGCTATCGGCCCTTAATGGTTTGGGTGATACTGGAGATGAAAAATGATGATAATTGTAGTTTTAAGGGGCCTAACATCTAGGTTATCGGCCCTGGAGATGAAAAATAATGGATACCATCTCTATATACGAGGGCTATTCCATAACTAAGGTCCGGTAAAAAAATACATCCAAAATAAAACTTGTTTCCAAAGCAATTGTTTTATTGGCATTCCTTACGTCTTTTTCTATTTTTCTACATAATTTCCATACTTATTTACACATTTGTCACATCGTTCCACAAGCTTTTGAATGCCTCAGTCGTACAACTCGGCCGCCTGCGAAGCTAACCAGTCTTTAACAGCTTCTTTCACTTCATCATCTGTGTCGAAGCGCTTGCCGCCAAGAAACTCCTTTAGTTAGCGGAACAGGTGGAAATCACTTGGCGCCAAGTTTGGACTGTACGGTGGGTGGTCCATCTGTTCCCATCCAAATTTCTTGATTAGAGTTTGCGTGTCATTCGCAGTATGGGGTCTGGCATTATCATGCAACAACAACACTCCAGACGACAATTTTCGAAAATGCAAATGTTCAGACACAAATCTGTACAAAGTTGTTCTACTGCCCTTACTTCACAATCGGCGGGCTGATTAATTGTCTTAAACATTGTGAACTGACACTATCAACAGCACACAGCAACAGTCACAACGCTACTGGCGGCTTTTGCCGCGCAAGGCATGCCAGGAGTTGGCGCGCATGCGTGTTTCGCCCTTGGCGCCGCTTTCAAATATTTACGGCGAATCGGAACTTACTTTTGGAATAACCCTCGTGTATTGATAGATTAATTCAAAGTTTATATTATACGCCGGTCAATACTTACACAAATTAATAAAGCTGAAGATTTTGTGTGTTTGTTTGTGTGTTTAAACGCGCTAATCAAGGGAACTACCAGTCGGATTCAAAAAAATCTTTTTGTATATGATAGCCTGATTCAAGAGGAATAGTTTAGGCTATGTAGCATTAGGCTACACCTCTCAGGTAACCTTAAATAATGATTTTTGTTCAGTAAGTCGGATGAACATGCGCTCAAGAACGGCTTCAATATTACCGAAGTCTATTGTTGCCATGTAATGCGGGTTGCATCACGTCACCCCTACCAATGTTCTGGTGCAATGCCAATAGTACGGTATGCCTCTGTATAAGGGCGATGGTGTTGGTGCAGTGTACTGACGTTATCAGCTGCAATAAGCGTTGGTGCATTCCGATCCTTATCCTTGAGCGCTCCAGTTCTGTAAATCAAATAAATCCACCGAGCGATGCCGGGCACTACTGCTAGTATATTATACAGGGTGTCATTTATGTACTTGAGTACCCTTAAGGGGCGTGTAGGGGATGGGAATAGGATCAATTTGAGATAGGGAACCTGGGGTCGGACTGGCCTCCTAACCCCAGAAAACAGGTTTGTTTCAGGCCCTCCGCCCCTGTAAAGTAGGGAAGCGCGCCAAGTGTTACTCTGAGGTCAGGCACTCTTTCGCTGCCAACGTTCTTGGCGAGACCATCGCTCAACGCTGCGTTAGCCGAGAAGATAGTGGCGAGGCGTGGTGCCACGAAGGTCCCGGTTCGTTTCTCCTGGGGTGCCATGCCTTCATTTTTTTTCGTTTTCTTTCCTTTTTTAGAGGAGAAGGAGTGGGCGTAGTCACAGTGCGTGTTTATTCTGTGCTGATATTTTTTAAATATCGTTGATTCTGTAAATTAATTGCCTTTTGATTATTAGTATCAACGAGTTACGTGTGTTTCTGTAGTGGGAAAAGACGACGGAGCTATCGATTGGCAAGAGGAATGCAACTCTCGGCTAACGCAGCGTTGAGCGGTGGTCGCGCCAAGACCGTTGACAGCGAAAGAGTGCCTGACTTCAGAGTAACACTTGGCGCTCTTCACTAATTTACAGGTGCGGAGGGCCAGAAACAAACCTGTTTTCTGGGGTTAGGAGGCCAGTCCGACCCCAGGTTCCCTCTCTCAAATTGATCCTATATCCATCCCTTACACGCCCCTTAAGGGTACTGAAGTACATAAATGACACCCTGTATAATGTACATGTATCGACCTGACATTGAGGTATTCTTCAGCTCAATTAAGATTGCAATAAATTAAGAATACAATAAAATAGATGTACTTAACTCTAATGTATTTTGATGTGAAAAATTGTTTATGAGATCAATTGTAATTAAAAGAAAGAAACAAATTAATAAATATGGATATCCTTAAAATATAATATTTGTAAATAGATAAAATATAATATATTGGGCTTTACATTAAATTTTGAAAATATAGTTAGAAAATAAGAAATTTTGTAATAGTAAGTGTAAATAAAATATAGAAAATTAAATAGGCCTAATTTAGAGAAACAAGTGCCGAATATCAACAAATATTTAACTTAGTGCTTGAAATGAACTAAATCTTCTTCCGGAATATGGAGTGTAAATTTTGTATCAGGCGCCAACCAGTTTGTGCGTCGTTTGAATTGACAACCTAATTGATTGGAAAATACAGTATTATGTAGGATAAGATTCTTATGTATATTATAGAAAAGAACTAGCCTGCTTATGAATTGTGATAAATATCTACTTAATTAAATATTAGTATTAACTACCGCGTTGTGTAGATGGAAAACATCAGTAGGATGACTAATTCACATATTGACAGTCACTCACGATCCCATTAGTACAGGACAGCTGCACAGAAAAAAAAAAACCTTTTGTTCCAAAAACTGTGCTATGGTTGGCTTTTTGTAAATCGTTACAAAAGCACAAAAAAAGCTTAACTCTGAATTTTAGAATAATTTGCACGATCATTTTGTCGGAAACTCAAAAAAAAAACATTGAAAAGCGTTTTTCTCTGAATCGACGTATTTTAAAGAAAAGTTTTTTAAACAAAAAATGTAGAGGACATTGTCACCTACAATTCGTCTCATGGAGGTCATGTCATACGTTTTGAAATGCAGAAGCTAGGTGGCGCCCAAGTTTCCAAAAAAGTGTTTTTTCACTTTTTGTCCTAGAAAAAATGTTTTGTTCACAAAAGAGCGAATCAGAAATTTGTTCCTCTCAAAATTGTCTACAACATTTTTTCCCTCCGCCTTACCGTTCCAAAGTTATAGTCTGCCGAAGTGTGAAAATTGTACTATTCAGATGGCACAACGGTTAATATGTGTTCAGTTATGATTGATACGTTGCGATTGAAATAGATATGATTGTTTGAGCTAATTAACAAACACAGCCCGCGTCCTGTTTGACCGAGCCTTAGGCAGCTGTCCGACATAGGTCCCTGTCTAAATTATGCCCACCGCTCTCTCCGCAGTAACAATAGTAACCTTGACTACGCAGCGTTGCATTTGCTGCGCTATAACTTTGGAATGTTAAGTCGGCGGAAACAAACGTTTAAATAAATGTTGCAGACAATTTTGAGAGGAACAAATTTCTGGTTCAATCTTTTGTGAAAAAAAAAAACTATTTTTTTCTAGGACAAAAAGTGAAAAAACACTTTTTTGGAAACTTTGGCACCACCTAGCCTCTGCATTTCAAAACTTATGACATGACCTCAACGAGACGAATTGTAGGTGACAATGACCTCTACATTTTTGTTTGTTAAAAAACCTTTTCTTTAAAAACGTCGAATCAGAGAAAAACGCTTTTCAATGTTTTTTTGAGTTTTCCGACAAAATGATCGTGCAAATTATTCTAAAATTTCGAGTTAAGTTTTTTTTGTGCTTTTCTAACGATTTACAAAACGCCAACCATAGCACAGTTTTTGGAACAAAACCATTCCAGCTGTACTGTACTACTTATGAATTTGTCATCCTTCTGATGTTTTCCATCTACACAACACGGTAGGTAATACTAATATTTAATTAAGTAGATATTTGTCACCATCGACAGGAAATATAACAGATGAGCCAGTATAGCCAACCCACGTCCCACTAGGTGTCAGCCCCTTAGGGGGAACAGCAAGAATTAAACTATACGAAATGCAATAAAATTAAACCACATTTAGATGGACAGATTTGTGTGATACCATGTAGCAACAGTTAAAATACATTTCACAACAGACTTGGTGACTGAGGTTGGCAACACTGACTCAGACCAGTAATAACTCCGGCCACACGATTGTTAACGGAAATACACCTGTCTCGTCTAAATACTAAGTTAATTTGCGGTCGACAAATCGCGCAGCACGACCGCGACAAGCAACTGCGACAGTCCGGGGATAGGAGATTTGAATACCAGCACTGAAATGGCTCCACTGTCAGATGGGTAGTGCTACTATCGAGTCTCAAGGCAACAACTGAAGGTTTAGACATGCGACTCTTTCGCCTGTGGTTTATATCTTCCTGCTGCACACTTCCCAAAGCAGAGAGGTTGTCGGTTTTTTGTTTGTTTTTAGACTGTCATATCCCCTCCAGGGACGTAGGCGACCTGAATTAGAGCCGTCAAGGGATCACTAACCAAGCATCCCGAGCCGGAGTTTGCGTGTGGTAGGGTGGCCAGTTCCTTCCCACTACTCCTCCGGCCATATCATCCGGCAGGTTTCCATTTTGCATCACGAGGCTGGGAGACCCCGTACCAGACTATACCAAGACTTTTTAAATTATTGGCAGAACCGGGGATCGAACCCGGTACCTCGGTAGTGACATCCAACAATGCTAGTCACTGTGCCATGAGGTGGTCAGGTTGCTGTTAGGTCAGGGGTTTATACCGCGAACTTTTATAACACAATGTTTGAAGTGATGGAGGAGTGGTAAGGTTACACTGTTACCAACTGTTATGTCAGGTGACGCGGACTATTTGAAGTTAATGTGGACCGAAACTGAGTGGGAGGTGGTGGCTCTTATGCCACCTAGTTGGTAGCTATGCCTTGCGAATCCAGTCGTAGCGAGAAGTACGAGGAAATTTTACACAGCATTACGCAATAAATCCCCCGGAAAGTTGGGCAGTAAACACACCCGGACCATAACAGCAGGAATTCCAGCTTAAGCAGCTTTGCCATCACGTTAGTGTATGTAAACAACCAAGGTTGGATAAAAATAAAGTACGCTATTCGCGTGTTGGCCACGGGTCTCCAGAAATACACCGCTAGGGCACGCCTCATTACACTTGCTAGAGGCCGGAACTGACCCTCCCTCTCTCCGAGCTGTGAAGCACAGGGTGTATCCGTGATGTTAGAATCTCTCAGGGATGATGGAAGAAGGCAAACTGATCCATTTGAGATGAGGAACCATACTCCGGAAACGATCGGGTCAACATTTATTAATAATCACGGTTGTTCAAAGTCAGTCCTCAATTCTAAAGTCTATTCGCCGAGTCGAGACAGTGCCCCTGGTCAGGCGCGGATCTAGAGTTTGGCTTTTTTTTGGGGGGGGGGGGTGTCAGAGAATCGAAATTGTTAAGAAAAATGGTATCACTAACAACTCAATCACAAAATAACTAAACGTACAAAACCAGACCAATTTTTTTGACAGCTACATGGATAGAAATTTGAAGCGTTTAGCGCACCAAAAATTTTCCTACAAATTGCAACGCCGTGTTTTGCGATTTTTACATCAAGCTTCGAGAAAAGTATCAAGGTACGTTACAGTTTCGGCAAGTCGAGTTGATACCGACAACGGGGGAAAGTCACAGCTTAAATTGCCAACCAAGCTTGCAGTTTGGACGTCGGCAAAATTTTTTGGTGCGGAAAAAGAACTTATTAATTAATTAATTAATTAAATAAATACATGGCCTGTTTGCCATCACTTGATGAAGGCAGTACATTTGCATTTGTCTGTTGGCACAGGCTAGAGTAAAATGTGGCTTTCACCGAGGTCTCAGTCTCACTCATGGCTGTGATTATATGGAAGCTATTGAGGTATGGGTGGTGCTTAGTAATGAGTAATGACATTCAAGGCACAGTCAGTGTATGTGGATGCTGTGAAAGGTTCTACTCATAGGGTTAGTACTGATGTACTGACTCAGTGAGGAAAGTAATGGCAAACAACCACACACCTCATCTTGCCTAGTACGTTTCAATATAGCGCTGCCTCGTTTTTTTTTTAGGTATCTACCCACATAACCTAATGGTGGTACTTTTTGAGGATCCAACCAGCCTTCGGGCTGACTACCTAACAGATAGACAAATAATAATACATAAAGAAACAATAAATAAACCGCGCTGTAGCATGTAACCGATAAGTCAGCCCGCTTCACATATAGGCTATACACAGCACTGAAGTTAGCATACGTTCAACAGTCGGGCAGCCCTGCAATCACGTGTACAACTGTCTCGACTCGGCGAACAGACTTTAGTTCTCAACGCAGCAGTGTACACAGTGTTCCTCAGAGGTGTACTACCCCAGGTTCCTGGAACACATCCCACTTGCTCGTCGTCAAGGGATGTGGTTCCAACATGATGGAGGGTTGGTGAACACCTGGATCAGACATTCCCTGCAAAGTGGACCGGAAGAGGGGGTCCTGCTTCGTGGCCAGTTCGTTCACCTGATCTCACCTCCCTGGATTTCTTCTTGTGGGACCATGTAAAAGGTCTTGTTTAAGAGAAGACACCTGTCGAGACGGAAGAGGATCTCCTGGCAAGAATTCTCGTTGCCTGGAACCGCACTAGCGAGTGCTCCACCACTGTCTGCAACATCTCAGGTGGGATGTTGGCTACCTCCCCCACGATGCTCACCTTCAAACACCAACATGTGTCAGTGTCCTTAAGGTAACCCCACAGCCAGAAATCACACGGGTTCAAATCTGGGGATCTTGGTGGCCACGCAGTGGGGAACAATCGGCGGTTGCAGTCTGTCGTGGATGCAGATGGTCGTCACATTGAGCATCGTTTGTAACCTGGACTGTCAACATGGTACGCCATTAACACCTGTTACCCGCTCATGTGGAAACTAAAATATGTTCCTTTCAATGGTTTATCCGTTATATCTCTTCCGCATGTCCTGTCAAAGGTTTCCACACCGTTTCATTGTCCTGCGATCACTCGTTTGTCCGGGAGGGGGCCTAACAAGTTAAATTATAACCATCCTGTACTATTAAAATAATTTTTCCAACATTAAGTTGCCTGCCTGAAGGGCTACAACTGAGGATTTTTTGGTGTCTAATAAAAATATATGAATGTACTTGAGTGTGTTTATTTAAAAAAATATATTAAGATTTGATTGCCGCTGAGCATGGCTGCGCCACCGTTTGTTGATTGTTGTAGCAGGAGCCCCGCGGGGTGAAGAGATGACAGAGTGCAGTCCGCACCTAAGTCAAGCAGCATTGCGTGCGCTACCTATCTGAGAAGCGCAGATAAATGTCACAAGAGCTCATGTCACCACGGACAGCTACTGGAGCTGAGTCATATCCTACTCACGCAACTGTACCTGCGAATGAAACAGAGTGACGTGTGACAAATAGACAGAGAATAGTTCCCATCTCGACCGCCGGCAATCAATTCGTGAAAGGGTAATACTAACAGGACGCACCATTGTGGGAAAGTATAAGGAAAGTACCGTCAGAAATGAGATATGAAAAAATAAATATGAACCGTTAAATAGCCTGAAGTCCGCAGATTAATTCGACGCAAACTCAAAATTTTGAATATGTTGAATATTTGAGTTTTATGGAGTTATCTGGGGAAACAGTGAGATGGCTGAACGTCTGGACTGATCTTTTGATAAAAAAAAAAAAAAGCTTAACATTTTTACACTCACCATTAATATTTAATATTTTCTAAGTACTTTTGAAAATTATTGTAAAAACACCAATATTATATTTATTTTATTTAATACTACATTTGTAAGGATATTCATTTTATTGCTATATTTCATTTATTACAATTATCATCATTAACTTTTCATTTCTTTTTTAGATTGAAGTCATATATACTATTTTAAATTCTTAATTGATTGTCATTTAAGATGAGGATGGCCTCATTGAAGGTCGAACATGCCCAATATATAAAATATATATTTGTTGAGTATTGATCTGGCGTATAATTTTAAACGGTTAACTATAATATCAATAAGGATATTTAAATAATTTGTGTTTACAATGACAAATATGTGTTCGCATTCTTTTGAAGAAATATGGATTGAAAATAAGTGCTACAAAAACTGCTGCAATGTCTGTTAACAGACAGAGAAGTAAAGATAATATAATGCTGGGGGGTCTACAATAGGAAAGAGTAAACCAGTAGTCATTCAGGGTAACTTTGGACCATCCTCATATTTACGTGTTATTTCATTTAACAAAAATATACAATAGTAAGTATCACACTCTGGAGATATAATTTGAAACCTTGGTTTTTACTTTATTTTCTGATAAGATAAATTGTCAGAACTGAAGTTGTATCAGCTAATTTGTAAGTTGGTGTGTTGATGCTGTATTTTGTGAGCTGTTTTCACGTTGATCACTCACATTAAAATACCTTCCATATTGTTATTTCATATATTATTCACATCTACTACATCTTTATAAAATATTGGCTTTAACTTGAATTATCAAGCATGTAGCTTAATTTTTCTGCTGGTTCAATGTTATGATAACTGCTAACTTGATTAAAATAATGTATTAAATATGGAATTTTGTACAGTGGTGCCAAGTTACCCCGAATGTAAGTGTAACTTTTCACCCGGGTAAAATCTAGTTTTGTCAATATATAATTATTATTTTACGTATTCTTAATTAAAATAAACTATAATCTAGGACTAGTTCTTTCATTTTAATATATCTGCATTGCATATAACACATGAGGGAAAAATATAATTTCTAAATATGTGGTTAAATGTTACTCCGAATGACTGTAGCTTGAATACATAATATAAACTAACAACAGAATACAGCATGAATTAAATAACCATATTCAGAAATCAAGTAAATTCTATCAGCAAGTTTGGTATCTACTCTGGAATAAGCAAGTGCCACTAAGATCAAAACAAACACTGTTGGAAACCTGCATAACAACCAAAACTAACAGATGACAGCAGACTTCAGGCTTCAGAAATTAAGTTTCTAAGATGCATGCTTCAAAAAACTAGGAAAGACAAAGTAAGAAATGAGAAGATTATAGAACAAGCTGGAGTAAATCAGTCCCTGAAGGAGACCATAACTAGGGCATGTTTGCGATGGTTTGGTCACGTCAAACGTATGACAGGAAGAATAATTGCAAAACAATAGTTGCATACTGAGATTACTGGAAAAAGACCTGTTGGATGACCTATGAGGAGATGGCTGGACCAAGTGAAGGAAGATATCACATCCAAGGGAATCAACTGGGATGACGTCTTGAAGGAGCAGTGGTACATGAATCGACTAAAAAAAAATGGAGAGCGCTCGCAAACCACACCCAGAAAACTGGAGTGGAAACTTGATGATGAAGATGGAGCCCCTTAATTAAATTAAGTAATTGTACCACCGTAACTTTTAACAGTAACGAAACTACTCGTTATTTTTTCAAGATGAAGCAATTTGTGGATTATCCTAGATGTGGGCAGAGAGTGAATAGTGGCGAATAACCTTTACCGTTGTTGATTCATTTGAAGGGTTTACACATCGTGGTCTTTTAACCCTGTGTACTTGGGTGGGTGTATTTGAACATGTAACTTTGTTACTTTTAAATAGTAACTCATCCAGTGGCAGAGGTCTTCGCAGTTCCTCCTCTTAAAACCACAATAACTAAAGTAACTCACCCAACCGTGAATAAACACATTTCCTCCGTAAATAAATTTCTTTTGGGAATACAGTACTCCGCATTTTGTAATGCCTATTACATCATGAAGTCATTACTTTCCTTCTCTCCTGATATCCTGCCTTTTGCGTAATTTCTCCAAAAAGTGTTTTGTTTTCTATTTCAAACAAAATAAAAAAGGAAGAACGAAAAATGAAAAAAAAATCAAATGAAAAAACAAATTTAAAAACAAAAAAACTAGAAACCAAAAACTAAACAGAAGACGAAAACCAAAATTGAAAACAATAGTCTACAAAACAAGACAAAACAAACTTAAAAACAATACAAAACTATACAAAACAAACTTAAAACAATACAAAACTATACAAAACAAACTTAAAAACAATACAAAACAACACAAAACAAGACAAAACAAACTTAAAAACAAAAGAAAACAACACAAAACAAGACAAAACAAACCTAAAAACAACACAAACCAAACTTAAAAACAATACAATACAAAACAACACAAAACAAACTTAATAACAATACAAAACAATACAAAAGCGAAAATGGTAGAAACCAAACCGAAAAATCTAAAACGAATCTTAGAGACGCAAGAAGAAAAATGAAATCAAAATTTTGAATGACTTTTAGTTACTTTTAGTCCAACACTAGGAGTTCGTACCTTAGTCAATAGTAGTACCGAAAGTAACACTTGTTGCCATGGTAACCACCTTGTCCACGCTAATCAAGCTGCTGACAGTTGTGGGTCAGACGCAATGTTGATATGGAGGAGTTTATATTTGAGCGTCCTTGTGGCCGCAACTCTGTGGATATAAATACCGCTGACACTCTCCTCTCCAGCCACGCGGAGTGGTGTCCCAAAGGTCGCTCGCACATACAAACACACGATGACTCATCTTGGTGACATTGTTGTTTAAACATCTTGGTCATCCACCCTATTTGATTCTGAAAGATAAAAAGAGCCCGGCAGAAGTAAGTGGAAACAATGCCAGGGTTAGCCGGGACCCCGTGGTCACCAACCGACTAGTTGTGAGTCCCTGAGGAGGGGGTTTATCGTGTCTAAAGTAGTGTAGTAAACCTCTTCTAGAAGGGCTGACTTGTTGTCTGATTATATGTCTGCTAGTTTAGCTGTCCGATTGTCTGTCGGTTTATCTGTCTGATTATATGTCTGCTAGTATAGCTGTCTGATTGTTTGTCGGTTTATCTGTCTGATTATATGTCTGCTAGTTTAGCTGTCTGATTGTCTGTCGGTTTATCTGTCTGCCAGTTTAGCTGTCGGTTTATCTGTCTGATTATATGTCTGCTAGTTTAGCTGTCTGATTGTCAGTCGGTTTATCTGTCTGCCAGTTTAGCTGTCTGTTTATCTGTCTGATTATATGTCTGCTAGTTTAGCTGTCTGATTGTCTGTCGGTTTATCTGTCTGCCAGTTTAGCTGTCTGTTTATCTGTCTGATTATATGTCTGCTAGTTTATCTGTTTGATTGTCTGTCGGTTTATCTGTCTGCCAGTTTAGCTGTCTGTTTATCTGTCTGATTATATGTCTGCTAGTTTATCTGTCTGATTGTCTGTCGGTTTATCTGTCTACCAGTTTAGCTGTCTGATTGTCAGTCGGTTTATCTGTCTGCCAGTTTAGCTGTCTGTTTATCTGTCTGTTTATATGTCTATCTGTTTGATTGTCTATTTATAATAATGTATGTTTATAATGTCTGTCTGTTTATCTGTTTGATTGTCTATTTATATGTATATTTATATGTAGGGCCCGGACGTTGATGACGTGTCATCTTTTTACTGAGCTGTCTGAAACAATGCTGAAGTACATAGAAATTCCGGACGGGCCACCCCGTCTTCAAATATGTCATTTTTATTTTGCATCTTTTTGCATTTTTTTGCTATTTTTCCATTTTAAGAGCATTTTCTTAAGTTAGGTAGATTTTTTTGTTCATATTTTAGAGAAATCAGCCTTTTAAGGTCATTTTTTTTTCAATTTAGTCATGTCACAACTTTATATGAGGGAGTTACGTCTCTCAGAGTTAAGAAGAAGCTACTAGCTATGAACATAAACCTTTTGTTAAGTGCTAGATATCTATTTTGATTGACTTTTCAGTTTGAGCTTCAGATGTCATTTTTGAAATACTGGTGAGCCTATTATTATAAGATCATTTTCTCCATTTTATACTGCATTTTTCGATTTTTAGGTCATTTATTACAATCATTTTTGAAAATTTAAAGTACATTTTTTAAACTTTTTTACGGCATTAACATCCGGGCCCTATTTATATGTATGTATGTTAATCTGCCCGAAGGTAAGAGTCTATTCCTACAACTACAGACTGGTTGATGTGACAATACCATCAGAAGTACTCGTTCAGGGAACGGCATTTTGTTATTTTAAAAAATTCTCCCATAATCACGTATTCTTCATGTAGTTATACCCATATTATTATCTGTCAGCCTTTTCTCGTTCTGTCTCCAATAGCTGGGATGCTACGATACAAACATCTCGTAAACGGCCGATTCTAGGGCCTTAAAACATTGTTTTCAGGATCCCTCCGTGACCATCCGAGTTATGTTTCTCACCTCATGGGGCTCAAAATGATCTTTGTCTCGTCTTTCTACGATAAGGGTAATATTTCGCCTATTTAACAGGTATTTTGAGTGGGTTCCCCCAACATATACCCTTTCCCTCACCCCTCTTATGAGAGATAAGGGTGAAAAGTTATACAAATAATTGGTGCCAGACCTGTTATGGACACCTATACCAAATTTTACGCTAATTCATCCAGCTGTTATCGAATTATAAGCGTACAGACATCTAGACAGACAGTCAGGCAGACTAACAGACAGATGAACAGACAAAACAATTTTTTTTTGCGCGCATTCATCATGAAACAGCCTGTAATGCGTAAATAACGGAAAATTCAATGGCAATTCAGAAAGAAGAAAAAAAACTTCAATTTTCATTTATACAATACAGAGAGACTAGCAACCCACCCCGACTTCGCCCGGTATCTTGAACGGTTTACCCAGGCGCAAATCAGAAAAGCCGAGGTGAACAGCGAAACTCCAAACACATATACTCTTCACTGAAGTCTTAACTCGGTACGACTCAACAGTTTAATGCTGGCCGAAGCTGGGGTTTCTTGCTCATTAGCTCGTAAGCTCGCTCCAAAGCTAGTAATTTGAATTTCCACTGAATGGAGAGTGTTGGAAGAAATATGGGCGATGTATTAAAGATAGAGATATGCTGTCGCAGACTTTTTTTTGTAGAACTGTTCATGCTTGACAATTCTTACACTCGTAAGAATACAAGTTAGATATTTTTAACGGTTTACCCCATCGTAAGATTAAAAGGCGCACGGAGGCAGGTTTTACTTTGACTCGATCCACTGAAATCGTTACTGCTCGGCTTTCTTTAGTCATAAATGAAAGTTTTTCTACAGAAACCTTCCTCGAAAAATCCTTTACAGAATGGTGAAAACCGCATCAAAATCCATCCAGTGGTTCTCGAGATTACCCTTTACATCCAAGAATCGGGGACTTTGTTTTATACTACGTAGAGATGATGACGACAGAGCCTATACAAGATGGTGAATGACAAGAGAGCGGTGGGAGTCTTACGTTTGGTTGAACTGGTGCCAAGTAGCGCGTTGTACAGACGAAAGCGTCGCCTGTGCAGTGCGTCTTGAAGCGTCGCGTCGCGTCGGTGGGTACCCAGCTTACAGTGCTCAGAGTGGAGTGAAGGTGTGTGTGTGTGTGTGTGTGTGTGTCTTTCAATATTGTACCTGGAGCAGGCTAGTGCGGTCTGGTTGGTTGGTTCTTAAGTTTAGGGGCTGCGACAACGAGGTCATATAGCCCCGTGTACTTTGGGTGTGTGTAGAATCTGTCTGATAACCGGTGTCAATTGTGATGACTGTAATAGTGTCTGTTATCTGTTTTTTTTAAATTTAAGTACCGCAACTTAGAATTTTTCAAATAGTTCCTACTTTTGCTGCCAAGCGCCACCGTCAACTTCTACTAGGGCAAGTTCAGAACTTAGCTACTAGACGCCACCCCAGTCGGCTCTTGGCAACGAACGTAGAAACCTAAGAGCGCTGTTTACATTCTTAACCTATCCAATTTAGCTTCACACAGGTGCAATTAGTGGAAGGTTCTTTAACATGCCATAAATCTATGGCATGGGACCGCCGGCTTTACTTCCCCTCCGAAGGAAGGCATAATGAGGGATTTTTACGCTCTTAAAAAATCCGACGGCTTTGGCCGGGTTTGAACCCGCTATCTTGAGCATAGAAGCTCAGCATACTACCGACTACGCCACCGAAGCCGCTCTAGTGCGGTCTATTTCAATGTTCCGTGCGAAGTGCTCTTGTGTCAAGAAAACTACCTTCCTCACCATCAGTAGAGACGCCAGCCAGGCACTATCAGGAGCTTCATATGTTAATAATAATATTAATAATAATGATAATAGCGGCTTTGGTGGCATAGTGAGTAGCATGCTGAACTGCTATGCCCAAGATCGTGGGTTCAATCCTAGCCGAAGTCGTTGGATTTGTAAGAGCATTAAAATCCTTCAGTATGCCTTCCTTCGGAGGGGAGGTTGGATGGTTGGTTCCTCAGTTTAGGGGCTGCGACAACGCGGCCATGTAGCCTCGTGTATTTTGGATGTGTGTAGAATCTGTCTGATAACCGGTGTTAATATTGTGATAGCTGCATTAGTGTGTGTTATCTGTAATTCAGGTGAGGTCTGCATACATTCAATTTTCAAGTAGTCTACTTTTGCTACCAAATGCTACCGCAAGGAAAGCTTACTGAGGGATTTTAACGCTCTTAAAAAGTCAGACGACTTCGGCCGGTTTTGAACCCGCGGAAGTAGGCTAAAGCCGGCGGGCCCATGCCATAGATTTATGGTATGAAAAAGAACCTTCCACTACATTTGGTAGCGAGTAACCAAATTTGTAGGTTATTTGGCTAGAGACGCTCTATTAAGTTCCAACTTTCGCCGCTGGGTGTAAGTAACATCTGGAAACCAAAATTGGAACAACTTGAAATTGAACTTTTCCAGTTTCATTCATTTCATCTAATTCCACAAGTGACGGTACTTGTAGCTCACCCCATGGGTGTCCGCATAGAAGCAGCTACAAACTGTGGACACTCCTGGCACTAAAAGCCATACGCTAAATAAAGTAAATAATAATACATTTATTGTGTTTATTTTGCATTCTGGAAAATGATTGAATAAAACAAATTAGGCTCACAATATAAACAATATTTACAAGATTGTATATAACGCGCAGCTCTTGGCCTTGGGGCCATGTTATCTGCAGACTCGGTAGACGAGGGTTCGAGTCCCACCGTCAGTCGGTCGTCCTTGAAATGGTTTTGCGTGAGTCGGCCATTTTCAACTCCAGGCAAATGCTCGCACGGTACCTTTTGATAGGCCACGGAAGCTTCCTTGCACATGCTTGTCCAGTTTCATTCATTTCATCTGTCATTAACTTGTCCCACGAGGTTGGCGTCAGGAAGGGCATCTGGTCGTAAAGACCATACGCCACGAAGTCTTTCATCGCATCTCATCCCCGACTCCGATGAAAACGGGAATAATAAGGGGTAGACTAACATACATTGTATATAACAGTTCAGACATTTAAATCACAATGTCGAGCGTATTCAACCAGTTGATAGGTAGCACTATGTAGGCTTGATGGTTCCTTTAAATCTCCTCCTTGGACACTCTAGGGCAGTGTTTCCCAAACTTTCTTGTGTGTGTGCCACTTTAAGAGATGAGAATCTCTCGCGTACTACCTAATTGTTGGGAGATACAGTAACTAAATTAAACCGCAACACCACCACAACCACTGCGTAGCAGACTTAAAGGTGGATTGTAAATTGCGATTGTCAGAATTAGACTGTTAAGAGTTCAAATAATAAAAAGTGTGTCCAGTTGTTCAACATTCAGAAATGACACTGTTTAAATAATATTAATAAGAAACTCTCAATAATTAATCATAAAAACCAAAGTTCAACTAACAACTTCACTGTGAAGGGTGAGCGTGAAGATTAGAAGTCAAATTAGGAATGCTTGGTTTAAGGTTGCTGAGTCTCAAACGAAGATCGTTTTCCACTGTAAGGAGTCTATTCCGGTATTTATTATTGAGATAAACAAGTGAAGAAAATGCAGTTTCACACAAGTACGAAGTAGTCAAAGGCAGTAAAAATCCAACTACTTTGTTAGCTATGTCTGAATAGACTGCACGCCTCTCAACCCAAAAGTTCACAAGTCATTTTTGAAAAAGTTTGCCTTAGTTCTGAATCACAATTCAATTCATAAAACTGCTCCTTATCTTTGGTCTTAAAGTCCTCCGGCAACATATCAATGTTCTTATATTTTTGTATTTTTGGTAACGTATCTAATTAGTTTTTTTGTAACATCACCGCGTATCACTGTAGCAGCACGAGCGAACCACCAGTGGTACGCGTACCACAGTTTGGGAATAGCTGCTCTAGGGCAGACCTGCGGGCCAGATCCCGCCCACCGAGAGATTTCTATTGGCTCACCAGGAAAAGAGAGAAAAATTAAGGTTAAATAATTCAAAGAAATTGTACTCTAAATATTACTCTTACAAGTTAGATCTCTTCTGTTTCAAAAAGCTTGTGCCACTTTCCTAAAGACGGAATACGTAAGAAAATTCCTGATGGTTGGTTGGTTCCTTAGTTTAGGGGCTGCGACAACGCGGGCATGTAGCCCCGTGTACTTTGGGTGTGTGTAGAATCTGTCTGATAACCGGTGTTAATTGTGATGACTGTATTAGTGTGTGTTATCTGTTTTTAATTCAAGTAAGGACTGCAGACGATAATTTCAAGTACTTACTTTCGCTACCAAATGCTACCGTCCATGATATCTAGCTGTGAACTTGGCTACTACTAGATGCCATCGAAACCAGCACCTGGTGACGAACGTTGGAACTTAAGAGCATTAATCAATCCTAACCTACAAAGTTTGGCTTCACACAAGTTCGAAGAAGAGTACGAAATTTGACTGTTTTCGAGTTTTCACCTACCAAGAAATTTATAGCAATATTTAAACTTTTTGACAAAGGACCCTTTATTTCCAGCGCTCTTCATCCGATTTTACCCTTTAACGAACTCAACTGAGATTTTAACAGTACATTATGCAACGAGTCTATAATGGCAACAATTAAGTCACGAGTAAGTTTATAAAACGAGCGTAAGCGAGTTTTATAATTTCCATACGTGTGTCATCATTACCATTATAGGTGAGTTGCATACGACTGTTTATGCTCGACAATAATTATAACTTTATTATGTGTTTTAACATAAATATTCATAAATATCTGTTGAGATTCAGTCACTAGAATTTTGTGATCGGAGTGAGAGCGCTGGGTAGGATATCTCTGTTTTCCAAGCTCTCTGACCGACCGAAGCATGCACTCTGTGTGCTTGGCAGTTTATTTACGCGAACATATGGTCGGTGCACTTTCGGTAATGTATATAGACATGTTGGATTGTGAGCCCATGTGCGAAGGTATCCTTACCTAATTGGTCAAACAACTATTTCTTGAGCTCTGATTGGTGGGATAAACTGTTTCATAAAAATAGTGTTATAATGAGCCTCATTATGATACAGTTTTCTGACACACAATGTATACATTTTGGAGTGATGGTGCAAAATGGTGGCAGTTATCGTGTCCACAAGAAAGTGATATGTTGTATATACATAAATTACATATAAACTTTTGAACTGACGGTAGGTTTGGGGTCTAGTGGATGTGAAACGCGATGATATGTCAAAATTTTCCGGATGTCGCAACATTGTATCCATTGCAATAGTTAGCTTTCTAATGCAATCTACCTAAATGTCATATTGGGCAAATTTGTGCGGTCCGAATGAATAATAATAATAATGTTATTGGTTTTACATTCCTTGTAACTATTCTGGCTTTTATAGTCGTCGAGGCGCCGGAATTTTGCCAGTAAACCAGGCCACGCCAAATCAGGTGCTTCGCGAGCACCGGCAGGCACCGGCAAAAGTACCGGTGCTCTGCTGTAGGAGAGAAACGTGTTCTTCTCGGGTCCAAGCTCTGTGAACTTGCGGGGTGAGGGGAAAGAGCAGGGAAGGGTCAGGCGAGAACAGAAGGGCCTTGACGTCTGGTATTCCTTTCTATTCTAATACTGCTAGCATAGGGCCGTTGCCCAAACCACTGTGATGTTACGAATGAGTGAGTGAGTCACCGACTAATGTATTTGGTTCTGTACTATGCACGGACTGAGAAACCTCAACACTCGTCAACACCACTTTTCATAGTCCGCGATGCGCATCCCTCTCAGGTTCGCGCAGCTTAGACCCGAGCAGTACTGTCATCGCGGCAGGAGATGGCACTTGACGTTACAGACAGTTAGGAACAGGGCTCCGAGTGAAAGCCGAAGTTATACGATTGACTTCGCGTCACCACAGGGTAGCTTTACGATTGGTTACGAAGTGAGAAGCTTATTATCCTCTCTGTTTTAAAATAAATCATGTGATTGTGCCAGAGCTTATCTACATTTACGACACTTTACTAAATGTAAAATACTGTAGTGTAATATTCAACATAATTGTATTCTCAGAATACATTACATTGAAGTACTTCCATTTTCTACTCAATGCACGTCGGCCTGTTGGTCTAGGGGTATGATTCCTGCTTCGGGTGCGAGAGATCTTGGGTTCAAACCCCGGAAATGTGCAGCATTTTTACTTTTGTTTTATCTCTTGAAAAGATTCAAAAAGTGTATAAAAGAACCTTAGGAACGTTTTTTTTTTCGTGCGAGACTTATACTTACTGTGTGCCAGTAATATAAATACATAGTTTTTTTTTAGTTGTTTACCCTCCAGGTTGGTGGAACCCACGGACTCAGCGAGGGAACTCACCACTACCGCCTCTACGGGCAGTGTCCGAGAGCTGGGAACATCGAATCGGAAGGGATACAACTGGTGAGGTGGGATTGGCACCTCGCCCAGGCGGCCTCAGCTGCATAGCGAACAGGGGCCTGATGAGGGAAGGTAAGGGATGGTGAGGATGGATAGGCAAGGAAGAGGGAAGGAGGCGGCCGTGGCCTTGAAGAAGGTACCATCCCGGCATTTTCCTGAAGACGAAGTGGGAAACCACGGAAAACCACTTCGAGGATGGCTGAGGGGGAATCGAACCCCCTCTACTCATTTGGGCCACCCGAGGTTGAGTAGACCCCGTTCCAGTCCTCGTACCACTTTTCAAATTTCGTGGCAGAGCCGGGAATCGAACCCAGGACCTCCGGGGCGGCAGCTAACCATGCTGATCGCTACGCTACGGAGGCGACTAAATACATAGTTAAGTTTTTTTTTTTTTTTTTTTTTGACGCTTCACCCTCCAGGTTGGATTTTCCCTCGGACTCTGCGGGTGATCCCACCTTTACCGCCGCCCGGGCTGTGTCCTGGAGCTTGAAACACCTGGACGGGGGATAAAACTGGGGAGGTTGGACCAGCACTTCGCCCAGGCGGCCTCACCTGCAAAGCGAACAGAGGCCTCATGAGGGATGGAAAGTGAGGGGAAGATTGGGAGGAAGAGGCAAGGAGGGTGGCCCCACCACCCCAGTGGTATCCCCCTACCAGGAGTTTCTAGCTCCAGGACTCTGCCCTGGCTGTGGTTATGGTGGGATTTCTCGCAGAGTCCAAGGGAGGGTAGCGGTTTTGGTGACGTAGTTGGTACATGCAGGTTCTTCTGTGCCCAAGATCGCGGGTTCAAACCCGGCCGAAGCCGTCGGATTTTTTAAGAGCGTTAACATTCCCACAGTATGCTATCCTTCGGAGGGGAAGTAAAGCCGGCGGTCCCATGTCATAGATTTATGACATCTCAAAGAACCTTCCCGTAATTAAACCTGTGTGAAGCCAAATTATAGGTTGAAAATTTGGATAACGCCCTTAGGTTCCAACGTTCGTTGCCAGGAGCCGACTGCGGTGGCGTCTAGTAACCAAGTTCTGAACTAGTAGTTGTTGATGGTGGCGTTTGGCGACAAAAGTAGGAACTACTTGAAAATAAATCCATGTCTGCAGTCCTTACTTGAATTAAAAACAGATAACGCACACTAATACAGCCATCACAATTAACACCGGTTATCAGAGAGATTCTACACCCACCCAAAATACACGGGGCTACATGACCGCGTTGTCACAGCCCCTAAACTGAGGAACCAACCAACCTAAGTCTGAAGGAAAAGCCAACCTGGAGGGTAAACCGAAGGAAAAATAAAGAAGCGTTTGACCTCAAACTATGTATTTATATTACCGGTATAAGTACAAGTCTAGCACGAAAAAAGAACGTTCCTAAGGTTCTTTTATATACTTTTTGAATCTTTTCAATAGAAACAAAAATAAAAATACTGGGAATTTCCGGGGTTTGAACTCGGGAATCATACCCCTAGACCAACAGGCCGACGTGCAAGGAGCAGAAAATGGAAGAACTTCAATGTAATGTATTCTGAGAATATGATATGTTTAATATTACACTTCAGCATTTTACATTTAGTAAAGTGTCGTAAATATAGATAAGCTCTGGTGCAATCACATGATTTATATTGAAACAGAGAGGTTAATAAGCTTCTCACTTCGTAACCAATCGTAAAGCTACCATGTGGTGACGCGAAGTCAATCGTATAACTTCGGCTTTCACTCAGAGCCCTGTTCCTAACTGTCTGTAACGTCAAGTGGAGATGGCAGTTCAACACGCTGCGACGGGGTGCGGGGTATTGCAGTACGCATGCGCGGTCCGCTTATTCCAAACTTAAATATATCGACACCAGTGAACGAAGGAATGCGCTGAGTGAGTGAAGCAAGTAGTGACCAACTGAATGTTTTTGGAATGTGCGATACGCAGTGAGCGGGAAAAGCTCTGCTGTTCAAACCCAACTGCCATTTCCTGACGCGATATCAGTAGTGGCGGCGCTTAGCGAGGCCAGATTCGTGTTGTTGTTTGGTTGGCCATATCAGCGCACGTCAGGTGGCGTATCGGTATGAAAACGAATGATAATAATAATAATAATAATAATAATAATAATAATAATAATAATAATAATAATAATGCCAATTTTGTGTACAGGCAGAAATAATAGTTTTATTGCGCTCCTGATTTTGCACTAATTTTCAACATTCTTTGTTTATCTTTGGCATCGCTTTGAAGCCACTAATTTTCCGATATTTGGAACAATCGTTTTGGCAGTTGCGACCGGAAGTATAACTTCCAAGGAAGCATCAGACAAACTTGACCTTGATTTTGATTTGTCAATATTCATAATTGAAAACATTTGTTCTCAACCGAACGTTGTTCCGAACATAGCAACAAATTTCAAGACAAGGGCATGAATCCTCGGGAATTCATGTTCCTCAACGCCTTTATACACACATCAAAAAAAGTTTTGCATCACCTCGGTTCCCAGATCTCCGGCATATAGACGTTGACTGTGTATATTGTATCCAAGATACAGTCCCTTTGACTGTTCATAGATGTCACTAAAACTGCTCAAAGATGTAAACAACCATGCATGAGCAGGGCCTATTAGACGGAGGGGGTACGACAGCCGATCAGTTCCAGTCATTCCACCAGGACGAAGGTACGCTGCTCATGTTGTCTGTAGTTCTACCATGCCTAGAAGGTCAATACCGCAGTTCGATCGCGTCCGCATTGTTACTTTGTGTCAAGAAGGGCTCTCAACAAGGGAAGTTTCCAGGCGTCTCAGAGTGAACCAAAGCGATGTTGTTCGGACATGGAGGAGGTACAGAGATACAGGAACTGTCGATGACAGGCCTCGCTCAGGCCGCCCAAGGGCTACTACTGTAGTGGATGACCGCTACTTACGGATTGCCGCTCGGAGGAACCCTGACAGCAATGCCACCATGTTGAATAATGCGTTTCGTTCAGCCACAGGATGTCGTGTTTCAACTCAAACTGTGCGCAATAGGCTGCATGATGCGCAACTTCACTCCCGACGTCCATGGCGAGGTCCAGCTTTGCAACCCCGACACCATGCAGCGCGGTACAGATGGGCCCAACAACATGCTGAATGGACCCCACGGAATTGGCATCACGTTCTCTTCACCGATGAGTGTCGCATATGCCTTCAACCAGACAATCGTCGGAGACGTGTTTGGAGGCACCCTGGTCAGGCTGAACGTCTTAGACACACTGTCCAGCGAGTGCAGCAAGGTGGTGGTTCCCTGATGTTTTGGGGTGGCATTATGTGGGGCCGACGTACGCCACTGGTGGTCATGGAAGGCTCCGAAACGGCTTTACGATACCTGAATGACATCCTCCGACCCATAGTGCAACCATATCGGCAGAATATTGGAGAGGCATTTGTCTTCATGGACGACAATTCTCGACCTCATCGTGCACATCTTGTGAATGCGTTCCTTCAAGATAACGACATCGCTCGACTACAGTGGCCAGCATGTTCGCCAGACATGAACCCTATCGAACATGCCTGGGATATGTTGAAAAGGGCTGTTTATGGACGTCTTGACCCACCAACCACTCTGAGAGATTTACGCCGAATTGTCGTTGAGGAGTGGGACAATTTGGACCAACAGTGTCTTGATGAACTTGTGGATAGTATGCCACGGCGAATACAGGCATGCATCAATGCAAGAGGACGTGCTACTGGGTATTAGAGGTAGTGGTGTGTACTGCAATCTGGACCACAAATGCTGAAAGTCTAGCTGTATGATGGTACAACATGCAATGTGTGGGTCTCATGAGCAATAAAACGAGCTGAAATGTTGTTTGTGTTGATCTCTATTCCCTTTGTATTTAACGGTTCCGGAACTCTTGGAACCGAGGTGATGCAAAACTTTTTTTGATGTGTGTAAAATGAAATCAAAACACCATTGTAATGGTAATAGCGGTCTGTCAATATTGAATCGTACTGTAGTTTTCTCAGCTCAACTTGGGAAACTTGATGGGGCATCCTCTGGGCACACCGAGAAAGGCGTCATAGAAACTTTGAGTGGCGGTTTTACTTGCTTTATTTCTTCAAATCCTTTATGCAATGGCTGTAACGGTTTTGTGTACTCCCTGATGTGTTCATCAGTACATACTTACAGTACAAGGATTTTAGAGAGGGGAAAATTGTACCAATTTCCTTCCTGAAGCTGACTTTTAAAAAGCACAAGCTGCAATTTGAAATTTTCAATACGGTCACTCATAGTACTGTTTTATGTTTTGCCTTGCAACGAGATATTTAAATCATTTAAATACCCCGTGATGTCTTTCATGAAAACGAGGTCAGTGATCCATTGCTCATCAGTAGGGCCCGGATGTTGATGGCGTAAAAAGATTAAACAAGTAGTTCCGTGAAGAACTATACAGCCTATTTTCACATATCCTACTTATGTTAACTGCCACAATCAACATACAAAATTTCAGTTTAATTGCTGTAACAGATTCGTAGATATTGAGAACCTTCTAAATATTTCAGATGGTCGCCAGGATGGATTTTTATTTTTGTACTATTACATTAAGGTTATTGTGTACGTGTGGTATTCAAACTTCAATCGCATGATTAGACAACAAGAAGTAAAAACGAGACTTTAAAATTACGCACAGCAGCCATCTTGTGACAATGCAAACCATTGAAATAAATTAGATGCCAGTGGATCAACATTTGTATAAGCATTTAACGTGCAACGTTTCACGGCACTCGGATAGTTAATTCGCGAGAAACGTCCATTTAAATATTTATACTTCGCGTCGCCGCCATGTTGGATTTGTGCTCACCAGGTTCCTGAAAGTCCTATAGGTGAACATATGTTCATAGTCTCTATGAACATTAAAAAATTCAGTTTGGTTGCTGTAAAAGATTCATAGATATTGAGAACCGTCTAAATATTTCGGGAGCTCACCATTTAGGAGTGTTATGTGTATAGGCCATAGAGTTATGTACCATTCAAGGACAATTATTGCCTAGGTTCATTATTCAAACTTTCACTTCGATCGCATGATTACGACACTAGAAATTAAAACTTAATTTTAAAATTTCGCACAGCCGCCATCTTGAGGTTATGTAAGCAATTGAATTAAATTAGATGGCAGTGCATTACAATCTGCAAAATCAATTACTGTACCACATTTCACTGCGCTCAGAGAGTTAAATCACGAGAAAAGTCTATGAAAATATTTTAAATTCGCTTGGTCGCCATGTTCGTTTCGTACTTTACAGGTTTATGAAATATACATAGGTATACCTATATCAGTACCCTCTATCACCGTACAAAATTGCAGGGTGATATCTGTAATAGTTTCGGAGATATAGAATGTCAGTGAAATATTTCGCACGGCCGCCATTTTGAAGTTATGTAAACAATTGAACTAAATTAGACTCCAGTGCATTACAATGTGTATAAACATTTGCTGTACCAAGTTTCATTACATATAGATAGTTAAATCGCGAGAAAAGTCTATTTAAATATCTCAACTTTGCTTGGCCGCCATGTTGGTTTTGTAGTCACCAGGTTTTTAAAAGTCTCATAGGTGAACTTCTAGTAGTGCCCTTTATCACCGTACACAATTTCAGGGCGATATCGGTAATAGTTCCGGAGATATTGAATGCTAGTGAAATATTTCGCACAGCCGCCATGTTGGATTGGAGAGACGTAACAAAATTTGAAGGGCACGGTCGAGGTCGCCGGGAATAGTGCTATGAACTTCCCGAGTTTCATTGAAATCGCTCCAGCCGTTTCGATTTTATTAGGGGGGGGACACACACACGCACACACACACACACACACACACACACACGCACACACACACGGACAAAAGGTGATCTCATAAGCCTATTTTTTCAAAATTGAAAATCGGCTAAAAATGCACTTAAAATTTTCAAAAATGACTAATAAATGACCTAAAAATTTGAAAAATGCACTATAAAATGGAGAAAGCGGCAATGAACGATATCTCTCGCCGTGAACTATGCGGATCTGAGGCAAGAATATACACCCCTTCCCCTTTCTACCCCGCCATAGCTGACCTTGGTCAACAGATCAGATCAGCATTCCGCTAATAACTGGTTTGCGACGAAAACGGAACCCTTCTTCTGCGTCCAAGATATATATTTTTCTACTAATAGCAATACTGAAGTAGTTTATTTCAATATTTTTAATTATCTTGTATCAGCTACTAGCTTCTTCTTAACTCGGAGAGACGTAACTCCCTCATATAAAGCTGTGACATGACTAAATTGTAACAAAATGACCTTAAAAGGCCGATTTCTCTAAAAATTCAAAAAATTCTACCAAACTTAAAAAAATGCTCTTAAAATGGAAAAATAGCAAAAAAAATGCAAAAAGATGCAAAATAAAAATGACATATTTGAAGACAGGGTGGCCCGTCCGGAGTTTCTATGTACTTCAGCATTGTTTTAGACAGCTCAGTAGAAAGATGACATGTCATCAACATCCGGGCCCTACTGATCATCCAAGCCTGACTGTGGAGAAAGGGGGGTGGGAGGGGACAAGCACCGGTGCTGCTCGGTACGGCACAGGGGCGCGCAAGCACTAAGTGCTCGCGTTGGCGTGGCCTGCAGAGAGGGACACGATCCCTCGCATTTGCTCACCCTCAAATGTCAGCTGACTGTCCCAGGATATGAACCTGCAATCTTGGACCCAGCAAGCGAGAACATAACCGCTGAGTCACGCAGCCAATCCCGATTGAAGAGTTACAACTGATTTAATAGGCATACATAAATAGCAATCTTATAAGGTGCGTTCAAAAAGTAACGAGCCGGAGGCTGGAATGTGCAAACCAGTGACGACATCAGCTAATCGTGGCGTGTGTAACGAGGTGTGGTTCCGACCAGAGCGTGGAAGGTCACAGCCCATCGCTAGAGGGCACGCGTGCACGTCACGTGACGATACATAGCGAGCAGCAGCATGCAGCAATCGTCCAACCAAGACCAAGACAGTGGGCCATTCGACATGTTTCTTGGTGTGGTTGAAGACTGTGGGGCACCCATTGGGCACACACTTTGCGCAAGTGCAGTCGTTCCTTCATGATGGTGTGCACAATTCCGACGCTCAATCCGACCACGGCGGCTATGGCGTTCACTGTCACTCGGCGGTCCTGGGTAATGAGTGCATCAACCAGGTGGACGTTGTCATCGGCAATGCAGTGGGGTGCCCCAGACCGGACATCATCGGCTAACGACACCCGTCCTTCCCTGAAGCGCTTGTGCCACGCCTCGACCCTTGCAAGGGACATGCAGTGTTCGCCGTACACTTGTGACATTCGGCGATGAATGTCCGTTCCCCCTACTCCTTTCGCTGTAAGACCGAACAACACTTCTTTGCTCTTCGTTTGACGCCTCCATGTCACTGTTTGCAATGCGACTGGCAGTGTTGGACGATTGATGCATGCTGCTGCTCGTTTTTATCGTCACGTGACGTGCACGCGTGCCCTCTAGCGACGGGCTGTGACCTTCCACGCTCTGGTCCAACCACACTTCGTTACACACGCCACGATTAGCCGATGTCGTCACCGGTTTGCGCATTACAGCTTCCAGCTCGTTACTTTTTGAACGCACCTTATAGTTATGTAAGGAACTGTCGAGGACACGAACTTACTGTTGGGGTAGGTCAAGGATAGTACCTGATAAACTGATTACGTCGGAGGTAGGATGCGGTAGAATTTTACAGATAAAACTATTAGCTATGGACAGGAAGGCAGAGACTTGCACTGAGGATTAGAACAGGTAATACCAACTGCTTCAGGGGTGGAAGTTAGATTACCCCTGCACCAGACCATGGCAGTGTCGGGCTAAACCGGATATCCGCCAAGCGCATTGCAACGCCACTCACACAGAACTTGCAATGATAGAAGACTCACTGAGCGAACATGTGAACTCTCCCAACGTATCTCTCGTTTGAACCTGTGAGAGACAGTGTTACCAAATTAGATTCGCTGAAAGTCATCGAGCAGTACCCATTACTCACTAGATTACACTACCTCGTGGTGTAGCCGCTAGAATTATAGGCTGCCTGGGTTCGATTCCCGACTCTGCCAGGAAATTTTACACTCAGCCTCGTGAGGGAAAACTGAGAAGAGGATGATGGTTCGATTCGCTCCTCAGCCATCCTGTTTTCTATGGTTTCCAAGCCAATGCTGGGATGGTTCCTAACTTAAGGCCACGGCCACCTCCTTCCCAATCATATCCCCAATTTACCAACACTCACACTAGTATAGTCATCACAATAACACAGGTTATCACACAAATTTCACCCACACCCAAATGCACGGGGCTATATGATCACGATATTGACGTCCCTAAAATAAGCAATAATATTAGTGGTGACTCTGAATAGGCCTTCTGTGGTTGAAGTTGTCGGATCAATTCAAGCCACAGTCGGTTGGCGTTTGAGTGTGCCTAACTCCAACGGTCTCGAATCAGTCGACTAAGCGCAACGTTATAAATCCCTTCAGAAATAAAATTCCTACACTCAGCATCTCGTAAAAACCTCAGTAATTAAAAGGGACATTAAACTCATGAAATTATCCCAATATCACCAGCACAATGTGGCAACACTTCACGGCAGATATATATCTTAATGCTACAGTGTTCAACAAGTAAATCATCTCCTATTTATTAAAACACGAGCAACCCGCCCCGGCTTCGCCCGGTATCATTAACAGTTTACCCAGCGTAAGCTTAAAAGGCGCACGGACGGCAGATCCCAGACGCAATTCAGAAAAGCCGACGTAAACAGCGAAACTCTAAACACATATACTGTTCTTTAAGTCTTAACTCGACACTGATGCAGGCAGAAGTTGGGGCGATAGGCTATCTCACTTGCTCGTAAACTCACTCCGAAGCTAGTAATTTAAATTTCCACTGAATGGAGATTGTTGGAAGAAATGAAAATCTAAAAACACTTATAGTGGGCAATGTAATCAAGATAGCAATATGCTGTCCGAGACTTTTTGTAGAACTTTTCATGCTGAACAATTATTACACTCATAGTATATTGATATTTTTAACGGTTTACCCAGCGTAAGCTTAAAAGGCGCACGGACGGCAGGTTTTTCTTCGACTCGATTCACTGAAAACGTTACTGCTCGGCTTCCTTTAGTCATAAATGAATTATTTTCTACAGAAACCTTCCTCGGGAAATCCTTTACAGAATGGTGAAAATCGCATCAAAATCCATCCAGTGGTTCTCGAGATTACCGGTGACTTCCAAGAGATGAAGATATTTTACTAAAAGCCCGTATGACACGATATTCGTTGGCGTGGAAGCTTCTACCAGTACGGGTATACACGCTGGTATAGACGCGTCTATCACCGTGTGATTAGTACCTTCTATGCTTGGTTCAGCCTTCCATGATAGCTCCCATACAACTCACGAAATTGAACAGGTGCCATTTTTCCCGGCAGTTTGTATGGAAGATTGGGCACATGAACCAATCGGATTGCTTTTCACGTCCTAGTAGAGAGATCCTAGCGGCCACATTAACAAATTCAGTTGTTATGTAGGTAGGCTTAGGAATAAATACATCAGAAGGAAACTAGCTTATACTTTCTTCGTACGGCGTCTGTGGGAAAAGCCCTTGCTATTACTTATGCAGTAAACAGGGAAAGTGTTATATTATTATTATTATTCTGGGGTGAATACTGAGCTATTAAAAATTTAACAGTTCTACCAACTACTTAATAACTCTCCCGGGTCATTTGAGCGCCGCCGACTCTGTACAGAATACAGGCTGTTTCTAAATTCCCATTACAGACTTTGAGGGCTTGTAGAGGGGACCAAGTCAGCATAGGAACTTGTGTCTGGAAACGAACCGTCTTCCCTCTACCCGCAACAACCAAAGCACACGTTCAAATCTTCCGCATTTTCGGCGCTGAAAAGGATTACTTACCGAAGAGACAATTGAATTGGACATGTCTTGAGGCATGAAAGTCTTCTGCACACAATGCTGGAGGGCAATGTGGAAGGAAAGAACTGTAGAGGTAGACCACGGATAGGATACATAAAACAAATCATTCATGACAAGGGTTGTCTTGGACTTGAAGAGACTAGCCACAGACCGAATTGAACACCACAAAAGAAGATCCGACTCCTGCTGCCTGTCGTCAGAGTCCGATTACAGGTGGGGCTCCATGTGACGACACAGACACGGTACCTCCGTACCATGTGCTGGTACACACGGTCACCAATCCCTGATCCTCCAACATCCACCGCAGCCATAACCCGCACCAGTAGGTCTTCCTCGGATTCCACAGGGCTCTCGTAAATCAAGGTTTTCATGGGACCCCACAGGTAGCAGTCTAGTGGTGTCAAGTCGGGTGAACGTGCAGGCCAAACAATCCCGCCACCGTTGACCAAATCTATGGTGCAGATGATCTCGGACCGCAAGTGAAAAATAAAGGTGGTGCGCCATCGTGCTGATCACACACTTAACTGAATGGCATGGAATATCAACAAACCTGTAGTGTGGGGAATATGGGACATCAGGTGATCGTTCAGAGACATACGTACTCTAGTTAGTGTTGCCGGAAATGCGGGAGATTTGAACGTGTGCTGTGGTGGTGTGTTGCAGGCAGCGGGAAGACGGTACTTTTCCGGAGACACAAAGTTCCTATGCTAAACTTAACCGTCATGGTCCCCACTGCAAGCTCTTAAAGTTTGTAATGGGAATTTTGAAACACCCTGTATATTTCGGAATCCATGCAAGGAAACAATTTCCACCATGCTCTATCAGGCCACAAGATTTCAGTTACCTTTTAAGCATATCTTATAATACCAGTGTTACCAGCATTCTAAAGAGCTCTAATTAGACTGTTTAGTTTGTATCAATCGAGACAATTTTAACTCATTTTGGTCAAGAATTTCTATTTAGATAAATGGCACCAGGAATTTGTCACGCGCTGTTACACGCTGTTAAAAACTTTTTTATTAGTCATTTGTTTTAATGTGTGTACCCTGAAAATAGTAGAACTATTTCTGTTTGTCTGCACATTAGGTCATCATGGTCGTGACGGTGAACTCATGTTGCTGTTGCTTCTCTCTCAGGACTGGGACCATCATCATAGGGGTGGTGGCTATCGTAAGTACAGTAATCTAACTCATGCGCGGAGGTTTACATTTTTAGCCTACTTTTCACATTTTGCATAAATGAGGAAAAAGTAGACTTATGAGATCGGGCAAATGTATGTCTGTCTGTCTGGCTGTGTGTGTGACACCCCCACCCCCTATCAACTCCTAAACGGCTGCAGCAATCGAAAAAAATAAATGGTAGGAGTAAAGATCTATACCTGAATATCTCACGGCCATATTTGAAAATGACGTCAGTGCTACCAACTGCTGAAAAATCGCAATTGAAATTTGAGCTCCATGTTGGATATTTTGGAAGGTATGAATGGGAGCTATTTCAAAATTGGCACACGTATAGATAATAATATTGCAGTTAAATTTCCAGAAGGCCATACATGGCAGTGTTGCCAAAATGATTATAAGCCTGCTGATAGGTCCAAATTTTAAATGCATATAACTTCTACACTATCAATTGGATTTCATCCAAATTTCGTATGTGCTATGTGTGCATAAACAGATATCACTGAGCGTATTCTTAAGAGCCACCAGGGCTTCCAACTGTTAATAAATGCTCTGATTTTCTTTTATCCAAATACCCACATATCAGAAAGTATGCAAGCAGACAGCTTTAAACTATGCACACGTATAGTACCTGACATTCTATATTAATTTGGATTAACTTATATACGTCAGTGCTACCAACATGAATCTAAGCCTGCTGAGAGGTCCAACTTTAAATACATGTAACTTCTATACTATCATTTGGATTTCAACCAAATTTCGTGTGTGCTATGTGTACCATAACAGATATGACTATGCCGATTTTGAAGAGTAACCAGGGCTGCCAACTTTTAATAAATACTGTCTCTATTTTAGTTACCCTAATATCAATATATCAGAAAGTATGCAAGCCAATATCTCTAAACTTTGCACACGTATAGTACCTGGCATTCTAGATTAATTTGGAGTAACTACGTCAGTGCTGCCAACATGATTCTAAACCTGCTGATAGGTCCAATTTTAAAATGCACGTAACTTCTATACTAACTAATGGATTTCATTCAAAATTGACACAACAATAGATCACATTATTTCAGATTATTTCTGACCAATACATGTATGTCATTGTTGCCAACATGATTTTACGCGCGCTGTTAGATCCTATGTTTAACTGCATGTAACGTCCATGCTATCCATTGGACTTCAACCAAATTTTGTATTTTGTACCTTAAGAAATGGAAGTAAGAATATATTCCGTCACCAGGGCTGCCAACTGTACTTCTCTAATAGGCTACATTATGCCAGGTATACAGTATTTCGATCTAATTAGAAATTTCGATATTACCAACTTAATTTCGTCATTATTCTAGATAGATCCATATAGATTAAGCATTGGCATGAATCTTAAATTTTAAGAAAAGTAGGCTCTTTAGTTCTTGACGGAACTTCTAGTTATTGCATTGGATCAATCGAATAATCGTCCTCAATTGGTATCATGCACTTCTGTAACATAACTGGTATCATGGTGCTCATCAGATAGTTCCTATTATTATTAAACTAGCAACCCGCCCCGGCTTTGCACGGGATCTTTAACGGTTTACCCAGCGTAAGAATAAGAGGCACACGGACGGCAGGCCCCAGACGTAATTCAGAAAAGCCGAGGTGAACAGCAAAACTCCAAACACACATACTCTTCTATGAAGTCTTAACTCGACACGACTCGACAGTTTGATGCTGGCCGAAGTTGGGGCGATAGGCTTCCTCGCTAGCTCATAAACTCGCTCCGAAGCTAGTAATTTAAATTGCCACTGAATGGAGATTGTTGGGAGAAATGAAAACGTAAAAACACTTATAATGGGCGATGTATTAAAGATAGAAATATGTTGTCCCGGAATATTTTGTAAAACTATTCATGTTGAACAATTCTTCCATTCATAGTACGCGGATATCTTTAATGGTTTACCGAGCGCACGGACGGTAGGGTTTTTTTCGACTCGATTCACTGAAATCGTTACTGCTCAGCTTCCTTGGTCATAACTGAATGTTTTTGTACAGAAACCTTCCTCGAGAAATCCTTTACAGAATGGTGAAAGCCGCATCAAAATCCATCCAGTGGTTCTCGACATTACCCGTTACAAGCAAGAATCGGGGAATTTGTTTTATAGTATGTACAAACGAGCCCTTCGTAAAATTGTTATTGTTTGTTGAACTTGTTTCCTTTAAACATATGTTTTCAAGCTTACTACAGCAAAGCTTTGGAGAAAAAAAAACCATCTCAACCCTAGATACCAAAATTAGTGGTACGCTTCGGTGGCGTAGTTGGTAGCATGCTAAACTGCTGTGCCCAAGATAGCGGGTTCAAACCCGACCGAAGTCGGCGGATTTTTTAAGAGAGTTAACAATCCTTCAGTATGCCTTCCTCCGTAGGGGAAGTAAAGGCGGCGGTCCCATGTTATAGATTTATGGCATGTAAAAGATCCTTCCACTAATTACACCTGTGTTAAGCTAAATTGTAGGTTAGGTTAAACATTTGACAAACGCTCTTAGGTTCCGACGTTCGTCGCCGGGAGCCGACTGCGATGGCATCTGATAACCAAGTTCTGAACTAGTAGTCGTTGACACTGGCATTTGGTGCCAAAAGTAGGAACTACTTGAAAAAATTCAATGTCTGCAGTCCTTACTTGAATTGAAAACAGATAACACACACTAATACAGTCATCACAATTAACACCGGTTATCAGACAGATTCTACACACACCCAAAGCACACGGGGCTACATGACCGCGTTGTCGCAGCCCCTAAACTGAGGAACCAACCAACCAACCTCAGTCTTTTATAAGAAGCCTAGAATAAGAACTAAAAACAAAACGAAGGAAAACTCAAAACGGTTGATGTCGACAATCCATGAGACCCTAGATCCCTTATCACAAGATATCATGGGTGCCCGCGGAATTCTTTCCAAGGAGAAACCAAGTAACTATTTAAGTACGGTATTGTAAATTGCAAAGATTGAAAAAAAAAATATAGAGTAAGAATCTATGGTGCATTGCTATTCATTCGTAGCAAAAATCGTTTTGTTCTCAACAAATGTCTCACCGTACTATTGCACACCTTAACAAGTAGTTCCGTGAAGAACTCTACAGCCTATTTTCATATATCCTACGTATGTTAATTGCCTCTATCAAAATACAAAATTTCAGTTTGATTGCTGTAATATTGCTTATAGATTCGGAGATATTGAGAACCGAATAAATATTGCGTATGGTCTCCATGTGGTCATGTAGCCCCGTGTACTTAGGGTGTGTGTAGAATCAGTCTGATAACCGGTGTTAATTGTGATGACTGTATTTGTGTGTATTATCTGTTCAAGTAAGGACTGCAGACTTTGAATTTTTCAAATAGTTCCTACTTTTTCCGTCAAACGCCACCGTCAACGACTACTAGTTGAGAACTTAGCTACAAGACGCCACCGCAGTCGGCTCTTGGCAACGAACGTAGGAACCTAAGAGCGTTGTTTACATTCTGTACCTAGTAATTTAGCTTCTCACATGTGTAATTAGTGGAAGGTTCTTTAACATGCCATAAATCTATGACATGGGACCGCCGGCTTTACTTCCCCTCCGAAGGAAGGCATACTGAGGGATTTTTAACGCTCTTAAAAATCCGACGAATTCGGCCGGGTTTGAACCCGCGATCTTGGGCATAGAAGCTCAGCATGCTACCAACTACGCCACCGAAGCCGCCTGGCAAAAGTAGTAGCCACTCGTGATACTGATGGGGAAAGATACGGTTTTAACACTAGGCATACCCATATGGAAATTTGAGCTATGTTTCAATTGGTGGTCTAGTGTATGATATCATTAGAACACTTTAAAAACAAGTAGTTCCGTGAAGAACTAAACAGCCTATTTTCATATATCCTACTCATGTTAATTGCATCTATCAACATACAAAATTTCAGTTTGATTGTCGTGATAGATTCGTAGATATTGAGAACCGTATAAATATTTCAGAGGGTTCGCAGGTTGGATTTTTATATAAGTACTATTACATGAAGATTATTGTGTACGTGTGTTATTAAAACTTCAATCGCATGATTAGAACACAAGAAGTAAAATCAAGAATTTAAAATTTCGCACAGCTGCCATCTTGTGGTTATGAAAACAATTGAAATAAATTAAATGGCAGTGGATTAATATTTGTATAAGCATCTAACGTGCAAAGTTTCACTGCACTCGGATGGTTAAATCGCAAGAAACGTCCATTTAAATATATATACTTCGCGTCGCCGCCATGTTGGATTTGTGCTCACCAGGTTACTGAAAGTCCTATATGTGAACTTATGTTCATAGCCTCTATGAACATAAAAAAATCAGTTTAATTGCTGTAAAAGATTCGTAGATATTTATTGAGAACCATGTAAATATTTCGGATGCTCGCCATTTTGGATTGTTATATGTATAGACCATAGATTTATGTACCATTAAATGAAAATTGTTGCATAGGTTCATTATTCAACCTTTCACTTGAATCGCATAATTACGACACAAGAAATAAAAACTTAATTTTAAAATTTTGCACAGCCGCCATCTTGAGGTTATGTAAACAAATGAACTAAATTAGATGCCAGTGCATTACAATGTGTATAAACATTTGCTGTACCACGTTTCATTACGTTTGGATGGTTAAATCGCGAGAAAAGTCTATTTAAAAGTCTCAAATTCGCTTGGCCGCCATGTTGGTTTTGTAGTTACCAGGTTTTTGAAAGTCTAATAGGAGAACTTCCAGTAGTGTTCTTTATCACTGTACACAATTTCAGGGTGATATCGGTAATAGTTTCGGAAATACTGAATGCTGGTGAAATATTTCGCACAACCGCCATGTTGGATTGGTGAGACACAATAAAATTTTAAGGGCACGGTTGGGGTCGGCCGCAATGGTGCTATGATCTTACCGTGTTTCATTGAAATCGCTCCAGCCGTTTAGAAGTTATTAGGGGGGACACACACATCATCACACACACACACACACACACACACTAGCACACACAGACACACTGACAAAAGGTGATCTCATAAGCCTATTTTTTCATAAAATAAAAATAGGCTAAAAATATACATACGTATTACGTCAACAATATTAAATACATTTTCTGTTGTAACAGTTGTCAGTTTATTATCAATAACGTCCATTTATGAAATCAACTGGTGTGAAAATGAACAATCGAATATGAACATTCTCGGAAAACCAGGGGATGCTACGGCCCTACCCCACACCCGCGGGCGCCCAAGAAGATATGCCGCTTATGTAAGAGTAAAAAATTCAAAATTTGTATGTGTCAAAATGTGAGTAATAACTATGTAGGAAACAATGATAGACATTAATACACAAAGCTAAATTCTGTCGTAATCTGGATTCTGGATCACTTTATTTATCACCTCTTCCAAATCGGTTTCAAAATGTGTTTGATATGCACTCACAACACGCAGAAATGGAACTGGTCAAGACTCCCTATAGAACGGAGCCTCGGATGCGCCGCGTGACGGACGTGCCACTGAGTGTAGCCAAGCAAGGCAAAATTATGTTAAATGGTCCGGCTAAGCTCAAACAGAGTTTTCGCCCCAGTGTACCATGTTTCTCATTCGAGAACATTCTTTCGACACATCTACCAAGATAAGGTTTGCATTTGCATTGGAAGGAAGACTATATTTCCTATAGTGCTTTGGCATTGTTCGTGACGACGATACTACATATTATAATGTGTATCAAGAGTCTTGCATTGGCCTGATTATTGAGCACTATTCAGCGTCTTGGTGAGGTGTACCGTAACAACTGACGAGCCCAATGGTACACTGGGGCGAAACGCTGTACATTATTTGAGCTTAGCCGGACCATTTAACATAATTTTGTTGAATAGGTCTGGATGACGACCACTTGTTGCCACGGTAACCACCTTGTCCAAGCGTATCACAGATAGACCCCCAGGCCTACCAGATACCCATGTTAAAAACACAGACATAGTGTGTTTACTCTTTTGCTCTATTGTCAGCCTGTTGTTTTCTGTTCACAAATCCATCTCTTTCATCCCATCAGTTATTGATGATGATTGTTACACAATACCTTGTTCACGTAATAATACAAATATATCACAATGATAGCAGTAAGAATACCCGGCAAAGTCCAATTACACTGCTCATAAATACAAACACATGTTAGATATAAATAAAGTTACCGCTTGGGACAGCGCGACCGCATTGCACCGGAGGTGCGCGTATTATTAGACTCGACGTCACTTTTCCAAAATTGCGTTTTTACTTTTCACGGATAAATGCACTAAATATGTTTACAAGGCACTGAAAATACTTCAAATGTTTAACCAAGAGTATTATAAATTATATTTTCATTTAAGAAATTCAGAGTTAAATGATTTTTTAGAAATTCCACTTGCTAATGCAAAATTAAACACGTTTTGTTTGGATTACTTCACTCTATTTTTCGAGTGAATTTCAACTGATGATCCAATTTTGAACTATTCAAAGATTCATGAACCATGGATTATTATTATCATTATTTATTTATTTATGTATTTATTTATTTATTTATTTATCGTATGGCTTTTAGTGCCGGGAGTATCCGAGGACATGTTCGGCTCGCCAGAGGCTGTAGCTGCTTCAAGCGGACACCCATAGGGTGGGCTACTAGTTGCGTTCAATTTCAAGTAGTTCCACCTTTCGCTACCAGATGTCACTGATACCTAGTGGTGAACGTTGGAACTTTGATAGAGCGTTACAACGAAATCTAACCTAGAAATTTAGCCTCACACAAGTTTAGTCCGTGGAAGGATATTTTACATGCCATAAATCAATGGCATGGGACCGCCGGCTTTACTTCACCTAACTTAGAGGGTACATTTCAAAGGCAATGAAAAAATAGAAAACGGACCCAGATCAGGTATCCCTCAGAATCCCCTAAATTGAAAGTTTCCAGACGCAATTCCTTATGGGAAAAAGACGAGAAAACATTACTATGTAAGGTTACAAAAGATGACTGCTGATGGCCAATAAAATGATTTTCAATAAAATAATGTGACAGATTAATTTTTCTTATTTCATTTTAATAATTTGCACAGCTTTATACAGCCCTGCGCGTTCAGCAACGGGGTTCGTTGTTGTTGTTGTTTTTGCTAATTCATTTTAGAGGATTGGGCTATCTCGGTCATCAGTCTCCAGACATTGAAGCACTTGTTCGGATGACGTGGCACACCAATCCACAGTTCACATCGCTCGCACACACACGCACTGAATTTCGACACGCTGCGACGGAGAGCAGTTGTTATTGTTAATTTATTTTAACGGCTTGGGACATCGTGGTCATGTAACCCCGTGTACTTGGGTGTTTGTGTGAAATTAGACTGATAACTTGTGTCATGGTAATGGCTATAGTCATAGCCTATGTGTGTCTGTAACAGGGGCTAAGATCTGGCTAGAATGCGGCCATGACCTTCATTTATATACCGTCCCGACATTCACCTGAAGTAAGTGTGGGAAACCACTTCTAGAATGGCTGTGGTTGTAATTGAACATATATATAATCCACCTTGTGGTGTAGCGGCTTGCAAGCATTCTTGCCTGTCACCACCTAGGAGGTCCGGCTTTGCTAAGAAATTTAATTCTGATCTGAGGGCTGGAAAGGGGCACACTCATCTTCGTGAGGTGAAACTGAGAAGGGCAGGATTCGATTCCTACCTCAGCTATCCTGCAAGGCTGTGGTTTTCTGCGGTTTCCCCCACTTCTATTCCACGCAAATGCCGGGATGGTTCCTAACTTAAGGCCGCGGCCGCTTTCTTCCCAATCTTCACCTGCACACACCACTACAGACACCTCACTAACACAGGGTATCACACAAATTCTATTTATATTGTAATTACTTGCAGGTGAGCTCGAGCCTCAGTTTGTTGCAAGCTCTCTTGCTTCTCACTGGATTTGACGATGAAGTGGAGGACGATGAAATTGTTGACCCTGAAGATAAAGAAATTCTGCAAAAACGTAAGTTCATTATTATTGGTATCATTCCTTTCAACCCCCCTTTGTACCCTGTTGTTCTCTTCCGACTCGGACTTAATGGCCACATCCGGAGCCTAAAGTATGTTCGCCGAGTCGAGATAGTGGAAGTAAACACAGTAGTACACGTGATTGCAGGGCTGCCCGCAAGAGGTGCATAGAGCGGTGTCTGTTGAAATTATGCTAACTCCAGGGACGTTAACCACTCACCCGCCGTGGCAAGCTTTCAGTACTTAGGAAGTATGGTCTCCAAGGATGACACTGTCGAACAAGAAATCCTAAATAAGACACAGAAAGCATCACATTTCTATAATCAATTCGGAACTTGCTCTGGGACGAGAAAATAGCCCACGCAGCAAAGTTAACTTTGTATCACACCTGAATCGAAGTACCAGGACAGACAAGAACAGAAATGAGGTACTCAGAGAAACAGCAGGCATCAAGGTTCCTATCACCAATCTCCTAGAGAAATGCCGACTTCAGTGGTATGGTCATGTAAAGAGAAAGGATACCGCAAGAACATACTTCGAAATGGACATAGGAGGTTAGATACCTAAGCTCCTTGAACGATATAGCGCTTTCTAGTAGAGAAATGAGGAACTTTATGTTCGCGGAAACTCCCGAGATTAATTTGGGTTGTTTGACATAACAACATCGTATGACATGCGTGTCGTATTTTTGCCGCCTTTAAAAAAAATCACACCACGGCCAGGAGCGAACCTGCAATCTTGGGGTTAGTAGACCGACACGCTATCAACTCACCCACCGTGGCAAGTTACCATATCTATAGACTGTGTACTTACAAATGCACGTATTGGTTGTATCATTTAGAATAGATGTGACTGGTAAATTATTGAGTGCTTTAATTATTGAGATACTGTTAATTCAATACCATTGCTGTCATATAACAGTATGCTATAGGGTCCATTATGGGGTTTGAAGCCATTTTTCAGTGTTGCCTTAGTAAACAAAAGTTTGGTGCTTTTCAGTCGGTCAACACGAATGTACCCTAAAAGAGTTGGGTTATACCCTAAGCCTGAAAAAAAATAGATTAATAAATACACTAGGATGACCAGTTTCGATCGTCAAGCGAACCTTATCAGATCCATTACACTTAGGCTGCATATGGTTTCAGCTCGATGGTGGACCACCGCATTTTTCACTTCGGGTACGAGATCATCTACACCACAGATTTGGGCAACAGTCGATAGGTCGCGGTGGCCCGATTGCTTGGCCTGCACGTTCGCCCGACTTGACACCGCTAGACTACTACCTGTGGAGTCACATGAAAACCTTGATTTACGAGACCCCTGTGGAATCGGAGGAATCGGAGGAAGACCTACTGGCGCGGGTTATGGCTGCGGTGGATGTTGGAGGATCAGAGATTGGTGATCGTGTGTACCAGAACATGGTGCGGAGGTACCGTGTCTGTGTCGTCACATCGAGCCCCACCTGTAATTGCACCCAGACGACAAACTGCAGGTAGCGGGAAGACGGTGCGTTTCCGGACACAAGTTCCTATGCTAAACTTAACCGTCTTGGTCCGCACTACACGACATCAACTACGTAAATAGAGCAGAGAAGGCAGCAATTATTTATACACTGATAGTAAAATAACCCTGGACCTACTCAAAAACTACGGGAAAAGAAATCATCTAATTGAAGAGATCAGAAGGAAGGTGAGAGACCTGCAACTTCAAAACTGGGAAATTCACTTCTCATTAGGGCTCATGTTGGCACGGAAGGAAACGAAATCGCCGATCATCTGGCTAAACATGCAGCAGGCAGGACCGACCTAGAAGTGGCTTTCGATAAAATTCCGGATAGTGTAGTGAAAAGGGTATTGCGTGAGAGAAGTTTACAATTGTGGGAAGAAGAGTGGAGCGAAACTTTCAATGGATCCATGACAAAAAAGTACTTTCCAAGTGTTCAAGCGAGACTTGCCTCAAAAAGTCTCCTAAGCCATAATATGACGGTTATGATGACAGGACATGGAAAAATAGGGAACTATCTGTATAGGTTTAAAATCCAAGAGCATATGACGTGCCGGTGCGGCGAAGAATCGCGAAGTGTGGACCACATCCTATATGAGTGTGAATTACTAAATCACGAAAGGGAAAAACTGAAGACAAATGTAATGAAATCAAGAGGCCACTGGCCTGCAAGGATGAATGAACTTGTTATTAAATATGTCAAATTCTTTAAGCTATTTGTGCAGAGCATCAATTTTGATAACCTGATGTAGGACATAATTATGTCAAGAAAGAAAACTTAAACACATTATATCTAGGCTAGACACACTACAATCAACCAGATAGATATAGGTTACATAATGTAAAGACATTTTTAGCATACTTACATATAAGATCACCAATGCATGTAGTATTACTTCAATTGTAATGGAGCATGCAGTAAATAAATATGATGTTTAATAAAACTAATTAAAAAAATAAGCCCTCAAAGTCTGTAATGGGCATTTAGAAGCACCCTGTATATTATGACTACATTTAAGAGATGCGCATGATGAATAATACCACAATGACAAAATTATGTCCCAGGTTGAAATGGAGGGGCCCAGATTCTAGGGTCCTCTACGGCCCTGGTCAGAATGCCACATTGAAATATAACATTGAGGGTAGAAATTTACCTCGCGCGACTAACGCCGGGTTAAGTTGAGAGTAGAAAGGTGCAGGCAGCTAAATACTGTATGCGGATCTCTTTTGACAAAAAAAAAAAAAAAACTGTGGGTGAGGAACAATGTGAAGATATTTTCAATAAGGGCTCATTGATACTTCACTTGTATGTAATGCTAAGTTTTATTCTCTTTTTCAGTCAAAACAGCTATTTCAATAATAACGTTGATTGTAGCGCTTACGCATCTCATCTTCTACAGTCTGCTTGTCCACGGAGCTCGTAGGGTAAGTAGCAAGTTGGATCAGCATTAAACAAGCGCATATTGCACACAATTGTACCTATTTTGTCCATCTTAGTATATACGTGCCTGGCTAGTTTTGTCAGTATATGTACAGTGAGAGCCCTCTCTATAAATCGGAACCTCGCCGGGGCCGTGTAAAGGATGGAGAGCGATTCGTCACCGCCAGTTGACTAGCAACTACCGTTACACAACAACATACCTGCCAACTTCCAAAAATGGCTTTCAGTAAAAATCGCGCGCGCCAATAAATTTAACAAATTTCGACATACCCCGGCTTGAAACAATAATCCTCCTGTGCTAAAAGAAAAATACGGTAATTCATGCTTTAAACAGGATATTTCAATGAAATCTTATCTACTTACATCATACGCCAATTATTTGTAGACGAGCATGACCCTCAAGAAGCAACAGGATGTGGTGAAGTTTGGTTTGGAGCAAAGATATAATTAACAGGACTTCCTTGAAATAATATTATACATTCATCACTCACTGGAAATTACTAGCACTTTTAGTCAGATTTTAAATTCATAGCTTTGGCTTTTTTAGCTTCCTGCAAAAAGTCTGGAGAAAAGGTGCTGGCATAACAGGGACCAGAACTTCTAGTCTTCAAAATAGAAATAGACTCCAAAGATTCATTTGACATGGATGATCTGAACAATCGATCGTAAGGAACGGAGCGATTGGTGAATGTTAATGTTTTCCTTCGAGAAAATCATCGCCATCTACCGGCAGCCTGAATAAGTAATTTCAATTATTTGTCCGTAAAATGACATCCGTCCGTAAAGCCGTAAATACCGCAAATTACGTACATTTTACGGATAAGCCGTAAAAGGTGGCAGGTATGCAACAATCAACAGCGGGTTGGGAATTGTTGTTGTTTGAGTCTTCAGTCTTCTGACTGGTTTGATGCAGCTTTCCATGCCTCCCTGTCCTGAGCTAATCGTTTCATCTCTACATAGCTACCACACCCTACATCCGAGGCAATCTGTTTAACATATTCTAACCTTGGTCTACCCCTACAGTTCTTGTCCTCGACCCTTCCTTCCATAACTAAGCTTGCTATTCCTGGGTGTCTTAGTACGTGTCCTACCAACCTATCTCTTCTCTTCATTAGCAGTCGCCAGAAACATCTCTCCTCTCCCACTCGTCTTAATACCTCTTTGTCTGTAACCCTATCTACCCATCTGATCATCATTCTCCTGTAACACCACATTTCAAATGCTTCAATTCTCCTCTTTTCTGCTGCACCAATAGTCCAAGTTTCACTTCCATAATGAATTACCGGATGCGATCATAGCTTGATTACATTCACAGCCGGCAACATAGTTGAGAGAGTTAAGATTTGTGGTGAAGTACTGTAGCCTATCTGCCGGCCCCGTTGTGTTGGGGTAGCGCGCCTGCCTCTCACCCGGAGGCCCCGGGTTCGATTCCCGGATCCATCAGGGATTTTAGAAACTGACGTGAGGGCTGGAACGGGGTGCACTCAGCCTCGTGAGGACAATTGACTAGCTGTCTGACAGCGAGGCAGCGCCCCGATCACGAAAACCAAGATTAACGGCCGAGGGGATCCGATGCGCTGATCACGCGTCACCACAATATCTGCAGGCCAAATGGCTGGGCAGCGGTCGCTTGGTTGGCCTAAGCTCTTCACGGGCTGTAGTGCCGGGGGTTATATATATTTTTTACTGTAGCCTATCTCGTATTCCGTGAACATTATTAGGTATAGAACAAAACATGGAATACTTATCTTTTCAAGAAGAAGTCTTCCAGCAAATGTGTTGATAAGTTTCAGTGCCATTCGATTTCTCCTTGTGCATGGGGGAACCTCAAAAGGTATACAGAAACAATCCACGTACTCTGGGGGCTGTCGAGAAGGAAATAACTGAACTGATACGAAATATCAGTGAGGATGAATTACAGCTTGCTTGGTTCTTAAGTTTAGGGGCTGCGACAACGCGGTCATGTAGCCCCGCGTACTTTGGGTGTGTGTAGAAACTGTCTGATAACCGATGTTTATTGTGATGACTGTATTAGTGTGTGTTATCTGTTTTTTAATTTAAGTACAGACTGCAACTTAGAATTTTCCAAATAGTTCCTACTTCTGCCGTCAAGCGCCACCGTCAACGACTACTAGGCCAAGTTCAGAACTTGGCTACTAGACGCCACCGCAACGAACGTAGAAACCTAAGAGCGTTGTTTACATTCTTAACCTATCCAATTTAGCTTCACACAGGTGCAATTAGTGGAAGATTCTTTAACATGCCATAAATCTATGACATGGGACCGCCGGCTTTACTTCCCCTCCGAAGGAAAGAATGAGGGATTTTTAACGCTCTTAAAAAATCCGACGGCTTCGGCCGGGTTTGAACCCACTATCTTGAGCATAGAAGCTCAGCATGCTACCGACTACGTCGCCGAAGCCACCTAATCACAGCGAGTGTACCAAAACTTCCTACGTTGGTGCAATGTGTGTTTAGAAAATGAAGGACAGCATTTCCAACAACAACTCTGACATTCATGTGAGTGATGGTGATTATTGAATACGTTAAAAAGTGCAAATATGTTGAACTAGTTGGGCACTACGCTGCTGCTAGCGGCAGAGCCTTGCTCGACACGTGGCTACACACAGTGGCCCTGCCACCTTGCGGCGCCTGCGAGGTTCAGAAGGCTCCCACTGTAGAATTTAGAGCAAGTGGAGCTAATCGTGAAGTAAATACCTAAATTTAGCCCGATACGTTGATTACGGTATCTCTCAATTTCCATTGTATTTTTTTGTTTTCATTTTTTAGCATAAATGTTGATTAACAAAAACAATTGCTTTATAACATTTAACAAGAAAATATGTATTTAAAATTAAGTACAAACTTTGGGAAACATCCTACAGCAATTGAAAAAAAAAATCCGCTCAAATGTCATAACTTTTCGAATTTTGTCCGCCACTTTAAACTTGTAAATTTAGAGGTCACAGTCTTAATCAGTAAGGTCAAACACCTAATAAAATATCAGGATGTCTCATAAGTAATGTCGTATTTTAAGTTTGGGGTTTTATAAGATAGAATTGGGTTTCATTGGTTCGCCAATGCTATTTACAGGAGGCCATGACTAGAATTGCGTATATTGCGAGAATATATCAGTCGTCAGTGTCTGATACTCAGTCACAAATGGAAATCACAAAGTTGGAGGTTAGGGTCCTTCTAAAGCATTACTGGAGACAACATTACAAAGCTGCTCCCGCAAGCATGATGATTATGATGATAATTGTTGTTTTAAGGGGCCTAACATCTAGGTTATCGGCCCCTAATGGTCTGGGTGATAGCGAAAATGTCAATGAAGTGGAAACCAGAACGAAAATTATGTGAGAAGGAAAATACTTACAAAAGGGAACTCAGATTGAAACTACTCACAAAATGGAGAGCGATAATACTTACAAAAAGGAATTTAAAACGAAAATACTCACAAAAGGAATAGATTGAAAAAACACACAAAATGTAGGTTAAGTTCAAAATACGTACAAAATGCAACGTATAGTCGAAATACTTACAAAATGCAAGTGAAAGTCAAAATACTTACAAAATGCAAATGAGATTGAAAATACGTACAAAATGCAGTTGAAATTGAAAATACACAATGCAATTTAGATTGAAAAATGCCCATTTCGGATTCCAAATAATCACAAAGTGCAATTGATATTCAAAATACTTACAAAATGCAATTGAAATTGAAAATGCTTACAAAATATATGGTAGATTCAAACTACTCAATTGGATGGACAATACTTCCAAAATGCAATTTAGATTGAAAATACTTACAAAATGTAGTTTAGATTCAAAATACCCACAAAATGCAATTGAGAATCAAAATACTTGCAAAATGCGCACCCTACAAAATGCAATTTAGATTGAAAATACTTGCTAAAAGAGGTCTGGGTTGAAAATACAAAATGCAATTGAAATTCAAAATACTCACAAAAGTCCCTGCTCCTATATTGAAAGACTTACTAAAAAGCAATTTAGATTGTCAATCCTTACAAAATGCAATCGAGGCTGAAAACACTCGCAAAATGCAATTTAGATCGAAGAGACTTACAAAATGCAACGATGATTGAAAACACCCACAAAATGGAGTGTAGATGAAAAAAAATCGCTAAAGGGAATTTAGATACAGGGGGAGCCAATTAACAAAAACAGTGCGGGACACTTAAAAGAGAAAATGAAATATAATGAAAAGAAAACAAGAGGTCTGACCCCTCGAAGAACGAGGGATCAGGAAAGATGAGACAAGGGCCAATTAAGGCGGGAAAGTGGAAGACTCCCTAGGCCTCGGATACCCTAATACCGTCGGGGTCTGAAAAGAACAAGAGTTGACCAAGGGAGGTCGACAGGAAAAGAGACGGAGAGGAGCCCGGCACATGTAAGCGGAAGCAATGCCGGACTCAGCTGGGGTCCCGTGGTCGCCAACCCACCCGCGGCTTGAAGAATATGTTAAGTGGAAGGAGGTGGTGTCGTTAGTGAGCATGTGACTGATGGTCACTACTTTGAAGAATAGTTTAATTTCTTGTCAGAAATCTTTCCAAATAAAATTTTCTTTTAAAGAACGACATTACTTATGAGACATCCCCAGTATAATAAATTTAAAAAAGGGCTAAATAACAGACTGGAAGAAAAGAAGAATGATAATTGGAGGACTTGAAAGGAAGAAGATACATGCAAGGCAATAGGAAAAGTGAAACAGGAGTGAGTCCACCTCAAATCCAGTGGAAAAAAGGGGGGAAACTGGACCCATCTAATCTCAGGAATCCCTCGGGGTTGCCAACACCCAACCTTGCCAGCGGTGAACCCTTAAGGGTGTTGCATTACCCTAGGTGCACCATAAGTGATGCGGCTGCCTTCCTTAGGACCTTGTACAAATGGCAAGGAGATACCGTGAAGAGGAAAGGAAGAGACCTGAACCCCTCGAAGAATGATGCCAGGAGAGATGAGACAAGGGAGAATTAAAAACACCCTAGGCCTCAGATACCCTTACACCCTTGGGGTCCAAAAGAACAAGAGTTGACCAAGGAAGATTGACAGAGAGAAGTCCAACACAGGTAAGTGGATGTATGAGTCCGAAAGCATCTAATAAAAGTACTTTGTGCTGTTGTAGGAGAAACCTCATCTCATCAAAATCTGGATCTACTACTCCATCGTCTCACTGTCCTTCTCTGTCATCGTGCTCCTCATCTGCATTGTCGTCATGTTTATGTTTGCCGATGCTACAGTGGGAATCAGCATGCTAGTATCCACCATCATAATGGCATGTAAGTACATATTATGTTGTTTGAGTCTTCAGTCTTTTGACTGGTTTGATGCAGCACTCCATGTCTCCCTGTCCTGAGCTAATCGTTTCATCTCTACATAGCTACCACACCCTAAATCCGAGGCAATCTGTTTAACATATTCTAACCTTGGTCTACCCCTACAGTTCTTGTCCTCGACCCTTCCTTCCGTAACTAAGCTTACTATTCCTGGGTGTCTTAGTATGTGTCCTACCAACCTATCTCTTCTCTTCGCCAGAAACATCTCTCCTCTTCCACTAGTCTTAATACCTCTTCGTTTGCAACCCTATCTACCCATCTGATCATCATTCTCCTGTAACACCACGTTTCAAACACTTCAATTCTCCTCTTTTCTGCCGCACCAATAGTCAAGTTTCACTTCCATATAGCGCCACGCTCCAGACAAAGGCTTTCAAAAATGACTTCCTAATACCTAAATCTATATTCGATGTCAACAAATTCCTTTTCTGTAGAAATGCTTTCCTTGCCTGAGCTAACCTACTTTTTATATCCTCTTTGCTTCGTACATCACTGGTTAATTTGCTTCCTAAGTAACAGAAGTCTCCTACTTACTTTAGCTTTTCACCTGCCAATTTGATGTCCATAGAGGTTTATGATTTATTTCGGCTGCATTTCAATATTTTGTTTACATTTATTAATTTTCATCATGAATTCTATCCTCAAGACGGAGTCCATACCATTCAAAAACTCATCCAAATCCTCAGGCGTGCCGGCCAAAATGACGTAGTCATCGGCAAATCTCAGAGTTGAAATTATTTCTCCTTTCAGCGTTTAGTCTGCAAGCCTCGGTTTGCGAACAAGCCACTCCATGTTCCCCTATTAGCAGTTAGCACTGCGGGCTCCTGTGCTTCTACACCTCTCACATTGAAATCGTTAAGGGGGCACATACAGCTCAAGGAGCCACAACAATAACGATTGTAATATTATAACTGTGCCTGCCACAAATCTTGTACAACAATGATATACATTTCCAAGGAAACACACACACCTTGCTATTAGAAGCAAAGTTAAAAATTTTCAAAATTCAAATGATAATAATTTTTATCAATTTTTTTCAAAATTGGTTCTTGTTTTGTGCTGAGCTTCACCGTTTCCCTGATATCTCCCGTGTTTATAGGAATTTTTGGAGTTTTCTTTTTTTAATGTGGGTGTTAAACCTTCTGCTACAAAATGAATCTCGCATATTTTCTTATTATTAATTAATTAAGCGTCATTATTTCTATTTTTATTCTGAGCAAACTCAAAAAATATGTTAAAGTTTCATAGGAAGACTAATTAAAATCACAACGGTTTTGAGTGAGATTCACTTTGTAGCAGAAGGTTTAACACCCACATTAAAAAAAGAAAACTCCAAAAATCCCTATAAACACGGGCGATATCAGGGAAACGGTGGTCAGCACAAAACAAGAACCAATTTTGATAAAATTGATAAAAATAATTATCATTTGAATTTTGGAAATTTTTAACTTTGCTTCTAATAGCAAGGTGTGTGTGTTTCCTTGGAAATGTATATCACTATTGTACAAGATTTATGGCAGGCACAGTCATAATATTAAAATCGTTATTGTTGTGGCTCCTTGAGCTGTATGTGACCCTTAAACACTGAATTTAATTATCTACTTCTCTTAAACTCATTAACCTCTTAGGTAATCTCTCCTCCCCCATTCCCATCACATGACCCCACCGTCTGAGTCTGCTCATACGAATAGCTTGTTCATTTATAACTTAGCTTTATCTCTTCATTACGAGTATCTTCCTACCATTGCTCCCATCTATAAGGTGCGTTCAAAAAGTAACGAGCCGGAGGCATAATTACAGAAACCAGTACCTGTATGTTAGAAGTATTGGCCCTGGCTGTTGAAGCACTTGTCCCACTGTGACACGAGGCGGTGAATGGCTGTCTCATAAAATTCCCTGGGCTGCGATGTGTACCAGTTCCGCACGTACAGCTGGAGTTCGTCGTCCGAGGTGAATCGTTGGCCCCGGAGAGCCCTTTTCAGAGGACCAAACATGGCGTAATCACAGGGAGAGAGGTCTGGACTGTATGGAGGGTAGCCGAGAACCTCCCATTTGAATTTCTGCAGGAGTGCCGCGACTGTGTTGGCCGTATGAGGTCGTGCATTGTCGTGGAGCGACCACGGCGGCTATGGTGTTCACTGTCACTCGGCGGTCCTGGGTAATGAGTGCATCAACCAGCTGGACGTTGTCATCGGTAATGCAGGGGGGTGCCCCAGACCGCGCATCATCGGCTAACGACACCCGTCCTTCCCTGAAGCGCCTGTGCCACGCCTTGACCCTTGCAAGGGACATGCAGTGTTCGCCGTACACTTGTGACATTCGGCGATGAATGTCCGTTCCCCCTACTCCTTCCGCTGTCAGAAACCGAACAACACCTCTCTGCTCTTCGGTTGACGCCTCCATGTCACTGTTTGCAATGCGACTGGCAGCATTGGAGATTGATGCATGCTGCTGCTCGGTTTGCATCGTCACGTGACGTGCACGCGTGCTCTCTAGCGACGGGCTGTGACCTTCCACGCTCTGGTCGGAACCACACCTCGTTACACACGCCACGATTAGCCGATGTCACCGGTTTGCGCATTCCAGCCTCCAGCTCGTTACTTTTTGAACGCACCTAATATTTGTCCCAGCAATCACTTGTGCTACCCTCATATCAGTTACCAGTAGCTTATATAGGCTATGAGATATCCTGAATCTACTCAGCTCTCACTTCCATACAGCAAGGTCTAAATACTGAGCAATGTAGGGAGAATGTCATCACTACACTAACTTCTTTCTTGCTGAATATTGTAGCTCGCAACTGAGAACTCACTGTATTGGATTTTCTACACCTCGACTCTTATTTCCTTCCCCATACTGTGACCATCCTGAAAAAATACAAAGCCCAAGTACTTAAAATGTTCCCTTGTATACACGCCTCATTTTAATTCTTCTTTCCTCGATTTTGGCCATCTTTGGACCGCGTAAAACACCCCATTGCATTCACTGTCTCGTATTTCCTTTATCCTTTCTTGCCTTCCAGTAGTTCTTCATTACTTCACTTTGACTCCTTCTTCTCTCTTCCGTCCAGATGTTAAACCGCTTCTTCTTTTCCTTCTCCTGGAAACCATAGAAATTTTTTATCATATCTCTGAAAAGTGGTCTGTCCTGAATAATATCTATTGTTACTTCCATCTCTTCCATATCCCTTTTTATACTTTGTACCCATTGATCACCATTCTTGCTTTTGTATACATGACTGAATATTTGTTTTGTGAGTCTGTCTGGTGCTATTCATCCTCATTACGTGTCCAAAGAAATAAACCCTCCTTTTCCTGATCGTATCGTAGATTTTTTTCAATTTCTTTACTCTACTTTCTGTATCTGAACTCTCCACTTTCTGTTTTTTCTAAGTATCTTTCTTTCCTTTTTCTCTAGTTCTTCCATTTCGCCCTTTTTAGTGGAAACATACATTCTGAAGCACATAGACTTTCCGGCTTAATTACCGTATTGTAATGTCAGATTTTAGTTGCAATAGAAAGATTTTTCTTATTGTAGGTATCCTACGCCATTATTATTATTATTATTATTCTAAATATCGTTTCGGTCTTCTATGGACCACGTTATTTCAACTGCATTTTCCCTCGTTCTTTCACACTGGCCTAGTGTTGGCGCATTCTTCTTCGGTGAGCTTTTAGTTCTTCGGTCCACTTCTTATCCGGTTTTCAATATGGGTTTTGGCTGAAAACTCTGTATTTCCCCAAGTTTCTTCTTCAAAGAGTCACGTTCCAAGATGTCCTCATGTGATATACCCAGTTCTTGTAGGTCTTTTCTACCTCTGTAAACCAGATCCCTTTGGTTTTCTTTCCCACAAAGTAGGCACAGATTCGATTGGACAATCTTCCGGAGCCCGTTCATGTTAAATGGCCATAAAAGGGGAGTCTTCTTTTGCATATGGTGTCCGTTATTTTCTCCACATGTAGATAAAGCTCATCGTTGTGTCGTCTTCTATACTCACCTCGTCCTTGACCGGGCCCAAGATCTTTCTCAAAATCCTCCTCTCGTTCGCTTCCAGTTGTTCTGCCAAGCCTTTCTTATTCATCGCCAGGTATTCTAATATTATTATTATTATTATTATATCAGCCGCGGTGGCCGAGAACGCTAATGCACTTAGTCCACAAGAACGATATCTGGTCGGTTAGCTGGTATGGTTTTATCAGTAATAACTGTTCGGTCCCATAACAACTTGTGAGTAGAATTTTCCAGAAAAGCGTCAGGAACATACTAATAGTAAGGCAAAGTATTTTCAGATAATAGGTACTTTTGAGCAAGGTGTAGGTGCATCTTTTTGGATACTTGGTTGTGCCTTTTCATGTTATCAGTACAGGAGATTGCTTGGCAGCCTCCAGTGATAATGTTGAATTGTTTCCGGTTCTATTATTATTATCATTATTATTATTATTATTTGCGTTCATTCCCCTTAAAGGAAAGCGCTAAAAACACAAAAGTGTAGCTTTTGGTGGTGGCTTTTTCCTTCTTTTTATCTTCCCAAAAACCTTTCATCCGTTCACTGTGTGCCTTCTTCTCTTCTTCTGTTCATTTACGCTTATTTCTTTTGGGTTGTGATCTAAATTCGAATTTCTGGTTTCTGATTTTTTTCTCTACAAACGCTGCGGTCGTGAATGTCTTCTATGGTGATATGTAATTGTTGTAAGTCTTCCATAGTTTCTTTGTAACAAGAATTACCCAATTTCGACGTATGAATTATGTTGAATATTATTTTAGTCTGGTGTCGTTCATTCTGGCAATATGTGTAAAGAACTTCACTCTGCGTTTTCTGATGAGTGTCGTGATAGATTCAGTATTTATGTATAATTTTTCTGTTGGTCTCTTTTGCCAGAAATTATCTCTGAAAACAGCGCCGTCAATTTTTCTCAGTATTTGCCTTTCTTGTTTTTCAATGTCTTTAATTTTGGCCATTCCCTTGATGCTTGTGTTTCTGATGTGTACAAGGCTTCCGGCAAGACTACCGTTTTATAATGTCGTAATTTCGCAGCCGTGGAGATGCATTTCTTATTCTAGTGGGACCAGCTAAGTTTCTAAGCTTTCTGTAATTTTGAGACACTTTCTTCGTTAGCCTTTGTGTTCAGGGTTCTATTGGTATTATTATTATTATTATTATTATTATTCCTGAAATCCTGTACTATGTTTGTTGCAGTGGTTGGCACATACCTCATCATTGTGGTGAATAGCTACCACCGTCAGCTACTGAGGGGTGATTTGCCGTTGATGATGCCTGCTAAAATGTGAAGCGGGATTAAGAAGAAACTATAAATGAACAAACCTCTAACATTAATAGATTCACATAAAATCAGTACTGTTTTATTTATACCTACTGGCTTATTCCTCCCAGTTGTCCAGAGACAGTCCTAATTCTTTGTACCTTAGTTTCCCGGCAGTGATTCATCTAGATCTAGGCAATACTCTGGGGATAACTGCACCATTAATAATAATAATAATAATAATAATAATAATAATAATAATAATAATAATTGTTACACCACGCTGTCCGTTATACCTTCTTCTGACATGTTTTTTGTACTTCGCGCTCGGAAAGGAGTAAGTAGTACACTGGTGGTCCGCTAGATTGAAGCACTGCTCAGTGAGCGACTTGAACTGTAGGCGGCGATGTACCTGGTGACAGCTAGACAAAACTGGCTTGGTAGCGACCGGGTGAAACTTTATAGGATGTTTTGGTACCAATGCTAGCTTGCCTTGTAGTAGTACCTGCTGACAACGTTGAAAACGCTAGCAGTCATCGCGTACGACGATGTAGTTGAGTTGTACTTCTATAGATGGCAGCAAAATCGGAAAATTGGTGAGTATTCTTGTTAATGTTGTATATTTAATTAATATTTGAATATGTATCAATAGAAAATACACATTGCAGTGCTTAGAAAGGAATACAATCGGTTTCGAACAATATTATTCGAAGAAATTGAATTATATTGAATCACACATCGATTTTAGTCGATACACTGCGCTCGAAAACGATATCAGATACTATCGATATAATTCAAAGTAAGAGCTGGTGGCTGGTTGTTCCAACGCTTCCCGTAATTCAAACGTGATATTTCTTAATTCGATTGATAGGAAGTACAGCACGGACAATTAAATAATACTGGTGTGTGATAAGTGCAGCTGTAATTTTGACTTACCATTCATTTTTAATATTGTAGTATAGTAGCCTACTCCTTCTATTTGTACATATCTGTGGGGTAGGCCTATGTCATGCTATGTGTTTTGTGGAAACATCCACAACTATTCTGATAGAGCCTATGTTTTCTTCTCTACGTGATATCACAGGGGGAAGAAATCGCCTATTATTAGACCAATTACTTAAATATGAAAGAAAGCAAGGAATATAAAGTAGAGGTGGGGTATAGAGTATGGGAAAGGGAGGGGTAGGCCGGGAGGGGAGAGGAGCGAGTAGGCCAGGTCGGGGACGGATCGCGCTCGAGAGTACATCGTCACGCCATCTCATATTGTCAGTTGGAACTATTTGCGTCGAGCAATAGGTTGGGGTCAAAATTTTGCATTAAGTTGCAGCTCTACCCATATATCCTCCTTGCTTGGTAGCTAGAATGGAGTTTGTTCTGTTGTTTCATTTCTGGAAACCTTGGTGACATTTGTTAGATTTTCCTAATCAACAAAAAGGAGATTGGAATGGACCTTCATGACGGCAAGATGTACTGAGACTTAGCTCTTGTATTATGGTGAGAATCCGGTAGCTTAGGCTACCAGATATGGTCTACAGCTTAGAAGACATCATTGAGGCTTTAACTAATATTAGGAAAATATCGGAATGGAATATCGGATCATTTAAGTAAAAATATCATTGTAATATTGGAATGCAGGAAAGATTATAGAAATTCGTGTGCACATCGGAAAGTGATATGGTTTGGTATTGCGGTTAGGAATGGACACCAAAAACGACGGAGAGATACTGCCTTTAATTTATATTTGTTGGTGGGTCAACTTAAGGAATTAATTTATATTTTGTTGGGTTCTGGTCGTGGCCCTCAGTATGTGAGTTGCCTGTGGAAATTGGTTGCTGGCATTAGGTGAGAGAGTGTTCCTACTTGTAATGAGTGAATCGCTTAATTTTGGAGGGTGTGCGCGAATGAACAGTCGAGTTTTCTGTAATCTTAATACGTCATCTCCGTGATATACCACGAAGTCGGGTGGCTAACATTTTGTTGTGTGGATAATGTTTTACTAATTCTTTCCATTTAAATAATTTATGTACTTCATTGATCCACGGTAGTATATTCTGGTTAGAATCTGTTTAAAAGTCTTTATTTCTGGGCTAGTTACAAGGTTAGATTTCGTGGTGCGTTCCGATCGTCATTTGTCTTGACCAGATGTGGCAGTAATGTTTTGATTGCCAGCTGAAAATAAGAAGAAGATCGACGGTAGCCATTGAGGGAATATTAAGAAGTTTGTTTGGCGTACTACATTTTAGGCCTATTAATTGGATCTGTTATGTATCGTGGCGAATCTCTTGTCCTAGGACATTGTATCTATGATTAAGATACATTGATTTTCGTCTGAAATATTAAGATTCTACTAGTAGGCAAATATGTGGACAGGTGAATTGGCTTTGAAAGATGCTAGTTGGGTATGAACGCAACCTGGTTTTAAGATGACAAATTTACTGCAAGAACAGGATGATATTAAATGAGAAATTCTCTTTTAAGGCTGAAGCGAGAAAGTAAGTACGCGAAAATGAGGGTCACGTTTCCATCTCTATTTATATTATGTACTGCATGTATGTATTTATTGTTATGTTGTGGCATCTATTGTAAGTTATTTTGGAAACAATAGATGTCGAATGATTTGAAAGAAAACAGTGTTTCATTTCTAAGCGATAAATCTAGTCATAGCTCCAAAGTAAGTCGTCTGGGTATGTTTGAAAATTGGCCTAGCAGATTCCCTTCCCAAGTACGTTTTGTTTTAGCGGTTGAAAGTGTTAAAATGAGGGGTCCCCGTTCAATAATAATAATGTTATTGGTTTTACGTTCCTTTTAACTACCCTGGCTTTTAGAGACGCCGGGGTGCCAGAATTTTGCTCCTAAGGGGATCTTTAACGTGCCAGTAAATCTACTGACACGGCTCCCTCGACTTCGCGCACCCTCAAATGCCAGATGACTGTGCCAGGACATGAACCTGCAACCTTCGAGGCTCAGCAAGCGAGAACGTTACCGATGATCCACGCAGCCAGTCTGTACCATTCATGTCATGTATACTACCAGACGAGTGAATTCCTGCCATTTCGGTGTTGCACCTCTAAATTTTGCCTACTTCCCATCACCGAGACTTCGTCCTAATTTATGGTAGGCCTATATGCAAGACTAGACCAGAAATTAAAGTGACAGAATTGGGAGCTCTAAACAGCGTAGCATTTAGAAAAAAAAAACCCAACAAGTAATAGTTCCGTGACGAACTAAAGAGCCTACTTTTCTTAAAATTATAGAGACCATATATCAACAGTTGGCAGACCTGGTGACTCTATATTCTCAGTTACATTTATTAAGGTACACAGCGCACATGCAAAATTTGGTTGAGGTCCAATCAGGGGCGTATATAAGGGGTGTCAGAACCTCCCCCCCCCCCATTTTTGTCACATATAGTCTATTATTTGCTTATGAATGTTGTTGTTGTTTGAGTCTTCAGTCTCCATGCCTCCCTGTCCTGAGCTAATCGTTTCATCTCTACATAGCTCCGACACCCTACATCCGAGGCAATCTGTTTAACATATTCTAACCTTGGTCTACCCCTACAGTTCTTGTCCTCGACCCTTCCTTCCATAACTAAGCTTGCTATTCCTGGGTGTCTTAGTATGTGTCCTACCAACCTATCTCTTCTCTTCATTAGCAGTCGCCAGAAACATCTCTCCTCTCCCACTCGTCTTAATACCTCATCGTTTGTAACCCTATCTACCCATCTGATCTTCATCATTCTCCTGTAACACCACATTTCAAATGCTTCAATTCTCCTCTTTTCTGCTGCACCAATAGTCCAAGTTTCACTTCCATAGAGCGCCACGCTCCAGACAAAGGCTTTCAAAAATGACTTCCTAATACCTAAATCTATATTCGATGTCAGCAGATTCCTTTTTTGTAGAAATGCTTTCTTTGCCTGAGCCAACCTACTTTTTATATCCTCTTTGCTTCGTCCATCACTGGTTATTCTGCTTCCTAAGTAACAGAAGTCTCCTACTTCCTTCAGCTTTTCACCTGCCAATTTGATCTCCATAGAGGTTTCTGATTTATTTCGGCTGCATTCCAGTATTTTTGTTTTACATTTATTAATTTTCATCATGAATTCTTTCCGTAAGACGGAGTCCATACCATTCAAAAACTCATTCAAATCCTCAGGCTTGTCGGCCAAGATAACGATGTCATCAGCAAATCTCAGAGTTGAAATTATTTCTCCTTGAATCTTCACTCCCACTTTAAATTTTTCTCTAATTTCCTTCATTGCTTGTTCAATGTAAAGATTGAAAAGTATGGGTGATAAGTTGCAGCCTTGCCTTACACCTTTCTGAATACCAGCTTCTCTCTCATGTCCTTCAACTCGAATGACTGCTGTCTGGTTTCTGTACAGATTGTATATCACCCTCCTATCCCTGTACTTTATTCCAATCGTTTTCAAAATGTCAAACAATTTAGTCCAATCAACGTTATCAAAAGCCTTTTCTAAGTCTACAAAAGCCATGAACGTTCTCTTATCTTTCCTTATTCTACCTTCCAAAATCAGCCTAAGACTTAGTACAGCTTCCCTTGTTCCTACATTTCTCCTGAAACCATACTGGTCTTCACCCAACTCCGTTTCTATCTGGCTTTCAATCCTCTTGTTAATTATTCTAGACAGGATCTTTGAAGCATGAGTAATCAAGCTGATTGTACGGTAATCTTCACATCTGTCAGCTCCCACTTTCTTTGGTATAGGGATGATTTCATTCTTCTTGAAATCAGGGGGTACCTCACCTGTCTCATAAATCCTACACACCAAGTGAAATAACCTGATCGGACCTTCATCTCCTATACAGCATAGCAACTCAATCGGTATATCATCTATGCCTGGTGCTTTGTTCCTGCTTAAGTCTTCCAAAGCTCTATCAAATTCTGATCTCAATATTAAATCTCCTTTCGCATCCTCATCAATTTCCTCCTCCCTTTCCATTACATGATTCTCAATCTCCTTTCCCTTATACAAACTCTCTATGTAAGCTTTCCATCTCTCAACCTTTTCTTCCCTATCTGTTAGAGGCTTTCCATTTGTGTCCTTAATATTACAGCACTTTGTCTTCTTTTCACCAAAAGTATTCTTAATCCTTCGATAAGCTGTGTCTACTTTTCCTAATTTCAGACAATTTTCTATACCTGCACATTTCTCTTTCAACCATTCTTCTTTCGCTTCCTTGCACTTCTTGTTAACCTCATTTTTCAGACGTCTGTATTCTGCTTTCCCCTTTTCATCTCTTACATTCTTGTGTTTCCGCCTTTCATCCATCAATTCTAGTATATCCTGAGTGATCCACGGTTTTCTACCTATTCTTTCTTTCCTACCAATGTTTTCTTCTGTGGATTTTGTTATTTCATTCTTCAAAAGTGCCCATTCGTCTGCAATTGAAGTTTGTTTAGGGTTTTTCATTAGTCCTTCCTTTATACTCTTCTTGAATCTTTCGTTTACATCCTTCTCTTTCAGTCTGTCTATTGCCCACCTTTTTGGCATTTGACTTTTCTTCAGTTTCTTCAACTTTAATCTGCATTTCATTACAACCAGATTGTGGTCAGAGTTTATGTCAGCACCAGGATATGTTTTACAATCCAAAATCTGGTTTCGAAACCTCTGCTTGACCATAATGAAGTCGATTTGGTAACGCCCTGTATCTCCTGGTCTCATCCATGTGTATATTCTTCTATTGTGGTTATTGAATAAGGTGTTAGCTAAGACCAATTCATGCTCGGTGCAGAATTCTACCAGCCTGCTTCCTCGATCATTCCTTTCACCTAATCCGAAATCTCCTACTATCTTCCCTTCTTTCCCTTTTCCTACCACAGCATTCCAATCTCCCATTACTATAACATTTTCATCACCCTTGATATACCTCAGAATTTCGTCTATTTCTTCGTAAACCTTTTCAACATCCTCATCATCAGCTTGACTGGTAGGCATATAGACTTGTACCACTGTGGTGCAGGTAGGTTTAGTATTGATTTTTGCTACAATAATCCGTTCACTATATTGCTCATAATATTCCACCCGCTGTCCAAGTTTCCTACTCAATATGAGGCCAACCCCTGCTTGGCCATTGTTTGATTTAGTGCTAATGACCCTATAGTCTCCTGACCAAAAGTCCTGTTCTTCCTGCCAGCGCATTGCACTAATCCCAACCAAATCTAACCTCAACCTATCCATTTCCCTTTCTAAGTTTTCTAACCTTCCACTTCCTAGCAGACTTCTAACATTCCACGCTCCGATCCGTAGAATGTCAGATTTCCTCTTTGTCACTTCTGTGATGTTAACCCCCTCTCGAGTAGTCCCCACCCGGAGATCCGAACGGGGGACTAGTTTACCTCCGGATTGAAATTTTACAAGGGAGGAGGCCATCATCACATGTAGTTATGCATAGAGAGGTGCATATCCTCGGGAATAGCATACGGCTGTAGTTTCCCGTTGCTTTCAGCCGTGCAGCAGGACGCAGTGTAGCCATTATTTGGCTTATATTATCAATATCTTAACCGTCTATAAGACTAGTAGAGATTTGATTTATTCTGAAAGGCTGCTACTCCCTTTCAGAATAAGTAAAGAGCAATTCTACTAACAAAAATACTAACCTTCTACCGTACTAACAATTAAATACCAAAATTCTACTAACAAAAAGAAAAATACTTAAGTTCTACCAACAACAAATACTACCACTAAAACAGTCTGTCACCAGGCACACTCACATGCACCCTCACACATCACAGTCTACTGAAACAATGAACTATAACTAATAAACAATGCAACTGCTACCAGACACACTCACACACTACAGTCTAATAGAACAATGACATATATCTAATAGACATACTAACTACCTACTTACAACTAAAACTAACTACATACTTACTGTACTGTTATTTGAATTGACAATATAGCTAATTTACGGTTATAGGATATGTAATGATCTTAAACAATTGAGGCATTGAGTGAGAGAGGGGCTATGCCGAGATTTTGTCAAAATTGAGTTATTGGTATCATTGTGTAGGGCATAAATTCGTCTTTCAGTGTGCATATAATCACAGACATCCGCAGGCGCCTTCCCTTGTTTTGTGAAGATGTAGTTTCTGTGAATCACGTTTATGCTGCGAGACAGCAACCCGCAAAACTCCAAATAACTCAGTTTCATCCAACCCTGGCAAAGCCCTCCCACTCACTGCCTCAATTGTATTGGGATGAAAACAATTAATACTGTAGAATAGAGAAGAACATTTAATTTATAACCATTTTCAGACGGTACATGTTTCCAACACTCATCGGCGTCCTCATCAGCGGATACTGAATCAAATGAAACATCAATCTAAAAATTAAAAAAAGCTTCAGTTGAATATTTATGAACCTTCCACTAACCACACCTGTGTGAAGCCAAAATGTGAAGGTTAGATTGATAACGCTATATTAGTTCCAACGTTCGTCACCAGGTGCCGGCCGCGATGGCATCCAGTAGCCAAGTCCGCAGCTAGGTGTCGTGGACGGTAGCAAAAGTAGGAACTACTTGAAAATTGACCGTCTGCAGTCCCTACCTGAATCACAGATAGGCCTAACACACACTAATACAGCCATCACAATTTACACAGTACAATCTTGTCCCCTAAAACCCTAATTTATATAAATTTAGTGTAATATCCTCAGTTCTGTGAGACCTGCATCGTAGGTTCCAGGTTCGAACCCCAGCTCTACGATTGAGGATCTTTAACGCTGTTATGAGAATTGGAGCGCAGGAACGCAGGTATCCAAGGGGTGCTAAAAGTTGCTAGTGCACACGCATCCATCTCCTCCTCACCCTTCAGCGCGCTCTCAATGTTGTGGGGGAATAATCGAGAGAATGTTTAAACAAATTCAAAACACATGTTCTTTTAGAGATCCAAGTCTGTGTTTGCAGCCAACTAACGTTCGGTGTGTAGAAGTATGAATGAGACCCTCTGCAAGATGTATCTTTTCACATCATTCGGTGTTGTCAGAGGTTTCAATATCGCCACGCTTATAAGGAAGGCGTCATTTGAATGTGGTAACCTGTTGAAATCCCGCCTAGCTCATTATCTGATGCCCAAATGACTCACTCTTTCCAAATTATGTTTGTCAATCTTCACTCTTCCTAAATCATAATAAGTTATAAATAGTTACAATATTAGTAATATATACCTGTTAGTTCTTTTATTTTATAGATGTAAATTCTGACGTGTCCAATATCAAAAATGTATTGAATGCATGTATTTGATCAAATGGAATTAATAAAAATCTATCTATCGTTCTATGGTCTGCCTTGTACCATCTGAAGTGTGCGTTGCAGGAGGAATATCATCATTCTCTAGTCTTCACTGGGTTGGTGTTGGTATATTTGGAACACCACGCACTGGAGGATTTGTTGGAGCAAAAGTGACATGCTTATCTCTCTTTGGCACGAAAGTCGATAATAACTGGTCAACATGCCGCTTTAAAATTCGTCCCGAATCCAATTTCACATCATAGTGACGCTGGCCGAGTTTAGTTTGTATAACATCAAACTGCCAAATATCACGGTTTTTCTGGTGAATCCGGACTTACACTCTCTCTCCCACTTTGAAAGAGCTAACAGGGGATGAGAAACTGGATGTAGTCAAGCTCTTTTGGTTTGGAAGTAGAGAATCCAACCGGATACGTAGCCGGCGTTTCAAATATAGTTCAGCTGGAGACTGTCCACATGCCAATGGCGTTGCTCTGTATTGAAACAAGATGTTCTGTAACTTAGTCGATAATGGTGCCGGGTCATTTACAGCAGCACGAAGTCGCCTCTTCAAAGTTTGGATGTTTCTCTCGTCTAGCCCATTGGTTGCTGGGTGCCCTGGTGCAATATATTTCTGAAAAATCCCTCTCTCCTTGCAATAGGATCTGAATACATCACTCGTGAAGTTAGTGGCATTATCTGACACAGGGACATTCGGGTACCCATGTACGGTAAAGATATTGTCAAGCAGACTGATAGTAGTTGCAGTGGATGGAGCGTCTTTCACCATTCGTACTTCGACCCACTTGGATTTCGCGTCAACACACATCAAGAAATGGTGGTTATCAAATGACCCCGCATAGGCAATGTGTATGCATTCCCAATTTTCTTCTGGTTCATCCCAGGGGTGTATTGGGGCTTTTGGTGGATTTGAACGAGTCTGCGCGCACTCTTCACAAGATTTGATAAGCTTCTCAATGTCTTTGTCTAATTGCGGCCCGTAGACATATCGTCTTACTAACTGTTTTGTTTTCACAATGCCGAGGTGTGTTAAATGTAACTCTTCCAAAAAATTTCTTTGTAGTCTCTTTGGGATAACAATTCGGTCTTGTCGGAATAGAATACCATTTTCAACTGTATATGGTTCATCCAAGGATTGAGTTTGAAGACGTTGCAGGGTGGCACTAAGTTCTGGGTCTAACATAGTCTCATCACGGATAGTTTCGTACGTAATGGCTTCACTTGACACTTGAAGAATCGTTTCAGCACCGAGTTGTGAAACTTCTGCATTTATTGATGTTTCAATGTTTGGCGAGGTAGATGCAACAGGGGCTCGGGATAGGCAATCAACATTTTCGTTATCTTTCCCTTTTTTCACTCTTACCGTGTAGTCAAACACGGAGAGAAACGATACATATCTTAGGAGCCTTGCGGATGTCATTTGTGGCAGGCCCTTGTTCTGATGAAAAATACGAGACAAAGGTTCATTGTCTGTCACAAGAATGAAATTTCTTGCAAAAATATAGTTGTAGAAGTGTGTTGTGGCGAAAATTATTGCCAGCGCTTCCCGGTCAAGCTGACTGTAATTACATTCTGCTGGTGTTAGGGCACGAGATGCATAGGCGATGGGTCTTTCTTGGCCATCCATCTCATGACTTAATACTGCTCCAACACCAGTAGGAGTGGCATCGGTTGACAGGATGATAGGCAGTGATGGGTTGAATGGGGCAAGGACACGTTCACTACATAACTCGGACTTGAGATTCAAGAAAGCTGCTTCACAGGCTGCAGACCAGAAAAACCGTTCACCTTTCCGCAATAACTGCCGTAATGGGTGGGAGTTCGTTGAAAAATTAGGTATGAACTTTGCATAATAAGTCACCATATCAAGGAAGCGTCTCACTTCTTATGAATTGAAACATTAAAATCCAATATAATCAGTACCGGTAACTATTGTTACTAAGTGACGTTGCAAAGCAAGGCGAAGGTAGAGCGATGTAAACAGTGTGACAATCAGTTTGCTCTGATCTTATGTGTAACAACATAACCTCTTATTACTCTCCAGTGCCTTCGCTCTTATGAACGAACCAAGAACAGCAACAAGTGCCCTTGAAGCGTGTGACAAAAGTTTTTTGCCGAACTTTTATAGCCTTATCAAACGTTTGGAAAAAATTGCCTCTCTCTGTAGCTACTGGTACTGCCGAACGGAGTTTGAGTTGGTTGAAAACATACTTAAGAAATTCTCCTTCTGAAAACAGACTCAACGGTCTAGTATTGTTATCTACTCACAGAGACATACATCTCACTGACGATGAAGTTATGAACCGATTTGGCGATGCTTCAAGAAACCTTAACTTTATACTACAGTGTAAGTTGTAAATCAAAACAGTAATGCTAATTATTTCCGTGTAAACACTATCAAGTGAGCAAGATGATTGTATTAATAACAAGTAACATACAATAGTCTTAGTTGTGTTTCACATTAACCAAACATAAAACAACACAACAAATTGGTTGAAAAAGTGATGCCGGATAGCCTTAAAACTCATCATTTTTCACCCCCTATTCCTTCGACCTATACCATGCCCCCTAGCCCCCGGTTGGGCACTCCCCCCCCCCCGAAATAAAACTCTATATACGCCCCTGGGTCCAATAGATAGTATGCACGTTACATTCTATTCTATATTCTCAGAGTAAGTGATCACAGGCTGACTAAAATAATTCTAAATCTTACTCTCTCAAAGACTACTTGCACCTGGTATACGCCTGGTCATGCCCTACACGTGTACTAAAGATGGTTCGAATCGGTGACCCATGCATCGTATCCTCCCCTTGTAAGAACAATTGGCTGCTTGAAGTTGAAAAACATCTCAAGTGTATGGTACTGGACAGGGAACTAGTTGACAATCATCAATTATCAGACCACCCAAACATTACATCCAACATAATCTGGAGGGAGAAAGAGCCATAGCGAGAAGATGAAGAGATTTATGGAGGATCAGCGCTCCTTAGACGGGCATAACGTCGTATAGAAAATATTATAACAACCATACAGTACGCCTGTCTTTCCTTTTCAATGTTATTAATGCAGCCAATGGCTGTTTATTTAATAACCTTTTTTCAGAACGGTAAGGAAACAGCAGGAATGTATGTATTTATAGTAAAAATGCATAAACGAATTTACATAAGAAAATATTTTTAACTAAAAAATCCGAGCTCTAGTTATCACTAAGGTTCGGCTGTTTAGGAAATGTCAGTTCTTTTTCCGGCTTTCATTTTCATTAAAAACTGTAATTAACCAGGAGTTCAATGTTCATGATTCATATTAGGTTGATATTCTAGAGCATATAAATACATATTCTAGAGCATATAAATACATATTCTAGAGCATATAAATACATATTCTAGAGCATATAAATACACATTCTAGAGCATATAAATACATATTCTAGAGCATATAAATACACATTCTAGAGCATATAAATACATATTCTAGAGCATATAAATACATATTCTAGAGCATATAAATACATATTCTAGAGCATATAAATACACATTCTAGAGCATATAAATACATATTCTAGAGCATATAAATACACATTCTAGAGCATATAAATACACATTCTAGAGCATATAAATACATATTCTAGAGCATATAAATACACATTCTAGAGCATATAAATACATATTTGGGTCATTTTCATAGTTATTGTCACATTTCATCAATATTAGTGTTTTTAGGTCATGTTGTTGTTTGAGTCTTCAGTCTTTTGACTGGTTTGATGCAGCTCTCCATGCCTCCCTGTCCTGAGCTAATCGTTTCATCTCTACATAGCTACCACACCCTACATCCGAGGCAATCTGTTTAACATATTCTAACCTTGGTCTACCCCTACAGTTCTTGTCCTCGACCCTTCCTTCCATACCTAAGCTTGCTATTCCTAGGTGTCTTAATATGTGTCCTACCAACCTATCTCTTCTCTTCATTAGCAGTCACCAGAAACATCTCTGCTCTCCCACTTGTCATAATACCTCTTCGTTTGTAACCCTATCTACCCATCTGATATTCATCATTCTCCTGTAACACCACATTTCAAATGCTTCAATTCTCCTCTTTTCTGCTACACCTATAGCCTAGTCCAAGTTTCACTTCCATAACTTAGAGCGCCATGCACCAGACAAAGGCTTTCAAAAATGACTTCCTAATACTAAAATCCATATTCGATGTCAACAGATCCCTCTTTTGTAGAAATGCTTTCCTTGCCTGAGTCATCCTACTTTTTATATCCTCTTTGGTTCGTCCATCACTGGTCATTTTGCTTCCTAAGTAACAGAAGTCTCCTACTTCCATTAGCTTTTCACCTGCCAATTTGATGTCCATAGAGGTTTCTGATTTATTTCGGCTGCATTCCAATACTTTTGTTTTACATTTATTAATTTTCATCATGAATTGTTTCCTCAAGAAGAAGTCCATACCACTCAAAAACTCTTTCAAATCCTCTGGCGTGTCGGCTAAGATGACGATGTCATCAGCAAATCTCAGAGTTGAAATTATTTCTCCTTGAATCTTCACTCCCACTTTAAATATTTCTCCAATTTCCTTCATTGCTTGTTCAATGTAAAGATTGAAAAGTATGGGTGATAAGTTGCAGCCTTGCGTCTTACGTCTTTCAGAACACCAGCTTCTCTCTCATGCCCTTCAGCTCGAATGACTGCTGTCTGGTTTCTGTATAGATTGTATATCATAGTTTGGTAATATGTCAGGGGTAGGTGTTGGACTTAAAATATGGTATCCGCTGGCCGCTGCAAGGTTTCTGTGCGTTTAGCGGCACTGGGATTCTTGCCTGGAATATCAAAATTAGCCAGCGAGATTTAGCAGTGTAAGAATAACATCATATTGAGAAAGACCAGTTCTGGGAATTTGGTGAGTCAGTGTTACGTGACCCTGAACCAGGATAATGTATTTATCTTGTTACAAGAAACGAGGAAATTCCACATCATCTTATCTATTTTTACCATCGCTCATGACCAGCACAGGCAGTGATATTTCGAGCGGCTAGTGAACATCAACATGCCAAAAGCTGTGTACAGAGAGTTCCAAGTTAAATATTTATGTGAAGGAGTTCGGAGAAGAATATTTTAGTACAGACGAGAAAATACTTTACTGTTAAGTATATGAAGTTGAAGTAACTGCAGGGACACTATTTCATGTTTAACAGCATTGCAATACGGAGCAGGGGCGTATATAAGGGGGGGGGGGGGTGCTGAGGGGGCTCCACCGCCCCCCCCCCCCCGAAAAAGTCGAAAGTGTTGCTTTGGTAAGGGCATAAAATAATTGTAAATTTTGTTGTACCCTAATCTTAACTTATTGGCTAAGCAATAAACAACATTAAGATTGAAATTATACTAACTCGTGGTGTAATTGCTAGCATTCTTGGCTGCCGCCCCGGAGGTCCGAATTCCGAATCCTGGCTCTGCCAAGAAATTTTAATTCTGGTCTGAGGGCTGGTACGGGGTACACTCTGCCTTGTGAGGCAAAACTGGGAATTCCACAGTACGGTACCTTTGAGAAATAAATTATCTACTTGTAAAAAGAAAAGAAAAACCTGTTTACCTCTCTGCTTAGTAAATTGAATAATTATTTATATATTCGCCATTCATACTCCATAGGCGATATTAGAAAATGCATTAAGTATAACATTTTATTTGTGTTGTATTTTACAACTTTTTTGTATTGCCAGTAATCGTAGACTATATAAACTTTGAATCTTATCTAAAATAATTACACAAAGTTATATGCTCTGAGATATTGGTTGATATTACTGGGTATTTTGCTGTGACAAACCCCTGAGGATACTCACAATTTTCCAGGATAGTTAGCGCCCCCCCCCCCCGAAAGAAAATTGTATATACGCCCCTGATACGGAGAAACCTAGGCCACGGCAAACTGTTCATGAAGCAAGAATCCCCCCTCGATAACAAAGGCACACTCTTCCTGGAGATGTATTCCCTCGACAGTAGGTACATGACCTTATTGACAACTAGATAATTATACAAAAGAAAGAATCGGAATGACCAGTTTAGGGGGGGGGGGGGGGGGGGTCGGGTGGATAAATGGCGGGACACACTAGCCTGGCGGGGTATTCTAGGCTTTGAAGGTCTGAAATATGACGATTTCGGATAACTTGAAAACTATGGTCAATCTTCAGCGCGCTCTAGCGACCAAACGAAAAAGCTAACGAGCTGGTTCTAGTTTTATTGTTTAGGAAATTTTATCAGCTTTGTTTTTATATAAAGTGACTTTTCTCTAGGATGCGTTGTTTCGGAGTTATAGGCGAAAAAATAAACAATTTCCGAAATTTTATGGTTTTTCACTATTGTTATGGTGTAGCCATATCCGAATCTGGTCGATAACTGGAGTTTCTGATTCAACACCCCAAATAACATATAGACCCTTCGAGAAAATTTCTTCAGCAATGTTTTCCTGAATCGACTACTTTCCGTCACCAAATGACTGGACTATCAGCGCAACAGACGGTTAATTTTGTAACTTCTTGTTAGTTTTGTTCGTGGACAAGTAGACATCACATGTGATTCCAGAAGAAACCACACTGAGGCGAAACTATTTGCCTTCATGTTACGATGATGCACTTCAACAAATTAAAAGTAGTCTGGGCAACAATCGCATAATGGGTTTCTGTTTACGAAACGATAGATGCTTGTGGGAGTTACGTAGCAAAGGTGCACTATTGGCCGACCACGTGTGGAGAGCGGGGGACTCGAGAAAATGACAGCGTGCAGTGATGACCTCGGCACTTGAAATTGAAATCGCAAGTTAACGGGATTTTCAAAACGTGTGAGCGTGCCGAAGTGTATAAGCTAGTTCGTTCAGCATTCTACTTGAAATAGAGACTTATATAATGGGAATCAGACATGACCGTGTTTTCACTGCCACTAACGGACTATGCGGAAGGATACGTTCATAATCCCGGCGACCAGTTCGTGTGCGTTATATCATAACACGGTGCTGGAGTTGATCCAAACTTTTCACAGTGGCAATACTTCTCAAAAACAGCATATTCTTAAGCAACGTGTCATAGGGAAGGAGTACAATGAAGCCTATATCCATTACGATGATAGGCTAGATTACAATAGGAATACTGCATTAGCAGAGCGATAGTGGGAGCAGTTTGCAGCAACGTTCATTTACTATTAAGTGTACAAACGAGTTACGTAATGCAATGGATCGCGCGGACACATGCGAACACGATCCCATGTGCATCTTCATCTTGGAACTACCCCATTTAGCGGTTGTTCCGATTCATTCTCGCAACATGACGAGTTGATAAACTGTTCGCGGTTCAGCCATCGTTATTCTAATGCGTGTGGAAAGATATCGCCAGGACATATTGGGAAATTTCGACCGGTCAGGAGTTGTTCGAGCCTGAGAAAACCATGGTCCGTACACTGGGGACCTAGTTGGATTCTATCATGTCATGTGTTGGTCTGGATACTAGCATGGCCAACAATATCCTTTTTTTTTACCGCACCCAGAGTCGCCAAAGGTACACAACACTTCAACTTGTTAATGTAGTGTAGCTAGGGCATTTGAACAACCACAAATTGCCATATTTTGATTTTTGTAGATTAAATGGTTGAGTAGAGGGTGCAGGTTCGATGCCTATTTTGGGGCTGACCTTCTATGATGCCAGGATTTTGACTCATAAAAATGAGTGCATCCTTTTTGTAATTTTGATTGATACATTTAAAATTTCAATAGTATTTTACAGTATTTAACCTGTTATGCTCATCCTCATTGTCGAGAAGTCCCTGCAGGAGGAAGATCTCCAGATTTTTGTATAAGAATATTTTAGTAACGCAATTTTTCAGCGGCGTTGAGAACTCTGACGGAGTTTTACAATTTCTAGTGCATTTGTTCTTTGAGCACTTTCGCTTGGATTATCTTATTCTCTGAGGAGAATTGTTCTTTCCTAATTATTATAACGATATTAGGAAGTTTTCGGATCCAGTTATTCTGAATGTTACTTCGAGTCTTTAGACTATTTTTCATAAGTTTATTAACAGATTTAACTTGTATTTTCTGAGCGTGATTTTCGAAATGGATTGTTCTAATGGATCATTAGTTGCTTAGCCTGTGTAGTTAACCTAGATTCATGCTGTACGATTAATCCACCGACATTTTCGCGTTTGGGAAATTCAGGGAAGGTCTTATTTTGAGATTGGATATATTCTTATAATCGTTTTTCAACCTCAGTTTTGAGTGGTTGTGAGTGTCATACTTTTATTCTCTTATGATGTTAACACTGGATTAAATTGATATCATTGCCTCTGGTGCAATAGTTTTTCTCTATTAAGAGGGTATTTGAACGACATCCAAATTTGCGAGGATAATCCCAGGGATGACTTTCTATAAGTCATACGTTTAAGAACGATGAATATTGTAACACATCAATGTAAGGCAAGTTTCCTAAAATTAGGTGGAGAATTTCTGGAATCCACAAGGCTTTATTAATAACCTGTTACAGAATCAATTTCTTTTTCTGAGCACGAGTTCAGGCTTTTATTACAAACAGCTGATTTTCATAATTGTGGATTTAAAACAGTAAGGCACCAATGATAGGTGCATGTTAGAATTTAAGAGGCATGTATTACGAATAATGCTCTTGTGTTTAAGTATTTTGATATAGTGCTTTGCGAAGAAAATTTTTCTTGTTGAAGATTGAGCCACGTGTGCCAATCAAGAATAGATTGAAAGAGGTTTCAACCCAGAAGGCGTTGTATTTAACCTAGTATGATTAGTATTTTATGTCATAGGTGACTTTATCGCTGTTATTATTTTGAAGTAATGCCTGTGTGAAGATTAGTAATTTTCTGAGCATTATTACTAAAACTTTTGAGTGGATATCCAGTTCAATATTTCCAGTAAAATTATAACGACTTTGCCATAGCATGTATGTTAAATAAGGATCAAGGATAACTATTTAATGCTGAATCTATGATCAATTTTTGCTTAACTTAACTGTTTATTTATTTATTTATTTATTTATCAATATGAAGGAACACAGGCACCAGCCCAAATACATTCCTTCTTGACATTATTAAACAAATTTAAGCAGAATGAATGTCGTGACATTAAGTCAGTGGGAGGAGAATAATCGAAATTATTCTAGAATCATGTATAAATTTGTATATTCTGTAAATATGCCATATTAATTTCATCGTTAAATAACAAGACCATATAATGCTAATGAAAATGTCGTGTAAGATTATTGGTTATAATCAGGGTATTTTTGTGTAAGGTGTTCATTAGGTTAAAGAACCGAGGTGAATCCAATTTATTCAATTCATATTCTTTTGTGTGTGCTTATCATATGGGATCGAAAATTATTATTATTATTATACTTTATTTTTGAAAGAACTAAAAGTTAGTTGAGATATTGGGTAATCCATTTTGGAAGCCTTTCCCATATTCCATAGCTGAAAGACAATCCAGTATAATTAATGATATTTTTGATTGGTCGTGGTATCGACAAACTTTATATTTCTTGTCATGTTTATTCTTGCAATAAACTAATTTATTATTTTGTTTTAATTATTGCGTGATGCTTTATAGAGGTGATGGAAGGGTGTGTTAAGAGGGCCAACGCTAGGTATTTTACGGTTTACCACACCTTTGAGATTATTTCTTCCTTTTGGAGAACTCTTGTGTTTTGAGCTACTTTTTTCTTTCTCTAAGCCTTGGTCAGTCTTAATACATCATGTTAGGTATTCGAGTGGCCCTATTATCCCTTTGTCTGTTGGTAGAACTTGATTTTTTTTTCTAGCCGGGGATTTTCAGGTTCTACGATCCAGCTGTCATCGAGGGATTCAACAGGTATTGGTAGGTAATACGGGCACAGTACCAATGATTTATTGTAGGAATATCTTTAATGGGGCCTCCAAACCTTGAAGTAAAGCGTATGCGATATACATTCCACAGCAAAAGTATGAAGATCTAATAAATGATAATTGTTTTTAGCAAATGTGATATAATGAATATTTTCACACCTAAGAACGACAACTTGAAGATGATTTATTGTAGGAATACCTTTAATGGGGCCTCCAAACCTTGAAGTACACCGTATGCGATATACATTCTACTTAGGGCTGTATGTTGGCCGACAGTAGGTCGTGGTACCAACCTCCGCCACCACGCGCGCTCATTGTTTCCTCTTACACATTTCCGTCCGTTTTCCAAAATCACTCCCACAAAAAATATCCAGCAACCGAGTAGAAAGATGTTACACCCCAAAAACCATGGCTTCCTAGATGAATCCCGTGCAATTTAGCTTGAATGTAATCCACGGAATCGTTGTTGACCTGAGAGTTGCTTCAAAAAGAGGGCGTGGCAGGAAGGTCACGCTACACATTTAATTATTTTTCAGTCACTTTGGGAGCGATTTTATTCCTGAAACTTTGAGAACTTACCGTCAATGACTGCTAATAATAAATAAAAAGTGAATTGAAAATTGATATTTTCAGTCAATTTCAAGAGCATGATGATAATTGTTGTTTTAAGGGGCCTCGCATCTTGGTTATCGGCTCCTAATGGTTTGGGCGATAGTGAAAGATGAGATGAGAATGAAAACTATAACTAATACTAACTACAGGCTTACATACTAGAAGGAGTAATGGTAAACAAATGAAGGATAAGGCAAATAAAGGACAGCAAGAAAAGAAATGTCCTCAACCCTCGAAGAATGAGAATAGAGGGACTTGGAAGGAAGGAGAGCCATGAAAGGCTGATAGGAAAGGGAAAGAGGAGAGGGCCCACACCAAGGGAAGAGGAAAAAGGGAACAAAACGGACCCAGCTCAGGAATACCTCGGGGTCACTAACTCCCAAACTCACCAGCTGTAAACCCCTGAGGGTGTAGCACTATCCAGGGTGCACCACAAGTGGTGGGGCTACATACACCCTGTCTCCTTGAGGGCCTTGAGCAGAAGGCAGGTGATAATACGAAAAGAAAAAGAAGGCTGACCACTCGCAGAAGGAGGGTATCAGGAAAGCTGAGACAAGGGCCAATTAAGGCGACAAAGTGAAAAGACTCCCTAGACCTCGGATTCCCTAATACCGTCGGGGTCAGAAGAGAACAAGAGAGGTCGACAGGAAATACGATGGAGAGGAGCCCGGCACAAATAAGTGGAAGCAATGCCGGACTCAGCTGGGGCCCCGTGGTCGCCAATCCACGTCCCACTAGATGTGAGCCCCTGGGAGGATTTCATGAACATTCTCCCTTAAAACCGAACTGCCGGTGTGCCAGCATTTTGCCTCGAAGGGGATCTTTTAACGTGCCAGTAAATCTACTGACACGGCTTCCTTGCGTTTGCGCACCCTCAAATGCCAACTGGCTGCGCCAGGGTTCGATCCTGCAACCTTGGATACAGCAGGCGATGACGTTACTGCTGAGCCACGCTGCCAGTCGTCCCTCTCAAACGAAACAACAACAGAATAATCTTCTTTTATTTTTGATCTGTTGGTTGAACTACTAAATTCTCTGCATATACCATCAGTGTTGGAAATACAACGCTTTGTCTTCATTGTGTATTTTTAATTCCCCTAGATTTAGTTACATTCCGCCGAAATTGGCAAGACTGATGACAGCAACGCTTTGTCGTGTCACTTACACATAGTAGACTAGGAACTTATACTCGTCTTGCATGGGTGTCGTCCCGAGTGTACTCTGTCACTAGGATACCAACGAGGAAAACACTTGCTGTTTAGTAGCGGACATAGCACTCTCTGCGTCAGTGGTGAGGCGAACATCTGTTTGTGTGTGTGTGCGTGTGTGTGCGTGCTATTGTGTCCAGCGGATATCCCAGGTACCACCTGAGGAGGGAATCAATATATTCACCAAATATACTACTATTAATTGATTTGGTTGGTTCCTTGGTTTAGGAGCTGCGACAACGCGATCATGTATCCCCGTGTACTCTGGGTGTGTGTAGAATCTGTCTGATAACCGGTGTTAATTGTGATGACTGTATTAGTGTGTGTGTTATCTGCTTGCCACGGTGCGTGAGTGGTTATCGTGTCGGATAACTAACCCCAAGCTTGCAGGTTCGCTTCTGGCCTGGCAAATGATTTGTGAAAGGCGGCAAAAATCACGATATCCATGTCATACGATGTTGGCATGTTAAAGAAATCATTTGAATTCAGTAGGCCGTGTTCATAATGGCCAGATTAATCTCGGGATTTTCCGCCACCACAAAGTTCCCTATTTCTCTACTAGAAAGCGCTGCAGTGTCAAGGAGCTTAGATATCTAACCTCCTTGGCTTTCATAGTGCTTCAAGGAACAACTAATTCGACATGCAAGCTGCCCTCTGGGTGTCATAACAAAGGTGGCACCCGAGGCCATACGATATTATTATTATTATTATTATTATTATTAACTGTTTTTAATTCAGGTAAGGACTGCAGACTGTAATTTCAAATAAACTTAGTTCCTTTTTTCGCTACCATCCACGACACCTAGCTGTGAACTTGGCTACTACTAGATGCCATCGCAACCAGTGCCCGTTGACGAACGTGAGAACTTAAGAGCATTAATCAAACGTAACCTACTATTTTGGCTACACACAAGTCTAGTTAGTGGAAGGTTCTTTTTCATGCCATAAATCTATGACGTGGGACCGCCGGCTTTACTTCCCCTCCAAAGGAAGGCATAACGAGGGAATTTTAACGCTCTTAAAAAATCCGACGACTTCGGTCGGGTTTGAACCCGCGATTTTGGGCATAGAAGCTCAGCATGCTACCGACTACGCCACCGAAGCCACCCCAAAGGGTATAATGATGAAAATCCTCCGCTGCACTGGGAAATGTGTTGTTAATTCCTTAGGGGCTTTGTGACATCGTGGTCATGTAGACCCGTGTACTTGGGTGTGTGTATATGTAACCTAGGTAGGATGTGGGCAAGAAGTGACCGTGTTCTTATGTTAGGTACCATTCTGGTTTTTGCCTGGAGTAGAAGTGGGAAACCACGGAAAACCACTTCCAGGATGGCTGAGATGACCGTTCCAGCCATCAGACCAGAATTAAATTAGAGCGGTAACAGCCAAGAATGCTAGCCACTACGTAACGAGGTGGACTATAATTATTAGCCTATTTTCTTTCATAAAAAAAGAAATAGGCTTATGAGATCACCCTTTGTCCGTGTGTGTGCGTGTACGTATGTGTGTGTGTGTCCCCCTCCCCCCACCCTGGAGCAATTTCAATGAAACTCGGTAAGGTCATAGTAATATTTTGTCTGACCCTGACCGCGCCCTTCATATTTTATTACAGTACATCTCACCAATCCAACATGGCGGCTGTGCGAAATATTTCACCGGCATTCTATATCTATATCTATTCGATCTTCCATATCTTCGAAACTATTACTGATATCACTCTGAAATTTTGAATGGTGATAAAGGGCACTACTAGAAATAAGTTTCATCTATGTGGCTTTCAAGACCCTGTTAACTACAAAACGAACATGGCGGCCAAGCGAAGTTAAAACATTTAAATATACTTTTCTCGCGATTTAACCATCCAAACGCAGTGAAACTTGGTACGGTAAATTTTCATATGCAATTTAATCTACTGACTCAATTGTTTTGATAACCTTAACATGGGGGCTGTGCGAAATTTTAAAATTAAGTTTTTATTTCGTGTGACCTATTCATGCTATCGAAGTGAAAGTTCGAATATGAACCTACGCAATAATCTTCATCTAATGGTACATACATTTATGGCCTACACATAGGCCTATAACAATTCGACATGGCGTCCATCCAAAATATTTAAACGGTTCTCAATATTTACGAACCTATTGCAAAAATCAAACTGAAATTTTCTATGCTGATAGAAGCTATTAACGTATGGATCAATCAATAACCTGGTGAGCACTAAAACAACATGGCGGTGACGCGAAATTTGAATATTTGACTGGATTTTTCTCGCGACTTTTCATCCGAGCTCTGTGAAAGTTGGCGAGGTATATCTTCATAGAAGCCTTAATATACTGATGTCTAATTATAGTAAATAGAATTTTATGAGAACTTAAAAATGGTGGCTGTGCAATTTTTTAAAATCTCGTTATCATTTCTCGAGTCCTAAGTGAGGCCATTAGGATATATGAAAATAGGCTATTTAGTTCATCAAGAACTACATGTTAAGATAATACTAGTAATGCCTATTTACTGCAAATTAGGAACTTATTTTGGCCAAAATAAATGCCTAATGAAATGCACAGTGTAAGAGTGGAGGTGGTAGTTGTTTCATTTAGCTGCATGAACATCGTCATTGTGTACTGACTAGCATTGTTGGTTGTCACCCCTGTGATTCGGGTTCGATTCCAGTCCGTGTCTTGAACAGGATACAACCAACTTCGTGAGGAAAACTGAGAAGAGATGGGTTTTGTATTCAACTTAAGTGTATTTTCGTAGTTTTCCAATGTCGCCTGATATCCAATTCTAGATCTCATTTAAATAATTAATACTGGCATTACCTGTCGTGGCTTCGCTCGCGAATATTCTAGTTGTAAAGAGTACACTTAGCAAAATCTCAATCATGAATGCTATGACTGATTTATCCTTGGTATGAATAATCAGACTTTATCAATTCAGCTACTGGTGCAGTGATTAGGGGTTTGCCAGGGGGTTGCCATTCCTTCATAGGTATATCAGAGCGAAGTTAGTTTTATGGGAATATCACAGACACTGTTAATTTAAGGGCCTTTAAATGTGGTTTTCGGAGCCCCTTTATAGTCGGGTGAGAAAGTCCTTTCGTACCACACTCACACGTGAAAATTGCGTGAAAAAAATCTAGAGTGCCCCTTGCCCCCTTAAGCGCATTACACTGTATGTATTTGGTTCAGTGATAACCATATAACCGTCTAGAAACTTTCACAGTAATGTAATAATTGGAATTGCATTGCGTCTTACAGAAATAGATGGACCTGTGAGATTCTGTTACCATGGTTACCGTGTTGCATTATTTCATTGTAAATATACATGTTTTGAGGTATTTATTTAATTGTGAGTGAGTTTCAGGGTAACGCATTGGGTTTTGCTGAACCTGTAGGTACCCCATATGCGTAGGTTGGTGTTAATGCGACCTTATTTTCGGTACAAAACTGGAATGGGACCTTAGCAGAATAATATAGGGAGGGATTAAAAAGATTATAATGATTGAAATACACGCAAATGTATAGGCACCGTAATAACTAGGGCTCCGATTTTTAGGTAAATAAATAACTTTTAGTGGAAATACAAATTTTAAACATTTTGTCTATAAATACATAAATTTCTGCTTTTCACTTATTAGCACATAAAAAGACATAATATTTACATTTAAAAAATCTTTCAGTTTATTGCATTTCATTTCTGTGTTACTTGAATGGGGAAGAGCGTATGTCAGCTTGCAGCTATTGTTTCATATCTTGTCGCCCCGTCCCACACACTGTGGAAGCCGGGGATGCCTAAAGTTAAATCAACTAAAAGTTATCGTCTGCAGCAGTATGTTGCAGAATTTAAGGATAATTTTACTTCTGATGGGGGCGTTCTGATCTGCCAACCATGTGGGAAAGCAATCAAGGCTGAACAGCGATCTCAAGTTACACAAAACCTCAAGGGCAAGAAAACATATTGCCGCAGTTCTCGCCTTCAGAATAAATGTTTCGCGATAATCGTCGGTCATTTGTGATGGACAACTTGAAGATGTATATCGTTGTGTATTGTAATGCTTCAGCAGTCAGTGAGGCATAGCATAAATTGCATTCGTGAATACTGCATATTTTTAGCCTACTTTCGATTTTTGCAAAAAATGAAAGTAGACTTATGAGATCAACACAGGGCGAAAAAAGTGTGTCTGTCTGTGTGTGTGTATGTGTGTGTGTGAGTCTGTGTGTGTGTCTGTATGTGTGTGTGTCTGTGTGTGTGTGAGTGTGTGTACTCTGAATGTCTGTCCCCCCCATCAATTCGAACACGGTGAATGCGAATTGAACGAAATTTGGTACAAAGGTAGCACTAGAAAAGGACACCTCAGTGTCATGTTTTATATCGCCGCCATCTTGACGGAAACGTAATGGCGGCCTCACAAATGTTCAAAGCTTAAATCAAATTACGACTAACCTAATCATCCGATCTCTACCAAATTTTGCAACAACATACCTTTATGGGGGGAGCATCCTTTGACCAAACCAATAGGTCATCAGCGTAATAGTTTACGGATGACGGCCATCTTTGAGTGAAAATCGATTCCCCCTATTAATTCGAACACGGTGCAACCGAATGGAACGAAATTTGGTACGGAAGTAGTACTAACGAAAGGCACCTCAGTGTCATGTTTTATATCGCCGCCATCTTGACGGAAACGTAATGGCGGCCACACAAATGTTCAAAGCTTAAATCAAATTACGACTAACCTAATCATCCGATCTCTACCAAATTTTGCAACAACATACCTTTATGGGGGGAGCATCCTTTGACCACACTAATAGGTCATCAGAGTAATAGTTTGCGGATGGCGGCCATCTTTGTGTGAAAATCGATTCCCCCTATTAATTCGAACACGGTGCAACCGAATGGAACGAAATTTGGTACAGAGGTAGTACTAACAAAAGGCACCTCAGTGTCATGTTTTATATCGCCGCCATCTTGACGGAAACGTAATGGCGGCCACACAAATGTTCAAAGCTTAAGTTAAATTACGACTAACATAACCATCCGATCTCTACCAAACTTTGCAACAACATACCTTTTTGGAGGGAGCATCCTTTGACCAATCTAATAGGTTATTAGCCTAATAGTTTGCGGATGGCGGCCATCTTTATGTCAAAATTGATTCCCCCTATTAATTCGAACACGGAGGAACCTAATGGAACGAAATTTGGTACAGAGGTAGCACTAGCAAAGGGCACCTCAGTGTCATGTTTTATATCGCCGCCGTCTTGACTGAAACGTAATGGCGGCCACAAGAATGTTCAAAGCTTAAATCAAATTACGATTAACCTAATCATCCGATCTCAACCAAATTTTGCAACTACATACCTTTATGGAGGGAGCATCCTTTGACCTATCTAATAGGTCATTCGCCTAATAGTTTGCGGATGGCGGCCATCTTTGTGTCAGAATCGATTCCCCCTATTAATTCAAACACGGTGAAACAGAATGGAACGAAATTTGGTACAGAGATAGCACTAGCAAAGGGCATCTCAGTGTCATGATTAATATCGCCGCCATATTGACAGAAACGTAATAGCGGCCACACAAATGTTTAAAGCTTAAATCAAATTACGACTAACATAACCATTCGATCTCTACCCAACTTTGCAACGACATACCTTTATGGAGGGAGCATCCTTTGACCAATCTAATAGGTCATTAGCCTAATAGTTTGCGGATGGCGGCCATCTTTATGTCAAAATTGATTCCCCCTATTAATTCGAACACGGTGGAACCGAATGAACGAAATTTGGTACAGAGGTAGCACTAGCAAGAGGCACCTCAGTGTCATGTTTTATATCACCGCTATCTTGACGGAAACGTAATCGCGGCCACCCAAATGTTAAAAGCTAAAATGTAATTACGACCAACCTAATAATCTAGTCTCTACCAAATTTTGCAACACCATATCTTTATGTGGGAAACATATTCTGACCAAACTGCAAGAACATCAGCCCAATAGTTTGCAGATGGTGACCAAGTATGTGTGCAAATCGATTCCCCCTATCAATTCAAACACGGCGAAACCGAATTGAACGAAATTTGGTACAGAGGTAGCACTAGCAAAGGGCACCTCATATTCATATTTAATATCCCTATAGCACGTTGTATTTCAACAAGCTACTACAACCAACATTCAATCATACTCCTTGAAAAGGACAAAGAGTTATAACAATACCCATGCATTTAGGAGAAAGTAGGCTATATGTTCTTTACTGAACATCTTGTTTATATTGTCATTAATAAACTAAATTATAATTAAATATTTTACTTTGTGTCCCATATTTCAAAAATATGTAATAGATACAAAATACATATTTTCCCGATCTTTAACACCTAAAAATCCGAGCCCTAGTAATAACACGTGTTATCCAACACATTTAATATAATGTACATGCAAGCACATTGAGCTAGTGAAAACCTTGTGACCATATCGGCCTGTGATAACTCTTGCTAAGATAAGTCCACACGAGCGAAGGACTTCTGAACACAAATACAGGTTTCAAACTAAGGCATATGCTAGGTTTTACGTTTGTTAAATATGTATGGAATAAAAAACAGCGATAGTCAGTCTGAAAGACTAGACTTTATATCATTTTAAATGCTACAAATGCTGAAAAATGTTGGATGAACGCCTCATGATCATGCAGCGAACTGCGTGAACTCAAAGTCATTAGCAAGTGCAAACCAAGGTCAAAAGTGGTAGCTGGCTGGATGAGGTCACGCTCACCGGAGCGCGCGGGGAAAGGTGGCAGCTCAAGCGGTACTATGACGTCACACACCTCAGTGCGTTCTCGGTACTTTTCGTCCCGTCGCCGTAACGTAACGCCAGACCTCAACGTAACGACGAAGTCGACAAGATCATTTAAAATGATAAAATCTAACAAGTAGTTTCGTGACGAACTAAAGAGCCTATGTTTCTTAAAATGGTAGAGACCATTTAAGCCTATCAACAGTTGGCAGACCTGGAGACTCTGAATATATTCTTGGTCCATCTCTTAAGGCCCACAATGCACATGCACAACTTGGTTAAGGCCCAATAGATAGTATGCACGTTACATGTACTTAAACATTGAATTTATCAGCATGCGTAAAATCAGGTTGGCGACACTGCCATATATGGGATGCTAAATCTTATGATTATATAATTATGATATCGTGATCTGTATATGTGCCAATATTGAAAGAAATGGAAGTTACATGTGATTAAACATTAAACCGATGAGCACGCGTAGAATCATGTTGGCAGCACTGTCGTTATAGGTTACAGAAAATTATCCTATATTTGCAGGTACTATATGTATGCAAAGTTTAGAACTGTTGGTCTGCATAATTTCTCATATATTGAGATTAGGATCAACATTTATAGAGTGAATTTTTCATCAGTTGGCAGCCCTATTGACACTAAGGAAACGCATATTCATATCTGCTCCGGTGCGCAAATCGCATACCAAATTTGGTTGAAATCCAATAGATAGTATGGAAGTTACATGCATTTAAAGATTGGACCTATCAGCAGGCATATAATCATGTTTACCACACTCATGTATGGGCTCCTGTAAATTAATCTCATGTAATATGATCCGTATGTGTGCTAATTTTGGAGCAATTCCCATGTATACCTTCCGAGATATATCCAAACTTCAATTGTGATATTTCAGAAGTTGGTATCACTGAAGAAATTTCCAAATATGGCCGTGAGATATTCAGGTAAAGATCCTTGCTCATACCAAATTTGGTTTCGATAGCTGCAACCGATTAGGAGTTAATAGGAGGAGGGGAAGGAGGAGACACACAGACAGACACACATTTGCTCGGATCCATCTTATCAGTCTACATTCTCCTCATTTTTAGCCCATTTTCAATTTTGAAGAAAAAAAAAACAGGCTTATGAGATCACCTTTTGTCCGTGTGTGCGTGCGTGCGTGCGTGCGTGTGTGTGTGTGTGTGTGTGTGTGAGGTGTGAGTGTGTGTGTCCCCTAATAAATTATAACGGCTGGAGTGATTTCAAAGAAAATCGGTAAATTCATAGCACTATTCCGGACGACCGCGACCGTGCCCTTAAAATTTTGTTACGTTTCACCAATACAACATGGCGGCTGTGCGAAATATTTCACCAGCCTGCAGTATCTCCGAAACTATTCCCGATATCACCCTGGAATTTTTTACGGTGATAAAGGGAACCACTAGAAGTTCTCCTATGTGACTTTTGAAAAACTGGTAACTACAAAATCCACATGGCGGCCACGCGAATTCGCGATTTTTAAATAGATGTTTCTCGCGATTTAACCAACCAAACGCAATAAAACTTGGTATGCACATTTTAAAGCACCGACATTAACTTCGTTCAATTGTTTACATAACCACAAGATGGCGGATGTGCGAAATATTTCACCGGCATTCTATATCTCTGAAACTATTAGCGGTATCACCCTGGAAGTTTGTACGTAGATAAAGGGCACTACTGTAAGTTCATCTATAAGACTTTCAAAAACCGGTTAATTACAAAACGAACATGGTGGCCAAGCGAATTTGAAAATTTTAACTACACCTTTCTCGCGATTTAATGTTCAAAACGCAATGATATCTGGTACAGGAAATGTTTATACACATTGTAATGCACTGGTATCTAATTTAGTTCAATTGTTTACATAACCTCAAGATGGCGGCTGTGCGATTTTTAAAATTAAGTTTTTATTTCTTGTGTCGTAGTCATGCGATCGAAGTGAAAGTTTGAATAATGAACCTACGCAATAATTTTCCTTTAATGGTACATGACTCTATGGCCTATACATTTAACAATCCAACATGGGGACCATCCGAAATATTTAGATGGATCTCAATATCTACGAATCTATTTTAGCAATCAAACTGCATTTTTTAATGTTCATAGGGGCTATGAACTTAATTTCACCTATAGGGCTTTAAATAACCTGGTGATCACAAATCCAACATGGCGGCGACGCGAAGTATAAATATTCACATGGACATTTCTCGCAATTTAACCATCCGAGTGCAGGGAAACTTGGTACGGTAAATCCTTATACGAATGTTAATCCACTGGTATCTAATTTATTTCAATTGTTTCCATAACCACAAGATGGCAGTTGAGCGAATTTTTAAAATCTCCTTGTTACTTCTTGTGTCCTAATCATGCGATTGAAGTTGGAATCCTACACGTACACAATAATCTTCATGTAACAGTACATAACTCTAGGACGTACATATATAAAATCCAACATGGCGACCATCCGAAATATTTAGTCGGTTCTCAATATCTACGAATCTATTACAGCAATCAAACTGAAATGTTGTATGTTGAAAGTGGCAATTAACATAAGTAGGATATATGAAAATGGGCCGTAGCCTATAGTTCTACACGGAACTACTTGTTACCAACTGTGAAAAGTAGGCTAAAAAAATATATTTTCAAAAAATGTGCGAGAATTTGAAAATCCAAGTAAGATTCTAAGGTTGTAAAGCTACTTTAAGATAAATTAATTAATTAATCCGTTAATAAAACAATAAACAAATAAATAAATAAATTACACTTAGTGAGAGTACCATATCGGTTGGTTTCGGGATAGTATTGTTCCACATCTAAATTCACCTGTTGTTGTATGAGCCTTCAGTCTTGACAGTTTGGATGCAACCCTCCATGCCTTCCTGTTCTGAGCTAATCGTTTCATCTCTACATAGCTAGCACATCTTACATCCGACGCAATCTATTTAACATATTCTAACTTTAGTCTACCCGTATAGTTCTTGTCCTCGACCCTTCCTCCCCTAACTAAGTTTGCTATTCCTGGATGTCTGACGAGGGAAGCATCAGGTAAGACAGGTCGAAACCTATCTTGAAACTTTGTGGACACAATCGTTGTACTATAAGAGGACAACGTGCGGAAAATCAGCCGCCAGATTGAACTGCAAGGCTCCGAAATCATGTGGCGAATCTCACATAAAGATCAATGGGAGGTAGCGAGTACCGTACATGTTGGAATGGACAGCCCTGACCATCCAAGCTCTAGTACAGGACAGCTGCACAGAAAAAAAAAACTTTTGTTCCAAAAACTGTGCTATGGTTGGCTTTTTGTAAATCGTTAGAAAAGCACAAAAAAAAGCTTAACTCTGAATTTTAGAATAATTTGCAAGATCATTTTGTCGGAAAACTAAAAAAACAACATTGAAAAGCGTTTTTCTCTGAATCGACGTATTTTAAAGAAAAGTTTTTTAAACAAAACATGTAGAGGACATTGTCACCTACAATTCGTCTCATGGAGGTCATGTCATACGTTTTGAAATGCAGAAGCTAGGTGGCGCCAAAGTTTCCAAAAAGTGTTTTTTCACTTTTTGTCCTAGAAAAAATGTTTTGTTCAAAAAAGAGCGAATCAGAAATTTGTTTCTCTCAAAATTGTCTACAACATTTATTGAAACATTTTTTTCCTCCGCCTTACCGTTCCAAAGTTATAGTCTGCCGAAGTGTGAAAATTGTACTATTCAGATGGAACAAAGGTTAATATGTGTACAGTTATGATTTATACGTTGCGATTGAAATACGTAGATATGATTGTATGAGCTAACTAACAAACACAGCCCGCGTCCTGTTTGACCGAGCCTTAGGCAGCTGTCCGACACCAGTCCCTGTCTCAATTATGCCCACCGCTCTCTCCGCAGTAACAATAGTAGCCTTGACTACGCAGCGTTGCATTTGCTGCGCTATAACTTTGGAACGGTAAGTCGGAGGAAACAAACGTTTAAATAAATGTTGCAGACAATTTTGAGAGGAACAAATTTCTGATTCACTCTTTTGTGAAAAAACTATTTTTTCTAGGACAAAAAGTGAAATAACACTTTTTTGGAAACTTTGGCGCCACCTAGCTTCTGCATTTCAAAACGTATGACATGTCCTCTGAGACGAATTGTAGGTGACAATGTCCTGTACATTTTTTGTTTAAAAACTTTTCTTTAAAATACGTCGATTCAGAGAAAAACGCTTTTCAATGTTTTTTTTTGAGTTTTCAGACAAAATGATCGTGAAAATTATTCTAAAATTCTGAGTTAAGATTTTTTTGTGCTTTTATAACGATTTACAAAAAGCCAACCATAGCACAGTTTTTGGAACAAAACCATTCCAGCTGTACTGTACTACTCGTAAGGCCGGTGGGAAGGAGCCGCACGCTCCGGTCAGTATATCTACCACTACCACTACTACTACTACTCCGAGTGCCACAGGGATGTCCAGCTCCTCAAGCCGTCATGCCAGCGTACCAGGATGTCAGTTACGATTTCGGAGCCTTGCAGTTCATTCTGGCGGCTGATTGTCCGCACGTTGTCCTCATATAGTACAACGATTGCGTCCACAAAGTTTGAAGATAGGTTTCGACATGTCTTACCTGATACATCCCTTGTTACTAAGTGTCCTACCAACCTATCTCTTCTCTTCGTTAGCAGTCTCCAGAAACATCTCTCCTCTCCCACTCGTCTTCATACCTCTGCATTATTTTGTAACCCTAACTATCCATCTGATCTTCATCATTCACCTGTAACACCACATTTCAAACGCCTCAATTCTCCTCTTTTCTGCTGCATCAATAGTCCAAGTTACACTTCCTTAAAGTGTCACGCTCCAGACAAAGTCTCTCAAAAATGATTTCCTAATATGCAAATATCTATTCGATGTCAACAGATTGCTTTTCTGTAGAAATGCTTTCCTTGCCTGAGCCAACATAGCTTTTACATCCTCTTTGCTCCGTCCATCACTGGTTACTTTGCTTTCCTAAGTAACAGAAGCCTCCTACTTCCTTTAGCTTTATATCTGCCAATTTGATGTCCATAAGGGTTCTCATCTTTTTCCCTTGAAAAATTAATAAAATATATATCAAAATAGTTTAAAAAATAAGATCTGTAAAACTTGTGGGCTTTAAATTTACGATAATATTAAAGAATTTTGTGAAAAGGACATATCTAAACAGTTGGTGATTGTATATTACTATAAAACAGACTAAGAAAAATATCTTTGAAAAATATCTGGCGATGATCAATGGGGTGTTAATTCTGTAAGTTGCGGAGTGGAACAATGGTTGGAATTTGTAGGTTATTGCATGTATCTTCTTGCTGCGCTGGAAATTTTTCAGTGAAATGTCTTTGCCAAAGAACTGTTGTTTCGTAGTTTATGGTTGGATTTTGAAACGTTTTATTGAGTGGTTTGCTTCTCTTTTGTATTTTTAGCCTAGGTACTTTTCACATTTTGTAAAAATTAGGAAAACGTAGACATGAGATCGATCCGGGCAAATGTCTGTCTGTGTCCCCACCTCCCCCACCCTATCATCTCCTAAATGGCTGCAGCTATCAAAACCAAATTTGGTGTGAGTAAATATCTCACGGCCATATCTGAAAATGACATCAGTGCTACCATCTGCTGAAAAGTCACAATTTAAATTTGAGCTGTATGTTGTATATCTCAAAAGTTATGAATGCGAGCTGTTCCAAAATTGACACACACATAGATAATGACATACCAGATTTATTTTCAGGAGCCTATATGTGACAGTGTTGCCGATATTATTCTAATCCCGCTGATAGGTCCAACATTTAAATGCATTTAACTTCTATACTAGCAATGGGATTTCAACCTAATTTTGTATGTGCTTTGTGTACCATAAAATATATGACTATGCGTATTCATGAGAGCCAGCAGGGCTGCCAACTGTTAATAAATGCTGTCCCTATTGTTTTTATTCTAATACCAATATATCAGAAAGCATGCAAGCCTACAGCTCGAAACTCTGCACTCGTATAGTCCCTGACACTCTAGATTACTTTGGAATAACTGATACACGTCATTGCTGCCAACATGAATCTAAGCCTGCTGATAGGTCCAAATTTTAAAATGGGACACTAAAGCAACACATACATGGCACTGTTGCCAACATTATTTTACGAGCGTTGATAAATCCAATGTAACATTTCATTTCTGATATATAGATTATTCATGGGCATGCATCTTAAATTTTAAGAAAAGTAGGCTCATTAGTTCGTTATGGAACTACTTGTTCATGGATATGCGAGACTTTTATACTTCGTTAAGATGCTGCTAAGATGCTGTTGACTAAATGTCATCATCTGACCAGGAACTGTGATGTGTGCGTTATGTTGGCAGGTACATTAGAGCATCATGGTGCTTCAAGTGAACCAGTGTTGCTGCGGCTGTTCCCTTAGGACCGGGACCATCATCATAGGAGCCCTCAGCATTGTAAGTACACTGCAACCCACCATACACTTGTGTCGAACAAGTTTACAATTCCGCATTCGCTTTTAGTTATTAGATCGTGTATTGTACAAATGGTTCAAACCTTCAGCATTTTCAGGTCAGTGGTCTATTAAATAAATACCTACTATAAGGTCAATTTATATTATCAATGATACTTCTGGTTGAATTTAATTTTGGAAGTCTTAATATACTGAACACCAAATATTATCTCTCATCTCCGTGACCTAAAGTGCATGAAACATTTTTTTAAATAAAAACAAATAAAATTTAAATGTTTATAGAATGGTAGGCATAATAAAATTATAATAATTTTATTTCCTTAATTTTTAGAACATTAAAATGTTAAAGAAAATGAAAATAAAAATAATTAATATTAGAGTGAATCTCTATAACATGAAGTCCCGATTCTTGGATGTCACGGGTAATCTCGAGAACATAAATAATAATAATAATGTTATTGGTTTTACGTCCCTTTTAACTACACTGGCTTTTAGAGACGCCAGGGTGCCGGAATTTTGCCCCAAGGGGATCTTTAACATGCCAGTAAATCTGCGGACACGGCTCCCTCGCATTTGCGCACCCTCAAATGCCAGCTGACTGCACCAGGATACGAACCTGCAACCTTGGGCCTAGCAAGCGAGAACGTTACCCCTGAGCCACGCAGACAGCCAATCTCGAGAACCACCGGATGGATTTTGATGCGGTTTTCACCGTTCTATAAAGGATATCTCGAGAAAGGTTTCTGTAGAAAATAATTTATTTATGATCAAAGGAAACCAAGCAGTAACGATTACAGTGAAAAAGCTAACAAAAAACAAAAACAAAAACTGTCGTCCGTACGCTTTTCAAGCATACGCTGGGCAAACCGTTAAAATATCTATATACTACAAGTGTAAGAATTGTTCAGAATGGAAAGTTCTACCAAAAATTCCGTGAGAGCATATCTCTATCTTCAATACATCGCCCACTATAAGTGTTTTTAAGTTTGAATTTCTTCGAATAATCTCCATTCAATTACTGAGGCGACTGTTTACGAGCTAGCTTTCGTGTTCACTGCTGGAGGGAAAACGACTAATGTCATATACAAGGAAATCTTATAAGACCTCGGTAAAAAGTAGCCTATCACCTTGCATTCATAACTTTCCCCGGGCGAAGGCTTGAAATTATGCTAGTATGTAAATAAAAAGGAAAGATAGAAAAAAGGAAGAAAGAAAGATATCTAACCAAATTGATAAATAAAGATAACTAATCAATCACCCAAACAATTAAATAAGTAAATAAGAAAATTCATTAATTAATTAATCAATCAACAAACAAATAAATAAACAAACAACTTAATTTATTAACAAAAGAAAAAAATATAGATATCCAACTAGCTGACCAAATTGATAAATAAAGATAACTAATTAACCAACTAACTAGTTATCTAACCCAATTAAACAATTTAAAAATAAATAAAAAAAGTGAAGAACGCTGTTTTATGAAGGACCGTTCTCTGATGGTAGCAGAAATAGACCTAGTTACTGATGCATACGTTGCAACTATGTTGCTGATGGCTCATGGGAAATACACTGGTAGTCCCCAAAGCAAACATATATCAACATGTATTGTACAGAGCCACTGCCAATTTTAACACAGACAAATTGAACTTTGTATTGGAATGACCTGCACTCCAACAACTCCAACCACACAGTGAGAATATTATCATGGTTCATTACACGCAGGCTATTTATATGTCTCAAGCTAGATCTTTCAGAAATGCTGGAGACCAGGAGGATTGTCTGCGAGGATCCTTCATTAATTATATTAAACGATCAAGTGAATTTGAATACCTCCCTGTTATTCTCACTTTGCTCCGCTGATTTCAATGATCTTCCTGTTCTCTCCCGGCATCCTGACCTTGTCATTACGCTACCTCCTTTTCCCTTTTTTTTGTCTCAGTCATCTACTTGGACGCTGTTTCTGACTCTAGGAACTCCTCACATGTGTGTATCTTACTCTATTTCCGCGTAGTCAGCATAGACCAATAATTTATAACATTGGTATTAATATCCCTGTTATTAGATCTACACCCCACCCTCGATGGAACTTCCAGAAAGCTGACTGGGATTTGTACGTCAGTTACACTGATGCCAACATTAGATGGGCGCAACCAGTCCCTGTGAACTATGACCGGTTTGTTGGATTAATCAAATCTGCTGGTAGACGAAGCATTCCTAGAGGTTTCCGTAAAGATTATGTCCCTGGATGGAATGAAGAAACAACGCGCTTATGCAATGAATTTGAACGGAACAGTAGTCATGATAAAGCTATTGAATTACTAACATCCTTGGACAATGATAGAAGAGAGAAATGGTACAAGACTGTTGAAAACTTGAATTTCACCCACTCAAGCAGGAAAGCATGGTCACTAATACGAAAACTGGATTCAACATCCATACCCACAATAAAGCATTCCGCTATCAACGTAGAATCCATAGCTCACCACCTATTTCTACATCCAGGAGACAGGTCCGATTGGAATTCAACAAGTTAAAACGTGAAGTCCAACCTAACTTGTTTTATTCGCGACCATTCTCATTAGAAGAGAAACAACATGGTTTGGATGCCCTCCAGACTGGAAAAGCAGCGGGATTTGATGGTGTGTATCTGGAGTTTCTCAAGAAATGTGGTCCAGCTACCAAACGATGGCTTGCAAACTTTTTCAGTTCCATTCTACAATCAGGACGTCTTCCACCGTCTTTCAAGAAGACCAAAATAATTGCAATACTGAAGCCAGGAAAAGATCCCAAGTTACAGGCCAATTGCCTTACTCAGTGTCACCTACAAATTTCATGAAAGACTGTTACTGAATAGAATTGCTCCTTCAATTGAGCAAGAGATTCCTGTTGAACAAGCTGGATTCCGCCCAAATCGAGGCTGCTCTGATCAAGTCCTTGCCTTAACTACATATCTAGAAATTGGCTTTGAGAAGAAACTTAAAAGTGTTTCTGCCTTTCTGGACCTCTCAGCGGCGTACGATGTTGCCTGGAGAAAAGGACTTCTCCTCAAACTCATAAAGTCAGTCCCTTGTCTTAAAACAGTGACTCTCATCAGCAACATGTTAAGTAATAGACTATTCCAAGTTCACAATGAAAGTGCCAGAAGCAGGTTCCATACACTCAATAATGGTCTACCTCAGGGTTCAGTTTTATCCCCTATGCTATTTAACTTATACATTCATGATCTGCCAGAAACGGTATCCCGAAAATTCATCTATGCGGACGATATAAATCTTACAGTCCAGTGCACCACTTTTGATGAAGCAGAGGATTTCATAGTGAAGACCTTAAGAAGATGGATGTTTATTTCAAAAAGTGGCGCCTTCAACCAAGTCCTTCTAAATCTGAGGTAACCACATTTCACCTTAACAACCTACAGGCAAACTACCAACCTAGAGTGAAGATCGGGAACCAATATCTGAAGTACAACAGCTCCCCTAAGTATTTAGGAGTGATATTGGACAGGGCATTAACTTTCAGACAGCATATTGCAAAACCAGCAACAAAATTAAGAAGCCGTAATACGAGGCACGTCCAGAAAGTAAGTTCCGTTTGGTAATAAAATTGAATTGTGTACAGATACAGAAAAAATATTTATTGCACAACATTCTAAACCTCTTAAACTACACACATCAAAAAAAGTTTTGCATCACCTCGGTTCCCAGATCTCCGGCATATAGACGTTGACTGTGTATATTGTATCAAAGATACAGTCCCTTTGACTGTTCATAGATGTCACTAAAACTGCTCAAAGATGTAAACAACCATGCATGAGCAGGGCCTATTAGACGGAGGGGGTACGACAGCCGATCAGTTCCAGTCATTCCACCAGGACGAAGGTACGCTGCTCATGTTGTCTGTAGTTCTACCATGCCTAGAAGGTCAATACCGCAGTTCGATCGCGTCCGCATTGTTACTTTGTGTCAAGAAGGGCTCTCAACAAGGGAAGTTTCCAGGCGTCTCAGAGTGAACCAAAGCGATGTTGTTCGGACATGGAGGAGGTACAGAGATACAGGAACTGTCGATGACAGGCCTCGCTCAGGCCGCCCAAGGGCTACTACTGTAGTGGATGACCGCTACTTACGGATTGCCGCTCGGAGGAACCCTGACAGCAATGCCACCATGTTGAATAATGCGTTTCGTTCAGCCACAGGACGTCGTGTTTCAACTCAAACTGTGCGCAATAGGCTGCATGATGCGCAACTTCACTCCCGACGTCCATGGCGAGGTCCAGCTTTGCAACCCCGACACCATGCAGCGCGGTACAGATGGGCCCAACAACATGCTGAATGGACCCCACGGAATTGGCATCACGTTCTCTTCACCGATGAGTGTCGCATATGCCTTCAACCAGACAATCGTCGGAGACGTGTTTGGAGGCACCCTGGTCAGGCTGAACGTCTTAGACACACTGTCCAGCGAGTGAAGCAAGGTGGTGGTTCCCTGATGTTTTGGGGTGGCATTATGTGGGGCCGACGTACGCCACTGGTGGTCATGGAAGGCTCCGAAACGGCTTTACGATACCTGAATGACATCCTCCGACCCATAGTGCAACCATATCGGCAGAATATTGGAGAGGCATTTGTCTTCATGGACGACAATTCTCGACCTCATCGTGCACATCTTGTGAATGCGTTCCTTCAAGATAACGACATCGCTCGACTACAGTGGCCAGCATGTTCGCCAGACATGAACCCTATCGAACATGCCTGGGATATGTTGAAAAGGGCTGTTTATGGACGTCTTGACCCACCAACCACTCTGAGAGATTTACGCCGAATTGTCGTTGAGGAGTGGGACAATTTGGACCAACAGTGTCTTGATGAACTTGTGGATAGTATGCCACGACGAATACAGGCATGCATCAATGCAAGAGGACGTGCTACTGGGTATTAGAGGTAGTGGTGTGTACTGCAATCTGGACCACAAACGCTGAAAGTCTAGCTGTATGATGGTACAACATGCAATGTGTGGGTCTCATGAGCAATAAAACGAGCTGAAATGTTGTTTGTGTTGATCTCTATTCCCTTTGTATTTAAAGGTTCCGGAACTCTTGGAACCGAGGTGATGCAAAACTTTTTTTGATGTGTGTACTTTTCCACATAACTGCCGAACTTTTGCAGGCAATTATTGTCATAGCGTGGCACACGTTTTTGGATAGCTTCTTCATAGAAGTTTGCCACCGACCGTAAACGAGAGTGAAGACTCCCCTGTAAGATATCCTACCGTTTGGCAACCACTGTTAGGCAAATTGCGTATGTGGTCAGGAGAACTCCTAAACATACGCAGTTCTCCTGGTAAGCACGCAATTTGCTTAACAGTGGTGGCCAAACGGTAGGATATCTTACAGGGGAGTCTTAACTCTCGTTTACGGTCGGCGGCAAACTTCTATGAAGAAGGTATCCAAAAACTTGTGCCACGCTATGACAAATGCCTGCAAAAGTTCGGCAGCTATGTGGAAAAGTAGTTTAAGAGGTGTAGAATGTTGTGGAATAATTAATTTTTCTGTATCTGCACACAATTTAATTTTATTACCAAACGGAACTTACTTTCTGGATGTGCCTCGTAACTTACTAATTAAGTAGGTTAGCTGGAACATCATGGGGCGCTGATGCCAACACACTCAGGACTACTGCTTTGGCTGTCGTTTACTCTCCAGCTGAATACTGTGCAGGTGTATGGTTGAACAGCTCCTATTGCCAACTGGTTGATATTCAACTCCGGCAGACAATGCGGATTATCTCTGGCACTCGACATTGCACTTCCTCACAGTGGCTACCTGTACTGTGTAATATTGTTCTTCCTCACATCAGGAGACAGCAAGCTCTTTCCCGCCTGTGGCGCAGAATTATGAATAATGAAGTTCTCCCAATCCACCAAGACGTCAATCAACCTTCTACATCCAGGTTGAAATCACGGAAACCAGCCTACAAGACGGCTATGGAACTTACTTCAGCTCCATTTAACCCCCGAAATTCATGGAAAGTTGAATGGTCTACCTCTTCACCTCGTGGCCTAATTGAAGTACTTGATCCTACCATCAAACTACCTGGATTCCATCACCCTCGAGCTGTCTGGTCCCGTCTGAACAGAATTCGATGTGGCACTGCTCGAACTAGAGCAACCTTACATCAGTGGGGTTGGATAGACTCACCTCTTTGTGATTGTGGATATGAAGTGCAAACCATCAAGCATGTCGTGCAGGAATGCCCTCTATGTACTCTGGGACCTTAGAAGAGCTCCATGCAGCCACTCCACAAGCCCTTGAATGGATTCAAGACCTGGCAGCCCGTATATGAAGGGTCCTAATGCTGTAAATTGTTTATTTGAAAATTTATATTTATTAATTACAGTACTATACGCCTCCGTGGCTTAGGCGGCAGCACGCCAGCCTCTCACCGCTGGGTCCGTGGTTCAAATCCCGGTCACTCCTTGTGAGATCTGTGCTGGACAAAACGGAGACAGACAGGTTTTCCTCCGGATACTCCGGTTTTCCCTGTCAACAATTTCATTCCAGCAACACTCTCCACTATCATTTCATTTCATCTGTCACTCATTTAATCATTGCCCCAGAGGAGTGCGTCATGCCTCGGCAGCCGGCACAGTTCATATCCTCGCCGCTAGATGGGAGCTTCATTCATTCCATTCCTGACCCGGTCGGGGACTGGAAGCAGGCTGTGGATTTTCATTTCAATTACAGTACTGTCTTGTAAGCATCATACGCTAAATAAATAACTGTATTTCTGAACGTGGTTCTGTTGCGGATGTCTTGATCAGTGATGTTCATTTCTTGTAGATCCTTCTTGGTGTTAGCAAACCATTTTTCAAAAGAGTAGCCTTTTCTATTGAGCTGGTTAAAGTGGTTGACAATTTTCTTAGTGAGTCTGTCATCAGGAATTCTTGAAACCTGTCCAAAGAATTTGACCCTTCTCATACATCCCTTAACATCTGAATGAATTTTTGATATGACCCATCCTTACGCCAAGGGATGAGCAAATTGTTATCGGAATTATAAGAAGATGGTGTGTACAACAATTGGGAAATTTAGTGAATTGGACATTCTTTTCTCTGCCTGATGGAATCTACCTCCGCCTTCCGGCGTGCCGAGAAGGATTTTTATCTCATATTTTCATACGCATTTTCGTCTTCTTTCAGCTTGGTACGTTGGCAACCATCATCAGCGAAGTGGTAGAAGCCACTAACCAAGACAAAGCCAAAGATACCACCGAGGAAGTACAGTTAGGTAAGTTGGCACCAGCGTTGTTATCTTGATGCTAGATCTAGCATAATTTGCTTCGGATGAACATCTTGCTGTTGGCATAATGCTAACATCTAACATAATATGATATTATTTAATCCGTTGTGAAACACAGTGAAAATGCTTTATTTTTATGATAACAAATGGCTGATTTTAAAAGTGATTATTAGGGTTCGGAAGTTTAAGGCCGAAAGAAGTAGAAAATATGCAAGCAAATATGCCCTAAAAACTAGCTAAATATGACATAAAAACTGTAAAATATGCCCTAAAAACTATGAAATATGACCTGAATTTTTGAGATAGGTAAAGTATCAATAACATACAGTAAACGTCTCAAGTGCCAAAACAATTTTCCAGTGTATTGGACATGTGATATTTTGATTTTTAAAGTGACTTTTTTAATGAACCATGTGTATTTGCAAAGTATTTTATGCCTATAGTGTTTATAATGTGTATATCTGGCTGATGAAGAACAACATTATTGTTCGAAACATGTACCAGTGCTAAACAGTGCCAATAATATTACAAGTGTTGAAAAGACGGAAATAAGAGTAAGTCATTTAGTGGAATTTAAATTCAATACGGACAATTATGGATAAAAACAATTTCTTTGTTTGCTACTTGCTTCTGAGCTAAATATATCTACTGGAGTGACATCCTCTTGAAAGGCGGAAGCACACTCTCGTCATGTTCCGTGATCTCATGCGTACAGTGTCGCAATCCAACTTGTCCAGAAAGATGTGCTAAAAGACGTCCGTAGAGGAGCGCCTTCTTGGAATCAGATCTTCTAAACCTGCCATCTGCCTGTTCCGGGAAAAGAAAGAAAAATACATCTACTACCCTATTCGTAAATCCTGTGTTTGAAACTCGACGCAGATAACACGTACCTTGTTAACGACGCCTCAATTTAAACAAAAATGCTGAAATTATAACCAAATATGACCTTATATCACTAAAATATGACCAAAACAATAAAAATGGCCGAAATATGCATTTATAGGCAACATCAAATTGTTTTAAACGTGGTCAGGGACCCGTCATTGAAACTTATTTTTCAGATTTCGGGTAAAATGAGCTCAGGAAAAAAAAAGACTTTTCCTTAACATCCGAACCTTAATGATTATTGGTCATGAATTTTCAGTTGAGCTTAGTACGCCTCATTCTAATGACAATTTATGTTGCAACTACAGAAGAGGGAGACCTGTTTGGTACATAACCTAAGACTGCAAATGCATCTGCAGCACACTTCAGCATACGAAGAACTATTACAAGAGCTACGAGAAAAAGGGACTCGATCGATGAAATCTTCTACAAAACAGATGCAATGATAAACAAGGATTGGATGAAAGAAGGATACGAGCTGCGACTCCTGATGACGTATTTGTACCAGGAAATCCTTTCACCAGGATAGCCACGAGTGTAACTAACATGTGTTTTGTGTGGAGATCAGGGTGAGACATATCACGTAATGGAGTGCAGGAAGAGAGCGGTCTCTCTGACTGAATTTCGCTCCGGTTCTTGAGCCTGATGTAATGTTTATATTTTCCACATTGTGCGTAATAAATTTGTTATTATAGCAGCCATCTGTTATCTAAGCGGCTTCCGTGGCGTAGTCGGTAGCATGCTGAACTGCTATGTCCAAGATTGCGGGTTCAAACCCGGCCGAAGTCGTCGGATCTTCAAGAGCTTTAAAATCCTTCCTTAAAATGCTTTCCTTCGGAGGGGAAGTAAAGCCAGCGGGCCCATGTCATAAATGTAAAAGAATACATAATGTTATTGGTTTTACGTCCATTTTAACTACTGTGGCGTTTAGAAGCACGTAAAAGAACCTACCACTGCACAGTGGGTCAAAATCCAAATCTAGGAGGACAAAATTATTATTTTCATAATTAAAAATCAAAATGTATTTCTTCTACAGCATTCTCATACAATTGCCGCTCACTATTCTGGGATACAAACGCATTTTAGTGTAAACCTGTCTCCACTGTTCGAGCAGTCTGAATTGGAGGGTGAATGCAAGTGGCTGTGGTTTGGTTGTCTTTGTGGTTCGTGTGATGCTTTAAGGTGGAACATGCAGCGGAAGGTATGATCTTTGTAGCGTGTTTCAGTTATTAATGGGCGTAATTGTTACGTAATTTTAACTATATTTTCATTATATAATATTAAACTATTATTTTAAAAATTACATTTTCACTTAGATTTTTAATATGCCGCGTTACTCTGCGTCACTTTCTACTTAATGTTAAAATGTAGATAAAGTCTTGTAGTTTACGCCTGTTATTAGAGTTTTGCATCTTTTTGCAACTTACTTAGTTATTTTACGTTTTAGAAGATCCCGCGCAACCAGTTCTCACACCTTTACAACTGTTAGAAGCACTGGATTCGACGATTATGTCGCAAGTGGAACTTCGGGACTTTGTGAGATAACTGAATGCTCTATCCAACTCCTAGTCATAGACAATTTCTTGCATGTGTAGACGTAGCTTAAAAAGGTCTTAACTGATGTTTATTATGAAGTAAACAAATTATATACGTTAAATTAATTTTGTCCCCTTTGATTTCGATTTTGACCCACTGAGCACTGTAATTGGTGGTGTGTAGCGAAATTTGTAGGTTATATTTGACTGGTTAGAAACGCGCTATCACGTTCCAACGTTCGCCGCTAGGTATTAGTGACAGTAGCATCTGGTAACCAAAATTGGAACTACTTGGAATTGAACTTGTTGGGAGCCGTCGGGCGTTCAATCAAAAATACCTAGCTATGACCATTGGCTGCGATTCATTTGTAGTACCAGCTATCTTGGGCATAGCAGTTCAGCATGCTACATACTACTCAACCGAAGCCGCTAAAGAAAAGAAATATACCGGGAGAAGATGCAGCAGTAGCCGGCAAAATTGAAAACCCAAGAGTTTAACAAGCGTGCTCCCCAGTAGGCCATTCCAAAAGAAGAAGACGAAGAAGAAGAAAAGGTTCCCACAGATATGGAGGAGCTATGTAGGAAGATACGAACATTGCTGACCAAACATCTCTCTAGACGGCTTCGGTGGCGTAGTAGGTAGCATGCTGAGCTTCTATGCGCGATGGTTTAAACCCGGCCGAAGTCGTCGGATTTTTTAAGAGCGTTAAAAATCCCTCAGTATGCCTTCCTTCGGAGGGGAAGGCAAGCCAGCGGTCCCATGTCATAGATTTATTGTATGAAAAAAACCCTTCCACTAACTACACTTGTGTGAAGCCAGAATGTGTAGGTTAGAATTGTTAACGCTCTATTAGTTCCAACGTTCACCGCCAGGTGCTGACTACGATGCCATCTAGTAGCCAAGTCCACAAGCTAGGTGTCGTGGACGGTAGCATTTGGTAGCAAAAGTAGACACTACTTGAAATTGAAGTCTGCAGATAAGACACACTAATACAGCCATCAGAATAAACACCGATTATCGGACAGATTCTACACACACCCAAAGTACACGGGGCTACATGACCGCGTTGTCGCAGCTCCTAAACTGAGGAACAAACCAACCGATGTTCTCATTCCTGAGCGTAACATAAAAATAAAAATACGAAGGCTGATCGTAAAGTAATGCACAACCATTCTTTTATCCCCTGGTGTTGCAGCTGGAATGTTGAAATTTCACGACGCTAGTTTGAAGTTTGCGCTACATAGGGTATTTTGTTTTTATGTGCAGCTCTAGCGAGAAAAGCCTGGACTAGGAAACAAACATGGCGTACATGTTACTGTCGTCAACGTGTTACGCGTAGCGAAGTGTAGTTCGCCAAAGGGCGTGAGCGTGGCGTGTATGGGGACGACTGTATGGACCGTAGCAATGTCTCCAGGAATCGTCACTGGAGAATACTACACGCCCGGAACCAAATAGACCTCTATGGAGTGGAAACCTTCTGGTTCCCAGTACGAAAAAAAAATAACCAAAGTGACTCAATCTGCTAGGAAAGTGTTCGTGACAGTGTTGAACACGGGACCAGTGTGAATGCTGCAGCCTATATTAAAACTTTGGTTAAGTTGCGTCGTGCCCTTCGTGACAAACGTCACAACATTAATGCTGACGGTTTCAAACTTCATGATAATGCCCCCCCCCCATTGTTGTTGCTGCTCCTGTTCGTGAGAAAATCACCCAATTATGTGAAAGGTGCTCCAGCATCCACCATACAGTTCAGACCTGGTACCGTCGGACTTTTATCCGTTTGGTCCCATGAAGAAATTCCAGGCCGGCTTTGCGACAGATGCGGAAATGAAATCAGCAGTCCGCAGATAGCTATACTCCAACCAAACGGACTTCTACGAACAGGGCATATTGAAACTGGTAACACGATGGCAGAAATGTGTAGAGAAAGTTGCTGACTATGTAGAAAAGTAGGTCAAAGATGTGAAGTTGGTGATTCGTTTGGTTTTCCTACCTATTAAACATTTTGGGGAAAAAAATGATTGTGCGTTACTTTCCAATCAGCCATCGTATTTATTTCCATGATTCGATGCTTCTCGGTGTAATAATGGAGGCCTTAAAACGTTTTTCAATGTTTGAAGGCATTTCTCTTCTCTGTCTTTTACATCCATTCTTCCTTTCCTTTCTTTTCTTGTAGCGTGTAGGTTGTAAGTCATCACTTAGTTTTAGTTTTAGTTGTATTTCACTTTCAAGAAGCGTAGTTCGGTGCCGTAGACCTCGCTGGTCTGCCCCTTATAAACAACAATAACTAACAATAAACTTAGTCCATCAAGAAAGAAAGAAAGAAAGAAAGAAAGAAAGAAAGAAAGAAAGCGCTAATTACTCTGGAGCAGTCGTGGCTCGTGTTGTTAGGGATGGGGAAGGCTGCAAATGAACAAAAGCCTGGTTTAGTTATGTATAGCTCTGAGGTATTTATCTGCAACATGATCCGAGAGTGAAGTTGAACTTGAGGGATATATGGAAACAAACACACAAAGCGTGGCCGGATTTCAAACTGAATATTTCCCTTAAGTCTCGGTAGATGGTACTGCTACCCCTACCACATAGTGGTGCTCTCTGTCGGAAATATTTTAATTAGTCTACACTTCAAGGGATACCATTTTGGGTTGTCAATAATGAATATCATTTATGTATCTTTTAAGAGTGTTTCTGGTAACTTGTCAATTAATGATCCTTCGAAGAGTGAAAGCTTCAAGAGGAAAGGTTAAGTCTTCTTGAACAACTTTGAATATATTCTACTAAATACAAAAACCCTGTCAGTGTTGGCAAGCCTGGCAAAGGCTCCGGTACCTTGAGCCTCAACAGTTACAATGGAAATGAATGACCTTTTCAAAGAACTCCTCCCAACCCTGTTACATAGGGAGTAATGAGAAATGTGAAGGTGTGCCTAACAGCGCTACTACCCATCTGAAGAACATTTTTATCAACAGCTCCAAATATATTGACTGTTTTGGCTGAATGAACTGAGTGATATTTACAAATGCTTCTAATTAATTTAAAGTATAGAGCTATGTTTATAGAATCTTTTAAGAGAGGCTCTCTGCCAGAGAGCATTTTATCATCAACCGCGCCTGCTCTGGAGTATGTAAATGCCATGTGATTTGTCACTTTCTCTGAAAGGATTCGAAAAAGAGTTTCAGAATTAACTTCGTTATTTGAAAATGTATCATGGATTCCTCTTCTGTTTCAGTCAACAAAATAGTGAGTATCATCTCATGCATCATCTTGGTGTTCGAGCTGATCGTCAGCGTCATGCTTGTTTACGGCGCTAACAATGTAAGTACAGTCAATAGATAATAATAATATCGTATGGCTTCGGGTGCCGGGTGCAAGCTTTGTTATTTGACACCCAAAGGGGAGCTTGCATGTCGAATTTCGTTGTTCCTTGAAGCACTATGAAAGTCAAGGAGGTTAGATGCCGCCTTAAAAAAAAACACTTACCACGGCCAGGAGCGAACCTGCAAGCTTGGGGGTTAGTAGACCAACACGTTGACCACTCACGCGCCGTGTCAAGCTAGTCAAGAGATAAAATGTATGTATAAATGAAGTGATTCACTTAGGGGCTTTGCGACATCGTATTCATGTATTCCCGTGTACTTGCGAGTGTGTGGAATTTGTCTGAGAACCTGTGTTATTGTTAATGTTGTAATTCAGATGAGGATTTGGAAGGAGGCGGCCGTGGTCTTAATTTAGAAACCAACCCGGCATTAGCCTGGAGTAGAAGTGGGAGACCACAGAAAACCACTTCCAGGATAGCTGAGGTGAGAATCGATCCCATCACTTCTCAGTTTTGCCTTACGAGGCTGAATATACCCCGTTGCATCCCTCAGACCAGAACTGAATTTCTTGGCAGATCCGGCAGTCGATCCTGGGCCTCTGCGGTGACAGGCAAGAGTGCTAGCCACTACACAACGAGGCGGTTTATGCATGATGTGAAGAACTGTCTGTGAAAGGTATCCTTGATTACACATTGCTGTAACTGTTATCACTCTGGGAGACAATCATTCCCTTCAGAAGAATGCTCGAGTCGTCAGTCTTTTGACTGGTTTGATGCAGCTTTCCACGCCTCCCTGTCGTTTCATCTGTGCATAGCCGTATCTTGGCATGCAATGGAATATATCCCTGACTTTAAATAAGGGTGTCAAGCAAATTACATCGGGCAGAGTGGGAGAAGAATTGATACACGATACAATGAACACAGAAATGCGATATAATACTGGACGCACTCTCCCGTATGTGAACACATGTGCGTCGCGGGACACAGTTTCACTAACATTGAAACAAACTTAAAATAATTCATCACGAACCGATAGGCAGAGCTCTTAACATAAAGGAAGCAATCGAGATAAATAAACAACCCCAATAATTTAAACGAACACACAATCATGGAGAGTTCACCCGTCTTCACTCTACTAAAAAACACACCCCGTCGGAAACAAGACACAGCATAACGATGTAGCCAAGCTAGATAAGGGATTAATAAGGGAAACATGTTATTGGATCAGGAGGTTCGATGTATCTTTTTCTTCAATAAACCGAGGCCGGTAATAACGGCAGTATTAAAGTTGCCGGAAAATTCTCATTAGATCGGGCAGCGCTTATGCGTGGCGAGAATTGAGACCAGGTCTTTAATAGTTGAAGATTATCCTGAATACAATAACACACACCACATTAGGGAGACTAGACTTGGCCACATACAGTCACATTTGTACGACGAACACAGAAACTTAGGTATGCGAGAGGGGAAATACCCAGGTATATAAGTGACCCTGGCACACAGGAACCTCCCCAGTTGAGTGTAGATAATGGTGAAGACAACTGCTCTCACCAGAACACCCTAGACTCAATCAGATAAGTAGCCTGTACAATGCAATCTGAATTGACTATTTAACTACAATCACATATTTACTCTAAACAAGCAAGTTAGGAGGTCAATCACCACTTTCAATGTTTAAACAAAACATCACACAGACTATAACTATCTCAACTAATACCGCAACTAAAGAAGTGTACATATTGTAAACATTTTCTCCCACACTTTCAGACATAAAATAATTATAGCCTAAGTGAAATAGATCTGATGATGATCGCTTGACGATCGAAACTGGTCATCCAAGCGAATTTATTAATCTCCTATAATTTTTTTCAGGATTAGGGAATAACCCACCTCATTTGGGTATAATCATGTCGACCGACTGGAAAGCACCAAACTTTCGTTTTTATTTATTCTTATAACAAGTTTTTTTATAAGGTGCGTTCAAAAAGTAACGAGCTGGAGGCATAATTACAGAAACCACTACCTGTATGTTAGAAGTATTGGCCCTGGCTGTTGAGGCACTTGTCCCACTGTGACACGAGGCAGTGAATGACTGCCTCATAAAATTCCCTGGGCTGCGATGTGAACCAGTTCCGCACGTACAGCTGGACGTCGGCATCCGAGGTGAATCGTTGGCCCAGCAGAGCCCTTTTCAGGGGACCAAACGTGGCGTAATCACAGGGAGAGAGGTCTCGACTGTATGGAGGGTGGCCGAGAACCTCCCATTTGAATTTCTGCAGAAGTGCCGCGACTGTGTTGGCCGTATGAGGCCGTGCATTGTCGTGGAGCGACCACGGCGTCTATGGCGTTCACTGTCACTCGGCGGTCCTGGGTAATGAGTGCATCAACCAGCTGGACGTAGTCATCGGTAATGCAGGGGGGTGCCCCAGACCGGGCATCATCGGCTAACGACACCCGTCCTTCCCTGAAGTGCTTGTGCCACGCCTTGACCCTTGCAAGGGACATGCAGTGTTCGCCGTACACTTGTGACATTCGGCGATGAATGTCCGTTCCCCCTACTCCTTCCGCTGTCAGAAACCGAACAACACCTCTTTGCTCTTCGGTTGACGCCTCCATGTCACTGTTTGCAATGCGACTGGCAGCATTGGACGATTGATGCATGCTGCTGCTGCTCGCTTTGTATCGTCACGCGACTATCTGTGACCTTCCACACTCTGGTCGGAACCACACCTCGTTACACACGCCACGATGAGCCGATGTCGTCACCGGTTTGCGCATTCCAGCCTCCGGCTCGTTACTTTTTGAACGCACCTTATATATTATTTTTAGGTAATTTTCCTATTTAGATGTCCACCTGTAAACTTGAATGTATTATACATTTGTATAATTTAATTCCTGTTATGACCTCGCTGTTCCGCCCCTTAAAACATCAATAACTGATTAACAAAGATTGAGATCTTTGAGATGTGAGGTTATCGGCATCACTTTGAACCGATAATATACCAATTTGATAAACGCGGTACAGTGGAACTTGGATAATTCGAACCTCAAGGGACCAGTAAAAAAATTCGAATTATCCAAAAATTAAAATTAAAAAAGTTCTTTGAAAAGGGTAGAGAAAATAATTGTATTACGTTTACATAATGATTTACGTTCAAGAAAGCAGATTAACAGACAACGGTTCTGTATACTGACTGTATCGTGATTAACCTCAAAAGTTTCAAATGATAAAATAAAACCAAAATGTACTATTCACATATTTAACAACAGTAATAATCCAGCAATGTAGTTAAGTCTCAGAGAAATCTACTGTTTTTCAAAATAGTTCGATATTTTATCCTGTTTCCTACAATTAAGTCTCTCAACCACCACAAAAGAATCTAACAAATTTAAGGAACGGAAAACAGAACCACTTACGTCATTTCTACTTTCAAAGAAACGCCTAAGTGGTGTGGTTTGTTGCTTGGGCTGCACTCGGAACAGTTTTTTTAGGGACTGACCCAACTGTTTGGCTTTTACACTAAAAACTTCGAATTATCCAAAATATAATTTGAATTAACCACAATTTTTTAGCATTGATTGTATATAAAATGCTAGGGACCAAGAGAAAATTCGAATTAAAGACATTTAGAATTAAAGAAGTTCGAATTAGCCACGTTCCACGGTATTACTATATTGTAAGCATTTCAAACTCACTTGGTGTGTTGTATAATCCACTACAGCGCGATTGGAAACACTGTTTATTGTGTTGTTATCGCAGTAGCAAGAACTGCTGCCTGATGTAGAGTTTAACTCTTGTTCCAGGAGAAACCAGTCTACGTGAAGCCTTGGATCTACTTCTCCTCGGCATGTCTGGTAGCAATGGTGATCATGTACGTCGTCCTCATGGTCTTCGCCTTTGTCTTCGCCTGGTGGGCGGCAGGATTCGTCATACTATGTCTCATGATCATCAATGGAGGTGAGTATCAATGTACATGAACGTTGTCAGCCTACTTTTCACATTGTGTTAAAATGAGGAAAACGTAGACTTATGAGATCGACCCAGGCAAATGTAGGTCTGTCTGTCGTTCTGCCCCCTATCAACTCATAAACGGCTGCAGCCATATAAACCAAATTTGGTATGAGTAAAGATATATACTTAAATATCTCACGGCCACATTGAAAATGACATCAACGCTACCAAATGCTGAAAAATCACAATTGAAATTTGAGCCCTATGCCCTGGATATCTCGGAAGGTATGCATGGGAACTGTTCCAAAATTGGCACACATATAGATAACATTAAATCAGATTAATTTACAGGAGCCCATACACGACAGTGTTGCCAACATGATGCTATGCCTGCTGATAGGTCCAATCTTTAAATACTATCTATTGGATTTCAATCAAATTTGGTATGTTATTTGCGCACCGGAGCAGATATTAATTATGTATTTTCTTTAGTGCCAACAGGGCTGCCAACTGTTGACAGATGCACTCTATAAATTGTTATCCTAATCTGAATATTACATTATTTAAATGACTCATGGTGGTTCCGTATTGATATGTTAGAATAGTTATTAACAAGAAATGAACATCTGCCTGAATCAATACTATACAGATAAAATTAATTATTTAACTTTTTTACAGTAGACTACATGTTTCGGGGATTAATTATATTTTATCCCCTTCATCAGCTGTTGAAAAAATAATTAATAATTAATTTTATCTGTATAGTATTGATTCCGGCAGATGTTCATTTTTTGTTAATAACTAATCTGAATATATCAGAAAGTATGCAGTCCAACACTTTTAATCTTTGCATACATACATAAATAATAATAATAACCCCTGGCACTACAGCCTGTGAAAGGCCTAGGCCTACCAAACGACCGCTGCCCAGCCATTTGGCCTGCAGATATTGGGGTGACACGTGGTCAGCGCATCGGATCCCCGCGGCCGTTAATTTTGGTTTTCGTGGCCGGGGCGCTGCCTTACTGTCAAGACAGCTACTCAGTTGTCCACACGAGGCTGAGTGCACCCCGTTCCAGCCCTCACGTCAGTTTATGAAATCCCTGACGGAGCCGGGAATCGAACCCGGGGCCTCCGGGTGAGAAGCAGGCGCGCTACCCCAACACCACGGGGCCAGCTTTGCATACATATAGTACCTGAAAATGCAGATTTATATCCAGTAAGCGATATACGACAGTGCTGCCAACATGATTCTACGCGTGATGATAGGTTAGATGTTTAATCACATGTAACTGCCATAATAATAAATTAATTTCTTTCGAAAGTGACACATATATACAGTATATCAATTTAAGTTTGAGCATGCCATATATGGCAGTGTTGCCAACCTGATTTTACGCATGCTGATAAATTCAATGTTAAAATACTGGTACATACACAAACGTGCATACTATCTATTGGACCTCAACCAAATTGTGCATGTGCATATATATAGAGTCACCAGGTCTGCCAACTGTTGATATATGGTCTCTCTAATTTTAAGAGAAGTAGGATGTTTAGTTCGTCACGGAACTACTTTTTATAAATACTGTTACGTGCCACCCCCTAGTGGCACTCCCGTTAACTGGATTACGGTAGGTAGAAAGCACAACACAAATTATTCCTTCAAAGAAACGTATTAGCTTTATTGCGGGCCAGAAAGATACACCACACAAATAGCAAAAGCAATTAGTATCTCACTCTAGTTTCCTCTCGTAGGGAACACTTGTCTTTCACTTGTCAAGAAGCCACAGAAGTTAATCCCTCCTAATGGAACCGGTGGCCTCGGTAGAACTACCTGCAACACTTCCTTGAATACGTAAGCTACCGTTATTTACGATAGCCGGTCACTCACCACTACACTCTGCTTCGCTGTCCGCTGGCTAGGGAAACAGCCCCCGGTGTTTTCGCAATTCACCACACTAACCTCTGCTGCACTGGAAAACACACTCGCTCAAGACACAGTTTCTCTGTAGGCTTCACACTCCTTCACCCACAACTGTCGCTCAAGGTAAAAGCTCGCACTAGCTCGAAAAACCTGTACCCCCGCTTGCCAGGTCGCTCTTATATAGCAGGCTGGTGACTCAATAAATTCTTCTAGACCCGTCCAGGATTCACGGCTTCTCGAGATTTCCATAACTGGCTGGGTCACCAATATTCTGGACATTCCCTTTTGTCCTAGTAGCCCTGTTGCGTAAGGCGCACGTAATACACTGAGGCAGAGCGCAGCCCGGGGGCAGCTGTGACTCATGCTGCGAGGCGACGAAACAAACTCACAGCCGTAACAATACTCTTCATTCAATTGCTTCTACAGTGAGGGCCCTCCCTATAGAGCGGAGCCTCGCAAAGGCCGTGCCGCAGACAGGTAGCAATGACTCACCACCAGATTTATAGCATGTGCCGATTACAACAGCGAATCGGGGAGCCCTGGATGCTGTTATAGCATTTAAAACAAACGAAGTTTGCAAGATACCTTAGTTATGATAATTGAGACTTGCTGTGGAGTGCTGTAGCCTATTTCGTATTCCGTGAACATGGTTAGGTATTGAACAAAACATCAAATTTTCCTAGTGGAAACTTATCTTCTCAAGAATACGTAAGTACTAATGATGATTATTAAATACGTTAACAGCGTAAATATGTTCAACTAGTTGGGCGCTACGCTACTGCTATATAGCGCCAGTGCCTTGCCCGACAGGCCACAGTGCCCCGCCCGCCATGCGTTGCATCCGAGGCTCCGTAGTATAGCGAGGGCTCTCACTGTAGAAGCAATTGAATTAAGAGTATCTCAATAATTAAATCACTCGATAATTTACCAGTCACATCTAATTGATACAACCAACATGTGAATTTGTAAGTACATATACCAGGATAAGTCTATAGATATGAGTATCACAACCTCGCCATACATTGTAGGCCCTATTACCACAGCTGATTCTCAAGATACAGTTTGACGTCAGAACAATACCATTCATTTTCAACTGCGTTGCAAATATAAGCTGCTTGACACAAAAGAGCGTAGCATTGGTTCGCGGAAAACTTCTAATACAAGGAATCATTCATGTGTGAACGCGATATGATTGGGTCCTTGTGAAGTGTATACGGTAGATGTTGTTTGAGGCTGTTCGAGCATATACAACGAGAATAAGCCACCAAATAACGTTTTGACTTTGCCAGATGTCGAAGGTAGAAATCTCAATTCGCTTTACCAATGTTTACAATTTCACCGCTACATCGCAGCTCCAGTTAGGGAACATCTATTGTTTAACATTTATATTTACAGTGCTCAAAAAACATTCTGCATATTGCGATTTAGTGACTTGTTTATTTTGCTATGTGTATGTAATCACATTATACACAAAATAGGATACATACAAAGAAAACCAAAACACAATCTGCTCTGAAAAAGGGACAGCAACACAGAACGAATAACAAAAGTGATAATGAGGGACTGGCACAGAAACGTCCTTTTCATATTGGGACATGTATCAATACCGTGTAAGGCCATCACGAGCTCTAAGGCATGCTTAAAGACGACGAGGCATACTGAGCACCAACGAATCCAACGTGGTTTGGGGCAGATTATCCCACTCTTGGACAGCTGCTTCAATCAGTTCCTGTTTGTTTATTGGAGGATTGGGACGGTGCGAAATTGCCCTCTTGAGCTCTTTCCATGCAAGTTCAATACAGTTCATGTCCGCAGAATAGGCAGGGCACTCCATGCTCTGTACGACATGCATCTGAATGAACTGATTAACCACCGTAGCTCGATGGGCACGAGCATTATCGTCCACTAGTGTAAAGCCTCACCAATTGTGGCAGCGAATCCTGTAACGACAGGTTCAAGGATGTTGTATTTGTACACCAGACCAGTCATGTTACCGTGGATAGGAATTGGAGGCGTACGTCGACCAACCATAATTCCACCCCAAAACATGACCAAACCGCCTTGCTGTTGGTGGCGTTCCTGAATCTCTCACCCACTCGTCGCCACACTCGAATGCTCCAACTGGGTGAGAGATTGTGACTACATACACATAGCAAAAACATGTCACTAAATCGCAATATACTAAACTATCTTTTAGCACTGTACACATTCAGAACTTTTATTTTAATAACATTATTGTAAGGATATCCATTTTTAGCCTATTTTCAATTTTGAAAAAAAAAAAAAAGGCTTATGAGATCACCTTTGGTCCGTGTGTGTGTGTGCGTGTGTGTGTGTGTGTCCCCTAATAAATTCTAAACGGCTAAAGCGATTTCAATGAATCTCTGGAAGTTCATAGCACTATTCCCGGCTAGCACTATTACGTCTCACCAATCCAACATGGCAGCTGTGCGAAATATTTCACCAGCATTCAATATCTCCGAAACTATTCCCGATATCACCCTGGAATATATTACGGTGATAAAGGGAACTACTAGAATTTCACCTATGTGACTTTTGAAAAACTGGTAACTACAAAACCAACATGGTGGCCACGCGAATTCGCAACTTTTAAGTAGACGTTTCTCGCGATTTAACCAACCAAACGCAATAACACTTGGTACAGTAGATGTTTATACACATTGTAATGCACCGACATCTAACTTCGTTCAATTGTTTACATAACCACAAGATGGCGGATGTGTGAGATATTTCACCGGCTTTCTATATCTCTGAAACTATTAGCGGTATCACCCTGAAATTTTGTACGGAGATAAAGAGCACTACTGGAAGTTCATCTATAATACTTTCAAAAACCGGTTAACTATAAAACGAATATGGCGGCCAAGCGAAGTTGAAAATTTTAAATACACTTTTATCGCTATTTAATGTTCCAAACGCAATGAAATCTGGTACAGGAAATGTTTATACACATTGTATTGCACTGGTACCTAATTTAGTTCAATTGTTTACACAACCTCAAGATGGCGGCTGTGCGAATTTTTAAATTAAGTTTTTATTTCTTGTGTCGTAATCGTGCGATCGAAGTGAAAGTTTGAATAATGAACCTACGCAATAATTTTCCTTTAATGGTACATGACTCAATGGCCAATACATTTAACAATCCAACTTGGCGACCAACCGAAATATTTAGACGGCTCTGAATATGTACGAATCTAATATAGCAATCAAACTGATTTTTTAAAATGTTCATAGGGGCTATGAACTTAAGTTCACCTATCGGACTTTAAATAGCCTGGTGATCACAAATCCAACATGGCGGCGACGCGAAGTATAAATATTCACATTGACTTTTCTCGCAATTTAACCATCCGAGTGCAGTGAAACTTGGTACAGTAAATCCTTATACGGATGTTTATCCACTGGTATCTAATTTATTTCAATTGTATCCATAACCACAAGATGGCATCTGTGCGAAATTTTAAAATCTCCTTAATACTTCTTGTGTCCTAATCATGCGATTGAAGTTTGAATGCTACACGTACACAATAATCTTCATGTAACAGTACATAACTCTAGGACCTAAATATATAAAATCCAACATGGCGACCATCCGAAATATTTAGTCGGTTCTCAATATCTACGAATCTATTACAGTAATCAAACTGAAATTTTTCATGTTGATACTGGCAGTTAACATAAGTAGGATATATGAAAATAGGCTGTATAGTTCTTCACGGAACTACTTGTTATTTTATTAAATTATATTAATGTTCATCGCTAAAGAAAATATCATTGAATATCAAAACATATTCGTTTAGATAATAATAATAATAATAATAATAATAATAATAATAATAATAATAATAATAATATCGTATGGCCTCGGATGCCGGGTGCAAGCTTTTTAATTGACGCCCAGAGGGCAGCTTGCATGCCAAATTTTATCGCTCCTGGAAGCGCTATGAAAGTCAAGGAGATTAGAAATCTAAGCGCCTTGTCACTATAGCGCTTTCTAGTAGAGAAATGAGGAACTTGGTGTTGGCGGAAAATCCCGAGATTAATTTTGCTATTATGAACACCGCCTACTGAATTCAAATGGGTTCTTTAACATGCCAACATCGTATGATATGCGTATCGTGATTTTTTTCGCCTTTCAAAAATCACTTACCATGCCCAGGAGCGACCCTGCAATCTTGGGTTGGTAATCCGACGCGTTAACCACTCACCCACCGTGGCAAGCATAATAATATTAATAATATTAATAATAATAATAATAATAATAATAATAAACTACATATTTTAGTATTAACATGGAGGATTAAATAAAATAAATATATACCTAAATTACGAATCAAACCCATTTCTCCACAGTTTGCCTGACGAAGCTGAGTTTACCCCGTTCTAATCCTCAAATCAGAATGAAATTTCGTGGCAGGAATCAAACCCGGATCACATAAGTGACAGTGAAGAATGCTAGCTTCAACACCATCATGAGAGTGAATCACTTTTCATCGAAGGCTAGTTATCTGAAAGCGCGCATCAAGGCCTTAAATGGACCATACTTTATTAGTGTTTGGTTGGTGCGCTGATCGTATAGTGAGCCCCGGGTATTGTATTACGTCACGTTACGCAATGCATGTTTGCCAACACTGCGGCAGTAAATTATAAACGAGCTTGTTTGAAAACATGTGCGACCATAAAACACGAACACTGCTGCATTCATTTGGAGCGCAGTAAATACTAAGCTGTTCTGATCCACAGGATGTTCCACAAGTGAGGGCGATATTCCATTTTGGCAGCAAAATTCCATAAGCAACAACATTTACCCTGTTAGCAAATGTTCGATATTTGCCGCAATAGATAACTTTTAAATAATAACGCATATCGATACAAAATTAAGAGCGTCTATTCAATTGTTGGTACAATTACTTATATCTAATTCTTAAAACTAGTGTAACTAGTGAGTTCCAAAACTCAACATGTCCACAAGAACACGAAATTGAGATAATGCCAGTTTCTGTACCTTTGACGCAGTGAGTTTATTTATTTAATAATAATAATAACAATAATAATAACAATAATAATAACAAAATAATATCGTACGGCCTCGGATGCCGGGTGCAAGCTTTGTCATTTGACAACCAGAGGGTAGCTTGCATGTCGAATTTCGTTGTTCCTTGAAGCACTATGAAAGTCAAGGAGGTTAGATATCTAAGCTCCTTGAACACTATCGCGCTTTCTAGTAGAGAAATGAGGAACTTTGTGTTGGCGGAAACTCCCGAGATTAATGTTTCCATGATGAACACGGCCTACTGAATTCAAATGGGTTCTTTGACATGCCAACATCGTATGACATGCGTGTCGTAATTTTTGTCGCCTTTCAAAATTCACTTACCACGGCCAGGAGCGAACCTGCAAGCTTGGGGGGTTAGTAGACCGACACGTTAACAACTCACCCACCGTGGCAATTTTTGAGTTTGTTTAGATATTGATAACGGTCATTCACCTTCAAGTTCACTGCAGGCTGTTGGGAGAAGAGCTGCCCGGGACTGGACCACACGTCACTCGAACAGCTAAGTTCACAATCCACTCCAACCTGACCATTTAATGACAATCACTGATATATTAAGTAAGCAAACTTGAAGGTCAATTTAATTTTTAATCCTAGCCGGTCCCCGTGGTGTTGGGGTAGAACACCTCCCTCTCACCCGGAGGCCCCTGGTTCGATTCCCGGCTTCGTCGAAATCTTAGAAACTGACTAAGCCTCGTAAAGACAATTCAGTAGCTGTCTGACAATGAGGCAGCGCCCCGCGTTCACGAAGACCAAAGTTAACGGCCGAGGGGAACCGACACGCTAACCACGTTTCACCCTATAATCTGCACGCCAAAAGGCTGGACAGCGGTCGCTTGGTAGGCCTAGGCCCTTCATGGGCTGTAGTGCCACGGGGTTTAGTTTTACACCTAAGCGAAGCTAGATATCCTCTACAGCAGGGCCATCCAGTCATTGCGCTCGGGGAGCACTGGGCAGTCTGACTAGCGCTCCTTCCCCTACCACCACTACAGTGTGGCAGCGAGGAGACCAGAGACAGACAGACGATGTTCGGACCACAAAGACTGTGGAGCCTTATGGCGACAGTGTTGCTAACTCTAGGCAGAGGTAGCGATGACGTCATACGTTATGTTCACCCGCTTCGAGTATTGTCCTTTCATAAGTTAGCGACACAGCACAACCTCAGCAGCTACCTGAAATAGAACACGCGCAGGAAGGAGCAGTTTTGCAGGTGTTAACGGATTGGACCAATATTAAGGATGCCGTAAGCTAAGAGAACCAATAACGACATTCATTTTGTTGTGATATGACGCATTACTGGTTGACAGATGTCGAGAGCACAACCCTTCCTTCCTTCTCGGATGTATGCTGACGGTGTTAACAATTTTTACGTCAGCAATACTGTTGATCATCACCTTTTTCGTTATTAGTTGGGCTATAATTTAGTTTCTTTCAATTTTATTCTTGTTGTTTTGGTTAGATTAATATTTGTAATATTGTAGTGAGTTAGCCGAGCGGTTAGGGGCGCGCAGCTGTGAGCTTGCATTCGGGAGATAGTGGGTTCGAACCCAACTGTCGGCAGTCCTGATTCGATTGAACAGAAAATAAAACACACACACACAACAAGAACACCAATGACGGATAGTGCTTCAGTACTTATGTTGCCGGCGGAACTGAGCACGTGCTCCACTCCGGGCGAGCATGCAGCACTGGACGATGCTCTTCTTTCCAGCGTGCTAACCTCGAAAATTTCTAAATTACTAAGACGTAATATAAACAATACTTGTATGCAATAACAAAGGCAATCAATTTGCAGATAATTGTAGGAGCTATTATGACGAAAAGCATATATGATCAGAGTTCCTTCATGATAAAAGGTGAGGTAACAAAACCAGTGTAGGGGGGGGTTCCGTTAAAAGTAAATGCCCATAAGACCCACAGTCTTTTCTAAACGCTGGATGCTCTATAGATACGTACTTACAGTCGTGTGGCCGATTGCTTTTGTGGGATTGTTGACATCATACTGATAGGGCTGTTTTGCCATTAAAAATGTATCGCATGTACAAATCGAATGGTTCTCCGATGTATGGAATGTGCAGGAAACGAACGCAAATGTTAAGTAAAGAATATTGTGATTTATTCCAAACTGAAATGTTAACATTTTAGAGAGGAAAATTCAACAAAATGTTACCAATATGAACTAATAGTACAGACCTTGAGTGGCTTTAGCTTCTTGATAAGCTGTAGAGAAAAATCAAATTTCCCATTCTGCTTTAAAGGATGTTGCGTCACCACTCCACCTTTTTTTTTGTATGATGTTCAAGTATGACCACTGTGAAACTGATTTACGCTGTCAACAAAGCGCATTGGACTAGACTAGCGACTGATGGATCGGCTGCACACTTCAGCGTGCTCAGCCAGCCAAGCCCCTCCCCCCACTTCTGAAACTACCTTCCACCAAAGTGCTCGGAACACAGGCTTAGTGCGCGGCCGGAGCGCTGTCTGGATGGCCCTGATCTACAGGATCTGCTGGTTGATGTCCTCCAAGGTGGTTGAACTCAAGTCAGCTTCCATGACATTTTTTACTCTGCCACTGTTTGGTACGCTGGTTGCATACTAAGCAAAGGATGTGGGATTACATCATGTCACACACTTTTTATTTTTGAATGATTGCCAACTTACGACTGTGCATTATAAACATGTGTGACCACAATTCTCACACACTACAGCGTGCCGACAGCGAATGCTTTTTATATACAGTAACACGTGCCTTCAACGGAATCAATTTTGTTCCCTTTAAAGACAGGTTTCCGGTTAACCGAGGTAGGCCTGTGCTAAAATAATTAAACCATGGACATCATCATCATCTTGCACAGTTTCCAGCCAATGGCCGGGTCTGTTTAGAACACAAGCCTCTCCAACCTCTTCTGTCTTCCCACCATCTCTCAGCCTCCACCCTTGTACAGTCTTCTTCTCTCTTCTTCACGCTTTCTTCCACCCCCTTCAGCCACCTGTCTCTCGGTCTCTTTCCTTTCCACTTCGTCTCGTGTATCCTCTTGGGTATCCTCTTCTCCTCCATTCGTGTTACATGTCCATACCATCCTGTAATGGTTCCTCCTTCATTAATTCTCTGGTCCTCTCATTTCTTATTCTTGCTTCTTAAGAACCTCATCTCACTGCCCTGTATTTCGCTCTTCTCCCTTCCTTTCATAACCCAGGTCTCCGAGGGATAAGACAGGATAGGGACACAGTACCATGGTGGCCACTCAAATCGGTCAACGATTTTCCAGGAATTTTCCAGGAGTAATTCTATTTTTTCCAGACTTAAAAATAAGCGCGAGTCGAGGGGGGGGGGGGGGGAGAGGGGTGCTTTATCGGTTGCCTACTTCAAGACCAAAATAAAGCAGTTGTGTTTGGTTTACCTAGGCTATACAGATGTTGACAAAAATTAGTGGTGATTGCGTTATTGATACGCAAGCCTACACACAAATGATTTAATTGTTGTTTTAAAAAAGCCTTTGTGACTGAAATATCCTGTAAAAAAAGAGAAAAGAATGCCGTCTGCAATTTTATTGCGGTAAAGTTATCTATACTCAATATGTTTTACTAAAATACCTACTATCGCGTGTTCTCCCACACAGAAACAGGTAGGCTGAGGAAATTTCTTTCGTTAACGATAGAGTGCTCACCCAAAACTGCAGCGGGAGTATGATTTAAGATGGATTTTTTAAATAATTAATTAACAGTGGCTATTTTACAGGAATTTTTCATCATTTTGGTCATTTTCCAGGAGTTTTCCAGGATTTCCAGGTTTTGCAGGAGTAGTGGCCACCATGTAGTACGTCCGATAAATGACCTTTTTGCTGTTCTGAGGGACATCCTTGCTCCATATCATTGCTTCTCACACTCCTCCGGAATGCTTCTGCTTGTCTCTCCCGCTCATTTATTTCTCTATCGTTTCTTCCATTATCTTGTATCAGGCTTCCCAGATACTTGAAACTCTCCACTTTCTTCAGCTGTTCCCCACCAATTGTTACTGCCGTTGTGGTTCTTTCCTTCTTCCTTGTTGGGATCACCATCTCACTCTTATTAAATAAATTTTATGGACATACTGGACATACTGGAAACAAATAAAATGTTGTTCAATGTTGTATTTACATATTAAAGTGGAAACCATTTCTTAAGAGACAAAGTGAAATTCATTTTCGTAGTTTTATCCAGTTTTCCAACTGTAAAGGACACACTAAACGTTTCCTGCAAGGTGCTGACACGCGGTAGATTGATGACTGTTCACCGGAAACTCAACCATATCCGGTTAATTAGACTAGCCTTTTCTACCACTACAAGCGCTAGTATGAGTCAATGCAGAAGTTCACTTAAGCCATTAGAATTACTTCCGGTTTGAAGATTTTTCAAAACATCAAAAAACGCTCCAGGGTATTGAACCAAGGAACACCTGAAAGAAAGAATTATGTAAACTAGCGGACCCGTGCGAGAACTCTCGCATAATGGGTTGTGTGCGCCCCATGTGTGCAGACTACCCGCCCGGCCCTAGTGCTATGCGGGCTGTACGCGGCACAGTTCTGCCAGGGGCGATCACCTTGATTATTTGTTTAAAATCAATTTATAAACAAAAATATATTTCCGTTGACTTTTCAAGAAATGCTAGATTTCTCCTGTATTATTGAGACGATTTGGAAGATTCTGGTACAAACCACACCTTCTAACTCCCTCTGGTTTAGGAGCATGAGTTTTGTGCTACATACACCTTAGTGTATTATATAAGATAAGTTAATTTGCCTAGGTTTCGAATGAAAAAGAATAAAAGTATAGAAACAAGCGATTTTAGGCCGTCTTTCCAGAACTACATTTAGGCTGTAAGTGATTTTCTAAGTTTGTTTTTTAGTTTGCTAGCGCTCTCCAAGACTCACAATTTGAAACCCTTCCTGGCCCTTTAGTCCTTCAACGTTTGGTACAATAGAGGAAAATGCCTACTTTGTCCGCTAACGTGGGGATCTCCCTACTTTGTCCGCTAAGATGGGGACCCCTACTTTGTCTGCTGTGATGGGGACCCCTACTTGTCTGCTGTGATGGGGACCCCTACTTGTCTGCTAAGATGGGGACCCCTACTTGTCTGCTAAGATGGGGACCCCTACGTCGTCTGCTAAGATGGGGACCCCTACGTTGTCTGCTAAGATGGGACCCCTACTTTGCCTGCTATGATGGTCCCCCTACTTTATACGCTAAGAAAGGCCTTCAACATCAAAATTTGAATTCTAAGCTGATTAACAAGGGTGGAGACAAAGCCAGACATTCGTTGATTGACAGGTCATTAAAGGAAGCATGGTAGAGACTTTGGGAACAGGAACCAGGCAATTAGCTGTATACTTTGGCGCGTGTAAATTGAAGAGAACAAAAGAAGGAAGACCTATTTGCCCATTCCTTGTTGGCTACAAAATCAAGTGTTACAGCTGACAAGGTAGACGTTCACTGGGTACCTTAACATTTTCTGAACACTGCATTCCACAACTTGGAAATATTTTCATGATTTATTGAAAAATAGCAATCCACCCCGGCTTCGCCCGGTATCTTTAATGGTTTAACCAGCGTATTAATCAATACAGCAATTATAAAACATTTGGTAATTGTTATTGCTTGTATCACATTGACCAATATTTGGTGTTGTAATTGCACCAGTCAACAGTAAGAACTAATTTGTTGTTGTTCTCTTTTGTCAACAGGCTTGTGTGTTTATTTCATCATTGTGGTGAACAGCTACCATCGTGAGCTCACCGGGCAGCACCGTCCAATGGGGCTCGTGCTGACAGCGTAGCGTGTTCTGCAAACCTGGGGGTGGCAATCAACAATAAATAAACATTAATTTAGTTCCGACAACCAACGCATCCCCAAAATCAAGGCGCTGCAATCACGTCCAAGTGTAGCTTCCTTTTCTCGATACTAGAGCCGGTACGCTTATTCGATTCATTTCAGTTATCGATTAATCGAAGCAATAAAATTGATTAAATGCTACAAATAACGATTAATCCATTGTGCGATTGGTCGATCCTTTAATCCATTAATCCGGCGGTTCCCAACCTGGGGTACGCAACGAACCGGTAAGTTCAAACACTGTCCATATGGACAAAATTGATATAATAATAATAATAATATAAATTACATCATATATTTTCAAATAATTTGCCTTCTCTGTGAAAACTTTGCTGAAATCTGTTCGTTTCCTCTTTTCGAAACCCTTCCCAATTGTATTGATGTTTGTCCTTCCACTGTCAATGACTCGTATTTGGTTATTGTTAACATAAACAAGGAAGGGCACTTTGTATATTCAGGTAAAAAGTAACTTTTATAGATCTCCATACATCATTCCGAAGATCCTGGCAGGACAGTGATTCACGTGCAGCGATGACGCCAAGACGAGCAGTTCGACTATGGTTCCACAGTCAGCCGGCTGAATTCTACCAAAGGGTCATCTCAAATGTAGTGCTGTGATGGGACAAATCTCAGAATAAATGTTGAAAAATAGTGTAAGAACTTGTATGTTTTTTTCTAAAACAAATAATAATATCGTATGGTCTCGGGAACCGGGTGCAAGCTTTGTTATTTGACACCTAAAGGGTAGCTTGCATGTCGAATTTCGTTGTTCCTTGAAGCACTATGAAAGTTAAGGAGGTTTGATATCTAAGCTCCTTGAACACTAGCACTTTCTAGTAGAGAAATGAGGAACTTTGTGTTGCCGGTAACTCCCGAGATTAATTTTGCCATTATGAACACGGCCTATTGAATTCAAGTGGATTCTTTGACATGCCAACATCGTATAACATGGTGTTGAAATTTTTGCCGCCTTTCAAAAATCACTTACCACGACCAGGAGCGAACCTGCAAGTTTGGGGTTTGTAGTCCGACACGATAACCACTCACCCACCGTGGAAAGCAAGCTAAAACAAATAGGGACAAAAACGTTCAATCCGCCCTCGTAAATATGAGGGTTGTTTCTTTTTTCAACCTCCGATGGGCTATAAGACAAGACACATTGCCATAACAAAATGATTCCATTACTAAAAGTTTATTAGTCGCATACTTACTTTTCAACTTAATTGCCGTCCGGCTCCGTGGCTAAATGGTTAGCGCGCTAGGCTTTGGCCCGAAGTGCCCCGGGTTCGATTCCCGGCCGAGCCATCAGGGATTTTAATCTCCTGGGGTTAATTCCCGTGGCTCGGGGACTGGGTGTATGTGACGTCTCCATCATCCTCATTACGACGCGCAGGTCGCCCACGGGCGTCAACTAGAAAGACCTGCACTCGGCCTCTCCGGAGGCCACACGATCATTCATTCAACTTAATTGCCAAAACGATTGAGACATTTATCGTATCGTGACACAAAGTTTCCGATACCCTCTGCCGTCAGTGAGGGGCGGTACGTCGGGACATTGTCCGCCCAACGTCTTCAAGGGTCGAAAGAGGTGAAAATCACTCGGTGCGAGGTTTGGACTAACCGGTGGACGGTCGGACACTTCCCACTTGAATTGTTTGAGATCTCTTGTTACGTTGGTATAGTGCAACAGTGCACAGTGCGGTCATGCATTGTCAAAACCTCGCCGGACGAGAACATGCCTCTCCGTCAGACAACATTTTTGAGACCTAACGTGCACAACGTTACACTTATTGCAGTGGCGGCTGGCGGATAATTCTTCGGGGTGTAGCACTATTTTCATTAAGGGGGTGGGGTGGTAGGGTAAAAGATAATAATAATGTTATTGGTTTTACGTCCCTTTTAACTACCCTGGCTTTTAGAGACACCGGGGTGCCGGAATTTTGCCCCGAAGGGGATCTTTAACGTGCCAGTAAATGTACTGACACGGCTCCCTCGCATTTGCGCACCCTCAAATGCCAGCTGACTGCGCCAGGTTTCGAACCTGCAACCTTGGGCTCAGCAAGCGAGAACGTTACCCCTGAGCCACGCAGCCAGACAAGTAGGGTAAAAGACTATTTGATGTCAGATTTTATTTATTTCTCGTGTCAGAAACATACAAATGTACAGTTCCTATAGGCTACATATAAGTTTTTTTTTTTTTAGCGTATGGCTTTTAGTGCCGGGAGTGTCCGAGGACATGTTCGGCTCGCCAGTTTTGTAGCTGCTTCGAGACGGACACCCAATGGGTGAGCTACAAGTACCGTTGGGGAGGGAAGGAGGGAAGTTGGAATGTAAGGACGAGGAGTTGGAAGGTAGCGGCTGTGGCCTATAGTTAGGGACCAACCCCGGCATTTGCCTGGAAGGAAGATGGGAAACCACAGAAGACCATCTTCAAGGTTGCCGGCGGGGGGATTCGAACCTCCTCGCCTCCCGGATGTGAGCGACTGCCATCAGTCATGCCGTAACCACCACGGCTAACTCACCCGGTATATAAGGGTAAAACTGTCTAATTATATAACACGTGCCCAATACTGAGCAACATCCAAGGCGCTCGGAGTGGCTAAAATTAAATCTTCCTCTGCACAAGATGAAGGGCAAAGAGGGCAATGAAGCATGTGCCTTGTGGTTTGTCCTTGTCCACATTCGCAAGACGTGTCACATGCACTGAGGCCCCATCTCAGATTGCCTCGGGATCTTCCAACTCCTGATCGTAACCTGTTTAGGGATTTCCACACCAACTAGCTTTCGTTGTGTCCGGGTGGTAGTTCTTCAGCTACTGGCATCCAACCGCAGCGGTGAGGGGTCGACTTCTTCCATATATCCAGCCTTGCCTTCTCCGGTAAGACGGTAAGCATCTCAGATGTCCTCTGGAAGCCGTTGCTGAGGAGAATTATATCCATGCAGTGGGTGGGTGCTGTTCTCTTCCACTCTCAGCCTCTCCCTGTTGGCAGCCATCTCTCTGCGTACACAAGGTGGTGCTATTCCAGCCAGGTAGTAGAGCTTATCTGTTGGGGTAGGTTTTAAGCAACCTGTTATCAACCTACAGGTTTCGTTCAGAGCTGTATCTAACTACCTGTATGGCGTGAGATGACCTGCACCAAACTGGGGAAGCAAATTCAGCAGTAGAAAAGCACAATGCCATTGCAGAAGTGCGAACAGTCTCTGGATGTGAGCCCCATGGTGTCCCTACTAGTTTGCGAATCAGTTGTTTCGTGCGGAGATTTTTATTTTGTTATTCTTACAGTGGGTTTTGAATGTAAGAGCTCTATCAAGGGTTACTCCCAAGTACTTAGGGGTGTGAAAATGCTGCAATCGGATACCTGACCATTCTATGCGTAACTCACGATGAGCTTCCCTGTTCCTTAAGTGGAAGGCGCATACTTGTGTCTTGGATGGATTTGGTCAGAGAAAACTGTATTCAATTGCGCGGTAAAACGGACGTACTTCATTCATCACGAATGCCGCATTTCAGAGAACATCACATTGTCATCGGATTAAATGGATTATAATTATGTTAGTCTACATTAAAACCTTCACGAGAACAAACAACGCAAGTTATATACGAAGGCGAGAAAGAACCGCGAGTGTCACGCGCAAATTACATTGCAAGACATAGTATCGGCAGTTGACGGAGCATCTCGGTTGTCTACGTCCGCGCCTCGGCTCCCTTGTTGGAATCAGCGGACAACGACCAGCCGAATTAACTGTTGGGATAGGACTTACTCGGTCTAGCATCTCTGTCATACCCATCATCACTATTGAGATCCGGTGCTTGGGCCTGACAACGACCAAACGGACGAACGCTCCCAGACAGTTGGTACGCTTTGCTTTCTCAGACAGTCCACAGTAACTACAAGAGTTCCTGAATTATCAAAGAACGAAATTATGAATTCCTATACATATAAAAGGAAACTTACAGGTTTTCTTCCTAAAAAAATATTACGGTTTTAATTGTTTTTCTTGAATTAATCTAGTCGTTGTGCAACACGTCACCCTTATTATCAGCCGCCACTGACTTATTATGTACAGAGAATATCTTGATATGTCTGGGATAGCTGTAGAAAGTTCACTTATCGTACAGCTACGTTTGTCGCGAACGAATTCATCAACACGTTCAACCAGGAGTACAGCAGCGACAGACTTGCGCCCTTGCCCAGCTTCGTCATGGATGTCCGTCCGCCCTTGTGTAAATTTCCGACACCATTCCCGTACACTACCATCACTCAATAAGTTTGCACCACAGTCGATTCGCTCATTCTGCAGTGAATTTTAGCAGCGCTCCATCCCTCTGCTTGTAGAAAACTTATCACATTTCGCAGCTCACATTTGGCGGGAGAATCGACTGTAGCAGCCATGTTCAATGGGTGTGTAAGTGTCAAAAGTTGTCACTAGATTGCAGCAGGGACCGAAGAGGTCCAGGTGCATACGAATTGGGTTACTGGCTGCATAGAACTCCAATACGAAGCTCCTATTGTATTCCTTGACGTTACTTAGCATTCGCCATTAGCAATATTACGTATTGGACCCGTTCTAGTCCTGCTGCACTCTGATGACACCCTCATAAGAGAGGGAGTGTGGGAAACGACGATACAGAATGTGATGAGTTTGTGACGAATTTCACAAACTCTAGTCACTCATTCTGTTTGAAATGCAAGTGAATAGACTCTATAGACTGAACCATCTGTGGGCCAGTAGAATGAACTCACCGTACTCGGAGAAGCGAGGTGTCGTCAACAGAGAGAGAGAGAGTGTGTGTGTGTACCTACCTAGAACAAAGAACAAAACGAAGCCTGGTTACACAGTGATGTGGACACAAGCGATACTAACGGCATACACAAGATAGTACAGGGGCCTTTACAGATTTTCTTTATACATCCTCTTGGACGAATACATAATAAACAAATAATTAAGTACTGTAATGACAAAATAAAGAAAGACAAAAAGAATGAATGTAAGAAAAATTCATACGAATCAAAATAAATAAATAAAAAAAATAGAAAGAAAGATAAAAATAAAGAAAAATAGAAAGAAGGACAGAAAGAAAATCATAAGAATTAAAATAAATAAATAAATAAAGAAAGAAAGAAAGAAAGAAAGAAAGAAGAATGCACACGAATTAAAATAAATAAGATATAAAGATAGATAGATAGATAGAAAGAAAGATAGAATGAAAGAAAGAAAATCATAAGAATTAAAATAAGTAAATAAAAAATACATAAAAGAGAAATAAACATTGATAGATAGATAAAAAGAAAGATAGAAAGAATGAAAGAAAGAAAAATTAATACAAATTAGAATAAATAAAATAGAAAGAAGGAAATAAATAAAGAATGGAAGATAAAAAGAAAGACAGGAAGAAAATCATAAGAATTAAAAGAAAGAAAGAAAGAAAATTATAAGAATTTATGTAAATAAAGGAAGAAAGAAAGAAAATATTAAAATGATGCAAAAAAAGAAAGAAAGAAAATAAAATCCACACGAATTAAAATAAGTAAATAAATAAATACATAAAAGAGAAAGATAGATAAAAAGAAAGATAGAAAGAAAGAAAGAAAAAAATCATACGAATTAAAATAAATAAACACATAAATAAGATAGAAAGAAAGACAGGAAGAATGAAAGAAAAAAAAGATGCATACGAATTTAAATAAATAAATAAATAAGATAGAAAAAAGGACAGGAAGAAAATCATAAGAATTAAAATAAAGAAAGAAAGAAAATTAAAGAATTACATAAATAAATACATAAGCAAATGAATAAATACATATCTTTTATTTCATCAAAGCATGGTTGTTTAGCATTCATCTCTTCCAACAATAGCGTTGTTGTTGTTTTTGTTGTTGTTGTTGTTGTTGTTGTTGTTTATTATTAAGAAGCTTTGAGACATCGTGCTCATAGAGCTCAATGAACTTGGGTGTGTGCAGAATTTGTCTGATAATCTGTGTCACTGTGTTGTCTGTACTAGTGTGTGTATTTGTAATTGAGGTAGGAAGAGCTTTTGTCTTAAGCTAGGTACCATCCCGGCATTTGAGAAACCACGGAAAACCACTTCCAGTATGGCTGAGTTAGGAATCGAACCCGCCCCAAATTTGCCTCATGAGGGTGAGTGTACCCCATTCCAGCCCTCAGACCAGAATTAAAATTCTTGATTGAGCCGGGAATCGAACTCAGGCCTCCGTGGTGACAGCCAAGAATGCTAGCCACTACCGCGGACAATGGCGTTGTGTTGCTTCAGCAATTTCATTGGGAGTTGTCAATGATGATGATGATATTTTTGTTTTAAGGGGCCTAACATCTAGGTTATCGGCCCCTAATGGTCTGGGTGATAGCGAAAATGACAATGAAGAGGAAACCAGAACGAAAATTAAGTGAGAAGGAAAACACTTACGAAAAGGAACTCAGATTGAAACTACTCACAAAATGGAGAGCGGTAATACTTACAAAAGGGAATTTAAAACGAAAATACTCACAAAAGGAATAGATTGAAAAATACGCACAAAATGTATTTTAGGTTCAAAATACGTACTAAATGCAATGTAGAGTCGAAATACTTATAAAATGCAATTGAAATTCAAAATACTTACAAAATGCAAATGAGATTGAAAATACGTACAAAATGTAATTGTGGTTCAAAATACTTACAAAATGCAATTGAAATTGAAAAAACACAATGCAATTTAGATTGAAAAACGTGCATTTCAGATTCCAAAAAATCGCCAAGTGCAATTGAAATTCAAAATACTTACAAAATACAATTGAAATTGCTTACAAAATGTATGGTAGATTCAAACTACTCAATTGGATGGACAATACTTACAAAATGCAATTTAGATTGAAAATGCTTACAAAATGTAATTTTGATTCAAAATACCCACAAAATGCAAGTGAGAATCAAAATACTTGCAAAATGCCCACCATACAAAATGCAACTTAGATTGAAAATACTTGCAAAAAGCGGTTTAGGTTGAAAATACAAAATGCAATTGAAATTCAAAATACTCACAAAAGTCCCAACCCTTATATTGAAAGACTTACTAAAAAGCAATTTAGATTGTCAATCCTTACAAAATGCAATTGAGGTTGAAAACACTCGCAAAATGCAATTTACTGTTGATCAAAAAGACCTACAAAATGCAACGTAGATTGAAAACACCTACAAAATGGAGTGTAGATGCAAAAAAATCGCTAAATTGAATTTAGATACACGGGAGCCAATTAACAAAACACAGTGCGGGAATCTTAAAGAGAAAAGGAAATATAATGAATAGAAAACAAGAGGTCTGACCTCTCGAAGAAGGAGGGATCAGGAAAGATGAAACAAGGGCCAATTAAGGCGGGAAAGTGAAAGACTCCCTAGGCCCTAATACCGTCGGGGTCGGAAAAGAACAAGAGTTGACCAAAGGAGGTCGACAGGAAAGAAGACTGAGAGGAACCCGGCACAAGTAAGTGGAAGCAATGCCGTATTCAGCTGGAGTCCCGTGGTCGCCAACCCACGTCCCACTAGATGTGAGCCCCTGGGGGAAGTTGTCAATGAACTTCGTTCAAGAGCAATCAAGCTAGCTTGAGTTGTTGTTGTTGCTGAAAGTATGGGTTTAGGACATATTGGAGTAATTAGGTGTTTATTGCATTTGTATGGAAACTTGGGGTATTGTGGTGACTTGGATTGGATCGAGTACGTGTCTTGGCACTGGAAAAACGGTACCATCCCAGTATTTGTCTGTATGAAGTATTAAAAATCTATATTTAGATTTCCGATTTATATTGTTGTGTCATTGGAATAATCATATTTCGCCTCATCCTAGTATATCCACATACCACATATATTTTGCATTGGAGGAGTGATGTCTAAGTCTACAAGAAAAGTGAAAGGTGATTTCATTTGAAAACAAGATGTTCAGCATAGAACATATAGCCTACTTTCTCCTAAATGTATGGGGATACGTATAACTCTTTGTCCTAACCCCTAAAACTATCACCTCCACCACCATGCATTTTTGTTTTCTTTTATATTCATAATTAGCCAGTAAGTTGTGTTTAAATCAATATTATATGCCCTACTTTATGATGATTGAATAACAAAACTACTAACTTATTGTAATGCATTCTCGATATTAAGCCTCCAAACTTAATAATCCTTCGTTTCAGAAGTCTTCGCCTCCAAAAATCCGCGGCGATCACAGTAGGTTGATACTGCAACCGAGCAGTGAGTTAATATATATCTTGTACGCCTCCGAGTGTTGATTGGTCAGGCATTTTAAAACAACAAGGAGGTATGCGATCCAGCTGGCAGGGCTTAGAGGTAATCGGAGCGCGGTCATGGCTAGAATTTGAACTATTACACAATTACAATACTTCAGGAGGCCGGAGATTTACAAAGCGAATGTTTGGTTACCCACGTAACCCGCAAGAGGACAGCACCGTACAGAGGCATTGAGAAGGCTGTGGTTGAGACAACGTGTTTTTCTAATGTCTTCTGTTAATGTGCAATGCTAGGGGGTTGTGATTATTAATAAACGAGTGTACACATTAGCTTCTCCTTTGAGCTAAATGGCATTTTATTTTTAAGTTATGTGGCGGGTATTTTTGACGGCCGGATGCTCTTCCTGAAGCCGACCTCACAACATGAGCTAATGAGAAGAAATTAATGAACCTAAATAAGGAGTTGGAAGGAAGTAGCCGTGGCCTATTAGAAAGAACAGTTCCAGAATTTGTATTGAGTTGAAAATAGGAAAGCATGGAAAACCATTTCAGGCTGGTTGCACTGTCGAAATATAGAATTGCTACATAATATTGTGACCCTTGGTTAGTACAGTATATAAATACTGTAGCCTATGTAATTTACACCAATTAATGATTCTGTTGACGGGGCTGATTGCCAAGCTTCCCCAGCCCCTAAAATGAACAACAATTAATTACTGGTATTAAGTATGTTTTAATTTTATCTAATATTCAATGAATATTGTTCACTTGGTTTTTAAAAATTAATTTTGTTCATTCATTAGTTTATGTAATGAAGATCGGGTAAAATGTTAGAGCTTATTGTTAGGCTATATTAACGCTGTCAGTTTATCAAACACTATCTCATGGATGGCCATATTTGTGAAACTATTGAGGACATATCGTATCCTTTGTATAAAGCTCCTCCACATACTGTTATCACCATATCCTGAACGCTGGGTCATACATATGTGACTTAATAGTAGTCGACACCCCTTGGACCGTCAAACTGAGAGTCACCTCCCCTTTAACATTTTAATGAGGAAAGGTTGGAACGTGTGTACAATATGGTATGTGTTAGGTGCACAGTGGGGGAAGAGAGGGGAGGTTACTAATGAGCTATTACAGGCTCAATCGGACTATGAATTATAAAAGGGGCAGATCATGGTGGCGAGAAAAGTCTGTCCGATCATATCAGTGTAATTAACTGGCCCAATTGGACTGCGCCCGGAGGCTTAATGAGACTATAGACTCGACTCCCCCTCCTGCACTACTGAATGACCGGGGAATTCCAGTCTTGAAATACTAATACAATACAGAGACAGGGGTGCATTCACGAAATAGAGAAGCAAATTACTGGAATTGCCAAGGTTCGATAATGTGGGCAGCAGTAATCTAAGGAGTACAAAATACCACCAAATATAGGAAATATGTACTTCTGAATAAATATGCCATAATATGTATTTATTCATCTTCATTTCCCCTTTTCCAGTTGACACTGGGTGGGGGCAAATATGGTTCCTCTCCACTTTGCTCTGTCGTTCCACCATTCCTCCTCCGACACAGTGTTCCAATCCAGGTTCCGTCTTCTAATACTATTCTCCACCGAGTCCATCCAACGCATTCTTGGTCTTCCTCACCCTCTCTGCCCTGTCATCCGTCGTTCCAGGGCTCGTCTTGGTAGCCTTACTTCATTCATCCGTTTGACATGTCCAAACCATCTCAATCTGTTTTGCTCCAATTGGTCATTTAGTTTCTGTACTCCCAGTTCTCTCCATATATCTTCATTTCTCACTCTGTCCCTCTTCGTTTTCTGGACCATACTTCTCAGGAATCTCATCTCAGCCGCTTGTACTCTGCTCTCATCCCTCTTAGTCATTGTCCAAGTTTCCGCTGCATATGTCATTATATGAACATAATATGCTTTGTGCATAACTTCTTTAGCCTTAATTGGTATATCCTTGTTTCATACTAGTCCCCGTACCTGTTCGTAGAAAGCACTCCCGAGCTGTATTCTGCTAATTTCCAAATCTAGTCTTTATTCATAAAAACTGTAAAAATATGTATATAAATAGAAAATATATAGCTAAATAAAAATATGTGCACACATAAACTATCCGGGCCTTACCTATTACTAATGCACAACGACAGTGATGTTGTAATACGCGATTTCTCGCACGAGTCCCTTAGCTTAGTTTATTTGTTTGCTTCGTCTGTGATACATATACACTTATTTATATACCTTTATTTGTTAATTTAATTATTAATAATTTATTTCCTTTCATTTTCTATCTTTCTTACTTTTCTTTTATCTTTTCTTTCTTTCTTTCTTTCTTTCCTTACCGTTCTTCCTTTTCTGTTTCTCTTCATTCCCCACATGGGCTCACATCTAGTGGGACGTGGGTTGGCGACCACGGGGACCCAGCTGAGTCCGGCATTGCGTCCACTTACTTGTGCCGGGCTCCTCTCCATCTTCTTTCCTGTCGACCTCACTTGGTCAACTCTTGTTCTCTTCCGAACCCGACGGTATTAGGGTATCAGAGGTCTAGGGAGTCTCTTCCTTTCCCGCCTTAATTGGCCCTTGTCTCATCTTTTCTGATACCCTCCTTCTGCGAGGGGTCGGCCTTCTTTTTCTTTTCATGTTATCTCCTGCCTTCTGCTCAAGGCCCTCAAGGAGGCAGGGTGTATTTAGCCCCACCACTTCTGGTGCACCCTATTATTGCTACACCCTCAGGGGCTCGTGGCTGGTGAGTTCGGGAGTTGGCGACCCCGAGGGATTCCTGAGCTGGGTCCGGTTTTCCCCCTTTTATCCATTACCTCTGGGACGGACTCTCTCCTCTTTCACTTTCCCATCTGCCTTACATAGTTCTCCTTCCTTCCAAGTCCCTCATTCCACATTCTTCGACGGTATTTCTTTTCCTCGTGTCCTTTATTTGCGTTATTCTCCTTTTGTTTTCCATTTCTTCTTCTAGTATATAAGTTACTAGTTAGTTTTAGTTATAGTTTACATTTCATTATCATCTTCACGATCACCCAAACCATTAGGGGCCGATAACCTAAATGTTAGGCCCCTTAAAACAAAAATTATCATCTTTCTTTCTTTCTTTCTTTCTTTCTTTCTTTCTTTCTTTCTTTCTTTCTTTCGTCATTGAAGAGCTGAAGGATGTGTGGTCGTGGAATTGTGAAACTTCTTGTTGTGTCTTTGTAAAATGATATCAACCCTGCACCGTCAAGTTGTTGGTAAGACAATGCGATTATATTGTGTACTTTAGAAACATTTCAGTCATATTTCCATGGAAGGAGGGTTGTCTTCCTCGTTGTGTCTCATCTTGCCTAGATTTCCAGTACGTGTCGTACGTCACATGTGTTACTTCAGTCTCATTGCCCTTTTATATAGCGTGTGTGACTGTCTCGTCCCTATATCTTTTCTTCTGAACACTGATGAATACGTGCGTGACCCAAGACGTGAGCAGTGAATTTTTGTTTTTAAGTGCTATAGCATTCGTTTCTATATTCTACTGTAGTTCGCCTCATAGAAAATAGGTGAAATGTTAATTTCCGATATGGAACAGTGTAAGGAGGATGTCGTGCAGAGCTTTAAGGTAAGAGTAATTTATATATTTTTTAAACGTTAAGTGTATCTTTCACAGAACTCGAACTCCTATACCTTTTAAACAGTTCAGAAAATGGCCCAAATTTTTAAAAAAGTTAATGGAATTCTTTGTATGGGTAGTTGCCCTTTGACACTCGGACATATGCTGGGATAGTGTAATGCAGGGGTCTCAAAACTACGTCCCGCGGGACACCACCACCATATTTTAGCCTACTTTTCACGTTTTGCAAAAATGAGGAAAAAGTAGACTTATAAGATCGATCCGGGCAAATATATGTCTGTCTGTCCTTCTGTCTGTCTGTCTGTCTGTCTGTCTGTCTGGCTGGCTGTGTTTGTACCCCTTTATCAACTCCTAAACAGCTGCAGCAATCGAATCCAAATTTGGTATGAGTAAAGATCTATACCTGACTATACCTAACTACAGTACCGGTAGTTTCGAGTATTTCAATACATAACGACAGTAGGCTACTACTCCACTATGAGTGCCGGTAGGAAGAGACTCAGTGGTGCTGAATACAAAACTATCCTACTGTTGTATAAAACAAATGTATTAAGCAAACATGAACTATTGAGGGGGCGGCAAATGGACTTCAGCCTCTAGGCGGCATATTCCTAAATCCGGCCCTGGGCAGTGTCAGGAGGTGCGTTGGCTTTAGTGAGGAAATTCAATAGCAAACTACCTCAGTCCTCACCTTGCCTCATTATCATGTTGCCTTGAGTTTCTGACCTTCAGCAATGCTGTTTCAGAATCCAATCAGCTACGGGCTGAAAACTTTACAGACATTACATGTTAAAACAGTTTATCGCTTGCCACACGTTTGGCCATGTTCAGTCACAGAACACCCACGCAACTGTGGGAGCTGCTAAGCATTGAACAGCACGTACCGTAGCTAAAACGTCCTTAACACTGCATTCGAAATTCACTCAATCGACATCTGGTCCACGTTTAGTTTCACAGCAGAGTGAACTATACTCTCCCGAAGGTTTTGCTTCGATCTTCGTCCCTGTCAGAAAATTTGATCGAAATACAACAACAGGAAATGCACACTAAGGTCGTGACACGTATCTTGCAGTTTCGTTAATGATGACGATAATAATACTTGTTTTAAGGAAGGAAGCTTGTAGTTTAACGTGACCGTTAATCTAGAGATCATGAGCCACGGGACCTCCTCTTTACGTGGAATCCGAACCACAGGACGTGGCATTTCACTTCGAAAATCTCACATGCATTGACCGGACCGTCTTGGTGAGAGGCATACAGCTAAACCGCTGAGCCACCACGCCCCAATTGTTTTAAGGGGCTTAACATCTAGGTTATCGGCCCCTAATGGTCTGGGTGATAGCGAAAAGAACGAAAATTGACTGAAAATACTTGCAAAATGGAACTCAGATTAAAATGACTCACAAAATGTAGAGTGGAAATACCTACAAAAGGTACCGACACCCTAGGCCTCGGATACCCTAATACCGTCGGGGTCGGAAGAGAACAAGAGTTGACCAATGGAGGCCGACAGGAATGATAACAGAGAGGAGCGCGGCACAAGTAAGTGGAAGCAATGCCGGACTCAGCTGGGGTCCCGTGGTCACCAATCCACGTCCCACTAGGTGCAGATGTGAGCACCTGGGACAGTTTCGTTAAGCCGTTGTTATTGTTAATTTATTTCAGGGGCTTGGAACATCTTGGCCATCAGCCCCGTGTACTTGGGTGTGTGTTGAACTTGCCTGATACCTGTATAAATGTGATGGCTGTAGCAGTGTAGATGTATTAGGAACAGGGATGAGGTAGGTGCCCCTGTGACTTGAAGTAAGGTACTATCCCAGCATTCGCCTAGACCAAGGGTTCTCAACCATTTAGACACGGCGACCCCCCTTTTTAGGCTGAGTATTTTGCCCCCTCCCCCCGGTTTTAATGTTAAAACAACAATTTAAAAAATACAATAATTGTTAAGTTTTATTCATAAAAACTCTTGTAACTAATATTAATACATATTAATTCAAAAACTGGTTAATTACAAACAAGCTCGAGTTTCTCAATAATAGAAGAAACAAAACCTAAGAGTTCAGTACAATGTGAGTGTATTCTTATTTTAATAAAAAAAACTACAGCAATAACTCATTTTTTTACTTTTTCTCCATATCTCGCGACCCCCCAAGACACATCCTGCGACCTCCCAGGGGGTCGCGACCCACCAGTTGAGAACCCCTAGCCTAGAGTGAGTGTGAAAAAAAAAGGGAAAAACCACACTCAGGATAGTCACTGCGATCTCCAGGCTTAACTGCATCTGCCTTCGCAGGGTGTTTGGTTGAGAGTTGTCATTCAAAAATCAAGATTGCGGGATCCGACTTAGTCCGATAGCACTTACGGGTGTTTGTAATACCTTCATGCTAGTAGCCTACATTTACAAGTACCGGTACATTAAAGATCCCATCTTGGACAAAGTTGTAACACCCCGGTGAAGGGGCGGCACATGGGATTCATTCGTCATTATTCATTTATATCTGAAAGTAGTCTTCAGCCTGTATGATCCCCTATTAGCAGTTAGCACTACGGCTACCTCTCATTTTATCCAGACTGGCTGCGGGTAACGATCCCAAGGTTGTAGGATGGAATCATGTCACAAACAGTTGGAATTTGATGGTGCGCAAATACGAGGGTACCATGTCAGTCGATTTATTAGCATGTTAAAGATCCCTTTGGGGCAAAATTTCGGCACCCCGACGTCTCTAAAAGCCTCAGTAGTCGAAAGGGGCGTAAAACCAGTAACAATAGTGTTATTATCATCACCGTTCTGCCTCTCGCACTTAAAATAGTTGAACATTGAATCTAACCATCGCCTCCTAGTATTTCGTCTCTTACCCAGAGTTGACAGCAAACTACCCTCGCCACTTTCAGCCAATTCCCTCGTTTCCTTCCGTATCATTTTAATAAAAACCGACAGCAGTGGCTATGCTCGCTAAAAGCGCAGTGTTAGGTCATGGGGTCAAGCTCTCTGCTGACTCGGTAGACGCGTGGGTTCGAGCCCCACCGTCGGCCGTCCTTGAAATGGTTTTCCGTGGTTTCCCCATTTTCAACACCAGGCAAATGCTGGGACGGTACCTTCTGACAGGTCACGGCCGATTCCTTCCACATCCTTGCCCAGTTTCATTCATCTTCATCCATTCCATCCATCATCCCGGCGCGCAGGTCGCCCACGGGCGTCGACTAGAAAGACCTGCACTCGGCCTCTCAGGAGGTAACACGAAAAAAAAAAAAGATTCGGACACTCCAGCATAGTGAGCAGCTCTTCATGTCGCCTGGTTTACTGTAAAAGCAAAACGTTTGTTTTCAGCCTCTTCATCACATTTCACAATAATGTTACTTATGATACCACGACCCTTAGAATACTGTAATTGCAATTAATTAATTTCTCGGAAACAGCTGAGAAGCACACCTTACTACTTGCACCTGGTATACGCCTGGTCATGTCCTACACGTGTACTAAGGAGGGTTCGAATCGGTGACCCATGCATCGTATCCTGCCCTTGTCAGAGTAGGAGGACCTTACGTCCGGCTACCCTGTGTTGCGGGAGAAGGATAGTGCAAAGCATGCTAGGAGTGGGGGCGTTAGCAGCCATGACAACAACTAAACCATCTCGCTCTTTCAGATCGATCGACACAAACGTTTCCCGGGGAGGAATCCTGGACCGTACTTTCTTTTCTTTCCTTTTTTTATTTTCTTAGAGCACTATTCATTGCCCCCCCCCCCCCCCACGAAATAAAACTCTATAGGCCCCTGCTGAATCTACCCAGCTCTCACTTCCATACAGCAAGGTCCATATAATGAATACTGAGCGATGTAGGGGGAGTTTTTTGTTACACTAGATTATTTCTTACACAATACTGTAGATCACAACTGAGAACTCACTGCATTGGCTTTACACGCCACGATTCTATTTCCTTCCCCATACTACCGACCATCCTGAGAGAATACACAGCCCAAGAACTAAAATGTTCCACCTGCTCCTACTTAGTTCCTACAACTTTCTTGTGCTTCTTCCATACTAACATAACATTCGTTTGGAGTTTCAAGTTGAATTGTAACGTCCTGTTGTTCGGATTCCACGCGAAATGGAGGTTCCGTGGTTTATGATCTCGAGATTAACGCTCACGTAAAACTACTGCTCGGTTCCACGCTCTAGGAACTTGCGGGGTGAGGTGAAGAGGCAGGCAGGAAGAGAAGGGCCTGTCAACAGCCTGCTATGTTATCTGGAATACCTGTCCATTCCAATACTGCTAACATAGAGCCGTGGCCTAAGCCATTGTGGTTTGCGAATGAATGAGTGAGTCACAGACCAGTGTATTTGGTTCTGTTGCTAAACACGGACCGGGAACTCCCCACATCACTCCTCATCATCCACGATCCACATTCCTCTCAGATTCACAGAGCTTGGGCTCGAGCAGTATAAACTTCCGTCCGGCACCGCAAGGCACGTCTCAAAAGCCACAACAGCAAAAGGAAACGTACATTTTTAGCCTACTTTTCACATTTTGCAAAAATTAGGAAAAAGTAGACTTATGAGATCGTCCGTCCGTCCGTCTGTCTGTCTGTCTGTCCGTCCGTCTGTCTGGCTGAGTGTGTGTGTCCCCTTATCAGCTCCTAAACGGCTGCAGCAAGCGAAACCAAATTTAGTATGAGTAAAGATGTATACTGGAATATCTCAAGCCCATATTTGAAAATGATGTCAGTGCTACCAACTGCTGAACAAACGCAATATAAATTTGAGCTCCTTGTTGGATATCATGGAAGGTATGCATGGGAGCTATTCCAAAATTGGCACACATGTAGATAATACTATTTCAGTTAAATTTCCAGGAGGCCATACATGACGACAGTGTTGCCAAAATAATTTTAAGCCTTCTGATTGCACTATTAATTGGATTTCAACCAAATTTTGTATGTAATATTTGTACATAAACACATATGACAGTGTATTCTTAAGAGCCACCAGGGCTGCCAACTGTTAATAATTGCTCTCTATGTTCTTCATCCAAATACCAATCTACAGTATATGAAAGTATGCAAGCCGACAACTCTATACTTTGCACACGTATGACACCTGACACTCTAGATTAATTTGGAGTAATTAATATAAGTAAGTGCTGCCGACATGATTCTATGCTTGCTGATAGGTCCAATTTTAAAATACATGTAACTTTTATACTAACAAATGGATTTCATCCAAAACTGGCACAACAAGATATCATAATATTTCCGATTATTTCAAACCAGCACACACATGACATTGTTGCCACCATGCGTTTACGCGTGCTGATAGATCCAATGTCTAACTGCATGTAACGTCCATTGGACTTCAACCAGATTTTGTATTCTGTACTTTAAGAGATGGAACTAAGAATATATTCAGTCACCAGGGCTGCCAACTGTAGTGCTCTATTAGGCTACATTATACCAGGAATATTTCGAACTAGTTAGACATTTCGATATTACCAACTTAATTTCGTCATTATTCTAGATAGGTTCATATACTGTAGAATAATCATTGACATGAAAAGTAGGCTCTTTAGCTCGTCACGGAAATTCTTCTTCTTCTTCTTCTTCTTCTTCTTCTTCTTCTTACACTGGTCAAAAAAAGTTTTGCTTATTGCACGATGTCGCATTTTCATTGCTGTATGACGACATTTCGTTTTTTGCAAATCGGCTCATGTGTTAACTCTTAACACGTTTGTTTGTTAGTACCGTGCTCTGTTATCGGACATGGAGTTTGTGCATACAACCTGCACAAATGGGGGAAGTGGCCAAACCCCTGCTGTGATGGCGGTACATTGAACCAGACCATCAGGCACATTGTGGAAGATTGCGAACTTCGATGTTCCTAACGACTTTTTCAGTGCTACACCATCGAGCCTGGACTGGATCAATAGACTGGACATACGGTCGTAATAAGGTTGATATCTGCTCCTTCTCCGTCTGGTTGTTGTTTCGTATAGGCCATCTAAGGACCACGACATTCAACTATTACATTTGGAGTGGGCTGTGATGTTTGCCCAGTAGTTACGCATCCTATGGCTGTGTTGTTTCCCCTCTCCTCGGTCCAGAGGGCACCTGTCTTCTTTCTTGGCGGTTTGTCCTGGAACCTCAATTGCTGAGAGATGTCCGGTCTGTTAAGTCTCTTTCCGTCCCTTCAAGTTCTTGCAGATCTTTGCTCGCTTCCCACAACCATGGTGACTTGGTCTTCGGCTTTTGTCAGTAACCGAGGAGCTGGTTGGTCAACCTGATAAGATGCATCCTATAGATGTGTCCATAAAATGCTAGACGTCGTTTCCTAGCAACATCCGTGATTCTTTCACAGTACGTGTAGAGCTCTTGATTAGGTCGCCTTCTGTATTAATTCCCATCCTTAACAGGCCTCAATATCTTCCTCATTATCTTTCTCTCCTGTACTTCGAGTTTGTCCTTCAGTCCCTTCCGGTTGAATAATATACATTATTATTATTATTTAAGTGAAAATTCCCCTACAGGAGAGCGATTAAACTTGATAACATGACGCCATTTGGAGGTGTCTCCTCCGCTCCTCCCAAAATCTCTTCATTCTCACGGAATGCTCCCTCTTCCTCTCATCCGTCCACTTTTTCCCAGGTTGTCGTAATGATCTTGGTTCAAACTTAACATTCGCGATTTTTGTCTGGCAGTCACTCAGTTCGGTCTTCGAAATTTTCTATATTGATTACTTGTAAGTCTCTCTGTACCTCTTTAAGCCATTCTGTGCCACATTTACTCTGTGTTATGATACCAAGTAGTTTCTTTGGCAATCTGGAGGTGGCCATCCTGTGGATGTGAGGGTAAAATTTGGCTCTGCGTTTTCTAATTTCGTCTGTTATCGTATTGGATAGAGTTCTGTACTAGATCTCTTCATCCAAATGCCGTTTCTTTTGATTGCTCCGTGGATCTTCCGGATAATTTTTCATTCTTGTTTTCCCAGTTCCCTAATATGGGAATGACCATCGATTACTATTGTTTCAGCGGCATATGTTGCTTCTGGCAGAATAACTGTTTTATAATGTCGTAATTTGGCGTTCGTCGAAATGCATTTCTTGTTGTAATGGGCCCACGTTAGCCTGTAGGCCTTCTGGAGCTGAGTGATTCTGTCTTCATTGGCGATTCGATTAAGTCCTGAGGGTTGTATAATTTCAACAAGGTATTTAAAAGTGCAGACTTGGGCGATTTTACCGTATTTGGTAAATATTATTATTATTATTATTATAATATGAAATTTACATCAAAATACAAAACCATCTCCGTCGGACTCCTTGCGAACTAAAGACACTGATGATAGCACTGGATCTCAAAATCTTCAGGTAGGCCTACTATACTTGCAGTACGGAGGAGGGCAGCTTTTTGCATTAACTGCGTATGGAAGCCAAGACCCTCCTTTGCATTTTCCCAGTCCTTTGTGACCAAACCATTCACACAGACAACAACTGGGATGACGAAAACTTCCTTTAAGCCGTATATGTGACTGAGCTCAGCGGCAAGTGGCTGGTATTTGCGCCTTTTCTCAGCCACCGTATTCTGTAAATTTTCATCGAGTAACATGGACGATGGTAGCCTTGTGGGATTCTAGCCTGTTGGCTTCTACAGAACGATCAGTTATTATAGTGGAATCCCGTTCAGAACCTGTTTTTTTTAGCGTATGGCTTTTAGTACCGGGAGTGTCCAAGGATATGTTCGGCTCGCCAGTTTTGTAGCTGCTTCGAGACGGACACCCAATGGGTGAGCTACAAGTACCGTTGGGGAGGGAAGTGGGAATGTAAGGACGAGGAGTTGCAAGGTAGCGGCTGTGGCCTATAGTTAGGGACCAACCCCGGCATTTGCCTGGAAGGAAGATGGGAAACCTCAGAAGACCATCTTCAAGGTTGCCGGCGGGGGGATTCGAACCTCCTCGCCTCCCGGATGTGAGCGACTTCCAGCAGTCATGCCGTAACGACCACGGCTATCTCACCCGGTAGAACCTGATCAGGTCAGCATTTATAATATGGGACTTCCTTGGCAACAAAACCGTATCGCCACGCAAAAGCTTGTTGTACTGCTTTCGCTAAGTTGTTATGCCGCTACAAGTATTCCTTTGGAGCAAGCGTTTGGCATCCCCTCGTGATGTGTTGGATCGATTCTGTAGATCTATTCACAGTCAGTATTTGTCCGTTGTGTCCTTCCCAAGAATGTGGCACTCATAATAATTCTTAGTGCAAACAACTTGGTCCTGAATCGCGAAAATAAATCCTTATTATTATTATTATTATTATTATTATTATTATTATTAACATTTTAGCTGCCTCAGTGGATCTAAGGTAGAGAGTCTGCCTCCTGTTCAAGATCAAAGGTTAACCGTAGTTTCTCCGTTTCTACACCAGGCCTACCTCACTTAAGACCATGGTTACCTCCTTCCCAATCCTCGCTTCCATTAAAAATACACACACTAATACCGACACAAAAGAACACAGGTTATCGGACAACTTTATTTATTTATCAAATTCACTGAGCTGATGACCACGACGTCTACGACCATAACATGAGGCAACCTGTTATCATTTTCTTCTCTACCTCTATTTTCGTGCCCAATTGGTTTCTGAAGCAAATTAACTGATTATCGTGACAATACAGTGGTTTTTATTTGTCATATAAATGCATATTTTGATATATTTTTTTATCATTAGCTGAAAATTAATAAAGGTAAAACAAAAATACTGGAATGCAGCCGAAATAAATCAGAAACCTCTATGGATATCAAATTGGAAGGTGAAAAGCTGAAGGAAGTAGGAGACTTCTGTTACTTAGGAAGCAAAATAACCAGTGATGGACGAAGCAAAGAGAATATAAAAAGTAGGTTGGCTCAGGAAAGGAATGCATTTCTACAAAAAAGGAATGTGTTGACATCGAATATAGATTTAGGTATTAGGAAGTCATTTTTGAAAGCCTTTGTCTGGAACGTGGCGCTTTATGGAAGTGAAACTTGGACTATTGGAGCAGCAGAAAAGAGGAGAATTGAAGCATTTGAAATGTGGTGTTACAGGAGAATGATGAAGATCAGATGGGTAGATAGGGTTACAAACGAAGAGGTATTAAGACGAGTGGAGAGGAGAGATGTTTCTGGCGACTGCTAATGAAGAGAAGAGATAGGTTAGTAGGACACATACTAAGACACCCAGGAATAGCAGGCTTAGTTATGGAAGGAAGGGTCGAGGACAAGAACTGTAGGGGTAGACCAAGGTTAGAGTATGTTAAACAGATTGAAATAATAATAATAATGTTATTGGTTTTACGTCCCTTTTAACTACACTGGCTTTTAGAGACGCCGGGGTGCCGGAATTTTGCCCCGAAGGGGATCTTTAACGTGCCAGTAAATGTACTGACACGGCTCCCTCGCATTTGCGCACCCTCAAATGCCAGCTGACTGCGCCAGGTTTCGAACCTGCAACCTTGGGCTCAGCAAGCGAGAACGTTACCCCTGAGCCACGCAGCCAGACGTTAAACAGATTGCTTCGGATGTAGGGTGTGGTGGCTATGTAGAGATGAAAAGATTAGCTCAGGACAGGGAGGCATGGAGAGCTGCATCGAACCAGTCAAAAGACTGAAGACTCAACAACAGGTCATATTTTGAGAATGTTTTGGTAAGAACGTCATATTTCAGTAGTTTGACGACAGCTGTAGGTGTGCAATCATCCTAAATTTACCGAACGGCAACTAGTGTTTACTGAATACACTGTAAATAACCACTTAAACATGAATATTCAGAACATTAATATGAAAATAGGATTAAATAATTTAGTTAACAATTTAATCTCGAAGAGATTGTCGCTTGGATTTATAATTTAAAAAATGCTATATTTAAATCAGTCATTTTCAGGTCGGATTTTGTCTATTTTGAGTCACATTTCGTCATTTTTAAGGTCACATTTGTTTGCATATTGGGGCTATATTTAGGTCTTATACGTACATCCGAGCCCTAGTTATCACAACATTAGATATTGTCAGTGCTGGATTAACCATAAGGCACAATAGGCAATTGCCTGGGACCCCCGGGTCAAAAGGGCCCCCCAAAAATTAAAAAATCCCACCTAAAGTGAAAAAAAAAGTTTTTTTTTTTGGGGGGGGGGGGGATTCAAATAAATTCTTGATACAGAAGTTCATACCGGCGAAAGTTTGAAAACTCAAACTGTGAACTTATTCACTGAAGATTGCGGTTAGAAAATTCAAGATTGTAGAGGACAGTCCTATGACAACACACCAAACATGTCTGGAAAGTATCAGGGTCTGCAAGGCAAAATATTAGAACTGAATAAATATGCGATTTATGTTCCTTGAGGTACACATTCCCTCGATTTAGTTGGACAATTTGCTGTTAAAAGCTGTTTTTACGCAGTTGATTTTTTTTCGATATTGCAATCATTGTATAACTTCTTTTCTGCAAACCCTCACATTTGGGGCGTGTTGAAAAATTATATAAAAAACGCTAAAACTTTGAAATCATTGTCAGATACGCGCTGGGAAGCACATGCTAATGCAACGAACGCGGTTTATGATTCGTTTCATAATATTGTCGCGGCTTCAGACAGCATTGAAGATGACGAGTCGGAAAATAATGACACTCGGAATGAAGCGGGGTGCATCGCAAACAGAGTGCAGACATTTGAATTCATGTTAATTTTGTGGGATTCAATTTCGGCTTCTATCAGAATCAGAATCATACATTTAAAGGAAAATAAACTTCGATGATGTTATTGAAACTTTCTGCGAAACAAAATGCAGAAAAAAGTTTTTTCTGAGAATGTACATATGTATTTGTATATGTATTGTATTCATCATTCATTGTGAATTTGTAAATAAAATCTCTTTCAAAGTTATGATTGACTTTTTTATGAAGGGGGAAAGGGGAGGGGGTTGAAAAAAGGGGAAAAAGGGACTCAAATTAACAATTGCCTAGGGCCACTGTGAGTCTTAATCCGGCACTGGATATTGTAGTCAAGGAGAACACGGCAACCCAATTGACTCGGCTGTGTTGCTGTTCCAAGATAACCTAGCCACTTCTACAGCCATGCATCAAATTGCAGCAGTTATGTAATGCTGTCAACTCGAGCCAATGCTTTGGACTGGAAACATGCCTATGACGTCATGCATGGCTTGTGCACACAGAAGGCCTTGGCCACCTCACATACGAAACTCCAAACAGTGTTGCCAACATTCCGCAGTTTCACTTCTATACCCTCTTCCAAAATAACACCCGATCAAATCACCGAAATCGTGGAAATCTGTGAAAAGTTGCTTTGTTGTGGACCAATCACCGCAGGCGAGCCATGACGTATTGTTAGTTCCTTCATTTGAACGCCCCCCAGGGGCTCACATCTAGTGGAAAGTGGGCTAGCGACCACGGGACCCCCTGCCAGGTCCGGCATTACTTCCACATACTTGTGCCGGGCTCCTCTTCGTCTTCTTTCCTGTCGACCGCTCTTGGTCAACTCTTGTCCTCTTCCGACCCCGACGGTATTAGGGTATCCAAGGCATAGAGAGTCTTTCACTTTCCCGCCTTTATTGGCCCTTGTCCCATCTTTCCTGATACCCTCATTCTTCGAGGGGTCAGCCTTCTTTTTGTTTTCATTTCATCTCCTGCCTTCTGCACAAGGCCCTCAAAGAGGCAGGGTGTGTGTAGCCCCACCACTTCTGGTGCACCCTGGATAGTGCTACGCCCCCAAGGGCTCACGGCTGGTGAGTTTGGGAGTTGACGACCCCGAAGGATTCGTGAACTGGGTCCTTTTTGTCCCCTTTTCCTCTGGTCTTGGGGGCGGGCCCTCTCCTCTTTCCCTTTCCTATCTGCCTTTCATGGCTCTTCTTCCTTTTAAGTCCCTCAATCCTCATTCTTCGAGGGTTGAGGGCAATTCCTTTCTTCCTGTCCTTTATTTGCCTTATCCTTTATTTGTTTACCATTTCTTCTTCTAGTATGTAAGTCTGTAGTTAGTGATAATTATAGTTTGCTTTCCCATCACCATCACCCAAACCATTAGGCCCCTTAAAACAACAATTAGCATAGTCATTCATTTGAACGGCTTGGACATCCTGGTCATTTATTCTCGACCACTTGATAAGTCTGTGTTTTTGTGGTCCTGTAGTGGCCTTAGTTGTAACTCTACAGTTGAGAGGCAGGCCACAGGATAACAGCTGTACAGCAAGAGCTCCACTGAGATAAGTTACCATATACTTAATAGAATTCAAGTGTATGCTCTAATTTTATTTATTATTATTTATTTAATATTATTTATTATTAAACCGTATTCACGTTCATAGTACTCGCATGACCTTTATGACAAAACGAACTAACCTTATAACGAGATTCAAACTGCGAATCGTATTATAAACACCAAAACTCATGATTAGGACACAAGAAATAAAAACTTATTTTAAAATTTTGCATAGCCGCCATCTTGGGGTTATGAAAACAATTGAAATGAATTAGATGCCAGTGGATTAAAATTCGTATAAGAATGGTCAGGGGAGCTGAACATGTCCTCTGACACTCCCGGCACTTAAAAGCCATACGATAACTAAATGTATAAGAATGTACCGTATCAAGTTTCACTGCGCTCGGATGGTTAAATCGCGAGAAACGTCCATTTACATATTTAAATTTCGCGTCACCGCCATGTTGGATTTGTGCTCACCAGGTTATTGAACGTCCCATAGGTGAACTTATGTTTATAGCCTCTACCAACATACAAACTTTCAGTTTGATTGCTGTCATAGATTGATATATGTTGAGAAACGACTAAATATTTCGGATGGCGCCATGCTAGATTTTACCATATGTAGGCCATAGAGTTATGTACTAATATATGAGGATTATTGTGTAGGTTCATTATTAAACGTTGATTTCGATCGCATGACTAGAACACAAGAAATGAAAACTTAATTTTAAAATTTTGCACAGCCTCCATCTAGAGGTTATGAAAACATTATTTAACTAAATTAGATGTTAGTGCATTGCAATTAGTATAATCATTTACTGAACCAAGTTTCACTGCGTTCGGACGGTTAAATCGCGAGAAAAGTCTATTTAAATGTTTCAACTTCGCTTGGCCGCCATATTCATTTTGTAGTTAACAGGTTTTTGATAGTCACATAGATGAACGTCTAGTAGTACCCTTTATCACCGTATAAAATTTCAGGGTGATGAAAGTAATAGTTTCGCATATACAGAATGCCGGTAAAATATTTCGCACAGCCGCCATGTTGGATTGGTGAGACGTAATAAAATGTTAAGGGAACGGTTGGGGTCGGCCAAAATTGTACAATGACATTACCGAGTGTCTTTGAAATTAGGGGGGGGGGGGGGGGGGGGAGAGACACACACAAAAGGTGAGTTTATAAGCCTATTTTTTCATAAATGAAAATATGCTAAAAAATTGTAGTTAGATAATATACAGAGTGTTTATAAATTCCCATTATAAACTTTGAGGGTTTGCAGTGGGGACCAACACGATTAAGTTTCGAACAGGAACTTGTGTCCGGAAACGTACCGTCTTCCCACTACTCGAAAAATACCAGTACATCACACGTTCACAGATCCCGCATTTTCGCCACTCTGTCCGAATCCTGCTGCATGCCGTCTGGGTGCAATTACAGGGTGGGGCTCGAATCTGGTACACACAATCACCAATTCCTGGTCCTCCAACATCCACCGCAGTCATAACCCGCGCCACTAGGTCTTCCTGGGATTCCACAGAGGTCTCGTAAATCAAGGTTTTCATGTGACCCGACAGGTAGTAGTCTAGCGGTGACAAGTCAGGTGAACGTGCAGGCCAAGCAATCGGGCCACCACGACCCATCCACTGTTGCCCAAATCTGTGGTGCGTAAAATGGAGTTTTGAGAATTTAAGAAAATCATACCTCCCTTAATAGGTGCAATATGAAAACCGTTTAAAGTGGTCAAGAGTCCTCTAAAAATTAACTAAAACTTTTGCCGGAAATAATTTTTGATATGACCCACCCTTACGCCAAGGGGGTGAGCCAAATGTTTTCGGAATTAAAAGAAGACGGTGTTTCTCTATGTAGAACTTATATAAGTAGACTATACATATAGGAATCTCTGTTTCGCGGGCTTATAGGCCGTGTTCTAAGGACATTTTGTCGTCCTGACGTCCTTAGAACACGACCTATAAGCCCGCGAAACAGAGATCCCTATTTCAACGCCGGTCGTGAAAGGCTGAATTTTTAGACTATACATATATTTGGCAAATTTAGTGAATTGAAAATAATTCTCTATGTCCGGTGAAATCTGCCTGCACCTTCCAGCGAGCCGAGAGGGATCTTTTAACCCTTGAGAACTGTCATGAAGGAATATAACATAAGGGATATCGCCGGGACATTTTGACCCGTAGTGTGTCACCCTTTTTGTCGTAGTCGTACGGATTTCAATGAAGTAATTTCACACCTGGTGTCTTCTTATGAACAACTCCCAATAGAAAAGGAGGTTTATTTATATTTTTCAAATTTAACACGCAGAAAAATGATAATAATTTTCGTAACAGCATAATATTGGTCTTCATAGTGGCGACAAAGCACTCATCGCATTATTGTGAACAAAGGAGCAGATGACCAAGGTGTCCCTAGACCCTAAACATGGATCAACAAAAACATGAGCTATGTTATTGTGCTGCACCAAAATAGTTGGATTTTCCCCCTTATTTTTGATGGATTGTCACGCGAGGACTGGCGCCATGGGTAAATTTGACCCGACCGTAAATAATATAGAAACAACTTGAGTGTTCAAACTGTTATGGACATGTTCTTTTGCGGGAAGGCTAGGAAGGAAGGTACAGTAAGCGACATGAAATAAGGGCTGACCAAAACGAAAATATAGAGCATTATTTTAGCCTCACGCCAAAAATACGCATGCGCCAGTCCTCGCGGGTTAAGGGGAATTGCCACCACTATCAAGGCCAATTATACTGTTACGAAAATTATGGTAATTATTCTGCACGTCAAATTTGAAAAATATAATAGGAAGACACCAGGTGTAAAAACACTCCATTAAAATCCGTACGACTACGACAAAAAGGGAGTGGACACACTACGGGTCAAAATGACCCGGCGCCAGTCGTCGTGTTATATTTTTAGCCTTCTTTTCACATTTTGCAAAAATGAGGACAAAGTAGACTTTTGAGATCGATCCGGGAAAATGTGTGTCTGTCTGTCCGACTGTCCTTCTGTCTGTCTGTCAACTCCTAAACGGCTGCAGCAATCGAAACCAAATTTAGTATGAGTAAAGATGTGCACCGGAATAGCTCACGTCCATATTTGAAAATGATGTCAGTGCTACCAACTGCTGAAAAAACGCACTAGAAATTTGAGCTCCATGTTAGATATTATGGAAGGTTTGCATGGGAGCTATTCCAAAATTGGCACACATGTAGATAATACCATTTCAGTTTAATTTCCAGGAGGCCATACATGACAGTGTTGCCAAAATAATGTTAAGCCTTCTGGTAGGTCCGATTTTTAAATGCATATAACTTCTACACTATTAATTGGATTTCAACCAAATTTTGTATGTTATATGTGTACATAAACAGATATGACTGAGTGTATTTTTAAGAGCCACCAGGGCTGCCAACTGTTAATAATTGCTCTCTCTCTCTATTCTCTTCATCCAAATACCAATATATCTGAAAGTGTGCAAGCCGACAGCTTTAAACTATGCACACGTATATTACCTGACATTTTAGATTAATTTGGAGTAACTTATATACTTCAGTTCTACCAACAGGATTCTAAGCCTGCTGATAGGACCAATTTTTAAATGCATGTAACTCCTATACTATCAGTTGGATTTCAACCAAATTTCGTATGTGCTGTGTAACATAACAGATATGACTATAAAGTATTCTTAAGAGCAATCAGGGCTGCCAAATGTTAATAAATGCTGTCTATCAATATATCAGAAAGTATGCAAGCCAACTGCTCTACACTTTGCACACGTATAGCACCTGACACTCAAGATTAATTTGGAGTAATTAACATAAGTCAGTGCTGCCAATATGATTCTATGCTTGCTGATAGGTCCAATTTTAAAATATATGTAACTTCTATACTAACAAATGGATTTCATCCAAAATTGGCACAACAAGATATCATAATTATTTCCGATTATTTCTAACCAGCACACGCATGGCATTGTTGCCAACATGCTTTTACGCGTGCTGATAGATCCTATGTCTAACTGCATGTAACGTCCATTGGACTTCAACCAAATGATGTATTCTGTACCTTAAGAAACGGAACTAAGAATATATTCAGTCACCAGGGCTGCCAACTGTAGTGCTCTATTAGGCTACATTTTACCAGGAATATTTCGAAATAATTGGACATTTCGATATTACCAAATTAATTTCGTTATTATTCTAGATAGGTTCATATACTGTAGAATAATCATTGGCATGAAAAGTAGGCTCTTTAGTTCGTCACGGAACTTCTTGTTTCTAGCCAGTTCTCAAGGGTTAAAAAGATCCCTCTTGGCGCGCTGGAAGGTGGCGGTAGATTTCACCGGAAAACAACCGGCAACACAGCAAGTTGCGACTTCACAACAGTGTCATTATTTTACGAGTGAAGCAAACACATGTTATGTCCACCTGTTATTATAGCCGGATGTACTGTACACCATCAGGTAGCACAGCGGCAGTCTGGCGTGAGCTACACTACTTACACTTTCTCCTTCAACCACGAAACAGTATTACCAACTTTAACTTGCTGAAAATCAACAGGACGTGTTTAAAAAGTCACTAGATGTTATCCATTCATTTATTTTCATTTTAGGCTAATTCGCCTTTCATCGTCCAGTCTGCAAACCTCCGTTTGCGAACGACTCGCCACCATAATCCCTTATCCAAATTGTCGTGGGAGTCGAACCCAACTCCTTCCCAGTTGTCCTCAACGAGGTCGAATGCAACCCTGTCCGGCCCTCAACCCACCATTTTACACCTTCTTATCAGCAGCAAGATTTGAGCCTGAAACCCTCGAGATGGAAGTCTCAAAACGTGACGTTACCATGTCAGGAGATGGCAGTTCAACAAGCTGTGACCGGGTAAGGGGAGGGGTCTTGCAGTACGCATGCGCAGCATGTATATTCCAAACCTAAATATATCGGCTGGCAGTCAGTTGCTGCTACTTCCTGCATGATAATTTGTTATCGGGCTTCACGTGTGTGTGTTATGTTACCTTCCTTCCTACTGTCGAAATTCTCACAAGCCTTTGCGTTTACATTTAACAGTGTGGAAGTATCGGGTACAGTAATGAAAACAGTGATGTTTAGGAATGAGCGATACGCAGTGAGCGGGAAGACAACTGCAGTTCAAACCCGACTGCCATCTCCTGGCGAGATATCAGTACCACTAGGCCATGTGGCCATGAAGCGGCCGCTTGCAAGCAGTTGCTGTGACCCTCACTAGATGGCACGACGTTGACCACCCGGATTACGTTGCTTTCCAAGGCCTGTCATTGTTAATTTATTTTAAAACCCACTGTAGCGTTCTTGGCTGTCACCCAGGAGGTTCGAGTTCGATTTCCACCTCAGCTATCCTTGGTTTCCCCACTTCTACTCCAGGTAAATGCTGGGATGGGTCCTAACATACGGCCACGGCTGCCTCCTTCCCAATCCTATCCCCAATTAACAATAATACACAAACTACTACAGTCATCACCAGGGCTTGGATTTTTAGGTAAATATATTTTTAGGTAAGTGCAGTAGCCTACATATTTTAAGCATTTTTCTATAAATGCATGACTTCCTGCTTTTCACTTATTAGCACATAACAAAACATACAGTAATATGTACATTTTTGTAAATTTTATTGCATTTTTTCTGTGTTACTTCCACGGGGAAGAACATGTGAGCTATCTAATCTTCATGCAGAGCGTATGTCAGCTTGCAACTGTGTTATTCTTAACTTGTCGCCCCGTGCCACTCACTGTGGCAGCCGGCGATTTCCTCGTCCATAGCCATATTGCACCACGAGCTAGACCTCCCCCTCCCCCAGCTACCTGGAACCAGTGTCACTCACATGCAGTTCATTTCTGGCACTGTGAAGTGTCAGGCAGTTCTGCGATACCTAAAGTAAAAGCAACTGCAAGTTATCGTCTGCAGCAGTGTGTTGAAAAATTTGAAGATAATTTTACTTCTGTTCTGCCAACCATGTGGGAAAACAATCAAGGATGAACAGCGATCTCAAGTTACACAACACCTCAAGGGGAAGAAACATATTGCCGCAATTTCTCGCCTTCAGAAGAAGTGTTTGCCGATAATCGTCGGTCATTTGTGATGGACAACCTGAAGATGTATCTCGTTGTGTATTGTAAGTCTTCAGCAGTCAGTGAGGCATAGCATAAATTGCATTCGTGAGTACTGCATATTGTTTATATTCACATTAATAAACTAAATTATAATTAAATATTTTTACTTTTTGTCACACATTTCAGGTATTTTTAATACCTAAAAAATGAATATTTTCCCGATTTTTAGCCCCTAAAATCGGAGCCCTAGTCATCACAATAACACAGGATTTCACACAAATTCCACACACACCCAAACAGACGGGGCTGTATGACAACGACATCATAGCTCCTAAAATAAGCAACAATTTATTTAAGGTACTTGGGACATCTTGGTTATCAGCCCAAGGCAATTGACCTGTGCTTCTGTGGAGACTAGTAGTGTAAGTCATTTTATTAGTGAACTATTATAATATGGTACTATTATTGGGAAATAATGGTCCGCGGCCTTACGTTCAATTCTATCACGGCACTTCTTTGGTGTGGAAATGGGAAACCTATGAGCACTACTTCTGGGATGGCAGAGATGAGAAACGAACCCATATCTTTTCAGTTATCCTCTAGAAGATATTTCTAAAGTAATTTTAATTTACTGCAATTACTTTTGTAATATTTTTTTCATCCCTGAGTATCTGACCGTTTATCTGCAATATTTGAGCTGAGTTACTATTTCGTTGTTGTTATTGTTGTTATTTAACAGTCCTCATTCTAGATTCAGGGTATCTATTACATACGCTTGAGGTAACTGATATGAGGGTAGCGCGAATGATTGCTGGGACAAATAGATGGGAGCAATGGTAGGAAGAAGAGATAAAGGCTAAGTTAGAAATTTATTTATTTAGCGAATGGCTTTTAGTGCCGGGAGTGTCTGAGGACACGTTCGGCTCGACAGAATCTGTAGCTGCTTCAATGCGGACACCCATAGGGTAAGCTACAAGTTCCGTGCACTTTCAAGTAGTTCCAAATTTCGCTACCAGATGTCACAGACACCTACTGGTGAACGTTGGAACTTTGATGGAGAGTTTCAACGAAATTTAACCTACAATTTAGCTTCACACAAGTTTAATTAGTGGAAGGTTCTTTTACATGTCATAAATCTATGACATGGGACCGCTGGCTTTACTTCCCCTCCAAAGGAAGGCAAACTGAGGGATTTTTAACGCTCTTAAAAATCCAACGACTTCGCCCGGTTTAACCCACGGTCTTGGGCACAGAAGCTCATCATGCTATCAACTACGCCACCCAAGAAATTAACACGCTAGATGAAGCTGTTCATATGAGCAGACTCAGATGGTGGGATCACGTGAAACAAATGGGGGAGGAGAGATTACGTAAGCTGTGGAGGGTAAGAGAAGCAGAGGTAGACCCAAGGATCATGTAAACTATAAGAGATTCGTCACTTTTGGTTATAGAATTTCCGAGAGAGAGCAACGCCTGAGGCCATGTGCTGCACCGGCAAGTCTGGCAACAAAGAGTAAAATGCCATATGAAAGTAGCCTTTATTACACGTAATTGAACAGTATGTTCTGCGATGAGTTATTGATTATTGATGAAACTAACACAAACATAACTGCGCTTTTCGCTAGGCGCTGAAATATACGTCCAGATAGGAAAAATAATACATTTTGATATATATCAATGTTGGTAATATAATTGTCACGAAGGACACAGTTATACCGTTCTAGAGCTTAATTCACATTTAGGCTAATTAAACATTGCTCTCCTACTCTACAGAATTGTTGGGATACTCGATGAAGAAAACTGTCCAAATGCACACACTATATTGCCATAACCTCACTTTTTGCCTAGCATGCCGGCTGCCACTCACCCCTGCCCGTAGCCCTAAACCACAAATTTTATTGCAATGCAAAGGAGAATGGGTAAGAAAGCAAACAAGAGATGAAATGCACACATTTATTCTCTATATATTTTTATTCGAGAGTAGTCCATATTGTGCCCAACTGGTCACGGCAGTCTGGTATCGAACTCAGGGCCTTATCAGAGAAGACCAGGCAAATGGTTATGCCTAAGGTCGAACCAGTGGTCTCTAAGGGGGAGCCATTATATGGAACCCACAGAGCAATGAGAGGTCTACTGACACATAATAGTCTAGCGTGATTTCACGATTATTTAGGTGCAAATCATAGCAATTGAAAGGAGAAATTGTAAGCAAAATGCAAGGGAATGTACGTTTTCAGTGCATACGAAGTCGAAAGAGGCTAGTATTGAAGTCTGACAAATGACTTTAAAAAGTAGGCGGAGTAGCCCTGGCGCCTACGGAACTATTTCCGTCTAGGGCGGTCAGACAGCTCAAAATTAATGACCCGGGAATCCACCGGTCGACAACGAGCAAAGCTTTGGCGGGACCAAGCCCACAAGAAATTAATTAATTACAGATAAATGGAGTATTGTAATGCAATGAAACATACACACAGATGAATGTATTCACGGAGGAGTAATTTAGGAGTGGTTTTTCACCTAAAATTACGCCTATTTCTCAAAATGACCGCATTACAACCTAACTCACGCTCGAGAGCATGAATACTTTAACCAACCAGCGGGAAATCCCCACCGTAGCATCCCACGCGCTGAACTAAGGCAATTAATTGTAATTAATTGGCCGAAGCGATCGCCGGCACGCGAGTGTTTTTAAACCCTCCACGCCTAGATAAACAAGATGCAGTTGTTATTTCGGCTGAAGACGGAGTATTTCAAGAAGGGAGTCGCTCTCACGTGTCCCGTGAACTATTTTGTGCAAGAAACCAATATAAGGGAAGAGCACCCTACGCCAAGGGTCAGTTATGGTCAGTTATGGTCAGTCGAAGTCAGTTGTTGGTCAGTTATGGTTCAGTTGGAAAGCAGTTGAAGACGTCAGACGGTCGCTCGAGTTGGAAGTTAGTCCTTTGTCTACAAGCGCTCTGCAGTAAGCACGCCAATTATTAAAATATCAGCGTACCGCCGTTGAAGACAATGGAGGCAAATTGTAGGCTTCATCAGTAATAATGAAGTGCATAAAAGGTAACAAAGTGCAGATATTGCTTTATTATCTGACACAGATATAAATTCGCTACTGCGAATAGGAACTGATAATGTTTGGAACAGTTCGTATACCGGAAGGTATTGTCAATTATATGACATCAGCATTAGGAGCACTCCAGTGATGGGAGAATGGAAGTTATTGCCACCTATCCAAGACAGTGAGGTGAACGGGAGTGCAGGGAACTAGGATCGAACATCTATAAAAACGCTACTAGATTTCACGGAGACCAGCGGTTATCATAAGTCATCGCATCTCTGAGGTCAAGCGTAGGTGAAATCCAGATAAGGATCAACATGTGAAATGATAGATGAAGTGTATAAATTGTGAAATAATAATGTAAAGTGTTAATGTGTTAAATGATTAATATTCAGTGTTTATCAGTGGTAAAGGCCACTTGTGGTAATATGTGTATCATGTGTAAAAAGTGTGAATCGCAGTGTTGTGTATTGGATATCATGATGGATTAAGTCAATCATCATGGTAGAGCTCAGGCGGAGATACTGGTACTTTCCAGCCAGAAGGAAACGTGAGTAAACATGCAAATAATAACATTATAATGGCATAGTTCACCATGTAACGATTAATCACTTTGAAATTAAAGAAGTAATAGTCACTTACTGAACGAGTTTTCACCACTCGTCTTGAATAAAGTATGACTTGGAAGGTGATTTGCTTAGGACCATGTAGGTCAAAAATAGTGATGGATCTAAACGTTAAAATAATAATAATAATAATAATAACTGGGGTCGGCAACCATAAAGTAAGGGCAAAATTGGCCTAAGTAATGTTCAAATAGTGTCATGTCTAATTTAAGATACTGTCATTTGGTAAACAGTAAAGAATGTAGTGTGGAATATCGCGAATACGAGAGCTTTTCTCAGTGTCAGTGAAATTTTGAATGAATATGTGAAATTAAAGTAAGCCAGTATATTTATACATTTGTGTTAGGAGCTATGTAAAGCTTTGGCTTAAATAGTATAACAGGAAGAACGCAGGTACCTTGATAATGGAGTCATATATGTGAAATATTGTTTAGCCGCATATAGCGTGCAGATTAACGTAGAATCCAGTGATTTACGTAAGATAAGCACGGGAAAGACTAGTATAGCTTGCGCGTGAGGTGAAAATTGGCTTAATCTTCGAGAAGTATCGCCTTTGTGCATACTGTATGTGTTACGCAGCGATTTGGATAGATTCTGTCTATTGCCAACGCTTGCATTGAATTATAGCCACTATGGACGCCCAGCGAGGCGCGGTGAGCATTTTTACTTATGGTCTGCCCGAGAGGTAGAATCATATTCGTCGACGAGGAACGTGGTTTCCCAAATATATGTAAATGACAGCTGCTGATGATAACCATGGGGTTTCATTATGATGCGCGTCTTTTAAAGCCACACAGTAATCACCTTAGAACGGCAATGCTATCATTAGAATTCCACCCCTGCCATGAATGTTTAATAGGAGCCATTTGAGCCCAAATACACTGTAAAGTTAGGTGTTAATTAATTAAATGACTCAATTACTTAGGACTATGCCTAGCGGATCTTTATTGTTATATAATTGTAAACAAGAGTGGCCTTGACGGTAGAGAGAGACAGGAAATGTAGACCATTTCCGTGGCAGCCATCTTGGAGAGCTGTCTGGAACTAATTTTATGACCTGCTGAGGGGAGGGAGGTCGCTCGACCGATCCCTTGTCAATTACAGTCACAATAGGACACTGGGAGATCTCGGTATTCAATAATGCAATTAAAATATGAGTATTTTAGTGATGCAAATGGAATTAATTGGTGTATGGCAACTCACATATGTGGTTGAACCATAGAAATCAGATGATATTTGGCGAAGTTATCCTCTGAGGGGGAAGGCTGAACCAAAATAATGTAGGCATCTTCTTTAAAGTGCATTTTGCCAGTTTATGCTAATTTAGGAAAAACGGGTATGTGTTTTTCCCAGAACATGACACAGTTGTATCTATAATAAGTCCGACAAGACCCAGATACTCGTTATATGGTGAAACTATAAATATTCTATCCATGTTTATGTTTATTTTATGATTAAGAAGCATGACTCATTTTCCTAGAGCGTTCATAGGGATGGAAAGAAGGAAGATGATTCGCACGACACAACAAAATATTTGCTAATAAATGTAGGAAACATTGAAGTAATGATAATTAAAGTAAATGTCGTAGGAGACGGAATAATGTCTTAGAAATTCATGTTTATGTGACATGTGGTTTTTGTGTTAAGATACTTCCATTAAATAAAATTGTGTCACATGACGGACACTATGAAAACCTTGTAATCTGAACTATTATTGACAGGATATTAGAAGTAGGTTTGAGTGCATTGTAGCGCTATTTTTAAGGAGAAAGCTCACAGAATAACCCTATTTATTTGTGGGAATTAATTGTAATTTGTCCTTTGTTTTGTATTTGTTGTACAGCCATGATTTTAGACCAGTAAATATTTTATTCATAGGAATGTTGTGTATTTCCTGTAGAGTAGTTACCTGGTAGACTCAAATCCTGAACATGTGGTCGTATTGTGGGCAGGAACGTCCCATACCTCGAAAGACCGTGAGCTAGTTGGGATACGAACACATGGTCCACATGGTGACAATCGGGTACAATATTGCCCACTAGTTTTACACATGGTCAACACCGTATGGTTCTTACTATCATTATAATTCTTACATCCCGGTGCTTGGCAATTTTTCCTCCCTTGCGGTGGCACGATTGACTCTCAATTAAATTCAAATAAATAATCAAAATACCGAACAAATCAAAACAACCAACAACACCACGAGGAAAATCAATCAAAACAGACTATTCCCGCTTCCGCCAGTCGGTTTGATGTCAGCGTTCATCAGTGCCAACTACGGAACCTTAGTGCTAAAATTAATTCTTCATTGGTTGGCAAAACATCCAGAGCAGAGCTTTACCAAGACCCACGCGCTCCCTATGAACTGTCATCCCCCTGGGTAGACCTAGAGGAGGCGTTGGTTAGATTCAGTGATAATCGATTTCAAAGTGAGAGGTGTAGAAGCAGTGCTAACTGCTAATAGGGGATCGTGTAGGCTTGCAGATTGGACGCTGAAAGGCAAAACAGTCACAAATGTATGTATGTATGTATGTATGTTACTTCACTTTAAGGGGCATGGGACATCTCGGACATCAGCCCCGTGTACTTAGGTGTGTGTTGAAGTTGTCTGACAACCTGTGTTTCTGTTGTGACTCTAGTAGTGTGATTAACTGTAATTATTAGGGTTGGGAATGAGGTAGGTGCTCCTGCACATAAAATAAGGTACTATCCCGGCATATGCCTGAAAGGGGAGTGGAAAAAAAAACAAAACAAAAAGGCAAAACCCACACTCAGTTACCACCGTCAACAGCACCGGGATTCGAACCTCTGATCTTTGGACCTCCTGCAGCTCCTCATCCTACAGAGTGATTTCATGCCGCAGAGGGGAAACTATTACGATTCTATTTAAATAGATGAGTGGTCCACCTCTTGGACCACACTCCAAAGGTTGGGGTTCGATTCTTGGCTCTGCAAACGAAATTTTATTCTGGTCTGAGGACTGCAACGGGGTACATCCAGCCTCCTGAGGCAAAAGCGGAGAAGAGGTGAGGTCGAACCTGGAAATGATTTTCCGTGGTTATCCACTTTTACTCCAGGCAAATGCCGAGATGGTTCCTAAATTGAAGACACACCCGCCTCCTTCCCAATCCTCACCTGAATCGAAAATACACATAAATTACTACCGACACCACATTAATAATAATAATAATATCATATGGCCTCGGGGGGTGCCGGGTGCAAGCTTTGTAATTTGACAACCAGAGGGTAGCATGCATGTCGAATTTCGTTGTTCCTTGAAGCACTATGAAAGTCAAGGAGGTTAGATAGCTAAGCTCCTTGAACACTATAGCGCTTTCTAGTAGATAAATGAGGAACTTTGTGTTCGCGGAAACTCCCGAGAATAATTATGCCATTATGAACACGACCTACTAAATTCAAATGGGTTCTTTGACATGCCAACATCGTATGACATGCGTGTCGTATTTTTGCCGCCTTAAAAAAACACTTACCACGGCCATGAGCGAACCTGCAATCTAGGGGTTAGTAGACCGACACGCTATCCACTCTCACACCGTGGCAAGCTGACACCACATTGAATCAGGTTAACAGACGGACAGACAGACAGACAGACAGACAGTACTCGATCCCAGCGGTTCCCGAACTTTATCGGTCCCGGAACCCTTCAGAAGTCATGTTCTTTCCGCGGAACCCGAACTCTATCCCCGATTTTTACTGAGCATTGGGAACCCACAACGTTCTTCCTGCTTTCATCTATTCTTATTGCCGGGGGTGTTTTGTATAGCCTAACGCTAACGTAGTAGGTTTGGAAACAAAGACAAAACATTTCAAATATACACACAAGTCTTTATTTCGATACAAAAACAAACAATTATTTCAGAACAATAAAAATTGGATATCCATCTAATTTCTAATGTGATGAATGAAATTGTTTCATTTTCGTTCTTAAAATAGTTTTGAAATCGGGCTTTATGTCCGACAGCTGAATACGTAAATCCAAGGCAGAATTCAACTTACTCCTGAATTTGTTTTTGGTGTAAGCATAAGCAGAAAAGCCTGCTTCGCATCGATAGGTGGACACGAAGGGGAGCACAGTTCGGATAGCCTTTTCGACTACTCACGGGTATACGTTTATCAGTCCTACCCAAAAGTCATTCAGCGGCACTAATTCAAATTTCGTTTTAAAAGCGGAGGTACATTGAATTTCAATAAGATCTTCATAGTCAGGCACGAACATGTGAATTTTATTTCGTTGGCAAATGGATTTTGCTCTGATAAAAGTCATAAAACGAAGTCCTAACGTTGGCGAATAGGTGTTTGGATGTAACACGAACTCCACCTACCTTCGCATTAGAGACAATCTGATAGTTAGCCTCGTGTGGCTTTATTTTAAAATCAGTTTTAAATTTGATTTTTAAGATTTATCGCGGAACCCCTGCGATGCCTTCATGGAACCCTAGGGAACCGCTGCTCTATCCAATGCACTTCCTAAACTACTGCATTTACCTGCCCATCCTGTATCAAAGAATAATAATAATAATAATAATAATAATAATAATAACAATAATAATAATGTTACACACTCCTTGCCTCATTTTATGGTCTCAGCTGACGTCCCGTTGTCGCCCACTAATTATTTTTCAGGATACCATCACCTGCCCCCTTATACAATGTGGCTGTCAAGTCATGGTGCAGTTATGAACGCTTGTTATGACTAACAGAAACGAAATGAAAGGTTGAAACTTGCGTTACAATGGACAGTATTGCAAAGAGTTTCTGTAGTGCAACGACTCACGCGTAGGTGATGGCGCACCTCGACAAACCACGTAGCAGCAGCGGATGTTGACGATACAGAGGAAAGTTCCGTGTCATCGGTGGCTTGCTAAATTCGAATCCGTGACCAAAGTATAACGTGAATATCGTCGCGTGTACAACGAAGAGCTACCACATAGGATAACATTAATCGCTGGGATAAACAATTCTCGGATACCGGCAGTTTGTTGGTAGGCCATCGGTAAGTGACGAGTCTGTACAGGCTATACGGGAGAGCTACCAAAGGAGATAATTGATGTGTAACATCTTTCCACTCGGTTGCTGGATATTTTTGGGGAGTGATTTTAAAAAATGGGTCGGAGAACGGACGGAAGTGTGTAAGACGCACATCCCTCCTGGCTGCTAGAGCAGCTGACAGTGGTAACATGTGGAATGTATATAACACACGGATTACTTCAAGGTTTGGAGGCGCCATTACAGATATTTCTACATTGAATCATCATCAAGTCGTCGTTCTTCGGTGTAAAAATATTCATTAAATCATATTTGCTGAAAACAATTATGATTTATTAAGAGTCTGTTTTTCAATCTCTGGATAAAAGTGATGGGCATCCACTCGCCTCAACACTTTCATACTGAACGGTAAACGCTCATGCGAACTCATTGAAACACAAACCACAGGTCTTCGTATCAGTATTTATAATGTTGATATGCGTTTATATGAAACATTGTAACTAGTCGGCAAAGCCGGTATTATGTTTCTGCACAATGGCTATTCAGATATTAACCCACATTGCGGTAATTACATTTAAACGGGAACTGGGCTAGCCATTCATAGACCACTATGAGAATTCCCTTTACTGTGAAGTAAGCGTATTCAGAACTAATTTAAAACTATTCCACGCAGGAACATTAGGCCTATCGAAAAAGCAAAATATTAATGGAGCATAAAAATACTTCCATATTATTACCGGCACGTGAAAATGAGTACCTGCCTTGTACTCTAAATGTCTGTGGTTGTAATGGCTGCGTGGATAACATCTTGGTCTGCGAATCATGAGGTCTCAGGTTCGAACCCCAGTCCCGGCAATTACTTTTGCTACCCGATTATCGATTTAAACGATATATATATCATAACATTATGCGTCATTTTAACAGAATCTACATGAAATTACGATTTATCAAATTTTAATTACAATAGTTTGCACCAAGCAGGAGTTGGGAAATTTGACTGTATTGCACATTATTGAAAATAGTCTATAGATAGGCTAGAGACTATGGTTTCATTCCTCCTCTTAATTTACAATGTAATAGGCCTATGTGATGTTTGTTCAAACAAGTGTGACAGGAGCATATCTCCAATTCAATCTACACATTCATCATAGTACCAGTATGAAGACGGAGCGTAAATTAACATTTTAAGAATGTCCAAACTGTGTAGTACAGGGCGCCCGAGAATGTTCTCCGCAGTGGGTACGTGCAGCTGTGAGTGGTTGAGTCATGAGTTTAGTTGGCTGCACTGCACTGTGTCCTTCAAAGCGGGACTTCCCCGTGTGAGCTGTCGGTGTGTATCGCGATAAGCGCGCGAACCTGCATGTCTTCAGTAGGTATTACAGTCAGCGAGCGTTCAGATAGATTATTATTGGAAGAGTGCAACGGTATACAGGCGGTGATGTCTAATACTGAAGAGAGAGTTTTTTTTTAGTGGAATACGTTTCTCGCGAAGGCGATCGGTTTACAGAAAATGTAAAATTAAGATTTCAGGCGCGGTTTCCTAATTCAAAGTGTCCAAACCGTAATACCGTTCGGGATTTGATAAGTAAATTTCGTGTGACTGGCTCAGTTCACGATGTACTGGGAACAGGCAGGCCCACGCTTTTAACAGAAGAAAAACTTGATGAAATCTCCGATATAATGCTGCGTAGTCCAAGGAAATCAACACGAAAATTAGCTCAACAAACTGGAATCTCTAAGTCGACAGCATATTGAGCTACAAGAGACATGCTTCAGTTGTTCCCTTATAAAGTTACCGTGGTTCATGAATTAAAACAAACTGATTACGGAGAAAGAGTGATGTGGGCTACTGTGAATGGTCCAGCATCTGTTATGAATGGCTGTGGTGAGTACAAAGTTTACTGTTTATTTGTTATGATGGAAGCGGCAACCGTGCTACCAACGTAACTGCTGTAGCTAGCTCTCGCAGAGGCATTTGGGCGCTGCGGAGAACATTCCCGGACTCACTGTATAACTTACGAGTAGGATAACAAGTCAGATGTTACACATCATATGCGACTACTGTAAGGCTCGTATCTTTTTTTTCCCTTTGTTTTCCTGTGCCCGGTCAAAAGAGCACCATGACTTTACGGACACACTGTATTTGTCTCACTTGCATCTTAGTTGTGTTTCTTATCTTTTGCATTCTCACCGCATATTCCCCTCATAACATAGTCTCAACACACACCCAAGTACACAGATGTCACTGAATAATCAACACCAACATATACATACACTATCGAGTGACCTTATACAGTGACATTGTAAGTCAGACATAACCACTGTCATCTCGCGCTGCGCATACTGATGAAGAGTGACACAATAGGACTTTTCCCAAGGTTCAATTCTTATTACTGTCTCTGGAAGTTGCGTGACTAATTCAAGCCCAACCTCAGCGTTGTTGAGAATTTTAACTCCAGGAATCTGGAGGTCAAGGACGAGCACAGAATTGAAATGTCACGGAGAACATGTAGCGTGACCAATATATTGCTCGGTTCCAAGCTCTGTGAACTTGCGGGATGAAGTGCAGGGGCAGGGTAAGAGCAGGCGAGAATTGAGAAGCCTGTCGACAGCCCGCCGTGTTATCTGACATTCTCGTTTATTCCAATACTGCTAACATGGGTCTTTTCTGAAACCAGTGTGGCGTTGGGAATGATTGACTGAGTCACCGACTAATGTATTTGCTTTTGTTACTACGCAAGGACCGAGAAACCGCATCACTCGTCACCACCACTACTATAGTCTGCGATGCACATTCCACTCAGGTCCACGCAGCTTAGACTCGAGATAGCGTGTCTAGCGTGGGAAGCCAAATATGAATCAATCTTATCAATCAAGACTTTTCCTGCTGATCAGATGAAAATACAACCCTACCGTCTGGGTGAAGGACTAACTGCTTTGCCAATGCGCTTCCTAATCTACTGCATTCACCTGCCCATATTGTATCCAATAATAATAATAATTATAATAATGTTATTCGTTTTACGTCCCTTTTAACTACCCTGGCTTTTAGAGACACCGGGGTGTAGGAATTTCGCCCGAAGGGGATCTTTAACGTGCCAGTAAATCTCCTATGTACGTTTCCTTCATACAATATGTTTAGTTCAAGGTTAAATTATTTATAATATTATATTTTTATTATTACTGGTTGTGTCCATTCAATTATTTTAAATTAATGAATTTCTGTAAGGACATCCATTTTTTTTGTTCTTTATTGTTATAGTTTTCTAAAATGTTCTCACGCTGAAGAGGTTGTCAATGTAATGGCGAAACATATAGGCCTACGTATATTTTAATTAGGAAACTACCTTCTAGCGGTTGACAAGGCGGATATTATAATTATAGATTTGCAATTCAAACTTAAATAAAACACGATATCCCCGTTTCAAGATATAACTTATATCCCTAAAGAAATGCGTTTAAGGGGTGCCCGAGTAATATAATAAGGACCCAACATATGAAAACAGGATTTGGATGTAAAAGAAGCCACATGAAACATAACGAAGTACTGAATAAGAAATTCACAGATTCCGTCAGAAAAGGAGATGAAATTTTATAGTCAGATATAGGTAGAACCCTGCGCGGGTAAACAAATTATCCGCATCCGCCACGCATCCATCCCAATTGTAATGTTTAAAATTAATGTTGTTGTTGTTGTTTGAGTCTTCAGTCTTTTGACTGGTTTGATGCAGTGCTCCATGCCACCCTGTGCTGAGCTAATCGTTTCATCTCTACATAGTTACCACACCCTACATCCGAGGCAATCTGTTTAACATATTCTAACCTAGGTCTACTCCTACAGTTCTGGTCCTCGACCCTTCCTTCCATAACTAAGCTTGCTATTCCTGGGTGTCTTAGTAGGTGTCCTACCAACCTATCTCTTCTCTTCATTAGCAGTCGCCAGAAACGTCTCTCCTCTCCCAGTCGTCTTAATACCTCTTCGTTTGTAACCCTATCTACCCATCTGATCTTCATCAGTCTCCTGTAACACCACATTTTAAACGCTTCAATTCTCCTCTTTTCTGCTGCACTGATAGTCTAAGTTTTACTTCCATAGAGCGCCACACTCCAGACAAAGGCTTTCAAAAATGACTTCCTAATACCTAAATCGACATTCGAAGTCAACAGATTCCTTTTTTGCAGAAATGCTTTTCTTGCCTGTGCCAACCCACATTTTATGTCCTCTTTGCTTCGTCCATCACTGGTTATTTTGCTTAAGTAACAGAAGTCTCCTACTTCCTTCAGCTTTCACCTGCCAATTTCATGTCTATAGAGGTTTCTGATTTATTTCGGCTGCATTCCAATATTTCTGTTTAACATTTATTAATTTTCATCATGAATTCTTTCCTCAATGTTATGCAGCCAGAAATATAACCCATTGAGTTCGGAGTGTTAATTATGTTTAACCTTCTTGTGGTCGCGCGACAGTAATGTACCGTCCTCTCGTTATTTTCAATTGTGAGTTTCTTTTTCACTTGCAGTGCCAACATGACTGGCTTTGAGGTTGATCGAACAAGTATTTATTTATTTATTTATTTATTTATTCGAGTCAAAAGCATTACAACATACACAGAGGGATGATACACAATATTAAAAAGAAATAATACATACAACAATGTCTCGAATTAGATTGTCTTTGCCCAGAAACGGGCCACTGTGACACCCTTTTCATGACCTTCCATTAACTCCTGTGTTGTGCAAGAGCACGGGCACAGTTCACAGGAACATAGGTGTATCATGGTCTGTCTCTCCCCACACTCACAGAGTTCTGATTCCTGTAGGTATCCCCATTTGTGGAGATTAACTTTGCATCTCCCAACACCAGTCCGAAGTCTGTTGAGTGACCGCCAAGTTTCCCAGTTGTTGTTGTGGCCTGCTGGAAGCCTTTCCATGGCCTTCATCCAATCTGGTGGTATGGTGGTTTGCCATAGCTGTATCCTGGCTACTTCGGGTTTTGTAGTAGGCATCGATGTTGTTTGCAGAAAACTTTTCCTTGATTTTAGCCGCCTTCTTGGAGGCTGGTGACCAAAAAGAGGGTGAGCATGGTACTCTGCGGCCTTTTTTCGTTCCGTTTGTGCTATGACCTCACGGCGTACATCAGGAGGGGCTATTCCTGCCAAGGAATGTAGTTTGTGGACAGGTGTAGGTTTCAGGCAACCAGTAATTATTCTGCAGGACTCGTTGAAGGAAACATCAACCTGTTTTATATGAGCTGAGTGATACCATACAGGGCTAGCATACTCAGCAGCTGAATAACACAGAGCTAATGCAGACATACGTAGTGTTTCAGCATGGGTGCCCCAGTCGGCCCCTATCAACTTACGAAGTATGTTATTTCGTGTAGAACAAGTAATTGACATAGAAAGGTGTAAATATAAAACCATTTAATCAATAAAAAGCCATAAAAAAGGCGACAACGGTGGTGGCAAAAATGAAAAAGCACTATATGACAGCTTTTAAGATAGTGTTGTGTGCATGCGTGTGTGTGGATGTTGGGGGGGGGGGGGAGAATGAGCAACTGCGCTATCAATAGTGAATGAAATGCGTTAGAAATTAGGAAAAACTATGAAAAATACTCACATTTTGTTTTGGGCGGTCGGCAAAAAAAATTGCACTTCCGGTCGCGCGCGACGGTAGTCTACCGCTCGACTGCGCCCTTAGCCCTTGGATGAACAACTGAGCAAAAACGTCGCCGTCAAGTAACGCTTCTCCTCTGTCATCTAGTGAAGGATATCGTACCTGTGCCTTTTGGGCCCTTTGTAACGATCAGAGGAGTTCTACGAGCGTTCATTTCCATGGGACGGTTAATGACATACAGTAATTTGAATGAGATTAGCTTAAATCATCATCTTACATTTGTCATGATAAAAACATCACGGAAAAGTATGATATGTAATAAATAGGGCTTGGATTCGAGCATATTTGCATTTTTTTTTCCTGAATAGTACACTTTGAAAGAAGCCTTTCGGTGGTATTTTCGCCTCTCTGGGACCAACAGAATTGAAATTTATCGAGCATATAAATGCATAAAACCGCGGTTTCCAGAATAGAAGCATATAAATGCATATTCTTGTGGTTTTCGTCTAAATAGTTTGTTTTTCTTCGAATTCCCCCCCCCCCCCCCCCCCCCCCGAATTCGAGCACTGACCAGCCTTAAGGTTTGAAAACAGAAATAATTATTGAAAAGCCTATCTGGTGCGAATAAAAGAACCGCAGGTTTTTAACCTTTAGTGAGGTCGTTCTCGTCATTGAAACTTTTATTGGACTGATTTAAGAAAATCATTCAAAACTGAAAACATAGAAAATATTCTTGTTGTACAGACCAATGCAGATATACTTCACTGACTCGCCAATTCTGAACATTTTGTAAATGAACTTTTAAACTCTAACTTTTATAGCCTAAGAAAACTTCTCTTTTATATACTTGAGAAACTTGAATGCGAGTGAATTGCAGTGTATCATATATACAATTAGAAAATAAAGCTCGTATATAAAGTTATGTTATTGGTTTTTAGCCTACTTTTCACATTTTGCAAAAATGAGGAAAAAGTAGTCTTATGAGATCGGGCAAATGTGTGCCTGTCTGTCTGTCTGTCCTTCTGTCTGTCTGTCTGTCTGTCTGTCTGGCTGTGTGTGTGTCCCCCCTATCAACTCCTAAACGGCTCCAACAATCGAAACAAAATTTGGTAGGAGTAAAGACCTATACCTGAATATCTCACGGCCATATTTGAAAATGATGCCAGTGCTACCAACTACTGAAAAATCGCAATTGAAATTTGAGCTCCATGTTGGATATCTTGGAAGGTATAAATGGTAGCTATTTCAAAATTGGCACACGTATAGATAATAATATTTCAGTTTAATTTCCAGGAGGCCATACATGGCAGTGTTGCCAAAATGATTATAAGCCTGCTGATAGGTCCAAATTTTAAATGCATATGACTTCTACACTATCAATTGGATTTCAATCAAATTTCGTATGTGCTATGCGTACATAAACAGATATGACTAAGCGTATTCTTAAGAGCCACCAGGGCTGCCAACTGTAAATACAGTCTCTATTTTTGTTACCCTAATATCAATATATCAGAAAGTATGCAAGCCAATAGCTCTAAACTTTGCACACGTATAGTACCTGGTATTCTAGATTAATTTGGAGTAACTAATATAGGCCTACGCCAGTGCTGCCAACATGATTCTAAGCCAGCTGATAGGTCCAATTTTAAAATGCGTGTAACTTCTATACTAACTAATGGATTTCATTCAAAATTGACACAACAATAGATCATATTATTTCAGATTATTTCTGACCAATACATGTATGTCATTGTTGCCAACATGATTTTACGCGCGCTGTTAGATCCAATGTTTAGCTGCATGTAACGTCCATGCTATCCATTGGACTTCAACCAAATTTTGTATTCTGTACCTTAAGAGATGGAACTAAGAATATATTCAGTCACTAGGGCTGCTAACTGTAGCTCTCTATCAGGCTACATTGTGCAAGGTAAACAGTATTTCGACCTAATTAGAAATTTCGATATTGCCAACTTAATTTCGTCATTATTCTAGATAGATCCATATAGATTAATCATTGGCGTGAATCTTAAATTCCTTTCTATAGTTTTTAACGGTGTTTTTCGAGCATAATCTACATATTTAACCGCATATAATGTTTTTTTCGAGCATATCTATCGAGCATAAAACACTTGGTTTTCGAGCATATCTGGAGATTTTATCGAGCATATCGATCCGAGCCCTAGTAATAAACATCCGGGTGCTAGTAATGATATTCAACGAGTTCAGATTGTATTCTAAAAACTGTCCGCAAATTTACTCCACACATTATCCGCTATCCGCACAGCCATGCAAACTACAGGGTTTTTCACTCAAAGTGCGGCTAAAGCAGCACTGCAGGTATAGTTCATCTACTGTAAGTTTGCACTTTTTTGACAGTTCTCGCGGGAACGATATTCCTGCAGAACATATCAATCCGCCTCTACCACGTGCATTCCAGCCAAATGAGCTATCACCTACATAGCTGCCAGCAATGGCCGCTATATTCCGTCAAGGTGTCCACAGCTGTTATGAGTTGCCTAAACCTACATTCATCTCGCAATATCAATTCATTGCCCCATTATTTTAAAGGAAACTTGTATTTCTTTGTGACATTTATCAAATAATCGTTCTATGACAGCATGTTACATCATTGGACGCGCTGTGAGCAAGACCTTGGCTATGACGCAGCAGCTGATAACTTAAATGTGAGAGTGGAATTATTTTAGGCCCATCATTTCACAGCTCGAGGAAAATGCTTACTAAGGTATGGTGTAAGATGTCCTTAAGACGATACGATCATTACTTGACCTGTTGGATTGATATTAAAATAAAACGTACGGAACATTTCACCATGTAAATTAACTTTTAGGCCTAGGCCCAACACAACAACTCATATTTTAGGCCTACTTTTTTGCACAAATCATGCCATATGAAAATTATTCACCAGGCCAATGTTCTTGGGGAAATCAATAGTTCTGATGCCTTTTCTTTTACCTTCAAAAAGAGAGAAATACAATAAATATCTTGAACAAGAAATTCCGTAACTGCTTCCGACTCGATAATCAAAACAAAGATGTCCGACCTGGAGACATCTCAGGCTACATATTTATTCAACATTTAAGATAACCACTATATATTTATTTGGAAAGTGAACACGCGTTCAAATGTAAATAATACTTTCAGACGACTTTGCGCAATATTATCAATTATAATTATTATTATTTAACATAATTAACCCGTTATTTTCTCAGGCGGATGAACACTGTAAAGCGTCCATTACCTACCACACGCCCATCCCACGAGCACGTGGTAGTTCAGTTTGATAATGCAACTTTTCAGTCTGGTCGACAGAATATGTTGCCAATATATTCACAATTACTGGGACAAGCGAAAAAATAACCTGAAAAAACTTACATGTGATTAAAACGTGTATATATTTGTTATGGACTACGGGTTATAAATTGAGTCTTTCCTAATGAAGGTTGGCAACCCTAGCTGCCAAAAAAGTGCAAACTTACAGTAGATGGACTTTAGAAGGTCGAGCCAAAGGTGACACGAGCACATTGCAACACGGAACTGAGACAGTTGTGACGCAGGATTTGACGAGTAAAGTTGACTTCGTTATTTCGTTTATGGTCTATTTTAAGTTACACGTGTTATAAGTTCATAACGTGGGTACGTGGTTATTGTTTAATTGTTATTGTGTTTCTAAGTTTTATAACGTGTTATTGCCAAGTGTTTAAGCCTATTGCTTCAATTTTTATTTATAGGGAAAATTGAAACACAAGGTTTATGCAACAAACCCTCAAACTCTAGATCAGGGTTTCCCAAACCTTTTCTGACCATCGCCCACTTTCGAGACATTTTATTTTTCGCCCACGTCATTTCAAAAAACGCACAAATTTTAAAATTACTAACACATACATTCAAATACCTACATATAAGTTGAAAAATGAGGATTTTTACGGACATTTTTCTCTTAATAGGTACATCATGTTTATTTAGGTATAATTATGTACATAAAAAATTTGCAAATAATAGGTCTAAAAAGGAATAACAATTTATGATATGAATTAAAGAAAAAAATAGAATTAAAACTACTTGAATTTTTATATCTAATTAATTAAAGAACATGAATATCGCTGTCTAATTAATGTAATTTGATAAACTACTGTAGTTGTAAAGGAAACATAATTTGTTGTAATTAAATTACTTGTTAGCAATTTTATTTTAATCCTTGTTTTTATAGGCAAAACGTTCTCGGTCATATTGTATATGTAAAAAGCTGAATATTTGCCCACCAAATTTTTCAAATCGCCCATCGAATTCACATTCTGTCAGTTTCGCCCACTGGCGTGCTAAAATCGCCCACTACTGGTCGAATTCGCCCAGTTTGGGAATCTCTGCACTCTAGATGAACTCAAACCAAATATCACGAGAGAAATTGAGGCTATATCGGTAGATGAACTAAAGCGTATGAATGAAAATTTCCATAGTATAAGCCAGAAATGTGTAGATGCAGGTGGAGGACATTTTCAACATATTCCGTTACATGTGACTTCGAATATGTGTTATTATGTGTGCTTGCGAATCGTACGGGCGCTCTCTCGACCCCAAGCTCAGTGAGTTGCCATGTGCTCCACGCGCCGCGCGGCCCCACTTTGAGTGGAAAGACCCTGTATATCACCATAGTGACGAATTTTGCGGATATTCGCATCCGCGCTGGGCTTTAGATATAGGCCTACAGAAAGGATGATAATACGCTTCTTCTTCTTCTTCTTCGTTCACTCCTCAACCTGGTGGTTGGTGGGTAGCATGAATGTCTTCGTCCAAAGGTCTTCTATCCTGAGCCCGCTGTTATTCAGGTGGTACGGACATCTTCCTCCGATGTCATCAAAGAACTCTGCTCTTGGTCGTCCTCTTCCTGCCTTGCCTTCCATTCTCCCTTCCAGCAGTGTGATGCACCATGGTGAATGCCGGAGTAGGTGGCCTATCCAATTATTTCTTCTTTTTTTGATTGTTTCTGTCAGATTGATGGTTTCTTCTGCTCTTCTTAGAACCTCTTCATTAGTTAGCCTTAGGGTCCAAGCTATCCGTAGCATTCGTCGCCAGCACCACATTTCAAATGCACATAATCGTTTCTTGTCGGCCTTCAATAGTGTCCAGGTTTCGCAACCATAGGTCGCAATGCTCCAAATTGAACTTTTAATGAAGTGTTTTTTGACTTGCAGGGATATGGCTTTGGATGCCAGGAGACTTCTCTTCTTGTTGAAAGCTTCTTTAGCCTGGGCTATTCGAGAGCGAATATCCTTTTCACATCTCCTATCAGAAGTAATAATGCTTCTCAAGTACTTGAAAAGATTTACTTGAGCCAATGTTTCTACTTCCAACCATACATTACTGTTCTGACTACCATCTTGACTACATTTCATTATCTTGGTTTTTGTTTTGTTAATCTTCATTTTACATTTTACCCTTAGATGATCATTTAATTCATGTAATGCAATTTCTAGTTTTTTCTCATCATCTGCTATGATGGCAATGTCATCTGCGAAACGAATTGTTTGGTACAATTCACCGTTTATTTTTATTCCATGTGTGCATGTTGCTGAAAATTCTTTTATTGCTTCTTCTACATACACATTGAAGAGCAGAGGTGAAAGGCTGCACCCTTGTCTTACTCCTTTTCCTATTTTCTCAGCCATTTGTTCCTTTCCAATAAGTGCTGTCTGGTTCTTGTACACTGGTAAATGATTTTCCGATCTCTGTAGTCCACATTCAAGTTTTTAACGGCTTTGAACATAATAGGCTAACAAAGAAAATTTTGGTTAGTTGGTTCCTCAGTTTAGGGGCTGCGAGAACGCGGTCATGTAGCCCCGTGTACTTTGGGTGTGTGTAGAATCTGTCTGATAACCGGTGTTAATTGTGATGGCTGTATTAGTGTATGTATCTGTTTTTCTAAATTAAAGTAAGGACTGCAACTTTGAATTTTTTCAAATAGTTCTTACTTTTGTCACCAAACACCACCGTCAACGACTACTAGGCTTAGTTCAGAAGTTAGATACTAGACGTCACCGCAACGTAGGAACCTTAGAGTGTTATTTACATTCTTAACCTATACAATTTAGGTTCACACAGGTGTAATTAGTAGAAGGTTCTTTAACATGCCATAAAATTTTAAACCTAGCGCTATCACTGAGAAACCACAATAGGCCCTATTGTCTAGCAGAAATAACGCATGACATTCAAGAAATCGCTATCAACGATGAAATCATTCACAATAAACCAACATTAAGAACCCTAATAAACGGACACATACTAGCCGAGAAACTAAAGGACTCACGGGCGCCCACAGGATTTTTTCCAAGGGGGGGGGGGGGGGGGGGCGGCCAGAGTTGCCAACCTCTCAAACCGGAAAATTCCAACTTCCCACTCAGAATGTCCCTTTTCCCTAGAAAATATCCCACGTAAAAAATTATTTTGTACAAAACAAATGTACAGTATAATGAATAAACAAGAAGTTCCGTGACGAACTAAAGAGCCTACTTTTCTTGAAATTTAAGATGCATGCCAATGATCCATCTAGAATAATGACGAAATTAAGTTGGTAATATCGACATTTCTAATAAGTTCGAAATACTGTATACCTGGCATAATGTAGCCTAATAGAGAACTACAGTTGGCAGCCCTGGTGACTGAATATATTCTTAGTTCCATTTCTTAAGGTACAGAATTCAAAATTTGGTTGAAGTCCAAAGGATAGCATGGACGTTACATGCAGTTAAACATTGGATCTAACAGCGCGCGTAAAATCGTGTTGGCAACAATGACATACATGTATTTGTCAGAAATAATCTGAAATAATATGATCTATTGTTGTGTCAATTTTGAATGAAATCCATTAGTTAGTATAGAAGTTACATGCATTTTAAAATTGGATCTATCAGCAGCTTAGACTCATGTTGGTAGCACTGAAGTATATAAGTTACTCCAAATTAATATAGAATGTCAGGTACTATACGTGTGTATAGTTTAAAGCTGTCGGCTTGTATACTTTCTGATATATGGGTATTTGGATTAATAAAAATTGAGAGAATGTATCAGTTGGCAGCCCTGGTGGCTCTTAAGAATATGCTCAGTCATATATGTTTATGTACACATACCACATACGAAATTTGGTTGAAATCCAATTGATAGTGTAGAAGTTATATGCATTTAAAATTTGGACCTATCAGCAGGCTTATAATCATTTTGGCAACACTGCCATGTATAGCCTCCTGGAAATTAAACTGCAATATTATTATCTATACGTGTGCCAATTTTGAAATAGCTCCCATCCATACCTTCCAAGATATCCAACATGGAGCTCAAATTTCAATTGCGATTTTTCAGCAGTTGGTAGCACTGACATTTTCAAATATGGCCGTGAGATATTCAGGTATAGATCTTTATTCCTACCAAATTTTGTTTCGATTGCTGCAGCCGTTTAGGAGTTGATAGGGGGGGGGGACACACAGCCAGACAGACAGAAGGAGAGACAGACAGACAGACAGACAGACAGACACACATTTGCCCGATCTCATAAGTCTACTTTTTCCTCATTTTTGCAAAATGTGAAAAGTAGGCTAAAAATGCGCTCGAGAGTCTCGATAATGTGTTTCTAATTGCGGTACCATATGCGCTAAAATTGATTTTATCGAAACACAAAAGTGGCTTGTAAACTATCATTACTAAACATCTACTTAATACACATTTTTATTCATTTTAAAGATTGAGATGCTTATCATTCCCTGTATACTGTAAATCTTTGAATTTTTTTAAATGAAGATTTCCCAAAAACATAAAACATAAGTTTTAATCTCCAAAAGCACACAAAACTGTCTGTTATCGCACAAGTGGCAGTTGGCGATTGTAATGTAATACTGCACTTCCGTGAAAGGTTTATTTTTATTCTGGTTGGTTCCTCAGTTTAGGGACTACGACCACGCAGTCATGTAGCCCCGTGTACTTTGGGTGTGTGTAGAATCTGTCTGATAACCTGTGTTAATTGTGACGACTGTCTGTATTAGTGTATGTTTCCGTTTCTTAATTCAAGTAAGGACTGCAGACTTTTGAATTTTTCAAGTAGTTCCTACTTTTGCCGCCAAACGCCACCGTTAACAACTACTAGTTCAGAACCGCAGTCGGCTCCAGGCGACGAAAGTAGGAACCTGAGCGTTGTTTACATTATTAACCTAATTTAGCTTCACACAGGATAATTAGTGGAAGGTTCTTTAACATGCCATAAATCTATGACATGGGACCGCCGGATTTACTTCCCATCCGAAGGAAGGCATACTGAGGGATTTTTAACGCTCTTAAAAATCCGACGACTTCGGCCGGGTTTGAACCCGCGATCTTGGGCATAAAAACTCAGCATGCTACCAACTACGCCACCGAAACCGCTTTTTTAAATTCTATCGGCAAGTATGAATCGTACCTATTGAGCACGTTTGCTGTGCAAACGAAGCTTTTAAGTAATAATGGCAGCTGAGCTGGTGATGCAAGACATCGGCCAAATATCCAAAATTCACCTCACCTTTTTGCAAACAAATCACTTTGCTAAAAATATTTGTCTAAATGTCCCACAGCTTGGGACAAATCCCATGGGTTGGCATCACTGGGAGCGGCAAGTAATATTTTTCATTCCTTTACCTATCTGTCACTAGGTGCCTGTCCACCCAACAAATTTCTTGCTTCGTGATATTCATTACTTGGCTTCTCTGAAACCATTGGGTACATTAACTTTACGGCATGAAAGGGAGAAATCGCTTTTCTTTACATGGAGAAATTATGAAGACAGCATACTGTAATATTCATATAAATTCGCTTCTCTTTGTAAATCATCGCCATTATGTTCATTTCGTAAAAGAGGTAAACAGTAGCAGTTTCACCATGAATCGACAAAAATAAAAATCAAGCAGTTCATTAAAATGGCAATGTTAATCCAGTTCACTCATTTTCTAAATAACTGGACATACAGTATTTTAAAAAATCCAAATTGAAAATCCACAGCCTGCTTCCAGTCGACTAACTGGGTCGGGGATGGAATGAATAATGTCCCCATCTAGCGGCGAGGATATGAGCTGTCGCACTCCTCTGAGGCAATGATTAAATGAATAACAGATGAAATGAATTCAAGATAGTGGAGAGTGTTGCTGGAATTACATTTTTGACAGGGAAAACCGGAGTAACCGGAGAAAAACCTGTCTGCCTCCGTTTTGTCCAGCACAAATCTCAAATGGAGTGACCGGGATTTGAACCAAGGACCCAGCGGTGAGAGGCCGGCGTGCTGCCGCCTAAGCCACGGAGGCTAAAATTCCTAATTACTAAGTCAAATAAAATTGTGGAATTATCCCTACATCTAAATCAGTTAGCTATCAGTAACTTCAATTTATGAAAAAAATTGGCGTGACAATGAAAATAAAAATCCACAGCCTGCCTCCAGACGACCAACCAGGTCAGGGAATGGAATGAATGAATCCCCCATCTAGCGGCGAGGATATGAACTGTGCTGGCTGCCGAAGCCTGTCGCAATGATAAAATGAATGACAGATTAAATTATAGTGGAGAGTGTTTCTGGAATACAATAAAATTTTGACAGGGAAAACCGGAGTACCCGGAGAAAAACCTGTTTGCCTCTACCTTTGTCCAGCACAAATCTCACATGGAGTGACCGGAATTTTCAGCCTGCCACGGTGAGTGAGTGGTTATGGTGTCGGACTTCCACCCCCCCCCCCCAGCTTGCAGGTTCGCTCCTGGCCGTGGTAAGTGACTTTTTTGAAAGGCGAGAAAAATCACGGCACGCCTGTCATACGTTGTTGGAATGTTAAAGAACCCATTTGAATTCAGTAGGCCGTGTTCATAATGGCAAAATTTATCTCAGGATTTTCCGCCAACACAAAGTTCCTCTTTTCTCTATTAGAAAGCGCTGGAGTGTCAAGAAGCTTAGATATCTAACCTCCTTGACTTTCATAGCGCTTCCAGGAGCGATAAAATTCGACATGCAAGCTGCCCTCTGGACGTCAATTAACAAAGCTTGCACCCGGCACCCGAGGTTATACGATATTATTATATTAAGCCGGGATATAAACCATGGGCCCAGCGGTGAGAGGCTGACGTGCTGCCGCCTAAGACAGGGAGGCTCTGGTGTGACAATGGACAATCGAAATACTCGTGATATTCCAGGGAGGGGGCGAGCAAGGCCCCTCCTTGCCCCCACACTGCGGGTGCCCATGAGAGGCCTACACGGAAGAAAACAGTTATACCGTAACATATACTGACCAGCAAAAAAAAGTGGAACACTTCAATTTTTTATGTAATTTCTTAATTTATTCCACTAAAATGTATCTGTTTTCCAATATTTGCATTATTCATGTAAATGTTAGATGGTTGGCTACAGAAAATACTGAAACATGTTTTACAACACGCTTTAACTCACAAATTTCGTTACATTTCACAAATCTAACAATTTTCTATTTTTTACTAATGTTCTTTTGGGCTGGTTTTTTTTGCCAAACAAAACAGTGTTAATGTTTGCACTGCGCTGCACGGGAACACTGGTCACTAAAACGAGTGTTTCCACCCTTAGCGTCCATGACAGCTTGTTAGGCTCATCGAAGATTGGGGGTAATTGGTGGTAATAAACCACCCTAAGAAATGTCAATTTCTATTCACGGATGTTTCAGATGTGTGTCCTAATGCGTGAAAAGCTTTTAAAATGTGATTTCATATTTTTCATGGCTAATTTTATACTTTTTAAATTACTGTTCCACTTTTTTTTGCCGGTCAGTGTAGTTATTATTAAGAAGAAACATACTCAGCCTTGCCTGAACAGTAGATGCTACAGTAGGTGAAATCTTCAAGTCATCTGATACAGGCGCGGATCTAGAGTTTGGCATGGGGGGGGGGTCAGAGAATCAAAATTGTTAAGAAAAATGGTATCACTAAAAACGCAATCATAAAATAAACAAACATACAAAACCAGACCAATTTTTGTGCAAGCTACATAGATAAATATTTGATGCGTTTAGCGCAGCAAAAATATTCGTACACATTGCAATGGCGTGTTTTGCGACTTTTACATCGGCAAGTCGAGTTGGTACCGACAAAGGGAGAAAGTCACAGCTTAAATTGCCAACCAAGCTTGAAGTTTGGACGTTGGCAAAAATTTTTGGTGCGAAAAAAAGCCCCAAATTCATATCCGTGCATTGCTGCACATTCTTCGTGACATCACTATAATCATCGATTCGGTAATCACAAGGTTTGCTAAACAAAATAGACGAGTTGATTTTGTTACATAAATAATCGTTTTTATATAACGGGTATGAATTTGTAACAGTTGTAATAATAATTGCAATAAAGATATTTTCAGTATTGAATACAATGTGTTTTCGTTTTATGAGTTTGAAAAAAAAAATGGCCTCCGTTGGGGGTGGGGGTGGTCATGATCCCCGTGACCCCCCTGATCTGATAACACGTTTGGAGCTGTAACGATGTGGTCAGCCAAGGCCTAGTACCTACCTACAGCGACTAGTGTTGACGTCATTTCCCAGCAGCGGTCGCCAGGAGAGTGCGCGGTGCGCCACACATGGCTCAGTGGACGGGAAACGAAGCGATAGCTATCAAGCAAGGCACGGAAACAGACAAGAGACGTGTGTTTAGAGTTAGGTGTGTGAGAAGTGGTGTCAAATGGAGTCAATTGAACGATAGTCGTGTGATTGTGTGATGGGATCACCTCGCTAAACCCAACAGGAGTTCACTCCACTGGCCTCATTCCAAACTGTGACATTGCTGACGTTGGTCGCTGGCAGTAACCTGCTTCGGAGCGATGGTAAGGTGTCATTTGTATGTCAACACGTATGTTACTACAGCTTAGTAACTTCTGGCACTACGTTCAATGGGAGTCATTCTTAAACAATTAACACAACAAATTTAAATTGCACACAAACAATAAGCAGAACATATTAGAGATCAAAATTGAAAAGAAATGAACAGAACGTAGCCAAAACAGAACACAAAAAGCGTCAAATTTAAATTCGTATTGACAGACTGATAAGATACAAATAAGAATTTGTATAGGCACAGAGGTGTATATACATTTTTTTTCTGGGGGGAGGGTCTGACTATTTTTGGAAAATTGTGAGTATTTTCAGGGGTTTGTCACAGCAAAATACCTAGAAATATCAACCAATATCTTAGAGCATATAACTCTGTGTATTTTTTTTTCGGTTAGAGTTAATTGTAAAATTCTAAGTTTATATAACCTATATGGCAATACAACACAACACAAAATAAAATTTTACTAGCATTACCCGTCGCGGCTTCGCCCGCGAACATTCTATTTGTAAAGAGTAGGCCTACACTTACGTTAGCAAAATCTCAATCATGAATGCTATGACTGATTTATCCTTAGTATGAATAATCAGACTATCAATTCAGCTACTGGTGCAGTGGTTAAGGGTTTGTCATTCCTTCATAGGTTTATCAGAGCGAAGTTAGTTTTCTGGGAATATCACAGACACTGTTAATTTAAGGGCCTTTAAATGTGGTTTTCGGAGACCCTTTATAGTCGGGTGAAAACGACCTTTCGTACCACAATCACACGTGAAAATTGCGTGTAAAAATTCTAGAGTGCCCCTTGACCCCCTTAAGCGCATTATACTGTAGCCTATGTATTTGGCTCAGTGATAACCATAGATCCGTCTGGAAACTTGCACAGTAATGTAATAATTGGAATTGCATTGCGTCTTACAGAAATACATGGACCTGTGAGATTCTGTTACCATGGTTACCTTGTTGCATTCTTTCATTATTACATTGTAAATATACATATTTTAAGGTATTTATTTAATTGTAAGGCATTTAAAGAGTAAGTGAGTGCGTCTCGCTTACGCATTTGGTTATGCTGAACCTGTAGGTACCCCATGCCATATGTGTAGGTTGGTGTTAATGGGACCTTATTTTCGGTACAAAACTGGAATGGGACCTTAGCGGAATAATATAAGGGAGGGATACTTAATGCATTTTCTATTACGGCCTATGGAGTATGAATGGCAAGTATGTAAATATTTGTCAATATATTAAGCAGAAAGATAAACATTTTTTTTACAAGCTATAATTTATTTCTCTAAAGTACCGTACTGTGGAATTCTTAGTTTTGCCTCACAAGGCAGAGTGTACCACGTTCCAGCCCTCAGACCAGAATTATAATTTCTTGGCAAAGCCAGGAATCGTATTCGGATCTCCGAGGCGGGAGCCAAGAATGCTGGCCACTACAACACGATGTAGTCTAATTTCAATCTTAATATTGTTTATAACTTAGCCAATAAGTTAAGATGAGGGTACAACCAAATTTACAATTAGTTTATGATTTTACCAAAACAACACTTTCTTAATTTTTATTGTTTTTATTCGAGGGGGGCATTTGAGGGTACGCAAATGCGAGGGAGCCCTTGATGATGATAACTAGGGCTCGGATCGATATGCTCGATAAAATCTCCAGATATGCTTGAAAACCATGTGTTTTATGCTCGATAGATATGCCTGAAAAACCCATTATATGCTCGAGATATATGCTCAAAAAAAACATTATATACGTTTAAATATGCAGAATATGCCCGAAAAACACCGTTAAAAACTATAGAAAGGAAAGTGAAACGAAAAAACCTATACTATACCTTTATAAACGAGCTTTATTTTCTAATTGTATGTATGATACACTGCAATATACCCGCATTCAAGTTTTTCAAATATATAAGAGAAGTTTTCCTATAAAAGTTACAGTTCAAAAGTTCATTTACAAAATGTTCAGAATTAGGCGAGTCAATGAAGTAGATCTGCATTGGTCGGTACAACAAGAATTTTATCTATGTTTTCAGTTTTGAATGATTTTCCTAAATCAATCAATAAAAGTTTCAATGACTACAACGACCTCACTAAAGGTTAAAAAAAAACTCTATTATTCGCACCAGATAGGCTTTACAATAATTACTGTACTTCTGTTTTCGAACCTTAAGAATGGTCAGGGTCCAAATTCGAGGTGGGGGGGGGGGCGGCAGAGGGGGGATTCGAAGAAGAACAAACCATCTAGACGAAAACCATAAGAATATGCATTAATACGCTTCTATTCTGAAAACCGTGGTTTTATGCATTTATATGCTTGTTAAATTTCAATTCTGTTGGTCCCAGAGAGGTGGGAATACCACCGAAAGGCTTCTTTCAATGTGTACTATTCAGGAAAAAAATATGCAAATATGCTCGAATCCGAGCCCTAATGATAACTGTTTTAAGGGGCCTAATATCTAGGTTATCGCCCCCTAATGGTCTGGGTGAGAGCGAAAATGACAATGAAATGGAAACCAGAACGAAAATTAAGTGAGACTGAAAATACTTAAAAAAATGTAACTCACATTGAAATGACGCACAAAATGAAGAGCGGTAATACTTACAAAAGGGAATTTAGAAGAAAAAAAAACTCACAAGAGGAATAGATTGAAAAATACGCACAAATTGTAGTTTAGGTTCAAAATACGTACTAAATGCAATGTAGAGTCGAAATACTTATAAAATGCAATTGAAATTCAAAATACTTACAAAATGCAAATGAGATTGAAAATACTTACAAAATGTAATTTAGACTCCAAATACCCACAAAATGCAATTGAGAATCAAAATACTTGCAAAAAGCGGTTTAGGTTGGAAATACTTACAAAATGCAATTGAAATTCAAAATACTCACAAAAGTCCCAGCCCCATACAAAAATGCAATTGAGGTTGAAAACACTCGCAAAATGCAATTTAGATCGAAAAGACTTACAAAATGCAACGTAGATTTAAAACACCTTCAAAATGGAGTGTAGATGCAAAAAAAAAATCGCTAAAGGGAATTTGGACACACGGGGAGCCAAATAACAAAAACAGTGAAGGAATCTTAAAGAGAAAAGGAAATATAATGAAAAGAAAACAAGAAGTCTGACCCCTCGAAGAATGAGGGATCAGGAAAGATGAGACAAGGGCCAATTAAGGCGGGAAAGGAAGAGACTCCCTAGGCCTAGGATACCATAATACCGTCGGGGCGGAAAAGAAAAGGAGTTGACCAAGGAAGGTCGACAGGAAAGAAGACGGAGAGGAGCCCAACACAAGTAAGTGGAAGCAATGGCGGACTCAGCTGGGGTCCCGTGGTCGACAACCCACGTCCCACAAGATGTGAGCGTCAGGAGGAGAGGGAGCCGTGTCGGTAGATTTACTGGCACGTTTAAGATCCCCTTTAGAGCAAAATTCTGGCACCCCGGGGTCTCTAAAAGCCGCAGTAGTTAAAAGGTAGGTAGAACCAGTAACAACAACCATTTAATTATTCCAAATTAAGTTGTTGATCCTTCTTAGGGACTTTGCGACATCGTGGTCACATTTCTCCGTGTACTTGGGTGTGTGTGTAGAGTTTGTCTGATAACCTGTGTCACTGTGATGCCGGTACTAGTGTGTGTATTTGTAATTGTGGGGGTGTGGTGGCGTAGCGGTCAAGCTGTTTGCCTCTCACCAAGGCGGACCAGGTTCGATTCCCAGTCAATGCTTGTGAGATTTTCAAAATGAACTGTCATGTCCTGTTGTTCGGATTCCACGTAAATGGAGGTCCGAGATTAACGTTAAACTACAAGCTTCCTTGATTGTATTTGTAATTGAGATAGGATATGGATAGGAAGCGGCCGTGGTCATAAGTTAGCTACCATCCCGGCATTTGCCTGGAGTAGAAGTGGGAAAGCACGGAAAGTCACTTCCAGGATGGCTGGGGTGGGGAATCGACCCGTCTCTTCTCAGTGTTTCCTCACGAGGCTGAGTGCACCCATCTAGTTCTCAAACCAGAATTAAATTTCTTGGCACAGCAGGGAATCGAACCCGGGTCTCAGCGGAGATTAATGTTGTTATTATTTTTCTGGCTTGGAACAAAAACAACCAAAGTCGATTTTCCAAAATTTCCCTTGATCTTTATATTTTGGAGGTAGCCTAATCATACGAATGAAATCAGAAACCCCTACTGGCAGGTGAAAAGTTAAACGAAGTAGGAGACTTCTGCTACTTACTAAGGCAAAATAACCAGTGATGGACGAAGCAAAGAGGATAGAAAAGCTATGTTGGCTCAGACAAGGAAAGCATTTCTACAGAAAAGAAATTTGTAGACATCAAATATTAGGTAGTCATTTTTGAAAGCCTTTGTCTGGAGCGTTGCGCTTTATGGAAGTGAAATTTGTACTGTTGGCGCAGCAGAAAAGAGAAATAATAGAAGCATGTAAAATGTGGTGTTACAGAAGAATGATGAAGATTTGATGGGTAGAGAGTTACAAATGAAGAGGTGCCAAGACGAGCGGGAGGGGAGAGATGTTTCTGGCGATTACTAGGGACACATATTAAGACACCCAGGAATAGCAAACATAGTTATGGAAGGAAGGACAAGAACTGGAGAGGTAGACGAAGGTTAGAATATGTTAAACAGATTGTCTCGGATGTAAACGATTAGCTCAGGACAGGGATGCATTGAAAGCTGCATCAAACCTGTTAAAAGACTGAAGACACAAAGAGCACTTTTGTACACCACCCGTTTTCGAGAAGTGTATTACTCCAAATCATTTTACCAGATAAGTATGGGTAGATATGTCTTATCCCTCGCCCAATCTAAGAGCATTGATTGGATGTTCGTGATTGCGGAGAGTGAAACAACGGATGTAAACAAGGAGAGATATAACTGCAAGATTCTGGCATCATACAAGGATTCATGACCCATAAAGGAGAATATACGACGCAATATTCGTCCCTCTGGCTGGCATGTATAGTCTGCGCCACGGCAAATAAGTTACTAACAATGTAACCTTACCAGTTGTCCCCCATCACGACAAACATGTTGTTATATAGTCCACGTCACCTTAAATAAGTTACTAACAATGTAACCTTACATCTTGTCCCCCATCACTACAAACTTGATAATCTTACATTGTAAGTAATTGGTATTTAAGGATGGCGCGAATTATATAACACCGTGTTTATAGTAAAGATTACATTGCTAGAAACTTATTTAATTAAGGTGACGCGGACTATACCATATCATCCCTCGGAATATCCATCGTCTTTTACCATTCTGTGGCTCAGAATGAGAAAAGAAGGGACTTATTTCTTAGGCTTTGAAGGCTTTGATGTTGTATCGCTTCACGTTCATATCTAGTGATTGTGTTACGGGGCAATACAACTAGATCGTCTGCCCGCAAATATGTGGTGATAATGAAGAAAGAACAGTGGAAATATTCCAAGGAGTTGGTTTAGTTCTTCACCAAACATAATAAACCCATCTGAAGGAGTCATTATCTATAATGAGAAATAACCTTCTTGGACAGTAATTTTAAAATTACTACTGTAAGACATAAACATCCTCGTTAGAAGATTGTCCAGAAAAATCTACATTCTGAGTGTTTGATTACTGAAAATCATTTTTACCTCATACGCCGACCATCCTCGAGAGAATTATTTCAGGAAATAAACTTATATAATATCAGAAAAATTTGTAAACCGGTCTATTACCATATTTCTGGGTTGGCTAGCTTCTAAAATAACCAATGCGAAGGGGAAAACTTAGCTCATTTGATCATAAGTGCGTGTTCTAGGGCATATGTTGGAACTATGTTTTGTCTATAAATGCATAGATTTAGTGTCCTTAAAATTGTATAGCCTAGTCATGTGTTTATTATGGCAAATTTTTAATTTTCTATATTTGATAAATGCGTTGTTTTAGGGCATATTTTGGATCTATTTTTGGTAATCAATGCGTTGTTTTAGTCTTTTTATATTTTAAAGTCACATTAGGTTGTTTCAGGAAACCTGTTAATTTTTATATATTTCATAAATGCATTACTTAAGGTAATATTTTAATTTTTTCGACCATAAATACATTGGCTTTTTAAATGTATTTTTTTTTTGGTGGTTTATACATTATAAATAAGTTGTTTCAGGCATATTTTGAAATATTTTTAGATCATTAATGCGTTGTTTTGGGCTTGTTTTGGAGTTATTTTGATGTCACGAATTGATTTAGAATATTTACTGACTGAGGTCTGATGTCATAAAAGCATCGTTTTAAGACACTTCTCTTTTGCAGTTTTTGGTCTTAAATGCGTTTTCTTTGGAGCATTTTCAAGTATTTTAGGTCACAAATTCGTTATTTTTAAGACAGTTTTTGAAGTTCTTACGTCATTTTTGGTATTATCATAATGTGTCATACTTGCTATCACAGGACGAGGACTCGAGATGCCAAGTGGACGGATGTTGTTCGGCTAAAGCAGGAGCCAACCTCATTGGAATGTTATATGGGGTGAGTACTGCATTACTAAATACCTAATGGTTTAACTTTCCTTTTGGCTGTAGGCATCTCCATAGGGAATCAAGTTCGGTCGTGTGCTATGACCCAAGATGATAACACACTTTACCAATATCGCCGCGAGCCGTTTGCGCAAGGAACTAGCCTGGTGCCGTAAGAACCTGTTATACTCCGCGTTTTTCAAAAACAACCATAGGAGTATCCAGGTACACAAGATCTCGATTAGCTTACGAACTATCTAAAGAAACTATGCTATTAGAAGATCTACGCTTGAAAATGCTACTTGCTATACTGCCGGCCTTCAAAGAGGTAGTCAGAGAACACATAACAAAGTTAAGATATTTGAGTGGAATTTTATACCAAGGTTGCCATGGTAACGTAGGACTGGAAAGAAGAAAATTATTAGCTCAAACATCAGATATTCAGTGCATGGTTTCCATCACAAGTGTTGTAGGACTATACGTTTTCATGAGCCATGCGCGTGCTGTGTTTGTCGTATGTGTGGGAAACTCTGTGAGAGATATCACGTCATGTGTTGTACAGATAGAATTTTATCATTGTCTATTGTGAACCAACTTGATTATGCATATAACTGGCCATTCGGCTGCATTATTAAATTATTTAAAGTCTTCTTCTTCTTTCTCTTTACATCATTCCCACCAGGCGCGGATTCAAGAGGGGGGGGGGAGGGGGTCACGGGGGTCATGACCCCCCCCCCAACGGAGACCAAATTTTTTTGCAAACTCAAAAAACCAAAACACAATAACCAGACAAATAAAACTTAACGAATTTTAACTGAAAAAGGTTTTTTTTTTCATTTTATTCAATACTGAAAATATATTTTTTGCAATTATGTTCTGTTACAACTGTACATATTTACAACTTCATACCTGTTATATAAAAACGATTATTTATGTAACAAAATCAACTCGTCCATTTTGTTAGCAAACCTTGTGATTACCGAATCGGTGTCCATAGTGATGTCGCGATGATTGTGCAGCAATGCACGGATAGGAATTGGGGCTTTTTTTTTTCGCACCAAAAAATTTTGCCGACGTCCAAACTGCAAGCTTGGTTGGCAATTTAAGCAGTGACTTTCTCCCTTTGTCGGTACCAACTCGCCTTGCCGAAACTGTAACGTACCGTACCTTGATACTTTTCTCGAAGCTCGATGTAAAAGTCGCAAAACATGCCGTTGCAATTTGTACGAATATTTTTGGTGCGCTAAAAGCATCAAATTTCTATCCATGTAGCTTGCAAAAAAATTGGTCTGGTATCGTACGTTTGGTTATTTTGTGATTGCGTTGTTAGTGATGCCATTTTTCTTAACAATTTCCATTCTGTGACCCCCCACCCAAAGCCAAACTCTAGATCCGCGCCTGATTCCCACTCCTATGTGGGGTCGATTTTTCTGACAGCTCTCCTCCATTTAACCCGGTCATGCACATCCTCTTCTGACAACTGTTTTTCTCTGAGGTACTCCCGTACACAATCCATCCATCTTCGTTTAGGTCTGCCTCGCATTCTCACTCCCTGTATTTGCATGTCTAGCATCTTCCTCCCCACGTAGGATTCCTCCCTTCTTCACATATGCCCGTACACTGAAGTCGCTTTTCTTGTATCTTCTTAGATATTTCCACAACATTCAATGTTCCTCTAATTTTGACTTTTTCCACTCTATCACGCTTAGTCACTCCACTCATCCACCTGAGCATTTTCATTTCAGTGACGTCAAGTCTGTTTGTGTGAGATTTCCGTGCAGGCCATGTTTCAGAGCCATACAGCAATGCTGGTCTTACAACAGTTTTATATATTTTTTCTTAACCTAGGTCAAAGAGCACTCCTGACATCTTCCTCCAGTTCATCCTTCCTACCTGAATCCTGTGTGACACTTCCACATCCAGATTTCCATCTCCAGTCACCACCGAACCCAGGTATTTGAACTCATCCACTCTATTTATCGTTTCCCATTGTAATCTGATCTCACAGTCTTGATCTGTATTGAACCTCATATACTCCGTCTTCTTCCTGCTAATCCTGAGTCCTCTGTCTTCCAAGGCTGCCCTCCACTGTTCCATGATAAGTTAGTATTGTTCATTGCACTAAAACTATATACATATTAAAAAAACGAATTTTGACATGTATATTTTGGTGAACGGCCATGGTAGCCGAGAACGCTTACGCGCTACCTCGCGGGCATCGGAAGAGCGTGGGTTCGAATCCCACCTCGGCCGCCCTGAAAATACTTTTCGTGGTTACCCATTTTCACCAACAGGCAAATGCCGGGACGGTTCCTTTCAACAGGTTCACACTCCACTTCCTTCCAAAATCCCTTCCCTGACCTTTCCTTAATTAGATCCAAGTTACCGGTCGCCTGTAACCATCCCCAGTTGTATCTGCTCATAAAGTGTGCCCAGCTCCCAGATACCGTTTTTGCGATGGTAGAGAAATGATCCCTCGCAGAGTCCGTGGATGAAACCAAGATGGGAGGATAAGCGATTAATATATATTTAGCGTGAAAAGAAAATAGGATGGCAGGTTGGAGCAGGTGCACCATTTTAAGTACTTCGACTCAGTGTTGATGATAATTAGGGCCCGGATGTTGATGTCGAAAAAAAGTTAAAAAATTCACTTAAAATTTTCAAAAATGACAGTAATAAATGACCTAAAATATCGAAAAATGCTCTATAAAATGGAGAAAATGATCTTATAATAATAAACTCACCAGTATTTCAAAAATTACATCAGAAGCTCAAACTGAAAAGTCAATCAAAATAGATTTCTAGCACTTAGAAAAAAGGTTTATGTTCATAGCTAGTAGCTTCTTCTTAACTCTGAGAGACGTAACTCCCTCATATAAAGCTGTGACATGACTACATTGAAAAAAAAAAGTCATTAAAAGGCTGATATCTCTAAAATATGAACAAAAAATCTACCAAACTGCAAAAAATGCAAAAAGACGCAAAATGAAAATGACATATTTGAAAACGGAGTGGCCCGTCCGGAGTTTCTACAGGGTCTTTCATATAAAGTAAGAACGGCGAGCGGCGGTTTTGTCATTCGCTGCTGAAGCTGGCTTGGTCGAGCTTGTGACGCGTCACGGCTCCCTGCTGTAGTATTGAAAGCGCGCGCATAGTACAAACTTGACCTTGCAATAAGCGTGCAGGTGTTGTCAGTCGCCAGTCTGAACCTCAGCTGCTAACATGTTGAGACAGTTATCATTGCAAAATCGTATTTTTGTACCGGTATGTATAATTTATTTTAATTACGATTCGGCTCGGCGGGTACGTGATGCATTTGTTCAGCAATTTCCTGATGAAGTGCCACCTTCACTAGCACAGATTCACGTAATTGTAAATAACTTTGACACTACTGGTTCAGTGCTCAATAAAAAACACAAAATAAAAAATCAGAAAAAATACAGTGGCATGACTCACTTGCGTCAGCCAAAATGTGGTTACCAGATACAATGCCTGTATAACCCAGGAAGGACGACACTTCCAGCAACTTTTATAACGTAATATTTCAAAGAGGATTGTACACACGCTTAGAGCAGGGGGCCACGGTTCGCCACGAGCTCCGTCAAGGCCACCACACTAGCGGATAACAAACCCGCCACTTGGCGTTCTTACTTTATATGAAAGACCCTGTATGTACTTCAGCATTGTTTTAGACAGCTCAGTAAAAAGATGACATGTCATCAACATCCGGGCCCTAATGTTAATTGTTGTTTTAAGGGGCCTAACATCTGGGTTATCGGCCCCTAATGGTTTGGGTGATAGGTATAGTTTCATTTCTTGAACATTTTCACTAAGACTTGGTTGGTTGGTTCTTAAGTTTAGGGGCTGCGACAACGCGGTCATGTAGCCCCGTGTACTTTGGGTGTGTGTAAAATCTGTCTGATAACCGGTGTTAGTTGCGATGACTGTATTAGTGTGTGTTTTCTGTTTTTTAATTTAAGTACATACTGAAACTTAGAATTTTTCAAATAGTTCCTACTTTTGCAGCCAAGCACCACCGTCAACGACTACTAGGCCAAGATACCTAAGAATAACTACGTACTTACATACCAGAAGAGGAAACGGAAAACAAATAAGAATTAGGGAAACAAAATACAGGACGAAAGGAAATCCCTTATCCCTCGAAGAATGAGAAGTAAGGGACTTGGGAAAAAGGAGAGCCAGGACAGGCAGATAGGAAAGGTAAAGAGGAGAGGGACCGCCCCAAAGGCAATGAAAGAAGGAGAAAAACCACACCCAGCTCGGGAAACCCTCGGGGTCACCAACTCCCGAACTCACCAGACGTGAGCGCTTGAGGGTGTAGCACAATCCAGGGTACACCATAAGTGGTGGGGCTACACACACCCTGCCTCCTTGAGGGCCTTGAGCAGAAGGCAGGAGATACTGTGAGCCCTTGAGGATGTAGCACTATCCAGGGTGCACCATAAGTGGTGGGGCTACACACACCCTGCCTCCGTTAGGGCCTTGAGCAGAAGGCAGGAGATACTGTGAGCCCTTGAGAGTGTAGCACAATCCAGAGTGCACCATAAGTGGTGGGGCTACACACACCCTGCCTCCTTGAGGGCCTTGAGCAGAAGGCAGGAGATACTGTGAGCCCTTGAGAGTGTAGCACAATCCAGAGTGCACCATAAGTGGTGGGGCTACACACACCCTGCCTCCTTGAGGGCCTTGAGCAGAAGGCAGGAGATACTGTGAGCCCTTGAGGATGTAGCACTATCCAGGGTGCACCATAAGTGGTGGGGCTACACACACCCTGCCTCCTTGAGGGCCTTGAGCAGAAGGCAGGAGATACTGTGAGCCCTTGAGGATGTAGCACTATCCAGGGTGCACCATAAGTGGTGGGGCAACACACCCCCTGCCTCCGTTAGGGCCTTGAGCAGAAGGCAGGAGATACTGTGAGCCCTTAAGGATGTAGTACAATACAGGGTGCACCATAAATGGTGGGGCAAAAAAAAAAAAAACTGCCTCTTTGAGGGCCTTGAGCAGAAGGCAGGAGATACTGCGAGCCCTTGAGGGTGTAGTACAATCCAGGGTGCACCATAAGTGGAGGGGCTACACACACTCTGCCTCCGTTAGAGCCTTGATCAGAAGGCAGGAGTTAAAATGAAAAGAAAACAAGAGGTCTGACCCCGCGAAGAATGAGGGATCAGGAAAGATGAGACAAGGGCCAATTAAGGCGGTAAAGTGAAAGACTGCCCAAGGCCTCGGATACCCTGATACCGTCGGGATCGGAAAAGAACAAGTGTTGACCAAGGGAGGTCGAGAGAAAAGATAACAGAGAGGAGCCCGGCACAAGTAAGTGGAAGCAATGCCGGACTTAGCTGGGCTCCCGTGATCGCCAACCCACGTCCCAAAAGTTGTGAGCCCCTGGGGGAGGATTCAGTGATGAACGACTTGAAATTGAGAGGCGTAGTAGTCAAGAACGCCGCAGTGCTAAGCGGATGATGGAGGCAAAATGTTCGCAAACAGAGGCTTGCAGACTTGACTAGACATTGAAAAGCGAAACAGTCTCAAATGAAAATGAATAAATTAATAAATATTTAATATTTGAAGGCTAATTAATCGAACACAAAAATTATAATCATGTGTTGTGGTGATTGTTAATTTAAGGGCCGTAACACATCTGGGCAGTGGCGGATCCAGGCCTTGCGGAGCCCTGGGCGATATGATAAGGTGGGGCCCACAACAATAGGAAATGAAAATCCACAGCCTGCTTCCAGTCTCCGACCGGGTCAGGAATGGAATGAATGAAGCCCCCATCTAGCGGCGAGGATATGAACTGTGCCGGCTGCCGAGGCCTGACGCACTCCTCTGGGGCAATGATTAAATGAATGACAGATGAAATGAAATGAAATGAGAGTGGAGAGTGTTGCTGGAATGAAATTTTTACAGGGAAAACCGGAGTACCCGGAGAAAAACCTGTCTGCCTCCGTTTTGTCCAGCACAGATCTCACATGGAGTGACCGGGATTTGAACCACGGACCCAGTGGTGAGAGGCCGGCGTGCTTCCGCCTAAGCCACGGAGGCTAACAATAGGAAATAAAAATTAAAAAAAAAAATCAAATGGAAAGTAGTTTTGTAATAATAATAATAAAATTAAGAATATTTACAATATTTTGAATAAACTACAGTAATTTTTTAATAATACGAAAGAACCCTCCAAGTCCCCTCGACGAAGATTATATGTAAACTATAAAATATTAAAATATCACTTTGCCACTTTTTTTTCGGCTGAAGTCTTCTATTAAGTTATTTTCACTGAATTCTAAACTTGCTAAACGGTCAAGGGAGATCATAGCTGCACTGATAAAGAAAAAATAAATTATACATTAGTTTGAAAAGTATAATTAATGAATTAAATTTAAAAAAATCCATGGCGCGGGGCCCTGGGCGGTCGCCCTCCTCGTCCTCCCCTAGATCCGCCCCCGCATCTGGGTCATCAGCCCCTAATAATAAGGATACCTTTCAGGCGTCAATGTGTCACAACATAGTTCTAATTCTTGTGTCTAGTATAGATTTATTTTGTCTGGCAAGATTAGCAGAATTGGGCCCTCTCTTCCATCTAACCAAATTATTCAATTAATAGCTTGCCACAGTGGGTGAGTGGTTAACGTGTCGGTTTACCAACGCCAAGCTTGCAGGTTCGCTCATGGCCGTGCCAAGTGATTTTTGAAAGGCGGCAAAAATTCGACACGCATGTCGTACGATGTTGGCATGTCAAAGAACCCATTTGAATTCAGTAGGCCGTGTTCATAATGGCAAAATTAATCTCGGGAGTTTTTGCCAACACAAAGTTCCTCATTTCTCTACTAGAAAGCGCTATAGTGTTCAAGGACCTTAGATATCTAACCTCCTTGACATTAATAGCGCTTCAAGGAACAACGAAATTCGACATGCAAGCTACCCTCTGGGTGTCAAATAACAAAGCTTGCACCCGGCACCGAGGCCATTCGGTATTATTATTATTATTCAATTGATACATAATGAACAATGCAAATACTACTTAAATCCAACAATAATACAATGTTGATACAATATAAAATACATATAAAAACAGATTAGCTTTGTGTAGGCAGGAAATTGTTGCATTGCTATTTTTTTCTTAATCGAGTTTACCCTCCAGGGTGGTGGCTCCCATGGACTCAGCGAAGGAACTACCCCCTACCGCCATTTTTGAGGCAGTGTCCTAGAGCTGGGATCATCTAATCGGAGTGGATACAACTGGTGAGGTGGGATTAGCACCTCGCCCAGGCGGCCTCATCTGCAAAGCGAACAAGGGCCTCATGAGGGAAGGAGGCAAGGAAGAGGGAAGGAGGCGGCCGTGGCCTTACAGTAGGCACCATTCCGGCATTTGCCCGAAAACGAAGTGGGAAACCACGGAAAACCACTTCGAGGATGGCTAAGATGGGAATCGAACCCCCTCTACTCATTTGGGCCACCCGAGGCTGAGTAGACCCCGTTCCAGTCCTCATGCCACTTTTCAAATTTCGTGGCAGAGCCGGGAATCGAACCCAGGACCTCCGGGGCGGCAGCTAACCATGCTGACCGCTACGCTACGGAGGAGACTGCTAATTTATTGCTAGGGTATAATAATAATAATATCGTATGGCCTCGGATGCCGGGTGCCAGCTTTGTTATTTGCAACCCAGAGGGCAGCTCTCATGTAGAATTTTGCTGTTCCTTGAAGCACTGTGAAAGTCAAGGAGGTTAGATATCTAAGCTCCTTGAACACTATAGCGCTTTCTAGTAGAGAAATAAGGAACTTTTGTGTTGGCGGAAAAGCCCGAGATTAATTTTGCCATTATGAACACGGCCTACTGAATTCAAATGGGTTATTTTGCCGCCTTTCAAAAATCACTTACCACGACCAGGAGCAAACCTGCAAGCTTGGGGTTAGTAATCCGACGCGATAACCACTCACCCACCGTGGCAGGCGTTGCTAGGGTGAATAAGCAAGACACTTAGAAGTAGGTTTATCATTAGAGTAACAACGGGAAATACTGATAAAATACAGACTGATGATGATATTGTTGATGATTATGATTAGTCATTACTAGGGCTCGGATCGATATGCTCGATAAAATCTCCAGATATAATCGAAAACCATGTGTTTTATGCTCGATAGATATGCTCGAAAAAAAAAAACATTATATGCTCGATAAATAAGCTCGAAAAACCATTATATGCTATTAAATATGTAGAATATGCTCGAAAAACACCATAGAAAGGAAAGCGAAAGGAAAGAAACAATAACATATCTCTATATAGAAGCTTTATTTTCTAATTATATGTATGATACACTGCAATATACTCACATTCATGTTTTTCTAGTATACAGGGTCTTTCATACACACATCAAAAAAAGTTTTGCATCACCTCGGTTCCAAGAGTTCCGGAACCGTTAAATACAAAGGGAATAGAGATCAACACAAACAACATTTCAGCTCGTTTTATTGCTCATGAGACCCACACATTGCATGTTGTACCATCATACAGCTAGACTTTCAGCATTTGTGGTCCAGATTGCAGTACACACCACTACCTCTAATACCCAGTAGCACGTCCTCTTGCATTGATGCATGCCTGTATTCGCCGTGGCATACTATCCACAAGTTCATCAAGACACTGTTGGTCCAAATTGTCCCACTCCTCAACGACAATTCGGCGTAAATCTCTCAGAGTGGTTGGTGGGTCAAGACGTCCATAAACAGCCCTTTTCAACATATCCCAGGCATGTTCGATAGGGTTCATGTCTGGCGAACATGCTGGCCACTGTAGTCGAGCGATGTCGTTATCTTGAAGGAACGCATTCACAAGATGTGCACGATGAGGTCGAGAATTGTCGTCCATGAAGACAAATGCCTCTCCAATATTCTGCCGATATGGTTGCACTATGGGTCGGAGGATGTCTTTCAGGTATCGTAAAGCCGTTTCGGAGCCTTCCATGACCACCAGTGGCGTACGTCGGCCCCACATAATGCCACCCCAAAACATCAGGGAACCACCACCTTGCTGCACTCGCTGGACAGTGTGTCTAAGACGTTCAGCCTGACCAGGGTGCCTCCAAACACGTCTCCGACGATTGTCTGGTTGAAGGCATATGCGACACTCATCGGTGAAGAGAACGTGATGCCAATTCCGTGGGGTCCATTCAGCATGTTGTTGGGCCCATCTGTACCGCGCTGCATGGTGTCGGGGTTGCAAAGCTGGACCTCGCCATGGACGTCGGGAGTGAAGTTGCGCATCATGCAGCCTATTGCGCACAGTTTGAGTTGAAACACGACGTCCTGTGGCTGAACGAAACGCATTATTCAACATGGTGGCATTGCTGTCAGGGTTCCTCCGAGCGGCAATCCGTAAGTAGCGGTCATCCACTACAGTAGTAGCCCTTGGGCGGCCTGAGCGAGGCCTGTCATCGACAGTTCCTGTATCTCTGTACCTCCTCCATGTCCGAACAACATCGCTTTGGTTCACTCTGAGACGCCTGGAAACTTCCCTTGTTGAGAGCCCTTCTTGACACAAAGTAACAATGCGGACGCGATCGAACTGCGGTATTGACCTTCTAGGCATGGTAGAACTACAGACAACATGAGCAGCGTACCTTCGTCCTGGTGGAATGACTGGAACTGATCGGCTGTCGTACCCCCTCCGTCTAATAGGCCCTGCTCATGCATGGTTGTTTACATCTTTGAGCAGTTTTAGTGACATCTATGAACAGTCAAAGGGACTGTATCTTGGATACAATATACACAGTCAACGTCTATATGCCGGAGATCTGGGAACCGAGGTGATGCAAAACTTTTTTTGATGTGTGTATAAAGTAAGAACGGCAAGCGGCAGTTTTTGTTATCCGATGCTGCGGTGGCCTTGGCCGAGCTTGTGGCGCGCCATGGTCCCCTGCTTTAAGCGTATGTACAATCCTATATGAAATATTACCTGTTAAAAGATGCTGGATGTGTCGTCCTTCCTGGGTAATACAGGCATTGTATCTGGCAACCACATTCTGGCTGACGCGAGTGAGTTCTGCCACTGTAATGTTTCTGATCTTTTATTTTATGTCTTGTATTGAGCATTGAGTCAGTAGTATCAAACTTATTTGCAATTATGTGAATCTGTGCTAGTGAAGGTGGCACTTCATAGGGAAATTGCTGAACAAATGCATCACGTACCCGCCGAGCCGACTCGTACTTAAAATAAGTTTTACATACAAAAATACGATGTTGTAATGATAACTGTCTAATGTTAACATCTGAGGTTAAGACTGGCGACTGAACACCTGCACGTTTATTGCAGGTCGAGTATGCACTATGCGCGCGCTTTCAATACTACAGCAGGGGGGCGTGGCGCGCCACAATCTCGGTCAAGGTCACTGGAGCAACGGATTACAAATCCGCTGCTCGCCGTTCTTACTTTATATGAAAGACCCTGTATATATAACAGAAGTTTTCTTATAAAAGTTACAATTTAAAAGTTCATTTACAAAATGTTCAGAATTAGGCGAGTCAATGAAGTATATCTGCATTGGTCTGTTTTCAGTTTTAAATGATTTTCTTAAATCAGTCAATAGAAGTCTCAATGACCAGAACGACCTCACTAAAGGTTAAAAACCTGCGGTTCTATTATTCGCACCAGATAGGCTTTTCAATAATTATTTCTGTTTTCGAACCTTAAGGATGGTCAGGGCCCGAATTCGGGGAGGGAGGATGGGGTAATTCGAAGAAAAACAAACTATTTAGACGAAAACCACAAGATTATGCATTTATATGCTTCTATTCTGAAAACCACGGTTTTATGCATTTATATGCTCGATTTCAATTCTGTTGGCCCCAGAGAGGTGAAAATACCACCGAAAGGCTTCTTTCAATGTGTACTATTCAGGAAAAAATATGCAAATATGCTCGAATCCGAGGCCTAGTCATTACTGACTTATGAGTTCCCCAATATCCACATCTGGGTACCATCATTACCGAATCTTGGGACAGTTCTCAAGAGATAAAATGTCGCATTAGAAAGGCGAGGAGTGTTTTCAACTCAATGAGATCAATTTTTAAAAGCCACGATCTTACCATGAACACCAAACTACGGCTCCTCAGTTGCTATGTGTTATCAGTAGAAACATGGACCCATACGAAGGCTACCACTGTTAGACTTGAAGCCTATGGCTTTACAGAAGAATACTGAGAATATCATGGATTCATAAAGTTTCAAATCAGGAAGTCCTACGCAGAGTTGAAAAAAGACCAGAACTGATCAACATCATTAAGTGTCGTAAACCACAGTACCTTGGTCACATGCTTCAACTTATACTACAAGGAAAAATAGAAGGAAAGAGATCGCCCAGCAGGAGGAGAATTTCCTGGCTCGACAAGCTCAGAACCGGGTTCAAATAAAGCTCTGCCACAGATAAAGCCAGAATAGCCATGCTGATCACCAGCGTCCGAAACGGACAGGCACGCTAAGAAGAAGAAGAAGAAGAAGAAGAAGAAGAAGATTAATTATGTAGTGTATTTTGAATGGACGAAGAAGATTATTTAGATGTCTAAATTAAGAGTAAATACGAAAGGGAGAATTGGAAAGATTGAATATCTGTTATACGACATAAGATTACATGTCTTCAAAGTGTTGAGTTCAACTTTCATTAACTTAGTTGTTATGTACTGCTGGCAACGCTGCTTGAAGCTGGACGGAGTTGCACCTCCGACAGAGCAAGACCGATTGTTTTCCACTGTCTTGCAGTAGCAACAACGAAGGGGTTGGTATAGCGTACTGTGCGGTGTATGGGTATCAGCATGACAGTGTATACATAGATGAACTAATGTATAGATGACGCTATTGTTTTAATATACATAGATGAAAAAAATCGTAACTTAGAGCTTGTGTTATTACAGTACCGACTAGATTACGCTATTGGGTTAATATACCATCGAAGCACTGACTACATCACATGTTTCTTCTCGTGTCTTCTTCCTTCCACTCCGCGGTCTGTCTTAAACACTGCTCGAGCGAAAAGCACGTCTGTCCCAATCGATAAGAGTGTTGCTTTTCGCGTAAACCTAATTAAAACTTTCCTGGAAAGCTCCCATAATTTGCCCGATTGTCTGCCCTGTGCGCACCCACACACTTGCCACTAAGCGCTCCCCAATACTGTAACTATGACCGCCCTCATCTGCCATGGCTTCACACTAACACTCGACTGCGACAATATGTATTCCAACAATTGACTAGAAGTAACATAGCATAGCTAACAACCTGCATAAATAAAATATCATAAGTAACAGAGAAGCGGCTATTCAAAAAGGTGTAAGACAAGGATGCAACTTATCACACATACTTTTCAATCTTTACATTGAACAAGCAATGAAGGAAATTGGATAACATTTAAAAAGGGAGTAAAGATTCAAGGACAATAATTCAACTCAGATTTGCTGATGACATCGTCATCTTGGCCGACAAGCCAGATGATTTGAATGAGATTTTAAAAGGTATGGGTACTCCGTCTTGAGGAAAGAAATCATGACGAAAATTAATAAATGTAAAACAAAAATATTGGAAGGCAGCCGAAATAACTCAGAAACCCTTATTGACGTCAAATTGTCTGGCGAAAAACTAAAGGAAGTAGGAGACTTATGTTACTCAGGAAGCAAAATAACTAGTGATGGACGAAGCAAAGAGGATATAAAAAGTAGGTTGGCTCAGGCAAGGAAAGCATTTCTACAGAAAAGGAATCTGTTGATATCAAATATAGATTTAGGTATTAGGAAGTAATTATTGAAAACCTTTGTCTTAAGCGTGGCGCTCCATGGAAATGAAACTTGAGACTATTGGTGCAGCAGTAAAGAGGAGAATTGAAGCGTTTGAAATGTGGTGTTACAGAAGATAAGATCAGATGGGTAGATGGGGTTACAAATGAAGAGGCATTAAGGCGATTAGGAGAGGAGAGATTTCTGGTGACTGCTAACGAAGAGAAGAGATAGGTTAGTAGGACACATACTAAGACACCTAGGGATAGCAATCTGAGTTATGGTAGGAAGGGTTGTGGACAAGAACTGTAGGGGTAGACCAAGGTTCTTCGTCTCAGGGTGCCTGTCCACTTCGAACGTTGGCGATCATTCTGGCTATGGTGTCTTTATTGGTCGCTATCCGGAATAATTGGGTGGATGTATTTCCGAACCATACTCTGTGGTTGGCAAGCAAAGAAATTCTTCTTCGTCATGGGACTAGTTTTCCTTCTATTTTTTCCTTGCAAAATGCATTGCAGTAGTTCGTATCTACCTCTGTTCCTCATTATGTGACCCAGATATTGAAGCTTACAGCATTTAACAATATTAACTATTTCATGGGTTGTATTCATACTTCTTGGTTGGTAATCTTATGAGTCCATGGTATCTTTAGAATCCTTCTGTATAACGATAGTTCAATCGCGTGGAGTTTTGGAATAGTTTCTTCCTTCAAGGTCCATGTTTCTACGCCATACAGAAACACTTGGTATATATAGCATTTGAGGAGTCTTATTTTTGTGATGAGGTTATGACTCTTGGAAATCGAGCCCATTTAAGAAAGCACTTTTAGCCTTGGCAATTCTACAACGGATCTCTTGCGAGTTATCCAATTGATGATAGTTCCTATGTAATTGTAATGTGAAACTCGTTCTATTATTTCCTGATTTATGTACAGGTTTACTCCTCTGATGTTTTCTTTGTTAATGATCATGAGTTTAGTTTTACTAGTATTAATATCTAGTCCATAAATGTTACTCTTATCTGTAATTTCGTTCATCAAGGTTAGAATATGTTGAGCAGATTGCTTCGGATGTTAGGTGTGGTAGCTATCTAGAGATGCTCAGGACAGGGAGACATGGGGAGCTGCATCAAAAGACTAAAGACTCAAACAACAAGTAACATTTGATTGATACTGAAAAGTCAAAGGGGTACGTGGACTTCCCGCCCAGACTGTACATAGATGAACAAACAATACTGAGTTACGAGCTTGCGATCTTATAGCAACGGATGGATGACGCTAATTTCAGATAGGCCCCCATCCCCAAAGGTTCAGTGCCATTTCGTCCAGGTGCCATTTCGTCCAGCAACAAATTTCCTTGAAAATCGAGCCATTTCGTCCAGCTCGGTTTTACAAATTATTACACAATTTAATGAGTGCCATCTCGTCCAGACGAAATGTTGACAAGAATTGAGGCAGTGCAGTTAGTCGGAGGTTAATGACCCCTGTGCTTACGTGCACAACCACAGGTTGTGGGATGTATTTTGAACCTGACGTACATTTTGTGCGTATTATTCAATCTATTCCTTTTGTGAGTAGTTTCAATCTGAGTTCCTTTTTTGTAAGTATTTTCCTTCTCACTTAATTTTCCTTCTGGTGTACACTTCATTGTCACTTTCGCTATCACCCAGACCGTTAGGGGCCGATAACCTAGATGTTAGGCCCCTTAAAACAACAATTATCATCATCATCATTATAATTATCACCTGATTTATGATTTTTTTTTCTATTCTCACTATGTTGTTAACATTATAAGCATTTCATTGTAGAATATATTTTACTGGTGGCAAACGAGCGGAGCGAGTAACGTCCATTATTACAAACATCAAAAAAAAAAAAAAAAACCTATTTCTAACAAGAAACGCAAAGAAATGAAACAGTTATTGTAGACCTGTCAAACTGTCAATCATAGGTGTTTGGACGAAATAGCACTAGTGGGCCAGTAGAGAGTCAACCCACCTGCCTCTGTTCGTGGAATTTGGACGAAATGGCACTTGGACGAAATGGCACGACACCTCCCAAAACATAGCAATGTTAGGAAAACCCCTGTCTATATTTCGATCAAGTAAGTAATGGTGCTATAATTTTACAGATTCTAGCATTTTATTCTGTCATCACCTCGGCTGAGTACACCGGAGAAGTTCTCAGCATGACCAACCACGAAGATGTGAAACATTTTCTGGACATGCACGGACTGTCCAGCATATCGAGCTATAATGTCTTAGGTAAGTACTTAATTTACACGAATATCGTTTTTGGCCTACATCTCTACATAGTATAAGTCCCCGTTTCCAGGATGTAACGGGTAATCTCGAGAACCACTGAATGGAGTTTGATGCAGTTTTCACCATTCTGTAAAGGATTTCTCGAGGAAGGTTTCAGTAGAAAAACATTGATTTATGACTAAAGAAAGCCGAGCAGTAACGATTTCAGTAAATCGAGTTGAAGAAAAACCTGCCGTCCGTGCGCCTTTTAAGCTTACGCTGGGTAAACCGTTAAAAATATCCATATACTATGAGTGTAAGAATTGTTCAGAGTGAAAAGTTCTACAAAAAATGTCCGCGACAGAATATCTCTATCTTTAATACATCGCCCACTATAAGTGTTTTAACGTTTTCATTTCTTCCAACAATCTCCATTCTGTGGAGAGCCGATTACCCCAGCTTTGGTCAGCATCAAACTGTCGTGTCGAGTTAAGACTTCAGAGAAGAGTATATGTGTTTGGAGTTTCGCTGTTCCCCTCGGGTTTTCTGAATTGCGTCTGGGACCTGCCGTCCGTGCGTCTTTTAATCTTACGCTGGGTAAACCGTTAAAGATACCGGGTGAAGCCGGGGTGGGTTGCTAGTTCGTCATATTATGTAAAAATAGGCTTAAGAGATCACCTTTCGTCCGTGTGTGTGGATGCTACAATCTAAACGGCTGGAGTGGTTTCAATGAAACTCGGTAACAACTTAATACTATTTCGCCCGACTCCGATCATGCTTTTCCCATTTAAGGAGCCACATCAATAACGATTTTAATATTATAACTGTGCCTGTCATAAATCTTGTACAACAATGATATACATATCCAAGGAAACACACACACCTTGCTATTAGAAGCAAAGTTAAAAATTTTCACAATTCAAATGATAATTAATTATTTTTATAATTTTTTTCAAAATTGGTTCTTGGTTTGTGCTGACCTTCACCGTTTCCCTGATATCTCCCGTGTTTATAGGGATTTTTGGAATTTTCTTTTTTAATGTGGGTGTTAAACCTCCTGCTACAAAATGAATCTCGCATATTTTCACATTATTAATTAATTCATTTATTAAGCGTTATTATTTAGATTTTTATTCTGAGCAAACTCAAAAAAAAAAAAAAAAATGTTAAATTTCATAGAAAGACTAATTAAAGTCACAGCGGTTTTGAGTGAGATTCATGTGTCTTTCACATTTTAATACGTTTCATCAATCCAACATGGCGAACGTGCGATAGATTTCACCGACATTCTATATCTCCGAAACTATTACTGATATCACCCTGAAATGTTGTATGGTGATAGAGAATACTACGGAAAGTTCCGTTATGTGGCACTTTTAAACCCTGTTAAGTACAAAATAAACATGGCGGCCAAGCAATGTTATTATATTTAAATTTTCAAAAATTAAGGTGGCATCAGTTCGAAATTTTAAAACCTTACTTTTTATTTCTCGCATTTTATTCAGGCGTTTGAAGATTTGTATGATGGGCCACACCACTACACAATTCCTTAGCGTTAAAGGCCTCATCGTGTAACTTTGGACACATATTCCAGTGTTGAAGTGAGTTATCTTGAACGATGAAAGTTTTGATTAAAGGCAGGGAATGCACTAGTACCATAGTAAGACGATTATACAAAGGGCGTACCATATTGTTTTACACTTACCCAGATGAAGTACATTACACATCAGTTGTTACGTCCACCTTCTCAACATAATCTCCTTGTAACTTTATGCACTTTTGCCATCGATGTGTCAGTCTCTCCAGACCTTCCTGAAACTATTCTTTCGGAGTGCTGTGTACCCATGCCTCGACAGCTGTGTCCAGAGGTTTCTTCATGTTCCCGAACAGGTGGTAATCACTTGGTGCCAAGTCGGGAGAGTATGGTGGTTTGGCAGCACTATGAATCCCATTTGATCAATGACACCAGTGGTCTCTCGGCACGTGTGGGGGCGGGCGTTGTCATGTTGCAGAAGCACACCTTTAGTCCATTTTCCTGGCCGCTTAGTTTGAATGCCAAGACGTAAGCGCTTCAGGGTTGCCACATATGCTGCACTGTTAATCGTGGCCCCCAATTCCAGCCAGTCAATGAGGATGATGTCCATTGTGTCCCAGAACACTGTCGCCATTCACTTGTCAACTGATGGCACTGTTTAAAATTTATTTGGCGGTGGACTGCCCCTATGCTTCCATTGCATGGCTCACCGTTTTGCGGAATTTGCAGAACTGGACACAGCTAGGAAGATGTTTTGTTCAATACCTAACCATGTTCACGGGATACGAAACAGCCTACAGTACTTCACCACAAATCTTAACTCTCTGAACTAAGGTATCTTGCCAGTTGGGAATGAATTCAAGCTATAACTAGAGTCCTGCGCGGATAAACAAAACGTTATCCGCATTTGGCTAGTTTTTTTATTCGAATGCATTGACATTACAATAAAAAATTCAGCCTACTTTTCTCATTTTGCAAAATTGAGGAAAAAGTAGACTGATGAGATCAATCCTGGAAAATTTGTGTCTGTCTGTCCTTCTGTCTGTCTTGTCTTGTTGTCTTGTCTTGTCTGTCTGTCTGTGTGTGTGCCACCCATATCAACTCCTAAACGGCTACAGCTATCGAAACCAATTTTAGTATGAGTAAAGATCTATATCTGGATATCTCACGGCCGTATTTAAACCTAAAGTCAGTGCTACCAACCGCTGAAAAATCGCAATTGAAATTTGAGCTCTATGATGGATATCTCATGCGAACTAATCAAAAATTGCCACACATATAAATAATAATATTCCAGAATGATTCTCAGAAGTCCATACGTGCCAATGTTACCAACATGATTCTAAGCCTACCGATAAGTCTAATTTCTAAATACATGTAACTTCTATACTATCGATTGGATTTCAACCAAATTTCGTATATACTACGTGTACTACAATATATTTGACTGTGCGTATTCTAAGGAGCCACCAGGGCTACCAACTGTTAATAAATGCTCTCTCTATGTTTTAATCACATATAGATTGCCATAAATCTTAAATTTTAAGACAAGTAGGCTCTCTAGTTCGTCACGGAACTACTTGTTAATTTATTAGATGAAGTATCAAAACAACACGTTTAGACATTTGAGGAGAAAGCCGTTCCCCTAGGCTTTGTATGTCATGTGCTATGTTTAAAACAGACAGAATTAGAACCCTTTTCATTTCGGAGTGTTAATTACGATTAATGATATAATTTGAATGAGAATAGCTTAAATCGTAATCTTACGTTTGTCCTGGAACGAACATTACGGGAGGATATGACATGTCATAAACATCCGGGTCCTAGCAAAGTTCGAATTGTATTCTAGAAACATGATGACGATGATGATAATTGTTGTTTTAAGGGGCCTAACATCTAGGTTATCGGCCCCTGATGGTTTGAGTGATCGTGAAGATGAAAATGAAATGCAACCTTAAAACTGAAACTAACTACTAACCTACATACTAGAAGAAGAATTGAAAAAATAAAGGAGAATATGGCAAATAAAGGACAGGAGGAAAATAAATGCCCTCAACCCTCGAAGAATGCGGATTGAGGGACTAGGAAGGAAGGAGAGCCATGAAAGGCAGATAGGAAAGTGAAAGAGGAGAGGGTCCACCCCACAGGTAAGGGACAAAGGCGGAAAACGGACCCAGCTCAGGAATCCCTCGGGGTCGCCAACTCCCGAACTCACCAGCCGTGAGCCCCTGAGGGTGTAGCATTATCGAGTGTGCACCAAAAGTGGTGGGGCAACATACACCCGGCCTCCTTGAGGGCCTTGAGCAGAAGGCAGGAGATAACATGAAAAGAAAAGGAAGGCTGACCCCTCGCAGAAGGAGGGAATCAGAAGAGATGAGACAAGGACCAATTAAGGCGGGAAAGTGAAAGACTCCCTAGGCCTCGGATACCCTAATACCGTCGGGGTCAGAAGAGAACAAGAGTTGACAAGGTCGAAAGGAAAGAAGACAGAGAGGAGGCCGGCACAAGTAAGTGGAAGCAATGCCGGACTCAGCTGGGGCCCCGTGGTCGCCAACCCACGTCCCAGTAGATGTGAGCCCCGGGGGGGGGGGGGGGGGGTGTAGGGTATTCTAGAAACAATCCTGACATTTACTCCGAAGAAAATCCGTAGCTTATCCGCTATCCGCACAACCATGCAAACTATATTCGCATGGGGTGATTCCCAACTCTGTTGTGTAACGGTAGATACTAGTTATATGGCGCTGACTCAACGCTCTCCGCGTGTCACATGGCCCAAGCAAGGCTCGGTGCTATGGGGAAGGCTCTCACTGTAACTTACGTACAGTTACAGAACATAGGCAGGACAAGAGTAAAAGGATTAAGCGAAATGATAAATGATAGGGAATATAAATACCCTCCCCCTAAAAAAATGAGGACAGGGTGGAATTTTGCCCCAAGCGGGTGGCATATACACATGAAAGAGTTATCGCATGGGCATGCTAGTATATTATATTGCACTCGCATCACGCACTGGCTTCGCCCGGTATCTCTAACGGTTTAACCAACGTAAGCATAAAAGGCGTACGCACGGTAGGTCCCAGACGCAATTCAGAAAAGCCGAGGTGAACAGCGAAACTACAAACACATATATACTCTTTTCTTAAGTCTTAACTTGACACGACTCGACAGTTTGATGTTGGCCGAAGCTGGGATAAACTCGTAAACTAGCTCCGAAGCTAGTAGGCCTAATTGAAATTTCCACTGAATGGAGATTGTTGGAAGAAATGAAAACGTAAAAATACTGATAGTGGGCGATGTATTGAAGATAAGAGATATGCTGTCGCGGACTATTTTGTAGAACTTTTTATGCTGAACAATTCTGGTTGGTTGGTTCCTTAGTTTAGGGTCAGCGACAACTCAGTCATGTAGCCCCGTGTACTTTGGGTGTGTGTACTGTGTGCTATCTGTTTTTAATTCAACTAAGGACTGCAGACAATAATTTCAAGTAGTCGCCCCCAAATGCTACCGTGAACTTGGCTACTACTAGAGGCCATCGCAACCAGCGCCAGGTGACGAAAGTTGGAACTTAAGAGCATTAATCAAACCTAACCTAAAAATTTTGTTTCACACAAGTTTAGTTAGTGGAACGTTCTTTTAACCCCTTGGACTACCGCACATGAAAGACCTAGGACTACCAAGCGACCGCTGCTCAGCCATTTGGCCTGCAGATATTGGGGTGACGCGTGGTCAGCGGATCGGGTCCCCTCGGCCGTTAAACTTGCTTTTCGTGACCGGGGAGCTGCCTCACTGTCAGTTGTCCTCACGATGCTGAGTGCACCCCGTTCCAGCCCTCACGTCAGTTTCTAAAATCCCTGACGGAGCTGGAATCGAACCCGGGGCCTCCGGGTGAGAGGCAGGTGCGCTACCCCAACACCACGGGGCCGGCCGGAAGGTTGTTTTACATGCCACAATTCTAGGACATGGGACAGCCGGCTTTACTTCCCCTCCGAAGGAAGGCATACCGAGGGATTTTAACGCTCTTAAAAATCCCTACGACTTCGCCGGGTTTGAATCAGCGACCTTGGGCATAGAATCTCAGCATGTTACCTACTATGCCACCGAAGCCGCCTGAACATTTTTTACACTCGTAGTATATAGATATTTAAAAAAAGCTTCAAAGGCGCACGGACGGTAGGTTTTTCTTCGACTCTATTCACTGAAATAGTTACTGCTCGTCTTCTTTTGGTCATAAATGAATGATTTTCTACAGAAAACGTCCTCGAGAAATCGATGATATGATGATGATAATTGTTGTTTTAAGGGGGCCTAACATCTAGGTTATCGGCCCCTAATGATCTGGGTGATAGCGTAAATGTTAATGAAATGGAAACCAGAACGAAAATTAAATGAGACGGAAAATACTGACAAAAAGGAACTCGGATTGAAACAACTCGCAAAATGTTCTTACACAAGGGAATTTAGAACGAAAAGATTCACAAAAAGAATAGATTGAAAAATACCCACAAAATGTAGGCTAGGTTCAAAATACGTACAAAATGCAATGTAGCGTCGAAATGCTTACAAAATGCAATTGAAATTGAAAATACACAATGCAATTCAGATTGAAATATCCCAGTTCCAATCCAAATTATTCACAAAGTGCAATTGAAGTTCAAAATACGTACACAATGCAATTTAGATTGAAAATACTTGACAAAATATACTGTAATTTAGATTCAAAATACCCACAAAATGCAATTGAGAATCAAAATATTTGCAAAATGCCCACCAAACAAAATGCTATTTAGATTTAAAATTCTTGCGAAATGCGGTTTTGTCCTCGAGAAATCCTTTACAGAATGGAGAATACCACATCAAAATCCATCCAGTGGTTCTGGAGATCACCCGTTACATCCAACAATCGGGAACGTTGTTTTATACTAAGTAGAGATTAGTATTTGATTAACAGGACTGTATTTAATTTTGAGGCCTACTTGTACGTCACAAATGTAACAGAAATGTTATTATGTTCCAGGAAAGAAGACGCTGATGGTGACAACTATTGCTGCAGTTGTGATGAACAGCATCGCGTACATCTTTTCAGCCCTGGTGGTTATCGGAGTGAACAACGTAAGAGTTTCTATTAACTGAGTATCCTAACTGGTCAACACAAGTCTGCCCAAATGCAACGAGTATTTCCCTAATACTGAAAAAAAAAAAAAACAAGAAAAGAAAACACCATGAGATTAATAAATACACTTGGATGCCCAGTTTCGATCGTCAAGCGATCATCATCAGATCCTTTACACTTAATCTATTAAAATTGTTCATGGAATTTGTAGACTTGGTTGGTCTGTTCCTCAGTTTAGGGGCTGAGACAACGCGGTCATGTAGCCCCGTGTACATTGGGTGTGTGTGGAATCTGTCTGATAACCGGTGCTAATTGTGATGGCTGTATTAGAGTGTGTTATCTGTAATTCAGGTAAGGACTTCAGCCATTAAATTGTCCAGTAGTTCTTACTTTTAACACCAAATGCTACCGTCAACGATAACTAGTTGTGAACTTGGTTACTAGATGCCACTGCAACAGTCACTGGGTGACGAACGTTGGAATTTAAGAGCGTTAGTCAAATCTAACTTATAATTTAGTTTCACACAAATGTAATTAGTGGAAGGTTCTTTTACCTGTCATAAATCTATGACAGGGATCACCGGCTTTACTTCTCCTCCGAAGGAAGGCATACTGAGGGATCTTAAACGCTCTTAAAACATTCGAAGACTTCGGCCGGGTTTGAACACGCGACCTTGGGCATAGAAACTCAGCATGCTACCAACTACGCCTTTGTAGACTTAGAAAAGGCATTTTATAACGTTGATTGGTGTAATTTGTTTGACATTTTGAACACAGTTGGAATAAGGTACAGGGATAGGAGGGTCTCTACAATCTATACAGAAACCAGACAGCAGTCATTCTAACCGAAGGACATGGGAGAGAAGCTGGTATTCAGAGAGGTGTAAGGCAAGGCTACAACTTATCACCCATACTTTTCAATCTATACATTGAACAAGCAATGAAGGAAACTGGAGAAAAATTCAAACTAGGTGTATTCAAGGAGAAATAATTTCAACTCAGATTTGCTGATGACATCGTCATCTTAGCCGACACACCAGAGGATTTGAATGTGTTTTTGAATGGTATGTATTTTGTTTTTAGGAAAGTATTCATGATTAAAAACGACAACTAGTTAAACAAATATATTTGGAATGCAGTCGAAAGAACTCAGAAACCCCTACGGATGTCGAATTGGCAGGTGAAAAGCTAAAAGGAAATAGAAGCAAAATTAATCTCGGGAGTTTCCGCCAACACAAAGTTCCTCATTTCTTTATTAGAAAGCGCTATAGTGTTCAAGGAGCTTAGATATATAACATCCTTTACTTTCATAATGCTTCAAGAAACAACGAAATTAGTCATGCAAGCTAACCTTTGGGTGCCAAATAACAAAGCTTGCAGCCGGCACCCGAAGCCATACGATATTATTATTATTATTATTTTAACTAAGGAACCAACCAATCTTTTAATACGAACGAAGAACGCTGGCGACTGTCAAAGGCAGCACGTGGGGAAATGCTGCGTTGCCACTGGGACAGGTTATCTCATCTGTCTCTTTATGTACGTGTAACTCAAGAAGCACTCAACTTATTTTTATGCGGTCTTCATTCTTACCTAAAGGGCCTTCCGAGGAAGGATTTTTTTGTATTAAATGTTGTACTCTGATGAAGAGAAGCCGTGCAGCAATGCTATCTGCAAAATAACACAACATTTTGAGCCTCACGAACACGTTAAAGATATCCACAAACTCTTTGCTAAGATTGATAGAGCATACAACGCCCTACAAAATGTGCATGGAACCACATGCCTATCTTTAAAAGGTCAGCCTTGTTATACAGGGTCTTTATATTTGCTTGGCAAGGACATTCTCGCTCACGCGCTCCGCCAGTGACAGCTCAGTTCCCGGCTGCCGGGCGCGCGTATGTACGACAGAATACGGTGCTTAAAAACAGTATCATGCATTTTTACTCACCATGCCTACAGTAGAAGCTGAAAATGTTCCCCATCCGCTGCCAAACATAACCGGCATCTCCTTATGAAGTTTCTGGTTACCCCGGTTAATTTAGCTTCAATAAAGAAATAACGACATTTACGTCTATTTTTATTGTTTACTGAACCTGTACATTTGAGTCTCTTAGCCAGTTGATTTATTGTCCGATTTATAGGAATGGGTCTCCCTGGAAATGCCATTCGAAACTTTTGTCTTGTTCTAGCGCACGATTTCCTGCACTTTATGTACGTGTTGTGCAGACCTTCGCTCGACCTTGGCCGCCGGTCACCGGCGCGTGGTCTCCAGTCGTATTCCTCGGGTATTCCCTCGCTCTTCTGTAGTCGTGTGAACTCCGAGCTACTGTAATTGGGTGTTTCAGTCTTTCAGTGTTTTATAAAGCTACTGTGTACCGGTACTGTATATCGTATTGTGTAGTGTTTTATTGTGATTGTGTGTAGTGCTGTAATGCCTTATGTGAAATATTCGTTACGTGAACGTTTTTTAAATGGGAATTGACTAACTGTTAGTGAAGAGTTGGTGAAAACGGCCCTAAGTGGTTATTTCCAGTCTATTTCTGTAAACACTAGTTCCCGTTCGGTAAGTTGAGGATAGCACACCTACAGCTGCCGTCAAACTACCGAAATATGACGTTCTTACCGAATAATTCTCAAAACATGACCTAATGGTAAAAAAAATAAAAATTTGCATTTTTAGGCCAAATAAAAAGCACTTTATTGTGACGATAATCAGTTGATTTGCATCAGAAACCAATCGGGCATGTAAATAGAGGCAAGGGAAACAAGTAGTTCCATGAAGAACTAAATGCCATTTTCATATATTTTATTTATGTTATTTGCCTCTATCAACATAGAAAATTTCAGGTTGATTGCTGTAATCGATTCGTAGATATTGAGAACCGACTAAATATTGCGGATGGTCGCCATGTTAGATTTCTATATATGTAGGTCTTAAGAGTTGTGTACTGTTACATGACGATTATTGTGTACGTGTAGTATTCAAACTTCAATCGCATGATTAGGACACAAGAAGTAAAAACGTGATTTTAAAATTTCGAACAGCTGCCATCTTGTGGTTATGGAAACAATTGAAATAAATTAGATGCCAGTGGATTAACATTTGTATAAGGATTTACTGTACCAAGTTTCACTGCACTCGGATGGTTAAATTGCGAGAAACGTCCATGTGAATATTTATACTTCGCGTCGCTGTCATGTTGGATTTGTGCTCACCAGGTTATTGAAAGTCCTATAGGTGAACTTAAGTTCACAGCCCCTATGAACATTTATAAAAATCAGTTTGATTGCTGTATTAGATTCGTATATATTGAGAACCGTCTAAATATTTCAGATGGTCGCCATGTTGGATTGTTATATGTATAGGCCATAGTCATGCACTATTAAAGGAAAATTATTGCCTAGGTTCATTATTCAAACTTTCACTTCGATCGCATGATTACGACACAAGAAATAAAAAACTTAATTTTAAAATTCGCACCGCCGCCATCTTGAGGTTTTGTAAACAATTGAACTAAATTAGATACCAGTGCATTACAATGCGAATAAACATTTGCTGTACCAGATTTCATTGCGTTTGAATCATTAAATCGCGAGAAAAGTCTATTTAAAACTTTCAACTTTGCTTGGCCGCCATGTTCGTTTTGTAGTTAACCGGTTTTTGAAAGTATCATAGATGAACTTCCAGTAAAGCCCTTTATCTTCGTTCAAAATTTCAGGGTGATATCTGTAATATTTTCGGAGATACTGAATGCTGGTGTAATATTTCGCACAGCCGCCATGTTGGATTGGTGAGAGACAATACAATTTGAAGGGCACAGTCGGGGTCGGCCAGAATGGTGCTATGATCTTACCGAGTTTCATTGAAATCGCTCCAGCCGTTTAGAAGTTATTAGGGGGGCGGGCATACACACGAATCACACACACGCGCACACACACAGAGACACACGGACAAAAGGTGATCTCATAAGCCTATTTTTAGCCTACTTTCGATTTTTGCAAAAAATGAAAGTAGACTTATGAGATCACTACAGGGCCAAAAATTGTGTGTCTGTCTCTGTGTGTGTGTGTGTGTGTGTGTGTGTGAGTGTGTGTACTCTGAATGTCTGTCCCCCCCTATCAATTCGAACACGGTGAAACCGAATTGAACGAAATTTGGTACAGAGGTAGCACTGGCAAAAGGCACCTCAGTGTCATGTTTTATATTGCCGCCATCTTTACCAAAACTTAATGGCGGCCACTCAAATGGTCAAAACGTAATAATGCTTTACAACCAAACTAATAATCGGATCTTTGCCAAATTTGGTAACAACGTTCCTTCATATGAGGCGCGTCTTGTGCCCAAACTACGAGGTCATCAACCGTACCATTTCAGAATGGCGGCCGTGTGAATTATGCAAACTTTATAATCCGTAACATGGGACCCACCAGTTCCGACTATCGAACCAAGAATCGTTTAATCTGTTTGAAACGACGTGGCCCGTTTGAAATTAAAAGTTTATATTTTAATATTATAGTCTAGAAGTGATTATAAAAAGCTGAGTCGTCTCGGTTATTTGACAAGATGGCAGCTGATCTCTCGTTCTGACCTATATTTTATTAATTTCAGTATGTTGCATGCAATATAGGCTAGTGGTAACAAATATAAGAACTTTCTATGAAATGAACTCGGTTTAAAATATACTCCAGTAAAGAAAACGTTTAGTCCAAGTCATGATTTGCTATAACGTGGTATATGTATTGGTTCCTAACGATCCATTAGAGTGTGCACGATTGGCTGAGTGGTCAGCGCGTTAGTCTTTCATCAGGCTGGCCGTGGTTCAAATCTTATCAGAGTTGGACTTTTTTTCTTGATTTTTTTATATTTATTATTTCTAGAGTACTGAGACGTTATAAAATAAAGCATTATATGGTGCATTTTGAAATGGAAAATATATATTTAATTAAAACAACATTCACCACCGGAGTGACATCTAAGGGTAATTACTTGAACTATGTTATTGGTAACCACAGCCTTCTAGATGCGAGCTATGCTCTCTACCGGCCAGTTAGTGAACCCATGTCTACAGTATAATTGCGAAGGTTATTATTTTTTCCGATAGAGGGTACACATCCCCAAGATAAGGCGCGATTATCACGGCCAACGAGAATGACTGGCTCTGGTGAGTTTTCGTGACGTCAGCAATGTAGTTCTGTTGCACCACTGCCTGGTCTTCGTTTTACTGCCGGTGTGGTACCTAGTCATCTTGTCTACATCATTGAACCTGTATAAACGTTGGTATTCATTTATCACTTGTCTTCATAGAAGGTATTGATACAAGTCGTTAGTCGGTGGGTAGTGTATTCCGCAGATCTCTTCTATAAACGAATTAATTTATGTTCCGCCCCTTGAAACAACAATAAGTTAATGATATCTATACTGTGCTGCAAGATTCTTTGATCTAATTATACTAATGTGCACTTAATTTAACTCACAACGAAGGTCACAGAATCTACAACTCGACTTACTGTAGCCTGTTCGTTGCAGCTATTAAAGACACAACGAACCCTTGAATCCTAGTTCGCGTGGATTTTTGTAAGGAGTAACTTCAATTGGCGTAGTTTTGCAAACCTATACAGTATAATTTATCGTGTTTGAAAACACACGGAACATCTAAACTGCGTCCATTTTATGAAGATTGATATAAAATATTGCATTTCTGCTGCTTATGAATTGCTCTCGACTTAAACGTACAAGCATCATCAAGCAGTACCGGTACATTGCCTACGTCACAGAAGGGTTTGGTTTACGCGCCATGGCCTGTCTTTCTCGTTAGCCGTGCGCGATTACAAATTAGCTGTGTAATAGTTATATTAAATATGTTTCTCCCAGTGATACGTTTAGAGCAACGAAGTTTAAATTATTGTAAGTAGTCGGTGTTAATAAACTGAATACCTACGTTGTTTGGAGTGTTTACTGATGAAATTGCAAAATGCTGGGGTAAATTATTTGAACGCCACTCCTCAAATCCAGTGTGCCAATTTGCACTTCGAATTGGAAGAAATTAGGAGATGATAAAGACAAAGAGTTATAACTATACCCATACATTTAGGAGAAAGTAGGCTATATGTTCTTTCCTGAACATCTTGTTTTTTATAACATGAAAATAAGCTAAAACTATGATTTTTCCTAAACTAATGGCAGTGACGAGTCAAAGCACATTCCAACACCGCTCGCTGTTGCCATGGAGACCGTTACCCTATCTCCTACCCGCACCCCACCCTTCAAGCGGATGACAGCCGTCACCGTTCATCATTCGTAGTACAGGAACATAAATATATCACCTCGGTGAGGGGAACAGTGCCTACGGGTACTGGAGCTGAGTCACACACAACTGTTGACCGCAGTTATTACCTGATGGCTAGGGGTGGTGTTTTTTCGCAAATGCGATCAAGCACGAAATGCTCATAATTGCGTGTACTCTTGTATTTTCAATTTGGGCAACATGTAAACCACTTTTATGTTCGACGATGTCGAAATGTAAATATTATATTTCAGAAAACTGTATCATAATGAGGGCCATTATAGTACTATTCCTCATTATGAAACAGTTTCTCCAGCCAATCAGAGCTCATTCATGACCAATTAGGTAAGGATAGATTCGCGCAAGCGCTCAAAATCCAACATGTCGGACATGAATTAGCCTACATGATTTGAAAGTTCAAATTTGATATCGGATCAACCATTGCAGTTACAATCCCAAACACAAAGACAAAATCAGCACAAACCTTTACGGTAACAAGAAAATACTCGACATATGCAAGAAATTTATGAATCTACGTCCAGAAGTTAACAACACAGCATCCTTCTATATAAATTACCGACATGGAAAGTGTACCGTCCCATATGTTCGCGTAAATAAACTGGCGAATATGAGACAAGAAATATCATTGCACCTTAATATCCCCAACTCCAATTTCTACACAGCGCATTGCATTCAAACGACTTCGGTGACAATATTAGTGAATGCTAGTTCTGATCGGCACTAGACATCACGCAGGCTGTAAACAATAGCATTGCCACGCAACGTAAATGGTTTCTGCTTTCGAAGTGCTTTGACCCACGCATGCGCTCTGTTCAGTCAGCAAAGCCAGCCACTAACTGAAGTAACTGAATCCCACAGATATTTATGAATATTTATGTTAAAACATATAATAAAGTTATAATTATCGTCGAACATAAACAGTCGTATGCAACTCGCCTATAATAGTACGGTAATTAAGACACTCGTATGGAAATTAGAAAACTCACTCCGCTCGTTATATAAACATACTCGTGTCTTAATCAATGCCATTATAGGCTCATTGCATAATGTACTATTTTCATGTGTGTTGAGAAAGCGACAAAATGCGTAATTGACTCAAAATGCGAAAATTACACCAAAATGCTACAGAAATGCGAAATCCACAATTTTTTCAAATATATCTTCTTTTAATTTGTAGATGAAGGTTTTCACGATTAAAATTATTCATGCTTTTGGGATAATGCATGTGAAAATAAAATTTAAAACTCTTAACGTTTCGAAGGAACGTTGCCTCCTTTTTTCAATAGAATTAAAACAATATGTCCAAAGAATGTGTGTCAATAAGCTTACAAACACTAGAGAAATTCCTCTTTTCGTCACCAGAGAGCAGCCACTGTATGGACCGTTCTAATTAATACTGCGCGTTTTCTACCCAGGTCCATACATTAGCTTCTGGCTGTGTATTGAAATGCTTTCAGCAGTCTGTGAGACATAGCATAAATTGCATCCATGAGTCTTGCATATTGTTTATATTCACATTAATAAACTGAATCATAATTACATATTTTTAGCCTATTTTCATTTATGAAAAAAAAAAAAGGCTTATGAGATCATCTTTTGTCCGTGTGTCTGTCTGTGCGTGTGCGTGTGATGGTGTGTGTCCCCCCTAATAACTTCTAAACCACTGGCGATATTTCAATGAAACTCGGTAAGTTTATAGCACTATTCCGGACGACCCCGACCTTCACATTTTGTTACGTCTCACCAATCCAACATGGCGGCTGTGCGAAATATTTCACCAGCATTCAATATCTCCGAAACTATTACCGATATCACCCTGGAATATTATACGGTGATAAAGGAAACTACTAGAAGTTCACCTATAGGACTTTCAATACCCTGGTGATCACAAATCCAACATGGCGGCGACGCGAAGTATACATATTCACATGATCGTTTCTCGCAATTTAACTATCCGAGTGCAGTGGAACTTGGTACAGTAAATCCTTATACAAATGTTAATCCTTTGGCATCTATTTTTTTCAATTGTTTCCAGAACCACAAGATGGCAGCTGTGCGAAATTTTAAAATCTCGTTTTTACTTTTTGAGTGCCAATCATGCAATTGAAGTTTGAATACTATACGTACACAATCATCTTCATGTAAAAGTACATAATTCTTAAGACCTACATATATAAAAATCCAACATGGCGACCATCTGTAATATTTAGTCGGTTCTCAATATATATGAATCTATTACAGCAATCAAACTGAAATTTTGTATGTTGATAGAGACAATTATCATAAATAGGATATATGAAAATAGGCTGTATAGTTCTTCACGGAACTACTTGTTACTTTTCTGTCACATATTTCAGGTATTTTTAATACATAAAAATAAACATTTTCCCGAGTTTTAGCACTTAAAAATCCGAGCCCTAGTCATCATACAGCAATGCAAATACAATATCTTGCAATATGCAAAACTTTTCTTTTGACCAGTGTACTTCAAACGGGTAATAACTACGCTGTTGCTGTTTCAGAGGAACGCTCGACTGCTGCTCCCTTGGATATTGTACTCCATCATACTGCTGGTGTTCTACATCATAGCCATGCTCTTCACGGTGGCTGTCATCATAGCGCTCTACGGTGTCTTTGGCTTCCTTGCCGTCATAGCTCCAGCTATCTTTGTCTTAGGTACGTATCCCAACCACTTGTGTACTGATATCATATTATTAGGGCAACAGGAAATTACAGGTAGCATGGGAAGACACTCAACTAGATCACTGCCCAACACCTAAATATTTAGGTGTAACATTGGATCGTGCTCTCACCTATAAACAGCATTGCATAAACGTCAAGCAGAAAGTGTCAGCCAGAAACAACATCCTTCGCTAACTGTCTGGAACCAATTGGGGTACACAGCCAAAGACGATGCGAACTACAGCCCTGGCTATGTGTTACTCCGCTGCAGAGTACGCTTGTCCTGTTTGGTACAGTTCCAGTCTTGCTAAACAAGTTGACACTTCTCTTAATGAAACATGCCGACTTATCACTGGCTGTTTGAGACCAACATCACGAGATAAAGTAGAATCTACTGTTTGGCTGGAATCGCCCCACCAGGTATTAGAAGAGAAGTTGCAGCCAGGACTGAGAAAACCAAAGCAATTACTTCATGCAAACACCCATTGTACGGATATGAACCTGCCCATCGACGACTGAGGTCTAGGAGGAGTTTCCTGAGTACAACAGAAGATCTACATGAATCTGCTAAGTCCACAAGGTTAAGATTATGGAGATCTAGAAATACTCAACTTGATGGCTGGATGCTACCAATTGAACATCTCCCTCCAGGACATGAGGAACACTGGTCTACGTGAAAGTCATTGAACAGGCTTCGCACTGGTGTTGGTAGATCAAGAACCAATATGTTAAAGTGAGGTTTTCCTGGCACATCCACGCTATGGGATTGGGGTAAAGTCCAAACCACAATCCATTTCTTGAACTGCATTGTGTCCTTTAAGTTGCACAATGGAGGACTTGATGGCTGAGACACCTTAATGCCCGTGACTTGGCAAAATTTTGGACAGAAATGATTTGATATGTGCATTGTTAAGTACCATATTTTAAATGTAAAATGTATACTTCTGATACGAATAAATAAATTAGGGCCACACAAAATTGAGATGATATTCATCTTCGGATCCTTATTCTTGTATAAGAGGGGCATTCCGAATATTCCAGGTCAGTTTATTTGCAACTTCAGATACTGATTAATAAAATTATTCAACAAATTTAAATTAAGATTGTTCTTTCAGTCTTCAGTCTTTTGACTGGTTTGATGCAGCACTTCATGCCTCCCTATCCTGAGCTAATCGTTTCATCTCTACATAGCTACCACGCCCTACATTCGAGGCAATGTGGCGTCGCAGTCACATGCTGGTGAGGTCAACACTCCTCATTTAAAAAGTGAATCTGCACCTCTCCCGTGACCTGTTCTCAGTCGGTTTAGAGTTGGCCATACCTTGCGGTCCTGTTGAAAGCCAGGGATAATCTTAGTGATACAAGGTAATGATTGGCATGCTGCTGGGGCATTTTGGACCCATTCTCTCTTCCAGGGGTATCTTCCTGATTGCGACCATTCCGGATTGCGTTCACCTCATTAGCAGTCCAGATTGCGGTCACTTTCATTTTAGGAAAGAGCTATACACATTCCAGCGTCCAGATTGCGGTCACTTTTCTTGGGAGACCGGTCCAGTTGTAACTCCCCTGGGGATTTCCTCACCTTTCACTTCCACCCCTCTTGCCAATGTTGAGGTACATGTCATATGTCAGTTCTCTTCGGTCTCTTAAGCTGCAACCACAGTGTTCAATATGTTTCTGTTTACTAACCGTATTCTGTATCGTTATGGAGTTAATTGAAATGGAGAAGGGTACGCCGTGTGCTTTACTGAATGGTTATACAGTGAAACCCCTCAAATCCGAACCCCAGAAATCCGAAATCCCGGGTAATCCGAACGAGTTATTTTCGACAATTTCAAGTTTGAAAAAAAAAAGAGAGAAACTTATTTTAGTGATAAAACAATTATATAGTCTACAATATAACGTTATTTTAAATAATTAGTTGAAAAATTAACAAAGAAGTACAGTTGGCATACCTAACAAAGTGTAAAGGTGCCTAAGCTACAAACTTATCTCATCCAGGATTGATAAACGGAAAAGTTGGTTATTGTAATTTCTTAGGTTAATCAATTTGCAAAAACAATGAAATAACAATAGAAATACACAAAATATAATTTAATCTTTCACTTGAAATCAGTTATCTTCGAATAGTCGAAGTGACCAAAACATTTCCGTGGTGGCAATCGTGCGCCAGCGTCGCATGAACATGACATCGTTTGGCATGACGACTGCGTGTTGTTCTACGAAGCGCAATGCGATGTCAAGAGCAGATGCAGCTTCAGTATAAGTCACATTGTCTGTCCAAGTTTCTTCCTCCTCACTATCGCTAGCTCAACGTAGTCCTATACGGTAACGAGGGCTGGTTATTATGTTATGGATATTTTCGGCTAATCCGAACAAATTGAAATCCGAACAGGCTACAGCCCCAATTAGTTCGGATTTCAGGGGTTTTACTGTAGTTACAGACCATACAGAACGAGTAAACGTGGTGTTATTACTTGGCTTTGTTTGAAGGAGAAATCCAAAAAAATGCAAGGGGCAGAAATTAAAAATTATACTCTGTAGGTATAAAATTTCCCGTTAAAACAATTTTGTTTAAAGTGAAGGTCGTTGATTCCGATCCTGAAACGTTTCTATTCTTAAGACTGAAAATGTTATAATCATTGCTTTACGAGGTGCTGTCAGACTGGGAGGGGACTTGATTTTTTTAAGCGAAGTTTTATGGGGTGTGCTCAGTTAGGTAGTGAAATATCAGTTTCCCCTTGTTATCCACAAAACTTACGAAAGGTATGAGTCAGTCGGGAAGAACCAAGTACCAAGGACTGGTCTCCCAAGAAAAGTGACCGCAATCTGGACGCAGGAATGTTTATAGTTCTTCCCTAAAATGAAAGTGACTGCAATCTGGACTGCTAACGAGTTGAACGCAATCCGAAATGGTCGCAATAAGGAAGACACCGTCCAAAATGGTAACATTTCTGACTGTCTAAATTTGTAATGTAAACAATATTATTCCGACTCGTGTAACATAATTTGTATTGAAGAATGGATCTCAGGGGAGCTTGTGCTCGCGAGCAGTAGGTTGAGAACGCCTGGTGTACATCGTTCCAGCTTTGAGACCAGAATTAAATGTCTTGGCTGAGCCGGGAATCGAACCCGCGCCTCCGCGGTGAGAGTCAAGAGTGCTAGCCACTCCGCAACGCGGCGGACTTATGGAAGATACCCCAAGGAGGGCCAACGTGAAGAAAATGCAATGAACAGATGTAAGTCATCAAGAATTATTACTCTCCAGTCTGTTTACACGATTGTACCTAACCTCAACAAAAAAATAAAAAATACATGAGATTAATAAACTCAGTTACTAGTTAGAGCCTGGTATTTTAATTACTAGTTAAGATCGGCAAGTGATCCTCATCCGATCCTTTAGACTTAGATCGTTAAATGTCTACAAGTAATTGGATGATGGAGAGAGGCAAATGGACCCAACGTCCGGAAACGAGCGAGTCAACAGTTATTAATAATCGCAGTTGTTTACCATCCGTCCTGAATTCTAGTTCTTAGCAGACACCGGGGTGAGGAATTTCAACCCGCAGGCGTTCTTTAACGTGCCAGAAACCAAGGGTTGGCACGTGTATACACCCGTAAACGCCACCGATCGCAGTCTGGTTTGATTCCGCTAACTTGGGATTAGTAGACCAACGCCGTATCCACTTCATGGCCAGCTCGTTCACCTGATCTCACCCTACTGGATTTATTCTTGTTGTGGGACCATGTGAAAAGTCTTGTGAATGAAACACCTGTCGAGACGGAAGGGGATCTCCTGGCGAGAATTCTCGTTGCCTGCGACTCTGTCCAAACGACACCGACGATATGCAAACGGGTACGACAGACTTTGTGCGACGATGCTATGCCTGCATTGGGACGCCATTTTGAACAGTTGTTGTAAATGTAGCAGCTTGTGAAACGTGCGCAGGTATTAAATGAGTAGCATTTTGCTTATAACTTGTGACTCGATGGTTTCCGTACTGTGGTTCCTTATCTCACATTGATCCATTTGCAGAGGTGTGCAAACTTGCTTTGCCCTTGGTTTGCACTTGCCCTTCGCGAGTAATTTGAAAGAAGATAAGCAAGATAAGTATTATGCAGATAATTTTCTAACATGTCAAGAGTCTTTGGCTTCGAGCGAAGCGAGTAGCCTCCAGCCTTTCCAGCATTTTTCAACATCTGTAGCATTTTAAATGATACAAAGTCTAGTCTTTCACACTGACTGTCACTTTTAAAGATAATGCTATATAATGTTACACACTTGATTATCGTTGTGCTAGACTTAACTGTATTGATTTCCGTGGTGATAATTCGAATGGTTCTTCAGCTAGGAATATTTGCATTTTCTGAAACATGTACCCTTAATATGTACATTTTCTACAAATCCATCACATTGTAAGTTACAAAATTGGGCATGTAATATCTACAGACCAGGTTAAAGATATCTGTGGAACAAATTTTTGATAACTTATTTACTTTATTTTTAACAGCACTTCAAAATCTGATGGACTTAATTTGAAAAAAATATAATGACATGTTACCCCTTAAAATCCAAAATATGTTATAAAAAACGTTCCATGAAGTTATTTAGAATAATGGTTTACAGCAGCATACCAACTTTCATCACTGTATATTTAATGATGTAGGAGAAAAGGTACAATAAACTTACAAAAATGTAAGTTAGAGAAAACTTGAATCAATGAATTGAGTATGTTTTTATTGCATTGCCGCTCATCTAATGAAATAGTGCAGACCATATCCATTTTCCTCCGATTCCTTTTATTCCTCCAGTCGTTTCCTCATTGAATTTCTCCTCTGATGAGCCTTTGTTTCCATTTCATCATCTGATGTCTGATTATCCTTACATTCTTCCTACAGAAGTGGGTGTGGCACTCTACAAGCCGTTACGTATACTCATTTTTATTGAACTGTAATATTTTGGAATTAAAATCATGATACCGTAAGGTAAATTATGGGCGTATAAAAAAAATTACTACTTTCACTAATTTTTACATACGACCCCCCCCCCCCCCACACACACACACTTAATGCATTAAATATGTTTGCAAGGCGGTGAAATTAGTTCGAATGTTTAACCGAGAATGTTAATTATATTTTCTTTTAAGAAACTCAAAGTAAAATGATTCTATAGAATTTCCACAAACAGAGCAGCCTTGCTACTGCAAAATTCCACAGATTTTGTTTTGATTTCTTCACTCTACTTTTCATGTGAATTTAGAGCTGAAGGTTTTGGCGTCTTTTTACTGATGATCCGTTCTTGAATTATTCCAAGATTCGTGAACTATGGATTAAAATCACCTGACATTCCAATCTCAATGAAAAAAAATAGAAAACGGGCCAGGTATTCCTCGAAATACTTAATCCTGAAAGTTTCCAGACACAATTCCTTATTTGAAAAGGTGTAAGTCAACAAGGGAGAAAACATTACTAAGTAGAGTTACAAAAGATGCCAGTTTTCAATAAAAAAAAGTGACTGATTGCCTATAATGGCAATAATTAAGACACGAGTTGCATAGGACTGATTATGTTCGACGATAATTATAACTATTTTATGTTCGAACATAAGTTTTCATAAATATCTGTCAAGACTTCGCCAGTTTTATGTACTGAACAGAACGCATGGGACACAAGACAATACCTTGTATTCGACCATGGCCTCCTCGAATACGCCACTATGACACTACCCACGTAGTGAAATTTAAAAAAGGAGGCCGTGGAAGTGAGCGCAGGTGCGATGCTATCCTTACACATTGATCACACAACTGTTTCTTGAGCTCTGATTGGAGGGAGAAACTGTTTCATAATGAAAGATAGTGTTATAATTAGGGATCGGATTTTTAGGTGCTAAAAATCGGGAAAATATTTATTTTTTATGTATTATAAATACCTGAAATATGTGACAAAAAAGTAAAAATATTTAATTATAATTTAGTTTATTACTGTGAATATAAACAATATGCAGTACTCATGAATGCAATTTATGCTAAGTCTCACTGACTGCTGAAGAATTACAATACACAACGAGGTAGATCTTCAGGTTGTCCATCACAAATGACCGACGATTATCGCGGAACACTTCTGAAGGCGCGAAACTGCGGCAATATGCATTTTGCCCTCGAGGTGTTGTGTAATTTGAGATCGCTGTTCATCCTTGATTGCTTTCCCTCATGGTTGGAAGAACAGAATGGCCCCAACGGAAGTAAAATTATCTTTAAACTCTGCAACATACTGCTGCAGACGATAACTTGTAGTTGTTTTTACTTTAGGCATCGTAGAACTGCCTTATACTTCACAGTGCCAGAAATGAACTGCATGTGAGTGACACTGGTTCCAGGCAACTCTAACACGTGGTGCAATATGGCTATGGACAAGGAAATCCCCGGCTTCCACAGTGAGTGGCACGGAGCACCAAGTTAAGAATAACACAGTTACAAGCTGATATACGCTCTGCATGAAGATTCGATAGCTCACGGGTTCTTCCCCATTGAAGTAACACAGAACTAAAGTGCAACAATAAACTGAGAGACCTAGCATACTGATTTAAAAATGTAAATATTATGTATTTTGATGTGCTGATAAGTGAAAAGCAGGAATTTATGTTTTTATAGAAAAAATGCTTAAAATATGTATTTAGATAAAAAAAATATATTTATTTACCTAAAAATCCGAGCCCTAGTTATAATGACCCTCATTATGATACAGTTTTCTGACATAATATTTACATTTCGACATCGTGGAACATAAAATTATTTATTTGATTCTAATAATTTGCACATCTCTCAACCTTCCTTCATCATCCCCGATAGTTCGTAACATCATCACGGATACACCCAGTATATCGTCGTCCTTCGGGTTATTTGACAAATGCGAATATCTAGTTGTTCGAACTCGACGGCCCTAACCGTATCAAACTCGGCAGACTCAAGAATGGCGCTCATACAGATCCAATAACCGTTCCTAAAGTGGTTCACTTCCTCTTCGAGCGTGACTGTACGAGACCATCAGACAAAGGCAATATTAAATTACCATCAGATAAACATTCTGCGATAGCAATGGCTTTGTTTTTTTATCATCCTTTAAATGGACGCATCTTGCTGCAAGGCGGTCCTGTAATTACATTACCTCTCGCGTTTCTCAAAGAGAAACTCTCGTGTTTTATTAAATCAATCGCAGTGGAACAGATGGTTTTAAACACTTTATCGTCCTTCTCCATTATTTATCAACACCGCATCAAACTGATGAATTTAACAGCGAGGCTTTGAAACAACAATTTTATTCGCTACGATAATACGTACACGGTGCTTAATTTTAATCGACACAACTCAAATCTCAAACAAGTAGTTCCGTGAAAAACTAATGCCTATTTTCATATATCCTACTTATGTGAATTGCCTCAATCAACATACAAAATTTAAGTTTGATTGCTGTAATAGATTCGTAGATATTGAGAACCGACTAAATATTTCGGATGGTCGCCATGTTGGATTGATATATGTATAGGCCATAGAGGCATGTACCAACAAAGGAAAATTATTGCGTAGATTCATTATTCAAACTGTCACTTCGATTACGACACAAGGAATAAAAACTTAATTTTAAAATTCGCACAGCTGTCATCTTGAGGTTATGTAGGCAATTGAACTAAATTAGATATCAGTGCATTACAATGCGTATAAACATTTGCTGTATCAAGTTTCATTGCATTTGGATCATTAAATCGCGAGAAAAGTCTATTTAAATCTTTCAACTTCGCTTGGCCGCCATGTTTGTTTTGTAGTTAGCAGGTTTTTGAAAGTCTCATAGATAAACTTCCAATAGTGACGTTTATCTCTATACAAAATTTCAGGGTGATACCGGTAATAGTTTCAGAGATATAGAATGCCAGTGAAATATTTCGCACAGCCGCCATCTTGAGGTTATGCAAACAATTCAACGAAGTTAGATGTCGGTGTATTACAATGTGTATAAACATATACGGCACCACTTTCATTGCTTTTGGTTGGTTAAATCGCGAGAAACATCTATTTAAAAGTCGCAAATTCGCGTGGCCACCATGTTGGTTTTGTTGTTACCAGTTTTTCAAAGGTCACATAGGTGAACTTCTAGTAGTTCCATTTATCATCGTACAAAATTCCAGGAAGATATCGCTAATAGTTTCGGAGATATTGAATGCTGGTGAAATATTTCGCACAGCCGCCATGTTGCATTGGTGAGACGTAACAGTAACAAAATTTGAAGGGCACGGTAGGGGTCGTCCGGAATAGTGCTATGAACTTACCGAGTTACATTGAAATCGCTCCAGCCGTTTAGAAGTTATTAGACACACACACACACACACACACACACACACACACACACACACACACACACACACACACACACACACACACACACACACACACACACACACACAAAGATGATCTCATAAGCCTAATTTTCCATAAATGAAAATAGGCTAAAAACAGTTATTGGATAAAGCACGTGTATTATATTTGGTCCACAAATACATAAGCTTGCAATATGCAAACCTTTTTTTTTTTTTTGACCAGTTTATATCGGGAAGGTTTCTTAACCCAAACATTCGTAGACATAGATTTGATGATGATCGCTTGACGAAAGAAATTAGTTATTCACGTGTGTTAATTACTCTGATGTAATTTTATTTTCAGTTGGGGGGAATAGCACCCATTACAGGTACAATCGTTTTGACGGACAGAAAACCATTTAAAATTTTAAAGACATGATATTGTTGAACGTGATCGAGATGGCTGTAAATCAGCCTCGATAAGATAAGAAGCATATTCACCTGGCATGCGGGTGTCTTAATCGAGCATTCACACTGCACGGACCGAAGAGTGAGTTCATCCATACTCTACTTTGTCCCCGGCCAGGAGTAAAGATAGGATAATATATTCTCTCCACAGTTATTTTATATTAAATCGTTGTAACACAAACTCTATTGGAATTTTCTCGAAAAATGATGTGTTATAATAATTTCTTGTCATAGACTTGAATGTTAGTTTTGTACTTAACTCTTCAAGGAACATCGAGATAGTGTGATTGACTCCACCGTGTAGAAGGTAAAGCTGTCCTCCATCTATCATAGAACATTTCTTTCTTCCTTTCAGTCGCGGGGAGATGACCTAGAAGTTGAAGAATGAAGCAAAAGTTCTCCGACAGAGAAATGATTCAGGGAAAGGATATAGAGTTATTTTACTGAGCCTCTTGAAACAGCAACGGTATTTATCTGCTAGCTAATAAACTGCCATGAAGGTCGCTTGAAATGATACCTCGAGGCTGACATTTATCGCTTAAGGTTGTGGAACAATGCAAGATAAATATTCCATGGAAGTTACGAGCAATAACATCTTACTCAACTATGCCGGTGGAGTGCGACATGAAATGAGAACACTGCGGGGACTCCAACTCGAACCTCGTAGCCACCTCCTGTCGAAGGCTGGGAGGGAGGGAGGGAGGGAGGGAGGGAGGAATATATGAAGGAAGGGGGAAGGAAGAATGGAAGGGAGGAAGGGATGTAGGAAGGAAGGGAGGAAGAAAGAAATGAAGGGATGTAGGAAGGAACGAAGAAAGAAAGGGATGTAGGAAGGAAGGAAGGGAGGAAGAAAGGAATGGAGGGATGAAGGAAGGAAGGAAGGAAGGAAGAAAGAATAATAATAATAATAATAATAATAATAATGTTATTGGTTTTACGTCCCTTTTAACTACACTGGCTTTTAGAGACGCCGGGGTGCCGGAATTTCGCCCCGAAGGGGATCTTTAACGTGCCAGTAAATGTACTGACGAAGGAAGAAAGAAAGGAAGGAACTAAGGGAAGGGGAAAGAAATGAAGGAAGGAAGAAAGAAAAGAAGGAAGGAGAAAAGAAGGGAGAACGGACGAAAGGGGGGGAGAAAGGAAGATAGAAAGAAAAGGAGGAATTAAGGAAGGAATTAAAGAAGGAAAGAAGTATGGGAGGAAGGAAAAGAGAAATAAGGATAGAAAGAAAGAAAGAAAGAAAGAAAGGGAAGAACGAAGGAAGGAATGAGAGAAGGAAATAATAATGGGAAGAAGGAAGGAAGGGAGAAAGAAGGATGGATAGAAAGAAAGAAAGAAAGAAAGAAAGAAAGAAAGAAAGGGAAGAACGTAGGAAGGAATGAGAGAAGGAAAGAATAATGGGAGGGAGGAAGGAAGGGAGGGAGAAAGAAGGATAGAAAGAAAGAAAGGGAAGAACGTAGGAAGGAATGAGAGAAGGAAAGAATAATGGGAGGGAGGAAGGAAGGAAGGAAGAAAGAAGGATAGAAAGAAAGAAAGAAAGGGAAGAACGAAGGAAGGAATGAGAGAAGGAAAGAATAATGGGAGGAAGAAAGGGAGAAAGAAAGATAGAAAGAAAGAAAGAAAGAAAGAAAGGGAAGAACGTAGGAAGGAATGAGAGAAGGAAAGAATAATGGGAGGGAGGAAGGAAGGGAGGGAGAAAGAAAGGGAAGAACGTAGGAAGGAATGAGAGAAGGAAAGAATAATGGGAGGGAGGAAGGGAGGGAGAAAGAAGGATAGATAGAAAGAAAGGGAAGAACGTAGGAAGGAATGAGAGAAGGAAAGAATAATGGGAGGAAGGAAGGAAGGAAGGAAGAAAGAAGGATAGAAAGAAAGAAAGAAAGAAAGAAAGAAAGAAAGGGAAGAACGAAGGAAGGAATGAGAGAAGGAAAGAAGAATGGGAGGAAGGAGGGAAGAAAGGAAGGGACGAAGGAAGAAAGGAAGGATCGGATAAAGCCCCTGAGACTTCCGTTTCATCCAGATTCCTTCTGAGCAGACTGGACCAAGGATGTTCCTTTCTTGTTTCTCTACGTCTTTAATGACAGATGTGCCTCCAATGATCAAGATATATCGTGCTTCAGGTTTCGTCACTGTGGTGTAGTGTCTTCATTTCGCGTTCTTCGATATCGATGTTTTGTTATATCTGCTGCAGGTGATTATTTCTTCTTCTTTCTTCGAATGAGCCAACTATGGACTACGTAGGTTAACCAAAATGGTTTTCAGCTTGATGAGTTGAGATTGGTTTCACGTTCTTAAGAGCCTTCTTCCTAGCCCATATCTCCTTCATTTTCTGACTTTGTAGTTGTTTAGCTGCTTCTGACCTCTTTGGTCTCTGCCCTTTCTTAAGTTTAACATGTGAGTCGTCTTTTGACATTTTCCGCAAAGCTTGTCTGTCGGATTCAGAGACGTTAAAGGTTTGCAGATCTTGCTTAACACAGTGATGATGTTTTCCTGCAGGAGCTGGCTCGGTGGATTACACTGGTCAACCTTGACTCGTTCATTCTCTCAAGGTGTCCGTAGAATTGGAGGCGTCTCTTGATGATAGTGTCCATTAGAGGTTCTTGCTGTAGGTATAGATCACCTTTCTCCATTAATGATCCTTGGGCCTAAGATCCTCCTCAAGATAATTATTTCCTTGACCTCTAGTTTCTTTATCAGTTTTGCCCCTTTGATGGTTAGGGTTTATAGTGCCTTAATGTCGTATTGATTGATGGATATGGATTATTATTATTATTATTATTATTATTATCTGTTTCAGTGTTGTGGGCGTTGTGCATTGTAGTGGTCAACAAGCATTACAATGAGCTAGCACGAGACGTGCAGCCTGGAGACATTGTCCGTAAGAACAGCGCTGCGGCGGAAGACAACGGGAACACATCCACCCCTCAGGGAGTCAGCTACCTGAGCGTCATGAATCCCCGTGTGAGGCAGATCAGACATCTACAGTGACCTGAACTTCATCGTACCGGGATTTATTTTATTCTCCCTGATTTGCAAGGTGTCTGTTACACTCGCACAAGCAATGGCCACACCGACAAATATGGCATATTTTGTTTTACATAAAATATTTCTAGAGTGTACCGACCCCGTGGGTTTGGGGTAGATCTTCTGCTTCACGCCTGAAGGTTCGATCTCTGGCTCCGTCAGAGATTTTATGAACTGACGCAAGGGCTGGAACGGGTTGCACTCAGCCGCGTAAGGACAATTGAGTAGATATCTGATAAGAATGACAGCGCCCCGGTCATGAAAACCAAGAGTAATTGCCGAGGGGATCCGATGTGCTGACCACGTATCACCCCAAAATCTGTAGGCCCTTCAGGAGCTAATTGCACCGGGGATTTTGGCGTGTGTGTTTCTGGCGTGTGTATTTACATAACCTAAATCTACAGGGTACATTCAGAACACTATTGAATTTGTTGCTACGAGGGCTGTTTGTTTTTCAACGTCCGACGGGCTGTATAAAAATAACTAAATGTTTGCTTTTTTTGTACTTATGTTTGAACATAATCGCCTAAACGATTGAAGCATTTGTCGTATCGTTACACCAGCTTTCCAATGTACTCGACAAAGAATTCTGCCGCTACTGTGGTGGGTAAGTCTGGAGAGTTTTTCCATTTTGGCGAGGCGTTGCCGCCCAACCATAGCTTCAATTCGCGAAAAAGGTGAAAATCATTCACGACGGGTCGGGATGAGAGATGGAATGGATGAAGATAAATGAAACTGGGCAAGGATGTGGAAGTAAGCGGCCGTGGCCTGTCAGAAGGTACCATCTCAGCATTTGTCTGGTGTTGAAATGGGAAACCACGGAAAACCATTTCAAGGACGGCCAACGGTGGGGCTCGAACCCACGCGTCTATCAAGTCAGCAGAGAGCTTGTCCCCATAACCTCACGCTGCGCTTTAGCCAGCGTAGCCACTGCTGTCTGTGATTAAACGTACCAGCCCTAGCACGGGAATATGATGGGGAGATGTGAAATTTATTCGATCTTGTCATCGAAATAGTTCATTTCCGGGCATGAGCTCCGCATGCAAATGTTATCGGCTGGGTTCTCTCTACAATCCTTAGAAGTGTGTGGTAGGTATTCGGGAACATCCTGTGTCGCAGCAACATTTTGTTTTCGTGGGTGGTACGTGTTTGATCTAGTTGAATACTGTAGGCCTACACAGCTTCAATACACCTGTGGCGAAGTACTGGGGTTTCACTATCAAAATCATTGCGATAGTGCTATTTATAATGGCTGACCCTCAGTGAAAACTTGTTTGACAGTTATTTTTATTTCTCGAGTCGGAAACATACAAATGTACAGTTGCTAAACATATGAGGGTAAAATATAGCACGTGCCCAATACTGAGCAACATCCAAGGCGCTCGGAGTGGCTAGCAGGAGATCTTCCTCTGCACAAGATGAAGGGCACAGAGGGCAATGAAGCATGTGTCTTGTGGTTTGTTCTTGCCCACATTCGCAAGACGTGTCACATGTACTGAGACCCCATATCCTCAGATTGTCTAGGGATCTGTTCAGGGATTTGCACCCCAACCAGCATTCGTTGTGTCCGGGTGGTAGTTCTTCAGCTACTGGCATCCAACCGCAGGGGTGAGTGGTCGACTTCTTCCATATATCCAGCCTTGCCTTCTCCGGTGAGACGGTAAGCATCTCAGATGTCCTCAGGAAGTTCTTTCGGGACCTCAGCCGTTGCTGAGGAGGATTATATCCATGCAGTGGGTGGGCGTTGTTCTCTTCCACTCTCAGCCTCTACCTGTTGGCAGCCACCTCTCTGCGTACACAAGGTGGTGCTCTGTTGGGGTAAGCTTTAAGCAACCTGTTATCAACCTGCAGGTTTCGTTCAGAGCTGTATCTACCTGTCTGGCATGAGATGACCTGTACCAGACTGGGGAAGCAAATTCAGCAGTAGAAAAGCACAACGCCATTGCAGAAGTGCGAATAGTCTCTGGATGTGAGCCCCATTGTGTCCCAACTGGTTTGACAGTGACAGGACTCCAATACTACAGTGGATAACCAAGCTACCATCAATACATAACAACGACTGTGGCGTTATACCAAATGGTACTAGAGAGCGTAATATCAACAAATAAATAGTAGTGTTAGTGTTATTGATTGTATTTTTCATAACCGTTTTCAAGAAAGCAAACACAATAGAAAAATCACATAAAATACGCACAATTCTAACCTCTCACTCTGTTTTTAAATTGAAGAAATGACGTACTGTTCACAAGAAGTATGTTGGATGTTACTGCATATATGTTGTTGTTTGAGTCTTCAGTCTTTTGACTGGTTTGATGCAGCCCTCCATGCCTCCCTGTCCCGAGCCAATCGTTTCGTCTCTACATAGCTATCACACCATAAATCCGAGGCAATATGTCTACCCCTACAGTTCTTGTCCTCGACCCTTCCTTCCATAACAACGCTTGCTATTCCTGGGTGTCTTAGTATGTGTTCTACCAACCTATCCCTTCTCTTCATTAGTAGTCACCAGAAGCATCTCTCATCTCCAACTCGTCTTAATACCTCTTCGTTTGTAACCATATCTACCCATCTGATCTTCATCATTCTCCTGTAACACCACATTTCAAACGCTTCAATTCTCCTCTTTTCTGCTGCATCAATAGTCCAAGTTTCACTTCCATAGAGCGCCATGCTCCAGACAAAGGCTTTCAAAAATGACTTCCTATTAACTATATCTATATTCTATGTCAACAGATTCCATTTTTGTAGAAATGCTTTCCTTGCCCGAGCCAACCTACTTTCTATATCCTCTTTGGTTCGTCCATCACTGATTATTTTGCTTCCTTAGTAACAGAAGTCTCCTACATCCTTTAGCTTTTCACCTACCAATTTGATGTCCATAGAGGTTTCGGATTTATTTCGGCTGCATTCCAATATTATGTAAATATGTTAACATATGTAAATACCAAAAGTGAATACGTAGAATATCTTCGTCGTAAAACCACACAAGATTGGTTTCCAATGAATTGTAATAAATTGATGTGTGAGTCTTTATGTTTAGACTGGTTTGATTTAACCCACCACTCCTCCCTGTCATGAGGAAATGCTTTAATCTCTATTTAGCTGATGATGATGATGATCAGGTGCCATCAAGTCGGCGTCGACTCCTAGCGACTGCATGGATGGACTGTCTCCATATGATTCGGTCTTCAGCCATATACTTCAGATCCTTCAGTGACATATCCATGTTGGATTTGAAGGAGTCGATCCATCTCAATGCTGGTCGCCCTCGTCTCAGACACCCTTCCTGCTTTCCAAGCAGAATTGTCTTTTCCAACGAATCAGAACGTCTCATAATATGTCTAAAATATGACAGCTATAATCTTGTTTTCAATGCTTCAAGAAACAGATCTGGTTTGATTTTCTGAATTACCCATAGATTTGTCTTCTTGGCTGTCCAAGGAATACGCGGTATCCTTCTCCAACACCAGAGCTCAAAAGCACGTTACATGTATTTAAATATTGATCTGATCAGCATGCGTAAAATCAGGTTGGCGACACTGCCATAAATGTGATGCTCAAACTTAAATTGCAATATTATGATCTATGTTTGTGACAATTTTGAAACAACTGCATTTATTATTATGGAAGTTACATGTGATTCAACATTAAACCTATCAGCATGCGTAGAATCATGTTGGCAGCACTGTTGTATATCGGTTACTGAAAATTGTCCTACACACTTTCTGATATATTGAGATTAGGATAAAAATGTATAAAGTGCATTTTTCAACAGTTGTCAGTTGACTCTAAAAAAGGCATATTTATATCTGCTCCGGTGCTCAAATCACATAGCAAATTTGGTTGAAATGCAATAGATAGTATGGAAGTTACATGCATTTAAAGTTTGAACTTATCAGCAGGCATGATGTGTTGGCAACACTCACGTATGAGCTCCTCTAAATTAGTCTGATATAATCTCTATATAGGCCTATATAAAAATGAAAGTTTGTCTGTTTTTTCTGAATTTCCACGGAAATTTGCGTTATTTGCGCGTTTCGGACTGTTTTATGATGGATGCGCGCAAAAATAAAAATTTTGTCTGTCTGTTTGTTTGTCTGTCTGTCTGTCTGTCTGTGGACACTTCGAGTCCTTATAACTTGAGAACGGCTGGGTGGATCAACGTAAAATTTGATACAGATACCCATCAGAGGCACCACACTAATCATTGATGTAACTCTTCTCCGTACCTCTCATAAAAGGGGGCCTACCCCCTTAAAATACATGCTGAAATAGGTGTAGAAGGACGAGACAAAGCTTATTTTGAACCCCTCAATGTGAGAAACAAAACTCGGGGGCCCTATTTTAAGGCCCTAAAACCAACAGTTTTTGAGATATTCCCAGGGAACTAATTTCATTTAATAATCTATGAAAGAATGCAAGCAGGTAACCATGGCAACGGAATCTCATAGGACCCTCTATTTCTGTAAGACGCAATGCAATTCCATTTATTACATTACTGTGAAGTTTGCAAACGGCTAGAAGGTTATCACGAAACCAAACTAAGCTGTAAAATTCATCAATACGTATAAAGCGCTTAAGGGGGTCAAGGGGCACACTAGAATTTATTCACGCGATTTTTACGTGCGGGTGTGGTACGGAAGGTCTTTTATATCGCTATCCCTATATTGTATTTATTACATTATTATCATTATTAATATTATTATTATTATATTATGGCATACAACGACGAGACAACGCTCATTTTTTTAGCCCCTCGGTGGCAGAAACAAAACTCGAGGATTCCCGAAAACTACATTTTAAGGCTCTAAAACCAATAGTTTCTGAGATATTCCCAGAAAACTAATTGAACTTAATAAACTAATGAAGGAATGCAAGCCGGCAACAATGACAAAAGGTTCTCAAGAGAAGACATCCAACTTTCCATCTAATTCTGTAAAAAGCAATGCCACTCCACTTATTACATTTCTGTGAAAATTTGCAAATGGCTATAAGGTTATCACGGAACCAACTTAGACTGTAAAATTCATCAATGCGCTCAAGGGGGTCAAGGGGTACCCTAGAATTTTTCACGTGATTTATACGTGTGATATGTCGTGCAGAATTATATCTCCAAACAGCAACATCATTTTCAAAAATTCCTGAATTGAAATAGTATTTTTTTGCGGCTATTAGGTATTTGGGCCATTGGAGGATAATAAAACCTGAATATTCATGCACCACAAGCCTATATAATTTGTTAAAGGTGTCTTCATGTGGCTGGGGACATAACACAACGGTGAGGGTCAGTCTTTATGTGAGGTGTATTGCGTTTCGTCTACGAGATTTTGAAATTTATTTTCACGTCAGGAAGTACACGTTAGGTGAATTTAGATTGAGCACATTCACTTATTTTTTCTACAAACGGGTTCATCGTAAGGATGATTTTGTTTGATACTGTGTGGTTGATATATCCATATTCGGACATCTGGGTGATCTGTTGTACGTTGGTTGGTTCCTCAGTTTAGAAGCTGCGACAATGCGTTCACGTAGCCTCGTGTACTTGAGTGTGTGTAGAATCTGTCTGATTACCGGTGTTAATTGTGATGGCTGTTTTAGTGTGTGTTATCTGTATTTCAGGTAAGGACTACAGACGATCAATTTCCAGTAGTTCCTACTTTTGCTACCAAATGCTACCGTCAACGACACCTGGCTGTGACTTGGCTACTAGATGCCACCTCAACCGGCACCTGGTGGCAAACTTAGGAACTAATAGAGCGTTAATCAAATCTAACCAACAAATTTTGCTTCACACAATTGTAGTTAGAGGAAGGTTCTATTACATGACATAAATCTATGACATAGGACCGCCGGCTTTACTTCCCCTCCGAAGTAAGGTATACTTTCTGTGTATCTTTAAGTACGCTTATAGCTCGTGTTCGAATGTTTGGAGCATCGTAAAATTAGGTATCCATGAGAGTCAATACACCAACCTTTTATAAAACTCTTCACCGTACTTCTCATAGAAGGGTTGGTATAGGAAAAAACTTTTCAAAATACATGCTAAAATAGGCGAAATATAAAAATTATCCTAGAAGGACGACCAAAGCATATGTTGCGCTTCTCAATGTGAGACACAAAATTCGGGAGTCTATAAAGAGTCTCCGAAAACCACATTTTAAGGCCCTTAAATTAACAGTGTCTGTGATATTCCCAGATAACTAACTTCGCTCTGATAAACGTATGAAGGAATAACAAGCCCTAACCAATGCAACAGTAGCTCAATATTGATAACGTCAGGTTTTAATACCGAAGACCGTTCGAAGAGCGGGTAATTCTGCTAGTATTATCTATATGTGTGTCAATTGTGGAACAATTCCCATGCATATCTTCCGAGATATCCAACATAGACCTCAGTTTTCAATTAAGTTTTTTCAGCAGTTGGTAGCACTGACGTCATTTTCAAACATGGCCGTGAGACATTCAGGCATAGGTCTTTTACTCATACCAAATTTGGTTTCTATAGCTGTAGCCGTTTAGGAGTTGATAAGACACACACACAGACAGACACACACACACTTTTCCTCATTTTTACAAAATGTGAAAAGTAGGCTAAAAACTTAATTATTACGTCACTACCCGGGATCTGGCAGGTGATCTGATTTAAAGAAACCAATCACGTTGTAGGAACTCCATCATCTCTGTCTCTCTCTCGGTAATGAACTCGGACTAAAACTGGAAATATCCTCCGTCTCTCTTACTAAATAATTTCCTGTTCTCTTGTTGCTGTTTGATGTGCATGCAATCAAAAGACTAAATTACGGAGCGGATATGAGGTAATTGCCAATTAAGCGAGTTTTTAAAAACGATATAATGTCGTTTATAACTCTATTCGGATGTGTTTCATTGGAAATATATTGCACCATTCAAATACAACAAGACCTACCCCATTAACGTCAGTCGCACATGAATATTCCACTCCACCTTCACTTCGATATTCCTACAACTTTATTTGTACATGCAACTCATTAAAATTGACTAACAAAGCTTATATTTTCATTTTGTCTCCGGTAATTATTTTATAATCCTCAGACATGACAGTCAACCACAAGCATTTTATGTATACCAATCAAATAACCACACCCATTATTAGAGCAGTATTGATATTGTGAAATTACTTCAACTCAGAGATTTGCAATGACACTAATAATTTTTGATAAATGTCAGAATAATTGAGCTACATCAATGCGTTTGACACAAGGAACATTAAAATAAGGTAGAATATAATTATAATATATTCCAAGATACTATAATTAAAGACAGCAACGGATTACTTTGTATTACGCCTCGAGAATTTCCGTGTAACACTTCAGGATTTCAACGGATTAGTACGCCTCAAGAATTTCCGTGTAACACTTCAGGATTTCAACGGATTAGTACGCCTCGAGAATTTCCGTGCAACACTTCAGGATTTCAACGGATTAGTAGCCTCGAGAATTTCCGTGTAACACTTCAGGATTTCAACGGATTAGTAGCCTCGAGAATTTCCGTGTAACACTTCAGGATTTCAACGGATTAGTACGCCTCGAGAATTTCCGTGTAACACTTCAGGATTTCAACGGATTAGTACGCCTCGAGAATTTCCGTGTAACACTTCAGGATTTCAACGGATTAGTACGCCTCGAGAATTTCCGTGTAACACTTCTGGATTTCAACGGATTAGTAGCCTCGAGAATTTCCGTGTAACACTTCAGGATTTCAACGGATTAGTACGCCTCGAGAATTTCCGTGTAACACTTCAGGATTTCAACGGATTAGTACGCCTCAAGAATTTCCATGTAACAATTCAAGATTGCAACGGATTACTACGTATTACGCCTCAGGAATTTCCAATTCAAGACTTCAATTGATTCATGGGCGCCCGCAGAAATTTTTCCAGGGGGGGGGATTCATTTCATTAACTACCTGTCGCCCCCTCGCAATTTTTGTTTCATTTCTTACATGCTTCGTGATAGGCCTATTAATTATTTGGCTGCTCTGAAACCCTTGGGTATGGCATGAATGGGAAGAATAGTTCATTTTAGTTCCGAGTTGTTGTCCGTCGCTTTTCTTTATGAATCATCGTCATAATGTTCGTTTCTTAAAAAACAGGTAAACAGTAGTTGTATCACCATGTACAGTATAAACAAAAATAAAAATCCACCAGTTCATTAAAATGGTATTGTTAATCCAGTTCACCGATTTTCTAAATTGAAAATGAAAATCCACAGCCTGCTTCCAGTCTCCGACCGGGTCAGGAATGGACTGAATAAAGCCCCCATCTAGCGGCGAGGATATGAAGTGTGCCGGCTGCCGAAGCCTGTCGCACTCCTCTGGGGCAATGATTAAATGAATGACAGATGAAATGAAATGATAGTGGAGAGTGTTGCTGGAATGAAATTGTGACAGGGAAAACCGGAGTACCCGGAGAAAAATCTGTCTGCCTCCGTTTTGTCCAGCACAGATCTCACATGGAGTGACCGGGATTTGAACCACGGACCCAGCGGTGAGAGGCCGGCGTGCTGCCGCCTAAGCCACGGAGGCTCACCGATTTTCTAAATTATCTATACTAATATAATAAAACTGAAGAGTTTCTATGTTTGTGTTTTGAAACGCGCTAATCTCTGGAACTACCACTTGGATTCGAAAAATTATTTTTGTATATAATAGCGAGATTTAAGAGGAATAGTTTAGGCTATGTAGCATTAGGCTACACCTCTCAGGTAACCTTAAATATTGATTTTTGTTCAGTAAGTCGGAAGAACAAGCGCTCCCGAACAGCTTCAATAATACCCAAGTCTATTTTGCCTAGCAATGCGGGCTGCATCAAGTCGCCCCTACCAGTGTTCTGGTGCAGAATTGCGAGCTGCTTATAAATTGCAGTCATGGGGGGTAATTAGAGCAAAAAGATTTCTTAGGCCCCTTAAAACAGTTATCATCATGACAATAGTACGGTATGCCTCTGTATAAGGGCGATGGTGTTGGTGCAGTATACTGAGGTTATCAGCTGCAATAAGCGTTGGTGCTTTCCGATCCTTACCCTTGAGCGCTCCAGTTCTGTAGTAGTATTCATTATCATCCATAAAACAAATAAATCCACCGGGCGAAGCCGGGCACTACTGTTAGTTTGAGATATTTTCAAATAATCCCAAATTACTAAGTTAAATAAAACTGTGGAATTATCCCTACATCTAAATCAGTTACTATCAGTAACTTCAATTTATGAAATAAACTGGTGTGACAATGAGCAATCGAAATATTATCGGGATTCCAAGGGGGGGGGGGGGGAGGGGGGGGGGGGGACGAGCATGGCCTCTCCTACACCCCTCCCCGGAGAGCCCATTAACGGATTACTACGATTCAAGATATTCCAAGATACGATACGATAGTTCCAAGATACTGTAACGGATTACGTGCAGTACTTCACTGTGAAATGTATGTTACACAATACCGGTACTTCAAGATTTTTCAAAATGTCCCTTCTTTAGAAGTACTGTAAAAGCTACAGGATAAATTTACCTTCAAGGCTACAAAGAGACTTTAAACAAAGTGTTTTATTTTGTTTGTTTCTGTTTATTTTTTCTTCTTTCTTCTAACTATGCTTTTTGTTCTCCTTGGCATATCTCTTTGTTTCTGATGAAGAACTAAAAGGTCCCAAACATGTAGCCTTTCTTTCTTTCTTTCTTTTTCTTAGTCGGTTTACCCTCCAGGGTTGGTTTTCCCCCCTCGGACTCAGCGAGGGATCCCGCCTTTACAGCCTCCAGGGCAGTGTCCTGGAGCTTGAGACTTCGGGTCTGGGGGATACAACTGGGGAGCTGGGACAATCACCTCGTCCAGGCGGCCTCACCTGCAAAGCGAACAGGGGCCTTATGAGGGAAGTGATGGGAAGATTGGGAGGGATAGGCAAGAAAGAGGGAAGGAGGCGGCCGTGGCCTTACGGTAGGTATCATCCCGGCATTTGGCTGGAGACGAAGCGAGAAACCACGGAAAACCACTTCGAGGATGGCTAAGGTGGAAATAGAACTCCCTCTACTCAGTTGAACCACCCGAGGCTGAGTAGACCCCGTTCCACTCCTCATAGCACTTTTCAAACTTCGTGGTAGAGCCAGGAATCGAACCACGGACCTCCGGGGTGGCAGCTAAGCACGCTGACCACTACACCACGGAGGTGACTGTAGTCTTTATAATGCAGGAAAACTCAGTATTTTATTGGACTAACTGGGTAGGACATTATGAATGAGTTCTTTTCACAGCATTTCCTGGAAATGATTGGGTGGTATCGGCTAACATGTGACTACTGTAGGTCGAGCCCACTTAACGGTCATTGACCCTGATCGAAGTTAACAAGCCTACTCATAAGTGACCATGGCCATGGCAGAGGAATGTTGGTGGACCTTCAGTGTCTCTCAAGTTCAGGCGGAGGTAACCAGATGGCGGGACTAGCATGGAACTGTACGCGCTCTATCGAGCACGTAGAGAAGTAGTATGAGCATGCAAAGAAACACATGGTGGCAGTGCTGCCAACACTGATGGGCTCTTTGAATAAGAGCTCCTCCCTTCTGTTGTCGATTCTTCAGGGGCTTTGCTGCATTGTGGTCATGGCAGGGGCGTATGCACATGGGGGGCGGGCTGACTATCCTGGAAAATTGCGAGTATTTTCAGGGGCCGCAAAATCAACCAATATCGTAGAGCAGTGTGATCCAACCCTTGTCCTTCTTACTGCCCTTCTCTCTTCGACAATTATAATCTGTGGCGTGGCTACTTTAATTATCACTTGCACTGTTCAACAACCCCATGGATATTGAAGTGAGTGAGGTGCCCTGCAACCTTCAAATGGAAATTTGTGATCTGCAGGCAAACCCATTCTACCAGACTAAAAAGTGTGATGTCCCTGAAAATTTCTGGAAACTGATTTCTAATGAACGTTTTCCTAAACTGCTTAAATTCTCTCTGCAAGTGTTATCGCTGTTTGGCAGTACGTATGGGTGCGAAAGTGCATGTTCTCCTCTCGTTGTTCGAGTCTTCAGTCTTTTGACTGGTTTGATGCAGCGCTCCAAGCCTCCCTGTCCTGAGCTCAAACAAATTAAATAAAAAACCAGAAATCGAATTGAAAGTGCTTCACCGGAATCGAGGCTGAGACATTGCCTTATTGAACTTACAGTGGACATTGATACACTTTTATCAGGAAAACAGTGCCAATCATCACATTGATTTCTCGACTGTAAAATGAAGTGGTATATTAAACTAGTAATATTAAACTTCGGGGGAACCTGTAACCTCTAGAGGGCGCGTCCCCAGGTGGCGGATAGGGGGGCCCTACAGCACTAGTAGGGTTGGTTCAAATACCCTCCAATAGAACCCGCGGACCAACAGGTAGCCCAATTCCTGAGGGCTTCACAATGCTGGGACACCCTCACTCCAGGGGTCACAAATATGGAGGGCCCAGCTCGGGGTTAGGAGTGATGACCACAACGGTGCCTGCAGTGGAGAAGGAGTCCTTCGGTACAGTGCAGTTGGGGGAAGTGGCATCCCAGTGCTCGGGAAATTGAGTAAAAGGTATCGCTCTCACTTCAGAGACTGATATCAACCATAGCGTCTGACCCGGAGCGGGCGGCTACAAACAGCGTCTGTTCCCCATGTGAGGGGCGGCTGATTTACTACCTGGCCGTAGGTATAAAAGGCTTGGCGTCAGCAAGGGCATGCGGCCGGAAAACTATGCCAAAACCAATATGACAGCGAATCTTAGTTTAGCCTCGGAAAATGCTAGGGCGTACCCCAGAAGCGACGTGCAGGGATTTCGCCCGACCCCTGTGAGAAATGGGCTAGGGCTACTGGGTCACGAGCGAACCCGGCTAAATAGGCTAGCTCAAAAATATGGTGAGTTACGAAGAATAGGCACACTGAATGTAGGAACAATGACTGGGAAAGGAAGGGAGTTAGTGGATCTCATGGAAAGGAGGAAGGTGAAAATATTGTGTGTGCAAGAGACTAGATGGAAGGGAAATAGGGCTAGGGAGTTGGGTAGTGGCTATAAGCTACTATACAGTGGAGCAGACAAGGGTGGGAGGAATGGAGTGGGAATAATCCTCTCCCGAGACATAAAGGAGGCCATAGTTCAAGTTAAGAGAAGGAGTGACAGGATAATGAGCATCAAACTGTGTCTTGATGGACAATTGGTAAACATTGTGTGTGTTTATGCTCCACAAGTGGGTTGCGATGAGGAAGAGAAAATATCCTTCTGGGAAGATATGGATCGTGAGCTTGGAGATATACCAGCGAATGAAAGATTGATAGTGGGTGGTGACTTAAATGGACATGTCGGAAGGAGTCGAGATACAATCGAAAGAGTACATGGAGGCTGGGGAGTAGGAGTGAGGAATGATGAGGGACATAGAATCGTGGATTGTGGGATGGCATATGATTTGGCGATTGTGAATACATGGTTCAAGAAAAACACAGGTCAATATATGACTTACAAGAGTGGGACCAGAGAAAGCCAGATTGACTTCTTAATGTGTAAAAGGTCTCAATTAAGGGAAATACAAAACTGTAAAGTTTTTAATGGTGAAGCAGTGTTAGGACGGTAGTCATGGACTGGAAAATGAAGATTAGGAAGAAAGGCAGACCTGTGCGAGTCTTAACAAAAATTAAGTGGTGGAGATTAAATGAAGAGGCGTTGAAGGACCAGTTTAAGGAGAAAGTACTCAATGGAGTGGTTCTTTGCAATGCTGTGCAGGAGTGGTGGGCGCACAACAGCAGTTTGATAAGGAGGGTAGGAACTGAAGTGCTAGGGAGAACTTCTGGCAAGAAACCACTAGCTGACAAAGAGACATGGTGGTGGAATGAGGAGGTACAGAAGATCGTGAAAGCCAAAAGTGATGCAAAGAAGTTATGGGATATGTCAGGTAGACAAGAGGATAAAGAGAACTACACGAGATGTAATAAGGAAGCAAAGAAGGTAGTAGCACAGTCAAAGGCACAAATGATGGATCGGCTGTACGAAGAGTTGGAAACTACAGAAGGTGAAAGAAAAAATTTCAGAATAGCGCAGGCGAGAGATAAAGACAAGAAGGACTACACCCAAATAAAGCAGATCCAAGATGAAAATGGTCTAGTATTAACGGACCATTCCGACATCAAGTTCAGATGGAGAAACTACTATGGAAAACTTCTCAATGAAGAGAACCCAAGGGTATATTTAGGAGAAGGAGAAAAACACCAGGGTCTGACAATGGATATTAGAAAAGAAGAAGTAACATTAGCACTTAGGAAAATGAAAAACGGAAAGGCAACAGGACCCGATGAAATACCAGTTGAAGTGTGGAAGTATCTAGAGAAAGATGGAATCGACATGTTGCTGGATTTAATGCAAAAAATGTACTCTCAGGAAACAATACCTGATGAATGGAGAGAAAGTATTTTAGTGCCTACATACAAAGAGAAGGGGGATATTCAGGACTGTGCTAACTACAGGGGCATTAAGTTAATGTCCCATACCATGAAAATCTGGGAAAGAGTGATAGACAAGAGGATCCGGGAGGAGACTAGCATTTGTGAGCAACAATTCGGCTTCATGCCAGGAAAAGGGACCACAGACTCAGTGTTTGCCCTGAGACAAGTAATGGAAAAGTATCGTGAAAGACAGAAGGGATTACACTTCGCATTCATGGACCTAGAAAAAGCATATGACCGGGTGCCCCGAGGAGAAGTCTGGAGATGTTTACGAGCGAAGGGAGTCCCAGAGAAGTACGTGCAGTTGGTTCAGGAAATGTACAAAGACGCAAGAACACAGGTTAGAAGCAGTGTTGGACTTACAGATTGGATTCCGGTTCGAGTAGGTTTACACCAAGGTTCAGCTTTAAGTCCATATCTGTTTGACCTAATTCTGGACGAAATGTCTTGTGGATTACGAGACCAAGCCCCCTGGTGTATGATGTTTGCGGACGATATTGTGTTGTGTAGTACCACCAAAGATGTCATAGAAGAAAAACTGGAACAGTGGAGGGCAGCCTTGGAAGACAGAGGACTCAGGATTAGCAGGAAGAAGACAAGAGTATATGAGGTTCAATACAGACCAAGACTGTGAGATCAGAATGCAAGGGGAAACGTTAAATAGAGTGGATGAGTTCAAATACCTGGGTTCGGTGGTGACTGGAGATGGAAATCTGGATCTGGAAGTGTCACACAGGATTCTGGTAGGATGGATGAACTGGAGGAAAATGTCAGGAGTGCTCTGTGACCGCAGGATCAAGCCTAAGGTTAAGGGGAAAATATATAAAACTGTCGTAAGACCTGCATTGCTGTATGGCTCTGAAACATGGCCTGCACGCAAAACGCACACACACAGGCTTGACGTCACGGGAATGAAAATGCTCAGGTGGATGAGTGGAGTGACTAAGCGTGATAGAGTGGAAAATGTGAAAGTAAGAGGAACATTGAAGGTCGTGGAAATATCTAAGAAGATACAAGAAAAGCGACTTCAATGGTACGGGCATGTGAGAAGAAGGGAGGAATCCTACGTGGGGAGGAAGATGCTAGACATGCAAATACAGGGAGTGAGAATGCGAGGCAGACCTATAAACGAAGATGGATGGATTGTGTACAGGAGGACCTCAGAGAAAAACAGTTGTCAGAAGAGGATGTGCATGACCGGGCTAAATGGAGGAGAGCTGTCAGAAACATCGACCCCACATAGGAGTGGGAATGATGTAAAGAGAAAGAAAGATGAAAGATTAAACTTCTTTTAATATAAATTTTAATAAATGTTTTTGAATAAAATATGTAATACGTTTTCTTTCTGGAATGTCTCTGGCCCTCACATTCCTATACTAAACTTTGATTGGCCCTCGGGTAACTAAAGGTTGGACCACCCTGTGACGTAGAGCATATAACTTTAGATACGAGTTAATTGTAAAATTCCAAGTTTATATAGCCTACAATTACTGGCAATACAAAAACGTTATACAACACAACACAACACACAAATAAAATGTTATACTTAATGAATAGTCTATGGAGTATGAATGGCAAATATATAAATATTTATCAATTTATTAAGCAGAAAGGTACACAGTTTTTTTTCTTCAAATTGATAATAATTAATTTCTCAAAAGTACCGTACTGTGGAATTCTCAGTCTTGCCTCACAAGGCTGAGTGTACCCCGTTTGAGCTCTCAGACCAGATTTTTTTTTCGGAAGAGCCGGGAATCGAATTCGGACCTCCTGGGCGGCAGCCAAGAGTGCTAGCCACTACACTACGAGGTAGTCTAATTTCAATCTTAATGGTGTTTATAGCTTAGCCAATAATTTAAGATTAGGGTACAGCCAATTCTTATTTTATGCTTTTACCACAGGAATATTTTCTTTTTTATTGGCTTTTTTCGGGGTGGGGGTGGGGGAGCCCTTAAGCTCCCCCCTTATATAAACCCCTGGAGTCAATGTAATGTCCGTACTAGTGTGTGTATAATTCAGGTAGAATTTGGGTATAAAGCGGCCGTGGCCATGAGTTAGGTACCATCCCGGCATTTGTCTGGACTAGGAGTGGGAAACCACGAAAAACAACAACTGTACAAAGATGGCTGAGGTAGGAATCGAATCCGTCTCTCTCAGTTTTGCCTCACGAGGCTGAGTGTTCCCCATTCCAGCCCTCAGACCAGAATTAAAATTTATTTGCAGAGCCGGGGGAATCGAACCCGGGCTTCCACGGTGACAGACAAGAATGCTAGCCGCTACGTAACGAAGCGGACCTGCCCAACTGTAAATTCTGAACAAAAGGGATTTAACTAGAAATACGTAAGTTGTGCAAAATGTACACTGACCGGCAAAAAAAAGTGGAACACTTTAATTTTTTATGTAATTTCTTAATTTATTCCACTAAAATGTATCGGCTTTCCAATATTTGCATTATTCATGTAAATTTAGATGGTTGGCAACAGAAAATACCGAATCATGTTTTACAACACGCTTTAACTCACAAATTTCGTTACATTTTGCAAATCTTACAATTTTCTATTTTTTAGTAATGCTCTTTTGGGCTGGTGTTTATCAAACGTATTGCCAAACAAAACAGTATTAATGTTTGCACTGCCCTGTAAGAGAACACTGGTCACTAAAAACGGGTGTTTCCACCTTTAGCGTCTATGACAGCTTGTAAACGCTCAGGCATACTGTTCACAACTCGTCGAATGGCATCTGCCGGGATGCGATCCCATTCCTCCAGCAGCGATGTTCTCAGTTGTGCCAAGGTGGTGTGGTCATGCTGTCTGACGTTCCTTCCAAGCGTATCCCATACATGTTCGATGGGGTTCAAGTCAGGACTACGAGCTGGCCAGTCCAGGGTTTGAATCTCCACTTCCTGCAGATATTGTACAACACAGCGAGCAGTATAAGGGCGGGCATTATCCTGCATCAGCATGAAATTCTGACCAATGAAAGGCGCAAAGGGCATCACATGGTTCATCAGGATCTCTTCGATGTACCTTTGGGAATTGAGCGTCCCGTGATCGATGCACACCAACTCAGTGCGGGCCATAACGTTGATGCCACCCCACACCATAACCGAGCCACCTCCAAATGGAGTCCTGGAGGAGAAAGCAACAGGGCTGTACCTCTCCCCGCACCTTCTCCACACTCTTTCTCTTCCATCAGGAGATCTAAGGTTAAAGCGACTCTTGGCAGTGAAGAGAACAGAAGCCCACTGCTCGTGGGTCCATCCCAGATGCTGCCTTGCGAAGCGAAGACGCGCCTCTCTGTGATGCCGTTCGAGTGCGGGTCCACGCGCAGGTCTCCTGGACGAAAGATGAGCTTCTTGAAACCTTCTTCTTACTGTTCACTCACTCACTCTCGCATTTCTGACATTTTCCAGTTGATTTCGTGCCTGAACTGCTGTGGTATGCCGATCACGCAGAACTTGAAGGGTGAGAAATCTGTCATCCCTGGCACTTGTGCTTCTTCTACGGCCTGACCCTCGTCTCCTGTCGTATGTTCGAAGCTCTCTGTAACGTTGCACTGCACGATGTATGCTACCGAGAGATGATCCAATGACCTCAGCAACATAACGAAAGCTGAGGCCATCCTCCACCAATGCAACTGCCTGTGCAGCTTCTTCACGGCTAAGAGGCATGTTTTAGTGTGAACTGCAAATGGGTAACTTGCTAAAATGTGTGACAATGGTTCACACGTGTTCAACAAGTGCCAGTTGTTATCCCTAGAACAACAATAAGCGAGCGGCAACACTCATAAACCTTAAACGCTTCCAGTCCGCTTCCCGCCATAAAACCATTAAGATAGGCTCATCGAGGATTGGGGGTAATTGGTGGTAATAAACCACCCTAAGAAATGTCATATTATCAATTTCTATTCACGGATGTTTCAGATGTTTGTTCTAATGCATGAAAAGCTTTTAAAATGTGATTAAATCTTTTTCAAGGCTAGATTTAGACTATACTATTTATATTACTTTTTTTAACTGTTCCACTTTTTTTTGCCGGTCAGTGTATTATGTTATTATTGTTATGAACCGGCCACGGTGGACAGAGCGCTTGACGCGCTATCTCGTAATTCGCTGGCAGCAAGATAAGAACTATACCGGTGGATGATCAAACAGCTCCCAGCCAACTTCTGCACAACAGTTTTTGTCCTGGTTTATCTAGACCAACAAAGGAAGCTTGTAGTTTTACGTGACTGTTAATCTCACGATCATAAGCCACGGGACCACCTTTTTACGTGGAATCCGAACCACAGGACATGATATTTCACTTCGAAAATCTCACATGTATTGACCGGGAATCCCTACTCCAACAAAGCTACCACCAAGATACAAATGTAACATCTGAAAGAAGTAGTGGAAGATAGCCATGATCCGTTAAGTGTCCTAGAATTTCCCTCGACTGGACGGATAATATTTTAGTACCATCTCATATCCAAGAATTGATGTCACATTCGTAGAAGTTTTGCTAGTCTAGTAATGTTGTCGATCTTCATAAAAATGACAGGCAACTTTTTAAACACCAATGTTCCGAAGGTTGCATCGTCCGTTTGCCTGTTCCATAGGACCATAATACGAGGAGCATTATTATTTCACAAAAGGAATGAAGTGCTGAGAGAAACTCATTTCCAGCCTTCTATAACATAAAATTTCAGAGACTGCATATTAATATTTTATAAAATGTTCCAAAGGCGAGAGAGAATATACAAAAGCAAGCAAGCAATTATAAGTGTCAGCACATGCATGCCAGGCAAAACTAATTACACTCGTTCTTTTTATCTGCATTTAACAGCTATTCATATTGCCTCTCTTTTCACCAACTCGCCTTTGTCGCCCTATTCCGAATGAACACTAGACGAATGCTGCAGTGCCCCCAACTGCCTGCGAACGTGCGAGAGAAAGCAAGACTACATGAAGAATGAATTATAGTAGAACCCCGATTATCCGTTGCAAAGAGTAGAGTGAGGAGAATGGTTACTCGGAAAAGAAAAAAAAAACATAATCGGACCAATTGTCAAAAACATTTAAGTTTCAAGTTTATAACGGCTCTTCATTATACCTAAAATGTTAAAAGGAGGTTTGTAATCTTATGTAACGATCATAAGCCATGGTATCTAACGTGGAATCCAAACCACTGGACGGGACTTTCGCAAGAAAACATCGAAACCCTAGAAATATGAGAAAATGACTAAGTTTCCCATGATCGCGAGATTAACGGCCACGTAAAACTACAAGCTTCCTTCCTTCTTTACTTCCTTCTATTCTCACTTTAACCCATTGTTCCTTGTATTGTTTCTTCTTTCGATTCTCTCTTTAATCCATTGTTCCTTGTATTGTTCTTTCTTCCTACTCTCCCTTTAATCCAAGGTTCCTTGTATTCTTCTTCCCGTCTATTCAGCATTTGTTCCTTCTTCCTATTCTCCCTTTAATCCATTGTTCCTTGTATTCTTCTTTCCGTCTATTCAGCATTTGTTCCTTCTTTCGATTCTCTCTTTAATCCAAGGTTCCTTGTATTGTTCTTTCTTCCTACTCTCCCTTTAATCCAAGGTTCCTTGTATTCTTCTTTCCGTCTATTCAGCATTTGTTCCTTCTTCCTATTCTCCCTTTAATCCATTTTTCCTTGTATTCTTCTTTCCGTCTATTCAGCATTTGTTCCTTCTTTCGATTCTCCCTTTAATCAATTGTTCCTTGTATTGTTCTTTCTTTCTATTCTCCCTTTAATCAATTGTTCCTTGTATTGTTCTTTCTTCCTAATCTCCCTTTAATCCATTGTTCCTTGTATTCTTCTTTCCGTCTATTCAGCATTTGTTCCTTCTTTCGATTCTCCCTTTAATCAATTGTTCCTTGTATTGTTCTTTCTTTCGATTCTCCCTTTAATCAATTGTTCCTTGTATTGTTCTTTCTTCCTAATCTCCCTTTAATCCATTGTTCCTTGTATTCTTCTTTCCGTCTATTCAGCATTTGTTCCTTCTTTCGATTCTCCCTTTAATCAATTGTTCCTTGTATTGTTCTTTCTTTCGATTCTCCCTTTAATCAATTGTTCCTTGTATTGTTCTTTCTTCCTATTCTCCCTTTAATCCATTGTTCCTTGTATTCTTCTTTCCGTCTATTCAGCATTTGTTCCTTCTTTCGATTCTCCCTTTAATCAATTGTTCCTTGTATTGTTCTTTCTTTCGATTCTCCCTTTAATCAATTGTTCCTTGTATTGTTCTTTCTTCCTATTCTCCCTTTAATCCATTGTTCCTTGTATTCTTCTTTCCGTCTATTCAGCATTTGTTCCTTCTTTCGATTCTCCCTTTAATCAATTGTTCCTTGTATTGTTCTTTCTTTCGATTCTCCCTTTAATCAATTGTTCCTTGTATTGTTCTTTCTTCCTAATCTCCCTTTAATCCATTGTTCCTTGTATTCTTCTTTCCGTCTATTCAGCATTTGTTCCTTCTTTCGATTCTCCCTTTAATCAATTGTTCCTTGTATTGTTCTTTCTTTCGATTCTCCCTTTAATCAATTGTTCCTTGTATTGTTCTTTCTTCCTATTCTCCCTTTAATCCATTGTTCCTTGTATTCTTCTTTCCGTCTATTCAGCATTTGTTCCTTCTTTCGATTCTCCCTTTAATCAATTGTTCCTTGTATTGTTCTTTCTTTCGATTCTCCCTTTAATCAATTGTTCCTTGTATTGTTCTTTCTTCCTATTCTCCCTTTAATCCATTGTTCCTTGTATTCTTCTTTCCGTCTATTCAGCATTTGTTCCTTCTTTCGATTCTCCCTTTAATCAATTGTTCCTTGTATTGTTCTTTCTTTCGATTCTCCCTTTGTAATCCATTGTTCCTTGTATTCTTTTTTCCGTCTATTCAGCATTTGTTCCTTCTTTCGATTCTCCCTTTAATCAATTGTTCCTTGTATTGTTCTTTCTTTCGATTCTCCCTTTGTAATCCATTGTTCCTTGTATTCTTCTTTCCGTCTATTCAGCATTTGTTCTTTCTTCCTACTCTCCCTTTAATCCAAGGTTCCTTGTATTCTTCTTTCCGTCTATTCAGCCTTTGTTCCTTCTTTCTATTCTCCCTTTAATCCACTGTTCCTTGTATTGTTTCTTCTTTCGATTCTCCCTTTAATCAATTATTCCTTGTTGTTCTTTGTTCCTATTCTCCCTTTAATCCATTGTTCCTTGTATTCTTCTTTCCGTCTATTCTCCCTTTGTTCCTTCTTTCTATTCTCCCTCTAATCCATTGTTCCTTGTATTGTTTCTTCTTTCTATTCTCCCTCTAATCCATTGTTCCTTCTATTCTTCCTTCATTCCTTCATTCTATTCTCCCTTTAATCCAATGTTCCGTCTATTCTTCCTTTGTTCCTTCATTCCTTTCTCCCGTTAATCCATTGTTCCTAGTATTCCTCCATCCTTCTATTCTCCCTTTAATCCAATGTTTCTTGTATTCTTCCTTCCTGTTCTGCCTTCTATTTTCCCTTTAATCATGTATTTCTTCCATTGTTCCTCCTATTCTTACTTCTATTCTTCTTTTATTCCATTCTTCCTGATTTTTGTTCTTCCTTTCTTCCATTGTTCTTTACATTCTTCCTTCCTCCTTTTGTTCTATTCTTCCTTCTTTCCTTTCCACCTCCTTTTTTCCTTCCACATTTCCTTCTACTCTTCCTTCACATAACTCAGTATTAGGGGAATGTCGAATTAAAGGCACATGAGTGTGCTACTGGAGTGTCGACTGCAGTGAATTATGCAGTGGTGCCAACAGCGCGCGGGATGAAGACAAGAGTAAAAGTGGGAAAATGAAATATTTCACAGCAGACACTATATATATCCTGCAGAATGAAAGGTTTAAATGGGAAGAAGGTTCTGTTCTCTCGCTCCTACAGCATTTCAGAAGGAAGTCTTTTATATAAAAGAAGACAGCTGCAGAATGAGTCGTTCATCTTGGCGATGTCTGCGGCCATCAAGCTTCATTTCGCCTGCGTGTAAATAGTCACACCTCAACGCCGATAAGCAAGAGACGAGTAGCAACTGCACACGGGTAGCCGGCTCCGTCTACTGTAGGGGCAGATGAACTCTTAGTTACACCCCTTAAAACAACAATAACTCCGACTTGTGCATTGACAATTGGGAGATTCAATTCGGTGAACAACATTCCAAGATTGTTATTTTTGAAAAGATCCAAAATGCATTATTATTATTATTTTATTTTACACGTTACAGGCCTATTAGACCACGCGAAGCAATCATAACTATTTGTTCTTCCTGTCTTTCCAGAACTCTTTCTTTCGTGCACTGAAGGCCCTCTTCCTTTCTTCGGTCCACTTTGGTCTTTGGGCTGTGGTGCAGCTCTCTCTGACAACACTTCCCACTTGTATACTTTGTGTCGAAAGACGCTTTTGTCTATGACGTCTTCTGGGTCGACCTGTGCTTTTACTAGATCAATTTTGACTTGCCTCATCCAGGGTGTAGTAATCTTGAGCCGCTGTATGTATCTAAGAATTTTGTTGGCGAGTCTGATTTGTGGGAGTCTGCTGATGTGGCCGTAAAATTTTAGTCGCCTCTTTCTGATGTCTGCTGCGAGGTTGGACAATTTCTCTGAGGTGTCTCTGGAGTGAAGCCTGTAACCTTCAACTGTGTGCTTTGGTCCAATTATTTTTCTTTCCTCTGTGAGGATTTTTTCCAAGTCGCCCTTCGTGTGTAACGTCAATGTCTCGCTAGCATAAAGCACCTCAGGTTTTTAATAACCGTGTTGTAATGACGAAGTTTAATGAATGTGGATAGACATTTTTTGTTGTTGTAGACACCCTGTGTCTAGTATAAGGCTCTCTTCATTTTCATCAACCTAGTGTTCTGCGCGATTTTCTATTTTCCCGTCGGTTCAAGCACTTCACCTAGGTATTTAAAGTGGGCGACTCTATTGATCTTGCCATATTTCGTGTTTAAATTCTGTGTGTCGAATTCAATTATTATTATTATTATTATTACAGCAGATTCATTCATCATTATCATTAACCGTCTCCAGCTTCCCGGGTGCGGTATAAGAGCGCTCTCCATGTTTGTCTATTCAGGTATATTTCCTCCTCCTCTACCTGGTGCCAATCGACACCTCTTCCCTGCAGGTCTTCTTTTATTTGGGAGATCCAGCGTGTCCGTGGTCTGCCTCTTGGTCTCTTGCCCTCCACATCTTGCTCAAGCCATACTCTTGCCGTTCTGCTTGGATTCATCCTCTTCACATGACCAAACCATTTCAACCTTGATGTTGCTATTGCTTCATGAAGTGGTTTCACTTGAATCTCTGCACGAATCTTCACATTTCGGATCTTGTCTCTTCTGGTCTTCTGAAGCATAGTTCTCAGGAACTTCATTTCTGTAGCCTGAAGTCTGCTACTATCTCTTCTGTTGATAGTACAAGTTTCAAGTCCATACGTCATTATAGGTAAGAAGTAGGCCTGATACATCATTTTCTTGGATGTTAAAGGAATTTGTTGGTCCCAAAGGAGGTTCCTGACCTGGTGATAAAACTGAGCTCCTTTTTGGATTCTGTTGGTGACTTCAGCAGAACATCTGTTATCTTCAGTCATAATGCTACCGAGGTATTGGAAATAATCGACTTGTTCTAATTTCGCTCCATCCAGCTCAATGCTTGTATGCAACCTCTGTCTGCTGACTGCCATTGCTACACCAGATTATAAATCAAAAATGCTTTTTTCAAAGCCAGCTGTTACAATAATTTCCATAACTATAGAAGGATTATCAGTAGAGAAAGAAGCACTACTATCCGATATGTGTAAGACAAAGAACTGTGATCTCCTGCTCATCCAGTAAACTCATAGAGGTCAGAACAACAGAAGGCCAAAGATAAATGGAATGACTTTAATCACTGAGAGACCCAGTGCACAGTACGGCAGTGCAATATTTGCTCAACCAGGCCTGAATATCTCGTCTGCAAAGTTAACTGTAGATAACGACACAGAAATACTGACTGTAGCAACAGAGTCCTATACAGTAACATCCATGTACAAACCTCCAAATAATGCATTTAGTTTCAAAGAACCAGATAATTTCTATTCGCAACCAGTGAAGTTGGTCATGGGAGACTTTAACTGCCACAGTATATCATGGGGTTACAGAGAAACAGACCAGAGTGGAGAAGACCTTGAAAACTGGGCAGAATGCACGGGCCTGAAGCTAATACACGATCCAAAGCTACCATACTCTTTCAGGAGTGGAAGATGGGGCCGTGGATATAACCCAGATAATATATTTGCAAGTGAAAATATTGCCCACCAAGTGAAGAACGAAATGGGAGACCCAACCCCAAGGACACAACATCGAGCAATTATCTGCACTACAGAAGCAGTCATCAAACCCAAGTATACTACCTTCCAGAGAAGGTTTAACTTTAAACGAGCACAATGAGATAAACTCTCTAAGGAACTTGACTCCAAAATCCTTGAACTGGACCCTTCTCCAGAGAAATATGACTCCTTTATAAAGCTGGTCAAAGCTGTCTCACGTAGGTACATACCTCGTGGATGTAGAACAACTTATATACAGGGACTAGACAAAGATACAAAAACACTTATGAATAAATATGAACACCTCTTTGAATATGACCCATTTTCTGAAGAAACAACACAGGCTGGTGAAGACCTGATACTAGCCATATCAGCTACAAGGAAAGAAAAATGATGTGATCTCATGATGCAGCTTGATATGAAACAAAACAGTAGAAAGGCATGGCAATTGCTGAAGGACCTTGGAAACGAGACAACAACTACTCCCTCGGCCATTCCTGATATAGCACCTAACCAGATAGCGCAGCAGCTATTGTTGAATGGCAAAGTTAATAAAAAATCTGCAACTCCGAAGATCCAGATAATTACTGAGGAGAATAACTATATTGGCACAGCTTTCTCACTGGAAGAATTAGAAACCGCAATATGCTCAATGAAGAACAATAAAGCCGCTGGATTAGATGACTTGAGGATGGAACAAATAAAAATGTTTGGACCAGCAACCAGGAAGTGGATCCTAGATATGATAAACACCTGTGTCTCAAGATTGCAAATACCAAAGATCTGGAGAAAAACCAAAGTTGTGGCCCTGCTGAAACCTGGGAAACAGCCAACAGATGCCAAAAACTTCCGACCGGTATCACTCCTATGCCATCTCTATAAAGTTCTAGAGAGAATGATCCTCAATCGAATCTCGGACCAAGTTGACAAAACTCTGATTAGAGAACAATCGGGCTTTCATCCCGGGAGGTCGTGTTGTGGACAGATCTTGAACCTGACACAACACATAGAAGATGGATATGAACGTGGGCAGATCACCGGTGTCGCCTTTGTTGACCTTACTGCCGCATATGACACCATCAATCACAGGACTCTATTAACGAAGATCTATGCCATCACGAAAGACTTCCACCTAACACAGTTTATAAGATGTCTGCTACAAAACAGGCGTTTCTTTGTTATCCTACAAAACAAAAGGAGCCGATGGAGGACACAGAAAAATGGTATCCCACAAGGAAGTGTTCTAGCCCCACTGTTGTTTAATATGTACACTAATGACCAGCCAATTCATCCTGTCACAAAATCTTTTATTTACGCAGATGAGACAGCAATTGCTGCCCAAGGGACAACTTTTGAGGAGGTGGAAGGAAAACTCACAACAGGTCTTAAAGCACTATCTGCCTATTATGATAGCAACTACTTGAAGCCAAACCCTTCCAAAACACAAGTGTGTGCATTCCACTTACGGAACAGAGAGGCTTGGAGGAAACTGAGAATAACCTGGAGAGGTCAACAACCAAACCACTGTGACACCCCAAAATACCTGGGAATAAAGCTGGACCGTTCTCTCACCTTCAAAGACCATTGCACAGATACAAAAATGAAAGTTTGTGCTAGGAATAACATTATTAGGAAACTGACCGGCAACAACTGGGGAGCACATCCAGATGTCCTCCGCACATCCGCCCTTTCTCTGTGCTTCTCCGCTGCTGAATATGCAGCACCTGTATGGCACAACTCCAGCCATGCCAAACAGGTAAATATTGCCCTGAATGAAACAGGACGGATTGTAACAGGCTGCCTGCGGGCAACCCCTGTTAACAAAATATACCACCTAATGGGCGTAGCACCTCCAGATATCCGAAGAAGAACGGCAGCTGAAATAGAAAGAAAGAAGCAGGAGACGGACCCAAGACACCCCCTATTTGGAAGTGAACATCAACTACCAAGACTGAAATCGAGAAAAAGTTTCCTCCAGACGACACAACCAATTCAGACACCACCTGCAAACCGTCGGATACAACTCTGGCGTAGCTCATCATCAGAGAAATGTTGGGACAACCCCAAAGAAGAACTTGCTGCAGGTCATCACCTCCCATACGAGACATGGAAGGTCCTTAATAGACTGAGGACTGGAGTATCTCGGAGTAAGGTGAACATGAAGAAATGGGGATTCAGCTCAGAGGACGAACTATGTGAGTGTGGTGAACATCACCACCAGCACCTACACAACTGCAGGGAACTATCAGAACCAGTCTCCATGGACGATCTGGTAGCCGCCAGTGATAAGGCAGTTCGTGCAGCGGAATTCTGGGCATCACGTGGAATATAAAGATGAACATATACTTTGTAATCTTTGTATATATATATTTACAATATGTTATGTTCTGGACACGTATAAATAAATGAATTATTATTATTATGGTGTATTGGCTTTCACGGCCGGTGAATTAAAACTCAGCAATTCTTCTAGGTTTGTGCCGTGTCTTGTGTGGGGTTTCGCCTAGGACACCAAGCTAGGCTCATCGGCGGGCTCTTGGTGTCCCTGCCCGGACCCCCACAGGAGTATCGAACTGCGCGATACCTCCCTTTATATAGAGTGCAACTGCACTCCTTGACTGCGAGAACCAAAAGTTCAAGCAGCCGTAACCTCCCTATGAAGGCTTCCAAAAAGATGGTGTATTGGCTTTCACGGCCGGTGAATTAAAACTCAGCAATTCTTCTAGGTTTGTGCCGTGTCTTGTGTGGGGTTTCGCCTAGGACACCAAGCTAGGCTCATCGGCGGGCTCTTGGTGTCCCTGCCCGGACCCCCACAGGAGTATCGAACTGCGCGATACCTCCCTTTATATAGAGTGCAACTGCACTCCTTGACTGCGAGAACCAAAAGTTCAAGCAGCCGTAACCTCCCTATGAAGGCTTCCAAAAAGATGGTGTATTGGCTTTCACGGCCGGTGAATTAAAACTCAGCAATTCTTCTAGGTTTGTGCCGTGTCTTGTGTGGGGTTTCGCCTAGGACACCAAGCTAGGCTCATCGGCGGGCTCTTGGTGTCCCTGCCCGGACCCCCACAGGAGTATCGAACTGCGCGATACCTCCCTTTATATAGAGTGCAACTGCACTCCTTGACTGCGAGAACCAAAAGTTCAAGCAGCCGTAACCTCCCTATGAAGGCTTCCAAAAAGATGGTGTATTGGCTTTCACGGCCGGTGAATTAAAACTCAGCAATTCTTCTAGGTTTGTGCCGTGTCTTGTGTGGGGTTTCGCCTAGGACACCAAGCTAGGCTCATCGGCGGGCTCTTGGTGTCCCTGCCCGGACCCCCACAGGAGTATCGAACTGCGCGATACCTCCCTTTATATAGAGTGCAACTGCACTCCTTGACTGCGAGAACCAAAAGTTCAAGCAGCCGTAACCTCCCTATGAAGGCTTCCAAAAAGATGGTGTATTGGCTTTCACGGCCGGTGAATTAAAACTCAGCAATTCTTCTAGGTTTGTGCCGTGTCTTGTGTGGGGTTTCGCCTAGGACACCAAGCTAGGCTCATCGGCGGGCTCTTGGTGTCCCTGCCCGGACCCCCACAGGAGTATCGAACTGCGCGATACCTCCCTTTATATAGAGTGCAACTGCACTCCTTGACTGCGAGAACCAAAAGTTCAAGCAGCCGTAACCTCCCTATGAAGGCTTCCAAAAAGATGGTGTATTGGCTTTCACGGCCGGTGAATTAAAACTCAGCAATTCTTCTAGGTTTGTGCCGTGTCTTGTGTGGGGTTTCGCCTAGGACACCAAGCTAGGCTCATCGGCGGGCTCTTGGTGTCCCTGCCCGGACCCCCACAGGAGTATCGAACTGCGCGATACCTCCCTTTATATAGAGTGCAACTGCACTCCTTGACTGCGAGAACCAAAAGTTCAAGCAGCCGTAACCTCCCTATGAAGGCTTCCAAAAAAAGATGGTGTATTGGCTTTCACGGCCGGTGAATTAAAACTCAGCAATTCTTCTAGGTTTGTGCCGTGTCTTGTGTGGGGTTTCGCCTAGGACACCAAGCTAGGCTCATCGGCGGGCTCTTGGTGTCCCTGCCCGGACCCCCACAGGAGTATCGAACTGCGCGATACCTCCCTTTATATTGAGTGCAACTGCACTCCTTGACTGCGAGAACCAAAAGTTCAAGCAGCCGTAACCTCCCTATGAAGGCTTCCAAAAAGATGGTGTATTGGCTTTCACGGCCGGTGAATTAAAACTCAGCAATTCTTCTAGGTTTGTGCCGTGTCTTGTGTGGAGTTTCGCCTAGGACACCAAGCTAGGCTCATCGGCGGGCTCTTGGTGTCCCTGCCCGGACCCCCACAGGAGTATCGAACTGCGCGATACCTCCCTTTATATAGAGTGCAACTGCACTCCTTGACTGCGAGAACCAAAAGTTCAAGCAGCCGTAACCTCCCTATGAAGGCTTCCAAAAAGATGGTGTATTGGCTTTCACGGCCGGTGAATTAAAACTCAGCAATTCTTCTAGGTTTGTGCCGTGTCTTGTGTGGGGTTTCGCCTAGGACACCAAGCTAGGCTCATCGGCGGGCTCTTGGTGTCCCTGCCCGGACCCCCACAGGAGTATCGAACTGCGCGATACCTCCCTTTATATAGAGTGCAACTGCACTCCTTGACTGCGAGAACCAAAAGTTCAAGCAGCCGTAACCTCCCTATGAAGGCTTCCAAAAAGATGGTGTATTGGCTTTCACGGCCGGTGAATTAAAACTCAGCAATTCTTCTAGGTTTGTGCCGTGTCTTGTGTGGGGTTTCGCCTAGGACACCAAGCTAGGCTCATCGGCGGGCTCTTGGTGTCCCTGCCCGGACCCCCACAGGAGTATCGAACTGCGCGATACCTCCCTTTATATAGAGTGCAACTGCACTCCTTGACTGCGAGAACCAAAAGTTCAAGCAGCCGTAACCTCCCTATGAAGGCTTCCAAAAAGATGGTGTATTGGCTTTCACGGCCGGTGAATTAAAACTCAGCAATTCTTCTAGGTTTGTGCCGTGTCTTGTGTGGGGTTTCGCCTAGGACACCAAGCTAGGCTCATCGGCGGGCTCTTGGTGTCCCTGCCCGGACCCCCACAGGAGTATCGAACTGCGCGATACCTCCCTTTATATAGAGTGCAACTGCACTCCTTGACTGCGAGAACCAAAAGTTCAAGCAGCCGTAACCTCCCTATGAAGGCTTCCAAAAAGATGGTGTATTGGCTTTCACGGCCGGTGAATTAAAACTCAGCAATTCTTCTAGGTTTGTGCCGTGTCTTGTGTGGGGTTTCGCCTAGGACACCAAGCTAGGCTCATCGGCGGGCTCTTGGTGTCCCTGCCCGGACCCCCACAGGAGTATCGAACTGCGCGATACCTCCCTTTATATAGAGTGCAACTGCACTCCTTGACTGCGAGAACCAAAAGTTCAAGCAGCCGTAACCTCCCTATGAAGGCTTCCAAAAAGATGGTGTATTGGCTTTCACGGCCGGTGAATTAAAACTCAGCAATTCTTCTAGGTTTGTGCCGTGTCTTGTGTGGGCCGTGAAAGCCAATACACCATCTTTTTGGAAGCCTTCATAGGGAGGTTACGGCTGCTTGAACTTTTGGTTCTCGCAGTCAAGGAGTGCAGTTGCACTCTATATAAAGGGAGGTATCGCGCAGTTCGATACTCCTGTGGGGGTCCGGGCAGGGACACCAAGAGCCCGCCGATGAGCCTAGCTTGGTGTCCTAGGCGAAACCCCACACAAGACACGGCACAAACCTAGAAGAATTGCTGAGTTTTAATTCACCGGCCGTGAAAGCCAATACACCATCTTTTTGGAAGCCTTCATAGGGAGGTTACGGCTGCTTGAACTTTTGGTTCTCGCAGTCAAGGAGTGCAGTTGCACTCTATATAAAGGGAGGTATCGCGCAGTTCGATACTCCTGTGGGGGTCCGGGCAGGGACACCAAGAGCCCGCCGATGAGCCTAGCTTGGTGTCCTAGGCGAAACCCCACACAAGACACGGCACAAACCTAGAAGAATTGCTGAGTTTTAATTCACCGGCCGTGAAAGCCAATACACCATCTTTTTGGAAGCCTTCATAGGGAGGTTACGGCTGCTTGAACTTTTGGTTCTCGCAGTCAAGGAGTGCAGTTGCACTCTATATAAAGGGAGGTATCGCGCAGTTCGATACTCCTGTGGGGGTCCGGGCAGGGACACCAAGAGCCCGCCGATGAGCCTAGCTTGGTGTCCTAGGCGAAACCCCACACAAGACACGGCACAAACCTAGAAGAATTGCTGAGTTTTAATTCACCGGCCGTGAAAGCCAATACACCATCTTTTTGGAAGCCTTCATAGGGAGGTTACGGCTGCTTGAACTTTTGGTTCTCGCAGTCAAGGAGTGCAGTTGCACTCTATATAAAGGGAGGTATCGCGCAGTTCGATACTCCTGTGGGGGTCCGGGCAGGGACACCAAGAGCCCGCCGATGAGCCTAGCTTGGTGTCCTAGGCGAAACCCCACACAAGACACGGCACAAACCTAGAAGAATTGCTGAGTTTTAATTTACCGGCCGTGAAAGCCAATACACCATCTTTTTGGAAGCCTTCATAGGGAGGTTACGGCTGCTTGAACTTTTGGTTCTCGCAGTCAAGGAGTGCAGTTGCACTCTATATAAAGGGAGGTATCGCGCAGTTCGATACTCCTGTGGGGGTCCGGGCAGGGACACCAAGAGCCCGCCGATGAGCCTAGCTTGGTGTCCTAGGCGAAACCCCACACAAGACACGGCACAAACCTAGAAGAATTGCTGAGTTTTAATTCACCGGCCGTGAAAGCCAATACACCATCTTTTTGGAAGCCTTCATAGGGAGGTTACGGCTGCTTGAACTTTTGGTTCTCGCAGTCAAGGAGTGCAGTTGCACTCTATATAAAGGGAGGTATCGCGCAGTTCGATACTCCTGTGGGGGTCCGGGCAGGGACACCAAGAGCCCGCCGATGAGCCTAGCTTGGTGTCCTAGGCGAAACCCCACACAAGACACGGCACAAACCTAGAAGAATTGCTGAGTTTTAATTCACCGGCCGTGAAAGCCAATACACCATCTTTTTGGAAGCCTTCATAGGGAGGTTACGGCTGCTTGAACTTTTGGTTCTCGCAGTCAAGGAGTGCAGTTGCACTCTATATAAAGGGAGGTATCGCGCAGTTCGATACTCCTGTGGGGGTCCGGGCAGGGACACCAAGAGCCCGCCGATGAGCCTAGCTTGGTGTCCTAGGCGAAACCCCACACAAGACACGGCACAAACCTAGAAGAATTGCTGAGTTTTAATTCACCGGCCGTGAAAGCCAATACACCATCTTTTTGGAAGCCTTCATAGGGAGGTTACGGCTGCTTGAACTTTTGGTTCTCGCAGTCAAGGAGTGCAGTTGCACTCTATATAAAGGGAGGTATCGCGCAGTTCGATACTCCTGTGGGGGTCCGGGCAGGGACACCAAGAGCCCGCCGATGAGCCTAGCTTGGTGTCCTAGGCGAAACCCCACACAAGACACGGCACAAACCTAGAAGAATTGCTGAGTTTTAATTCACCGGCCGTGAAAGCCAATACACCATCTTTTTGGAAGCCTTCATAGGGAGGTTACGGCTGCTTGAACTTTTGGTTCTCGCAGTCAAGGAGTGCAGTTGCACTCTATATAAAGGGAGGTATCGCGCAGTTCGATACTCCTGTGGGGGTCCGGGCAGGGACACCAAGAGCCCGCCGATGAGCCTAGCTTGGTGTCCTAGGCGAAACCCCACACAAGACACGGCACAAACCTAGAAGAATTGCTGAGTTTTTATTATTATTATTATTATTATTATTATTATTATTCTCTCTTCGAATGAGCCAACTATAGACTACGTAGGTCAACCAAATTGGTTTTCAGCTTGTTGAGTTGGGATTGGTTTCACGTTCTTAAGAGCCTTCTTCCTAGCCCACATCTCCTTCACTTTCTGACTTTGTAGTTGTATAGCTGCTTCTGACCACTTTGGTCTCTGCCCTTTCTTAAGTTTAATCTGTGGGTCTTCAAAAACTCATTCAAATCCTACGGATTAACTTTCTTGTTTTTCTAAACTTTTAGTTAGTGATACGGCTCCAATGTTCAGGGTTACTGATGCGTATAATGCTTCTGATTGAATTATTATTTTAATTTAGTGTTCCGAGATATTGATTTTTAGACTAATTTCCTTTTTTGCAAAAAGTGAAAGTAGACTAATGAGATCAACACAGGGCGAAGAATTGTGTGTCTGTCTGTGTGTCTATGTGTGTGTGTGTACTCTGAATGTCTGCCCCCCCCCCCGGCCCATCTCTCTCCCCCCCACCCCCTCTCTATAAATTCGAACACGGTGAAACCGAATTGAACGAAATTTGGTACAGAGGTAGCACTAGGAAAGAGCACCTCAGTGTCATGTTTTATATCGCCGCCATCTTGACGGAAACGTAATGGCGGCCACCCAAGTGTTCAAAGCTTAAACCAAATGACGACCAACCTAATCATCCGATCTCTACCAAACTTTTCAACTACATATATTTATATGGCGAGCGTCTTGACTAAACCACAAAGTCATCAGCCCAATTGTTTGCAGATGGCGGCCATGTATGTGTGCAAATCGATTCCCCCTATCAATTCAAACACGGTAAAACCGAATTGAACGAAATTTGGTACAGAGATAGCACTAGCAAAAGACACCTTAGTGTCATGTTTTATATCACCGCCATCTTCACGAAAACGTAATGGCGGCCCCCCAAATGTTGAAAGCTTAAATCAAATTACGACCAACCTAATTATTTGATCTCTACCAAATTTTGCAACAACATACCTTTTTGTGGGAAGCATCTGTTGACTGAACTACAAGGTCATCAACCCAATAGTTGGCAGATAGCGGTAATGTATGTGTGGAAACCGATTCACCATATCAATTCAAACACGGTGAAACCGAATTGAATGAAAGTTTGTTCAGAGGTAGCACTAGCAAAGGACACCTCATATTCATGTTTAATATCCGTATAACACGTTGTGTTTCAACAAGCTACTACAACCAACATTCAATAATTAAACTCCTTGAAAAGGACAAAGAGTTATAACAATACCCATGCATTTAGGAGAAAGTAGGCTATATGTTCTTTACTGAACATCTTGTTTTTGTTGTATCTGTTCCAGGGAATTTAGAGACTGCTTCACGATTTAATCCAGATGGTTGAACGATTTCCCGTAAGAATTTAAAATTATTTACCCGAGGCAAGTTTCCAAACTGGGTAATCGGAGGTTGTTTGCCTATCGTACATTGCTATTCTTACATCGTTAAATCCATTCATAGAGCGTGTTGGAACTTGCTAGTTGTCTTCCTCTTCTCCCAAAATCTCTTCATGAACTCACAATGTTGTACCAGTCCACATCCTAAATGTGTGCTTATTTACAGAGGTTCTGAAGATTTCTCAGTTTTTCATTTAATATTATGAATTGCAGCCAATGGCCATAGCAGGGTATTTTAATTGAACCCCCGTGGATTCCCAACAATTTCGATTCCAAGTAGTTCCAACTTTGGCTACCAGATGACACTGTAACTGACACCTAGCGGTGAACGTTGTAACTTGATAAAGCGTTTATAACCAGCCGAATATAACCTAAACAAGAAGTTCCGTGACGAACTAAAGAGCCTACTTTTCTTAAAATTTAAGATTCATGCCAATGATTAATCTATATGGATCTATCTAGAATAATGACGAAATTAAGTTGGTAATATAGAAATTTCTAATTCGTTCGCAATACTGTATACCTGGCATAATGTAGCCTAAAAGAGAACTACAGTTGGCATCCCTGGTGACAGAATATATTCTTAGTTCCATCTCTTAAGGTACAGAATACAAAATTTGGTTGAAGTCCAATGGATAGTGTACCGATTTTGCAAATCAGTACATGTTCATCTTATCTTCGAGACGCAGCAAGAGCTCCAGGTCTGGCCGGATTATCATGAGAGCATACACCAGGCCTCTTCTGAGAATTCCTTTCGCCAACCTGGCGCCTGACTACTGGTGAAATGGGATCGCCAAGCCTTTCTGCCAGGATTTCTACCCTTCGTGCGAACTGTCACTTAAGGTATTATCGCAAATGGAAAAGAGGGATAAGTCAAGCTTTGATCTGTGAAAATTGGAAAGCTGAACATTTCCTGTCTTCTACATTCGCCAAGCCCCTGTTCTAAGAACATCCTTGCAAGAACACTGTGTGACGCCTCAACTCCTAGAAGGTTTCTACGCAGTAACCTGTGTGGGCTGATATTCAATACTACCAACTCAAAACCTTGGACTCTGGCCTTGGGCTCTGCCCTTGTGTTGGCCGATTGTGCCACTAGTCGCAGGTGGTATGACTGGAGTAGGGTGGTGGGGGGACTCTGGAATACAAGGGGTGGAATCTGTGACTCGACAGACAGTGTGGTGAGAAGTTTGCTCACGGAATGACTCTTAAGCGATCGCCTCCGGGGAAACTGGGAAGGCAGCTTCCCCGGAGGGCTGAAATACACCAGGTGGTATGAACTCAATTTGTTAGAAGGGGCAACCGTTCGATGGAACATTAAACTGTGTCATTTGCTATGTCGTTAAGGCCATGTGTCGGTGGACTATATTTTGAGCGGACTGACATTTTTATTTTAGTATATTAGTATGTAATATTTTGGAAGGGCTTGTATAGTTTGGTGATACCTTTATTTGTAGTTACTGCAGGGTGGGTTATTATTGCCCTATTTCCCGTTACCTGGATGGGAACCTCGTGGATTTAACTTTGGTCAGATAGGCTTCAAAGACAATCAGTGCTGGACTCTGAAGCTTCTCGGACGTTTTCGTTCGCTAAGGAACGCGTTTGTTGCTTTATGCAATTTGTTTGTGAAACGGCACCGGGCCTGAATTTCATGTTGTTAATTTTCCTTTTATTCTTGCGGATGATACTACCCTCTATTCAGTAATTCAATTAATCGTATGATGGGGAAATGTAATTTTGCCAACTGGGCAATGTCTGACTTTATTTTACTCACAGTATTATCCGTAACTTGCATTACCTTTTAAATATTAGCCTAAGTTAAGCGGTTTAGGGTTTTAGTTGTAATTTAATCATGATTTAATTGTATCAATTTTAGATTTTCATTATACTTTGATATTGAGATGTTGTTTTTTTATTTTATAATGGCAGTCAGTAGGAAGATTGTTTCTATTCCTTTCACCATGTGTGGCAAGATTAAAATTGTCGGCCTTCCTGAGTACGTCCAGCCTTCCATTCAACAAACTGGCCTTGACCTCGGTTACATCCCGTCTTTCCCCTATTCTAAATTAGACCAGTGTATTTCCACAATACCATGAAACTAGGGATATTCTCTGCCTAGGTTCTTTTGCTGTGAACTCAGGTGACCTAGCGAAAATTAAATTGTAATTTTGATATGCTAATATTATTATTATTATCATCATTTTGGCTAATAAACAGGGTAAGGGGGGATGAGAGCCTGTTACATTGCTGTATACCTGGCATAATGTAGCCTAATAGAGAACTACAGTTGGCATCCCTGGTGACAGAATATATTCTTAGTTCCATCTCTTAAGGTACAGAATACAAAATTTGGTTGAAGTCCAATGGATAGCATGGCCGTTACATGCAGTTAAACATTGGATCTAACAGCGTGCGTAAAATCATGTTGGCAACAATGACATACATGTATTGGTCAGAAATAATCTGAAATAATATGATCTATTGTTGTGTCAATTTTGAATGAAATCCATTAGTTATTATATAAGTTAGATGCATCAGCAGGCTTAGAATCACGTTGGCAGCACTGGCGTAGGCCTATATTAGTTACTCCAAATTAATCTAGAATGCCAGGTACTATACGCGTGCAAAGTTTAGAGCTATTGGCTTTCATACATTCTGATATATTGATATTAGGGTAACAAAAATAAGACACAGTATCTATTAACAGTTGGCAGCCCTGGTTACTCTTAAGAATCGGCATAGTCATACTGTATATGTTATGGTACACATAGCACATACGACATTTGGTTGAAATCCAAATGATAGTATATAAGTTATATGTATTTAAAGTTGGACCTCTCAGCAGGCTTAGAATCATGTTGGTAGCACTGACGTATATACTGTAAGTTACTCCAAATTAATATAGAATGTCAGGTACTATACGTGTGTATAGTTTCAAGTTGTCGGCTTGCATACTTTCGATTTATGGGTATTTGGATTTTAAAAAAATATGAGCATTTATTAACAGTTGGCAGCCCTGGGGGCTCTTAAGAATACGCTCAGTCGTATCTATTTCTGTATACATAGCACATACGAAATTTGGTTGAAATCCAATTGATAGTGTAGAAGTTATATGCATTTAAAATTTGGACCCATCAGCAGGCTTATAATCATTTTGGCAACACTGACATGTATGGCCTCCAGGAAATTCAACTGCAATATTATTATCTATACGTGTGCCAATTTTGAAATAGCTCTCATTCATACCTTCCAAGATATCCAACATGGAGCTCAAATTTTAATTGCGATTTTTCAGCAGTTGGTAGCACTGACATCATTTTCAAATATGGCCATGAGATATTCAGGTATATATCTTTACTCCTACCAAATTTTGTTTCGATTGCTGCAGCCGTTTAGGAGTTGATAGGGGGGGGACACACACAGCCAGACAGACAGACAGACAGACAGACAGAAGGACAGACAGACAGACAGACAGACATTTGCCCGATCTCAAAAGTCTACTTTTTCCTCCTTTTTATCAAAATGTGAAAAGTAGGCTAAAAATTGGTTACACACCACCAATTTCTTGCAGTGGTAGGTTATTTTTCATGCCTTACATCTATGACACGGGCCCACTGGCTTTACTTCCCTCCCAAGGAAGGCATACTGAAGGATTTTAACGCTCTTAAAAATCCGACGACTTCGGCCGGGTTTGGCATTCTTCCGACTACGCCACTGAAGCCGTTGGTTTTTCATTTATATTTCCCTGATGTTCAACACATCCTGGTCCCTCCTGGGTTTCTCCATCCAATTTATCCTCGAATTTTGTGTATTAAATATACTGAATAATCTCTTTGTTAATCTATTGTTGTCCATCCTAAATATGTGCCGAAAAATGTCAACCGTCTCCTGCGCACAGTGTTTGTGAATATTTCTCGGGTTTTCATTATGTTCGCCCCAATGTTCATCTCATTCAGCCCCCCTCCCCCCCCCCCCCCGTTTACTCCAGTCAATGTATCCTAGTAAGTTGTGTTTTAATTATATTGAACTAGTAACCCGCCACGGCTTCGCCCGGTATCCATAACGGTTTACCCATCGTAAGCTTTAAAGGAGCGGCTTCAGTGGCTAGTCGGTAGCTTGCTGAGCTTCTATGCCCAAGATCGCGGGTTCAAACCCGGTCGAAGTCGTCGGATTTCAAGAGCGTTAAAAATCCCTCAGTATGCCTTCCTTCGAAGGGGAAGTAAAGCCAGTGGTCCTGTGTTATAGATGAAAAAGAACCTTCCACTAACTACACGTCTTGTGGAAGCTAAACTTTGTAGGTTAGTTTGATGTTGTTGTTTGAGTCTTCAGTCTTTAGACTGGTTTGATGCAGCGCTCCATGCCTCCCTGTCCTGAGCTAATCGTTTCATCTCTACATAGCTCCGACACCCTACATCCGAGGCAATCTGTTTAACATATTCTAACCTTGGTCTACCCCTACAGTTCTTGTCCTCGACCCTTCCTTCCATAACTAAGCTTGCTATTCCTGGGTGTCTTAGTATGTGTCCTACCAACCTATATCTTCTCTTCATTAGCAGTCGCCAGAAACATCTCTCCTCTCCCACTCGTCTTAATACCTCTTCGTTTGTAACCCTATCTACCCATCTGATCTTCATCATTCTCCTGTAACACCACATTTCAAAAGCCTCAATTCTCCTCTTTTCTGCTGCACCAATAGTCCAAGTTTCACTTCCATAGAGCGCCACGCTCCAGACAAAGGCTTTCAAAAATGACTTCCTAATACCTAAATCTATATTCGATGTCAGCAGATTCCTTTTTTGTAGAAATGCTTTCTTTGCCTGAGCCAACCTACTTTTTATATCCTCTTTGCTTCGTCCATCACTGGTTATTCTGCTTCCTAAGTAACAGAAGTCTCCTACTTCCTTTAGCTTTTCACCTGCCAATTTGATCTCCATAGAGGTTTCTGATTTATTTCGGCTGCATTCCAGTATTTTTGTTTTACATTTATTAATTTTCATCATGAATTCTTTCCGTAAGACGGAGTCCATACCATTCAAAAACTCATTCAAATCCTCAGGCTTGTTGGCCAAGATGACGATGTCATCAGCAAATCTCAGAGTTGAAATTATTTCTCCTTGAATCTTCACTCCCACTTTAAATTTTTCTCTAATTTCCTTCATTGCTTGTTCAATGTAAAGATTGAAAAGTATGGGTGATAAGTTGCAGCCTTGCCTAACACCTTTCTGAATACCAGCTTCTCTCTCATGTCCTTCAATTCGAATGACTGCTGTCTGGTTTCTGTACAGATTGTATAACACCCTCCTATCCCTGTACTTTATTCCAATCGATTCCAAAATGTCAAACAATTTAGTCCAATCAACGTTATCAAAAGCCTGTTCTAAGTCTACAAAAGCCATGAACGTTCTCTTATCTTTCCTTATTCTACCTTCCAAAATCAGCCTAAGACTTAGTACAGCTTCCCTTGTTCCTACATTTCTCCTGAAACCAAACTGGTCTTCACCCAACGACGTTTCTATCTGGCTTTCAATCCTCTTGTAAATTATTCTAGACAGGATCTTTGAAGCATGATAACGCTATATTAGTTCCAACGTTCGTCGCCAGATGCTGACAGCGATGTCATTTAGTAGCCTCGTCCGCAGCTAGGTGTCGTGGGTGGTAGCATTTGGTAGCAAAAGTAGGAAATACTTGAAAAAATTAATCGTCTGCAGTCCTTCTACTTGAATCACAGATAACACACACTAATACAGTCATCACAATTCACACCGGTTATCAGACAGATTCTACACACACCCAAAGTACACGGGGCTACATGACCGCGTTGTCGCAGCCCCTAAACTGAGGAACCAACCATGCTTAAGGGCGCACGGACCGCAGGTCCCAGATGAGATTCACAAAAGCCGAGGTGAACAGCGGAACTCCAAACATATATAGTCTTCTCTTAAGTCATAACTCGACACGACTCGACAGTTTGATGGTGCCCGAAGCTCTCTAGCACGTAAACTCGCTCCAAAGCTAGTATTTTAAATTTCCACTTGATGGAGATTGTTGGAAGAAATGAAAACGTAAAAATACTTATATTGGGCGATGCATTAAAGATAGAGATATGCTGTCCCCGACCGTTTTTGTAGAAAATTTCATACAGAAAAGTTCTTACACTCATTGTATATAGATATTTTTAACGGTTTACCCAGAGTAAGCCTAAAAGGCTCACGGACTGTAGGTTTTTCTTTGACTCGATTCACTGAAATCGTTATTGCACGGCTTTCTTTAGTTATAATTGAATGTGTTTCTACAGAAACGTTGCACGAGAAATCCTTTACAGAATGGTGAAAACCGCATCAAAATCCATCCAATGGTTCTCGAGATTACCCGTTACATCCAATATCCAACAAGATGTTCAGTAAAGAACATATAGCCTACTTTCTTCTAAATGTATGAGTATACAATAGTTATAACTCTTTGTTTTTATCAAATAGTATAATAGAATCATTTCTTGGTTGAAGACCTTAGAAACTATTTACCTCTACCAAACACCACAACCTCGAAAAAAACTGCTACCATCATTGAAGGAAGAAAGAAAGATAAGAAGTATCTCAAGAATGTTAAAGATCTGGAGACATAATCGACCGGACTGGCTGCGTGGCTCAGCGGTAACGTTCTCGCTTGCTGGGCCCAAGGTTGCAGGTTCGTATCCTGGCGCAGTCAGCTGGCATTTGAGGGTGCACAAATGCGAGGGAGCCGTGTCGGTAGATTTAAAGATCCCTTTCGGGGCAAAATTCCGGCACCCGGGCGTCTCTAAAAGCAACAGTAGTTAAAAGGGACATAAAACCAACAACATTATTATTATTATTTATTTATTTATTTAGTATGTTTCGACCCATACAGGATCACATAAAGCAAGTTATGATCTGTTGCTGTTATTTTTCTTGCTCTTCCAGAATTCTTTCATCATGTCGCTATGTTTAGCTCGACGTTCGTCAGTCCATTTTCCCCTAGGTCTGCTGGGCTTATCTTCTGATGCAGCTTCCCAAGTGTAGATCTTATGTCTGAAAGTTTTTCGGTCTTCGATATCTGTTGGTGTGATGTTGGCGTTATTGAGATCAGTTTGGACTTGTTTAATCCAAACCGTTGTCGTCTTTAATTTTTGTGAGTACATCAATATTTTCTTTGTTAATCGGTTGTCATCTAGCCTCATAATAATAATAATAATAATAATAATAATAATAATAATAATAATAATAATAATAATAATAATTTTCGATTGCTATTTGGCTGCAATAAAAGTATTAATTAATATCCTGAACTAGCACCAACGGCTAGAATTCAGGTACTATGTGAAATCGTTTTGTTCTTTACTTCAAATAACATTTTCAAATAACGCACAATAGGCTGTTACAAACCCTTTAAAATAAAATAAAAATTTATCGTAATATCATCTTGCCATTCTTCAAGTTCGATGCGCATAGAATGCCAATGGTATACGGTACTAACCAATGGAGTCCCACGTAGACCAGTCGTGACATCTAGTGGAGAAGTATCGAACAATATAACCCTAACAGGGCGAGTGCATTCTAGTGGCCATAAGAAGAAACTTTTCAATAAAATCTTTAAGTTAATAAGTAGGCCGGCGTGCAGTTACCTTTTTGGCTGCTAGATGTCTCGAGCAAATCTGCTGGTGAATTATGTTTTAATTAAATATATATTTTCAACCGTAATATGCACAATATAACGCTTAATTTTAAAACGTCTGAATCATTACAAAACAATAAATATATAAAATTTCAAGCAAAAAAAAACTCTGATGGGGTTTGAACCATAGGCATATGAGTGATAGGCCAACGCTTTACCACGGAGACATTTGTGCCAACGAACATCGTTCTATGTAAAATGAGTTACATATAACTTGTTAGCAAATAATGATTTAGACTAAACGATTTCATCAGTGGAGTATATTATTTATTTATAAAGCATTTCATACAAAGTTTATCAGTATCAGTACGCTATATTGCATGCAATACTCAAATTAGTGAAATATAAGTCAGGCACAAGATATCAGCTGCCATCTTGCCTTGTAAATGAGACGCCTCAGATTTTTTAAATCACTTCTGCACTACAGTATTACAAAATTAACTTTTAATTTCGGACGTGCCTCTTCCTTTAGAAGAGTTTAAACGATTCTCGGCTCGATAATCGGAACTGGCGGGTCCCATAATATGGATTATAAAGTTTGCATAATTCGCACGGTCGCCATCCTGAAATGGTACAGCAGATGACCTTGTAGTTTGCTCACAAGACGCGTCCTATATGAAGGTATGTTGTTACCAAATTTGGTAGAGATCGGATGATTTGGTTAGTCGTTATTTGATTTTACGTTTTGAACGTTTGAGAGGCCGCCATTCAGTTTTGGTAAAGATGGCGGCGATATAAAACATGACACTGAGGTGCCCTTTGCTAGTTCTACCTCTGTACCAAATTTCGTTTAATTCGGTTTCACCGTGTTTGAATTGATAGGAGAGAGAGAGAGAGAGAGAGAGAGAGAGAGAGAGAATTGAATTTGAATTGAATTTATTGTTTCTCTTATACAGGCCACTGAGGCTACAAAGCCTCTTTATGCAGCTCTCTTCATTCAGAGGGCGGTTAAATACAATAGAATAAATGAAGAAAGAAAAAACTTAACCTATACATACAGTTGACAATAGAAGTTCTTGTTAATACATCCGTTCACCTTGAACATGATAATTGTATAGCTGATAGATTACAATGAAGGGAGTGTTTTATCGCTCTGATAGGAAGTCCTGAATACTGGTGCAATTTATATTTATTCCAGAGAATACTAGCTGAAATACGGAATGAACCTTTGCATTTTTCGGTTCTGTGATAAGGTATCTGGAGCATTTGTGCAGTGTGTCTATTCGCACGGTTATGCACTGATTGCATGGGAGTTAGTGTGCAGTAAATATAAGACGGAATTTTGTATTTTAGAATTTTTATCCCAGTCAGAGCCATGGCATACTGTCTTCGTTCCTTTAACTTAAGCCATCCAATCTGGACGTAAAATGGAGTTATATGAGCCTCTCTTGGTACATTGAGAACAAACCGCAAGCAAGCATTTTGCATTCTTTGCAATTTTGTATTGAGGAACTCTCCCATATCATGGTAAATTATAGATCCATAGTCAAATATTGGTAATATCAAACTCTGTATCAGTATCTTTCGTACATTTTGAGGCAAATAGAAGCAAGTTCGCCTATTTTGATATAATGACGATGCAACCCTTTTCAGAATCATGTTTGTGTGATCCTGCCACGATAATCGAGAGTCAAAAATAACTCCCAGATTTCTTACTGCTGACTGATACGGAACTGTTTGGGATGCAAGCTGTAAAGGTGGTACTGGGTCAGGTAGGGAACTGAGTAATTTGGTATAGCCGATGATGATCGGTTGCGTTTTTTCGAAGTTAAGTATTAGATTATGATCGAGTGCGTACTGAGATAGGCTTTGAATGTCACTGTTAATTAGTGCTACGTTCAAATGAATGGATTTCAGATCCGCGTGTAGATATAGCTGAAGGTCATCTGCGTACATATGATGTTGACAGAATTTAAGGACAGATGGAAGGTCATTTATATACACGGAGAACAGGAGTGGACCAAGGACCGAACCCTGCGGCACACCTGTTGTTACTTCACACCATTCTGAAACATTGTCATCTGCTAGGACTACTCTCTGACATCTGCTTGTTAGGTAAGACCTAAACCAGTTCGTTACTGACTTTGAAAGGCCTAGATTTCTTAATTTAACTAGTAGGATCTCATGGTGAACTCTGTCAAAAGCTTTGCTGAAATCGAATAGAGATAATATAGTTATTTCCTTCCGGTCCATTGCTAGACGAATGTCGTCTGTGACTTTGATAAGGGCTGTCAGAGTACTATGTTTTGATTTATATCCAGATTGGTTCGGGTTTAGGATATTGTTGGAATTTATATATTCATAAAACTGATCAAAAACAATCCGTTCTAACGCTTTCCCAATTGCACACAATATACTTATTGGTCTAAAGTCACTACAGTTTAAGGCGTTCGTGAATTTTGGTATTGCTTTGATGTTGGCTTTTTTCCATTGTGTCGGATAAATATCCATTTGCAGGCTATAGTTAAATATATGCAATAAAACTGGCATGAGGAGGTCCATATTCCTTTTCAATAGCGTAATAGATATACGATCTGGTCCTATGGCTTTTGAAGTTATCCTAAATATGGCTAAATGAATGTCCTCAGGATATATATAGCCAAAATGAAATTCTTCCCGTCGGTCAGTAAATTTTTCCCTGTAGTTAGCAACAGTTGACAAAACTCTATTGCTGTCTACAACGGTTGATACGTTTAAATAATGCTTATTAAGCTCATCAGCGCTCATTGTTGGGTTATTGCTTTTGTGTCTGGATTTTCCAACACCGAGAGTTTTTGTAGCTCTCCACAAAGCCGAAGAGTTTTTAGCTGAATTAATTAGCGAATAAGTGTAACGTATCTTTGTATTACGAATAACTTGCTGGGTTCTGTTGCGTAAGCTTTTGTATTCTACAATGTCCTCGGGTTTCTGTGTTCTGTTGCACTTCTTTCTGGCTCTATTTCGAGATCTTATTAGATCTTTTATTTCTGTGTTGATCCAGGCAGCTGGTGCGTGCCTCACGTTAGCTGAGCGCACTGGGGCGTGGCGATCATATAAATCAATTAAAAATGTGTTCAATGTTTCTACCTTCTCATCTATAGTTTGCTGCTCGAAAACAGTGTGCCATGGAACTGAGATGGCATCGGCCTTAAACCTTTCATAATTAAACCTGCTGAAGTCTCGAAAAGTTCGAATACTGGGCTTATATTTTGGAGTTGACAGGGTATATACTGCGTATAAGAGATCATGTGCTGAGAAGCCAGAAGCAGCAGTTTGGCCAAACTCAATCACGTGCTCATTGCAGTTGGATGCTATTAGATCCAGAGTAGAAGAGGAGGTTGCAGTGTGATGTGTATCTTGATACGGGAGCCACGACAGATTGCAAGTATTTAGAGTTTCTACTATGTTTTTCGTTTCAAATGTAGCCGACCCAAAATGGGCATTCAAATCACCGGCTAATATTACATATTTATAACTAAATATGTGTGAAAGCATGTCATTTAATAGTAGTTCCATAAAACCGACTTTGGGTGCTCTATAAACACAAATAAATAATACTTTAGTATCTTTCAGGCAAATCTCTACGAATAGGTACTCAGGTCTGAAATTCTCATTATTTGGGGATTTGCAGATAACCCGGCACTTAATGTGCTGTCGAACATACACTGCTACTCCACCCCATTCTCTACGTTGTCTGTCATTGCGGTAGATATTATATCCTGGCAAGGTTACAGATGAATCAGTAATGGACTTATTGAACCATGTTTCACTAACAGCGATTACATCAATACCGGAGTTAACAAATGTGTATTCAAATTCTGCGAAATGTTCTAGCATTTTAAGTGACTGCGTGTTCAGGTGAGTTACTTTAAAATCATTGGGTAATCTATCAGCTATATCACAAAGATAGGCATGCGTATCATACTCATTGGTACTAATATCCATGCAAAAGATAATTGAAAGTTATTGTAAAATTGTTAAACAAGAAATATCAAAAATTACAAAATCTAAAACTTAAGCTATTTTCTAAATATTAATCAATAATATCGGCTTGTATTTTGGCTAGACACTGTAGTTAAAGTTCCACCAGTAACCATATTACATGTCTGTGCTTACACTTGTAACTTTGATCAGTTGAGCCCCCTCACACTGGCACGTATGAGGGTCCTTTACGTACGAGGAGCGGGAAACTTTTTCTTCAAAAAGTCCAATTCTCGGAGTGTTTTCACACGATGCCTCGTGTCATCAATGCGGATCAGAACAACGCCATCTGCAGTCCAGACACCGTGTAGCCCAAAGTGGCTTACTGCTTGTTTTACAATATCAGTCCGGGTTTTCGTCAGATCTTCTCTTACAGTTATGCCGGTATTCCTTAAGTATTTCTTCGACCTGAAGAGTGCTGCTCGATCTGCATAGGACACGAACCGCACTATTATTGGCCGCTTCTTTCCAGCATCCCGGAGTCCTACACGATGAGATCGGTCTATTCTTTGGGGATCGATTGTCACATTCAACTTGGCAGCAACATCCATTACACACCTGTTGGTGTCCTCGCCTGGTGTTTCTGGAATACCAAAAATTCTCAAGTTAGTTCGACGCTGGTACTGCTCAAGTTCATCAGTGCGGTCATTCAGTTGCAGCTCAAGTTGATTTATAGTGTCGTCTCGCCTGGCCAAGTTCCTGTCTGAGTTCATTGATGACCTGGGTGTTAAAATCTATTGTTTCTTTTAGTTTATCAATCACCTTATTAGCAACTCGATCCACGAGCTCCTCGATTAGGTTCGTATTACTCAGCAGGCTTAAAATGTCAGCTGAGTCTCGTGGTCCGCTTAAGAAAAAGTAGTGCCACTGTCCTTCCAGTTTCTTTTTGAGCCGTCAGCGTCGCTAGCATTGCGAAAACCCCCACCCTGACTGCGATCCACGGTCTTCAATTGTTCTCCCGAGCTGCTACCTGCTCCGTTCCTCTCTAGGGCGCTAGGGTCGTCTGCTTTCACTTGCTTGCGCTGTCCACCCTTCGTTTGTTCACGAACTCCGCGCTCCCCACTGCGGTCAACTGCCTTCTTTTGTTTGTCTTTGCCCGTCATTTTGTGGTTTTCAACTCTAACCTCTCACACACTTTAATACTTGTTTATCAAAATAACAGCAATATTTCAACTTACTGCGTTTATCACCGAACGTTCTGCTGTTGATTTACTTCTCACTGATCACTCTTGCAATGCACTGCTTCTACTTTGTCACCTTCTAAAAGCAATTCTGGCTAGGAACTATCACTCACGTTTATGCCGCCATATGGTTGAGAGAGAGAGAGAGAGAGAGAGAGAGAGAGAGACACACACACACTTTTTTTTTGGCCCTGTGTAGATCTCATAAGTCTACTTTCAATTTTTGCAAATATCGAAAGTAGGCTAAAAATCGGGGATTGTGTTTTATACGATGTAGAGATTTGTTCGTCTATTGTAGTCCATGCTACATTTTATGTGCTCAAGTAATTTCAACTGTCTCCTCTGTACAGTGCTTGTGAAGAGGTCTGGAGTTCGTATCTTGATCCCAATTCCATATTCGTGTGTAGGATCGAATATTTTTCTAAGAATTTTGCATTCTTGCTTTTCAAACTCTGCAAATTTTTAATAGCAGTATAAAGTTACGGTTTCTGATGCATAGAGAGCTTCTGGGATCACACCGGTTTTGTAACGTTTCAATTTTTCATTACGTGACATTACGCCTCAATAAAGCAGAATAGGAAGGGGTGTTCGACAAAGATGTTGTCTATCTCCAATACTATTCAACATTTACCTGGAGTATATCGTTGGGAAATGTCTGGATGGAAGAAGAGGAGTGCACATTGGTGGCAGGAGAATAGAGTGTATTCGATTTGCAGATGACATGGTGTTGCTAGCAGAGAATGAAAGGTTACTGAATGGAATGGTAGCACATCTGAGTGCAAGCTGTGAGCAATATGGAATGCGCATTAATACAAAGAGTATGGTGATAAGCGCAGGAGGGAACAAAGTAATAAACATCAGGATAAGCCAGGACGATATTGAACAAGTGTCAGTTTTTAAATATCTAGGAAGCACACTAACGGATGATATGAGAAGCAGTAAAGAGGTAAGAACTCGCATTGCGGTTGCTAAAGAACCCTTCAACAGACTATTGTGTGGACGCTTGGACTTGAGGTTAAAGTAGAGATTGGCATAATGCTTTGTTTGGAGTGTGGCACTATACGGAGCCGAGACCTGGACGCTAAGGAAGGATGGTGAAAGAAGACTAGAAGCGTTTGAAATGTAGTTATGGAGGAGGATGGAAAGGGTCCGGAATTAGGAGGTATTTGAGAGACATGGAGAAAATCGGAGGCTGATAAATACAGGCGCCCGAGATTGTTCTCCGCAGTGGGTACGTGCAGATGTGAGTGGTTGAGTGGTTTTAGTTGGCTGCACTGCACTGTCTCCTTCAAAGCGGGACTTCCCCGTGTGAGCTGTCGGTGTGTATCGCGATAAGCGCGCAGCCTGCATGTCATCAGCGTGTATTAGTCAGCGAGCGTTCAGATAGATTATTATTGGAAGAGTGCAACAGTATACAGGCGGTAATGTTTACTACTGAAGAGAGAGTTTTTTGGTAGAATACGTTTTTCGCGAAGACGATCGGTTTACAGAAAATGTAAAATTAAGATTTCAGGCGCGGTTTCCTAATTCAAAGTGTCCAAATCGTGATACCGTTCGGGATTTGGTAAGTAAATTTCGTGTGACTGGCTTAGTGCACGATGTACCGGGAACAGGCAGGCCTACGCTTTTAACGGACGAAAAAAATGATGAAATCTCAGATATAATGCTGCGTAGTCCAAGTATATCAACACCAAAATTAGCTCAACAAACAGGAATATCTAAGTCGACAGCACATAAAGCTGTAAGAGACAAGCTTCAGTTGTTCCCTTATAGTGGGCGATGTATGGAAGATAGACATATGCTCTCGCGGACTTTTTTTTTGTAGAACTTTTCATGCTGAACAATTCTTACACTCATAGTATTTAGATATTTTTAACGATTTGCCCAGCGTAAGCTTACAAAGTGCTCGGACGCCAGGTATTTTTATCGACTTTTCCACTAAAATCGTTACTGCTCGGCTTCCTTTGATCATAAATAAATTATTTCCTACAGAAATCATACTCAATATATCCTTTACAGAATGGAGAAAACCGCATCAAAATCCATCAAGTGGTTCTCGAGTTTACCCGTAACATCCAAGAATCGGGGACTTTGTTTTATACTACTGTCGACCAAAGTATTATGTGCACTCTAGTTTGAAGGTTGTTTGTGAAGTAACCAATAGACCTACATAAAATCCAATAACATAATCATTTTCGTCGTTCTATTGTACGTTAGTTCATGTAGGTTTGGAATTTTTAATTTATATTTTAATACTTTTTATCGCAGTTGGAACACAAAATGTGCCCATTTTTAAGCGTGTTTCAACCATGCATCACATTTAAGAATTATTATCTCAAAACTCCGTCATCAGATCGAATGCAAATTTTAACACAATATACATTAGAATGTTGTATAACTGGTTTATTAATTTCAAAATTTTGTGTGTCCAAGAAACAACGTTGTTATCATTTTTGTAAGGTAACTTTTTCTCGGCTCGGGGTGGTTGGAAAATATAGCTCTTGGTCGCGTTGTAATCCTTATTCATCAAGAAGTTATGGTTTATGACTGTGAAATACGTAAATTAATTCACTATTTTATATCGGTTTGTATTTGTTCGTGGAAATAAGGCATGATTCACCAGCCAGCCGCTCAGGGGTAAGCTGCACTGCGTTGCTGAGATGGAGCCCATAACTGCCGAGCCAGGCGAGGTCGTATTTCCCCGTTCAAATATAAACCGATATAAAATAAGTGAATTAATTTACGTATTTTAAAGTCATACAGCTTAACTTTTTGATTTATAAGGAGTACAACGTGACCAAGAACTACATATTCCAACCACCCCAAGCCGAGAAAACGTTACCTTACACAAATGATAACAACTTTGTTTCTTGGACACGAAAAAATTTGAAATTAATAAACCAGTTATACAACATTTCAATGTATATTGTGTTAAAATTTGGATTCGATCTATGACGGGTTTGTGAGATAATAATTCTTAAATGTGACGCATGGTTGAAACACGCTTAAAAACGGGCACTTTTTGTGTTCCAACTGCGATAAAAAATATTAAAATATAAACTAATAATTCCAAACCTACATGAACTCACGTAAAATAGAACGACGAAAATGATAATTTTATTGGATTTTATGTATGTCCATTGGTTACTTCACAAACAACCTTCAAACTCGAGTACACATAATACTTTGGACGACAGTAAGTAGAGATGATGCAAGCGGCAGCCGTGCTACCAACGTAACTGCTGTAGCTAGCTCTCGCAGACGCATGTAGGCGCTGCGGAGAACATTCCCGGACTCACTGTACCATCCATACAAGGAAGAGGAACTGGCTTGGGCGCTGGCTGCGAAGAAAGTGTTTGCTGAGGGATGCTCTCGAAGGATCAGTACACGGGAAGAGAGGAAGAGGACGGAGAAGGTACCAGCTGGTGGACAGTGTCAAGATAGCAGGCGATTACCACCAAACAAAGAGAACGGCTGACGACAGGACTGCATGGAGGGCTGCTGTGTGAAGACTTGCCTAAGGGCAGAACACGATATATACGCCTCAATATAGCGCTCCCTTGGGTTTGTGTGGGTTTCTACCACATAACCTACGACGGTACGTTTTGAGGATCCAATCAGCCCCCAATCTGATAACCTAATAGTAAATTTCAAGTGTTGTCGGTATACAAGACCCACAATTCAGAAAACTAAATACGCAATTCATTTCCCAACAACTATTCAGATGATTACTGTCAAAGGAAGGGCGAATATTATCTCCTATTTCTATAGAATTCCAACGTAAGTTAAATATAATTTATCTTGAAAGTACTTTGGGAGGTTCAGCTAGATAAGATAACATTACTTGTGATAAGGTGGATTGACTGTATCGCCTAGGCCGCCCCAGCCTGCGTTAATCAGTCTAGAAGCAGCAGTGTTTGAATGAAACAAGGGTTTATTTTATACGGAAATCCTCTTACCAGCACCTGCTTTGCTATAAAGAGACAACGCAGGCTAACATGTGCGAGTTAGTGGAGATTTGCTAATGGAAAAGTCTGTTGATGGCCAAAGCTCCACAAACAGAGAAACAGCGGATGAAGACCATTACAATAAAGCACAGGATGCCGCATTCTATGGAGTCGACTGAAATAATAAGTTCCATTCTGGATACAGATTAAATGTTGTGCGGGCTTTTAATCTTATCAATGCTCATGTTATAGAGTGACCTAGTGAAGTGAACAGAACGCGAGTGTCATGAAGTGTGCTGTACAAAAATGCTGTTTTTGTTGCCCTTTGAAAGGAGGAACTATTGTAGTAGCGGTGCTTTATGGGGTAAGTCAGACCATCAATTCATGTTAAGGGCTTGTAGGGACATCATGGTCATCAGCACCATTCCCTCAGGGGCGGCTCGTGCTCTGAAATGAAGGTGAAAAAGTGGTGGCATTGAAATTGGGAGAATTACATGTTTATTTTAATGATTTTGCGGCAGATTTTTATTTATTTATTTATTTATTTATTTATTTATTTATTTATTTCGCGTATGGGTTTTAGTGCCGGGAGTGTCCGAGGACATGTTCGGCTAGCCAGAGGCTGTAGCTGCTTCAATGCGGACACCCAGAGGGTGAGCTACAAGTTCCGTTCAATTTCAAATAGTTCCAAATTTCGGTACCAGATGTCACTGACACCTACTGGTGAACGTTGGAACGTTGATAGAACGTTTCAACGAAATCTAACCTTTAATTTAGCTTCACACAAGTTTAATTTGTGGAAGGTTCTTTTACATGCCATAAATCTATGACATGGGACCGCCCGCCGGCTTTACTTCCCGCCCGAAGGAAGGCATACTGAAGGATTTTAACGCTCTTAAAAAGTCCTCCGACTTCAGCTGTTGCAGCAAGTCCGCGATCTTGGGCATAGAAGCACAGCATGCTACCGATTACACCACCAAAAAATAAAATAGATTATACTAGGGACATTCCATAAGTCATGGCAACTATGTTATATCTTTCGATAATGCTACGGCATGGGAAAGCCACGATGCGCATTTAACCGTTAAGGCCCTGTGATATCTCAAAGTATGTCTACCCCTTATTATTCCCGTTTTTCCAACGGAGTCGGGGATGAGATGCGATGGAAGTCTTAGTGGCGATGGTTTTTACGGCCGGATGCCCTTCCTGACGCCAACCTCATGAGAGGAGTTAATGAGAGATGAAATGAATGATGGTGAATGAAACTGGGCAAGGATGTGGAAGGAAACGGCCTTGGCCTGTCAGAAGGTACCGTCCCAGCATTTGCCTGGTGTTGAAAATGGGAAACCACGGAAAACCATTTCAAGGACGGCCTACGATGGGGCTCGAACCCACGCGTCTACCGAGTCAGCAGAGAGCTTGGTTCCATGACCTAACGCTGCGCTTTAGCGAGCGTAGTCACTGCTGTCGGTTCCTGTGATATCTCAATGCCAACAGAAAATACGGTTCGAGTACAGGAGTTACGGCAAAGGTACAAATGAAAACCACACAATGGAACTCTGTGTAAATTTGTTTTGCACGAGTACAAATGGAACACAAATCAATCAATTAACATCCATGGCACCGTTTCTAAGCATTGAAACACTGTTCAATAACAGACAGGGACATGTCAGTTCGGGCAGACAAGGGCGGCGAGTCTACAGTTTCTGCGCGTCCTGTCGGAAAGCCTCCACCCAACGTGCAACTGTTCGGTAATCATCAACAACTTCACATAGTGCTGCATCACACTGAGCAGCATTTCTGCCACCGAAAAACACAATTTTCACGAAAGATCTCTGTTCCAATCTGCCGACATCCATCTCGTAGCACGGCCAAGCTCAGAATGAAGGTGTATAGCGCTGGCAACTAGCCACCTGCACTTACAGTCTTCTTCTGTCGGATGAATTCTGTGCAGTTTGCCGCGGGGTTTCGAATGTCTACATTGAGATTACCGTGATGCCATAATTACTGTTGTTTTAAGGGCTGCAATAGCGAGATTAAATGGTACGGAATTCGTCTTCAGGAAATAATTCCTGACGAAAACCAATAAATGTAAAACAAAAATAATGCAATGCAGCCGGAAAGCTAAAGGAAGTAAGAGACTTGGGTTATTTAGGAAACAAAATAACCAGTGATGGACGAGGCAAAGACGGTCTAAAAAGTAGGTTGGCTCAGGGAAGGAAGCATTTCTACGGGAAAGAAATCTGTTGGGATCAAATATAGATTTAGCGAATAGAAAGTTATTTTTGAAAGCTTTTGTCTGGAGCGTGGCGCTGTATGGAAGTGAAACTTTAACTTTTGGAGCAGCAGAAAAGAGGAGAAAAGAAGCATCTAAAATTAGGTGTTGAAGGAGAAGAATGATTAGATGGGTAGATAGGTTAACAAATGAAGAGGTATTAAGACGAGTGGGACAGAGATGTTTCTGACGATTGCTAATGAAGAGAAGAGATATGTTGGTTGGGCACATACTAAGACACCCAGTAAGAGCAAAATAAGTTATGAAAGGAAGGGTCGACGACAAGAACTGTAGGGGTAGACCAAGGTTTGAATATGTTAAAAAGATTGCCTCGGATGTACAGTAAGGTGTAGAGATGACTTGATTAGATCAGGACAGGGAGACATGGAGACTGCATCAAACCAGTCAAAAGACTGAAGACTCAAACAACAACAAAATAGAACCATCATTGGATCAGACGAATGCCATTTACCAGCTGTGCAGTAACATTTCTAGATAGATAGATAGAAGGAAAATAAATTGAATCTACCTTCTTAAAAAAAGAATCATAAGGATTTATTTGTAAGATTCATCCTCATTTGAGATTGTTTTGCTTTGTAGCGCCCAGCCGTATTACAACACCCAGGCCATCAAAGTCAAAACATTCCTTCTCTTTGGTGACTCCTTATGTAGAGTCTAGCATGGATAAAAAAAACAACGTTATCCGCATCCGCATCCGCCCCGCATCCACCCAACTTTCATCCGCATACGCACGACTGTTATCCGAGTCCACTCTGCATACGCACGACTGTTATCCGAGTCCACTCTGCATACGCACGACTGTTATCCGAGTCCACTCTGCATACGCACGACTGTTATCCGAGTCCACTCTGCATACGCACGACTGTTATCCGAGTCCACTCTGCATACGCACGACTGTTATCCGAATCCACTCTGCATACGCACGACTGTTATCCGAGTCCACTCTGCATACGCACGACTGTTATCCGAGTCCACTCTGCATACGCACGACTGTTATCCGAGTCCACTCTGCATACGCACGACTGTTATCCGAGTCCACTCTGCATACGCACGACTGTTATCCGAGTCCACTCTGCATACGCACGACTGTTATCCGAATCCACTCTGCATACGCACGACTGTTATCCGCATCCGCACGATTGTTATCCGCATCCACACGACTGTTATCCACATCCACACGACTGTTGTCCACGTCCACACGATTGTTATCCACATCCACACGACTGTTGTCCACATCCACACGACTGTTGTCCACGTCCACACGACTGTTGTCCACGTCCACACGATTGTTATCCACATCCACACGACTGTTGTCCACGTCCACACGACTGTTGTCCACGTCCACACGATTGTTATCCACATCCACTGACATTACAATAATATTTTTAAATTATAAGATAAACCATAAAGTATTAAGGCCGGCCCCGTGGTGTTGGGGTAGCGCGCCTACCTCTCACCCGGAGGCCCCGGGTTCGATCCCCGGCTCCGTCAGGGATTTTAAAACTGACGTGAGGGTTGGAACGGGGTACACTCAGCCTCGTGAGGATAATTGAGTAGCTGTCTGACATTGAGATAGTGCCCCGGTCACAAAACCAAGATTAACGGCCGAGGGGACCCGACGCGCTGACCACGCGTCACCTCAATATCTGCAGGCCAATTGGCTGGGCAGCGGTCGCTTGGTAGGCCTAGGCCCTTCAAGGGCTGTAGTGCCAAGGGGTTAGTTTATAAAGTACTAGCTGTTACCCGCGGCTTCGCCCACAATCACATTTGGAATCCCGTTTAAACATTAGTTATATAGATAGATAAGCATGGGTCCTAGTGGAAAGTAATTGTATTACCTGAAACCAAAAATGCATGGGACGAAAAAACATCAAAATATCATGTTGGTTTCGGACCCTAAAAGGTGTGAAAAATATAATAAAAGTATTAAAAAAAAGCTATTTTTTGAAATTTCATTCAAATCAATTTTTATGTCATTCCTGGGACTTAGAAAATTCCGGCCAAAGTACAAAATCATTAATAACTCCCTAAGTATTCGTCGTATGATGAAATAGCAAGATACAAAAAAGATGTAATGTGTTATTGTCTACAACATAGGCCATGTACAATTTTACATATTACCCGTTCCCCCCCCGAATTTCACCCCTCCCCATGAGTCCCTTAAATTGGATTTATTAAAAAACGGTGAAACATATATTTACTTATCTTTTATGCTGATTTTTTCCGCTGAGTTTCAAACTCGCTTATGTCGTTTAAGAGATACACGCTCCGTTAAGAATCCTTCAACCCCCACTTTTCACCCCTTTCACCTCATAATGTACACCACATCGAAAAACTCTCAGACACGTGTCTTCTTATTTTTAATGATGAGTTAATATGCCGAGTATCACTTCCCCCAATGAAACCAATCGGGAGATATTGCTATTCAATGAAATGCAGGTCTACCCCCTTAACACCCCTTTAGAAGCTGAATATCCAACAAGTAGTTCTGTGAAGAACTATACAGCCTATTTTCATATATCCTACTTATGTTAATTGCCACTATCAACATACACAATTTCAGTTTGATTGCTGTAATAGATTCGTAGATATTGAGAACCGACTAAATATTTCGGATGGTCGCCATGTTGGATTTTATATATGTAGGTCCTAGAGTTTCCTGTTACATGCAGATTATTGTGAACGTGTAGTATTCAAACTTCAATCGCATAATTAAGACACAAGAAAAATCAAGGAGATTTAAAAAATTTTCACAGCTACCATCTTGAGGTTATGGAAACAATTGAAATAAATTAGATGCCAGTGGATTAACATTCGGATAAAGATTTACTGTACCAAGTTTCACTGCACGCGGATGGCTAAATTGCGAGAAACGTCCATGTGAATATTTATAATTCGCGTCACCGCCATGTTGGATTTGTGATCACCAGATTATTTGAAGTCCTATAGGTGAACTTAAGTTCATAGCCCCTATGAACATTAAAAAATGCAGTTTGATTGCTAAAATAGATTCGTAGATATTCAGTATCGTCTAAATATTTCGGATGGTCGCCATGTTGGATTGTTAAATGTATAGGCCATAGAGTCATGTACCATTAAAGGAAAATTATTGCGTAGGTTCATTATTCAAACTTTCACTTCGATCGCATGACTACATCACAAGAAATAAAAACTTAATTTTAAAATTCGCACTGCCGCCATCTTGAGGTTATGTAAACAATTGAACTAAATTAGATACCAGTGGATTACAATGTGTATAAATATTTCCTGTACCAGGTTTCAGTGCGCTTGGGACATTAGATCGCGAGAAAGGTCTATTTAAAATGTTCAAATTCGCTTGGCCGCCATGTTCGTTTTGTAGTTAACCGGTTTTTGAAAATCTTATAGATGGAATTCCAGTAGTGCCCTTTATCTCCGTACAAAATTTTAGGGAGATACCGCTAATAGTTTCAGAGATATAGAATGCCGGTGAAATATTTCGCACATCCGCCATCTTGTGATTATGTAAACAATTGAACGAAGTTAGATGTCGGTGCATTACAATGTATATAAACATATACTGTACCAAGTTTCATTGCGTTTGGTTGGTCAAATCGCGAGAAACGTCTATTTAAAAGTCGCAAATTCGCTTGGCCGCCATGTTGGTTTTGTAGTTACCAGGTTTTCAAAAGTCACATAAGTGAACTTATAGTAGTTCCCTCTATCACCATAGAAAATGTCAGGGTAATATCGGTAATAGTTTCGGAGATATTGAATGCTAGTGAAATATTTCGCACAGCCGTCATGTTGGATTGGTGAGTCGTTACAAAATTTGAAGGGCACGGTCGAGGTCGCCGGGAATAGTGCTATGAACTTTCCGAGTTTCATTGAAATCGCTCCTGCCGTTTAGATTTTATTAGGGGGGGACACACACACGAATCACACACACACACACGGACAAAAGGTGATCTCATAAGCCTATTTTTTCAAAATTGAAAATAGTCTAAAAATCCTTTCATAGTGCGCGTCTGCGGCCCTTGAGGAAGCGGCATACCAAATTTCATTCCAATCCGCTCGGTGGTTTCTGAGATTTCGTGATGAATGAATCAGTGAGTGAGTGAGTGAGTGGTATTTGAGCTTTATATAGTAGATTAAGGCAACACATTTAGACATTTGAGGAGTAAATCGTTCCCCTAAATGTCTAAATCGCAAGACAATGTTGGCTGAGTTTTGTCCCTCTGAGTAACGGCAAGTTTAACAGCGAGTAGCTACTTACTCAGTCGTCGGATAAACTCACGCAGGCAAGCGCAGGTATGAAGGACATCTTTTGGCATAAGTCAACACTAACTGGCTTCTCACACTTCTCTATTATTCTCATGCAATCCAAGCGAAAGCAAATACGGAAATAACAAGAAACGTGAAAGACGCACATCTTAGCCAAAAATAAAATAATTAAAAATTTACCAGCCTTACAGTAGTCGCATATGATGTGTAACATCTGACATAGAAGAAACCTCACGTGAAATTGTTGATACACCGGTATTTTATAGTATTATTGGCACAAATATTAATCTATTGTAAAACGGAGTGATTTACAGATATTGTAGTTTATAATACGGAACTCTTTTTATTATATGATTTGTAGCTTCCACCAACACTAGTCTAAATAAAGAATACTATATGGATCAACTAGATTAATAGACGCGACACCGCTCATAACCTTAAATTCCTTATAAACAGGTCTTCTTGATTCACAGACCAACACGTAATTTCATATGGATTCTGTTAAAATGAGTCATATTGATATGATAAATATCGTTTAAAATGATAATCTGGTAGCAAAAATATCTACTCCGCCCAGGATTCGAACCCAAGATCTCTAGATTCACAGTCATACGCAATAACCCCACGGCTATTTCGGCTACGCAAATATTGTGCACAAGATGGTGACTTATTTCCACGTTCCAATAATACTGCATTAAGGAATTAAGTTTCATTTATATTTTGCTTGTTTCGATAATGTTCCTGAGTGACATTGAGTTAAAAATGCATTATGCCAATGCAATGCCGACTACTTACATGTTCGATATTAAGGCATTTTACCATTTAAATACTGATACGAAGACTTCGAACATGTACCATGTCATTTGTTTAAATCACTTGACACCAGAGTTCGCATGAGCGTTTTCCGTTCAGTATGTCATATACATTCCACATGGCCGAGAGTGCGACATGGTATCAATTTTCGACACCGCGCGCTGATTGTTTCTCTTACCAGTGACAGCTGGATGGATCGATCGAGTTGGCAGTGCGTCTTATACTTCCGTTCGATCCCCCACTGCCAGCTAGGGCACACTTCCATTCGATCGATCGAGCGTGCAGTGCATACTTCCGTTGTCCACGACTGCCAGCTAGTACACTTCCGTTTGATCGATCGAGCGGGCAGTGCATACTTCCTTTGTCCACCACTGCCAGCTAGTTCACTTCCGTTTGATCGATCGAGCGGGCAGTGCATACTTCCGATTGATCCACCACTGCCAGCTCGATCGTTCCGATCCACTTCCGTCCCCAATTTTCAAAATCACTCCCACAAACCTATCCAGCAACCCAGCGGAAAGATGTTACACATCAACAAGATGTTCAGTAAAGAACATATAGCCTACTTTCTCCTAAATGCATGGGTATTGTTTTAACTCTTTGTCCTTTTCAAGGAGTATGATTGAATGTTGGTTGTAGTAGCTTGTTGAAATACAACGTGCTATAGGGATATTAAACATGAATATGAGGTGCCCTTTGCTAGTGCTACCTCTGTACCAAATTTCGTTCCATTTGGTTTCACCGTGTTCGAATTAATAAGGGGAATCGATTTTCACACAAAGATGGCCGCCATCCGCAAAATATTAGGCTGATGACCTATTAGTTTGGTCAAAGGATGCTCCCTCCATAAAGGTATGTTGTTGCTAAATTTGCTAGAGATCGGATGATTAGGCTAATCGTAATTTGATTTAAGCTTTGAACATTTGGGTGGCCGCCATTACGTTTCTGTCAATATGGCGGTGATATAAATCATGACACTGAGATGCCCTTTGCTAGTGCTATCTCTGTACCAAATTTCGTTCCATTCGGTTTCACCGTGTTTGAATTAATAGGGAGAATCGATTTTGACACAAAGATGGCCGCCATCCGCAAACTATTAGGCGAATGACCTATTAGATTGGTCAAAGGATGCTCCCTCCATAAAGGTATGTAGTTGCAAAATTTGCTAGAGATCGGATGATTAGGTTAATCGAAATTTGATTTAAGCTTTGAACATTCGTGTGGCCGCCATTACGTTTCAGTCAAGATGGTGGCGATATAAAACATGACACTGAGGTGCCCTTTGCTAGTGCTACCTCTGTACCAAATTTCGTTCCATTCGGTTCCACCGTGTTCGAATTAATAGGGGGAATCAATTTTGACATAAAGATGGCCGCCACCCGCAAACTATTAGGCTAATAACCTATTAGATTGGTCAAAGGATGCTCCCTCCATAAAGGTATGTAGTTGCAAAATTTGGTAGAGATCGGATGATTAGGTTAATCGTAATTTGATTTAAGCTTTGAACATTCGTGTGGCCGCCATTACGTTTCTGTCAAGATGGCGGCGATATAAAACATGACACTGAGGTGCCCTTTGCTAGTGCTACCTCTGTACCAAATTTCGTTCCATTTGGTTTCACCGTGTTTGAATTAATAGGGGGAATCGATTTTCACACAAAGATGGCCGCCATCCGCAAACTATTAGGTTAATGACCTAGTTATTTGGTCAAAGGATGCTTCCTCTATAAAGGTATGTTGTTGCAAACTTTGGTAGAGATCGGATGATTAGGTTAATCGTAATTTGATTTAAGCTTTGAACATTTGTGTGGCCGCCATTACGTTTCCGTCAAGATGGCGGCGATATAAAACATGACACTGAGGTGCCTTTTGTTAGTACTACCTCTGTACCAAATTTCGTACCATTCGGTTGCACCGTGTTCGAATTAATAGGGGGAATCGATTTTCACACAAAGATGGCCGCCATCCGCAAACTATTACGCTGATGACTTATTAGTTTGGTCAAAGGATGCTCCCCCCATAAAGGTATGTTGTTGCAAAATTTGGTAGAGATCGGATGATTAGGTTAGTCGTAATTTGATTTAAGCTTTGAACATTTGTGTGGCCGCCATTACGTTTCCGTCAAGATGGCGGCGATATAAAACATGACACTGAGGTGTCCTTTGCTAGTGCTACCTTTGTACCAAATTTCGTTCAATTCGCATTCACCGTGTTCGAATTGATAGGGGGGGACAGACATTCAGAGTACACACACTCACACACACACACAGACTCACACACACACAGACTCACACACACACATACACACACACAGACAGACACACTTTTTTCGCCCTGTGTTGATCTCATAAGTCTACTTTCATTTTTTGCAAAAATCGAAAGTAGGCTAAAAATCCAGTTTAACATTGTATACTAAAATCTATCCGCAAATTTACTTAAACATTATCCGCAGATTATCCGCTATCCGCACAGCCTTGTAAACTCCATCCACATGGCGAAATTTTGCGGATATCCACCTACGTGCAGGGTAGCAAAGAAGAGCAAAAAGAGCTGGAAGACCAAGAAGCACTGCAATGCGCTTAACTACTTGACAAATCGCTGACTGGAGTTGGTCTCCTACTGTAGGTCATCGTAGACGTGCTTTCCAAAGCACAATCCGATCGAGACTGTCCCCTTCCCTTGTTACGATCACAAGTACTAGTATGGTCACTACAATAACGCAGGTTATTAAATAGATTCTCCACACTTTCAAGTACCAAGAAGAAAGAACAATACTGTAGATCGCTTGGGCCCGCTTTGTTTAAAGGTTATTCACCACGGGTCTGTCAAATAAATATATATTCACTCTCTGCCTGTTTCATGCATGTGGGTTGTTGTTGTAGTTAATTGAATTTAGGGGCTTGGGACATCTGGGTCATTAGCCTCGTGTAGTTAGGTGTTTGTTGAGCTTGTCTGATAACCTGTATTCCTGTGATGACTGTAGTATTGTCTGTATTAGGGACAGGGATGAGGTAGGCGCCCAGGGACTTGAAGTAAGGTACTATCCTGGAATTTGCCTGGAGGGAGTGTGGAAAAAACACACGCAGGATAGCCACTGAGAGCACCGGGATTTGAACCTACGATGTCCGGACTTTCTGCAACAGCCCACGCGGTCATGGTGCAGGATTTAACGAGCATGGCTACGCCGCAGGACGTGCTACTAGGATAATCCAAAAATGGCACGAGCATTTTCGTTACATGGCATTACAGTTACATAGTAACTTCGTTACCAGCTCGTTACTGGAGAGGTAACAGCGTTATAGTCTCCAACCCTGATAGGCTACCAAATATGTTCCAATTGTGTTCCAGGTGTTTTCTCTGCTGAACATCGGCTACTTAGTGAGAAGATGGATTTTCGAGGATATCGCCCCCGAGCACAAGGAGTACGTTCTGGCACAGTGTAAGACTACTTTATACTTGTTTATGTCTCTCAAAAGGCTTTAAAATTTATGCCATTTTAATCCTATTTTTAACACCTATTTTTTAAACTGGAGGTTAGTCCATACCCTGTGCCGCAAAATCCATGCTACCCCTTCAAAATGCTGACTTAACCACCCTTGTGCAGTGAGTATCTCTCTGATCTGTTTCAGCTTGTGTTCAGGGAACTCTGGTGGGACTATTCGTCATACTGTGTGTGCTACTCATCTACGGTGCAGTCAAGGTAGGTCATTGTGTTTAATATTTCTATTTTACTTTAGAGCGTTTATAAACCAAATAACCTGCACTACCAATTGTTGTGATGATGATGATGGTAATTGTTGTTTTATGGGGCCTAACATCGAGGTCATCGGCCCCGAATGAAATGAAATGGCGTGAAATGAAAGGATGAAGATAAAAACAGCTCACTGAGCCCCAACAATTATGCCTTATTTGAAGAAAAACAATAAAAAGGCAGATGGTAAAAAACAATAAAACAAATAAGGCTTAGTGAACAATAAAATAGATGAACGCAATAAAATACATAAACTGGATTAAAAGTCTTAACTTACATTAAAACCTAAAAAGGTAACCACTCTCCCTCATGAACCGGATGACGAGGTCTGCAGACGGCCCGTCATCACGGAGAAGAAGGGAGAGGAAGGGAGAGGATATTAGGCAGTTTAAGAGTCATTCGCAGATCGGCCAGATCCACACTCTCCAAGAGAATGTGTGCCACGGTTAGGTTGGCACCGCAAGTGGGAGTGCGTAGCAATCCCATGGCCGATCCGGAGTCGACAGAGTACCACAGCTTCCTTCCGGAGAGATCGGAAGGAAGATTTCCACACCTTGATGCCTCTCAGTTTATTAGGTGGAGGCGTGGCACGCCACGCTTCCTCCCAATGCGACAGGGCCAATTGTTGTGGTAGGTTCTTTTTCTTGCCATAAATCTATGACATGGACCCGCCGGCTTTACTTCCCCTCCGAAGGAAGGTATACTGAAGGATTTTAACGCTCTTAAAATCCGACGTTGTCAGCCGGGTTTGAACCCACGACTTTGGGCATAGCAGTTCAGTATGCTACCGACTACTCCACCGAAGTCGCTCAATAATTGTATCATGTAATGGTGTTGTACCCAAAATCCTCCACAGTAGTCTATCAATAATCTGCATCCGCTGATATAATATTGAAATACAGAAGGCAGTTCTGTTAAGCACCTGCCTTATCGTCAGAAATTTGGTTGGTTAGTTATTGTTTTCTTAAGGGGGCAAGAGGCCCTTTTCATTAGAAGAAATAAGAATAACGTTTCCTCTTAATTAGAAGTACACCACATATCTCATATGTTTCTCTCTCTGCCCTCCTTGTTGTTACGTGCCACCCCCTAGACCCCCTAGTGGCATTTTTGTTAACTGGTTTACGGTGGGTTGAAGGACAACACAGATTGTTCCTTTAAGGAAATAATTAACTTTATTGCGGCCAGAAATATACACCACTCAACAGCAAATACAAGCAATTAGAACCTTACTCCAGTTTCCTCAAGTCTCTTCCTTATGGAGCGCTCTTGCCCCTTTCACTTAGTCATGCAGCTAATCCTCCACTAATGAGACCCGTGTCCTCGCTAGGAATACCAGCACCTTTTCCTTATGTACACAAACTACAGTTACTTACGATAACCTGCTACACGCTGCTACGCTGTCCACAAGCTGGGAAACAATGTCACTGGATTTCGTAACTCGCACGGCACTTCGCCACAATACCTCTGTCGCTCAGTGAAATCACACTCGCTCAAAACACAGGCAGTCCCCTGTATGCTTCTCACTCCCTCGCTGTCAAGAGAATCAGCTTCACTAGGGGTTTCGCAAGTCACGTCGCCAACAACTGTCGCTCAAGGTAAGCGCTCGCACTAGCTCAAAAAACACACACACACGCTGCTTGACAGGTCGCTCTTATATAGCAGGCCGGCGACTCAATAAATGCTTCTAGACCCATCCAGGGTTCACGGCTTCTCGAGGTTTCCATCACTGGCTGGGTCACGAATATTCTGGACCATCCCTTTGTCCTAGTAGTCCTGTTGCGTAAGGCGTACGCAATGCACTGAGGCAGAACATAGCCCAGCCCGGGGGCAGTTGTGACTCATGCGGCGAACGACGAAACAAACTCACAGCCGTAACATTATTATTGTACCTGCCCGTGCGCCCTAGAATTCCTTAATGTGTGGGGCATTTCCAAACCGCAGCCCGCCTTGAGTTTTACGACATCCTGCCCGTAACCGCAGCCCGCATTCTGTCTGCCAGCAAAACAAGATATAAAACACCTGGAAGCAATGGAAATGTGTATATGGAGGAGGATGCTAAAAATAAGCTGGATAGAGAAAAAGTCAAACCAAAAGGTCCTTAAGGAAGTAGATGAAAGAAGGGAGTTGATCAACACTATAGAAAAGTGGAAAACTAAATTCCTTGGACACACACTACACCATTTCAATTTCCTAACGATCGTGTTGGAAGGAAACGTATTGGACGAGAACGGAAGAAGAAGACCAAGGAAGTAGTATCTGGATTCTGTGATGGAATATGGAATATTCTGCTTTGAAACATACATCAGAGGATATATAAATGTGGTTGCAGCGACTGCGCCTTGCCTTTAAGATATGATGATGATAGTTAGGGTCACTAAAAAGTATCAGGTAAGACAGGTCGAAAGCTATTTTGACACTTTGTGGACGCAATCATTGTACTATAAGAGGACAACGTGCGGAAAATCAGCCGCCAGATTGATCTGCAAGGCTGCCAGCCCTGGCTTCTCCTGATATCTTTAACGCTTTACCCAGCATAGGATTAAAAGGAGTATTTTTAGCCTATTTTCATTTTATGAAAAAATAGGCTTACGAGTTCACCTTTTGTCCGTGTGTCTGTGTGTGTCCTCCCCTAATAACTTCTAAACAGCTGGAGCGATTTTAATGAAACTCAGTAAGATCATAGCACCATTCTGGCCGACCCCTACCGTGCGCTTAAAATTTTATTGTGTCTCACCAATCCAACATGGCAGCTGTGCGAAACATTTCACCAGCATTCAGTATCTCCGAAACTATTACAGATATCACCCTGAAATTGTGTACAGTGATAAAGGGCACTACTAGAAGTTCACCCATGAGACTTTCAAAAACCTGGTAACTACAAAACCAACATGGCGGCCAAGCGAATTAGAGACTTTTAAATAGACTTTTCTCGCGATTTAACCATCCAAACGTAATGGAACTTGGTACAGCAAATGTTTATACACATTGCAATGCACTGGCATCTTAATTTAGTTCAATTGTTTACATAATCTCAAGATGGCGGCTGTGAGAAAATTTTAAAATTAAGTTTTTATGTCTTGGGTCGTAATCATGCAATCGAAGTGAAAGTTTGAATAATGAACCGTATGCGATATACATTCCACATCGCCACATATCCGCCACCGCGTGTGCTCATTGTTTCCGTCCTATTTCCGTCCCTTTTCCAAATTCACCCCCACACAAAATATACAGCAACCGAGTGGAAAGATCTTACACATCAAAAATATAAAGCAATCGAGCGGAAAGATTTTGCACATCAATAATTATGTTGCAGGAGAAGCTGTTGTTGCTGAAGACCTGGGTTATGTTCTCGTTCACATCACTAGTAATATGGTCCATAATCTACATCGTGCTATCGGCAGTGTACTTCGCCACCGCTCCACTCCTGTATGCAGTCATCTACTTGGTGATAGCCCTTGTGGGCACAGGTGAGTGAATAACAATGATAATATTATAGATTTTATTTCTCTCTTACGTACTAGGGCTTTAGAGCCCCTAATGTTTCGAAATTTTTGCTCTAGGGGGCATTCGTAACCTCTCATACTTATGCACCCTCAAATTTAGAACCAAAAACTTGGACAAAGAAGGTTTGAAATGATGAGAAAGGGATCATAATAGTGTTATTGGTTTCACGTCTCTTTTAGAGAAGGAGAGTTGCCGGAATTTCAACCCGTAAAGTGCCAGTTAATCTACTGACACTGCTTCCTCATATTCAAGCACCCTCAAATTCCAACTGACTGCGCCAGAATTGATCCTGCAACATTGGGCCCGTTTCTGCTGTGCCACGCAGTCCGTAGGAATGAGAAATGAACAGGGAAATGGAGAATTCAAGGTTGGGTTGGAAAATAAAAGAGATAGGGGTTGGGACAAGATGTATGAAGATTGAAAAAGGAAGATTTAAATAGTCATAGCTGTTCTTTAACGAGTGAACTGTGTTGACATCTCTCCATCGGAAACTGAACAGTTAGAACACAAAATGTTTACTGTAGTTGTCAGGAAATTAAATGAAGAAATATCAACAAACATCACGATAAATGATGAGATCGCACAACAAGTCAATCAATTCTGTCCGGCGTGTGTCACTCTGGAAACAAAATACCAGAGGGGTTTACCCTCAAAGAAGAACTGAGCAGTGGGGTAGTCATTTGCCTTATACCACCTGGAGGTCCATAAACCGGATGAGAACAGGATTGCCTAAAAGTCGTAGCAATCTTGTGAAGTGGGGTTATGAAGAAGATCCAAGATGTGACTGTGGAGAAATCCAGACTCCACAACACCTGCTCACGTGCCAAGATCTGATGATGATGATGATGATAATTGTTGTTTTAAGGGGCCTAACATCTAGGTTATCGGCCCCTAATGGTCTGGGTGATAGCGAAAATGTCAATAAAGTGGAAACCAAGACGAAAATTAATTAAGAAGGAAAATACGTACAAAAAGGAACTCAGATTGAAACAACTTACAAAATGGAGAGCGGTAATACTTACAAAAGGGAATTTAGAACGAAAATAGCCACAAAAGAAATAGATTGAAAAATACGCACAAAATGTAGGTTAAGTTCAAAATCCGTACAAAATGCAATGCATAGTCGAAATACTTACAAAATGCAATTGAAATTCAAAATACTCACGAAAGTCCCGGCCCAGATATTGAAAGAGTTACTAAAACAATTTAGATTGTCAATCCTTACAAAATGCAATTGAGGTTGAAAACACTCGCAAAATGCAATTTAGATCGAAAAACGTACAAAATGCAACGTAGGTTGAAAATACCTACAAAATGATTTTGATGCAAAAAAAAATAGCTAGGGAATTTAAAAACACGGGGGGGGGGGGGCAATTAACAAAAACAGTGCGGGAAACATAAAGAGGAAAGGAAATTTAATGAAAAGAAAACAAGAGGTCTGACCCCTCGAAGGAGGGATCAGGAAAGATGAGAAAAGGGCCAATTAAGGCGGGAAAGTGAAGGACTCCCTAGGCCTCGGATACCCTAATACCGTCGGGGTCGGAAAAGAACAAGAGTTGACCAAGGGAGGTCGACAGGAAAGAAGACGGAGAGGAGCCCGGTACAAGTAAGTGGAAGCAATGCCGGACTCAGCTGGGGTCCCATGGTCGCCAACCCACGTCCCACTAAATGTGAGGCCCTGGGGGAGCCAAGATCTGAATGACACCTGCAGCCAGGAGGACATTATGTTGGCCACATACCAAAGGATGAGAGAGCTTCAGAGTTCTGGAAAGGAAGAATTTAGCGCGTCTCCCGGACACGGAAAATGATATAATATACTGTATTACTTGGGAAGCATTATCACACACGACAATAGGTGCCCCACAGAAATCGGGAGGAGGATTGCTCTAGCTATGCAGGCTTTCAGTAACAAGAAACATCATCTTACAAGCAAACATAAAAACTAAAATTAGGAAAGATTTTGTCAAAATGTTTGTGTGGAGTGTTTTGTTGTGTGGTTGTGAAACATGGGTCATAGCAAAACAAGATACTAAACGCCTGGAAGCAATGGAAATGTGGGTATAGAGGAGGATGCTGAAAATAAGCTGGATAGGGAAAATGCCAAATCAAAAGTAGATGAAACAAGGGAGTTGATAAACACTATAGAAAAGAGGAAAACCGAATTCCTTGGCCACTCACTAAGCCATAACACTTTCCTAACGATCGTGTTTGAAGGAAAGGTTTTGGGGCGGACTGGAAGAGGAAGACCAAGGAAGAAGTATCTGGATTCTGTGAGAGACAGCTAAATTTCCAGGAATATGCTAATTTGAGGGGACTCATACACCGTCAGTGGGAATTTTCGCATACAGTTACGAATCATATCATAGCTTCACCAATATGTAACAGAGTTATGAAAACTGACATATGTATAGTGAATACATAGAGAGTGATGAGAAATCTAGGAAAGAAAACTGGAGGAAAATGGATCCAAGAAATCCAACAAGATCTCAAAGCAGTTAGATGCCGAGGAGAAAAATAACATTAACACCATTCTTAAAACTTACAAATTTTCTGCAGAAATTACACATAGAAAGCCTATGGAGATTTCAGACGAGTTGAGAAAATCCCGATCTGAAAGAATGAAAAAGTACTGGAAAGAGTGCAAGAACCAAGCAGTACTACCTTCAAAGAAGAAGTGATTGTGGAACGACTCAAGTGGTCCAATGTGACCAATCAAGATTAATAATAATAATAATAATAATAATAATAAATACATAGAGCTTTCACCTAATTTAAATAGAGGACAGTATATAACGTATTTCGTGATTTCTTGAAAGGATCATATTCGTGATTTTTTAAACTCCGTGAATCACAAAATACACGATTTAACAAGAACTACCAGTCTGAATGGAATGATCTTTTTTTCTCATGTAAAGTAAACGCATAAATACCGAGAATGAACCACCGTGAAAGTTATGTTGCAATAGTATATTAAAAAAAATGTCTTTCAATAAATGAACAGTTTTTTTGTTTAATTTTCCAAGTATATCTCAATTATTTTTTAAGATTATTTCATGAATGAGGTTCATCCTCTAGGGATCATAATATGTTGGAATGTATCTGCTGAGTTTGATCACATAGTTCACGAGATATTGTGTTCTTCCTACTAAACGTACAAACTTTTGGGAAAACAGCTTTGAATATTAAACACTCCATTGACAGATAGGCGTATGATTTCAAGTAATACGCTATATCTCTGCCAAAACGCTGAATTTAGTTATAACACTTAACATATATATTGGGAAAGGTATTGTCTTTCATTTAAATGTAAAAAAAAAAAAAAACTAAACTTTTGACATCCGTCAGTGTATGTGCCCCCGTGAATCGTTCAGCAGAGGAGAGACACATGTGGTTGCAGCCTTTAGGATATGAGTCGTCAAGTTACAAAACTCGTTTAATCCACTTGTGAATAAGAATCATTTTCATGAGAAACGTTTCTCTGGACTTTGCCTCACGTATCTTTTGTGTTTGATGTTTTCTACTTTTTGCTTTGTGTTTTTTGTTTTGGTTTTGTGTTAGTTTTCTGCTTTTGCAGTTTTTGAATTTTGCTTTCTGTTTCTTTTTTGTTTGTTTTCTGCTTTTGTTTTTGTGTTTGAATCTTTCTTTTTGCTTCGTCTTTTTTGTTTTGGTTTTGTTTTCTGCATTTGCTGTTTTTGAATTTTGATTTTTCTTTTGTGTTTCCTTTTTGCTTTGCTTTTTGTTTCGTGTTTTGTTTTGTTTTGTGTTTGTTTTCTGGAAAATCAAAACAAAACAAAATAAACGAACAAAATCAAAATAAAACAAAACAAAAAAGAACAATTTAAAACAAAATAAAACGAAAGAAGTAAAACAAAACAAAACAAAATAAAAATAAACGAAACAAAACAAAACAAAATAAAATAACATTACATGATCCTTGATTAAACGAGTTTTGCAACTGATCGGCGCACCAGCGCTAGTGTGCACTCATCTGTTTGAGTGACTCTACAGGGGCTGATGACCACAATGCAATATCAACATGAATACCTGATCGTTGGTTCTTTTTTCTGTTCTAGCAATTAACGCGTACGGCGTGCTCATCGTGTACAGCCTGCACCATCACCTGTACCTCGCTCGCAAGTTGGAGCAGGCTGAGGTGGCGAACATGGAACCAATGACACACAGAAGACCGCTGCCTATTAACAACTTGCTACAGAACAGTGAACATGTAGAAAGATCAACCACTGTTGATGAGTGATACAAATTCATCTCAATCTAGTAACTAGCTTCTGCAGTGAGATGGAAACTTTCAACTCTAGCTAGTGACCAGCTTCTGCAGTGAGATGGAAACTGATGCTAGTAACCAGTTTCTCCAGTGAAATGGAGACTTTCAAATCAAGCTAGTGACCGGTTTCAGCGGTGAGATGGAGACGTGAATTTCATACAACACATTAAACTCATACAGATTGCTTTATTAAATTAAATAGACCGACTTTGCTTCGCCATTCCCTCCTTTTTATTCTTACTGTTAAAACAACATTTAATTACCAATAAGTAGTTCCGAGAAGAACTATAGTCAATAACCTATTTTCATAAATCCTATTTATGTTAATTGCCTCTATCAACATACACAATTTCAGTTTGATTGCTGCAATAAAATCGTAGATATTAAGAACTGTTTAAATATGTCGGATTGTCGCCATGTCGGTTTTTATATATGTTTTTGATGTGCAACATTTTTCCACTCGGTAGCTGAACATTTTTGTGGGAGTGATTTTGGAAAAGGGACGGAAGTCGATGGGACGGCAATGGATTGGACGGAAGTGCATGGGACGGAAACAATGAGAGCGCGTGATGGCGGAGATCGGTACAACGACGTACTGTAGGCCATGTGGCTATGGGGAATGTATATCGCATACAGTTTAGTTCAAGGTTTGGAGACCATATTTAAGATATTCCTATAATAAATCATCTTCAAGTTGTCGTTTTTTTTGGTGTGAAAATGTTCATTTTATCATATTTGCTGAAAACAATTACGATTTATTGAATCTTCATACTTTTGCTTTATTCTTCTTTAATGTAAGCACTCGATACCTCGAGTACTACATCGCATCAACAAACACTCCAAACAACGTAGGAATTCTGTATATTAACAATAATTGAAACTTCGTTGGTCTAAACATATCACTGGGAGAAACACATTTATGCGCTGATCGGCAAAACGAGGCCATTTTCAATAACATCGCTAGCATGGGTTCACTAACTGGCCGGTATAGAGCGCAGCTCGCATCAAGTAGGCAGTGGATTGCTTCCGCCACGGCAAATAACAATTATGATTCATTACGGTCAGGATTTGGCACTGGAGTCTTACAAGTAGTTATTTCAATGACCAACAGAGTTCATCGTCAACAAGGGATTTGTGCTCCCGGGACACACATAGCAGGATAAAATGTCACATGTTACACATCATATGCGACTACTGTAAGGCTCGTATAATTTTGTATATATTTTATATGTGTAGATGTATTATTCAAACTTAAAATGCATGATTAGGACACAAGATATAAATACGAGATTATAAAATTTCGTACAGCCGCCACTTGTGGTTATGAAAATAATTGATGCCAGTGGATTAAAATTCGTATAAGCATATACCGTACCAAGTTTCACTGCGCTAGGATAGTTAAAACGCGAGAAACGTCCATTTAAATATTTAAATCTCGCGTCACCTCCATGTTGGATTTCTGCTCACTAGGTTATTGAAAGATTCATAGATGAACTTATGTTCGCACCCTCTATCAACATACACAATTTCAGTTTGCTGTCATAGATTAATACATATTGAGAACAGTCTAAATATTTCGGATGATCGCCATGTTTGATATTTATAAATATAGGCCATACTTTCTTATTTTCAAAACCCTGTTAACTACAAAACGAACATGGTGGCCAAGCGAATTTGAAACATTTAAATACACTTTTCTCGCGGTTTAACCATCCGAACAAAGTGAAACTTGGTACAGCAAATGACTATACAAATTTCAATGCACTGACATCTAATTTAGTTCAATTGTTTACACAACCTCAATATGGCGGCTGTGCGAAATTTTTAAATTAAGTGTTATTTCCTTGTGTTCTAATCATGTGATCGAAATCAACGTTTGAATAATGAACGTACACAATAATCCTCATATAATAATTCATAACTCTATGGCCTACATATATTAGAATCCAACATGGCGAACATCTGAAATATTTACACGGTTCTCAATATCCATTAATCTATGACAGCAATCAAACTGAAATTTTGTATGTGTATAGAGGCTAAAGTTCATCTACGGTACGTCCAATAACCTGGTGAGCACAACTCCAACAAGGGGCAGATGACCTCGTAGTTCCACCCCTTAAAACAACAATAACTAACTAACTAACTAACTAACTAACTAACTAACACAACTCCAACATTGCGGCGGCGGCGACACAAAATTTAAATATTCAAATGGACGTTTCTCGCGATTTATCCATCCGAGCGCAGTGAAACTTGGTACGGGATATGCTTATATAAATTTTAATCCAATGGTATCTGATTCATTTAAATTATTTTCAAAACCACAAAATGGCAGCTGAGCGAAATTTTAAAATCTCGTTTTTATTTCTTGTATCCTAATCATGCGATTGAAGTTTGAATATAAAACCTACACAATAATCTTCATGTAATAGTACATAAATCTAAGGCCTATATACACACATCAAAAAAAGTTTTGGATCACCTCGGTTCCCAGATCTCCGGCATATAGACGTTGACTGTGTATATTGTATCCAAGATACAGTCCCTTTGACTGTTCATAGATGTCACTAAAACTGCTCAAAGATGTAAACAACCATGCATGAGCAGGGCCTATTAGACGGAGGGGGTACGACAGCCGATCAGTTCCAGTCATTCCACCAGGACGAAGGTACGCTGCTCATGTTGTCTGTAGTTCTACCATGCCTAGAAGGTCAATACCGCAGTTCGATCGCGTCCGCATTGTTACTTTGTGTCAAGAAGGGCTCTCAACAAGGGAAGTTTCCAGGCGTCTCAGAGTGAACCAAAGCGATGTTGTTCGGACATGGAGGAGGTACAGAGATACAGGAACTGTCGATGACAGGCCTCGCTCAGGCCGCCCAAGGGCTACTACTGTAGTGGATGACCGCTACTTACGGATTGCCGCTCGGAGGAACCCTGACAGCAATGCCACCATGTTGAATAATGCGTTTCGTTCAGCCACAGGACGTCGTGTTTCAACTCAAACTGTGCGCAATAGGCTGCACGATGCGCAACTTCACTCCCGACGTCCATGGCGAGGTCCAGCTTTGCAACCCCGACACCATGCAGCGCGGTACAGATGGGCCCAACAACATGCTGAATGGACCCCACGGAATTGGCATCACGTTCTCTTCACCGATGAGTGACGCATATGCCTTCAACCAGACAATCGTCGGAGACGTGTTTGGAGGCACCCTGGTCAGGCTGAACGTCTTAGACACACTGTCCAGCGAGTGCAGCAAGGTGGTGGTTCCCTGATGTTTTGGGGTGGCATTATGTGGGGCCGACGTACGCCACTGGTGGTCATGGAAGGCTCCGAAACGGCTTTACGATACCTGAATGACATCCTCCGACCCATAGTGCAACCATATCGGCAGAATATTGGAGAGGCATTTGTCTTCATGGACGACAATTCTCGACCTCATCGTGCACATCTTGTGAATGCGTTCCTTCAAGATAACGACATCGCTCGACTACAGTGGCCAGCATGTTCGCCAGTCATGAACCCTATCGAACATGCCTGGGATATGTTGAAAAGGGCTGTTTATGGACGTCTTGACCCACCAACCACTCTGAGAGATTTACGCCGAATTGTCGTTGAGGAGTGGGACAATTTGGACCAACAGTGTCTTGATGAACTTGTGGATAGTATGCCACGACGAATACAGGCATGCATCAATGCAAGAGGACGTGCTACTGGGTATTAGAGGTAGTGGTGTGTACTGCAATCTGGACCACAAATGCTGAAAGTCTAGCTGTATGATGGTACAACATGCAATGTGTGGGTCTCATGAGCAATAAAACGAGCTGAAATGTTGTTTGTGTTGATCTCTATTCCCTTTGTATTTAAAGGTTCCGGAACTCTTGGAACCGAGGTGATGCAAAACTTTTTTTGATGTGTGTATAAAATCCAACATGGTGACCATCCGAAATATTTAGATGGCTCTCAATATCTAAGAATCTATTACAGCAATCAAACCGAAAATTTGTATGTTGATAGTGGCGATTAATATACTGAAGTAGGTTGTATGAAAATAGGCTTTAGTTCTTTACGGAACTACAGTACTTGTTTCATAAATGAAAATAGGCTAAAAAGCATATAAAATATATATTTCTTTTAATTTTTTTGGAGGTTCTATGGTATAGAAATCTGCCTCTCTGGAGCAGAAAACGGTATTGAAATGTGTTTCTAAGTTTTAATAAGAATGTTGGTTGGTTGGTTCCTCAGTTTAGGGGCTGCGATAACGCGGTCATGTAGCCCCGTGTACCTTGGGTGTGTGTAGAATCTGTCTGATAACCGGTGTTAATTGTGATGACTGTATTAGTATGCGTTATCTGTAATTCAGGCAAGAACTGAAGACGATCAATTTTCTACTAGTTTCTACTTTTGCTACCAAATGCTACCGTCAACGACTCCTAGTTAAAATGTTATTATCGTCGAATAACTTGGTAGTTAATTTCGATGCTTTGTACCTTCTTTGGAAAAAGGTCAAATTGACATGAAATTTCTCTTTCAATATAATGGTTGTTTTGATATTTATGAATTGTATCTTCTTTTGAGAATCCAAATTATGTGGCTATGGATGTATGAATATTTTTTGGAATGTCTTCTGTGTTTTCGAAGATTTTTCTGCTTGAATTTCACAATACCTTCTCTTTTTGCTGCAACGTGTAGACAATTTCGTATCTCAAATGCCACCATTAATAAAATAGCAGTAGCAGCTCTTAAAGGATCTGTTAGTATTTTGAGAAATCACCTATTTTCGTAAATTATGTGTATTCTTTTATGGCTGAATAGCTATTTTAATTATTTATTTTTAGCTGCAGTTTGCCCACTCTTCAGGTATTTTATTCTAATTTATTGTGTGTCATACATTAATGTCATAGTCCATTACTCCGATTCTGTTAACCTTCTACTTTTTCTTCTTTCACCTCATTATGATTGTTAAGCTTTGTATATTAGCAGCCTTGTAAGTCGAGGAAGCACAAGAGAATACAAATAAAAACATAGAAACTAATATAATCTGTTTTAATTGTATTGCAACGATACCTGTGTTTATGTGGAGTGGAAAGTTCATATTCTCAATTTAAAAATGTATTAGCTGACAACAGGCAAAGTTCAACTGTCCAAAATTTGGAACAATATCTGGTAGTCCAATCTAACTTATGCTGACTAAGATTCATTTTAAGTGTTTTGCAGACATAATTATTGTTTGGAACAGATAGCAGAGTCTTCAATTGCATTATTAATAATAACAATCATTATTACTTTTACCTTTTTTGGTGATGATTTGTTACTATGAAAAATATCAAGGAACTCCGTCTATCAATTCCACGTAACATTACACATTTTACTGTCAATACGGACCTAACAGATTCCAATATGGAGTCTAGGTAATAACATTAGTGACCACTAGTTCATTGGCGAAGAACCTTTAGTTGAGAACGAAGTGACATGATTCGCATGTGGTGAGTAATTTTAAATGCTAAGGAGATTGTTGGGTTTGAAGCCATTTTTCAGTGTTTCTTTAGTAAACAAATGTTTGGTGCTTTTCAGTCGGTCAACATGAATGTACCCAGAAGAGCTGGGTTATGCCATAATCCTGAAAAAATTACATGAGATTAATATTTAGTTTTTATTATTTATTTATTTAGTATTTATTAATCTCATGTAATTTTTTTCAGGATTAGGGCATAATGCAGCTCTTTTGGGTACACTCCTGCTGACCGACAGAAAAGCACCAAACCTTTGTTTGCCAAGGAGATTGTATATTCGTGTTGGTTTTTAGAGCCTATTTCACGATTTCTAAGTGTGTATTTGCCTGGTTATTTTGGGTATTTTTAGTGCCTATAAATCTTCGCCCTTATGATAACTAACTTCATTATCATATCCTAAAGGCAAGACCTTCTCGCTGCAACCGCATTTACCTCTCCTCCGCTGAATGTTTCAAACCAGCATATTCCTGGGAATTTAGTGTGTTCATCACAGAATACAGATACTTGTTCCTTGGTCTTCCTCTTCCCTTATTCCCCAAAACATTTCCCTCCAACGCGATCGTTAGGAAATTGTTATGGCGTAGTGTGTGGCCAAGGACGTTTGTTTTCCTTTTTTTCTATAGTGTCGATCAACTCCCTTGTTACATCTACTTCCTTAAGGACCTTTTGATTTGACTTTTTCTCTACCCAGCTTATTTCCAGCATCCTCCTCCATACCCACATTTCCATTGCTCCCAGGCGTTTTATGTCTTGTTTTGTTAAGACCATAGTGGCCACTCAAATCGGTCAACGATTTTCCAGGAGTTTTCCAGGAATTTTCCAGGAGTAATTCTCATTTCTCCAGACTTAAAAATAAGCGCGAGTCCTGGGGAGGGGGCTTTATCGGTTGCCTACTTCAAGACCAAAATAAAGCGGTTTTGTTTGGTTTACTTATACAGATGTTGACAAAAATTAGTGGTGATTGCGTTATTGATACGCAAGCCTACACACAAATGATTTAATTGTGGTCTTAAAAAAGCCTTTGGACTGAAATATCCGCTTAAAAAAAGAGTAAAGAATGCCGCCTGCAATTTTATTGCGGTGAAGTTGCCTATACTCAATATCTTTTACAAAAATACTATTGCGTGTTCTCCCACACAGGAACAGATAGCCTGAGGAAATTACTTTCAACGATAGAGTGCTAACCCAAAACTACAGCGGGAGTATGATTTAAGATGGAAAGATTCTTATAATTAATTAACAGTGGCTATTTTCCAGGAGTTTTCAAATTTTTCGTCATTTTCCAGGAGTTTTCCAGACCTAATAAAAATCCAGGAGTTTTCCAGGATTTCCAGGAGTAGTGGCCACCATGTTTCACAGCCACAAAACAAAACACATCCATTTTGACAAAATCTTTCCTAATTTTAGTGTTTATGATTTTGTTTGTCAGAAGACGTTTCTTGTTACTGAAAGCCTGTTAGCTAGAGTAATCCTCCTCCTGATTTCTTAAGAAAAATTAAATCGAATAAAATGATCAAAAATAAATAAATAAATAAATAAATAAATAAGAATAAATATTTATAAGTTTAAAATTTTTCAATAACTAAGCAATTAATTAATTAAAAAAAAAATACGTAGAAACATTTAAAAGAAATAACAAAATTAAAATAAATAAATAAATAAATAAATAAATAAAGGCAAATGATTGGAGACGGGGAGAAATCAGAAACAAAGTTAAGAATACAACATTTAAAGTAAATGAAAAGAACATTGTGGACAGAACAACAGAAACAGGAACACAGTCAAAGGATGAAGAGATTTTGGGAAGAGAAGAGGAAGAAGGGAGAGAAGTGAAAATTGTGTCATCAAGAGATATTTAAGTTCAAACACTGTCCATAAGGGCAAATATGATATACCTAGTAATAATTTATTTATTTATTTAGCGTATGGCTAGAGATAAAGTTGAATTTATACACGTATATCCAAATAATAATAATAATAATAATAATAATAATAATAAACAAATAAAGGCTAAATTAAACAGTCTTACCACCTAGGCTGACAACAATATCTTTAAATATTCTCAAAATAAATACACGAGCTGAAGCATCGATGAAAACCATTCAGTAGGATGAGATAAGCGCTCTTTGAGGTCTACGTGACAGCTGTAGTAAGTCCTTGCTGCTTTATACACTTACGGGATTATATGCAAATGCGACAAAAGATTTACCGGTATATAAAGTGATTTCTTTATTCACGATAAAAAAGAAGAACGTCATACCGCTAGTAAGACAGAAGCAGCTTTACATTATAAAGAAATAAAAGACGAAGTATTAACACTAGCTTGTGTAAGCCAGGTGCAGGAAGGGTTGCCTATCTGCAGGCTCTAACTTCTAACGACGTGACGCTCATACACTTTAGCAGCAGTCGCTAGTCTAAGTTAAGCAGTTTAATTAAAGTTAGGATAAGTTGGAACTAGGACAGAACATCGTAGAGTGCCATATACATGGTGCTCCATAATTCCTAAAGTGTTATATACAAAGCCACCAGAAAGAAAGGAAACCGTCCGCAAGCAAACAAGTCAAACGTGTATGATACGACATCATTGTGCCCCAGATGAAACATCAGGGGAGAAAAATTAAACGAATCAATGATAGTAGAGGACTGTAATTCCATATGTACAATATAATAAATAATTCGTATAGAATGCGAAAGAGGTAATGCTCCGAATAATAGATCAACGTTTAGCCATGTTGGGTAGCTAACTTCCAGTAATAAAGGTTGCTGCTGCCAAACCAAACATAAATAAATGTACATTGTCCTCGTACCAACTGTGGTAAAATAACATTATACAATCTCCAAGAGTGAACAAAGAACAAACAAAAAGACTGAAGACTCAAACAACAAAACAACAACTTTAACCCAAACTCTCTTCTTCTGGGCACTGAAATTTTCCTGCGTTTTCTTGGTCCTGGTAGTCATTTTCTCAGAGAAATGATAGTTGTTGATTAATGTTCTATTCTTCTTATTATTGTTATATTTTTACATCGTTACGCCCGTCTAAGGAGCAAGATTGCACCTATCTAGCTGATCTTTCTTTCTTTCTCTTTGTTAGTTTGTTTGTTTGTTTGTTTCTTTCTTTCTTTCTTTCTTGTCATCCCAAAATCTCTTCATCTTCTCGCTATGGCTCTCCTCCGTCCAGGTTCTGTTGGATGTAATGTTTGGGTGGTCAGAAAATACATGATTGTCAACTAGTTCCCTGTCCAGTACCATATCACTTGAGATGTCTATTACCAGAAGGTCGTCTTCAACTTCAAGCAGCCAGCTGTTCTTAGCTTTCATTGAGAGAGTAAGATTTAGAATTCTTTTAGTCACCATGTGATCACTCATTCTGACAATATGCCCATACATTTTCAAACGTCTTTTCCTGAATGTGCCCGAGGTTTTCTCCGAATGTTGATGAAGCTCCTGGGATTTCCATTTCATCCAAACTCCCTCAGTACCAACTTGTTATTGAATACAGAGGAGTGCAAATTATTAGACTCAACTAAAGAATTTGAACCAGTCACAATGTTTTATTAAAAACCAATTTATTCTGTTTTTAATACACTACTTGGTAATGTTTTCTCCCCTGTTTCCCATAAGGAATTGCAACTGGAAATTTTTGAAATCAGTGATTCTGAGGGGCACCTGAGATGGGTTGATTTTTTCTCATTTTTCATTGACTTTGGAATGTATCTTCTAAATCAGATGATAACAATCCATTGTCCATGAATATTTGAATAGTTCAAGAGTGGCCAATCAATAACAAAGACTTCCAATCTCTCTGGTCTAAATTCACACAAAAACTAGAATAAAGTACTCAAAACAAAACGTGTGGCATTAACAAGGCTGCTCTTTTAGTGGAAACTGTAAACAATATTCGTTTACTGTCAGATTCTTTAAAACATGTTATTAAGTCTATTGATTAAACATTTGAAATAATTTCAGCACCTTTCCACTGTATTAAGTCACAAAAAGTAGAAAGTAAATGTTGTAAAACTGCCATCGAGTCTAATAATTTGCACACCTCTTTATCTATAATTAGTGATCTTCCCCCAATGATGAGTGTTTCAGAGTCGTATTGTGTATTTTCTTCTACTTCTTTGTTATGCCCTTTCAATGAGCTCATTTGAACTTGTTAGTTGGTCTGGTGGTTTTCGCCTTTTTATCCTCCCAAAACTTCTTCATGAATGCACTGTCTTGTTCTGTGGACCACTTGCTACCAGTTTTCTTGTTAGGTTTTTCCACAAATATGTACTTGCGCACTATTGTGCTAAAGACTCCATGATTTTCTATGATGTCGTTTGTGTTATTTATTTCTTGGAGGACCGCCTTAGTTTCTTCTAGCCAGTTTAATTTGACCTTCTTTGAGTTGATTACTTACTTACTAAATCTTCTGGCTCCACAAACCGCAGTCGGTTCTTGGCCTCGTCAAGAAGCTTCCTCCACTTCGTTCTGTCCTTGGCATCTTCCTCTCACGATGTCCTTGGCTACCACCGCTATTTCCCCCGTATGCGAACATATGTTTGACACGGGGCAGAGCTTTACTAAAATCGAGACTGACCTAAAATAATTCATCACGAAAGGCAGAGCTCTCGACATAAAGGAAACAATCCCAACAATCTAAATGAACACACTTTTATGGAGAGTTCATCCCTTTTCACGCTACCAAAAGGCACACCCTGTAGGAAACAAGACACCACTTAGCGATACAGCCAAGATAAAAAGGGGGGGGGGGGAATAGCGGTGGTTAATAGGTAAATGTTATCTGGATCAGGTGTGTTATGTACTTTTTTTCTGCAATAAACCTAGGCCGGTATGCGCGGCAGTATTTAAGGTGCCGGGACGTCTTCAATAGACCAGGCAGCACTTAGTTGAATGACATTTTAGTCCACGCATGGCGAAGACAGTTCCTCGGTCTTTAATAGTTGTAGATCTTCCTGTATTCAATAACATACATTCTTATCAAGATTTGGCAACGTCACACAAATAAACATAGCACTGACCTCAGAAAGCACACAGGAGCAAAGGGGGGAGAAAGGAAAAAACAATTTCGTCCAGTAAACACCCGGGTTAGTCGACCAAAACTGGTGCTAGAGTGAACACGACACTACTCGAAGTTCCAGTCAGGAAGACAACCGGATAAGTATCAGCCTGTATTATTACAGTATAAACATAGTTGATTTTGTATAACCATATAATCACCCCAAACAGACAAACTCCGGATTTTTATCACCATTTTAGCATTTCACCTAACATTAGATATACTACATTTAGCATATACTACATTTAGCATATACTACATTTAGCATACACTACCAATACTGCAACTAAATAATTGTACATGTTGTAAATATTTTTCACCTGTATTCTCAAACATAGATGTTATAGCCTAAGTGTAATGGATCTGATGATGATGACCGCTTGACGATCGGAACTGGTCATCCTAGTGTATTTATTAATCGCATGTAATTTATTTCAGGATTAGGACGAAACCCAGCTCTTTCTGGGTACATTCATGTTGACCGACTGAAAAGCACCAAACTTTTGTTTCCATTTTTGACTGTTAAAATCATAACTTCAATACTAATTGAGATATTTTAATGTTCTTTACACCTAAATGTTTCGTTTCGCACGCGCTTTCATTGAGGGTTATTTCAGGTTCGTTCTCTCGAAAGTTTAAAGTCACGGAATCATTATGTGAAAGTGGTAGGCGGTCTTAAACTTTTGGTTGATACTGTACGTACCGTCTAAAATAAGTCCTAACGGTTTCCATGGCAACAACAAGGCGTGATGCACTGTTCGGCGAACACATGTCCTTGTCATCCATCACTCACTGTCGTCATTATCTCGTGTACCGATGGGATTATATTTGTTATCCTATAGATAACAGCTATAACTGCAAAAACATTGAGCCATTGGTTACACGTACGTTCATACTGGGGTTGGGTGGCGTAGTTGGTAGCTCGCTGAACTGCTGTGCCCAAGATCGTGGGTTCAAACCCGGCCGAAGTCGTCAGATTTTTTAAGAACGTTAAAATCCTTCTTTGTGCCTTCCTTCGGAGGGTAAGTAAAGCCGGCGGTCCCTTGTCATAGATTTATGGCATGCAAAAGATTCTTCCACTAACTAAACTTGTGTGAAGCTAAATTTATAGATTAGATTTCGTTGTAACGCTCTATCAAAGTTCCAACGTTCACCACTAGGTGTCAGTGATATCTGGTAGCGAAAGGTGGAACTACTTGAAATTGAATGGAACTTGTAGCTCACCCTATGGGTGTCCGCTTGAAGCAGCTTCAGCCTCAGGCGAGCCGAACATGTCCTCGGACACTCCCGGCACTAAACGTCATACGATAAATAAATAAACTGGGGTTGGGTGGAGCCCACCACGTGGCGTAGCGGCCAGCATTTTTGGCTCACCCCGCGGAAGTCGCAGTTCGATTCCCGGCTCTGGCAAGACATTCTATTTCTGGTCTGAGAGCTGAAACGAGGTACACTCAGATGTGAAACTGAGAAGAGGTCGGTTCTATTCCCATGTCAGCTGTCCAAGAATTCGGCATCCCGTGGTTTTTCCACTTCTATTCCAGGTTTCGACAGAGGCGTGCAAATTCTTAGACTCGACGTCAGTTTTCCAAAAATACATATTTTTTTCACGGCTTAATGCACTAAATATGTTCACAAGGCGCTGAAATTACTCCAAATGTTTAACCAAGAATCTTAATTATATTTTCATTAAAGAAACTCAAAGTAAAATGATGTTTTAACATATCCACTCACACAGGAGCTTTGCTAATGCAAAATGCCACACGTTTTGTTTTAATTACTTCACTCTACCTTTGGTGTGAATTTGGAGCGGGGGGATTTGGGGTATTTTAACCGATGATCCTCTTTTAAACTATTCAAAGATTCATGAACCATGGATCGAAATCACCTGACTTAGAGGGTACATTCCAAAGTCAATGAAGAAAAAGAAAACGGACCCAGCTCAGGTATCCCTGGGAATCCCCTATTCTGAAACTTTCCAGACGCAATTCCTTATGGGAAAAGGAGTAAGTACACGGGGGAGCGAACATTACTAAATAGAGTTGGTCGATAAAATGATTTTGAATTAAAAATTGTGATTGATTTAAATTCTTTTTCTTGATTCTAATAATATTAAACTATTTTTACCTAAAATCAATATTCAGTACATTGAAACCGCACATTGTGACCTCCTTCAGCGTGGTGTATGATGAGTAACTGTAGTACCATACAAGATGTTCACAGATTAAAATAAAAACAAGTAGTTCCGTGAAGAACTATACAGCCTATTTTCATATATCCTACTTATGTTAACTGCCACTATCAACATACACAATTTCGGTTTGATTGCTCTGATAGATTCGTAGATATTGAGAACCGACTAAATATTTCGGATGATCGCCATGTTGGATTTTATATATGTAGGTCCTAGAGTTATGTACTGTTACATGCAGATTATTGTGTACGTGTAGTATTCAAACTTCAATCTCATAATTAGGACACAAGAAGTAACAAGGAGATTTTAAAATTTCGCACAGCCACCATCTTGAGGTTATGGAAACAATTGAAATAAATTAGATGCCAGTGGATTACCATTTGTATAAGGATTTACTGTACCAAGTTTCACTGCAGTCGGATGGTTAAATTGCGAGAAACGTCCATGTGAATATTTATAATTCGCGTCGCCGCCATGATGGATTTGTGATCACCAGGTTATTTAAGTCCTATAGGTGAACTTAAGTTCATAGCCCCTATGAACATTAAAAAATTCAGTTTGATTGATGTAATAGATTCGTAGATATTCAGAGCCGTCTAAATACTTCGGATGGTCGCCATGTTGGATAGTTAAACGTATAGGCCATAGATTCATGTACCATTAAAGGAAAATTATTGCGTAGGTTCATTATTCAAACTTTCATTTCGATTGCATGACTACATCACAAGAAATAACAACTCAATTTTAAAATTCGCACAGCCGCCATCTTGAGATTATGTAAACAATTGAACTAAATTAGATACCAGTACATTACAATGTGTATAAATATTTTCTGTACCAGATTTTAGTGCGTTTGAAACATTAAATCGCGAGAAAGGTCTATTTAAAATTTTCAAATTCGCTTGGCCGCCATGTTCGTTTTGTAGTTAACCGGTTTTTGAACGTCTTATAGGTAAACTTCCAGTAGTGCCCTTTACCTCCGTACAAAATTTTAGGGAGATGCCACTAATAGTTTCAGAGATATAGAATGCCGGTAAAATATTTCGCACATCCGCCATCTTGTGGTTATGTGAACAATTGAACGAAGTTAGATGTTGGTGAATTACAATGTATATGAACATATACCGTACGTGAATTACAATGTATATGAACATATACCGTACCAAGTTTCATTGGTGAATTACAATGTATATGAACGTATACCGTACCAAGTTTCATTGCGTTTGGTGGGATAAATCGAGAGAAACGTCTATTTAAAAGTCGCAACTTCGCTTGGCCGCCATGTTGGTTTTGTAGTTACCAGGTTTTCAAAGGTCCCATAAGTGAACTTATAGTAGTTTCGTTTATCACCATACAAAATGTCAGGGTAATATCGGTAACAGTTTCGAAGATATTGAATGCTGGTGAAATATTTCGCACAGCCGCCATGTTGGATTGGTGAGTTTTTACAAAATTTGAAGGGCCCGGTCGGGGTCGCCCGGAATAGTGCTATGAACTTACCGAGTTTCATTGAAATCGCTCCAGCCGTTTAGATTTTATTAGGGGGGACACACACACGAATCACACACACACACGCACACACACACGGACAAAAGGTGATCTCATAAGCCTATTTTTTCAAAATTGAAAATAGGCTAAACATAGATCTGTTTGAATAATATTGTTAATAATGTATAAAATGATGATGATAATTGTTGTTATAAGGGGCCAAACATAGAGGTTATCGGCCCGTACTGAAATGAAATGCCACTTACCACGACCAGGAGTGAACCTGCAAGCTTGGGGTTGGTAGTCCGACACGATAACCACTGACCCACCGTGGCAAGCATACTTGTGTGATGACTAGTAGTGAGAGTAGCTGTGTTAGGGACAAGGATGGGGTAGGTGCCCCGTGACTTGAAATAGGGTACTGTCCCGGCATTCGCATTTGTCTATAGAAGTGAAACTTGGACTGTTAGCGCAGCAGAAAAGAGGAGAATAGAAGCATTTGAAATGTGGTGTTACAGGAGAATGATGGGTAGGTAGAGTAATGAGGAGGTATTAACCCCCAATCGGGCGCATGGCGGTCCAAACGACCGAAGTCTTAAAATTTTTGGCAGGCAATCCGTTAGAAAGTTACCGATGCCCCCTCCCCTCCAGACTATCTCGGCCACGGGATCATCTAGCCATCAAATAGGTTGGCCCGTCCCTAGTCAGGCTGTAAAAACTGAAATACTATGTTTAAAAGTAAATTGACCGTACAAGACGGATATTACAGAGTGATGGGTTGGGGTGGGGGTGGAGGGAGGGAGGGGGGGTGGAGGGAGGGAGGGGGGGGGTGGGGAGGGCTGAGAAATGTACATGATTATCCTTCCATCTTACTAACCAAGAAAAAATAAATAGAAAGGAACTTTGGTGTTCAGAGCTTTCCAGATTTCTTCTCAAAACAACTCGTCCTACAACGGGATATATCTTTATAAGGCCTATGAGTACAGAAAAATATTATATATATTATCTAAAGAAGTATAAACTTACATACAACAAAATTAATCCTCAACATTTTTATTAGAATCCAAGATCGTTCAGTGAAGGACTAAAGCGGTCGAAATGAACGATGCGCCCCAGAGTGTTCGTCAGATGAGCGCGCCCGGTTGAGGGTTAAGGGGAGTTACTAAGACACCCAGGAATAGCATCTTAGTTATGGAATGAAGGGTCGAGGATAAGAACTGTAGGGGTAGACCGAGGTTGGAATATATTAAACAGATTGCCTCGGATGTAGGGTGTGGTAGCCGGCGGCTTCAGTGGCTTAGATGGTAGCATGACGAGCTTCTGTTCCCAAGATCGCGGGATCAAACCCGGCAGAAGTCGTCGGATTTATTAAAGAGCATTAAAAGATCCCTCAGCATGCCTGCCTTTGGAGGGGAAGTAAAGCCGGCGGTCCCATGCCAGGGATGAAGAGAAAATAGTTTATATAAAACAGACAGTAAGCCCCAACAATTATGCCTTATTCGAATAAAAATAGGAAAAGGGGGAAAATAATGTGTAACAAGTAGTTCCGTGAAGAACTATACAGCCTATTTTCATATATCCTATTTATGTTAAATGCCACTATCAACACACAAAATTTCAGTTTAATTGCTGTAATGGATTCGTAGACATTGAGAGCCGTCTAAATATATCGGATTTTTATAAATTTTTATATATTTATATTTATGTAGGTCTTAGAGTTATGTACTATTACATGAAGAGTATTGTGTAGATGTAGTATTCTAACTTCAATCGCATGATTAGGGCACAAGTAATAAAGACGAGATTTTAAAATATCGCACAGCTGCCATCTTGTGGTTATGAAAACAATTGAAATAAATTAGATGCCTGTGGATTTACATTTGTATAAGCATTTAACGTGCAAAGTTTCACTGCACTCGGATGGTTAAATCGCGAGAAACGTTCATTTAAATATTTGTAATTCGCGTCGCCGCCATGTTTGATTTGTGCTCACCAGGTTATTGAAAGTCCTATAGCTGTACTTATGTTCATAGCCTCTATGAACATAAGAATAATTCAGTTTGATTGCTGTAAAAGATTCGTAGATATTGAGAACCGTCAAAATATTTCGGATGGTCGCCATTTTGGATTGTTATATGTATAGGCCATAGAGTTATGTACCATTATAGGAAGATTATTGCGTAGCTTCATTATTCAAACTTTCACTTCGATCGCATGATTACGACAAAATAAATAAAAACTTAATTTTAAAATTTCGCACAGCCGCCATCCTTAGGTTATGTAAACAATTGAATTAAATTAGATACCAGTGCATTACAATATGTAGAAACATTTGCGGTACCAAGTTTCATTGCGTTTGGATCATTAAATCGCGAGAAAAATCTATTTAAAACGTTCAAGTTTGCGTGGCCGCCATGTTCGTTTCGTATTTAACCGGTTTTTGAAATACCCATAGATGAACTTCCAGGAGTGCTCTTCATCTCCGTACAAAATTTCAGGGTGATACCGGTAATAGTTTCAAAGATATAGAATTCCGGGGAAATATTTCGCACAGCCGCCATCTTGAGGCTATGTAAACAATTGAAAAAAGTTAGATGTCTGTGCATTAGAATGTGTATAGACATACTGTACGAAGTTTCATTGCGTTTGGTTGGTTAAATCGCGAGAAACGTCTATTTAAAAGTCACAATTTCGCTTGACCGCCATGTTCGTTTTGTAGATACCAGGTTGTCAAATGCCACATTGGTGAACTACTAGTAGTTCCCTTTATCACCGTACAAAATTCCAGGGTGATATCGGTAATAGTTTCGGAGATATTGAATGCTGATGAAATATTTTGCACAGCCGCCATTTTGGATTGGTGAGACGTAACAAAATTTGAAGGGCACCGTCGGGGTCGCGCTGAATAGTGCTATAAACTTACCGAGTTTCATTGAAATAGCTCCAGCGGTTTAGAAGTTATTAGGGGAGACACACAAAAATCCTCACACTCACACACACACACACACCCACACAGACAGACACACGGCCAAAGGTGATCTCATAAGCCTTTTTTTTTTTTTTTCATAAATGAAAATAGGCTAAAATGTCTTGAAAAACAGCCTAGAAATGAGGAGATGTGTGTGTGAAAATATGGTCTGTTTGTTGAAATCATATCCCCCGTGTAGTTCACAACCGATACATTTCTCAACACTTCATAATAACTTCGCCACACACATTCCAAAGTTTTTCTATACAATACCTGGCAAATACACATCAAGCATCATTTTTAGCCTATATTCAATTTTGAAAAAATAGGCTTATGAGATCACCTCTTGTGTGTGTGTGTGTGTGCGTGTGTGTGTGTGTGTCCCTAATAAATTTTAAACGGCTGGTGCGATTTCAATGAAACTCGGTAAGTTCATAGCACTATTCCGGACGACCTCGACCGTGCCCTTCAAATTTTGTTACGTCTCACCAATCTAACATGGCGGCTGTGCGAAATATTTCACCGGCATTCAATATCTCCAAAACTATTCCCGATATCACCCTGGAATTTTTTACGGTGATAAAGGGAACTACTAGAAGTTCATCTATGTGACTTTTGAAAAACTGGTAACTACAAAACCAACATGGCGGCCACGCGAATTTGCCACTTTTAAATAGACGTTTCTCGCGATTTAACCAACCAAACGCAATAAAACTTGATACAGTATATTTTTACACACATTGTAATGCACCGACATCTAGCTTCCTTCAATTGTTTACATAACCACAAGATGGCGGATGTGCGAAATATTACACCGGCATTCTATATCTCTGAAACTATTAGCGGTATCACCCTGAAATTTTGAACGGAGATAAAGGGCACTACTGGAAGTTCATCTATAAAACTTTCAAAAACCAGTTAACTACAAAACGAACATGGCGGCCAAGCGAATTTGAAAATTTTAAATAGACCTTTCTCGCGATTTTATGTTCCAAACGCAATGGAATCTGGTACAGGAAATGTTTATACATATTGTAATGCACTGGTATCTAATTTAGTTCAATTGTTTACATAATCTCAAGATGGCGGCTGTGCGATTTTTAAAATTATTATTTTTATTTCTTGTGTCGTAATCATGCGATCGAAGTGAAATTTTGAATAATGAACCTACGTAATAAGTTTCCTTTAATGGTACATGACTCTATGGACTATACATTTAACAATCCAACATGGCGACCATCCGAAATATTTAGACGGCTCTGAATATCTACGAATCTATTATAGCAATCAAACTGATTTTTTAATGTTCATAGGGGCTATGAACTTAAGTTCATCTATAGGACTTTAAATAACCTGGTGATCACAAATCCAACATGGCGGCGACGCGAAGTATAAATATTCACATGGACGTTTCTCGCAATTTAACCATCCGAGTGCAGTGAAACTTGGTACAATAAATCCTTATACGAATGCTAATCCACTGGCATCTAATTTATTTCAATTGTTTTCATAACCACAAGATGGCAGCTGTGCGAAATTTTAAAATCTCCTTGTTTCTCTTGTGTCCTAATCATACGATTTAAGTTTGAATGCTACACGTACACAATAATCTTCATGTAACAGTACAAAACTCTAGGACCTACATATATAAAATCCAACCTGGCGATCATCCGAAATATTTAGTCGGTTCTCAATATCTACGAATCTAGCACAGCAATCAAACTTCAATTTTGTATGTTGATAGTGGCAATTAACATAAGTAGGATATATGAAAATAGGCTGTATCGTTCTTCACAGAACTACTTGTTATAACCTATTTTTTCAACATACAGTACATTTTTACACATACACATCTCCTCATTTCTAAGTGACTTACATTAAAATTATGAATTATCCTTTTACCTTAACATGGAACTTGTGGAATGCGTTCTTACCTGAAACAAGACAAGAAAGGACATTCAGTAGGCTATAGCGGCGATGAAAAATATTCTAAGCTTACTAAAATAACTGGCTTAAGGGGGAAGGTACACATTTTGCATGACAATTTCTACTGATAGATCGTTTAATGGCTTTCACGGCCGGTGAATTATAACTCAGCAATTTTTCTAGGTTTGTGCTGTGTCTTGTGTGGGGTTTCGCCTAGGACACCAAGCTGGTTATCAGCGGGCTACTGGTGTCCTGGCTCATAATCACAAGATTCACGGTCACGTAAAACTACAATCTTCTTTTTCTTGGTGTCCCCGCTGCTTGAGCTTTTAGTTCCCGCTTTTAACAGGTTCAGATGCGGGAAAAGGGAGGTAGCGCACAGTTCGCTACTCCTGTGGGGGTCCAGGCAGGGACACCAAGAGCCCGATGATGAGCCAGCTTGGTGTCCTAGGCGAAACCCCACACAAGACACGGCACAAACCTAGAAACATTTCTGAGTTATAATTTCTACTGAATGAAAAAAAAAAACTCAACTTATATGTAGCCTTTTCAGAATTATTAAATACAATTCACTCAATATTATGACCAGAACACATTGTATAGCCTAATATGCATGCATCATTATACCACCAAACTTTTAGCTGTTTTTTGTACAGTTGGACAGCGTTTACCAAAGTACCCCATGATTTAAATTATTTACAGGAACGGCTCATGTCCCAACATCTTTCTTGAGGGAACTCAGCTGCAATCTGTTTCTATCTTCAAGTACCTTGGACGTGTTGTCTCAAAGGACAACTCTATCAAGTACGAGATCCTAACAGGACCCAAAGAGCTTCTCTTTTTTTATTGTCAAGTGAGAAATCTACTATGGGATGACAAAATACCCCAGAAAGCAAAATTAAGCATGTTTCACACCTACTTCATTCCAATTCTCATCTATGGACTTGAAACATGTACCATATTCAACAAGGCTGATACACCTCTGACTGAAAAGTTCGGTGAATGGGCTATAGACTATTACGAACGGATTGTTGGCTTACCTGAAACAGCCGTTACTGTCCTTCGTAGTAATCCCCGTGGATTGTTATGCACTTCTGAGAACGACTGAACAAGTCCTGGAAACTCCTGGCATTGTCTTCTTTAGGAATAGCCTTCAGTTTTTGGTCGTCAAAACTCTAAATTGAAAGCAAGGGAGAAGCGTGAATTTATGCAACCTGCCTTGCACACCTGATAGACGGGCGGCAGTGAGAAGGGTGAATTTATGCAACCTAACTTGCACACCTGTTCGACGGGTAGCAATGAGAAGGGTGAATCTTCCGTGGAATGGAATGGTCCTCAAAACGAGACCTGGTGCCTGAGGTACGACCTCGAAGGCAAGCGTCTAGGTATGGAGTATCGGGGTCCAGGGTCGCCGAAAAGCCCTGAAGGGCCAGAGGTTTTTGGACATTTCGGACATCCAACGTAATGTGACGACCCAACTGAAGGCTATCCCTCAGGAAGACTATGCCAGGACTTGTACGGCCGATCTAAGATGTGCATAACCATCCACGGGGATTACTTTGAAGGACAGTAACGGCTGTTTCAGGCAAGCCAACAATCTGTTCGTAATACAGACCTACTAGCGGACCCGTGCGAGAAATCTCGCATGTTCATAAACCACACTTTTCCCAATAAGTTTTGCAAATCGAACACTTCCTACAAACATTGATTTTTAAGAAATTGGAATGCAATTTGTCACTGATAATGTCATTTGTGTGCTGAGTGTGCTGTGACACTCACCGGTTATTCGATATTTATGAAATTATACGATTTAAATACTCATTCCTTTGATTTACTGTTTCTGAAATCCATGCTAAATGATAAAGGAAAGACCTCAGAATGTTAAAATGACATGAAACAGGCGTGAGTCACAGCGGCCAAAATGTGAAGTGGACAGCAATTATGGAGCGTATTTTCATACATCAACAGTATCTGCAAATCTCACACTTCGTACATTTTTTTAAAGTCATTTTTTAAGAAAATTATTGATATTTATCGAATTAGAGTGCAATTCGTCACTGCTAATGTCTATTCTCTTTCATTTGAATGCTCATTTTCACGATCGGTCGCTTGTGAGTGCCGCAGAAGGGATCTATACTACTGAAATAATATATATGATGATACGCCGAACTTTTCAGACAGAGGGTAGTAAATGATGATGATGATGATAATTGTTGTTTTAAGGGGCCTAACATCTACGTTATCGGCCCCAAGAGGGTAGTAAAATCCAGGCAACAGAAATAAAATTCATCAAGACAATGAACCCGAGAACCAGGAAAGATAAGATTAGGAATTAAATTAACAGGCAGAAAGTTGGTATCAAAACACCAGTCACTGAATTCCTAGGAAGACACAGATTACAGTGGTTTGGACACGTCATGAGAATGGACAGAAATAGAACACCAAGAAATTATTTCGACAGAGAAGTGAGAGGGAGCAGACTGGTAGGAAGGCCAAGACACAGTGAAGTCTGAGGTCAACAAACGGAATGAGAAAGGGGAAGATGTAGAAGAACAACAACTCTACTCCGACCGAAAGAAATGGCGAGTGCTTGTGTACCACACCCGGGAAACTAGACCTGGGAATGATGATGACATGAATTTTCGTTTGAGCTGTTGGTAACATTCACGGCTACAACATAGAGCAAAATAATTGATACACATATTCAGGATTTCTTTCCATATTCTTACTCTATATGTTTTTCTTTTTACATTTTGTGGGGTAAAAGATATTCTCTTAAATGGGAAATACTGTGTATGTTGTTCATTTTAGTACATTACACAATTATGCAACATTTCATTGAGCTAGGCGGCTTCGGTGGCGTAGTCGGTAGCAGTCGGCCGAAGTCGTTGGATTTTTAACAACGTTAAAAATCCCTCAGTATGCCTTCCTTCGGAGGGGAAGTAAAGCCGGCGATACCATGTCATAGATTTATGGCATGAAAAAGAACCTTCCCCACTAACTACACTTGTGTTAAGCCAAAATTTGTAGGTTAGAATTAATAATAATATCGTATGGCCTCGGGTGCCTGGTGCAAGCTTTGTTAATTGACACCCAGAGGGTAGCTTGCATGTCGAATTTCGTCGTTCCTTTGAACGCTATGAAAGTCAAGGAGGTTAGATATCTAAACTCCTTGACACTACAGCGCTTTCAAGTAGAGAATGGAGGAACTTTGTGTTGGCGGAAAATCCCGAGATTAATTTTGCCATTGAACGCGGCCCACTGAATTCAAATGGGTTCTTTAACATGCCAACAACGTATGACATGAGTATCGTGATTTTTGTCGCCTTCAAAAATCACTTACCATGGCCAGGGGCGAACCTGCAATCTTGGGGTTGGTAGTCCGACACTATAACCACTCAGCCACCGTGGCAAGCTAGGTTAGAATTCATAACGCTGTATTAGTTTCAACGTTCGCCGCCAAGTACTGACTGCGATGACATCTAGTAGCCAAGTCCGCAAACTAGGAGTCGTGGTCAGTAGCATTTGGTAGCAAAAGTAGGAACTACTTGAAATTACTGTCTGGAGTCCTTACTTGAATTAAAGCAGACAACACACAGTAATGCAGACATCACAATTACCACCGGATATCAGACAGATTCTACACACACAGCAAATACACGGGGCTACATGACCACGTTGTCGCAGCTCCTAAACTGAGGAACCAACCAACCATTCATTGAGCTATCTTGAATAGCATTTGAGTTATCAAGGAAACGCTGTGTGAAAATGAAGTTTCCGGGAAACGAGCTTCAAACTTACCTAAGAGTAAAATTTAAGGAGATAACTTAAGCGACAACATTGATGGGCATATCTCTGGAAGTGTTGAAGAGATTTTTAATTAGTTTTCGTCAAATAATAATAATAATATCGCGTGACCTCGGGTGCCGGGTGCAAGCTTTGCTATTTGACACCCAGAGATCAGCTTGTATGTCGAATTTTGTTGTTCCTTGAAGCACTATAAAAGTCAAGGAGGTTAGATATCTAAGGTCCTTGACACTATAGCGCTTTTAAGTAGAGAAATGAGGAACTTTGTGTTGGCGGAAAATCCCGAGATTAATTTTGCCATTATGAACACGGCCTTCTCAATTCAAATGGGTTCTTTAAGATGTCAACATCGTATGACATGCGTATCGTGACTTTTGCCGCCTTTCAAAAATCACTTACCACGGCCAGGAGCGAACCTGCAAGCCTGGATTGGTAGTCTGAGACGATAACCACTCACTCACCGTGGCATTTTTATCAAATGAAAGATACAAGATTAGCCATTCAAGTAATTCATAAAAACAAAGAAAAACATTCACCCTGAAAGGAGAACCTTCCCCTTAAGTACAAACATTTCTAGAGAATTGCATTCAATTGCATGCAAATATTACATCTCTGTTAGGTAATCAGCACCCCGTGGCTTAGCCATGCCGTCCGCAATGGAAAGCTGCAGTTTGTTCGAGAAGACTCTCTGGGTTGGTCCTGTCGTAGGCTAATAGACAGACAAAACTGGTTGCCATGGTAACAAAGCGGTGGCCATATTATATTACGTGCGGCGGTCGTATATGATTCAGAATTGTGGCACATGTTTTGAATTTTGGCGCCATGAGGGGATTCCCAGGTAGGGTTGCCAACCTACGAGTGTGAAACATCGACACGATTTCAACACTCACAGGTTGTTATATCCCTGAATATTCAAAATAACCACCAGTGGGTCACCATGAAAACGCTTTGTTTATAAAGTCGGCCAATTAGCGCGAAAATTTCAAAACTCAAGTGAAAATCCAAATCTACGGGATTTTAGAAAAAATGTGAAGTAATTTAGGGTTATTTCACACTTACAGGATGGAAACCCTGTCTGGTCACCATGACAACCCACTGCATTTACCTCGATATTAAGTGCCAAAATTAAAATATACACAATTTACAGGGACATATGGCAGAGTTTAAAGATAGGTCACTCTCACTGGTTGGCAACCCTGTCTGGGAATACCCTCAAGGCAATAACTTTCAAATCTTGCACAAAATTTCAAAATCCAAGCTATCCAAGATGGTCGCCGCTCGGTAACCACGGTCAACCTCCTCGATACGAGTGTTTGCTATGATGATGACGAGCCCATCCGGGCGCCCGTCCGGCAGCGACACCTCCGCGAGATAAATAAATAAATAAATAAATAAATAAATAAATAAATAAATAAATAAATAAACCTCCTCGAGGGAGGGAAGTGAAGAAATTCCTCCTCACACTTTTCGGTGATTGACATCTACTATATTTCCCTTGAAATTTGAGGTGCATTGAATTTACTGATCATTTAGGGTGTTCCTAGGAAATGCGTCTGAATTTTCGCCAAGGGAAATCTTTAACAGATAAAGTGAATAAACTTTAAAATATTACTTATATTTTATCATTTTACATTTTTACTTTCTTCAATTTTACATTTCAGCATTTTATTTAACCTTTTACATCCGAGCGTTGGTGCGCTAATTATTATTATTATTATTATTATATCGTTATGCCCTACTCAGGAGCACGAATGAACCTTATTCGTTAATGTGTTGGCCTTCTTTTCCTCCCAAAATCACTTCATCCTCTCGCTGGGCTTCTTCCTTCGTTCTTCTGTCCAAGTTACAGTGGCTCTGGTGTTGGGTTTGTCTCCAAATTGGTGATTGTCAATTTTGGTTCTGAATTTACATCTGTCCCGTACAATGTCTTCTGAGATGTCGATTTCAATTTCAATTTCTTGTTTTTTAATTAAAGGGATAGGTTGAGAATTCTCTTAATTAGTCTGTTATTGTTCATTCTGATAATGTGTCCATAAAATTTCAATCGTCTTTTCCGGAAAGTGTGAGAGATTTTCTTTTGCAGAATCACAATATATCTCCTGGGATGATTTTTTCCTCCATATTCCCTATAAATGAACTAGGCCAATTTTTTTCTTAAAAATTTTCCTTTCTTGTTTCTTTGGCTAAAGATCCACCACGACTAAGGTTTCTGATTATTATTATTATTATTATTAACATATGAAAAAGGTCGCCATATAATCATGTTAAAGATAGAATGGATTGCATTGTGTGGTGATGATGATGATAATTGTTGTTTTAAGGGGCCTAACATCTAGGTTATCGGCCCCTAATGGTCTGGGTGATAGTGAAAATGACAATGAAATCAAAACCATAACAAAAATTAAGTTAAACTAAAAATACCTACAAAATGGAACTCAGATTGAAACGACTCACCAAACGTAGAGTGGAAATACTTACAAAAGGTAATTTAGAAGGAAAATATTCACAAAAGGAACAGATAGAAAAGTACGCACAAAATGTAGGCTAGGTTCAAAATACTCACAAAATGCAATGTAGATTCGAAATACTCACAACATGCGATTGCAATTGAAAATACGTCCAAAATGCAATTCAGATTCAAAATACTTAGGCTACACAATGCAATTTACATTGAAAATGCCATACCAGGCTCAAAATACTCACAAAATGCAATTGAAATTCAAAATACTTACAAAATGCAGATTATTTACAAAAACAGTTCGGGAATCTTAAAGAGAAAAGGAACTATGATCTTAAAGATAAAAGGAACTATGATGAAAAGAAAAAGAAGAATGATCCCTAGAAGAATGAGGGATCAGAAAAAGATGAGAGAAGGGTCAATTAAGGCGGGAAAAGAAGAGACTCCCTAGGACTCGGATACCCTAATACCGTCGGGGTCGGAAGAGAACAACAGTTGACCAAGAGAGGTCGACAGGAAAGAAGACAGAGGAGCCAGGCACAAGTAGGTGGAAGCAATGCCTGACTCAGCAGAGTCCCGTGGTCGCCAACCCACGCCCCACTAGATGTGAGCCCCTGGGTGGGTGGGGGGCATTTTGTAGTACAGTATATCGTTTCTTAGTCACCCTCTCGGACTCTAGGCTATCTTCTCTCTCCCTGACACGCACGCGGTGAGCGAGTACATTTACCGGTGGTTGTAGCCATGTATCTCTCTACGTTACCAATATTTCTCTCGGTACACTGCTGGTCATGAATCACCACCTGCCTGGAGTAAGTTTATTAAATGCGTTGGGGGGAAATAAACACTAGCAGACATATTGCCCTCTGTATGTGAAGAGAAAATATTGGTGCAATAAACATAAGTTTCCAAACAATCAACCAGAATAGCTCGGCACCGGCGGCTATGGATCCTCGATTAGCAACACAGTTGTTGGCTTGGGAAGTAATCACTATGCTTACCGGGGTCTTAAAATATCTAAGGGGTGTTGGAAGGCCCAAAAACCTAACAAATACACGCAATACTCCAGGCATCATAGTGACACTGGTTATCAGACAGACAACAAACACACACCCATTGGAATTCTAGAGGCCATTTTTCGGTGTTGCCTAAGAATTTCCACAGTGTGCAGTGAAGTGTAGTGCATGTCCAGGAATCAGCTAAGTTTGTTAATGTATTCACCCTAATTAACCAATTACAGAAGAATATCGCCCGGGGAAATACCACACTCAGGATAGCCACTGTTAGCGTCGGGTACGGCCCAAATAAATAAATAAATAAATAAATAAATAAATAAATAAATCAATGAATAAATTAATAAATGAATGAATCAATGAATCAATAAATGAATTAATAAATAAATGAATGAATAAATAAATGAATGGATGAATAAATAAATGAATAAATAAATGAATAAATAAATGAATAAATGAATTAATAAATGAATAAATGAATTAATAAATAAATGAATAAATGAATAAATAAATAAGTAAATGAATAAATAATTAAATTAATAAATACATAATTAAATGAATAAATGAATGAATCAATAAATCAATAAATGAATGAATGAATTCATGAATGAATAAATAACTGAATAAACGAATAAATAAATGAATTAATAAATGAATAAATAAATGAAAAAATAAATGAATTAATAAATGAATTAATAAATGAATAAATGAAGTAATAAATGAATAAATAAATGAATAAATGAATTAATAAATTAATAAATAAATGAATGAATTAATAAATGAATAAATAAATGAATAAATGAATTAATATATAAATAAATGAATTAATATATAAATAAATACATGCATAAATAAATACATAAATAAAATATGCATAAATAAATAAATGAATAAATTCAGAAGTTTCTGGTTCAAATTTACTTGAAATATACAAAAATAATGCAGGGAAGATAATTACTTCAAAATATACTGGCACCGGTATGAAAATGAATCGGCAATAGACTTCTTCAGACTTAATTTGTCTATCTGGAAAACTGCAGTAATATAGTAGTTGATTCTTAAAGGGGCTTTGCGACATCATGGTCATGTAGCCCCGTTTACTTGTAATTGAGTTGGGATTTGGGTAGGAAGTGACCGTGGCCTTACGTTAGGTACCATCCGAGCATTTGCCTGGAGCAGAAGTGGGTTCAGGATGGCTGAGATAGGAGTCGAATCCACCTCTTCTCAGTTGTGCCTCTCGAGGCTGAGTGTAGGCTACCCTGTTCCAGACAGAATTACATTTCGGTTGGCTGCGTGGCTGAACGGTAACGCTCTTGCCTGCTGTGCACAAGGTTGCAGGATCGAATCCAGGCGCAGCCAGTTGGCATTTGAGGGTGCGCCAATGCGAGGGAGCAGTGTCAGTAGATTTACTTGCACGTTCAAGTTCCCCTTCGGGGCAAAATTCCGGCCCCCCGGCGTCTCTAAAACCCACAGTAGTTAAAACATACGTAAAACCAATAACGTTATTATTATTATTATTATTATTATTATGTTTGCCACGGTGGGTGAGTGGTTATCGATTCAGACTACCAACCCCAAGATTGCAGGTACGCTCCTGGCCGTGGTAAGTGATTTTGGAGGTTCAGTGCCATTTCGTCCAGCAACAAATTTCCTTGAAAAACGTGCCATTTCGTCAGGCTCGGTTTTACAAATTATTACACAATTTAATGAGTGCCATCTCGTCCAGACGAAAAGTTGACAAGGGTTGAGGCAATGCAGGTAGTCGGAGGTCAATGACCACTGTGCTTACGTGCACGTTGTGGGATATCCACAACTGGCTGTGGGATTTCCCACCCACCCTTGCTGTGAAATTCCATTCCCCCCCCCCACCTTTGTTTATGAACAGAGACTTCATTCGTTCGAATGATCTCTATGAATTGCATTTTGTAAGTATTGTCCATCCAAATGAGTAGTTTGAATCTACGGTGCATTTTGTAAGCATTTCAATTTCAATTGCATTTTGTAAGTATTTTGAATTTCAATTGCATTTTGTAAGCATTTTCAATTTCAATTGCATTTTGTAAGTATTTTGAACCTCAATTGCATTTTGTACGTATTTTCAATATATTCCTTTTGTGAGTATTTTCGTTCTAAATTCCGTTTTGTAAGTATTACCGCTCTCCATTTTGTGAGTAGTTTCAATCTGAGTTCATTTTTTGTAAGTATTTTCTTTCTCACTTAATTTTCGTTCTGGTGTACACTTCTTTGTCATTTTCGCTATTACCCAGCCCGTTAGGGGCCGATAACCTAGATGTTAGGCCACTTAAAACAACAATTATCATCATCATCTTCATCATCATAATTATCACCTGATTTGTGAACATATTTGTTTCTATTCTCACTATGTTGTTTACATTATAAGCATTTCATTGTAAACTATAGTTGACTGGTGGCAAACGAGCGGAGCGAGTAACGTCCATTATTACAAACATCAAAAAATTACTTATTTCTAACAAGAAACGCAAAGAAATGAAACAGTTATTGTAGACCTGTCAAACTATCAATCATAGGTGTTTGGACGAAATGGCACGATACCATTTTGGAAACGCAACAAAAATCACGACACACATGTCATACGTTGTTGGTATGATAAAGATCCCATTTGAATTCAGTAGGCCGTGTTCTTGATGACACAATCTCGGGATTTTCCGCCAACACAACGTACCTCCATTCTCTACTAGAAAGCACTGAAGTGTTAAGGAGCTTAGATATCCAACCTCCTTGACTTTCATAGCGTTCCAAGGAACGACAAAATTCGACACGCAAGCTACCCTCTGGGCGGCAAAATAACAAAGCCTGCAACCGGCACCCAAGGCCATACGATATTATAATAAAGGCCTGTTTACCATCTCTTGATGAATGCAGTACATTTGCATTTGACTGTTGGCACAGGCTAGAGTAAAATGGGCTTTTCACCGATGTCTCAGTCTCACTCATGACTGTGATTATATGGAAGCTACTGAGGTATGGGTGGTGCTTAGTAATGACATTCAGGGCACAGTTACTGCCTGTGGATGCTGTGAAAGGTTCTACTCATATGGTTATTACTGCAGTTATGACTCTGTGAGGAAAGCAATGGCAAACTATCCCACTCCTCAACTTGCCTAGTACGCCTCACTATAGCGCTGCCTTGAGTTTCTGTAGGTATCGACCCACATAACCTAACGGCGGTACTTTTTGAGAATCCAACTAGGCTTGGGGCTGACTACCTAACAGACTATAATAAATAAACTTCTTGGCCGAGCTGGGAATATAGTAGCAAAGAACACTGAACTATATCGCTATGCCTCTAGTTAAACCTCTCCCTTGACCTCTTTAGCCCCTGTTTCACCAGGCCCTATACTTGGGATGGGAGGGCTCGGCCTTTATTATTCGAGTGTTGTTACTTTGGTGAATGAGATGCACGAGTCTCACTCACAAGTGCAAGTACCGTAGTGGAATAAGGAAAACACGAGCGCGTGGCCCGAAGCTGGTCATACCAGGAAAAGAAGCCACCAATGGCGAGCCCATAATATCAGACAGTCAGCCAGGGTCGAGAGGTTCCTGTGGCGATAACACAAGCTCAGTATTGTGTTGAGTGTAAGATGAGGAACCCCATGAGGACAGTTTGCTGTGTCTGGGATATAACACTGAAGACCAGGGTCACCATTACTGTCATATGTAGCATGGTAAGTACTGTTCTTATACGTAGGATTTAGCTTTGACCCGTCAGCTGCCAGTTCATTGTTGTTAGCCTACTTATCACATTTTGAAAAAATAAGGAAAATATAGGTTGGTTGGTTCCTCAGTTTAGGGGCTGCGACAACGCGGTCATGTAGCCCTGTGTACTTTGGGTCTGTGTAGAATCTGTCTGATAACCGGTGTTAATTGTGATGGCTGTATTAGTGTGTGTTATCTGTAATTCAGATAAGGACTGCAGACGATGAATTTTCAAGTAGCTCCTACTTCTGCTACCAAATGCTTACGTCAACAACTAGTTGTGAACTTTGTTACTAGATGCCACCACAGTCGGCACCTGGCTACGAACGTTAGAGCGTTAGTCAAATTTAACCTATAATTTAGCTTCACACAAGTGTAATTAGTGGAAGGTTCTTTTTCATGCCATACGTCTATGACATGGGACCGCCGGCTTAACTTCCCCTCCGAAGGAGGCCATACTGGGGGATTTTTTACGCTCTTAAAAATCCGACGACTTCGGCCAGTTTGAACCCGCAACCTTGGGGATAGAAGCTCAGCATGCTACCAACTACGCCACCGAAGCGACCGAGGAAAAAGATAGACTTATGAGATCGATCCGGGCAAATGCATGTCTGTGTGCGTGTCCCCGCCAATATCAACTCCTAATCGGCTGCAGCTATAGCGGCTTCGGTGGCGTAGTCGGTAGCATCCTGAACTGCTATGCCCAAGATAGCGGGTTCAAACCCGGCCGAAGTCGTCGGATTTTTTAAGAGCGTTAAAAATCCTTCAGTATGCCTTCCTTCGGAGGGGAAGTAAAGCCGGCGGTCCAGTCATAGATTTATGGCATGTAAAAGATCCTTTCACAGACTAAACTTGTGTAAAGCAAAATTTGTTAGGTTAGATTTCGTCAGAACACTCTATCGAAGTTCCAACGTTCACCACTAGGTATCATTGATATCTGGTGGCGAAAGTTGGAACTACTTGAAATTGAACGGAACTTAGAGCTCACCGTTTAGGGTGTCCGCTGGAAGCAGCTACAGACTCAGGCGAGCCGAACATGTCCTCGGACACTCCCGGCACTAAAAGCCATACGATAAATAAATAAATAAATAAATAAATCGGCTGCAGCTAACGAAACCAAATTTGCTATGAGTAAAGATATCTCACGGCCATGTTTTAAAATGACGTCAGAGCTACCAACTGCTAAAAAATCACATTTGGAGTGTGTTGGATATCTTGGAAAGTATGCATGGGAACTGTTCCGTAATTTACACACATATAGATAATGTTACATCTGATTAATTTACAGGAGCCCATACATGACAGTGTTGCCAACATGATACTAAGCCTGCTGATAGTTCCAATTTTTAAATGCAAGTAACTTCTATAATATCAATTGGATTTCAACCAAATTTCGCATGTGCTATGTGCACCATAACAGATATTATTATTATTATTATTATTATTGAAACAGCACACAATGTGCAAAATACAAAACTGAGAAACCTACTGTACATTATTCCAATCCCAATTGGGTTCTTGTCATATGTCTTTGTCGGCAATTTGTTACATGATATCGAGAACAATATTCACTGCATAGATCACACACACACATTCTTCATTTGGTTGGTGGAATCTCTTGATTTGGCAGAAATAGTAGTGAAAGCCATGTGTAGCGTATCGTGTCATTACGTGTCGGAGTTCATGGTTTGCCTGTTTCCATTCGTCAGTCATTATGGCGTCAGTTGAGTGGAAATCATCCCAGATAGCGTTTCGCCTCTCTTTGAGTATTTGAAGGGCACGCTCATAGGCCTCGGTCCGCGGCAGTGGCATCAGCAGTCTAATGTCTTCTATACAAGTGCTGTCTTTCCGTTACCCAAGACTCTTCATATAGCGGACTTTGACTTTCTATAATGTTAATAGGTCGTTTTCTTTTAGTTTGTCCCGAAGTATGTGGATTCCGTAAGTCGCTATTGGTGCTATGGCCGTTTTAAATAATGTGATAGCCGTTTTTATTGCGAGTTTTTAGGCTGTAGAATGTAGTAAATTTATTGCTTTTATCGCTGCTGTTGCTCTTTCTTTCACATGAATGTTGAATGATGTCAGTGTTGTTTGGAGAGTAAATCCAGGATATTTTAATTTTGAGACTACTTCTGGGTGACTATCTTGAAGGGTCTTGGGGAAGAATTTTCCACCTCTTCTGAAAATCATTTGTTTAGTTCTGTCGTGATTTATTTGCAAGTCATTTGTCAGAGCCCATGAGGTGAGACTGTTTAGTACCGTTTGATATGACTATGCGTATTGTTAAGAGAAAAAGGAAGATTGTAGTTTTACGTGACCATGAATCGCATGATTATGAGCCACGGGACCTCCTTTTTACGTGGAATCCGAACTACAGGACATGGCATTTCACATCGAAAATCTCACATGCATTGACCGGGAATCGAAGCCAGTCACCCTTGGTGAGAGGCAAACAAATTGACCGCTGCGTCACCACGCCCCCATTATTAAGAGCAACCAGGGCTGCCAACTGCTAGTAAATGCTCGCTCTATTATTTTTATCCTAATCGACTACTACTGTCGACCAAAGTATTATGTGTACTCGAGTTTGAAGGTTGTTTGTGAAGTAACCAATAGACCTACATAAAATCCAAAACATCATCATTTTCGTCGTTCTATTTTACATTAGCTCATGTAGGTTTGGAATTTTTAATTTATATTTTAATATTTTTTGTCAGAGTTGGAACACAAAAAGTGCACGTTTTTAAGCGTGTTTCAACCATGCGTCACATTTAAGAATTATTATCTCAAAAACCCGTCATCAGATCGAATCCAAATTTTAACACAATATACATTGGAATGTTGTATAACTGGTTTAAAATTTCAAAATTTTGCGTGTCCAAGAAAAAAAGTTGTTATCATTTTTGTAAGGTAACTTTTTCTCGGCTCGGGGTGGTTAGAAAATGTAGTTCTTGGACGCGATGTAATCCTTATACATCAAAACGTTATGCTGTATGACTGTGAAATATGTAAATTAACTCACTTATTTTATATCGGTTTGTATTTGTAGGCGGAAATAACACATCGTTCACCAGCTACCCGCTCCAGGAAAAGCTGTAGAGCGTTGCTGTGATGGAGCCCATCACTTCTGAGCAAGGCACGCCATGATGCGTGATGGGCTCCATTTCGGCAACGCTGTACAGCTTTTCCGGAAGCGGGTAGCTGGTGAACGATGTGTTATTTCCGCCTACAAATACAAACCGATATAAAATAAGTGAGTTAATTTACGTATTTCACAGTCATACAGCATAACTTTTTGATGTATAAGGATTACATCACAACCAAGAACTACATTTTCCAACCACCCCGAGCCGAGAAAAAGTTACCTTACAAAAATAAAAACAACTTTTTTTCTTGGACACGCAAAATTTTGAAATTAATAAACCAGTTATACAACATTCCAATGTATATTGTGTTAAAATTTGGATTCGATCTGATGACGGGTTTTTGAGATAATAATTCTTAAATGTGACGCATGGTTGAAACACGCTTAAAAACGTGCACTTTTTGTGTTCCAACTCTGACAAAAAATATTAAAATATAAATTAAAAATTCCAAACCTACATGAGCTAACGTACAATAGAACGACGAAAATGATGATGTTATTGGATTTTATGTAGGTCTATTGGTTACTTCACAAACAACCTTCAAACTCGAGTGCACATAATACTTTGGTCGACAGTAATATATCAGTAAGTATGCACTTTTGCACACGTATAGCACCTGACATTCTAGATTAAATTGGAGTACCTAATAATATACGTCAGTGCTGCCAACATAATTCTAAGTCTGCTGATAGGTCCAATTTAAATTTATTTAATATCTGTAATAACAAATGGATTTAGACTAAATTTCGTACGTGCTTTGTGTACCATAACAAATATGTCAATGCGTATTCTTAAGAGCATCCAAGGATGCCAACTGTTAATAAATGCTCTCTATTTTTTTATTTTAATACCAATATATCAGAAAGTATGCAAGTCAACAGCTCTAAATTTTGCACACGTACAGTACTTGACATTCCAGATTAATTTTGAATAACTGTTACATATCAGTGCTGCAAACGTGATGCTAAGCCTGCTCATAGGTTCAATTTTAAATAATTGTAACTCTATACCATGACAAATAGAAGGACCTAGTGTGAGGACTCCGCCATTATAGAACGGTAGTTCGTGGTCCCGCCGCTACAAGCACTGCAAGCAATTATGTCCAACACGTGTCCTGTTGTTCCGTCGAACCGGGTCATAGAAAAGTGCGGGGGAAGCTACTGTGTGAGATATTTGTGTGAATTAAATTGAATTTTCTTTGCTTTCAGCTCTTAAATTCAGATCATTGTGTCTTGTGTACATCAGCGTTTTATGTTTTGTGTAGGCCTACTTCAAATATATTTCTTGGTTAATATTACTGTTTTGTGCCATCATCATTCCGAGTCCACTATCCAAGCAAACTGCACGCCACTGCTCCAAGCTCCGTCTTCTAACGCCAATTGGCAAAATCAATGATCCGCCAACCTTGCCAGCCTTTCTACCAAGCCTAGTCCTCGCTATCGCCTCGACTTCGATATTTCAAGCCATTCCACTACGTTCCTATAGGCTTAATTTGCATCACTCTTTGTAACAGTGCAGATTAAGTCACTCCTCTACCATTCAAATATCTAACACCATACCCACCCTGTAACCATCCTAGTCAAGCAACTCCTGTCTCCCTCGAGTTTTAATACACGTTTAGCTCATCCCCTCACCCTACCAAGCAGCCAATAATTAATTATTTAATTAATTATTTCAAGTGACTTCTAATTTCATCAGCGCACTCAACGTCGCAGCTTCAACTGTATTTAAACTGGATAACTTTGAGTGACTGGTAAATTTGTTTTTCTCTTTCCTTATTCTCTGGTCGACCAAGGTATTTGACCACTATCACTCATCACCTCTTACTCATTACACGCACTTATACACTCACGAACACAAACATGTTGTGCACTGACACTAAACGTCGCACATTAACGTTCCAGGGCATAACATTCCTGATAAATCAGGACCCTGATGCCCCTAAATGCCCAAATTATACCCCTGTCAATCCAAAAACACTAACTCCGAATGGGCCTACCCAAAAACGAGTACCACTTCTTCCATTTAAACCAGCTTCACCAAAATCAGATTCCTCCCTCCCTAGCTCACCTTCTCCCTCGCCGGGCCACGTCTCATTCCCGAAATTTTATTTCGAAAAAGAGCTGTGGTACGCTTCACCTAATGGCAGTAACCTTCAGACCACGATGGTCCTCATCCACCCACCTATTGGTATTAGCCTTTGTAAATCAGTCAGGCAAGCAGTAATTAACGCGCTCAATCCCATAGCCCAATTTATTTCCCTCATTCAGGAATTAGGTAATCACCACATAGGCATCACTCCCTCTGAGAATAGCCATCTCAACTCGTGCTCTCAGGAGCCACTCTGCCATTCCCCCATTTTCATTAATTAGATTAAGACCCACAAATTCACCTTATTTAGTCTCTCAATCTGAGGAAACTAAATTGCCACAACAAGAAACAACAAAAGTACGGTAACAATCTATATAGCCTACTCCAGGAATCTGTGCTTTCCGTAAAATGTAATGGAGACCGTAGTACTTATTTCCGTGAATTCTATTTTCCATTGTACCCTGCTGTGTTATTTTAATTGTAATCGCTAATTACCTTTTAAAAGAGTATCAGTTACAAAGTAGTTCGTTTCCCTTGGCATTATCCCTAAGACCAGCTGACCGGCAGCGTGGAACTTGCCCACACTAGCGCTGCCGGGCGGGGCGCGCTTGAACTTGAGGAGTCCTCTCACTTTCTCTTTCATTCGTCATGTCTATACTAACAAATGGATTTCAACCAAAATTAGGACAATAATACAGTAGATCATATTATTTCAGATTAATTCTGAGCAACACACATACATGACATTGTTGCCAACCTGATTTTATACGCGCTGATTTATAAATAAATAAATGAATAAATACATATTTTTTATAATTAATGATTTAAGGACGTTCATTTCAAAATAGTATTTATGTATATTGTTATCCTTGTCATAAAATACAAATGAAGTGTTAAGCTAAGCAACCAAGCTGAAGAAGGCCCCACTGAAAGGCCGAAAGGGCGTTTCAATAAAGAAGAAAACAAATTGAGTATTAACAAGTAGTGTCTAGCAATTTAATACATTTTCTTCTGTTTCTTCTCTACCTTTATAATCACCTTCGATTTTGAAATGTGCGAAGTATTACATCTGCAAAGCTAGAACCTCTTTTTCTTTATCGAGGTTGTTAATCAGGGTGTCCACCATAACCAACTAACAGATTTCCCTGACAATTCTCTGATTTTTCAAGGATAAATCAGAAAATTCCCTCAGTAACAGTAGCGGCCATATTATTACATATATTACACATTTATATACAAACATACAGTGTACACATGCAATTTGTGTGCTCTATCTTGCAAGAAATGAGAGCTTACTGATTTAACGTCAGTACGAACATACAGTACATCTACAACAATCGTCACCAGAACATACTTTTCCGCTGTCAAAATTTAAATTATTCAACGTTGGACCTTATAAAACTAAAATCCCCTGAGTGTCATCAAAATACCCTGACAATGCACTGAGTTTTCCAGGATTTAAAATTCCCTGAGTATTCCCTGTTTTCCAGAGTAGTAGACATCCTGTTAATAAAAAGGGCATAGGCTGATCTAGGGGAGGGTGAGGAGGCCCAGGGCCCAGGGCCCCGCGCCATGGATTTTTTAATTTAATTTCATAATTAATTAATGATACTTTTCAATAGTACATTATGGAACGAGCCTATAATGGCAATAATTAAGACACGAGCATGTTTATAAAACGAGCGTATGCGAGTTTTATAATTTCCATACGAGTGTCTTAATTACCATTATAGGCGAGTTGCATACGACTGTTTATGTTCGACGATAATTATTATAACTATGTTATGTTCGAACATAAATATTCATAAATATCTGTCGATATTTCGCCAGTTTCGATGTACTGAACAGAGCGCATGAGCCTCAGGGAATGCCTTGTATTTGACCATGGCCTCCTCGATTACCCTACTATGACACTAGGCCACGCAGTGAAATTTAAATTAGAAGGCCGTGGAACTCAGCGCAGGCGCGATGATATCCTTATCTAATTGGTCAAACAACTGTTTATTGAGCTCTGATTGGTGGGAAAAACCGTTTCATAATGAAAAATAGTGTTATAATGAGCCTCATTATACAGTAGTACAGTTTTCTGACATATAATAGTCAGGGTCGAACATAAACTTATTTATAATTCATTTTTGTTTTCAGTGCAGTTATGACCTCCCTTGGCCGTTTAGCAAGTTTATATTTCAGTGAAATAATAGAAGACTTCAGCCGGGAAAAAAGTCGCAAAGTAATATTTTAATATTTCATAGTTTACATAATCTTCATCAAGGGAACTTAAAGGGTTCTTTCATATCATTAAAAAGATGTACTGTAGTGTATTCAAAATATTGTAACGAACTTATTCTTTATTTTATTATTATTATCAAACTATTTTCCTTTTTTTTTTTTTTTTTAATTTCCTATTGTTGTGGGCCTCACCTTATTATCTCGCCCAGGGCCCCCCCAAGGCCTGGATCCGCCACTGAAAAAGGCATTAATTTAACTGAAACATCCAAACATTCAAAGTTACAAATTTGGTTTACTGCCTGTCTACGGCATCATTAATACGTGGCATTTCTTTTTAAAATCTCTCTTGCTTTTACAATTTGAATGTTTCTCTCAAGGGTTATTTAAGTGCGTATTGCATGTTACAGGTATATATCGCAAGCATCATTCCCTTCCTATACGATGAAATATACGAGGAGACTGCTGGGAGTTTCAATAAACATACACGATTTGTCGCAGGTAAGACTTCAGTTTATTATAATTATCATTTCGTTGAGTCTTCAGTCCTTTGACTGGTTTGATGCAGCAGTCCACGCCTCCCTGTCCTGAGGTCACCGTTTCATCTCTACATAGCTACCACATCTTACATCCGATACAATCTGTATAACATATTGTAACCTTGGTTTACCCCTACAGTTCTCATCCTCGACCCTTCAGTTCATAACTAAGTTTGCTATTCCTGGGTGTCTTACAAGGAGAGGTCGTCACGTGGTTTATTAGAAAAGTGTTGAAATTTGGGGGGGGGGTTTGCTCTTCATAAAAATATTTTACCCCTGTTTGACGGCCGAGTGACAGTGAACGCCATAGCCGCCGTGGTCGGATTGAGCGTCGGAAGTGTGCACACCATCATAAAGGAACGACTGCACTTGCGGAAAGTGTGTGCCCAATGGGTGCCCCACAGTCTTCAACCACACCAGGAAGCATGTCGAATGGCCTACTGTCTTGGTCTTGGTTGGACGATTGATGCATGCTGCTGCTCGCTTTGTATCGTCACGTCACGTGACGTGCACGCGTGCCCTCTAGCGACGGGCTGTGACCTTCCACGCTCTGGTCGGAACCACACCTCGTTACACACGCCACGATTAGCCAATGTCGTCAGCGGTTTGCGCATTACAGCCTCCGGCTCGTTACTTTTTTAACGCACCTTATACATAAATTACGGACAAAAACTCTGCATGTCTTAAGCCAAAGAGAAGAGTCCTGACGGAGGAAAACCTCGTTAAATTAATGCTTCATTTACTCGCTCTCCAAATAAATCTCTAAAACGTGTTGCACAGCAAGTAAGTGTTTCGAAGACCTTAGTCAATACGGCTGTGGCTACTAAAGTTTTGAAACTGAAACCATACAGAGTAACTGTAGTCCAAGAATTACGTCCCCTTGACAATGGAGAACGCAACTCATTCTGTAATTAGATTTTACACAACATTGTTGACGGTATTGTTAATCCGCAGTTAATAATTTTATCTGACGAGGCGTTGTTTCATTTAACCTTTTATGAGATAGTGGTCTCTATATTAACCACCTGTCATAAGGACAGTTTATGCTTTCAAAGATGCTGATAGTTGAATCTTTCAGCCAAATTTCGGAAATTTTGTATGCCAAAGTGCTAGTATTTCTAACAAGTAGTTCCGTGAAGAACTATACAGCCTATTTTCATATATCCTACTTATGTTAATTGCCACTATCAACATACACAATTTCAGTTTGATTGCTGTAATAGATTCGTAGATATTGAGAACCGATTAAATATTTCATATGGTCGCCATGTTGGATTTTATATATGTAGGTCTTAGAGTTATGTACTGTTACATGCAGATTATTGTGAACGTGTAGTATTCAAACTTCAATCGCATAATTAGGACACAAGAAAAAACAAGGAGATTTTAAAATTTTTCACAGCTGCCATCTTGAGGTTATGGAAACAATTGAAATAAATTAGATGCCAGTGGATTAACATTCGTATAAGGATTTACTGTACCAAGTTTCACTGCACTCGGATGGTTAAATTGCGAGAAACGTCCATGTGAAGATTTATAATTCGCGTCACCGCCATGTTGGATTTGTGATCACCAGGTTATTTTAAGTCCTATAGGTGAACTTAAGTTCATAGCCCCTATGAACATAAAAAAATGCAGTTTGATTGCTAAAATAGATTCGTAGATATTCAGTATCGCCTAAATATTTCGGATGGTCGCCATGTTGGATTGTTAAATGTATAGGCCATAGAGTCATGTACCATTAAAGGAAAACTATTGCGTAGGTTCATTATTCGAACTTTCACTTCGATCGCATGACTACATCACAAGAAATAAAAACTTAATTTTAAAATTCGCCCAGCCGCCATCTTGAGGTTATGTAAACAATTGAACTAAATTAGATACCAGTGGATTACAATGTGTATAAATATTTCCTGTACCAGGTTTCAGTGCGCTTGGAACATTAAATCGCGAGAAAGGTCTATTTAAAATTTTCAAATTCGCTTTGCCGCCATGTTCGTTTTGTAGTTAACCGGTTTTTGAAAGTCTTATAGATGGACTTCCAGTAGTGCCCTTTATCTCCGTACAAAATTTCAGGGTTTTACCGCTAATAGTTTCAGAGATATTGAATGCTGGTGAAATAATTCGCACAGCCGCCATGTTGGATTGGTGAGTCGTAACAAAATTTGAAGGGCACGGTCGAGGTCGCCGGAAATAGTGCTATGAACTTTCCGAGTTTCACTGAAATCGCTCCAGCCGTTTAGATTGTATTAGGGACACACACAGACGAATCACACACACACACACGGACAAAAGGTGATCTCATAAGCCTATTTTTTTCAAAATTGAAAATAGGCTAAAAATCAAATATTATTTACGTATCTACTCGACGTAATGTGTTGGATAATGAAAAATAAAAAAAAAATAAAAAAAAAAATTAACAATTAAAGTGTGAAAAATATAAATATAGAAGTAGAAATCATAAAACTAAAATTACAATAATGATAGAACATAAAAATTAAAATAATAAACATAAATATAAAGAATTAAGAAAATAATTGTGAAAATCAATTCGAAATTAGTTAATTAATTCAATGAAAATCCACAGCCTGCTTCCAGTCTCCAACCGGGTCAGGAATGGAATGAATGAAGCCCCCATCTAGCGACGAGGATATGAACTGTGCCGGCTGCCGAGGCCTGACGCACCCCTCTGGGGGCAATGATAAAATGAATGACAGATGAAATGAATGATAGTGGAGAGTGTTGCTGGAATGAAATTTTGACAGGGAAAACCGGAGTACCCGGAGAAAAACCTGTCTGCCTCCGTTTTGTCCAGCACAGATCTCACATGGAGTAACCGAGATTTGAACCACGGACCCCGCGGTGAGAGGCCGGCGAGCTGCCGTCCAAGCCACGGAGGCTCTCTTAATTAATTCAATAAAAATGATGATGATGATGATGATAATTGTTGTTTTAAGGGGCCTAACATCTAGGTTATCGGCCCCTAATGATCTGGGTGATAGCGAAAATGATAATGAAACGGAAACCAGAACGAAAATTAAGTGAGACGGTAAATACTTACAAAAAGGAACTCAGATTGAAACAACTCACAAAATGTTCTTACAGAAGGGAATTTAGAACGAAAAGATTCACAAAAGGAATAGATTGGAAAATACCCACAAAATGAAGGCTAGGTTCAAAATACGTACAAAATGCAATGTAGCGTCGAAATACGTACAAAATGCAATTGAAATTGAAAATACACGATGCAATTCAGATTGAAATTACCCAGTTCCAATCCAAATTATTCACAAAATGTACGGGAGATTCAAACGACTCATGTGGATTGACAATACGTGCAAAATGCAATTTAGATTGAAAATACTTAACAAAATGTAATATTCAAAATACCCACAAAATGCAATTAAGAATCAAAATATGTGCAAAGTGCCCACCAAACAAAATGCAATTTAGATTCAAAATTCGTGCGAAATGCGGTTTTGGTTGAAAATACTTACAAAATGCAATTGAAATTCAAAAATTCTCACTAAAAGGCCCGGCTACCTGCATTGAAAGACTTACCAACAAGCAATTTAGATTGTCAATCTTTACAAAATGCAATTGAAGTTCAAAACAATCGCGAGATGTAATTTAGATCGAAAAAACTTACAAAATGCAACGTAGATTAAAAATACCTTAAAAAATCGCTAAAAGGGAATTTAGATACACGGTGAACCAAGTAACAAAAACAGTGCGGGTATCTTAAAGAGAAAAGGAAATATCAGGAAAAGAGGAGAGGAGAGGGGAGAAAGTAGAGGGTCCGCCCCAAAGGTAAGGGACAAAAAGGGAAAACGGACCCAGCTCAGGAATCCCTCGGGGTCGCCAACTCCCGAACTCACCAGCCGTGAGCCCCTGAGGGTGGAGCATTATCTAGGGTGCACCAGAAGTGGTGGGGCTACATACACCCGGCCTCCTTAAGGGCCTTGAGCACAAGGCAGGAGGTAAAAGGAAAAGAACAAGAAGGCTGACCCCTCACAGAAGGAGGGTATCAGGAAAGATGAGACAAGGGCCAATTAAGGCGGGAAAGGAAGTGGCTCCCTAGGCCTCGGATACCCTAATACAGTCGGGGTCGGAAGAGAACAAGAGTTGACCAAGGGAGGTCGACAGGAAAGAAGACGGAGAGGAACCCGGCACAAGTAAGTGGAAGCAATGCCGGACTCAGCTGGGATCCCGTGGTTCAATAAAAATATCAAATTATCTTTTTATATATATATATACTAGCAGGTACCCGCGGCTTCGCCCGCGATCAAGACAATGGGGACGATGCATTATTGCTGATAATTGGTCTATTCTATTACAGCAATCGCGACTATAGGTGGGTCCATTCTAATTGTGAATATTCTGATACATACAGTATATTGATATGAGCAGCAAAGTGGGAATTTTATAGAGTTGTGAAAGCCTGCAGGGTTCGATGTTACATTATGTTAACACATTTTGAAATTACGTTTTTGGTTTTGCCATCTTCTGCTGAGAAATAACGATTTTGTTGTCTGTACGCTCGCGAGCACGCCACATACAGTTGCCCATGGGAAGAAATGGTTTTGTCTAAATGTACACGTGCTACTGTTAAGTGTGTGTCATTGCGCTTTGCTAAAGAAATTGCGAATATTGTTTGAAGAGGGAACTGCACTCTTGCACACTGGAATGGCAAATCTATCGGAATATGGGGAATTCAAATATTCTTACTTAAGCTATTATGGATGTAATTTTGGCCATACTTATTGATGATTTGAACGTTAACATATCGCTATTAATAGACCTATAGTTAAATATCTCTCACCTTGGCCGCTGATGTACATTATGCAGTCTCTTCCAGTGTTGCATCCCAGGGATTGAAATCTGCAACAACCCTTTTGCCTCACATGCCTCTCTAAGTAATTAAAATTCCAGATTGTTGTTGTTGTTTCAGTCTTCAGTTTTTTAACTGGTTTGACGCAGCCGTCCATGTCTCCCTCTCCTGAGCTAATCGTTTCATCACTACATAGATACCACACCCTACATCCGAGGCAATTCCTTTAACACTGGTTTACCCCTACAGTTCTTGTCCTCGACCCTCCCATCCATAACTAAGCTTGCTATTCCTGGGTGTCTTAATATGTGTCATACCCTCCTATCTCTTCTCTTCATTAGTAGTCGCCAGAAACATCTCTCCTCTCCCACTCGTCTTAATACCTCTTCATTTGTTACCCTATATACCCATCTGATCATCATTCTCCTGTATCACCACATTTCAAAAGCTTCAATTCTCCTCTTTTCTGCTTCACAATTAGTCCATTAGTCAAACTCAGCAACTTTTTTTAGGTTTAAGCCGTGCCTTGTGCGGGGATTCAATGGCCGTGAAAGACAATATACCAACTATATTGAAATACGTTTGCCCAATTCCTCAGTAAGAGTAATTAAGAAAAAATAATAATTAACGTGACAGCCGGTAGAATACGACACATTCTACTGTGAATATAGGTTGCTGATCATCGTAAAAAACGAAAAAGAGCAGATCAAAATGGCAAACAAAAATATTCAGTTAACATAAAACAAATTTATAAAGAAAATGAAAGCATACCGTGCAAAATTGAAAGCATCTTAACATTGTAAATTAGAGTAAAGATCTGAAAGCTCGCTTACAATAACCAGCTCAAAGAGTATAAAATTAGACTCAAAATCACGATCGTATCCGACCCCAAAAGCCACCTCTATAAATAAAATATATCTCATTTTACGCGTATCAATGCGAGGAGCAAAGTTCGTGGTTAGAAGTGGGAACCGAACCCCGCGTTTTAAGACCCTAAAACGAACGGATTTCGAGATATTGCCAGAAAACTATCCCCGGTCTGCGAAATTTCAGCGGTTGCCCTAGAAACGTTGATCTGTTTCTCAGAGGGAACACAGTTATTTGGGAATATCTCCGAAACCGTTCATTTTAGGAACTTAAAAAGTGTGTTTCGGGGTCCCTACAGGACCTCCGAGTATTGTTTCTCGTATCTGGCGGCTTAAAATGAGCTAAATCCGATATTTGTACCGACCGTCCTTGCTCAGTGCCAAAGGGCCGAAAAAGGTCACTTACAAATTGAATTTTAAAAAACCGTTTCTTAATGAGCCTCTACATACTCGGATCAACCAACATGCAAAATTCCTGCTTTCTAGGTCTAGTGATTTCTGCTTTCTAGGTCTAGTGGTTTGAGCCCTGCGTTGATGAGTCTATTTTGGGTGCTCAGTGCCAAAGGGCCGAAAAAAAGTCACTTACAAGTTGAATTTTCGAAAACCGTTTCTGAGTGAGCCTCTACATACTCGGATCAACCAACATGCAAAATTTCAGCTTTCTAAGTCTAGTGGTTTGGGCCCAGCGTTGATGAGTCAATTTTGGATTATATATAATAGATATATAAGGAATGTCTGTGTGTTCGTCTTTTATGCGTTCATAAACCATTCATCCGATTGCGATCAAATTTTGGTGAGTTGTTGTAAACACTCCCGGGAGGTTTATAGGCATAGCTAATCCATTTCAAAATAGATAGCGCGCGAGAAGTTTAAACAAATGCGTAATGTCGATGCGTTCATATACAATTCATCCAACTGTGATCAAATTTTGTTGAGTTGTTGTGCACAGTCCCGGAAAAGTTATAGGCGTAATAAATCCAATTTACAATAGATGGCGCGCGAGTAGCTTCAACAAAATGGCGTGCGTTTGTTTCAAGAAAGTCCCACATGCGTTCATATGCCATTCATCCCATTGCGATGAAACTTGGGAGAGATGTTCTGTACACTTCAGGTAAGGTTTCAGGCTTAGTAAATCCACTTCACAATAGGTAGCGTACGAGTAGATTCAACAAATGAGCGACGACGGGCGAAGCGTTTCAACAAAGTCCTGTATGCGTTCATATACTATTCGTCTGATAGCGATGAAACTTGGGTGAGATGTTGTGTACACTCCAGGGAAGGTTTCTGGCTTAGTACATCCACTTTACAATAGGTATCGCATAAGTAGATTCAACAAATGATCGACGGCACGCGAATTGCATAAACAAAGTCCCGTAGCATTCATATACCATTCATCTGATTGCTATTAAACTTTGGTGAATTGTTGTGCACACTCCAGGAAAGGTTTCTGACTTAGTAAATCCTTTTTACATAGGTAGCGCATGAGTTTATTCAACAAATGAATAACGGCGCGCGTTTCGTTTAAAAAACATTCGTAAGCGTTCAAGTACCAATCATGCGATTGCAATAAAATTTAGAGAAATGTTGTTTCCACTCCCGCAAATATTTCTGATTTAGTTAATCCATTTTACAATTGGTAGCGCACGAGTTGATTCAACTAATGTGCGACAACGCGTGAATCGTTTCAACCAAGTCCCGTATGCGTTCATATACCATTCATCCGATTGCGATGAAACGTTCATGAGTTGTTGTGTACACGCCAGGGAAGGTTTTCGACTTAGTAAATCCATTTTACAATAGGTAGCGTACGAGTATATTCAACAAATGGGAGACGGCGCTCGAATCGTTTCAACAAAGTCCCGTATGCGTTCATATACCATTCATTTCATTGCGATGAAACTTTGGTGAGTTGTTGAGCACACTCCCATGTTTGTTTTGAGATAGTAAATCAATTTTACAATAGTTCAGAGGTGGCTAACGGAAAATAAATAAATATTGGGAATCGAAAAGCACTTCAACAAACAAAGTTACAACGCCAACACTTTCTTTGATTGGCATTGCAACGTATGCCGGGTACAGCTAGTTTTATATAATAATAATTGAAAATTAAGAACAATTAGTTCCGTGAAGAACTAAAGCCTATTTTCATATATCCTACTTATGTTAATTGCCACCATCAACATACAAAATTTCAGTTTGATTGTTTAATAGATTCGTAGATATTGAGAACAGTCTAAATATTTCGGATGGTCGCCATGTTGGATTGTTATATGTATAGGCCACAGAGTCATGTGCCATTAAAGGAAAATTATTGCGTAGGTTCATTATTCAAACTTTCACTTCGATCGCATGATTACGACACAAGAAATAAAAACTTAATTTTAAAATTTGCACAGCCGCCATCTTGAGGTTATGTAAACAATTGAACTAAATTAGATACCAGCGCGTTACAATGTGTATAAACATTTGCTGTACCTTGTTTCATTGTGTTTGGATCATTAAATTGCGAGACAAGTCTATTTAAAACTTTCAACTTCGCATGGCCGCCATGTTAGTTTTCTGGTTAACCAGTTTCTGAAGGTATCATAGATGAACTTCTAGTAGTGCCCTTTATTTCCGTACAAAATTTCAAGGTGATCCCGCTAATAGTTTCAGAGATATTAAATGCCGGTGAAATATTTCGCACAGCCGCCATCGTGAGGTTATGTAAACAATTGAACAAAGTTAGATGTCTGTGCATTACAATGTATATACACTTATACTGTAACAAGTTTCATTCGTTTGGTTGGATAAATCGCGAGAAACGTCTATTTAAAAGTCGCAAATTCGCTTGGCCACCATGTTGGTCTTGTAGTTATCAGGTTTTCAAAAGTCACATAGGTGAAGTTCTAGTAGCTCCCTTTATCACCGTACAAAATTCCAGGGTGATATTGGTAATAGTTTCGGAGATACTGAATGCTGGTGAAATATTTCGCACAGCCGCCATGTTGGATTGGTGAGACGTAACAAAGTTTGAAGGGCACGGTCGGGGTCGCCCAGAATACTGCTATGAACTTACCGAGTTTCATCGAAATCGCTCCAGCGGTTTAGACGTTATTAGGGGAGGACACACACACATATCACACACACACACACACACACACACACACACACACACACACACACACACACACACACGGACAAAAGCCTTTTTTTTATAAATGAAAAAAAAAAGGCTAAAAATATCAAATTATTTTATATAATAATAATTGAGAATTAAAAATATATAAGCATTAAAATTAGAAAAACAAAAATCACATTATTTATAATTATAATGATTAATGTAAATTAAAAATGTTGAAACACATAAAAAAAAGTTTTGCCCTTTAAAGGGTTAAAAGGTCAAGACGCTTCACAGAACAATAGATACTGGAGCACATCCGATTTTCTCACGTTCTCATGGGAATCGCCCAGCTGCAGGGGAAGCGAACGCACTGTAGCCTATATGTTGATGAAGTCTACAATGTAGTTGAAGCATATTCTGATTATTCTATAAAATAAATGATTCCCTACGGGGGACGTATCATTATTTTCAATCCTTTCTTAGCTTTATGAACCGGTGCACCTTGATAATACCTAGAACATATTCCATTGAAGGCCTGTCTGTTTCAGAGTGGACAGGCTGGGCTGTGCTAGCGCTCACCTATGGAATGTACATTATTCTGCTGTATGGAACAGTCAAGGTGAGTTATTGCTGTTAGTATTATTATTATTATTTTTATTATTATTATTATTATTATTATTATTATTAGTAGTAGTAGTAGTAGTCGGGAGCGGATTTTTAGGTTTTCAAAATTGTCATTATAGGTTTTCAAAACATAAAATACATGTATAATCGTACATTATGCAACGAGAAATTATAAAACTCGCATACGCTCGTTTTATAAACATACTCGTGTCTTAATTACTATTATAGGCGAGTTGCATACGACTGTTTATGTTCGACGATAATTATTATAACGATTTTATGTTCGAACATAAATATTCATAAATATCTGTCGAGATTTCGCCAGTTTTATGAACTGAACAGAGCGCATCAGACGCAGAGAATGCCTTGTATTTGACCATGGCCTCCTCGATTACCCTACTATGACACTAGGCCAGGCAGTGAAGTGTAAATTAGAAGGCCGTGGAACTCGTTATCTAATTGGTCTAACAACTGTTTCTTGAGCTCTGATTGGTGGAAGAAACTGTTTCATAATGAAACATAGTGTTATAATGACCATCATTATGATACCGTTTTCTGACATATAATAGTCAGGGTCGAACATGATATTTAATTTCGACATCGCCGAACATAAACTATGTCAGAAAACTGTATCATAATGATAGTCATTAAAGTACGCTACTTTTCATTATGATATAGTTTCTCCAACCAATCAGAGCTCATTATTTTCATTCATTGACCAATTAGGTAGGGATAGCTTCGCACATGCACTCAAAATCCAACATGATTTGAAGTTGACAATGAAAAGGATATCCGATCAACCATTGTGGTTACAATCCCTAACACAAAGACAAAATGAGCACGAACCTATACGGTAACAAGAATATACTATGAAATATGCAAGAAATTTAGGAATCTACGTCCAGAAGTTTGCAACACGCCATCCTATCCTATCCTATCCTATCCTATACCGATAAGGAGAGTGTGCACCGTCCCTAATGTTTGCATAAACAAATTACGGAATAATAATAATAAAAAAGCACTGTACCTTAATATCCGCATCTCCAATTTCTACACAGGGCATTGTATTCGTACGTTTCCGCCGACATTTTTAGTGAATGCCGTTGTTCACATAAACATACCAGAACGTCATGGAGGAAGCAGGCATATGACATTAGATCCACGGAAATTATAATCCAGCTCTCTGTTCAGTAAAGGGATTTCTTATGCGAAACTTTTCCACCAGATATTATGATTGTCCTATTTGGAACTCAATTGATTCGTCTTTCGTTGATATTCTATACGCATCGGATTTGTAGAATAACTAGTTGGTAATACGATACATTTTAATTTGAAAGCGTCTGTAACAGCCTATTTTGTGTCATTTGACCAAAATAACAAAACGATCCAACATAGTATCCGTGCGCTATCTGTTGGTGCTACTTCGGGATAAACAATGTGTCAAAGCTATGGGATTCGTTATTGGGTAGAGAGCAAATGCTGAGCCCACACAATTCCCAAGAAGAAGTCTACATACAGAATCTCGACATCTATTTATGATTATTTATGTTATAACATATACAATAGTTACAACTATCGTCGAACATAAACAGTCGTATGCAACTCGCCTATAATGGTAATTAAGACACTCGCTTCGCCCGTCTTATAAACATCATTGCCATTATAGACTCGTTAGGTTAATTTACCATCTTGTTTCGGAAAAGCAAAGTCAGTCAGTCGGTCGGTCGGTCCTTCCGTCCTTCCTTCCTTCCTTCCTTCCTTCCTTCCTTCCATCCTTCCTTCCGTCCTTCCGACCTTCCATCCTTCCTTCCTTCCTTCCATTCTTCCTTCCGTCCTTCTTTCCTTCCTTCCATCCGTCCGTCCGTCCTTCCTTCCTTCCTTCCTTCCTTCCTTCCTTCCGACCTTCCATCCTTCCTTCCGTCCTTCTTTCCTTTCTACCTTCCTTCCTTCCGTCCTTCCTTCCGTCCATCCGTCCTTCCTTCCTTCCGTCCTTCCATCCTTCCTTCCTTCCATTCTTCCTTCCTTCCTTCTTTCCTTTCGTCCTTCCATCCGTCCGTCCTTCCTTCCTTCCTTCCTTCCGTCCTTCCTTCTGTCTTTCCTTTCGTCCTTCCTTCGTCCTTGATCAGGCCCTTCCTTCCTTCCTTCCTTTCGTCCTTTCTTTATTTCTTCCCTTCCTTCTTCGTTATGGCCATTCATAGAGTGTGTTGGAACTTGTTAGTTGTCTTCCTCTTCTCCCAAAATCTCTTCATAACTCACTGTGTTGCTTCTGTCCATCTTGTACCAGTCCTCACCCAAAATGTGTAGGCCTACTTCTTTACAGTGGTTCTAAATATTTCCCGGTTTTTCATCATGTTCTCTCCGATGTTCATCTCATTCGTTCCCCTCTTGTTTCCGCCATCCAATTTATCCTCCATTTTTTGTATTAATTATATTGAATAATCTTTTTGTTAATCTATTGTTGTCCATCCTAAATATGTGCCCCAACCGTCTCCTGCGTACAGTGTTTGTGAAACTGTCTGTCTGCAGTTCGTCTCTTGATCCAAATTCTATAAGGTGCGTTCAAAAAGTAACGAGCCGGAGGCTGGAATGTGCAAACCGGTGACGAGATTGGCTAATCGTGGCGTGTGTAACGAGGTGTGGTTCCGATCAGAGCGTGGAAGATCACAGCCCGTCGCTAGAGGGCACGCGTGCACGTCACGTGACGTGACGATAAAAAGCGAGCAGGAGCATGCGTCAATCGCCCAACGCTGCTAGTCGCATTGCAAACAGTGACATGGAAGCATCAACCGAAGAGCAAAGAGGTGTTGTTCGGTTTCTGACAGCGGAAGGAGTAGAGGGAACGGACATTCATCGCCGAATGTCACAAGTGTACGGCGAACACTGCATATCCCTGGCAAGGGTCAAGGCGTGGCACAAGCGCTTCAGGGAAGGACGGGTGTTGTTAGCCGATGATGCCCGGTCTGGGGCACCCCCCTGCATTACAGATGACAACGTCCAGCTGGTTGATACACTCATTACCCAGGGCCACCGAGTGACAGTGAACGCCATAGCCGCCGTGGTCGCTCCACGACAATGCACGACCTTATACGGCCAACACAGTCGCGGCACTCCTGCAGAAATTCAAATGGGAGGTTCTCGGCCACCCTCCATATAGTCCAGACCTCTCTCCCTGTGATTACGCCATGTTTGGTCCCCAAAATAGGGCTCTGCGGAGCCAACGATTCACCTCGGACGCAGACGTCCAGCAGTACGTGCTAACTGGTTCACATCGCAGCCCATTGAATTTTATGAGAGCCATTCACCGCCTCGTATCACAGTGGGACAAGTGCCTGAACAGCCAGGGCCAATACTTCTAACATATGGGTACTGGTTTCTGTTATTATGCCTCCGGCTCGTGACTTTTTGAACGCACCTTATATTTCTTGTTTAGGACCAATTATTTTTAGCCTACTTTTCACATTTTGCAAAAATGAGGAAAAAGTAGACTTATGAGATCGATCCGGGAAAATTTCTGTCTGTCCTTCTGTCTGTCTGGCTGTGTGTGTTCCCCCCCCCCCCTAACAACTCATAAACGGCTGCAGCAATCGAAACCAAATTTAATATGAGTAAAGATGTATACTGGAATATCTTAAGCCCATATTTGAAAATGATGTCTGTGCTACCATCTGCTGAAAAAACGCAATAGAAATTTGAGCTCCATGTTGGATATCATGGAAGGTATGCAAGGGAGCTATTCCAAAATTGGCACACATGTAGATAATACTATTTCAGTTTAATTTCCAGGAGGCCACACATGACAGTGTTGCAAAAATAATTTTAAGCCTTCTGACAGGTCCAATTTTTAAATGCATATGACTTCTACCCTATTAATTGGATTTCAACCAAATTTTGTATGTAATATGTGTACATAAGCAGATATGACAGTGTATTCTTAAGAGCCACCAGGGATGCCAACTGTTAATAATTGCTCTATTTTCAACATCCAAATACCAATATATCTGAAAGTATGCAAGCCGACAGCTTTAAACTACGCACACGTATAGTACCTGACAATTTAGATTAATTTGGAGTAACTCATATACTTCAGTTCTACCAACATGATTCTAAGCCTGCTGATAGGACCAATTTTTAAATACATGTAACTTCTATACTATCAGTTGGATTTCAACCAAATTTCGTATGTGCTATGTGTAACATAACAGATATGACTAAGTATTCTTAAGAGCAATCAGGGCTGCCAACTTTTAATAAATGCTGTCTATATCTTTTTACCCTAATAATATATCAGAAAGTATGCAAGCCAACAGCTCTATACCTTGCACACGTATAGCACTTGACACTCTAGATTAATTTGGAGTAATTAATATGTCAGTGCTGCCAACATGATTCTATGCTTGCTGATAGGTCCAATTTTAAAATACACGTAACTTCTATACCAACAAATGGATTTCATCCAAAATTGGCACAACAAGATGATATAATATTTCCGATTATTTCCTACCAGCACACGCATGGCATTGTTGCCAACATGCTTTTACGCGTGCTGATAGATCCAATGTCTAACTGCATGTAACGTCCATTGGACGTCAACCAAATTTTGTATTCTGTACCTTAAGAGATGGAACTAAGAATATATTCAATCACTAGGGCTGCCAACTGTAGTGCTCTATTAGGCTACATTATACCAGGAATATTTCGAACTAATTAGACATTTCGATATTACCAACTTAATTTCGTCATTATTCTACATAGGTTCATATACTGTAGAATAATCATTGGCATGAAAAGTCGGCTCTTTAGTTCGTCACGGAACTTCTTGTTTTATAATCACATGTATCTTTTTCAGGGACAGGCGTATATTTTCCTCCTAATATAATTGGGTATAAAAGGTGTCGACCGACTGAAAGCTAATTGTAAATTAGGCAACAGTTTCTAAGTTTTCTATATTTTAATAAACTCTTCTACATTTGTGACAAAAATCACGTGTCTGTTTCAGGAGAATGTCTTGCTGCTGACAATATGGCTGGGGTACATAATAGTGGCCTTCTACGTCGGATTAATCCTCGTTTTCTATTTCATCTACAAGGAATATGTGCCGACATACACCGTCGCCTTGCAAATACTTGCAGGTTGGTATTTATCAATAACGTTATATGATACACCAGCAGGTTTGATGAAAGTGTGGTGGGAGGAGAAAAACAGGATGGATAGAATATGAAATACATGAGTATAACCATGTCTGCCCAATTCTTTGTTGACAAAGTTTAATGTATTATGAAAATTAATACCTTTAGTTAATAAAGTGACGGAACTGTTCAGGAATATCTGGAGGGATGAAAAGATACCGGAGAACTCGTTAGTGGCATTAATTCACCCGTTACATACGAAGGGACCGAAAACTGATGTCAGTAATTATCGAGGTGTATCACACATAGATTTTTTTTTCTGAACTACTACTGAACAGACTGGAACCACAAATTGACCCACAACTGGTAGAATATCAGGAAGTCTTCCGAAGAGGGCGTTCTTGTCCAGAGCAAATACTTAGTCTGAAAATGATAATAAAATATTACACTGCACGTTCAAAAGAAATAATTCATCTCATTCGTTGACTTTCACAAAGATTACGATTCAATAGATAGACACATTGATGGACATATTCAGGGAATATGGAGTGGATCAAAAGACGCTAAACCTACTTAGGCTGACGTTAACAAACACTATATCCAAGGTGAAATTCCGGGTAGAGATCAGCAAACCCTTCCAAATAAAAACTGGATTGAGGCAGGGCGACAGCTATCACCGATGTTGTTCAACGTGGTTCTAGATAAGATCATGAAGACATTGTGGACAACCAATGACTCCGGGGATTTACTTGGAAGTAAAAATACAAACATCAAACCCAGATGTCTGGCCTTCGCAGATGATCTGGCACTACTAGCTGAAACGGAAGAGGAAGCAATAATACAGATAAATGAACTAAAAGAAATCGCTGGGATAACAGGTTTACAAATCTCTTTTCCAAAAACAGAGATGATGAGCACCAACAATAACTACATGAAGAAAACAGTTAAGACGAAATATGGGAGGGTGAAGGTCACGAAACAGTTTAAATACCTCGGAGAGATCATTAGCAACAATGGACTGGACAAACGAGACGATGGAAAACGGAAGACTTAAACTACAAAAACTCAACTTCTCCACTAAAAATGTATACAACAAAAGGAACCTCTCCCTTAATGCCAAACTAAAACACTACAATGCTGTGGTAAAACCGGTGATCTTATATGGTGTGGAGAGGGCAAATTTGATGAACCTGGAAAAGCTTCTGAAGATTGAAAGGAGGATATTGAGGAGGATTTACGGCCCAAAAGTGGTACAGGGAACCTACAGATTAAGATCAAACACGGATATAGCCTATATGAAAGGGTGGAATACCTGGAAACAACAATTAGGAAAATATGTTTACGTTTCTATGGACATATGGTTAGAATGGATCCAACAAGATTAAATAAACAAATTTTTAATACAATATATAATCTGAAAAGCCAAGGGGGTTACACCAAGCAGATGAAGGAAGAACTCCGGAGGCTAGAAGTTACAGATGACTACTGTCGAGACAGAACACAATTCAGGGAAATACTTTCCAACATAAAGGTTCTTGTGGGAGAAAAGAAGGAACGCAAGGGAGGAAGATGGACAGCAGAGAGAAGGGCGCAACACTCCGAAAGAATGAAGGAAGTGTGGAGGAAGAGAAAGGAAGAACGAACTATGAGAAGGAATTGAAATGATATTCGCGTGGTCCTTAGTTTTGGCCGGTTTGCATAATGTAATGTTAAGTGTAGTCTCCTAATTATAGAGTATCGGATTCAGCCACATTGTGACTTGCTGGCCATGTTTCAGAGCGATAGAGCAATGCTAATGCTGGTCTTACTACAGTTTTATACACTTATGCTTTATCCTGCGGTCACAGAGTATCCCTGACTTTTATCTCCACTTCATCCATCCTACCTGAATCCTATGTGACACTTTGCGGGGCTACGGAGAGTATTTAAGGGCTCCTATGCAATGTTTTGTTCGAACCCTTCTTGAAATACTTTAGTTATTACAGGGTCATTATCTATATGCGCTCCGATAAACACGGCAAGCTAAGCCGGCTGTGACTGGCGCGCGTACCCAGTTCAGCCGGTGGTAGGCGCACTTTTACCAAACATGTTCAATAATGTGTACTTTCAGTGCTCATATGCGATGCTGAAAATGTCCTCCCTCTCTTGTAACACACACCTGACATCTTCAGATGAAAGAATGTCTGACAACTCTTTTATTATTTACGGAGCCTGTTTCCTCGAATCGCTTAGCGAGCCTCCTAATTGTACTGGCATTAGGGACAGGTCTTCCTGGAAACTTGATTCGAGATTTTCGTCTCGTTTCAGAACAAGATTTTATGCTTTTCATATACGAATTTTGGATATACACACTCTCGCGCAATGTGAATTGGTGTCTAGGCATGACCAACAATCACAGTAATCACTAAACGTGCAACACTAACGTCTAAGCTTTGCAGATACACGTACATATGAATGAAAAAACACGTGTGAACTAACGATATGAGTCAGCTGAGCGCGCCACCACCGGCTGAACCGCGTACGCGCGCCCGCGATCTATGCCAGTCACAGCCGCTTAGCTTGCCGTGTTTATTGGGGCGCACATATATAATAACACTGTACTATCCACTACTAGCTATTCCGGAAAGACAATGTCATTTTGAGAAAAGCATCTGACGCACAGTCATAATTTAAACATTATACATATCTTATTTCGTAGAAATCATTTTAGTATTTGATGAAATATATTTGCAAAGTGCACAAAACAGTTTGGGATTTTAAATACAGTTAACATGCTCAGGAAATATTTTGCAATTCTGTAAGTCTTCACTTTAATTGCCACGGTGGGTGAGTGGTCAACGTGTCGGTCTACTAACCCCAACCTTGCAGGTTCGCTCCTGGCCGTGGTAAGTGATTTTTGAAAGGCTGCAAAAATTACACCATGTCATACGATGTTGGCATGCCAAAGTACCCATTTGAATTCAGAAGGCCGTGTTCATAATGGCAAAATTAATCTCGGGAGTTTCCGCCAAAACAAAGTTCGTCATTTCTCTACTAGAAAGCGCTATAGTGTTCAAGGAGCTTAGATATCTAACCTCCTTGACTTTCATAGTGCCTCAAGAAACAACGAAATTCGACCTGCAAGCTACCCTTTGGGTGTCAAATAACAAAGCTTGCACCCGGCACCCGAGGCCAAACGATATTATTATTATTATTAGCAGCACGTAATGAAAAATGAGAAGCATTTTCAAGCTCCGCATTAGTTTGGCAGCAGATTCAACACTACATTATTGCTAAACAGTTATAACTCCTAACTCACTTGTCAGTAATACATAGATTGGGGGGGGGGGGGGGGGGGGCACAAATGACTACCCTGCTCTTGTGGGGATAGAATAAGGTACATTCCAATGTGTATTTTGTTGTTGTAATTTTTAGAATCGAGAATCTTCTTCTACCAAATAATTAGTTTGTAAACCGATCGCCTTTGTGAAAAACGTATTCCACAAAAAAAAAAAAACCTCTCTTCACCGCCTGTATACTGTTGCACTCTTCCAATAATTTATCCGAACGCTAGCGTACTCTTTACTGCAATACACACTGAAGACATACAGGCTCGCTAGCTTATCGAAATACACACTGACAGCCCACACGCGGGAGTCCCCCTTTAAAGGACACAGTGCAGTGCAGTCAGCTAAACTCATGACTCAACCACTCGCAGATGCAAGTACCCATTGCGGAGAACATTCTCGGGCGCCCTGTATAAATAAACCTAATTTTATATTGGGATAGTTCATATGAAGACACCAGGTGCATTACTTCATTAAAATTGGTAAGACTACGACAAAATAGGAGCGGCACACTCTGGGTCAAAATGATCCGGCGCCAGTCCTCGTGTTATATCTATTCACGCCAGTTCTCAAGGGTTAAAATTTCGGTAACATGAGATATCTTCAGCAGAGCAGTAGACACATCAACATCCTATCTCTGCAAAGCTTCGTACAGTTAATGCCAACATTTTACATAATGCAAAAGCAGCTACAATAAACAAACTAACGTGCACCACAAACAGTCCCTCATTGGTTGGTTGATTCCTCAGTTTAGGGGCTGCGACAACGAGGTCATATAGCCCCGTGTACTTTGGGTGAGTGTAGAATCTGTCTGATAACCGGTGTTAATTGTGATGACTGTATTAGTGTTATCTGTTTTTTATTCAGGTAGAACTGCAGACAATAATTTCAAGTAGTTCCTACTTTCGCTACCAAATGCTACCGTACACGACACCTAGCTGTGAACTTGGGTACTACTAAATGCCATCGCAACCAGCACTGGGTGACGAACGTACGAACTTAAGAGCATTAATCAAAGCTTACCTACAAATTTTGCTTCACACAAGTTTAGTTAGTGGAAGGTTCTTTTTCATACCATAAATCTATGACATGGGGCCACCGGCTTTACTTCCCCTACGAAGGAAGGCATACTGAGGGATTTTTAACGCTCTTAAGGAGTCCGACGACTTCGGCCGGGTTTGAACCTTGGGCATAGAAGCTCAGCATGCTACCAACGGGCTCTCATTGCTTACGGGCCCCTATGCATTTGCCTCTCGGCGGCCATGAACACTTACTGTACACATCCAGATTTCCATCTCCAGTCACCAGCAGCAGCTTCCCGTTACGGTCGTGGTGAGCGGTTCTAGAATCTGTACCGCCCTTTGTTGTCAAGCTATTGTTTTGCTTGCAGGTATAACAGTAGTGTGCGCATTCTTTGCTCTCCAGCTGAAGAAATCGTTCATTGCGAAGCAGATCACTGAAGAAGACACTCGACAACTGACATCTTCATCTATGGCGGCATCGTGTTCCTAACAGAATCTCACCACTTTGTATCCACTGACTTATTTATGTTTTGTTGCAATAAAATTATAAATAATACATTCACGCAGTTTCATTTGTCACAAATCGACCTCAAATGAGTGTGCTCCGCTTCTTACAACCTATCTTGAAACTTTGTGGACGCAATCGTTGTACTATAAGAGGACAACGTGCGGAAAATCAGCCGCCAGATTGAACTCCAAGGCTCACGTGGCGAATCTCGCATATAAATCAATGGGAAGTAGTGACTACCGTACGTGTTGGAATGGACAGTCCTGACCGCCCAAGCACTGAAGGCCGGTGGGAAGCAGCCACACTCTCCAGTCAGCATATACGCTCCACCTCACTACAACTCCGAGTGCCACAGGGATGTCCAGCTCCACCAGCCATCATTCCTGCGTACCAGGATGTCAGGTACGATTTCGGAGCCGTGCAGTTAAATCTGGCGGCTGATTTTCGGCACGTTGTCGTCTTATACGAGGTCTGTTTTTTAAGCAAGGGCCGATTTTTTAATTAACCGGACATTTTATTTTGAAACCATATATATTTTTAGGTTTTACATACCTTCCTCTAATTTTCTACATAGTTGCCTTGTTTATTTAGGCACTTGTCATATCTTAAAACTAAGTTCTGAAATCCCTCTGCATAAAAGTTTGCCGCCTGCTCTGACAACCGAGAATTCACACTTGAGGAAAATCCATTGATAGAGTGGTTATCATGAAACTTCGGTCCTAGTGAATTTTCGTGTCAAATGCAGTCACCAAGTCATCTGTGATCACAGACCTGAGCGTTTTCGTCATGAACATTTTCACGGCCACTTTTGAACTCGCATACCCATTTTCTCACTTTACCTCCCGTCATTGCATTATCACCATACACCTCACAAAGCTGACGATGAATGTCTGCAGCCGACTTGTTTCTTGCACTCAAAAAACGTATCACAGATCGTACCTCACTCGCGGCGGGCGAATCAATAATCTTGAACATTGTAAAGATGTACAGTTCAGCGTACAGGTTAGCTACACAGCTGCAACTGACACCTGCTAGTTCGCAAAGGATGCCGGGAGGTAGCGCGCATGCTTGTTGCGGCGTGCGCACTAACTACGGGCTTAAGAAAAACGGCCCTTTCTTTGAAAACAGCCCTCGTAGTATAACGATTGCGTCCACAAAATTCGAGATAGGTTTCGACCTGCCTTACCTGATACTTCCCTTGTTAGGTGAATGATCATCATAATCATCATCATCATCATCATCACTAGGGGGACCGTGTGAGAAATCTCGTTTTTCAACATTGTGGTTGCGCATTAGCCTCGTACTACAGTAAGGCTCGACGCGACACAGTTTGTCACTGCTGAGGAAATTCTCTTCCTTTTGAATGGTCAATTGTTACAATCGTTTACTCGTGAGCACCCCGAAAGCTTCATTAGCATATACAGGGTGAACAAAAAATGCCGCACTTGGAGGTCAGCATGCGATTCCTCATCCAATTGCAAGACAAAAGTTTCAATAGCAAAATCGGATCGGGTGCTGTTTGAAAACACAAGTATGAAAACGAGAAGCTGGTAACACTGTCACATCCTGCAGTGCATCAGAATGTACAGAGAAAGCTCCGGCAGAGCGCCAAGTTCCTGCGACCTGCTTTTGGCCACGCTGCATGCAGTTACAGCGTTGCCAGAGCCTCGTTTCTTAACACGCATTTCTGTTAAACCTATTGGCGGGACTAGGTTTTGCAACGTAAGCTTTTGTGGTGAATTTCGACGAGGAATCGCATGCCGACCTCAAGTGCGGCATTTTTTGTTCACCCTGTATATAACTACCACCCTGCCCTGGCCTAAGCAACTAATATACAATATGTTTTTATTCCTCCCAACAATCTCCATTCTTTTTCACCCAACTATAAAGGGTCTCCGATAACCACATTTAAAGGCCCTTAAATTAACAGTGTCTGTGATATTACCAGAAAAATAACTTCGCTCTGATATACCTATGAAGGAATGACAAACCCCTAACCACTGCACCAGTAGCTGAATTGATAAAGTCTGATTATTCATACTAAGAATAAATCAGTCACAGCATTCATGATGAGATTTTGCTAAGTGAACTCATTACAACTAGAATATTCTCGGGCGAAGCCGCGACGGGTAATGCTAGTTTCGTATTAATACGGTATATAAAATAACTAGCAATCCTTCCCGGCTTCACACGATAAAATTGCGTGAACAAATTCTAGAGTGCACCTTGACCCCCTTAAGCGCATTATACTGCATGCATTGATGAATTTTACAGCTTAATTTAGTTCAGTGATAACCTTATAACCGTCCGGAAACTTTCACAGTAATGTAATAATTGGAATTGCATTGCGTCTTACAGAAATAGATGGACCTGTGAGATTCTTTTACATGGTTACCGTGTTGCATTCTTTCATTATTTCATTGTAAATATAGGCTACATATTTTAAGGTATTTATTTAATTGTAAGGCATTTAAAGAGTAAGTGAGTGCGTTTCGCTTACGCATTGGGTTATGCTGAACCTGTGGGTACCCCATATGTGTAGGTTGGTGTTAATGGGGCCTTATTTTTGGTACAAAACTGGAATGGGACCTTAGCAGAATAATATAGAGAGGGATTAATCATATTTAAATCGGTTCCTCATTGCCAACTAATTCAATTAAATACTAATGGCATTAAGAGTGATCACCCAAAAGTCAGTAACATAAATTCCAGTACTAGCAGATGAACTGGTCTCTACCACATTATGGTCTTCAGCAGAATAATCTTAAGAAACAATCGGTAAAGAAATTGCTAATCTAGTAAGTGATTCGTCGTCTTTCAGTGTGAAGCTATTGGCTGTTTAAGTCATCAGTCTTTTGACTGGTTTGATACAGCTATCCATGCCTCCCTCTCCTGAGCTAATCGTTTCATCTCTACATCGCTACCACACCCTACATCCGAGGCAATCTGTTTAACATATTCTAGCCTTGGTCTACCCCTACAGTTCTTGCCCTCGACCCTTCCTTCCATAACTATGCTTACTATTCCTGGGTGTCTCCTATCTCTTCATTAGCAGTGGCCAGAAACACCTCTCCTCTCCCACTAGTTGTAATACCTCTTCGTTTGTAACCCTATCTACCCATCTGATCATCAGTCTCTTGTAACACCACATTTCAAACGCTTCAATTCTCCTCTTTTCTTTTGCTCCAATAGTCCAAGTTTCACTTCCATAGAGCGCCACGCTCCAGACAAAGGCCTTCAAAAAAGACTTCCTAATACCTAAATCTATATTCGATGTCAACAGATTACTTCTCTGTAGAAACGGATTCCTTGCCTGAGGTAACCTACTTTTTATATCCTCTTTGCTTCGTCCATCACTGGATATTTTGCTTCCTAAGTAACACAAGTCTCCAACTTCTTTTAGTGTTTCAAATGACAATTTGATTTATTTCGGCTGCATTCCAATATTTTTGTTTTATATTTATTCATTTTCATCATGAATTCTTTCCTCAAGAATTGGTATTTAATCGTATAATTCTTCCTCGGTTATTTGGGCCACCTATGGACCACGGTGCTTGTTATGTGCCACTTCCGGTGGATTGTTTGGCAACTAAGCCCGCTGCAGATTTGTTGTGGGGCGTCTGTAAAGCGTCGCGTATGGTGCGCCCGTTCCCGATGTACAGACCCTTCAACACAGTGTCCGCGAAGCCTGCGTCGCTGGTCGGGTACAGGCCTGAACATACGAAAGATTTAGACCAGAGGTTTTCCACATTTTAGACACTGCGACCCTCTTCTGGGCTGAGTATTTTGGCGCCCCCGAAGTTTTAACGTTAAAACAATAACTTAATTTAAAAAATACCATAATTGTTAAGGTTTATTCAGAAAATACACTTGTAACTAATATTAATAAACATTACTTCACGAATTGGTTAATTCCAAACAGCTCAAGTTTCTCATTAATAGAATAAAAAAAAGTAAAAGTCAAGTACAATGTGAGTCTATTCTTCTCTTCTCTTTATATATAAAAATGAAAGTTTGTCTGTTTTTTCTGAATTTCCACGGAAATTTGGTATATTTGCGCGTTTCAGACTGTTTTATGACGGATGCGCGCAAAAAAAAAATTTTTTTTGTCTGTCTATCTGTATGTATGTCTGTTTGTCTGTGGTGAGATCCAAGCTCGAGTACGCCAGCCAAGTTTGGAGTACCTGGCAGACAACATGCATTAAGTCCATTGAGCAGGTTCAAAAGAAATTCCTCAGATATTTACACCTCAAAATAACGGGCAATTACCCACACATGGTACCCTACGGTGAACTTTTGTTGAATTTCGGCATGACTAGTTTGGAGTCTGGAAGGCAAGTGAATGATATGAAATTCCTTTATAAAGTCATTAACGGTCAAATTGATAACTCATTTTTCCTATCGCTCCTAAATTTCAACATCCCTCGCTTAACTACAAGATCAACCATAACATTCAAAAATGATATAACCAATACCACTTCACATAACAATTCACCTGTATGGAGGCTTTGCAGTATTTACAACGATGCGGTTCGTGTAAACTGGACACTAGATTTCTGTCTCTCAATCAGACCGTTCTTGGAAATTATAATCCAGTCACTCTAATTCATACTTGAAATAAAACTATCACACATAACAGAATCAACAAAGTATATATGTGGATAGGCCTGTTCCCCAGTTATTAATGTTACCTTTTAGTTTACTATGTAATAATTTCAAAACCTGTTTTAGCCTACTTCGATTTTTGCAAAAAATGAAAGTAGACTTATGAGATCAACACAGGGCGAAAAAAGTGTGTCTGTCTGAGTGTGTGTATGTGTGAGTCTGTGTGTGTGTCTGTGTGTGTGTGTGTGTGTGAGTGTGTGTACTCTGAATGTCTGTCCCCCCCTATCAATTCGAACACGGTGAATGCGAATTGAACGAAATTTGGTACAAAGGTAGCACTAGCAAAGGACACCTCAGTGTCATGTTTTATATCGCCGCCATCTTGACGGAAACGTAATGGCGGCCACACAAATGTTCAAAGCTTAAATCAAATTACGACTAACCTAATCATCCGATCTCTACCAAATTTTGCAACGACATACCTTTATGGGGGGAGCATCCTTTGACCAAACCAATAGGTCATCAGCGTAATAGTTTGCGGATGGCGGCCATCTTTGTGTGAAAATCGATTCCCCCTATTAATTCGAACACGGTGCAACCGAATAGAACGAAATTTGGTACAGAGGTAGTACTAACAATAGGCACCTCAGTGTCATGTTTTATATCGCCGCCATCTTGACGGAAACGTAATGGCGGCCACACAAATGTTCAAAGCTTAAATCAAATTACGATTAACCTAATCATCCGATCTCTACCAAATTTTGCAACTACATACCTTTATGGATGGGGCATCCTTTGACCAATCTAATAGGTCATTCACCTGATAGTTTGCGGATGGCGGCCATCTTTATGTCAAAATTGATTTCCCGCATTAATTCGAACACGGTGGAACCGAATGGAACGAAATTTGGTACAGAGGTAGTACTAACAATAGGCACCTCAGTGTCATGTTTTATATCGCCGCCATCTTGACGGAAACGTAATGGCGGCCACACAAATGTTCAAAGCTTAAATCAAATTACGATTAACCTAATCATCCGATCTCTACCAAATTTTGCAACTACATACCTTTATGGATGGGGCATCCTTTGACCAATCTAATAGGTCATTCACCTGATAGTTTGCGGATGGCGGCCATCTTTATATCAAAATTGATTTCCCGCATTAATTCGAACACGGTGGAACCGAATGGAACGAAATTTGGTACAGAGGTAGCACTAGCAAAGGGCACCTCAGTGTCATGTTTTATATCACCGCTATCTTGATGGAAACGTAATCGCGGCCACCCAAATGTTAAAAGCTAAAATGTAATTACGACCAACCTAATAATCTAGTCTCTACCTAATTTTGCAACACCATATCTTTATGTGGGAAACATATTCTGACCAAACTGCAAGAACATCAGCCCAATAGTTTGCAGATGGTGGCCAAGTATGTGTGCAAATCGATTCCCCCTATCAATTCAAACACGGTGAAACCGAATTGAACGAAATTTGGTACAGAGGTAGCACTAGCAAAGGGCACCTCATATTCATGTTTAATATCCCTATAGCACGTTGTATTTCAACAAGCTCCTACAACCAACATTCAATCATACTCCTTGAAAAGGACAAAGAGTTATAACAATACCCATGCATTTAGGAGAAAGTAGGCTATATGTTCTTTACTGAACATCTTGTTATATTTGGCATTAGATCAAATTTAGATTTAGTTTTTATATTATATTTTTACTGCTATGCATTTTGATCTGTGTGAACTTCCTAGTTTTAAGAATTACATTAAAATAATAATACTTAATGCAGACATATCAGGAAATGTATCTTACTGTGTAGGTGCACTATTATTGGGGCGCACACTGAGCCCTGTTGTGTACCACCAACAAATAATTAAATGAACTTCGTGTCCTTACAACTCGAGAACGGCTGGGTGAATCAACGTAAAATTTGATACAGATATCCATCAGAGGCACGACACTAATCATTGATGTAACTCTTCTCCATAACTGTCATAAAAGGGGGCCTACCCCCTTAAAATACGTGCTGAAATAGGCGTAGAAGGGTGAGACAAAGCTCATTTTCAGTCCCTCAATGTGAGAAACGAAACTCGGGGGCCCTAAAACCACATTTTAAGGCCCTAAAACCAACAGTTTTTGAGATATTCCCAGAAAACTAATTTAATTTATTAAGCTACTGAAAGATGCAAGCCGGTAACCATGGCAACACAATCTCAGAGGTCCATATATTTTCTGTAAGATGCAATGAAATTCCTTTTATTACATCACTGTGAAGGTTTGCAAACGGCTGTAAGGTTATAACGGATCCAAATTAAACTGTAAAATTCATCAATACATATAATGCGCTTAAGGGGGCAAGGGGTACTCTAGCGATTTACACGTGCGGGCATGGTACAGAAGGTCTATTATATCCCTATCTCTATATTGTTATATTATTAACTAATTATGATTAATATTATTATTTTTATATTAAGGCGTACAACGACGAGACAAAGTTCATTTTCAACCCCTTGGTGTCAGAAACAAACCTCGGGCCCCCTAAAGAGCCGTAAAGGGTCCCCGAAAACTACATTTTATGGCTCTAAAACCAACAGTTTCTTAGATATTCCCAGAAAACTAATTTCATTTAATAAACTAATGAAGGCATGCAAGCCAGTTACCATGGCAACAGTATCCCATGAGGTGACCTCCAACTTTCCATCTATTTCTGCAAGAAGTAATGCCACTCCATTTAGGCCTAATACATTTCTGTGAAAGTTTGCAAATGGCTAGAACGTTATTACGGAACCAACTAAAACTGTAAAATTCATCAATGCGCTTAAGGGGTTCACGGAGTACCCGAGATTTTTTTTCCACACGACTTACACGGGCGATATGTCGTACAGAAGGTCTATTAGCCTATATCTCCAAACATCAACATTATTTTCAAAAACTCCTGATTTGAAATAGTATTTTTTGCTGCTTTTAGGAATTTGGGTCATTGGAGGCTAAAGAACTTGAATTTTTATACACCACAAGCCTTTATCTATCTATATATATAAAAATCAATGTTACGAATAGTTTGTCTGTATGTATGTCTCCTATGCGTTCATATACCATTCGTCCGATTGCGATGAAACTTGGGTGAAATGTTGAGTACACTCCAAGGAAGGTTTCTGACTTAGTAAATCCATTTTACAATAGGTAGCACACGCGTAAATTCAACAAATGAACGACGATGCGCGAAGCGTTTCAAGAAAGTCCCGTATGTGTTCATATACCATCCGTCCGATAGCGATGAAACTTGGGTGAGATGTTGTGTACACTTACGTGAAGGTTTCAAAATTAGTGAATACATTTCACTGTAGATAGCGCACGAGTAGATTCAACAAATGAGCGACGACACGCAAAGCGTTTCAACAAAGTCCCGTATGCATTCATATACCATTCGTCCGATAGCTATGAAACTTACGTAAAATGTTGTGTACACTGCAGGGAAATTTTCTGGCTTAGTACATCCACTTTACAATAGGCAGCGCACGAGTAGATTCAACAAACGAGCTACGATGCGCGAAGCATTTCAACAAAGTCCCATATAAGGTCATTTACCATTCATCCGATAGCGATGAAACTTTGGTGAGATGTTGTGTACACTCCAGGGAAGGTTTCTGGCTGAGTACATCCATATCACAATACGTAGCGCAAGAGTAGAATCAACAAATGAGCGACGACACGCGAAGAGTTTCAAACAAGTCCCGTATGCATTCATAAACCATTCGTCCGATAGCTATGCAACTTGGGTGAGATATTGTGTACACATCATGGAAGGTTTCTGCCTTAGTAAATCCACTATACAATAGGCAGCGCACAAATAGATTCAACAAATGAGGGACGACGTGCGAAGCGTTTCAACAAAGTCCCGTATAAGGTCATATAGCATTCTGCCGTTAGCGGTGAAAATTGGGTGAAATATGGTGGACACACCAAGGAAGGTTTCTGGCTTAGTAAATACATTTCACAGTAGGTAGCACACGAGTAGATTCGACAAATGAACGACGACACGCGGAGCGTTTCAATACAGTCCCCTATGCCTTCATATCCCATTAGTCCGATAGCGATGAAACTTGGGTGAGATGCTGTGGACACTTATGTGACGGTTTCTAACTTAGTAAATACATTTTACAGTCGGTAGCGCACGAGTAGATTCAACAAATGAGTGACGGGGTGCGAATCGTTAAAACAAAATCCGGTATGCGTTCATATATTATTCATCCGATTGCGATGAAACCTTGATGAGTTATTGTGTACACGCCAGGGAAGGGCTTCGACTTAGTAATACATTTCTCAATAGGTAGCGCACGAGTAGATTCAACAAATGAGTGACAGCGCTCGAATCGTTTTAAGAAAACCCCGTATACGTGCATATACCATTCATCCGATTGCGATGAAACATTGATGAGTTATTGTGTACACGCCAGGGGAGGGTTTCGACTTAGTAAATCCATTTCACAATAGGTAGCGCACGAGAATATGCAACAAATGGTTGACGACGCGCGAAGCGTTTCAACAAAATCCCCTATGCGTTCATATAACCTTCTTCGATTGTGATGAAACCTTGATGAGTGTACACGCCAGGGTAGGGTTTCGACTTAGTAAATCCATTTCTCGAGTAGGAAGCGTATGAGTAGAATCAACAAATGAGTGACAGCGCACGAATCGTTCAAACAAAATCCCATATACGTTCATATGGCATTCATCCGATTGCGATGAAACTTTTGAAAGTTGTTGTGCACGCTCCCACGAATGATTCTAAATTAGAAAATCCATTTTACGATAGCTTAGAGGCAGTGAACGGAAATTGAAAAACATGTTGTGTATCCAAAATCACTTCAAGAAACAGAATTTCAACGCCAACACTTTATTTGATTGGCATTGCAACGCTTGCCGGGTACAGCTTGTAATTTATAAAAGGGGTCTTCCTGTGGTTGGGGACTTGACTAAACGGTGAGGGTCAGTTTGTATGTGACGTGTATTGCGATTCGTCTACGAGGTTTTCAATTTTATATTCAAGTCAGGAAGAACACGTTAGGTAAATTTAGTTTGATAGAACATTTTAACTGATCATTTTTCTTTGTCTACAAACAGGTTCCGAGCCCCTAACCATTGCAACAGTAGCTCAATTGATAACGTCTGGTTATTAATACCGAAGACCGTTCGAAGAATGGGTACTTCTGCTAGTCTTTCAATAAAAACTTACAGCAATTACACATTTTTTTAAACTTTTTCTCGGTATCTTGCGAATCCTCCCCCTAAGACATCCTGTGACCCACCAGTTGAGAACCACCGAGTTTGACAAACCATGATGTGACGTCTGAACGCTTGTATTGCATCCATAGAGGCCACTTTGAACACCTGCTGTCACATGGATGAGCCTCAGACCATGTATTGTGTGCCGGGTCTACTTGCTGTCATTGCACACTCATCGCCTATTTCCGGACATATGTTGATATGAACGTTTTTATTCCATTTCCAGTCAGGAAAACCTCCCTGGAGTTTGTCGGTGGGTGGCGGGAGTTATCCGTTATCCGAGAACATACGATTCCTCAGGTCAGGAACCACCGAAAACCGTGAAAAACGTAAAGTGAAAGGGGCGTAGTTAAGGAGAAAACTGGAGCAAAACCACGTCACTCTTGGCAACACAGTGTACAAGACCGGATCGAGGAAGTGCCACTGGACTGACAGAACAGCTGGTATTCACCTGGGTGAAGGTTAGTTCCACAGAGGGGAGGTACTTGCCCAACCAGTTCCCCAGACTATGCTTCCCTTCACCTCTGTGATAAGACAGGTGATGCGATGTTGCCGGCCTGGGCATGGCAAATAGCCTTCCCGGAAGTGATTGTCGTAACATAGAATTGTTTGAGAACTACTCGCCGTATGCAGATCCACGCCAGACATTATTTCTTCGTCTCTTTATGCTGCACAGCATGGTGCAATCCCGGAGTCATAGGACCAACGATTAGCCTGCTACACTTGTTTAAGAATTGTCACTAAACCATTTCTTTTCCCGCAAAAAACTTGCACCTTTCATTATACATGTTTCACGTCCTTCTGCGCGTCCAGACCTAGGGAATAATATGTTGGTTGGTTGGTTCCTTAGTTTAGGGGCTGCGTCAACGCGCTCATATAGCCCCATGTACTTTGGGTGTGTGTAGAATCTGTCTGATAACCGGTGTTAATTGTGATGGCTGTATTAGTGTGCGTTATCTGTTTTTAATTCAAGTAAGGACTGAAGACGATAATTTCAATTAGTTCGTACTTTCGCTACCAAATGGTACCGTCCACGACACCTAACTGTGAACTTGGTTACTACTAGATGCCATTACAACCAGCGCCCGGTGACGAACGTTGGAACTTAAGAGCTTCAATGAAATATAACCAACAAATTTTCCTTCACACAAGTTTAGTTAGAGGAAGGTTTTTTTTTCAGGCCATAAATCTATGACATGGGACCGCCGGCTTTACTTCCCCTCCGAAGGAAGGCATACTGAAGGATTTTAACGCTCTTAAAAAATCCTATGAGTTCGGCCGGGTTTGAACCCGCGATCTTGGGCATAGAAGATCAGCATGCTACCAACTACGCCACCGAAGCCGTTATGTATTAGTTAATTATCATGATTAAAATGGGTCAAATTTAGCATTACGCGTTTTGACTCTCATCATCAGATCCTGATCACTGTGTTAAGGTTTCAATTTACACTAATATAATTACACTGCTATTGTAGTAGCTTGTCTTTGGTGCTCGTTTGATATTGTTACGGGTGCACGGTTAGTTCATCACCACACTGCGTGATTCACAGCCCACCTCGAGCTACCCCCTGCCTCTGTATTAACCAGCGATTTGCGCAACAAGAAGACAGGCAGTAACAAAGAGACCGTCTCGAATGTTCTTGGCCCAACCAGTGTTGGAATTCTCGAGAAGGTGTGAACCCTGGTGTACTCTAGAAACATCTGTGAGTCATCATCCCCGCTATATAAGCGACCTGGCCAGCGAGGGACAGACTGTGTTTTTGAGGAATGTGTGTGACCGTGGCGAAGTGCCGTGCGAGTGTGTTCTTACCAGTGCGATAGAGGTGTTACGGTGACGTGTGAATTGCGAAACAAGTGTGTAGTACGGTATTCAGGAACAGTGAGTGACAGACTGTGGCTGGACACGGGTCTACCTAATAAGTGAAGGATTAACTGAATAAGGAAGTGAAAGGGCGAGTGTCCTCGATAAGGGAGCAAGCACGAAGAAAGACAGCTAATTGTTTCCATTTGCTTATTGTGTGGTGTTAACTTTCTAGACCTGCAATAAAGCTATATTTTTAAAGGACAATTTGTGCTGTGCTTTTACCCACTGTATTCTAATTAACCAACTTGCCACTAGGGGCAACACGCAGCAATATGATTCGGAATTTGAATCTCGTTATACGTTAGGTTTACTTTGTCTACAGGGTTTTATGAATTACGTGAGTAAAGGTGTATATGCACGTGTATACAATTTAGAATATCACACTTATACATCTTATCTTAGTACTTATCTTAGTAGGGTGTCACCGCACAGTAGTGACTGTCACTGTCTTTTGTTAAAATACATTATAAGTTCATCTTAATTAGTGATTTTATTTATCTGCGCTAATTATTTAAACACTAATGTGAATTATTAATGGTTTTAGCAAGTTTTCTTTTTTTCTTATGTACGGTACTCAAACGATTTTTTCAGCCTATTTTCATTTATGAAAAAATAGGCTTATGAGATCACCTTTTGTCCGTGTGTGTGTGGTGTGTGTGCGTATGTGTTTGTTTGTTGGTTTGTTTGTTTGTTTGTTTGTTTGTTTGTGTGTGTCCCCCTAATAACTTTTAAACGGCTGGAGCGATTTCAATGAAACTCGATAAGGTTATAATACTATTTTAGCCGACACCGACCGTGTCATTCACATTTTATTACGTCTCACCAATCCAACATGGCGGCTGTGCGAAATATTTCACTGGCATTACTATTACTAATATCACCCTGAAATTCTGTACGGTGATAAAGGGCACTACTAGAATTTCACTTACGAGTTTTTCAAAAACCTGGTAACTACAAAACCAACATGGCGGCCAAGCGAAGTTGAAACATTTTAATTCACTTTTCTCGCGATTTATCCATCTGAGCGCAGTGAAATATCGTACAGTAAATGTTTATGCACATTCTAACCCACTTGAATCTAATTTAGTTCAATTGTTTACATAACGTCAAGATGGCGGCTGTGCGAAATTTCAAAATGAAGTTTTTATTTCTTGTGTATTAATCATGGACCAAAGTGAACGTTTGAATAATAAACCTACGCAATGATGCTTATCTAATAGTATATAACTCTATGGCCTACATATATAAAAATACAACATGGTGACCATCCGACATATTTAGACAGTTCTCAATATCTACGAATCCATTAAAGCAATCACATTGACATTTTGTATGTTGATAGAGGCAATTAACATAAATATGATATATGAAAATAGGCTATTTAGTTCTTCAGGGAACTACTTGTTTTAGTTCTTTTCGAAAATCCGGACATTTTGATAATCCAGGCAGCGTCCGGTCACAATTAATCTGGATTATCGATTATTGACACTTTTTAGTACATACAAGTCCTATCCCTGGTGAAGACGAAGGGATTCCCCCTAATTACCACTACATTACAATGCATGCCGGGTGTGGCAGTGCTCTCTATTGGCGGGGCCGTGAACTCGGTAGCGAGGGAGTCACTATTAATAAGGCACCACACTACTACTGTACTGCTGTATATATAGTCTATAGCGGAGCTGGTGAAAGTGGCTCAGACAGTGTAAGGCTATCAGTGAGAGTGCACCATGACGATCGATAAGTGCTTGTGTACTTTCTCGCTGAGGACGGGGACTATCATCATTGGAGTCGTTTATATGGTATGTTTATCTTTCATCACTAGGGGCAGATAACCTCGCTGTTCCGCCCCTTAACCCTTTATGAGATAGTGGTGTCTATATTAACCCCCTGTCATAAGGACAGTTTATGCTTTCAAAGATGCTGATAGTTGAATCCTTCAGCCACATTTCGGAGAACATTCATGCTGAAGTGCTAGTATTTCTAAAAATCAAATATTATATTGTACAAGCGGACCCGTGCGAGAAATCTCGCATGTTCACAAACCACACTTTCCCCAATAGCTTTTACAAATCGAACACTGTGTGCTGTAACACTCATCGGTTATTCGATATTTATGAAATTATACGACTCGAGTACTCATTCCTTTGATTTACTGTTTCTGAAATCCATACAAAATGCTAAAATGACATGAAGCGGGAGTCACAGCGACCTAAATGTGAGGTGGACAGAAATTATGGAGCGTATTTTCAGACATCAACAGTATCTGCAAATCACACACTTCGTACATTTTTATATAAGTCATTTTTTAAAGAAATTATTGATATTTATGGAATTAGAGTGCTATTCGTCACTGCTAATGTCTATTGTCTTTCGTTTGAATGCTCATTTTCATGATCTGTCGCTTGTGAGTGCCGCAGGAAGGATCTATACTACTGAAATAATATATATGATGATACGTATCTACTCAACGTAATGTGCTGGATAAAATTTATAATAAAAGTAATAACATTAATAATTGAAGTGTACAAAAATATGAATATAGAAATAAAAATCATAATAATGAAATTACTGTAATAAAATAAATATACAAATGAAAATAATTGTAAAAATCAATTCACAAATAATGAATTGATTAAATTAAAAATAACGTCAGAATTAAATCTATAAGAACATAAATTAAAATAATAATATAAACATTAAAATTAGAGAGAAATAAAGATACGAGCCTTACAGTAGTCGCATAAGATGTGTAACATCTGACATGTTATCATACTCGTATATCACACAGCTTGGACATTCTTAAAGTGTTAATTTACACTCCATTTTCATACTGGTACTATGATGAATGTATAGATTGAATTGAAGATATGCTACTGTCACACTTGTGGCGCAGCGGTCAAGCTGTTAGTCTCTCACCAAGGTAGACCGGGTTTGATTCCCGGTCAATACATGTGAGATTTTCGAATTGAAATGCCATGTCCTGTGGTTCGCATTCCACGTAAAAGGGAGGTACCGGGGATCATGAACGTGAGATTAACGGACACGCAAAACTACAAGCTTCCTTCCTTCCTTTTACATTAATAATTCATAATAACAAAGTGACACACAACGTCGACAATACTCTCAAATACTGTGAGCACATTCCTCAGTAACTATAACATTCATTATTCTCAAGGCTCTCATACAGTTCGTCGTAAACGATCAAAACATGGCTTCCTACAATCATGAAATGACCTAGTCTCACATATGATGAAAACACAGCTGTTATTCCACTCATATAACAACATTCTGTTATGCATTTAATATTTGACTACTCACCCACAGCTTGACAATAATGCCGCTTACTTAAATGTCATTTGTCGTCTTTGTCCTACCCCATGTGATATTCAACCTTGAACGTGAAGCTTCATAAACTGCTCAATGACAAATGAAAGTCGGTAAACATTTGCCACTGTGCTCGTCAAACCAGTGCCTGCTAAATGCACTGCCTACTGTATTGCCATAACATTCTTGCGCTACAGAGAACACACTGCCTTGTTTCCCATACACACATTTTCAATTGTACATCCAGCTGGCAGTGCGTCTTCACTTCCGTCCGATCCACTTCCGCCCGATTCTCTTCCGTCCCCAATTTTCAAAATCACTCCCACAAAACTATCCAGCAACCGAGCGGAAAGATGTTACAGATCAAAAACTTTAATAATAATAATAATAATAATAATAATAATAAAAACCCCTATAAGGGATTAACACAACAATCAATCAGACTAAATAATATTCATAAAATTATTTAACGTCCATATTGTTGTTGATTTAGAGGCTTTGCGACATCGTGGTAATGTAGATACAGGGGTGTGCAAATTATTAGACTCAAATGAAAATGAAAATCCACAGCTTGCTTGCAGTCGACTGACTGTGTCAGGGAATGGCATCAATGAAGCCCCCCATCTATCGGCGACGATATGAACTGTGCCGGCTGCCGAAGCCTGTCGCACTCCCCTGGGGCAATGAATGACAGATGAAATGAAATGATAGTGGAGAGTGTTGCTGGAATGTAAGTGTGACAGGGAAAACCGGAGTACCCGTAGAAAAACCTGTCTGCCTCCGCTTCGCCCAGCACAAATCTCACATGGAGTGACCGGGATTTGAACCATGGACCCAGCGGTGAGAGGCCGGCGTGCTGCCGCCTAAGCCACGGAAGCTCAATTAGACTCAAATGAAGAATTTATATCAGTCACAAATTTTAAAAATTAAAAATAATTTTATTTTATTTTTATTACCCTACTTAGTAATATTGTCTTTTGCTGTCACGCACCTGCCATACCATCAGGAATTTGGTTAGTTATTGTTATTTTAAGGGGCGAAACTACAAGGTCATCTGCCCTTCGTAACACATTAAATTATACAAATTTGAAATAAATATCTAAATTTTAAGGTGTAAGCCGAAATATTAAAAAAGACCTAAAATTTAAAATAAAAAATTAAATGCAACTTAATTGCCCACTTAAGTATGATAATTAATACATGTAATGTTTTCCACTTCGTACATTTCGTACATTTTTTAAGAGTATTTCTTTAAAGGAATTATAGATATTTATGAAATTATGGTGCAATTAGTCACTGCTAATGTCTATTCTCTTTCATTTGAATGCTCATTTGTCACGATCGGTCGCTTGTGAGCCCCGCAGGAGGGATCTATAGGCCTACTACTGAAATAATATATATGATGATAATGATGATTAAACATTTGAAATAGTTTCAGTGGCTTGCAAAACATAACTACAGTATAAGTCACAAATCGTACTAAGTAAATGTGGAAAACTGTAATAAGTTACACACCTCTGTACGTGTACTTGGGTTTGTGTGTGTGTCTGTGTATAGAAGTTATCTGATAACCTGTGTGATTGTGATGTCTGTACTAGTGTCTGTATTTGTAATTGAGGTAGGATATGGGCAGGAAGCGACCATGGCCTTAAGTAAGGTACCATCCAAGCATTTGCCTGGATTAGAAATGGGAAACCGCGGAAAACCACTTGCAGAATGGCTGAGGTGAGAATTGGAATCTAGCCAGCCTATCCTCAGTTTTGCCTCACAGGACTGAGTGCATCCCATTCCAAACCCCAAACCATAATTAAATTCCTTGGCAGAGCCGGGAATCGAGCCCAGGCCCCCGCAGGGACAGGTTGGTTGGTTCCTCAGTTTAGGGGCTGCGACAACGCGGTCATTTAGCCCCGTGTACTTTGGGTGTGTGTAGAATCTGTCTGATAACCGGTGTTAATTGTGATCGCTGTATGAGTGTGTGTTATCTGTGATTCACGTAGAAGGACTGTAGACGATCATTTTTTTAAAATTAGTTCCTACTTTTGCTACCAAATGCTACCGTCCACGACACCTACCTGCAGACGTAGCTACTAAATGCCATCGTAGTCATCACCTGGCGGCGAACATTGGGACTAATATAGCGTTATCAAACTAACCTACACATTTTAGCTTCCACAAGTGTTATTGGTGGAAGGCTCTTTTACATGCGATAAATCAATGACATGGGACCGCCGGCTTTACTTCCTCTCCGAAGGAAGGCATACTGAGGGAGTTTTAACGCTCTTAAACAAGTAGTTCCGTGAAGAACTATACAGCCTATTTTCATATATCCTACTTATGTTAATTGCCTCAATCAACATACTAAATTTCATTTGATTGCTGTAATAGATTCGTAGATATTGAGAACTGACTAAATACAGCGGATGGTCGCCATGTTGGATTTTTACATATTATGTAGATCTTAGAGTTATGTACTGTTACATGACGATTATTGTGTACGTGTAGTACTCAAACTTCAATCGCATGATTAGGACACAAGAAGTAAAAACGAGGTTTTAAAATTTCGCACAGCTGCCATCTTGTAGTTATGGTAACAATTGAAATAAATTAGATGCCAGTGGATTAACATTTGTATTAGGATTTATAATACCAAGTGCCACTGCACTCGGATGGTTCAATTGCGAGAAACGACCATGTGAATATTTATACTTCGCGTCGCCGCCATGTTGTATTTCTGATCACCAGGTTATTGAAAGTCCTATAGGTGAACTATGTTCATTGCCCCTATGAACATTAAAAATTCAGTTTGATTGCTGTAATAGATTCGTAGATATGGAGATCCATATAAATATTTCGGATGGTCGCCATGTTGGATTGTTATATGTATAGGTCATAGAGTCATGTACCATTAAAGGAAAATTATTGCGTAGATTCATTATTCAAACATTCACTTCGATCGCATGATTACGACACAAGAAATAAAAACTTAATTTTAAAATTCGCTCAGTCGCCTTCTTGAGGTTATGTAAACAATGGAACTAAATTATATACCAGTGCATTACAATGTGCATAAACATTTCCTGTACTAAGTTTCATAGCGTTTGGATCATTAAATCGCGAGGAAGGTCTATTTATAATTTTCAAATTCGCTTGGCCGCCATGTTCGTTTTGTAGTTAACCGGTTTTTGAAAGTCTTATAGATGAACTTCCAGTAGTGCCCTTTATCTCCGTACAAAATTTCAGGGTGATACCGCAAATAGTTTCAGAGATATAGAATGCCGGTGAAATATTTCGCCCAGCCGCCATCTTCAGGTTATGTAAATAATTGAACGAAGTTAGATGTCGGTGTATTGCAATGTGCATAAACATATACTGTACCATGTTTAATTGCGTTAGGTTGGTTAAATCGCGATAAACGTCTATTTAAAAGTCGCAACATCGATTGGCCGCGCAGTTGGTTTTGTATTTACCAGGTTTTCAAAAGTCACATAGGTGAACTTCTAGTCATTCATTCATTTCCGTGTCCGATCATTTCCAGAATGTAGCAACTCCGATGGCCTTGTTGTTTGCCTCGATCAGGTCCTGGGTAGTGCAGGGTTGTTCTAGTAGTGGACAAATGAGCAGGTGGGCTGGGTCTTGTGTTGCTCCACACTCGCAGGACGTGTCTCCATCAGCTGGAAGGATACCCCATTTCTGCATGTTGGTCTTGCAACGAGGGACGCCTACCCTGAGACGATTAAGTGATTTCCAAACAGGGTAAGGCAGGTCATTTCCTGGGGCTAGCTCTTCCTTAACAGGGATATCCGGCGGCAACTTGCTCTTCCACCTGGAGATGCGGTTAGATTCCGATGTTCCCTCCAGTGGTTGAGTCCTGGCGATGAAACTCTTTCTTGATTTCAGTCGACGGACAACAGCCTGATGATTATGCAGTGGATGACGGGGATCATTAATCTGCTTCGCCCTCTCTGCATCAGCAGCAACAGTCCTTCTGATAGTTGGGGGAGCTATCCCAACAATCGGGTCGAGTTTGTCGGCTGGAGTAGGCTTCATACATCCCGACAAGATTCGTATGGTCTCGTTGATGGCAATGTCAATCTGCTTGGTGTGACTGGATGCACTCCACACAGGTGAAGCGTACTCTGCAGCAGACATGCACAAAGCAAGATCAGAAGTTCTTAGGACGAGAGGACTTGCCCCCCAGGTGGTGGCTGTGAGCTTCCTCAAAATATTGTTCCGTGAACTAACTTTCAGCCTGGTCTTATGGCAATGTTTCTTGAAGGACAGTGTTCAGTCAAGAGTAACACCTAGATACACGGGTGTTGGACAATGTTGGAGTTGTTTGCCTTGCCATGTAACATCCAGTTCCCGCCGAGCTTCTCTATTCCTTAAGTGAAATGCACATACTTGAGTCTTGTTGGAATTTGGCTTAAGATGATTGGCTTCATAGTAAGATCCAAGGGTATCTAGTGCAGAAGTCAACTTTCCCTCCACCTCTTCAAATGTTTTCCCTTGGGCAGCCACTGCAGTATCATCAGCATAGATGAAAAGCCTAGAATGTTCTGGTATGGGCTGATCGTTAGTGTAAATATTAAATAGCACAGGAGCGAGTACACTGCCTTGAGGTAAGCCGTTCTTTTGTATGCGCCATCTGCTCTTTTTACCACGGAGAAAGACTTGGAACCTTCTATTCTGCAGGAGAGTGCCAATAAGGGATGTTAGTTGGTAGTCGTTGGAGGTCTGGTACACTTTCCTCAGCAACTTTCTGTGGTTGATAGTGTCGTAAGCAGCTGTTAGATCGACAAAGGCAACTCCAGTTATCTCACCTTGTTCATACCCATCCTCGATGTATTGAGTGAGGTTCAGTATCTGACTGCAACCTGACTTTCCAGATCGAAACCCAGCTTGTTGGGGAATGAACTTATCTTCAAGGATGCCGCTAATTCGGTTCAGGATAAGGCGCTCGAAGATCTTGAAACAGTGACATAATAAGGATATTGGGCGAAAGTTTTTAGGATCGTTTGGCTCCTTACCAGGCTTAAGCAGTGCAACCACTCGGGCTTTCCTCCAGAGCCTGGGGATATAAAGCTTAGATACACACTCATTAATCATCGTAAGCAGCCATTGTAGGGTGGTCTGGCCGAACTTTTTGATCTGTTCTACTCTGATGTCATCGATGCCAGCAGCTTTATTCAATTTCAACGTGGAGATGGCAGATTCTAGTTCATTCAAGGTGAAAGGTTCTCGTAGGTTATGGTTCTCATGTCCTGAGGTTCGTTCCAGTTGCTCCCGTGAACTCCGACCTTTAGTCTTCCCGTTCATGAGTAATTGGGTTGCAATCTGGTCTGCTGTTATTGTGGTGAAGTTTCTAGATGTCGTTGGGTCACCGCTGAGGTTTTTCAGGAGATTCCAGGCCCACCTACTATTTAACTTCATGTCGAGATTCTCCACCAGTGAGGTCCACTTAGCTTTGCAATGTGCTGAGATAGTTTGCAACAATTCCTCGCCAACATGGATAGTATCATCAGAAAATGGGTCTGCCTCAAAAAGATCTTTGTAGTGGTTCATCAGCTGTTTGCTGTTATCAGTCAGTCCTGGTATGTAGCTTGTTCTACAACCTCTTGGGATAGTCCTTCTAGAAACTGTATGGACGCATTTGACAAATGCCTCATACATCTCAGGTTGCGGCGGGATTTTGGCAACTTCTGTATCAAGCTCTTTGGCAAATCTTTCCCAGTCGGCCTTCTGAAAATTAAACCTTCGCTTGAAAGGCACCTCCTCTGGCACAACCATGGCATTCACTGTGCAGATTATGGGCCTATGTTGGGTAGATGGAATGGGCTTACCCATCATCTTCAAACAACTCCCAGCAACTTTGGATGACACGAAGATATTATCGGGGTTGTAGCCTCTCATCCATCGGCCACTGTTGAAGGATGCTGGCAGCTTTGGATCATGAATTAGCTGAAGATCATGATTCTCTGCCCAGGTTTCCAGTTTTTCGCCATTTATATCTGAATCTGGGTATCCCCAAGATGTGCTTCGGCAGTTGTAATCGCCAATGATGAAGTTTACGTCCTGGTAGTTGAAGTTGGCAGGTTCCTCAAACGTGAAGTCGACATTGGGGGGCTTATATATAGAAGTCAGTCAACTTCTAGTAGTTCTTTTTATCACCGTAAAAAATATTCCAGAGTGATATCGGTAGCAGTTTCGGAGATATTGAATGCTGGTGAAAATATTTCGCACAGCCGCCATGTTGGATTGGTGAGACTTAAAAGAATTTGAAGGGCACGGCTGGGGTCGCCCGGAATTTGAAGGGCACGGCTGGGGTCGCCCGGAATAGTGCTATGAACTTACCGAGCTTTATTGAAATAGCTCCAGCCGTTTCGATGTTATTAGGGGGGGTCCTCACATCATCACACACGCACACACGGACAAAAGGTGACCTCATAAGCCTATTTTTCATAAATGAAAATAGGCTAAATAATAATTGTAATGTCAGCGGATTTGGACAACACACATGCGGATACGGATACAAGTCATGCGGTTGCGGGGCGGATGCGTATAACAATCGTTCGGATGCGGATAACGTTTTGTTTATCCGAGCAGGGCTCTACCTATCGGGGATACAATGAACGTACCTCACAACGCCAGCATGCCACTCACCTACCGGGGACTAAGAGAACCTTTACAAGACACACCACAGCGACAGAATATAACCAGTCTACATATTCAAAATACATTTCAAGCAAATAATGTGTAAGCATACACAAGCAGATTAATATTCTTTGCTGTACAAAATTATTTTATGTCGGAAAAATATATTCGTTAATCTCAGATCGCTAAATTCTGCTTTTAATTGACAAAGTAAATTGAAATACTGAAATGTGCAAAATACTTCACGTACAATAAATATTTATGACATTACACTTATGGTTACATTATAACTACCATTTACAACTCTGTAGTCTGATCTCTCTACAATCGGAACTATTCGTAAATATTCGGCCGTGCCTTCGATTACCAAAGTAATTATTATTTCCGACCTAATTGATGCCAAGAATTTCTAGTAAATGTTAGTAGAGATGGGACTATCAACTACTTTTAACTATCGACTGACTAGTCATTCGTTGGTAGAAACTATCGACTAGATATTAGACTACTTTCAGTCGAATGGTTACCTGAATACGCATAGCTCTTAAAAGCGAGTCGTTTCATGTATTCGACTGCAAGTAGTCGCTTCTAGGCGGCGTACAAAGCACTGTAAGCCGTTACCCGCGGAGTTCTGTTGTACCAACAGATGAAACACTTCTCCCTAACCTACCTATTTTTGCAGACGTTAGTTTGGAGTACGCGACACTCGGCAACATGCAATTGATCCAAGTTATTTATTTTTACTGTGCTTCGAATGGAGGCTGCGGGTTGTGTATAGTGCAGCCATTATATCCAAAGTTGCAATGAGAATGAGTAAATGTTCCCCGATAAGTGAATAAGTGAAGCAATACAGCAATACTTAATTAAATTACCAGAACTGAAAGGGATTTCGTAAGTACCGGTAACAATTCCATAGCCAAAATTGTGACGTACCTTTTATTTCTTAGTTGTTTTGCAGAAAATACTAAGAATGTAGAGTTGAAATACAACTTGAACAAGAACACGACAGCCTAGAATAAATACACACGAGAGACGACAATAGAGCACTTTAGAACAGTAACGAGAGCGAAATTTCAGTGGAGATGTTGGCAACCATGTGAATACAAACAATTTATGACCAGAACGTAAAACTATGCCAGCGCTCAGAACATGTTAAAACAATTGGGATCAGTTCAGTCGTTTGCAAACGACTTGTTTATGTTACGGTGAGTAGTCGTTGAATTCATTCGACTGTTTTCTAAAAGCAGTCAAACAAGTCGATGGTTCTAACTTTTGTCAGTCGACTGCTGATGCCCATCTCTACAAAACAATTGACAACCAGAATCAATTTGAGCGTACACGCCCTCCGACTTGCTAAAATGCTATTAATATTGGATCCCAATATAAAATATTTTCTGATTTAATTTTCCTGGAAAATCTATTCTATGTTTGCATCGATCATTACCATCACGCTATGGGGAGAATTTCATAATAGTTTTCTTGTAATTCATTTATCACGCGGTAGAATAAATGAATGAAATTCAATCATAAAATAAATAGAACTCTAAGCCATAATTGGTAAGCCCATGTTCAAGTTGTGTAATAATTCAAGAATGCACCCAATTCTCATTAAAAGTGTATAAACTGTGTTAAGGAGTTCAAACTAAACCTAAATATTGAGTGCTTAACATTTCCAAAGAAATGACATACATATATATTTGGACAACTGGACGTAGGCTATTTCATTGAAAGAATCTACGAACAAGAAACTGTATAAAACTATAGGCACCTACAGCCGTCAAGCTGTCCTCACAGTACCCGCTGGAGATTCACATCACCACTTAATCTATACGGTACCACGAGATAAGCCTAAGTACGCCAACTGTGAGGGAACACACAAACTCTTCCATCCCTGCCCTCATGTCTTTGCCACTAAACCCCGCTCCCACACAGCACGCCACTGCTCTGACACAGTTGTTAGGCCTGCTACAACAACTCTCAGCCATAACCCTGTAAACTACAGCTAAACCAAACCCAGAACCCCCTAATACACTTCATTTGCAGATCAATAAAATCCATAAAACAACTCCGCAACAAGCTTCACAAAACCTAAATTATAAACGAAAAGACTACTCCACAAACACCAAAATCAGTAAACCTCCCTCATTTCAGCCACACTACACCTTAAACAGGCATAGAAAGCATAGTCATGACCCCTTCATGGAGTAGGCTATTGTCTAAACACGATCATGTCTCCTTCAACTTTACCGAAGACTTCATTAAATTCTATTAAACATTCATAAACTCATTCCACAAATCTTAAAATCAGTATACATCCCTCATTTCAGTTACTCGATTCATTAAACAAACATAGAAGGCGTAGCCATGACCCCTTCATGGAGTAGGCTATTGTCTAAATCTGACCACGCATACTACAACCTTACTCTAATTCAAAATTACGGCCAAATGATCCATCTGACTGGGAGGAAAGGTATTTACCGGCTTGCCTGGGATGATGGGCCTCAAAACCGGTATCTGGAGTTCAAACATAACCTAAATATTGAATGCTTAACGTTTACAATAACTTGGACAACTGGATTTAGGCTATTTCATTGAAAGAATCAACGAACTGTATAAAACTATAGGCATCTACAGGTATACTTAACTTATTAATTAAAGCTCTACAATAAACATAGGCCTACAGCACAATCAATTGTAGCATGAAGTTATCTTGAAGAAGTCGTTTGGTTAGAACGACTACTTAAATTCGAATGGTTCCATTCACTTGGAATTAGTCGTTTGCCAACGACTTGTTTCATTCGAATGATTTCCAACGATTGTTTTGGGATCAGTCGTTGGCAAACGACTTGTTTATGATACGGTGAGTAGTCGTTGAATTCATTCGACTGTTTTCAGTCGACTGCTGCCCATCTCTAAATGTTAGTGATAACTAAAATTCTCATCTGACCTGGGAATCATCATCTCTCAATACATAACAAGAAGTTCCGTGAGGAACTATACAGCCTATTTTCATATATCCTACTTATGATAACTGCCACTATCAACATACAAAATGTCAGTTTGATTGCTGTAACAGATTAGTAGATATTGGGAACCGACTAAATATTTCGAATGGTCGCCATGTTGATTTTATATATGTAGGTCCTAGAGTTATGTACTGTTACATGAAGATTATTGTGTACATGTAGCATTCAAACTTCAATCTCATGATTAGGACACAAGAAGTAACAAGGAGATTTTAAAATTTCGCACAGATGCCACCTTGGTATTTTGGAAACAATTTAAATACATTAGATGCCGGTGGATTAACATTTGTATAAGCATTTAACGTGCAAAGTTTCACTGCACTAGGATGGTTAAATCACGAGGAACGTCCATTTAAATATATATATATTTCGCATCGCCGCCATGTTGGATTGTGCTCACCAGGTTATTTAAAGTCCTATAGGTGAATCTAAGTTCATAGCTACTATTAACATAAAAAAAATCAGTTTGATTGCTATAATAGATTCGTAGATATTCAGAGCCGTCTAAATATTTCGGATGGTCGCCATGTTAGATTGTTAAATGTATAGGCCATAGAGTCATGTACTACCAATAAAGGAAAATTATGGCGTAGGTTTATTATTCAAACTTTCACTTCGATTCCATGATTACGACACAAGAAATAAAAACTTAATTTTAAAATTCGCACAGCCGCCATCTTGAGGTTGTGTAAACAATTGAACAAAATTAGATACCAGTGTATTACAATGTGTATAAACATTTCCTGTACCAGATTTCATTGCGTATGGAACATTAAATCGCGAGAAAGGTCTATTTAAAATTTTCAAATTCGCTTGGCCGCCATGTCCGTTGTGTAGTTAACCGGTTTTTGAAATTCTTATAGATGAACTTCCAGTAGTGCCCTTTATCTCCGTACTAAATTTCAGGGTGATACCGCTAATAGTTTCCGAGATATAGAATGCCAGTGAAATATTTCGCACATCCGCCATCTTGTGGTTATGTAAACAATTGAACGAAGTTTGATGTCGGTGCATTAAAATGTGTATAAACATATACTGTACCAAGTTTTATTGCATTTGGTTGGTTAAATAGCGAGAAACGTCTATTTAAAGTCGCGAATTCGCGTGGCCGCCATGTTGGTTTTGTAGTTACCAGTTTTTCAAAAGTCACATAGGTGAAGTTCTAGTAGTTCCTTTTATCACCGTAATAAATTCCAGGGTGATATTGGAAATAGTTTCGGAGATATTGAATGCTGGTGAAATATTTCGCACAGCCGCCATGTTGGATTGGTGAGACGTAACAAAATTTGAAGGTCGCGGTCGGAGTAGCCCGGAATAGTGCTATAAATATACCTAGTTTCATTGAAATTGCGCCAGCCGTTTAAAAATTAACACACACACACACACACACACACACACACACACACACACACACACACACACACACACACACACACACACACACACACACACACACACACACACACACACACACACACACACACACACACACACACACACACACACACACACACACACACACACACACACACACACACACACACACACACACACACACACACACACACACACACACACACACACACACACACACACACACACACACACACACACACACACACACACACACACACACACACACACACACACACACACACACACACACACACACACACACACACACACACACACACACACACACACACACACACACACACACACACACACACACACACACACACACACACACACACACACACACACACACACACACACACACACACACACACACACACACACACACACACACACACACACACACACACACACACACACACACACACACACACACACACACACACGTCTTGTTCGCGAACGAACTAGTTCGGAAGAGCGGGTCCCACAGACGAACTACCGAACTACTGTCGACCAAAGTATTATGTGCACTCGAGTTTGAAGGTTGTTTGTGAAGTAACCAAGAGACCTACATAAAATCCAATAACATCATCATTTTCGTCGTTCTATTTTACATTAGTTCATGTAGATTTGGAATTTTTAATTTATATTTCAATATTTTTTAACGCAGTTGGAACACAAAAAGTGCACTTTTTAAGCGTGTTTCAACCATGCGTCACATTTAAGAATTATTATCTCAAAAACCCGTCATCAGATCGAATCCAAATTTTAACACAATATACATTGGAATGTAGTATAAATGGTTTATTAATTTCAAAATTGTGTGTTTTCAAGAAACAAAGTTGTTATCATTTTTGTAAGGTAACTTTTTCTCGGCTCGGGGTGGTTGGAAAATGTAGTTCTTGGTTGCGTTGTAATCGTTATACATCAAAAAGTTATGCTGTATGACTGTGAAATACGTAAATTAATCCACATATTTTATATCGGTTTGTATTTATACGAGGAAATAACACATGGTTTACTAGCTAGCCGCTCCGGGCAGAGCTGTACAGCGTTGCCGAAATGGTGCCCACACGCATCATGGCGCGTTTCGCTCGGAAGTGATGGGCTCGATCTCAGCAACGCTGTACAGCATTTCCCGGAGCGGCTAGCAGGTGAACCATGTGTTATTTCCTCGTATAAATACAAACCGATATAAAATAAGTGAATTAATTTACGTATTTCACAGTCATACAGCATAACGTTTTGATGTATAACGATTACAACGCAACCAAGAACTACATTTTCCAACCACCCCGAGCCGAGAAAAAGTTACCTTACAACAATGATAACAACTTTGTTTATTGGACGCACAAAATTGTGAAATTAATAAACCAGTTATACAACATTACAAGGTATATTGTGTTAAAATTTGGATTCGATCTGATGACGGGCTTTTGAGATAATAATTCTTAAATGTGACGCATGGTTGAAACACGCTTAAAACTTGCACTTTTTTGTGTTCCGACTGCGATAAAAATATTAAAATATAAATTAAAAAATCCAAACCTACATGAACTAACGTAAAATAGAACGACAAAAATGTTGATGTTATTGGATTTTATGTAGGTCTATTGGTTACTTCACAAACAACCTTCAAACTCGAGTACACATAATACATTGGTCGACAGTAGTTCCCAGATCCCTCGCTTGTTAGTTCGTTCGATCTTTTTCCGCTGACCGAGTTGTAACAGCGCGCGAGCGCGGGTCTGCCGTAGCTCGTCAGCTCTTCACGTCACCACTCATTGCACAATCACACGCGCTTTGCTTCGTTCAGTCAGTTCAGTTGATTGAGTGTATCTATTGATAATGGCAAGATTGTAAAGTTTTGGCGCGGCGAATGTTCAATGTTGGTTTATAATAATAACAGTATAACACACTACTAGATTTGTAATGTAATACAGTGGCGGTTCATAAATTGAAGTTACTGATAGTTAACTGATTTAGATGTGGGGATAATTCCACAGATTTATTTAACTTAGTCATTTTGGATTATTTGAAAATATGTCCAATTATTTAGAAAATCGGTGAACTGGATTAACATTACCATTTTAATGAACTGGTTGATATTTATATTTGTCAATGCATGGTGATACAACTACTTTTTACCTATTTTTAAGAAATGAACATTATGATGATGATTCACAAAGAAAAGCGAACTTGTATGGACAAAAACTCTGAACTAAAAAAAAAACCTATTACTCCCATTTATGCCATAAAGATAATGTACCCAACGGTTTCAGAGCAGCCAAATGATGAATATCACGAAGCAAGTAAGAAATGAAACGAAAATTGCGGGGGGGATGTACGTCTTATCATCACTTAGTGACAAGTAGAAAATGGAATCGGATGGTGACGAGCCAATATACGCAAAAAATGATGATAATAATTGTTGCTTTAAGGGGCCTAACATCTAGATTATCGGCCCCACGCGAGAAAAAAAAAATAAAGAGAATAATAAGTGTATGCTTCTACGAACACATCGTCCATACTGTTTTTCCTTTAGGTACAGTACCGGTATTTCACTAATGATAAACAAATGACGATTTTTGGCTTTAGAAACAATAGAAAGAGAATTTTTCTCAGAAGGAAAGACATGGACCCTAATTAAAAGGATGGCCAACAATAGAGTGAGATGGAAGAAGTTTGTAGCTACCCTATGTTCCTACAAGGAATAAAAGGAAATAAGGAAGGAATAAGGAATTTCGGTAATGTTTCAATACTCATATTTTTGTATTCTTTATCTTCGAATATCAAAATGTGAAACACATTACTGCACACGCAACATGGCAATATCTAATACAGCTCGGTTCCAAGCTCTGTGAACTTGCGGGATGAAGGGCCGAGGCAGGGTAGGAGCAAGCGAGAATTGAGAAGCCTGTCGAGAGCCCGCCGTGTTACCTGACAGTCTCGTCTATTCCAATACTGCTAACATGGGTTATTTCTGAAACCAGTGTGGCGTTGGGAATGAATGACAGTCACCGACTAGTGTATTTGCTTCTGTTACTACGCAAGGACCGAGAAACTGCAACACTCTTCACCACCACTACTATAGTCTGCGATGCACATTCCACTCAGGTCCACGCAGCTTAGACTCGAGCAGTACACGAACTGCACGTGCAGCGCGGCTTAGTAACTGTTTTACAGTAGCCTACAGTATTGTTTGAAACAAGAGCAATGTGCATGAGCAATCACTGGTGACGAGTAATCGGTGGTGACAGACTGAATCCTATAACAAACAAACAGCGCGTGCAGTGGCAGTAGCAAGGCGAGCGAACGGTCTGTCTTACATGGAATTCGTGATGGGAACTAACGAACTAAAAGAGCGAACTAGTTCGCTAAGGAGCTGCGAACTAAACTGATCGCTCCCAGCCGCGAACTATTATGCGCAAGCCTACTAAAAAAAAAAACACAAACACACACACACACGCACACGGGCAAAAGGTGATCTCATAAATCTGGTTTTTTTTTTCAAAATTGAAAATAGGCTAAAAATGCGACAACTTCGGAGACAGCCAAGAATGCGAGTTACTACGCAACAAGGCGGACCATAATAAAATTGATGTAACTGACGTAGATATTAGAGAAGACCGGGGTGCTGTATTTCCGCCCTTAAACGCTCATGAACGTGACAGTAATATTATAACGTGACAGTAAATCTTCTGACACGAGGCTGTCGCATTTAACCACTGGGCTGGAATGGAACCAGTAATTGGGTTTATAGAAGGCGAACACTTGCTCGATATGTGCCTCTCAGCCCGACTGAATACTATTGTTTTTGTTGTTGTCTTGTTTGAGGGGCTTGTACATCGTGGTTACTGAGCCTCGTATACTTGGGAGTGTGTAGAATTTGTCTGTTAACCTGTGTTATTGTGATGTCCGTAGTGGTGTGAGCATTTGTAATACATAATATGAATCATGTTATTTGTTTTACGTCTCAGTTAACTACAGTGGCTTTTAAAGACGCCGGGGTGCCGGAATTTTGCCCTGAGGGTGATCTTTAACTTGCCAGTAAATCTACTGACACGGCTCCCTCGCATTTGCGCACACTTAAACGCCAACTGCCTGCGCCAGGATTCAATCCTGCAACTTTGGGCTCGCCAGGCGTGAACATTGCCGCTGAGCCACGCAGCCAGTCATTTATAATACAGATGAGTTTAGGGAAGGAGATGACCGTGGCCTTAAATTAAGAATCGTACCATGGCATTTTTATGGAGTAGAAGTGTGAAACCACGGAAAACCACTTCCAGGATGGCTGAGGTTGGAATCAATCCCATCGCTTCTGAGTTTTGCCTCACAAAGCTGAATGTACCCCGTTCCAGTCCTCAGACAAGAATTTAATTCCATGATAGAGCCGGGAATCGAACCCGAAATTCAAGGGTGAGAGCCCAAGAAATGCTAGCCACTGCACCAGGAGGTGGTCGTAAATCAAGTTTCCATCTCAGCATTCGCCTGGGAGGAATAGCCTATAGTTAAAGAAGAAAAACTACACTCATAATGGCCTCTGCTAGTACAGAAATTGGAACCTCCGATCATCGGACTTGCGACATCTCCCCATGCGTAGTCAGGATAAACAAAACGTTATCCGCATCCGCCCCGCATCCGCACAACTGTTATCCGCATCCGCCCCGCATCCGCACAACTGTTATCCGCATCCGCACGACTGTTATCCGAATCTACTGGCTTTACAATAATATTTTTATGTAGGTAAAAGCATATTTAATAGTTCTTAATAAGAATCGTACACCCGCCTGAATCAATACTACAAAGAAAAATAATTATTTAACTTGTTTTTAGTACATGTTTCGAGGATTAATTACATTTTATCCCCTTCATCAGCTAAAAAATATATGTAAAGAGCAAAATAAAACGTAGCACAGTAACAAGATACGTTATTAAACCTAATATGGTGCACCATATAATTTAGGTTATAAGAACAGAATAAAATGAAATGAAATGAAATAGATGGTGACGGTGATCAGCTGCTCATGATAAATAGTAGTTCCGTATTGTCATAAGCACCTGCAAGCTGATCACCGTCGCCATCTATTTCATTTCATTTTATTTTATTCTGTTCTTATAACCTAAATTATACGGTGCACCATATTAGGTATAATAACGTATCTTATTACTGTGCTACGTTTTATTTTGTTCTTTCAATATGTTTTTTAGCTGATGAAGTGGATAAAATGTAATTAATCCTCGAAACATGTACTGAAAACAAGTTAAATAATTATTAGCCTACTTTTCACATTTTGCAAAAATGAGGAAAAAGTAGACTTACTAGATCGGGCAAATGTGTGTCTGTCTGGCTGTCTGTGCCCCCCCCCCCCCCCTATCAACTCCTAAACGGCTGCAGCAATCGAAACAAAATTTGGTAGGAGTAAAGATCTATACATGAATATCTCACGGCCATATTTGAAAATGATGTCATTGCTACCAACTGCTGAAAAATCGCAATTGAAATTTGAGCTCCATGTTGGATATCTTGGAAGATATGAATGGGAGCTATTTCAAAATTGGCACACGTATAGATAATAATGTTGCAGTTTAATTTCCAGGAGGCCATACATGGTAGTGTTGCCAAAATGATTATAAGCCTGCTGATAGGTTCAAATTTTAAATGCATATAACTTCAACACTATCAATTGGATTTCAACCAAATTTCGTATGTGCTATGTGTACATAAACAGATATGACTGAGCGTATTTTTTTGAGCCACCAAGGTTGCCAACTGTTAATAAATGCTCTCAATTTTTTAAAATCCAAATATCCATATATCAGAAAGTATGCGAGCCGACAGCTTTAAACTTTGCACTCGTATAGTACCTGGCATTCTATATTAATTTGGAGTAACTTATATACGTCAGTGCTACCAACATGATTCTAAGCCTGCTGATAGGTCTAATTTTAAAATGCATGTAACTTCTATACTAACGGATTTCATTCAAAGCTGACACAACAATAGATCATATTATTTCAGATTATTTCTGACCAATACATGTATGTCATTGTTGCCAACATGATTTTACGCGCGCTGTTAGTTCCAATTTTAACTGCTTGCAACGTCCATGCTATCCATTGGACTTCAATCAAATTTTGTATTCTGTACCTTAAGAGATGGAACTAAGAATATATTCAGTCATCAGGGCTGCCAACTGTAGTTCTCTATTAGGCTACATTATGCCAGGTATATTTCGATCTACTTAGAAATTTCGATATTACCAACTTAATTTCGTCATTATTCTAGATAGATTCATATAGATTAATCATTGGCATGAATCTTAAATTTTAAGAAAAGTAGGCTCTTTAGTTCGTCACGGAACTTCTTGTTTTTCTTTATAGTATTGATTCAGGCGGGTGTACAATTCTTATTAAGAACTATTCTAGCATATCAATACGGAACCACCATGAGTCATTTAAATAATGTAAAGCATATTTAAGCAACAAATTGACATTTGAGGAGAAAGTCGTTCCCCTAAGCTATGTAGGACCTAAGTCATGTGCTATGTTTAAAATGAATGTTATACAGCCAGAATTGCAACCCTTTTTAATTCGGAGTGTTAATTATGATTAATGACATAATTTGAATGAGATAAGCTTAAACCATCATCTTAAATTTGTCATGAAAAGAAAACCAATTAAGGAAAAATATGATGTTATAAACAACCGGGTTCTAGTAATGATATTCAACAAGTTCGGATTGTAACTTATACTAAAAAAGTACAGTCCGTCTGAAAGACTAGACGTTATATCATTTCAAATGACGCATGCTACAAATGTTAGAAAGGCTCAGGACTCTTTCAACAGACTCCATTACCCATTAACTTAGGCTTCCCGCGCAGGCACTTCTTTAAGGGTCACCCTGTATTTGAGTCTGACATCTTTCACAGCTCTTGAAGAGTCACCCATTATTTGAATCTGATATCTCGCAAACCTCTTTAAGGGTCACCCTGTATTTGAATTGAATCTAACATACTGTACACCTCGTTAAGTGTCACCCTGTAATTTGCTCTGACATCCTGCACACCTCTTTAGGAGGCACCCTATGTTCTTATCTGGCATCTTGTATATCTCTTTAGAAGTCACCCTGTAATCTTATGTGACATCTTGTACACCTCTTTAGGAGTCATCCTGTATTCTTCTCTCCCATCTTGTACATCTCTTTAAGAGTCACCTTGTATTCTTATCTGGCATCTTGTATATCTCTTTAGGAGTCACTCTGTATTGTTATCTGGCATTTTGTACTGTATTTTGCTCTGACATCCTGCACACCTCTTTAGGAGGCACCCTGTATTCTGATATGACATCTTGAATATCTCTTTGGAAGTCACCCTGTATTCTTGTGTTCGCTTCGCTCAAAGCCCCAGGTCGCTCGACGCCACAGGACTTTTTCAACAGACTCCAATAACCATTAGCTTCTGCTTCCCACGTGGCTGCATGACGTCACGCACTCGCTTCCCGCGCGGCTGCATGACGTCACTTCCGTCTCCGTCTCCGTAACGTTGGACCCAAGCATAACGACGAAGTCGACAAGATCATTTGAAACGATAAAAACTATCCGCAAATTTATTCCTACCATTATCCGCTATCCGCACTGCCATGCAAACTATATCCGCAAGGCGCAAAACTTTGCGGATATTCGCGGGTTAATCCGTGGGCTTCACCCAAGCGGTAATTGATGCGTTCGGCTTTGCCTCTGTATTTGAAACACTCCCCGCGGTAGAATGAAGTGAGTGAGTGACGCGTGGGACCTCTGAGTGGAACAGCACGTCGACAGATGGGGAGTATAAATAAGAAAGGCACAGTTTATTTGTCTTCCTGTTGGGCAACGGTGTAGACGATTCCACTTGGAGGCAGAGTCTACTCTTGGTTCGTAAATATACGATTTTGCGGGTAATGGAATGTCTCACTTTCATAGACCGCACAAAACACTCCATTCCCTGCCGGATAGCTCAGTGGTATAAGGTCCGTCATGTTGCATTCTTGGCTGTCCCTACGGTGGCCCGGGTTGGCCGAATGGCAGTGCAATACTGTTTAATTTTTACATTCAGTTCATCCCTCCCTATATTATTCTGCTAAGGTCCCATTCCAGCTTTGTACCGAAACTAAGGTCCCATTAACACCAACCTACACATATGGGGTACCTACAGGTTCAGCATAACCCAATGCGTTAGCGAAACGCACTCACTTACTCTTTAAATGCCTCACAATTAAATAAATACCTTAAAACACGTATATTTACAATGAAATAATGAAAGAATGCAACACGGCAATCATGGTAACAGAATCTCACAGGTCCATCTTCTATTTCTGTAAGACGCAATGCAATTCCAATTATTACATTACTGTGAAAGTTTCCAGACGGTTATAAGGTTATCACTGAACCAAATTATGCTGGAAAATTCATCAATACATACAGTATAATGCGCTTAAAGGGGTCAAGGGGCACTCTAGAATTTTTTCACGCAATTTTCACGTGTGAGTGTGGTACGAAAGTCTTTTTCACTCGACTATAAAGGGTCTCCGAAAATCACGTTTAAAGGCCCTTAAATTAACAGTGTCTGTGATTTTCCCAGGAAACTAACTTCGCTCTGATATACCTATGAAGGAATGACAAACCCCTACCCACTGCACCAGTAGCTGAATTGATCAAGTCTGATTATTCATACCAAGGATAAATCAGTCATAGCATTCATGATTGAGATTTTGCGAAGTGTACTCTTTACAACTAGAATATTCGCGGTCGAAGCCGCGACGGATAATGCCAATATGTAGGGAAAAGTGGGGTAAAACCGGGTGGCCAGACTTCGGTGGCTTCCTGAAGCTATGTTTATTTTCAGATAACTATTAAAACCTGCATACATGACCTCTGAATAGTTTTATTACATAATATAGCCATCATCAATAAACGAGAGAGTCATTCTGTTTATTATTATAAAAATTACAAAAAGAAGTCAATTCACCCGGTTTTAACCCTCCGGTGTGGTAGAACCGGGTACACATGTTGAGTATATGGAAAATTAGAAAACACACTTTTTTCTTCATTGTCTACCTTATAATGGTAAACGGAGATAACTAGTCATATTTATCAACCAAATAGCGTACATATTATAATATCGCTGTGAACAAAATTATTGATTATGGTAAAAAAATTGAACTTTTTTGTTCCCTTATGTAAAGACATTAAACAATCATTTTAGTTTGCACAAGTCACAAACAAAGTCATCGTCCTCCTCATCCAAACCACTACAATCTTCGTGTGCTCATCCCCGACATCCTGTGCATTGTATCTAACCTTCTTTGTCTTTTGAATTAGAATAATAGTCACTGCAGAAAATGAAATTAGCAACACAACTCTTTTTGTACAAATTAAAAACTTAAAAGTCTAGGCCTACACATTGTTAAGTTGTATTTCAAATAATAACACTTTCATTTCTCTCACACACACTCTCTTATTTAAAATCTATTTATTAGCTATTATTGTGGAGTGCTGAATAGATGGGGGTAATATCGGGCACAACCCGGTCCTGCCCCACGCGTCATACCCGGTTTCACCCCACTGGTAGTTGCAAAGAAAAACATGGACTAGCCAAACAAAATCGATTTTAATCTTAAATACACCCATAGCCTCGTGAGCCTAAAGAAATAAGCTACATAGAATGCACTTACCGTTACTGTTACTGCTCTAGTACTTGAAATAAGAAATCACAAAAACACAAAATTATTCGTCACAACTGAAAAAATCTCCACAGTGGAATGGCGAACTCGCCGCAGCTTCAAGTCCCAGGACACCTTCCGCATTCCGGTCCCTAATATAGTTACATACACTAGCCTACTACAGTCATCACATAAATACAGATTGTCAGACAACTTCAACACACACACAACTACACGGGGCTGATCGCCAAGATGTCCCACACCCCTTAATGAATTAACATAATCATCATATTTTATGAACACCGTGTGGATTCTCTGTACAGCATGTCCCCTGCCTGAACGTCAACTCTTATAACTGCTCAGTGCTGCAGGTAGTCTAAGTGGAGACACTTGAGGGGCAGTTGACACTGGACATAAAAACATCGGATGTATCTTATCAATCATTCACGTTTCTCTGGGGGCCGGAGTCGAGATGAATTTCTTACGTGGCGGATGGTATTTATGGTCTGGCAATCTCATCAGAGGCTCTATGTAGGTTCAACCGGGGAAATAATTCGAAGGAAGTAGCCGTTGTCACCAATGTCTCCATATTTCTTCTGTTTAATTCTTGCCATGAGTAGATCTTACTGTAAGAACAGACTCACGGCCACTCAAAACCTGTAGTTGGTTCATTTGAAGGCCTTGGACATCGTGCTCTTCAAGCTCCGTGTACTTGGGTGAGCGTGGAATTTTGTATAATAACCTGTGTCATTGTGATGACTGTATTAGTGTGTGTATTTGCAATCCAGGAGAGGATTGAGAAGGAGTCAGGCGTGACCTTAAGTTAGCAATCATCCCGCCATTTATCTGGAGTAGAAGTGGCAAACCACGGAAAATAGTAATAATAATGTGCAAACCACGGAAAATAGTAATAATAATGTTAATGTTGTACAACAACAAATGCTTGTCCAAAAATACTAAACTACGTCATTATGAAACTGTTCTGAAGCCAGTAGTTATGTATGCAGCCGAAACCGTATCCCTAAATGCTAATAAAGGACTCCTCGAAGAACTAGAGAAAAAAGAGCGCAAAATCGTTAGAGGTATAATGAGATCAAATTACAAGAATGCCATCCATTATAAAAAAATCCAACAATGAAGTCTACAGTAAAATAGAGACAATCACAGAAACGATCCGCAAGAGGTGGGCACAGTATTGCGGTCATCTCAAACGAATGGACGGAAACAGGCTGACTTAACAGATTTTCCATTTTTTAAAACTCCAAACGCAAAACCACAATGCCCTGGTTTATGAATACCAGAGACGACCTCAAAATGCTGCATCTAAAACCCGACGACGCCTTCAATAGAGATATCTTCCGCAAAAAGACTGACTAATGGGCTAACCCGAGATGAGACACCGAAACATGAAAGAAGACAAGGTACCACTTGGACAGCGGAGCGCAAGATGGCCCACTCACAGAGAATGAGGGAATTCTGGGCTCAGAGGAAAGATAAGAAAATTGCCCAGTGTAGCAAGACTTAACGTGGTTCTAGATGGCCGCAACGAATTATATATAGACTAATAGTGTTATTGGTTTTACGTCCCTATCTGGTTTTAGAGACGCTGGAGTGCTGGAATCTTGCCCCGAAAGGTATCTTTTACGTGTCAGTAAATTTACTGACACGGTTCCCCCACATTTGCGCACCCTCAAATGCCAGCTGACTGCGGCAGGATTCGATCCTGTAACCTTCGGTGCAGCAGGCTAGATACAGTGATCTTCAAGCCGCGGCCCACCGCGTATATTTCAGGGGCCCGCAAAACGATGTGAAGTCCTAAACAAAGGAAAATACAGCGAAGCACTCACTGTTCTACGATCAGATTTCAGTAACAGGTTTGAAGATTTCGAGCTAAATAAAAGAAATGATGAAGCTATTTTGTGCTCCATTTCGTGTGAATGTGGAAGACTATCCCGGAAACATACAAATGGAACTTATTGAGTTTCAGTGTAATAGCGATTTACAGGAGAAATTTAAACATTTTGGACTTTTGGAGCTTCACCCAATTGTATGTTGAAAAATATCAATTTCCAGGAACCAGATCTCATGCTCTGACAAAAACATCCCATTTTGGCAGCACTTACATCTGTGAACAGTTATTTTCCAAAATGAAGAATGTGAAGTCAAAATTGAGGAATTGTGTTTCTGACACTCATTTAGAGAACTCTCTTCGAATTGCTTCATCCAACATAAAAGCCAATGTTGACAGATAAGTGAAAGAACAACAGTGTCAGATTTCTCATTGAACTAAAAACAATTACCATTTTGATATATTTAATTTAGTTTTATGTTTTGTTACATATTTTAATATTGATTTCACTGTAATTTTAAAACGAAACAAAAACTTATTAAAAAATGATGTTTTCTTTTTCCAAGTTGAAAGACAATATATATATATTAAGATTAATGCGGCCCGCAAGCCCTTCCATAACAAAAATTTGGCCCTTCATTAAAATAAGGTTGAATACCACTGGGCTAGAACATTACCGCTGATTCACGCAGGTAGTCAAACCACGGAAAACCAAACCCATAAAGGCTAAGGTGGGAATCGAATCCATCTCTCCTCAGAACCATTAGAGTCTCTCCCCCACTGTTGCACTGATGCTGAAGCTATTAAAAGTATGTTGTGTATATTTCTTGAGACGTACAGCTGGTTTGGGTCTCTCCACACCGCTCTAGCAGGATCGGTCCGGTTAGCCCCGGAGCGTCTGGTAGGTTCGCAGAATTGAAATAGAACAGAAGCGAGCCACATCTTATGCACAGCCTATTAAAACCATGTTCGTGTCCAGAAAGCACGCTTCATGCTACTGGCTGTTGCAGCAGGCCAGGAGCTAGACACTATCCTATGTTCGTGTCCAGACAACACGCTTCATGCTACTGGCTGTTGCAGCAAGACATGAGCAAGAGACTATCCTATGTTCGTGTCCAGACAACACGCTTCATGCTACTGGCTGTTGCAGCAGGACATGAGCTAGACACTATCGTATGTTCGTGTCCAGACAACACGCTTCATGCTACTGGCTGTTGCAGCAGGACATGAGCAAGAGACTATCCTATGTTCGTGCCCAGAAAACACGCTTCATGCTACTGGCAGTTGCAGCAGGCCATGAGCTAGACACTATCCTATGTTCGTGTCAGGACAACACGCTTCATGCTACTGGCTGTTGCAGCAGGCCATGAGCAAGACGCTATCCTATGTTCGTGCCCAGAAAACACGCTTCATGCTACTGGCTGTAGCAGCAGGCCATGAGCTAGAGACTATCCTATGTTCGTGTCCAGACAACACGCGTCATGCTACTGGCTGTTGCAGCAGACCATGAGCTAGACACTATCCTATGTTCGTGCCCAGACAACACGCTTCATGCTACTGGCTGTTGCAGCAGGACATGAGCAAGAGACTATCCTATGTTCGTGCCCAGAAAACACGCTTCATGCTACTGGCAGTTGCAGCAGGCCATGAGCTAGACACTATCCTATGTTCGTGTCCAGACAACACGCTTCATGCTACTGGCTGTTGCAGCAGGCCATGAGCTAGACACTATCCTATGTTCGTGCCCAGAAAACACGCTTCATGCTACTGGCTGTAGCAGCAGGCCATGAGCTAGAGACTATCCTATGTTCGTGCCCAGACAACACGCTTCATGCTACTGGCTGTTGCAGCAGGCCATGAGCTAGACACTATCCTATGTTCGTGTCCAGACAACACGCTTCATGCTACTGGCCGTTGCAGCAGGCCATGAGCTCGACACTATCCTATGTTCGTGTCCAGAAAACACGCTTCATGCTACTGGCTGTTGCAGCAGGCCATGAGCTAGAGACTATCCTATGTTCGTGTCCAGACAACACGCTTCATGCTACTGGCCGTTGCAGCAGGCCATGAGCTTGACACTATCCTATGTTCGTGCCCAGAAGACACGCTTCATGCTACTGGCTGTTGCAGCTGGCCATGAGCTAGAGACTCCTAGGTTCGTGTCCAGACAACACGCTTCATGCTACTGGCTGTTGCAGCAGGCCTTGAGCTAGAGACTATCCTAGGTTCGTGTCCAGACAACACGCTTCATGCTACTGGCTGTTGCAGCTGGCCATGAGCTAGAGACTATCCTAGGTTCGTGTCCAAACAACACGATTCATGCTACTGGCTGTTGCAGCGGGCCATGAGCTAGGGACTCCTAGGTTCGTGTCCAGAAAACACGCTTCATGCTACTGGCTGTTGCAGCAGGCCATGAGCTAGAGACTATCCTATGTTCGTGTCCAGACAACACGCTTCATGCTACTGGCCGTTGCAGCAGGCCATGAGCTTGACACTATCCTATGTTCGTGCCCAGAAGACACGCTTCATGCTACTGGCTGTTGCAGCTGGCCATGAGCTAGAGACTCCTAGGTTCGTGTCCAGACAACACGCTTCATGCTACTGGCTGTTGCAGCAGGCCTTGAGCTAGAGACTATCCTAGGTTCGTGTCCAGACAACACGCTTCATGCTACTGGCTGTTGCAGCTGGCCATGAGCTAGAGACTATCCTAGGTTCGTGTCCAAACAACACGATTCATGCTACTGGCTGTTGCAGCGGGCCATGAGCTAGAGACTATCCTATGTTCGTGCTCAGAAAACACGCTTCATGCTACTGGCTGTTGCAGCAGGCCTTGAGCTAGAGACTATCCTAGGTTCGTGTCCAGAAGACACGCTTCATGCTACTGGCTGTTGCAGCTGGCCATGAGCTAGGGACTCCTAGGTTCGTGTCAAGACAACACGCTTCATGCTACTGGCTGTTGCAGCTGGCCATGAGCTAGAGACTATCCTAGGTTCGTGTCCAAACAACACGATTCATGCTACTGGCTGTTGCAGCGGGCCATGAGCTAAGGACTATCCTATGTTCGTGTCCAGAAAGCACGCTTCATGCTACTGGCTGTTGCAGCAGGCCATGAGCTAGACACTATCCTACGTTCGTGCCCAGACAACACGCTTCATGCTACTGGCCGTTGCAGCAGGCCATGAGCTAGACACTATCCTATGTTCGTGTCCAGAAAACACGCTTCATGCTACTGGCTGTTGCAGCAGGCCATGAGCTAGACACTATCCTATGTTCGTACCCAGAAAGCACGCTTCATGCTACTGGCTGTTGCAGCATGCCATGAGCTAGACACTATCCTATGTTCGTGCCCAGAAAGCACGCTTCATGCTACTGGCTGTTGCAGCAGGCCATGAGCTAGACACTATCCTATGTTCGTGCCCAGACAACACGCTTCATGGCACTGGCTGTTGCAGCAGGCCATGAGCTAGATACTATCACCATGGGAGGATTAACAAACAGAAGTTAACTTTGTCCTCCTCGTGACGCAGAATTCGTGGCTGCCACCGCTAAGGATTGAGTTCAATTCACGACTCTGCCAAATATAATTCTCACCTGAGGGCAGAAACTCTGTACTCTATCTCATGAGGAAGAACCCACCTCACCTGCCCTATCTTCTTCTTCTTCTTCTCCTCCTCAACCGCTAGGTTGGTGGGTAACGTGCATGTCTTCCAGGACGTCTTCTTTCTCTGGCCTGTAGTTACAAATGGCACTACGTGTGCTTGCCTTTATTTCTGTCTATAAATTCAGTCCTTGGTCTTCCTAGACTCATCTTTCCTTCTAGCTTCCCTTCGAAGAGTGTGGTGCACCAGTGAGAATGACGAATCAAATGGCCAACAAAACTATTCCTTCTTCTGTTTATGGATTCAACTAAGGTACGTGTTTCCTTTGCTCTTTTGAGAACATTCTCATTCGTGACTTTATCAGTCCAAGGTATCTTTAGTAGTCGTCGCCAGACCACATCTCGAATGCCCTAAGTTTTGATACCTGCCCTAAAATCAATGCAAATGTCTGGACGGTACCTAAATGAAGGCCACGGTCATTTCCTAAGCAAATCCTAACAGTAATTACAAATCCCACCCCCACTGGAAGACTGCCACAAGTCAAAAAGGACACATTTTCAGGAGAAGCATTTAAAGATGTTGAGCTAATGGGAAAAATATAAATATTTATATAATTTAAGTGAAAGTAACTTCTAACATTGTCTAGTACTAAGTTATACAATAACATACAAAGTTCTTTCATGGATTATAATTATATGTTTTTATAAAAATAATAATAATTTTCAGTTATGGCAGTTTTCTATTCAGTGCTGTAGAATTGCTATTTATAGGATCTGAGTTGTGGCAGTTTTACAGGACACTGACTTGATCATAGGCATTTATAAGTACCACACTTTTCAATTTTTTTTTTTTTTTTTTTACTTGTGGCAGTCTTCCAGCGGGGGTGCGAGATACACACACTAGCACCTCCATCACAATATCACAGGTTATCAGGAAATTCCACATAACTTACACATACAGTACATGACCAATTCGTGATGCAGACCCCCAGAGGTCCGGGTTCGATTCTCATCTCAGTCAAGAAATTTAATTCTGGTCTGAGGTCTGCAACGTGGTACATTCAGCCTCGTGAGGCAACATTGAGAAGCGGTGGGTTCAGTTCCCACGTTCATTCCAATCCTCACGTCAATTTCAAATACACACACTAATTCAGACACGTTAATGACACAGGTTATCATACATTTTTAACCTACTTTTCACATTTGGCAAAAATGAGGAAAAAGTAGACTTATGAGATCGATCCGGGAAAATGTGTGTCTGTCTGTCTGGCTGTGTGTGCCCCCCCCCCCCCTATCAACTCCTAAACGGCTGCAGAAATCGAAACCAAATTTAGTATGAGTAAAGATGTATACCGGAATATCTCACGTCCATATTAGAAAATTATGTCAGTGCTACCAACTGCTGAAAAAACGCACTAGAAATTTGAGCTCCATGTTGGATATCATGGAAGGTATGCATGGGAGCTATTCCAAAATTGGCACACATATAGATAACACTATTTCAGTTTAAGTTCCAGGAGGCCATACATGACAGTGTTGCCAAAATAATTTTAAGCCTTCTGATAGGTCCAATTTTTAAATGCCTATAACTTCTACACTATCAATTGGATTTTAACCAAATTCTGTATGTAATATGTGTACATAAACATATATGACTGAGCGTATTCTCAAGAGCCACCAGGGCTGCCAACTGTTAATAATTGTTCTCTCTATTCCTTTATCCAAATACCAATATAACAGAAAGTATGCAAGCCGACAGCTTTAAACTATGCACACGTATAGTACCTGACATCGTAGATTAATTTAGGAGTGACTTATATACTTCAGTTCTACCAACATGATTCTAAGCCTGCTGATAGGGCCAATTTTTAAATACATGTAACTTCTATACTGTCAGTTGGATTTCAACCAAATTTCGTATGTGCTATCGGTAACATAACAGATATGATTATAAGTATTCTTAAGAGCAATCAGGGCTGCCAACTGTTAATAAATGCTGTCTATATTTTTTAACCTAATATCTATATATCAGGAAGTATGCAAGCCAACATCCCGATACTTCTCACACGTATAGCATCTGACATTCTAGATTAATTTAGAATAATTAATATAAGTCAGTGCTGCCAACATGATTCTATGCTTGCTGATAGGTCCAATTTTAAAATACATGTAACTTCAATTCTAACAAATGGATTTCGTCCAAAATTGGCACAACAAGATATAATATTTCAGATTATTTCTAACCAGTACACGCATGGCATTGTTGCCAACATATTTTTACGCGTGCTGATAGATCCAATGTCTAACTGCATGTAACGCCCATTGGAATTGAACCAAATGTTTTATTCTTTACCTTAAGAGAAGAAACTAAGAATATATTTAGTCACCAGGGCTGCCAACTGTCGTGCTCTATTAGGCTACATTATACCAGGAATATTTCGAACTAATTAGACATTTCGATGTTACCAACTTAATGTCGTCATTATTCTAGATAGGTTCATAGATTAATCATTGGCATGAAAAGTAGGCTCTTTAGTTCGTCACGGAACTTCTTGTTATTAATTTATTTATATACGCAGAAACCAGACAGCAGTTATTCAAGCCATGGTCATGGCAGAGAAAATGGTATTCTAAGCCGACACAACAGAGGATTTGAATGAATTTTTAATGGTATGTATTCTGTCTTGAGGAAAGAATTCATGATGAAAATTCATAAATATAAAACAAAAATATTGGAATGCAGCCGAAAGAATTAAGAAACCCGTAAGGACGTCGAATTGGCAGGGGAAAAGCCAAAGGAAGTAGGAGACTACTGCTACTTAGGAAGGAAAACAACCAGTGATGGATAAAGCAAAGAGGATATAGGAAATAGGTGAGCACAGGCAAGGAAAGCATTTCTGCAGAAAAGGTATTAGGAAGTCATTTTTGAAAGCCTTTGTCTGCAGCGTAGTGCTATATGGAAGTGAAACTTTGACTATTGGAGCAGCAGGAAAGAAGGGAATTGAAGCGTTTGAAATGTGGTGTTACAGGAGAATGATGAAGATCAGATTGGTAGATAGGGTTACAAACGAAGAGGCATTAAGACGAGTGGGAGAGGAGAGAAGTTTCTGGTGACTGCTAATGAAGAGAAGAGATAGGTTGGTAAGACACATACTATGACACCCAGGAATAGCAAACTTAGTTATGGAAGGAAGGGTCGAGGACAAGAACTGTAGGGGTAGAACAAGGTTAGAATATGTAAAACAGATCGCCTCGGATGTACCTATGTAGAGATGAAACGATTAGCTCAGGACAGGGAGGCGTGGAGAGTTGCTTCAAACCAGTCAAAAGACTGAAGACTCAAACACACACATATGTAGGTCACAGCCAAGTACACGGAGCTACATGACTACAATATCACAAAGCCCTACACAACATTATGAAGTTGTTGTTGTTGTCGTCGTTTGATTGAGGGGCTTGGAACATCGTAGTCATTCAGCCCCGTGTACTTTGCTGTGTGTGCAAATTCTTGCCTGATAACCTGTGTTTCTGTGACGGTTGTAGTAGTGTTTCTATTTGTAATTCAAATGAGGATTGGAAGGAGGCGGCTGTGGCCTTAAGTTAGCAACCATCTCGGCCAACAGCTTACAAGATGGATGTGATGGTAATCGAACCCACGACTTCTCAGTTTTACCTCTCGAGACTGAGTGTACCCCCATTCCAGCCCTCAGGCCAGAATTAAAATTACTTGGCAGAGCCATGAATGGATACTTGAACCTCCGGGGCGTGTGTCAAGAATACCAGCCACTACACCACGAGGTGGAGGAAGCCCAAGGCTATTAAACTACAGAGGTTGCCTCAATATGGAGCTCTTAGGCGAGGGGATCGCGGAGGGAAGGGAAAGGACGTGACGTCACACGTTTCCTCGTAGCGCGCGAGGTGCGAGATATACAAGGAAAGTCAACTTAAATTGTATGGATTGCAGTGGTTTAAACACGTGTTTTAAGCCATTTTGTTTATAATCATGCCAGGCCAAAGATGTGCTGTGGCAGTTTGTCACAGTTATTATAAAGTTGGAAATGACGAGTCGTTTTTCACGATGCCTAAAGATGCATGCCTTAGCAATCAGTGGATTGCTGCATGTAAGCGAAAAGATCATTGCAACCCTGCTCTTTAAGAGTGAAGACTTCGAATTAGACTACAGGGCCGGATTGCTTAATATCAAGCCAAGATTTCCAAGGAATCTAAAACCAAATGGTAAGTGAGCCTGGCTGGCCTACTCTTAAGTTTTGATGACCTGCTAGGATGATTTTAAAGCTGTTAATATTTTTGACATATTTCATACATGGTATCAGGGGCGTGTATACAATTTTTTTTAGAGGGGGAGGGGGGCTGACTATCGTGGAAAATTGTGAGTACTTAATGAATTTTCTATTATAGCCTATGGAGTATGAATGGAAAATATCTAAATGGGCTACTTGTAAATTTATAAAGCAGAAAGGTAAACACTCATTTCCTCTTACAAATTGATAATTATTTCTTAAAAGTAGACTACTGTGAAATACATTGTATGTTGTACCCAAGTTGGCTTTTTTCGGGGAGGATCTGGAGCCCCCTCAGCCCCCCCCCCCCTTATATACGTCCTGGCATGGTATTTTGTTTTTGGACAAGATGGAAAATTCCATGAGTAATTCTCTTTGTATTGGTAAAAATTATTTGCAAATATTCCAGATAGCAGTCATCCTTTCAATAAAATCCCTTCGACTTCTGTTCCAAGATATGGCCCGTAGGCATAATACAAAGTACATTCTCACACATAGGCTAAATCAAGATGTACTGGAAAACCTCTTTTCACAATTGCGAACCCGTGGTGGCTCCCCCTGACTGCATTTACAGACTTAGGATGATTATTTTAGGAAAAAATCCAGGAGTTGTTCAAAAGCAAACAAACACTTCTGATCCAGATTCAGATGAATATGTAGTTGCTAAAGCACTAAACAAAGCTGGCATAGTGCCTGAATCAAGTAACGTGCTTCCAGAACCAACCTTAGGGAGCAATGTGCAACCTGCGTCCTTCATTGCCAATATCATGGAACAAAGTGAGGAAGATGGCAAGGCTTATATTGCAGGTTATGTAGCCCACAAGTTCCAAGGTAAATTTCCACAACTTGGGAACTTAACCTATGGAATGCAAACTCAACACGATTATGCATACCTGGATTAAACACTTGTCATACGGTGGTATGACCGATCCCTCAGAAACTTGGCTAAACCAGTTCTGGCACATTTCAGCAAAATTCGTCACATTTCACGGAAAATACGGATTTCAACGAGGCAAGAACGTTCTAAGAAGAACAACAGATTTTGTGTCGAGAGAAGTTTCTGTTGTACCGTCTGGTGGGGTTGAGGCAGCTGTGATAACAATTTTCTTCATCAGATTGAAACATTTCAATTCTATCTTGAATAAGAAGTGGTTATTGGAAGTCACTAACACCCACGATACTGCTACCGAGTCTAGGCGAATTTCCAAGAAATTCAAGAAGATCACAACATAAAATGTAAGTAGGCTACATGCAGTTATTTTATCACCCATTTACCAATAATTTCATGAGAATAAACTGTTCTTTGCGTACTCAACAGCTGATGTTGACAGTTTCGTTACGTACCCCACATGGCGCGTTTGGTATCTTGTGACGTCATCCGCCTTGTGAGCGCTGATTGGTGAGTGAAAATTGAGGCAACCTCTGTAGTTTATAAGCCTTGGAGGAAGCCTAGTAAGTTATTATAGGTAACGCGGACTGTAACAATTATTACCCTGTTAGCCCGACAATGAATGCCGTTATTAATTGTTGTATATGTCACTCATGTTTTCTGAACGATGCCAGCTAAGTCACGAGTAATTGAATCACAAGACAGGCAATGTATCAACTCTTTAAAGCGTTGCTCTGTAGAACAGTGAATGTTGCCAGATCCACTTGTCCAGATAACAAGAGTCCAATATCCACGTCAATTAATAATTTCTCCACCAAATGTCTGTTTGTTTCTTACAGTGTCCGCCTCATTGCGTAGTGATGATGATGATAATTGTTGTTTTAAGGCGCCTAACATCTAGGTTATCGGCCCCTAATGGTTTGGGTGATAGTGAAAGATGGGATGAGAATGAAAACTGTAACTAACTACAAACTTACAAACTAGAAGAAGAAATGGTAAACAAATAAAGGATAAGGCAAATAAAGGACAGGAAGAAAAGAAATGCCCTCAACCCTCGAAGAATGAGAATTGAGGGACTTGGAAAGAAGGAGAGCCATGAAAGGCAAATAGGAAAGGGAGAAAGGAGACGGCCCGCCCCAAGGTGAGACAAAACGGGCCCAGCTCAGGAATCCTCGGGGTCGTCAACTCCCAAACTCACCAGCCGTAAGCCCTTGAGGGTGTAGCACTATCGAGGGCGCATCAGAAGTGGTGGGGCTACATACAATCTGTCTCCTTGAGGGCCTTGTGCAGACGGCAGGAGATAACATGAAAAGAAAAAGAAGTCTGACCCCTCGAAGAATGAGGGTATCAGGAACGATGAGACAAGAGCCAATTAAGGCGGGAAAGGGAAAGACTCCCTAGGCGTCGGATACCCTAATACCGTCGGGGTCGGAAGAGAACAAGGGTTGACCAAGATAGGTCGACATGAAAGAAGACGGAGAGGAGCCCAGCACAAGTAAGCGGAAGCAATGCCGGACTCAGCTGGGGCCTCGTGGGCGCCAACCTACGTCCCACTAGATGTGATCCCTTGGGGGAATTGCGTAGTGACTAGCATTCTTGGCTGTCACCGCGGAGGCCGGGGTACGATTCCACGGCTCTACCATAATAATTATAATAACCCCTGGCACTACAGACCGTGAAGGGCCTAGGCCTACCAAGCGACCGCT